>CM038671.1:778033421-779374874 GCA_021605145.1 Aegilops bicornis | reverse complement strand
GAAGTCTGGCGGCCGGAATATGGACTCGAGCGTAAGCGGCTGACGAGCCACCCGTGGCCGGGATAAAGCAGGATACCAGCCCGCACCCCCACGCCGATACACTACGGCTCGGGCAGCGAGCACGACACGCAAGATATTCTAGAAAATAAGCGGGACAGCCAAGATCGATCTACTGGTCGAGTAGCGCCCGATCATGTGACGATGACCGTCGCGCGGATACATCATCAACAAGTCCGGTAGGGCGAACATACACTAGTAGAAAAAGGGCTGTTGTCCCGGTTGGTAAGGGCCTTTAGTCCGGTTGGTGAAGCCGGACTAAAGTCAGTACTAATACCTCCCCCTTTAGTCGGTTCAATCGAGCGGGACTAAAACCATGACCAAATGGGGCTTCTAATGGAAATTTTATGATTTTTTTTGAAATTTTTTTGAAATTTTTTTGAATTTTTGAATAAATTTTTGTTTTCAAATTTCTGAATTATTTTAACTAATCTCTAATCGGCACCCCTCATCCTTTGCTCAATTTATCCTCTTCTCTAATCACCCTCATCATTCCAAATCACCTAACTTCCCGAGCGGTCACCCATCCTCCCACTCCACCGGCTGAGCACGCTTAACTTCCGGGTTCTATTCTCCCTCGTTTCCAAGTCTGCACTTGTTGTTTTCGACAATAGTAAGATGTCAATCCTATTAACCCTCGGAATTTTGCTTGAGCATGAATTGACACATTTCACTGTTTGAGTTTCAAACTATTGTTTTCAAAAACAATAATTATTTAGAAAACAATAGTTATTTTGAATAATTAGTTTGACCATGGTTTGACCATAATTTGACCATAGTTTGACCAGATTTGACCAAAATTCAAAATAAGCGAACAAATTATTTAGTAACTCTAATATTCTAGAATAATTAGTTTGACCATGGTTTGACCATGTTTTGACCATAGTTTGAATTTTTTTCGATTTTTCCACTCTATATATTAAAAGCCCGTAACTTTTTTCTGTTAGGTTTTGAGGATTTTGAAAATGTTAAACGAGGTTCCCCGTTAAATTTGGATGTAACTTTTCGAGTAGATGATTTTTCATATAAAAACTTTTCATCCGAGTTAGTATGCAAAAGTTATGCCCATATTTGCAAATTCGGAGAGATTTTGCAAATAAAGTCGAAATTCACATTTGCAAATTTTCCCAACAACTAGACCACATATCACATGGGAAACTAATTTTCTTTTATTTTTTGACATTTCCATCATTTTCTTTTATTTTTTTAAAATTGAAAAAGGCGATCCACGAGGGGTAGAGTTTGAAAATGGGACCTTTAGTACCGGTTAATTAGCACGAACCGGGACTAAAATCTCAACCAGTAGTCGGTTAGTGCCTCAAACCGTGGAGCGAGGCGCTTCAAGCGTGAACTTATAGCGATTGCGAGGAACTGAAGAAGCGGCGGCAACTAGAAGCTGATCAAGACACGCTCACGAGATAGATGAATTTGAAGTCACAGCGGCGAGAATATGGACTCGAGCGTAAGCGGGTGACCAGCCACCCGTGGCGGGATAAAAGCGGGATACCAGCCCGCACCCCCACGCCGATACACTACGGCTCGAGACGCGAGCACGACACGCAAGATATTCTAGAAAATAAGCGGGGACAGCCAAGATCGATCTCTGGTCGGTAGCGCGCCGATCATGCGGCGATGGCCGTCGCGCGGATACATCATCAACAAGTCCGGCCGGGCGAACATACACTAGTAGAAAAAGGGCTGTTGTCCCGGTTGGTAAGAGCCTTTAGTCCGGTTGGTGAACCGGGACTAAAGGGTCGGTACTAATACCTCCCCCTTTAGTCGGTTCAATCGAGCGGGACTAAAACAGCATGACCGTGGGGCTTCTAATGGAAATTTTATGATTTTTTTTGAAATTTTTTTTGAAATTTTTTGAATTTTTTGAATAAATTTTTGTTTTCAAATTTCTGAATTATTTTAACCTAATCTCTAATCAGCACCCTCATCACTGCTCAATTTATCCTCTTCTCTAATCACCCTCATCATTCCAAATCACCTAACTTCCCGAGCGGTCACCCATCCTCCACTCCACCGGCTGAGCACGCTTAACTTCCGGGTTCTATTCTCCCTCGTTTCCAAATGCACTTGTTGTTTTCACGACAATAGTAAGATGTCAATCATATTAACCCTCTGGATTTTTGCTTGATCATGAATTGACACATTTCAATGTTTGAGTTTCAAACTATTGTTTTCAAAAACAATAATTATTTAGAAAACAATAGTTATTTTGAATAATTAGTTTGACCATGGTTTGACCATAATTTGACCACAGTTTGACCAGATTTGACCAAAATTCAAAATAACTGAACAAATTATTTAGTAACTCTAATATTCTAGAATAATTAGTTTGACCATGGTTTGACCATGTTTTGACCATAGTTTGAATTTTTTTTTGATTTTTTCCACTCTATATATTAAAAGCCCGTAACTTTTTTTTTACATTAGGTTTTGAGGATTTTGAAAATGTTAAGCGAGGTTTCCCCCGTTAAATTTGGATGTAACTTTTGAGTAGATGATTTTTCATATAAAAACTTTTCATCCGAGTTAGTATGCAAAAGTTATGCCCATATTTGCAAATTCGGAGAGATTTTGCAAATAAAGTCGAAATTCACATTTGCAAATTTTCCCAACAACTAGACCACATATCACATGAAACTAATTTTCTTTTATTTTTTGACATTTCCATCATTTTCTTTTATTTTTTAAAATTGAAAAGGCGATCCACGAGGGGTAGAGTTTGAAAATGGGACCTTTAGTACCGGTTCGTGTAGCGCGAACGGGACTAAAATCTCAACCAGTAGTCGGTTCGTGCCTCAAACCGTGGAGCGAGGCGCTTCAAGCGTGAACTTATAGCGACTGCGAGGAACACGAAAGAAGAAGCGGCTGACAACTAGAAGCTGATCAAGACACGCTCACGCAGATAGATGGGTGAAGTCTGGCGGTAGGAATATGGACTCGAGCATAAGCGGTGACGGCCACCCGTGGCGGGATAAAAGCAGGATACCAGCCCGCACCCCCCGCCGATACACTACGGCTCGAGGCGGCGAGCACGACTGCAAGATATTCTAGAAAATAAGCGGGACAGCCAAGATCGATCTCTGGTCGGTAGCGCCGATCAGCGACGATGACCGTCGCGCGGATACATCATCAACAAGTCGGCCGGGCGAACATACACTAGTAGAAAAAGGGCTGTTGTCCGGTTGGTAAGGGCCTTTAGTCGGTTGGTGAACGGACTAAAGGTCGGTACTAATACCTCCCCCTTTAGTCGGTTCAATCCGAACCGGGACTAAAACATGACCGATGGGGCTTCTAATGGAAATTTTATGATTTTTTTTGAAATTTTTTTGAAATTTTTTGAATTTTTTTGAATAAATTTTTGTTTTCAAATTTCTGAATTATTTTAACCCCTAATCTCTAATCGGCACCCTCATCTTTGCTCAATTTATCCTCTTCTCTAATCACCCTCATCATTCCAAATCACCTAACTTCCCGAGCGGTCACCCATCCTCCCACTCCCCGGCTGAGCACGCTTAACTTCCGGGTTCTATTCTCCCTCGTTTCCAAATGCGCACTTGTTGTTTTCACGACAATAGTAAGATGTCAATCCTATTAACCCTCAGGAATTTTGCTTGAGCATGAATTGACACATTTCACTGTTTGAGTTTCAAACTATTGTTTTCAAAAACAATAATTATTTAGAAAACAATAGTTATTTTGAATAATTAGTTTGACCATGGTTTGACCATAATTTGACCACAGTTTGACCAGATTTGACCAAAATTCAAAATAACTGAACAAATTATTTAGTAACTCTAATATTCTAGAATAATTAGTTTGACCATGGTTTGACCATGTTTTGACCATAGTTTGAATTTTTTTTTGATTTTTTCCACTCTATATATTAAAAGCCCGTAACTTTTTTTCTGTTAGGTTTTTGAGGATTTTGAAAATGTTAAGCGAGGTTCCCCGTTAAATTTGGATGTAACTTTTCGGTAGATGATTTTCATATAAAAACTTTTTCATCCGAGTTAGTATGCAAAAGTTATGCCCATATTTGCAAATTCGGAGAGATTTTGCAAATAAAAGTCGAAATTCACATTTGCAAATTTTCCCAACAACTAGACCACATATCACATGGGAAACTAATTTTCTTTTATTTTTTGACATTTCCATCATTTTCTTTTATTTTTTTAAAATTGAAAAAGCGATCCCACGAAGGGGTAGAGTTTGAAAATGGGACCTTTAGTAGGTTAAGTAGCACGAACCGGGACTAAATCTCAACCATTAGTCCCGGTTCGTGCCTCAAACCGTGGGCAGGGCGCTTCAAGCGTGAACTTATAGCATTGCGAGGAACACGAAGAAGAAGCGGCGGCAACTAGAAGCTGATCAAGACACGCTCACGGATAGATGGGTGAAGTCTGGCGGCCGAGGAATATGGACTCGAGCATGAAAGCGGCTGACCGGCCACCCGTGGCGGGATAAAGCAGGATACCAGCCCGCACCCCCACGCCGATACACTACGGCTCGAGCGAGCCGCGACACGCAAGATATTCTAGAAAATAAGCGGGACAGCCAAGATCGATCTACTGAGATCGGTAGCGCCGATCACGCGACGATGACCGTCGCGCGGATACATCATCAACAAGTCCGGCCGGGCGAACATACACTAGTAGAAAAAGGGCATGTTGTCCCGGTTGGTAAGAGCCTTTAGTCCGGTTGGTGAACCGGACTAAAGGGTCGGTACTAATGCCTCCCCCTTTAGTCCGGTTCAATCCGAGCGGGACTAAAAACATGACCGATGGGGCTTCTAATGGAAATTTTATGATTTTTTTGAAATTTTTTTGAAATTTTTTGAATTTTTTGAATAAATTTTTGTTTTCAAATTTCTGAATTATTTTAACTAATCTCTAATCAGCACCCTCATCACTTTGCTCAATTTATCCTCTTCTCTAATCACCCTCATCATTCCAAATCACCTAACTTCGAGCGGTCACCCATCCTCCCACTCCACCGGCTGAGCACGCTTAACTTCCGGGTTCTATTCTCCCTCGTTTCCAAATGCGCACTTGTTGTTTTCGACAATAGTAAGATGTCAATCCTATTAACCCTCAGAAATTTTGCTTGAGCATGAATTGACACATTTCACTGTTTGAGTTTCAAACTATTGTTTTCAAAAACAATAATTATTTAGAAAACAATAGTTATTTTGAATAATTAGTTTGACCATGGTTTGACCATAATTTGACCCACAGTTTGACCAGATTTGACCAAAATTCAAAATAAGCTGAACAAATTATTTAGTAACTCTAATATTCTAGAATAATTAGTTTGACCATGGTTTGACCATGTTTTGACCATAGTTTGAATTTTTTTGATTTTTTCCACTCTATATATTAAAAGCCCGTAACTTTTTTCTGTTAGGTTTTTGAGGATTTTGAAAA
Source organism: Aegilops bicornis (assembly GCA_021605145.1). NCBI lineage: Eukaryota > Viridiplantae > Streptophyta > Magnoliopsida > Poales > Poaceae > Aegilops > Aegilops bicornis. The sequence goes on along the minus strand of CM038671.1, from coordinate 779,369,379 downwards.
TGTTAACGAGGTTTCCCCCGTTAAATTTGGATGTAACTTTTCGGTAGATGATTTTTCATATAAAAACTTTTTCATCCGAGTTAGTATGCAAAAGTTATGCCCATATTTGCAAATTCGGAGATTTTGCAAATAAAGTCGAAATTCACATTTGCAAATTTTCCCAACAACTAGACCACATATCACATGGGAAACTAATTTTCTTTTATTTTTTGACATTTCCATCATTTTCTTTTATTTTTTTAAAATTGAAAAAGCGATCCACGGGGGTAGAGTTTGAAAATGGGACCTTTAGTACCGGTTCGTGGCACGAACCGGGACTAAAGTCTCAACCATTAGTCGGTTCGTGCCTCAAACCGTGGGCAGGGGCGCTTCAAGCGTAGACTTATAGCATTGCGAGGAACACGAAGAAGAAGCGGCTGACAACTAGAAGGCGATCAAGACACGCTCCACGAGATAGATGGGTGAAGTCACGGCGGTAGGAATATGGACTCGAGCGTAAGCGGTGACCGGCCACCCGTGGCCGGGATAAAACAGGATACCAGCCCGCACCCCACGCCGATACACTACGGCTCGAGGGCGAGCACGACACGCAAGATATTCTAGAAAATAAGCGGGACAGCCAAGATCGATCTCTGAGATCGGTAGCGCCGATCAGTGACGATGACCGTCGCGCGGATACATCATCAACAAGTCCGGCGGGCGAACATACACTAGTAGAAAAAGGGCATGTTGTCCCGGTTGGTAAGGGCCTTTAGTCGGTTGGTGAACCGGACTAAAGGGTCGGTACTAATACCTCCCCTTTAGTCCGGTTCAATCCGAGCGGGACTAAAACATGACCAATGGGGCTTCTAATGGAAATTTTATGATTTTTTTGAAATTTTTTTGAAATTTTTTGAATTTTTTGAATAAATTTTTGTTTTCAAATTTCTGAATTATTTTAACCCCTAATCTCTAATCGGCACCCTCATCCTTTGCTCAATTTATCCTCTTCTCTAATCACCCTCATCATTCCAAATCACCTAACTTCCCGACGGTCACCCATCCTCCCACTCCCCGGCTGAGCACGCTTAACTTCCGGGTTCTATTCTCCCTCGTTTCCAAATCTGCACTTGTTGTTTTCTGACAATAGTAAGATGTCAATCCTATTAACCCTCGGGAATTTTGCTTGAGCATGAATTGACACATTTCCTTTGTTTGAGTTTCAAACTATTGTTTTCAAAAACAATAATTATTTAGAAAACAATAGTTATTTTGAATAATTAGTTTGACCATAATTTGACCACAGTTTGACCAGATTTGACCAAAATTCAAAATAACTGAACAAATTATTTAGTAACTCTAATATTCTAGAATAATTAGTTTGACCATGGTTTGACCATGTTTTGACCATAGTTTGAATTTTTTCGATTTTTCCACTCTATATATTAAAAGCCCGTAACTTTTTTTCTGTTAGGTTTTGAGGATTTTGAAAATGTTAAGCGAGGTTTCCCCGTTAAATTTGGATGTAACTTTTCGAGTAGATGATTTTTCATATAAAAACTTTTTCATCCGAGTTAGTATGCAAAAGTTATGCCCATATTTGCAAATTCGGAGAGATTTTGCAAATAAAGTCGAAATTCACATTTGCAAATTTTCCCAACAACTAGACCACATATCACATGGGAAACTAATTTTCTTTTATTTTTTGACATTTCCATCATTTTCTTTTATTTTTTAAAATTGAAAAAGCGATCCACGAAGGGGTAGAGTTTGAAAATGGGACCTTTAGTACCGGTTCATTAGCACGAACCGGGACTAAATCTCAACCAGTAGTCGGTTCGTGCCTCAAACCGTGGGGCGAGGCGCTTCAAGCGTGAACTTATAGCATTGCGAGGAACACGAAGAAGAAGCGGCGGCAACTAGAAGCTGATCAAGACCTGCTCACGAGATAGATGGGTGAAGTCCTGGCGGTAGGAATATGGACTCGAGCATGAAGCGGCTGACCGGCCACCCGTGGCGGGATAAAGCAGGATACCAGCCCGCACCCACGCCGATACACTACGGCTCGAGGCAGCGAGCACGACACGCAAGATATTCTAGAAAATAAAGCGGGACAGCCAAGATCGATCTGGTCGGTAGCGCCCGATCGGCAACGATGACCGTCGCGCGGATACATCATCAACAAGTCCGGTAGGGCGAACATACACTAGTAGAAAAAGGGCATGTTGTCCCGGTTGGTAAGGGCCTTTAGTCGGTTGGTGAACCGGACTAAAGGGTCGGTACTAATGCCTCCCCTTTAGTCCGGTTCAATCGAACCGGGACTAAAAACAGCAATGCGATGGGGCTTCTAATGGAAATTTTATGATTTTTTTTTGAAATTTTTTTGAAATTTTTTGAATTTTTTGAATAAATTTTTGTTTTCAAATTTCTGAATTATTTTAACCTAATCTCTAATCAGCACCCCTCATCACTTTGCTCAATTTATCCTCTTCTCTAATCACCCTCATCATTCCAAATCACCTAACTTCCCGAGCGGTCACCCATCCTCCCACTCCACCGGCTGAGCACGCTTAACTTCCGGGTTCTATTCTCCCTCGTTTCCAAGTACGCACTTGTTGTTTTCACGACAATAGTAAGATGTCAATCCTATTAACCCTCGGGAATTTTGCTTGAGCATGAATTGACACATTTCCTTTGTTTGAGTTTCAAACTATTGTTTTCAAAAACAATAATTATTTAGAAAACAATAGTTATTTTGAATAATTAGTTTGACCATGGTTTGACCATAATTTGACCACAGTTTGACCAGATTTGACCAAAATTCAAAATAAGCTGAACAAATTATTTAGTAACTCTAATATTCTAGAATAATTAGTTTGACCATGGTTTGACCATGTTTTGACCATAGTTTGAATTTTTTTCGATTTTTCCACTCTATATATTAAAAGCCCGTAACTTTTTTTCTGTTAGGTTTTGAGGATTTTGAAAATGTTAAACGAGGTTTCCCCCGTTAAATTTGGATGTAACTTTTCGAGTAGATGATTATTCATATAAAAACTTTTTCATCCGAGTTAGTATGCAAAAGTTATGCCCATATTTGCAAATTCGGAGAGATTTTGCAAATAAAAGTCGAAATTCACATTTGCAAATTTTCCCAACAACTAGACCACATATCACATGGGAAACTAATTTTCTTTTATTTTTTGACATTTCCATCATTTTCTTTTATTTTTTAAAATTGAAAAAGCGATCCACGAGGGGGTGTAGAGTTTGAAAATGGGACCTTTAGTACGGTTAGTAGCACGAGCAGGACTAAAGTCTCAACCAGTAGTCGGTTCGTGCCTCAAACCGTGGGCGAGGCGCTTCAAGCGTGAACTTATAGCGGCTGCGAGGAACTGAAGAAGAAGCGGCTGACAACTAGAAGCTGATCAAGACACGCTCACGGATAGATGGGTGAAGTCTGGCGGTAGGAATATGGACTCGAGCGTAAGCGGTGACGGCCACCCGTGGCGGGATAAAACGGATACCAGCCCGCTTACGCGCCGATACACTACGGCTCGAGAATGAGCACGACCTGCAAGATATTCTAGAAAATAAAGCGGGACAGCCAAGATCGATCTCTACAGATCGGTAGCGCCCGATCGTAGCGGCGATGACCGTCGCGCGGATACATCATCAACAAGTCCGGCCGGGCGAACATACACTAGTAGAAAAAGGGCACTGTTGTCCCGGTTGGTAAGGCCTTTAGTCGGTTGGTGAACCAGGACTAAAGGGTCGGTACTAATACCTCCCCTTTAGTCCGGTTCAATCGAACCGGGACTAAAGGCCAGACTGCGATGGGGCTTCTAATGGAAATTTTATGATTTTTTTTGAAATTTTTTTGAAATTTTTGAATTTTTTGAATAAATTTTTGTTTTCAAATTTCTGAATTATTTTAACCTAATCTCTAATCAGCACCCTCATCAACTTTGCTCAATTTATCCTCTTCTCTAATCACCCTCATCATTCCAAATCACCTAACTTCCCGAGCGGTCACCCATCCTCCCACTCCCCGGCTGAGCACGCTTAACTTCGGGTTCTATTCTCCCTCGTTTCCAAGTCTGCACTTGTTGTTTTCTGACAATAGTAAGATGTCAATCCTATTAACCCTCGGGAATTTTGCTTGAGCATGAATTGACACATTTCCTTTGTTTGAGTTTTAAACTATTGTTTTCAAAAACAATAATTATTTAGAAAACAATAGTTATTTTGAATAATTAGTTTGACCATGGTTTGACCATAATTTGACAACAGTTTGACCAGATTTGACCAAAATTCAAAATAACTGAAAAAATTATTTAGTAACTCTAATATTATAGAATAATTAGTTTGACCATGGTTTGACCATGTTTTGACCATTTTTTTATTTTTTTTTCGTTTTTTTCCACTCTATATATTACAAGCCCCGTAACTTTTTTTCTGTTAGGTTTTTGAGGATTTTGAAAATGTTAAGCGAGGTTTCCCCGTTAAATTTGGATGTAACTTTTCGAGTAGATGATTTTTCATATAAAAACTTTTCATCCGAGTTAGTATGCAAAAGTTATGCCCATATTTGCAAATTCGGAGAGATTTTGCAAATAAAGTCGAAATTCACATTTGCAAATTTTCCCAACAACTAGACCACATATCACATGGAAACTAATTTTCTTTTATTTTTGACATTTCCATCATTTTCTTTTATTTTTTTAAAATTGAAAAAGCGATCCACGAAGTGGGTAGAGTTTGAAAATGGGACCTTTAGTACCGGTTCGTGGCGAACCGGGACTAAAGTCTCAACCATTAGTCCGGTTCGTGCCTCAAACCGTGGGCGAGGCGCTTCAAGCGTGAACTTATAGCATTGCGAGGAACACGAAGAAGAAGCGGCAACTAGAAGCTGATCAAGACACGCTCCACGAGATAGATGGGTGAAGTCACAGCGGCCGAGGAATATGGACTCGAGCGTAAGCGGCTGACGAGCCACCCGTGGCGGGATAAAGCAGGATACCAGCCCGCACCCCCACGCCGATACACTACGGCTCGAGCCTTGAGCACGACACGCAAGATATTCTAGAAAATAAGCGGGACAGCCAAGATCGATCTCTGGTCGGTAGCGCCCGATCGCATGACGATGACCGTCGCGCGGATACATCATCAACAAGTCCGGCCGGGCGAACATACACTAGTAGAAAAAGGGCTGTTGTCCCGGTTGGTAAGGGCCTTTAGTCGGTTGGTGAACCGGACTAAAGGGTCGGTACTAATACCTCCCCCTTTAGTCCGGTTCAATCCGAACCGGGACTAAAGGCATGACCACGTGGGGCTTCTAATGGAAATTTTATGATTTTTTTTTGAAATTTTTTTGAAATTTTTTGAATTTTTTGAATAAATTTTTGTTTTCAAATTTCTGAATTATTTTAACCCCTAATCTCTAATCAGCACCCTCATCCTGCTCAATTTATCCTCTTCTCTAATCACCCTCATCATTCCAAATCACCTAACTTCGAGCGGTCACCCATCCTCCCACTCCACCACTGAGCACGCTTAACTTCCGGGTTCTATTCTCCCTCGTTTCCAAATCGCACTTGTTGTTTTCACGACAATAGTAAGATGTCAATCCTATTAACCCTCAGGAATTTTGCTTGAGCATGAATTGACACATTTCACTGTTTGAGTTTCAAACTATTGTTTTCAAAAACAATAATTATTTAGAAAACAATAGTTATTTTGAATAATTAGTTTGACCATGGTTTGACCATAATTTGACCACAGTTTGACCAGATTTGACCAAAATTCAAAATAACTGAACAAATTATTTAGTAACTCTAATATTCTAGAATAATTAGTTTGACCATGGTTTGACCATGTTTTGACCATAGTTTGAATTTTTTTCGATTTTTCCACTCTATATATTAAAAGCCCGTAACTTTTTTTCTGTTAGGTTTTTGAGGATTTTGAAAATGTTAAACAAGGTTTCCCGTTAAATTTGGATGTAACTTTTCGAGTAGATGATTTTTCATATAAAAACTTTTTCATCCGAGTTAGTATGCAAAGTTATGCCCATATTTGCAAATTCGGAGAGATTTTGCAAATAAAGTCGAAATTCACATTTGCAAATTTTCCCAACAACTAGACCACATATCACATGGGAAACTAATTTTCTTTTATTTTTTGACATTTCCATCATTTTCTTTTATTTTTTAAAATTGAAAAGGCGATCCACGAAGTGTAGAGTTTGAAAATGGGACCTTTAGTACGGTTAAGTAGCACGAACGGGACTAAAATCTCAACCATTAGTCGGTTCGTGCCTCAAACCGTGGGCGAGGCGCTTCAAGCGTGAACTTATAAGCATTGCGAGGAACCTGAAGAAGAAGCGGCGGCAACTAGAAGCTGATCAAGACACGCTCACGAGATAGATGGTGAAGTCACGGCGGTAGGAATATGGACTCGAGCGTAAGCGGTGACCGGCCACCCGTGGCGGGATAAAAGCAGGATACCAGCCCGCACCCCCACGCCGATACACTACGGCTCGAGCAGCGAGCACGACCTGCAAGATATTCTAGAAAATAAAGCGGGGCAGCCAAGATCGATCTCTGGTCGAGGGGCGCGCCGATCGTAGCGACGATGACCGTCGCGCGGATACATCATCAACAAGTCCGGCCGGGCGAACATACACTAGTAGAAAAAGGGCCTGTTGTCCCGGTTGGTAAGGGCCTTTAGTCCGGTTGGTGAACCGGACTAAAGGGTCGGTACTAATACCTCCCCTTTAGTCCGGTTCAATCCGAGAACCGGGACTAAAAGGCCGCCACGTGGGGCTTCTAATGGAAATTTTATGATTACTTTTTGAAATTTTTTTGAAATTTTTTGAATTTTTTGAATAAATTTTGTTTTCAAATTTCTGAATTATTTTAACCTAATCTCTAATCAGCACCCTCATCCTTTGCTCAATTTATCCTCTTCTCTAATCACCCTCATCATTCCAAATCACCTAACTTCCCGAGCGGTCACCCATCCTCCCACTCCCCACTGAGCACGCTTAACTTCCGGGTTCTATTCTCCCTCGTTTCTAAGTCTGCACTTGTTGTTTTCCTGACAATAGTAAGATGTCAATCCTATTAACCCTCGGGAATTTTGCTTGAGCATGAATTGACACATTTCACTGTTTGAGTTTCAAACTATTGTTTTCAAAAACAATAATTATTTAGAAAACAATAGTTATTTTGAATAATTAGTTTGACCATAATTTGACCATAGTTTGACCAGATTTGACCAAAATTCAAAATAAGCGAACAAATTATTTAGTAACTCTAATATTCTAGAATAATTAGTTTGACCATGGTTTGACCATGTTTTGACCATAGTTTGAATTTTTTCGATTTTTTCCACTCTATATATTAAAAGCCCGTAACTTTTTTCTGTTAGGTTTTTGAGGATTTTGAAAATGTTAACGAGGTTTCCCCGTTAAATTTGGATGTAACTTTTCGAGTAGATGATTTTTCATATAAAAACTTTTTCATCCGAGTTAGTATGCAAAAGTTATGCCCATATTTGCAAATTCGGAGAGATTTTGCAAATAAAGTCGAAATTCACATTTGCAAATTTTCCCAACAACTAGACCACATATCACATGGGAAACTAATTTTCTTTTATTTTTTGACATTTCCATCATTTTCTTTTATTTTTTTAAAATTGAAAAGCGATCCACGGGGGTAGAGTTTGAAAATGGGACCTTTAGTACCGGTTCGTAGCACGAACCGGGACTAAAATCTCAACCATTAGTCGGTTCGTGCCTCAAACCGTGGGCGGGGCGCTTCAAGCGTAGACTTATAGCATTGCGAGGAACTGAAGAAGAAGCGGCGACAACTAGAAGCTGATCAAGACACGCTCACAGATAGATGGGTGAAGTCCTGGCGGTAGGAATATGGACTCGAGCGTAAGCGGTGACCGAGCCACCCGTGGCGGGATAAAACAGGATACCAGCCCGCACCCCCACGCCGATACACTACGGCTCGAGGCAGCGAGCACGACACGCAAGATATTCTAGAAAATAAGCGGGACAGCCAAGATCGATCTCTGAGATCGGTAGCGCCGATCGTGACGATGACCGTCGCGCGGATACATCATCAACAAGTCGGCCGGGCGAACATACACTAGTAGAAAAAGGGCACATTGTCCCGGTTGGTAAGGGCCTTTAGTCGGTTGGTGAACCGGACTAAAGGGTCGGTACTAATACCTCCCCTTTAGTCCGGTTCAATCGAGCAGGGACTAAAAACATGACCACGTGGGGCTTCTAATGGAAATTTTATGATTTTTTTGAAATTTTTTTTGAATTTTTTGAATTTTTTGAATAAATTTTTGTTTTCAAATTTCTGAATTATTTTAACCTAATCTCTAATCAGCACCCTCATCCTTTGCTCAATTTATCCTCTTCTCTAATCACCCTCATCATTCCAAATCACCTAACTTCCCGAGCGGTCACCCATCCTCCCACTCCACCGGCTGAGCACGCTTAACTTCCGGGTTCTATTCTCCCTCGTTTCCAAGTCTGCACTTGTTGTTTTCTGACAATAGTAAGATGTCAATCCTATTAACCCTCGAGAATTTTGCTTGAGCATGAATTGACACATTTCATTTGAGTTTCAAACTATTGTTTTCAAAACAATAATTATTTAGAAAACAATAGTTATTTTGAATAATTAGTTTGACCATGGTTTGACCATAATTTGACCACAGTTTGACCAGATTTGACCAAAATTCAAAATAAGCTGAACAAATTATTTAGTAACTCTAATATTCTAGAATAATTAGTTTGACCATGGTTTGACCATGTTTTGACCATAGTTTGAATTTTTTTCGATTTTTCCACTCTATATATTAAAAGCCCGTAACTTTTTTTTTTTACATTAGGTTTTTGAGGATTTTGAAAATGTTAAACAAGGTTTCCCCGTTAAATTTGGATGTAACTTTTCGAGTAGATGATTTTTCATATAAAAACTTTTTCATCCGAGTTAGTATGCAAAAGTTATGCCCATATTTGCAAATTCGGAGAGATTTTGCAAATAAAGTCGAAATTCACATTTGCAAATTTTCCCAACAACTAGACCACATATCACATGGAAACTAATTTTCTTTTATTTTTTGACATTTCCATCATTTTCTTTTATTTTTTAAAATTGAAAAGCGATCCACGGGGGGTAGAGTTTGAAAATGGGACCTTTAGTACGGTTCGTAGCACGAACCGGGACTAAATCTCAACCAGTAGTCGGTTCGTGCCTCAAACCGTGGGCGAGGCGCTTCAAGCGTGAACTTATAGCGGCTGCGAGGAACACGAAGAAGAAGCGGCGACAACTAGAAGCTGATCAAGACCTGCTCACGGATAGATGGGTGAAGTCACGGCGGTAGGAATATGGACTCGAGCGTAAGCGGTGACGCCACCCGTGGCGGGATAAAACAGGATACCAGCCCGCACCCCACGCCGATACACTACGGCTCGAGCAGCGAGCCACGACCTGCAAGATATTCTAGAAAATAAGCGGACAGCCAAGATCGATCTCTGAGATCGGTAGCCGCCGATCGTGTGACGATGACCGTCGCGCGGATACATCATCAACAAGTCGGCCGGGCCGAACATACACTAGTAGAAAAAGGGCTGTTGTCCCGGTTGGTAAGGGCCTTTAGTCGGTTGGTGAACCGGACTAAAGGGTCGGTACTAATGCCTCCCCTTTAGTCGGTTCAATCCGAACCGGGACTAAAGGCATGACCAAATGGGGCTTCTAATGGAAATTTTATGATTACTTTTTGAAATTTTTTTGAAATTTTTTGAAATTTTTTGAATAAATTTTTGTTTTCAAATTTCTGAATTATTTTAACCTAATCTCTAATCAGCACCCCTCATCACTTTGCTCAATTTATCCTCTTCTCTAATCACCCTCATCATTCCAAATCACCTAACTTCCCGAGCGGTCACCCATCCTCCCACTCCCCGACTGAGCACGCTTAACTTCCGGGTTCTATTCTCCCTCGTTTCCAAGTCTGCACTTGTTGTTTTCACGACAATAGTAAGATGTCAATCCTATTAACCCTCGGGAATTTTGCTTGAGCATGAATTGACACATTTCACTGTTTGAGTTTCAAACTATTGTTTTCAAAAACAATAATTATTTAGAAAACAATAGTTATTTTGAATAATTAGTTTGACCATAATTTGACCACAGTTTGACCAGATTTGACCAAAATTCAAAATAACTGAACAAATTATTTAGTAACTCTAATATTCTAGAATAATTAGTTTGACCATGGTTTGACCATGTTTTGACCATAGTTTGAATTTTTTTTCGATTTTTTCCACTCTATATATTAAAAGCCCGTAACTTTTTTTCTGTTAGGTTTTTGAGGATTTTGAAAATGTTAAGCGAGGTTTCCCCCGTTAAATTTGGATGTAACTTTTCGAGTAGATGATTTTTCATATAAAAACTTTTCATCCGAGTTAGTATGCAAAGTTATGCCCATATTTGCAAATTCGGAGAGATTTTGCAAATAAAGTCGAAATTCACATTTGCAAATTTTCCCAACAACTAGACCACATATCACATGGGAAACTAATTTTCTTTTATTTTTTGACATTTCCATCATTTTCTTTTATTTTTTTAAAATTGAAAAAGGCGATCCACGAAGTAGAGTTTGAAAATGGGACCTTTAGTACGGTTCGTAGCACGAACGGGACTAAATCTCAACCATTAGTCCCGGTTCGTGCCTCAAACCGTGGGCAGGGCGCTTCAAGCGTAGACTTATAGCGACTGCGAGGAACTGAAGAAGAAGCGGCGACAACTAGAAGCTGATCAAGACACTGCTCACGGATAGATGGGTGAAGTCACGGCGGCGAGGAATATGGACTCGAGCGTAAGCGGCTGACCGAGCCACCCGTGGCGGGATAAAGCAGGATACCAGCCCGCACCCCCACGCCGATACACTACGGCTCGAGCGAGCCACGACACGCAAGATATTCTAGAAAATAAGCGGGACAGCCAAGATCGATCTCTGGTCGAGTGGGCGCCCGATCATGCGACGATGACCGTCGCGCGGATACATCATCAACAAGTCCGGCCGGGCGAACATACACTAGTAGAAAAAGGGCATGTTGTCCCGGTTGGTAAGGGCCTTTAGTCCCGGTTGGTGAACCGGTCTTAAGGGTCGGTACTAATGCCTCCCCCCTTTTTTCCCGGTTTAATCCAGAACCGGGACTAATGGCCGCGGCCCCGTGGGGCTTTTAATGTAAATTTTATGATTTTTTTTTTAAATTTTTTTTTGAAGTTTTTTGAATTTTTTGAATAAATTTTTGTTTTCAAATTTCTGAATTATTTTAACCCTAATCTCTAATCGGCACCCCTCATCCTTTGCTCAATTTATCCTCTTCTCTAATCACCCTCATCATTCCAAATCACCTAACTTCCCGAGCGGTCACCCATCCTCCCACTCCACCGGCTGAGCACGCTTAACTTCCGGGTTCTATTCTCCCTCGTTTCCAAAGTACGCACTTGTTGTTTTCTGACAATAGTAAGATGTCAATCCTATTAACCCTCGGGAATTTTGCTTGAGCATGAATTGACACATTTCACCGTTTGAGTTTCAAACTATTGTTTTCAAAAACAATAATTATTTAGAAAACAATAGTTATTTTGAATAATTAGTTTGACCATGGTTTGACCATAATTTGACCACAGTTTGACCAGATTTGACCAAAATTCAAAATAAGCGAACAAATTATTTAGTAACTCTAATATTCTAGAATAATTAGTTTGACCATGGTTTGACCATGTTTTGACCATAGTTTGAATTTTTTTCGATTTTTTCCACTCTATATATTAAAAGCCCCGTAACTTTTTTTACATTAGGTTTTGAGGATTTTGAAAATGTTAAACGAGGTTTCCCCGTTAAATTTGGATGTAACTTTTGAGTAGATGATTTTTCATATAAAAACTTTTTCATCCGAGTTAGTATGCAAAAGTTATGCCCATATTTGCAAATTCGGAGAGATTTTGCAAATAAAGTCGAAATTCACATTTGCAAATTTTCCCAACAACTAGACCACATATCACATGGGAAACTAATTTTCTTTTATTTTTTGACATTTCCATCATTTTCTTTTATTTTTTTAAAATTGAAAAGCGATCCACGAGGGGTAGAGTTTGAAAATGGGACCTTTAGTACCGGTTAAGTAGCACGAACCGGGACTAAAGGTCTCAACCATTAGTCCCGGTTCGTGCCTCAAACCGTGGGCGAGGCGCTTCAAGCGTGAACTTATAGCATTGCGAGGAACTGAAGAAGAAGCGGCGGCAACTAGAAGCTGATCAAGACACGCTCACGAGATAGATGGGTGAAGTCACAGCGGTAGGAATATGGACTCGAGCGTAAGCGGTGACCGGCCACCCGTGGCCGGGATAAAGCAGGATACCAGCCCGCACCCCACGCCGATACACTACGGCTCGAGAACGCGAGCACGACACGCAAGATATTCTAGAAAATAAAGCGGGACAGCCAAGATCGATCTCTGGTCGAGGTAGCGCCCGATCATGACGATGACCGTCGCGCGGATACATCATCAACAAGTCCGGCGGGCCGAACATACACTAGTAGAAAAAGGGCTGTTGTCCCGGTTGGTAAGGCCTTTAGTCGGTTGGTGAACCGGACTAAAGGGTCGGTACTAATGCCTCCCCCTTTAGTCCGGTTCAATCCGAACCGGGACTAAAACATGACCACGTGGGGCTTCTAATGGAAATTTTATGATTTTTTTTGAAATTTTTTTGAATTTTTTTGAAATTTTTTGAATAAATTTTTGTTTTCAAATTTCTGAATTATTTTAACTAATCTCTAATCAGCACCCCTCATCCTTTGCTCAATTTATCCTCTTCTCTAATCACCCTCATCATTCCAAATCACCTAACTTCCCGAGCGGTCACCCATCCTCCCACTCCACCGGCTGAGCACGCTTAACTTCCGGGTTCTATTCTCCCTCGTTTCCAAGTCTGCACTTGTTGTTTTCGACAATAGTAAGATGTCAATCCTATTAACCCTCGGGAATTTTGCTTGAGCATGAATTGACACATTTCACTGTTTGAGTTTCAAACTATTGTTTTCAAAACAATAATTATTTAGAAAACAATAGTTATTTTGAATAATTAGTTTGACCATGGTTTGACCATAATTTGACCCACAGTTTGACCAGATTTGACCAAAATTCAAAATAACTGAACAAATTATTTAGTAACTCTAATATTCTAGAATAATTAGTTTGACCATGGTTTGACCATGTTTTGACCATAGTTTGAATTTTTTTCGATTTTTCCACTCTATATATTAAAAGCCCCGTAACTTTTTTTTCTGTTAGGTTTTGAGGATTTTGAAAATGTTAAACGTGGTTTCCCCGTTAAATTTGGATGTAACTTTTCGAGTAGATGATTTTTCATATAAAAACTTTTCATCCGAGTTAGTATGCAAAAGTTATGCCCATATTTGCAAATTCGGAGAGATTTTGCAAATAAAGTCGAAATTCACATTTGCAAATTTTCCCAACAACTAGACCACATATCACATGGGAAACTAATTTTCTTTTATTTTTTGACATTTCCATCATTTTCTTTTATTTTTTAAAATTGAAAAGGCGATCCACGAGGGGGGGTAGAGTTTGAAAATGGGACCTTTAGTACCGGTTCGTAGCACGAACCGGGACTAAATCTCAACCATTAGTCGGTTCGTGCCTCAAACCGTGGGCAGGGCGCTTCAAGCGTGAACTTATAGCATTGCGAGGAACTGAAGAAGAAAAGCGGCGGCAACTAGAAGCTGATCAAGACACGCTCACGAGATAGATGGGTGAAGTCTGGCAGCCGAGGAATATGGACTCGAGCGTAAGCGGTGACCGCCACCCGTGGCGGGATAAAGCGGGATACCAGCCCGCACCCCCACGCCGATACACTACGGCTCGAGCAACGAGCCACGACCTGCAAGATATTCTAGAAAATAAAGCGGGACAGCCAAGATCGATCTCTGAGATCGGTATCGTCGTAGCGACGATGACCGTCGCGCGGATACATCATCAACAAGTCCGGCCGGGCGAACATACACTAGTAGAAAAAGGGCCTGTTGTCCCGGTTGGTAAGGGCCTTTAGTCGGTTGGTGAACCGGACTAAAGGGTCGGTACTAATGCCTCCCCCTTTAGTCGGTTCAATCCGAACCGGGACTAAAACATGACCACGTGGGGCTTCTAATGGAAATTTTATGATTTTTTTTTTGAAATTTTTTTTTGAAATTTTTTTGAATAAATTTTTGTTTTCAAATTTCTGAATTATTTTAACCCCTAATCTCTAATCAGCACCCCTCATCACTGCTCAATTTATCCTCTTCTCTAATCACCCTCATCATTCCAAATCACCTCACTTCCCGAACGGTCACCCATCCTCCCACTCCCCCAGCCTGAGCACGCTTAACTTCCGGGTTCTATTCTCCCTCGTTTCCAAGTCTGCACTTGTTGTTTTCACGACAATAGTAAGATGTCAATCCTATTAACCCTCAGAATTTTGCTTGAGCATGAATTGACACATTTCACTGTTTGAGTTTCAAACTATTGTTTTCAAAAACAATAATTATTTAGAAAACAATAGTTATTTTGAATAATTAGTTTGACCATGGTTTGACCATAATTTGACCACAGTTTGACCAGATTTGACCAAAATTCAAAATAACTGAACAAATTATTTAGTAACTCTAATATTCTAGAATAATTAGTTTGACCATGGTTTGACCATGTTTTGACCATAGTTTGAATTTTTTTTCGATTTTTACCACTCTATATATTAAAAGCCCCGTAACTTTTTTTCTGTTAGGTTTTTGAGGATTTTGAAAATGTTAAACGAGGTTTCCCCCGTTAAATTTGGATGTAACTTTTCGAGTAGATGATTTTTCATATAAAAACTTTTTCATCCGAGTTAGTATGCAAAAGTTATGCCCATATTTGCAAATTCAGAGATTTTGCAAATAAAGTCGAAATTCACATTTGCAAATTTTCCCAACAACTAGACCACATATCACATGGGAAACTAATTTTCTTTTATTTTTTGACATTTCCATCATTTTCTTTTATTTTTTTTAAATTGAAAAAGCGATCCACGAAGGGTAGAGTTTGAAAATGGGACCTTTAGTACCCGGTTAAGTAGCGCGAACCGGGACTAAATCTCAACCAGTAGTCGGTTACGTGCCTCAAACCGTGGGCGAGGAGCGCTTCAAGCGTAGACTTATAGCGGCTGCGAGGAACACGAAGAAGAAGCGGCGGCAACTAGAAGCTGATCAAGACACGCTCCACAGATAGATGGGTGAAGTCCTGGCGGCGAGGAATATGGACTCGAGCGTAAGCGGTGACGAGCCACCCGTGGCCGGGATAAAGCGGGATACCAGCCCGCACCCCCACGCCGATACACTACGGCTCGAGGGCAGAGCCACGACACGCAAGATATTCTAGAAAATAAGCGGGACAGCCAAGATCGATCTCTGGTCGGTAGCGCCGATCGCGCGACGATGACCGTCGCGCCGGATACATCATTAACAAGTCCGGCCGGGCCGAACATACACTAGTAGAAAAAGGGCCTGTTGTCCCGGTTGGTAAGGGCCTTTAGTCCCGGTTGGTGAACCGGACTAAAGGGTCCGTACTAATGCCTCCCCCCTTTAGTCCCGGTTCAATCCGAACCGGGACTAAAGGCCATGACCACGTGGGGCTTCTAATGGAAATTTTATGATTTTTTTCTGAATTTTTTTTGAAATTTTTTGAATAAATTTTTGTTTTCAAATTTCTGAATTATTTTAACCCTAATCTCTAATCAGCACCCTCATCTTTGCTCAATTTATCCTCTTCTCTAATCACCCTCATCATTCCAAATCACCTAACTTCCCGAGCGGTCACCCATCCTCCCACTCCACCACTGAGCACGCTTAACTTCCGGGTTCTATTCTCCCTCGTTTCCAAGTCTGCACTTGTTGTTTTCGACAATAGTAAGATGTCAATCCTATTAACCCTCAGGAATTTTGCTTGAGCATGAATTGACACATTTCACTGTTTGAGTTTCAAACTATTGTTTTCAAAAACAATAATTATTTAGAAAACAATAGTTATTTTGAATAATTAGTTTGACCATGGTTTGACCATAATTTGACCACAGTTTGACCAGATTTGACCAAAATTCAAAATAACTGAACAAATTATTTAGTAACTCTAATATTCTAGAATAATTAGTTTGACCATGGTTTGACCATGTTTTGACCATAGTTTGAATTTTTTTGATTTTTCCACTCTATATATTAAAAGCCCCGTAACTTTTTTTCTGTTAGGTTTTGAGGATTTTGAAAATGTTAAACGAGGTTTCCCCGTTAAATTTGGATGTAACTTTTCGAGTAGATGATTTTCATATAAAAACCTTTTTCATCCGAGTTAGTATGCAAAAGTTATGCCCATATTTGCAAATTCGGAGAGATTTTGCAAATAAAGTCGAAAATTCACATTTGCAAATTTTCCCAACAACTAGACCACATATCACATGGGAAACTAATTTTCTTTTATTTTTTGACATTTCCATCATTTTCTTTTATTTTTTTAAATTGAAAAGGCGATCCACAGGGGGTAGAGTTTGAAAATGGGACCTTTAGTACCGGTTAGGTAGCACGAACCGGGACTAAAGGTCTCAACCATTAGTCGGTTCGTGCCTCAAACCGTGGGCGAGGGCGCTTCAAGCGTAGACTTATAGCGACTGCGAGGAACTGAAGAAGAAGCGGCGACAACTAGAAGCTGATCAAGACACGCTCACGAGATAGATGGGTGAAGTCCTGGCGGTAGGAATATGGACTCGAGCGTAAGCGGTGACGAGCCACCCGTGGCCGGGATAAAGCGGGATACCAGCCCGCACCCCCACGCCGATACACTACGGCTCGAGGCAACGAGCACGACACGCAAGATATTCTAGAAAATAAAGCGGACAGCCAAGATCGATCTCTGGTCGGTAGCGCGCCCGATCGCGCGACGATGACCGTCGCGCCGGATACATCATCTACGAGTCCGGCCGGGCCGAACATACACTAGTAGAAAAAGGGCCTGTTGTCCCGGTTGGTAAGGAGCCTTTAGTCGGTTGGTGAACCGGACTAAAGGGTCGGTACTAATGCCTCCCCTTTAGTCGGTTCAATCGAACCGGGACTAAAGGCCATGACCAAATGGGGCTTCTAATGGAAATTTTATGATTTTTTTTCTGAATTTTTTTTGAAATTTTTTGAATAAATTTTTGTTTTCAAATTTCTGAATTATTTTAACCCCTAATCTCTAATCGGCACCCTCATCACTTTGCTCAATTTATCCTCTTCTCTAATCACCCTCATCATTCCAAATCACCTAACTTCCCGAGCGGTCACCCATCCTCCCACTCCACCGGCTGAGCACGCTTAACTTCCGGGTTCTATTCTCCCTCGTTTCCAAGTCTGCACTTGTTGTTTTCACGACAATAGTAAGATGTCAATCCTATTAACCCTCAGGAATTTTGCTTGAGCATGAATTGACACATTTCACTGTTTGAGTTTCAAACTATTGTTTTCAAAAACAATAATTATTTAGAAAACAATAGTTATTTTGAATAATTAGTTTGACCATGGTTTGACCATAATTTGACCACAGTTTGACCAGATTTGACCAAAATTCAAAATAAGCGAACAAATTATTTAGTAACTCTAATATTCTAGAATAATTAGTTTGACCATGGTTTGACCATGTTTTGACCATAGTTTGAATTTTTTTGATTATTTCCACTCTATATATTAAAAGCCCCGTAACTTTTTTTCTGTTAGGTTTTTGAGGATTTTGAAAATGTTAAACGAGGTTTCCCCCGTTAAATTTGGATGTAACTTTTCGAGTAGATGATTTTTCATATAAAAACCTTTTTCATCCGAGTTAGTATGCAAAAGTTATGCCCATATTTGCAAATTCCAGAAAAGATTTTGCAAATAAAGTCGAAATTCACATTTGCAAATTTTCCGAACAACTAGACCACATATCACATGGGAAACTAATTTTCTTTTATTTTTTGACACTTCCATCATTTTCTTTTATTTTTTAAAATTGAAAAGCGATCCACGAAGGGTAGAGTTTGAAAATGGGACCTTTAGTACCGGTTCGTAGCACGAACCGGGACTAAATCTCAACCATTAGTCGGTTCGTGCCTCAAACCGTGGGCGGGGCGCTTCAAGCGTAGACTTATAGCGATTGCGAGGAACGAAAGAAGAAGCGGCGGCAACTAGAAGCTGATCAAGACACGCTCACGAGATAGATGGGTGAAGTCACGGCAGCCGAGGAATATGGACTCGAGCATGGCGGGTGACCGGCCACCCGTGGCGGGATAAAGCGGGATACCAGCCCGCACTTTACGCCGATACACTACGGCTCGAGAACAAGCACGACACGCAAGATATTCTAGAAAATAAAGCAGGACAGCCAAGATCGATCTACAGATCGAGGGGGCGCGCCCGATCGTGCGACGATGACCGTCGCGCCGGATACATCATCAACAAGTCCGGCCAGGCCGAACATACACTAGTAGAAAAAGGGCCAGTTGTCCCGGTTGGTAAGGGCCTTTAGTCCCGGTTGGTGAACCGGACTAAAGGGTCGGTACTAATGCCTCCCCCCTTTAGTCGGTTCAATCGAACCGGGACTAAAAACCTTGACCACGTGGGGCTTCTAATGGAAATTTTATGATTTTTTTTGAAATTTTTTTGAAATTTTTTGAATAAATTTTTGTTTTCAAATTTATGAATTATTTTAACCCCTAATCTCTAATCAGCAACCCTCATCACTGCTCAATTTATCCTCTTCTCTAATCACCCTCATCATTCCAAATCACCTAACTTCCCGAACGGTCACCCATCCTCCCACTCCACCAGCCTGAGCACGCTTAACTTCCGGGTTCTATTCTCCCTCGTTTCCAAGTCTGCACTTGTTGTTTTCCTGACAATAGTAAGATGTCAATCCTATTAACCCTCAGGAATTTTGCTTGAGCATGAATTGACACATTTCACTTTTTGAGTTTCAAACTATTGTTTTCAAAAACAATAATTATTTAGAAAACAATAGTTATTTTGAATAATTAGTTTGACCATGGTTTGACCATAATTTGACCACAGTTTGACCAGATTTGACCAAAATTCAAAATAAGCGAACAAATTATTTAGTAACTCTAATATTCTAGAATAATTAGTTTGACCATGGTTTGACCATGTTTTGACCATAGTTTGAATTTTTTTCGATTTTTACCACTCTATATATTAAAAGCCCCGTAACTTTTTTTTCTGTTAGGTTTTGAGGATTTTGAAAATGTTAAACGAGGTTTCCCCCGTTAAATTTGGATGTAACTTTTCGAGTAGATGATTTTTCATATAAAAACCTTTTTCATCCGAGTTAGTGTTATGCCCATATTTGCAAATTCCAGAGAGATTTTGCAAATAAAGTCGAAATTCACATTTGCAAATTTTCCCAACAACTAGACCACATATCACATGGGAAACTAATTTTCTTTTATTTTTTTTGACATTTCCATCATTTTCTTTTATTTTTTTTTAAATTGAAAAGGCGATCCACGAAGGGGGTAGAGTTTGAAAATGGGACCTTTAGTACCGGTTAGTAGCACGAACGGGACTAAAGGTCTCAACCCATTAGTCGGTTCGTGCCTCAAACCGTGGAGCAGAGGCGCTTCAAGCGTGAACTTATAGCGATTGCGAGGAACTGAAGAAGAAGCGGCTGACAACTAGAAGCTGATCAAGACCTGCTCCACAGATAGATGGTGAAGTCTGGCGGCGAGGAATATGGACTCGAGCATAAGCGGTGACGAGCCACCCGTGGCGGGATAAAGCGGGATACCAGCCGCACCCCACGCCGATACACTACGGCTCGAGGCAACGAGCACGACACGCAAGATATTCTAGAAAATAAGCGGGACAGCCAAGATCGATCTCAGATCGAGGTAGCGCCCGATCGCGCGACGATGACCGTCGCGCCGGATACATCATTAACAAGTCCGGCCGGGCCGAACATACACTAGTAGAAAAAGGGCCTGTTGTCCCGGTTGGTAAGGGCCTTTAGTCCCGGTTGGTGAACCGGACTAAAGGGTCGGTACTAATGCCTCCCCTTTAGTCCGGTTCAATCCAGAACCGGGACTAAAACAGCGACCAATGGGGCTTCTAATGGAAATTTTATGATTTTTTTTCTGAATTTTTTTTTTGAAATTTTTTTGAATAAATTTTTGTTTTCAAATTTCTGAATTATTTTAACCCCTAATCTCTAATCAGCACCCCTCATCACTGCTCAATTTATCCTCTTCTCTAATCACCCTCATCATTCCAAATCACCTAACTTCCCGAACGGTCACCCATCCTCCCACTCCACCAGCCTGAGCACGCTTAACTTCCGGGTTCTATTCTCCCTCGTTTCCAAGTCTGCACTTGTTGTTTTTCGACAATAGTAAGATGTCAATCCTATTAACCCTCAGGAATTTTGCTTGAGCATGAATTGACACATTTCACTGTTTGAGTTTCAAACTATTGTTTTCAAAAACAATAATTATTTAGAAAACAATAGTTATTTTGAATAATTAGTTTGACCATGGCTTGACCATAATTTGACCACAGTTTGACCAGATTTGACCAAAATTCAAAATAACTGAACAAATTATTTAGTAACTCTAATATTCTAGAATAATTAGTTTGACCATGGTTTGACCATGTTTTGACCATAGTTTGAATTTTTTTGATTTTTCCACTCTATATATTAAAAGCCCGTAACTTTTTTTCTGTTAGGTTTTGAGGATTTTGAAAATGTTAAACGAGGTTTCCCGTTAAATTTGGATGTAACTTTTCGAGTAGATGATTTTTCATATAAAACCTTTTTCATCCGAGTTAGTATGCAAAAGGTATGCCCATATTTGCAAATTCCAGAAAAGATTTTGCAAATAAAGTCGAAATTCACATTTGCAAATTTTCCGAACAACTAGACCACATATCACATGGGAAACTAATTTTCTTTTATTTTTTTGACATTTCCATCATTTTATTTTATTTTTTTAAAATTGAAAAAGCGATCCACGAAGGGTAGAGTTTGAAAATGGGACCTTTAGTACGGTTAGGTAGCGAACCGGGACTAAATCTCAACCATTAGTCCCGGTTCGTGCCTCAAACCGTGGAGCAGGAGGCGCTTCAAGCGTGAACTTATAAGCATTGCGAGGAACCTCAAGAAGAAGCGGCAGCAACTAGAAGCTGATCAAGACACGCTCACAGATAGATGGATGAAGTCTGGCGGCCGAGGAATATGGACTCGAGCATGGCGGTGACGAGCCACCCGTGGCGGGATAAACGGGATACCAGCCCGCACCCCCACGCCGATACACTACGGCTCGAGGCGAGCCACGACACGCAAGATATTCTAGAAAATAAAGCAGGACAGCCAAGATCGATCTACAGATCGAGGGGGCGCGCCCGATCGCGCGACGATGACCGTCGCGCCGGATACATCATTAACAAGTCCGGCCGGGCCGAACATACACTAGTAGAAAAAGGGCCTGTTGTCCCGGTTGGTAAGGGCCTTTAGTCCCGGTTGGTGAATCGGACTAAAGGGTCGGTACTAATGCCTCCCCCCTTTAGTCCCGGTTCAATCGAGCAGGGACTAAAGGCCGCGACACGTGGGGCTTCTAATGGAAATTTTATGATTTTTTTTTGAAATTTTTTGAAATTTTTTGAATAAATTTTGTTTTCAAATTTCTGAATTATTTTAACCCTAATCTCTAATCAGCACCCCTCATCACTGCTCAATTTATCCTCTTCTCTAATCACCCTCATCATTCCAAATCACCTAACTTCCCGAACGGTCACCCATCCTCCCACTCCCCAGCCTGAGCACGCTTAACTTTTGGGTTCTATTCTCCCTCGTTTCCAAGTCTGCACTTGTTGTTTTCCTGACAATAATAAGATGTCAATCCTATTAACCTTCAGGAATTTTGCTTGAGCATGAATTGACACATTTCATTGTTTGAGTTTCAAACTATTGTTTTCAAAAACAATAATTATTTAGAAAACAATAGTTATTTTGAATAATTAGTTTGACCATGGTTTGACCATAATTTGACCACAGTTTGACCAGATTTGACCAAAATTCAAAATAACTGAACAAATTATTTAGTAACTCTAATATTCTAGAATAATTAGTTTGACCATGGTTTGACCATGTTTTGACCATAGTTTGAATTTTTTTTCGATTTTTACCACTCTATATATTAAAAGCCCGTAACTTTTTTACATTGTTAGGTTTTTGAGGATTTTGAAAATGTTAAGCGAGGTTTCCCCGTTAAATTTGGATGTAACTTTTCGAGTAGATGATTTTTCATATAAAAACCTTTATCATCCGAGTTAGTATGCAAAAGTTATGCCCATATTTGCAAATTCGGAGAGATTTTGCAAATAAAAGTCGAAATTCACATTTGCAAATTTTCCCAACAACTAGACCACATATCACATGGGAAACTAATTTTCTTTTATTTTTGACATTTCCATCATTTTCTTTTATTTTTTTAAAATTGAAAAAGCGATCCACCGAAGTAGAGTTTGAAAATGGGACCTTTAGTACGGTTAAGTAGCACGAACCGGGACTAAAATCTCAACCATTAGTCGGTTCGTGCCTCAAACCGTGGAGCGAGGCGCTTCAAGCGTAGACTTATAGCGACCGCGAGG
Organism: Aegilops bicornis; assembly: GCA_021605145.1. NCBI lineage: Eukaryota > Viridiplantae > Streptophyta > Magnoliopsida > Poales > Poaceae > Aegilops > Aegilops bicornis. The sequence continues at coordinate 779,346,600 of CM038671.1, read as the reverse complement.
AACTGAAGAAGAAGCGGCGGCAACTAGAAGCTGATCAAGACACGCTCCACGAGATAGATGGGTGAAGTCACGGCGGCGAGGAATATGGACTCGAGCGTAAGCGGTGACAGCCACCCGTGGCGGGATAAAGCAGGATACCAGCCCGCACCCCACGCCGATACACTACGGCTCGAGAACCGAGCACGACCTGCAAGATATTCTAGAAAATAAAGCAGGACAGCCAAGATCGATCTACAGATCGAGGGGGCGCGCCCGATCGCGCGACGATGACCGTCGCGCCGGATACATCCTCAACAAGTCCGGCCAGGCCGAACATACACTAGTAGAAAAAGGGCCTGTTGTCCCGGTTGGTAAGGGCCTTTAGTCCCGGTTGGTGAACCGGGACTAAAGGGTCGGTACTAATGCCTCCCCCCTTTAGTCCCGGTTCAATCCAGAACCGGGACTAAAGGCCGCGGCCACGTGGGGCTTCACCTTTAGTCCCGGTTGGTAACACCAACCGGGACTAATGGAAATTTTATGAATTTTTTTTTTGAATTTTTTTTTGATTTTTTTTGATTTTTTTGAATAAATTTTTATTTTCAAATTTCTGAATTATTTTAACCCCTAATCTCTAATCAGCACCCCTCATCACTGCTCAATTTATCCTCTTCTCTAATCACCCTCATCATTCCAAATCACCTAACTTCCCGAGCGGTCACCCATCGTCCCACTCCCCCGGCTGAGCACGCTTAACTTCCGGGTTCTATTCTCCCTCGTTTCCAAGTCTGCACTTGTTGTTTTCCACGACAATAGTAAGATGTCAATCCTATAACCCTCGGGAATTTTGCTTGAGCATGAATTGACACATTTCACTGTTTGAGTTTCAAACTATTGTTTTCGAAAACAATAATTATTTAGAAAACAATAGTTATTTTGAATAATTAGTTTGACCATGGTTTGACCATAATTTGACCATAGTTTGACCAGATTTGACCAAAATTCAAAATAACTGAACAAATTATTTAGTAACACTAATATTCTAGAATAATTAGTTTGACCATGGTTTGACCATGTTTTGACCATAGTTTGAATTTTTTTTGATTTTTTCCAGTCTAGATATTTATAGCCCCGTAACTTTTTTTTTCTGTTAGGTTTTTGAGGATTTTGAAAATGTTTAACGGGGTTCCCCGTTAAATTTGGATGTAACTTTTTAGAAGATGATTTTTCATATAAAAAACTTTTTCATCCGAGTTAGTATGCAAAAGTTATGCCCATATTTGCAAATTCGGAGAGATTTTGCAAATAAAAGTCGAAATTCACATTTGCAAATTTTCCCAACAACTAGACCACATATCACATGGGAAACTAATTTTCTTTTATTTTTTGACATTTCCATCATTTTCTTTTATTTTTTTAAAATTGAAAAGGCGATCCACGAGGGGTAGAGTTTGAAAATGGGACCTTTAGTACGGTTAAGTAGCACGAACCGGGACTAAAATCTCAACCATTAGTCCCGGTTCGTGCCTCAAACCGTGGAGCGAGGCGCTTCAAGCGTGAACTTATAGCGGCTGCGAGGAACACGAAGAAGAAGCGGCAACAACTAGAAGCTGATCAAGACACGCTCACACATAGATGGATGAAGTCCCGGCGGTAGGAATATGGACTCGAGCGTAAGCGGTGACCGGCCACCCGTGGCGGGATAAACGGGATACCAGCCCGCACCCCACGCCGATACACTACGGCTCGAGGCAAAGAGCACGACACGCAAGATATTCTAGAAAATAAGCGGGACAGCCAAGATCGATCTCTGAGATCAAAGGGGCGCGCCCGATCAGCGCGACGATGACCGTCGCGCGGATACATCATCAACAAGTCCGGCCGGGCGAACATACACTAGTAGAAAAAGGGCATGTTGTCCGGTTGGTAAGAGCCTTTAGTCGGTTGGTGAACCGGGACTAAAGGGTCGGTACTAATGCCTCCCCCCGACTAAAGGCCGCGGCCACGTGGGGCTTCACCTTTAGTCCCGGTTGGTAACACCAACCGGGACTAATGGAAATTTTATGAATTTTTTTTTTGAATTTTTTTTTGATTTTTTTTGATTTTTTTGAATAAATTTTTATTTTCAAATTTCTGAATTATTTTAACCCCTAATCTCTAAGCGGCACCCTCATCACTGCTCAATTTATCCTCTTCTCTAATCACCCTCATCATTCCAAATCACCTAACTTCCCGACGGTCACCCATCCTCCCACTCCCCCGGCTGAGCACGCTTAACTTCCGGGTTCTATTCTCCCTCGTTTCCAAGTCTGCACTTGTTGTTTTCCTGACAATAGTAAGATGTCAATCCTATTAACCCTCAGAAATTTGCTTGAGCATGAATTGACACATTTCACTGTTTGAGTTTCAAACTATTGTTTTCAAAACAATAATTATTTAGAAAACAATAGTTATTTTGAATAATTAGTTTGACCATGGTTTGACCATAATTTGACCACAGTTTGACCAGATTTGACCAAAATTCAAAATAACTGAACAAATTATTTAGTAACACTAATATTCTAGAATAATTAGTTTGACCATGGTTTGACCATGTTTTGACCATAGTTTGAATTTTTTTTCGATTTTTTCCACTCTAGATATTAAAAGCCCCGTAACTTTTTTTCTGTTAGGTTTTTGAGGATTTTGAAAATGTTTAACGGGGTTCCCCCCGTTAAATTTGGATGTAACTTTTCGAGAAGATGATTTTTCATATAAAAAACTTTTTCATCCGAGTTAGTATGCAAAAGTTATGCCCATATTTGCAAATTCCAGAGAGATTTTGCAAATAAAGTCGAAATTCACATTTGCAAATTTTCCCAACAACTAGACCACATATCACATGGGAAACTAATTTTCTTTTATTTTTTTGACATTTCCATCATTTTCTTTTATTTTTTAAAATTGAAAACGCGATCCACGGGGGGGTTAAAGTTTGAAAATGGGACCTTTAGTACGGTTCGTAGCACGAACCGGGACTAAAGTCTCAACCATTAGTCGGTTCGTGCCTCAAACCGTGGAGCAGGAGCGCTTCAAGCATAGACTTATAGCGTGCGAGGAACTGAAGAAGAAGCGGCTGACAACTAGAAGCTGATCAAGACACTGCTCACACATAGATGGGTGAAGTCCTGGCGGTAGGAATATGGACTCGAGCGTAAGCGGTGACAGCCACCCGTGGCCGGGATAAAGCGGGATACCAGCCCGCACCCACGCCGATACACTACGGCTCGAGGCAGCGAGCACGACACAAGATATTCTAGAAAATAAAGCAGGACAGCCAAGATCGATCTACAGATCGGCGACGATGACCGTCGCGCCGGATACATCATCAACAAGTCCGGCCGGGCCGAACATACACTAGTAGAAAAAGGGCCTGTTGTCCCGGTTGGTAAGGGCCTTTAGTCCCGGTTGGTGAACCGGGACTAAAGGGTTTCGATTAATGCCTCCCCTTTAGTCCGGTTCAATCCAGAACCGGGACTAAAGGCCGCGCCATGGGGCTTCACCTTTAGTCGGTTGGTAACACCAACCGGGACTAATGGAAATTTTATGAATTTTTTTGAATTTTTTTGATTTTTTTGATTTTTTGAATAAATTTTTATTTTCAAATTTCTGAATTATTTTAACCCTAATCTCTAATCAGCACCCCTCATCACTGCTCAATTTATCCTCTTCTCTAATCACCCTCATCATTCCAAATCACCTAACTTCCCGAACGGTCACCCATCGTCCCACTCCCCCAGCCTGAGCACGCTTAACTTCCGGGTTCTATTCTCCCTCGTTTCCAAGTCTGCACTTGTTGTTTTCCTGACAATAGTAAGATGTCAATCCTATAACCCGCAGGAATTTTGCTTGAGCATGAATTGACACATTTCACTGTTTGAGTTTCAAACTATTGTTTTCGAAAACAATAATTATTTAGAAAACAATAGTTATTTTGAATAATTAGTTTGACCATGGTTTGACCATAATTTGACCATAGTTTGACCAGATTTGACCAAAATTCAAAATAACTGAACAAATTATTTAGTAACACTAATATTCTAGAATAATTAGTTTGACCATGGTTTGACCATGTTTTGACCATAGTTTGAAATTTTTTCGATTTTTTCCACTCTAGATATTAAAATCCGCATAACTTTTTTTCTGTTATGTTTTTGAGGATTTTGAAAATGTTTAACGGGGTTCCCCGTTAAATTTGGATGTAACTTTTCGAGTAGATGATTTTTCATATAAAAAACTTTTTCATCCGAGTTAGTATGCAAAAGTTATGCCCATATTTACAAATTCCAGAGATTTTGCAAATAAAGTCGAAATTCACATTTGCAAATTTTCCCAACAACTAGACCACATATCACATGGGAAACTAATTTTCTTTTATTTTTTGACATTTCCATCATTTTCTTTTATTTTTTTAAAATTGAAAAGCGATCCACGAAGTGGGTAGAGTTTGAAAATGGGACCTTTAGTACCCGGTTAAGTAGCACGAACCGGGACTAAAGGTCTCAACCCATTAGTCCCGGGTCGTGCCTCAAACCGTGGAGCAGGAGCGCTTCAAGCGTAGACTTATAGCGACTGCGAGGAACCTGAAGAAGAAGCAGCAACAACTAGAAGCTGATCAAGACCTGCTCACACATAGATGGATGAAGTCACGGCGGTAGGAATATGGACTCGAACGCCAAACGGCTGACCGGCCACCCCGTGGCCGGGATAAAACGGGATACCAGCCCGCACCCCCACGCCGATACACTACGGCTCAGGGCAACAGGCACGACCTGCAAGATATTCTAGAAAATAAAGCAGGACAGCCAAGATCGATCTACAGATCGAGGGGGCGCGCCCGATCGCGCGACGATGACCGTCGCGCCGGATACATCATCAACAAGTCCGGCCGGGCCGAACATACACTAGTAGAAAAAGGGCATGTTGTCCCGGTTGGTAAGGGCCTTTAGTCCCGGTTGGTGAACCGGGACTAAAGGGTCGGTACTAATGCCTCCCCCCGACTAAAGGCCGCGGCCACGTGGGGCTTCACCTTTAGTCCCGGTTGGTAACACCAACTGGGACTAATGGAAATTTTATGAATTTTTTTTTGAATTTTTTTTAATTTTTTTTGATTTTTTTTGAATAAATTTTTATTTTCAAATTTCTGAATTATTTTAACCCCTAATCTCTAAGCAGCACCCCTCATCACTGCTCAATTTATCCTCTTCTCTCATCACCCTCATCATTCCAAATCACCTAACTTCCCGACGGTCACCCATCCTCCCACTCCCCACTGAGCACGCTTAACTTCCGGGTTCTATTCTCCCTCGTTTCCAAGTCTGCACTTGTTGTTTTACTGACAATAGTAAGATGTCAATCCTATTAACCCTCAGGAAATTTGCTTGAGCATGAATTGACACATTTCACTGTTTGAGTTTCAAACTATTGTTTTCGAAAACAATAATTATTTAGAAAACAATAGTTATTTTGAATAATTAGTTTGACCATGGTTTGACCATAATTTGACCACAGTTTGACCAGATTTGACCAAAATTCAAAATAACTGAACAAATTATTTAGTAACACTAATATTCTAGAATAATTAGTTTGACCATGGTTTGACCATGTTTTGACCATAGTTTGAATTTTTTTCGATTTTTTCCACTCTAGATATTAAAAGCCCCGTAACTTTTTTTCTGTTAGGTTTTTGAGGATTTTGAAAATGTTTAACGGGGTTCCCCCCGTTAAATTTGGATGTAACTTTTCGAGAAGATGATTTTTCATATAAAAAACTTTTTCATCCGAGTTAGTATGCAAAAGTTATGCCCATATTTGCAAATTCCATAGAGATTTTGCAAATAAAGTCGAAATTCACATTTGCAAATTTTCCCAACAACTAGACCACATATCACATGGGAAACTAATTTTCTTTTATTTTTTTTGACATTTCCATCATTTTCTTTTATTTTTTTAAAATTGAAAAGGCGATCCACCGGGGTTAAAGTTTGAAAATGGGACCTTTAGTACCGGTTCGTGGCACGAACCGGGACTAAAGATCTCAACCCCATTAGTCCCGGTTCGTGCCTCAAACCGTGGAGCAGGAGCGCTTCAAGCATAGACTTATAGCGACTGCGAGGAACCTGAAGAAGAAGCAGCAGCAACTAGAAGCTGATCAAGACCTGCTCACAGATAGATGGACTGAAGTCCTGGCAGCCGAGGAATATGGACTCGAACGCCAAACGGCTGACCGGCCACCCGTGGCGGGATAAACGGGATACCAGCCCGCACCCCCACGCCGATACACTACGGCTCAGGGCAACAGGCACGACCTGCAAGATATTCTAGAAAATAAAGCAGGACAGCCAAGATCGATCTACGGATCGAGGGGGCGCGCCCGATCGCGCGACTATGACCGTCGCGCCGGATACATCATCAACAAGTCCGGCCGGGCCGAACATAGCAACCCAGACCAATCCGACCTGCGTAGCCACATAGCCCGGCATAGAGGCGCCGCACACCCCCTCTGCTTCACTGACGAAGTGATGGATCATGAACTCCCAGAAGGATTCAAACCCGTAAACATCGAAACTTATGATGGCACAACAGACCCCGTAGTATGGATCAAAGATTTCCTTCTCCACATTCACATGGCCCGCGGAGATGATCTACACGCCATCAAGTATCTCCCCCTTAAGCTCAAAGGTCCAGCCCGACCATCGGTTAAACAGCACCGCCAAATTCCATTGGCAGTTGGGAAAACCTGGAAGACGCATTCCTTGATAACTTCCAGGGCACATATGTGCGACCACCGGACGCTGATGACCTGAGCCACATTACTCAATAGCCCGGAGAATCAGCCCGGAAATTCTGGACCCGGTTCCTCACTAAAAAGAACCAAATAGTCGACTGTCCAGACGCCGAAGCCCTGGCGGCTGTTAAGCATAATATCCGTGACGAGTGGCTCGCTCAACACCTCGGCCAGGAAAAACCCAAGTCTATGGCAGCTCTCACAACCCTAATGACCCGTTTTTGTGCGGGTGAGGATAGCTGGTTGGCTCGCAGCGGCACCACGCCACATTCCGGTACTTCGGAGGGCCGCGACGCTAAAGTCAAGCCATGACGCAACAGACATAAGAGATGGAACAACGGGACAGCACTGAAAACACGGCAGTCAACGCCGGATTTAGCGGACCTAAGTCCGGGCAGCGGAAAAAGCCATTCAAATGAAATAATCAGGGACCGTCCAGTCTAGACCGCATACTAGAGAGCTCATGCCAAATTCATGGCATACCGGATAAACCAGCCAACCACACCAATAGAGACTGCTGGGTGTTCAAATAGGCCGGCAAGATAAACGCCGAAAAAAGGACAAGGGGCTGCACATCAACGATGACCATAAGCCCCGGCGTCCGAATACGGGGGGACAAAAGAAATTCCCCCCTAGGTGAAAACGGTCAACATGGTCTACGTCACCCACATCCCCAAGCGGGAACGAAAACGGGCACTACAGGACGTCTATGCGATGGAGCCAGTCGCCCCCAAGTTCAATCCATGGTCAGCTTGTCCGATCGCCTTTGACCGTAGGGATCACCCTACCAGCATCCGTCACGGTGGCTTAGCCGCACTGGTCTTAGACCCAATCATCGACGGATTCCACCTCACGCGTGTCCTCATGGAAGGCGGCAGCAGCCTGAACCTGCTTTATCAGGACACAGTGCACAAGATGGGCATTGCCCACCAAAACTACCTTTAAAGGTGTTATTCCTGGAGTAGAGGCCTGCTGCACAGGCTCTATAACACTAGAAGTGGTCTTCAGATCCCGAGACAACTTCAGGAGCGAAGAGCTAATCTTCGACATCGTCCCTTTCCGCAGTGGCTATCATGCACTGCTTGGACGAACCGCATTCGCTAGATTCAATGCGGTGCCACACTATGCATATCTCAAGCTCAAGATGCCGGGACATCGCGGGGTCATCACTGTCAACAGAAATATGGACCGCTCCCTTCAAGCAGAAGAGCATACGGCAGCCCTCGCGACAGAAGTACAATGCGGCCTTCTCCGACAAACCAATCCGCTGACAACTTCGAGCACGGTCAAATGAGTCTGAAACACCCCGCAACAGGAGCATCAGGAATGTCAAGATCGTGATTAGCAGTCCGGCCTCCGCTTAAGCCCATCCAAGGCAGCGTTCGCGCCATGCGTACACAATTACGCACTCAAGATACCTTGGGCATCGGCGGAGGCGCATCAACGACTCAGTCGATAATGCGGGTAACCGCTAAATACCTTCATACTCTTTCCCTCTTACCTTTCAGGACACCTCGTTAGTGCAGCATCCTCAAAAGAGCCGAATTGCCAGACTCACAGGGGAGAGACATCTAAGGAGGCAATAGACGTGCAGAACAGAAGAAAACCCAGGTGGAATCTATTTGCGATCATTTGTAGCGACCCGACCCAAAATCGGTCAAATCTCTGTGTCTGTACCATCCCAAGATCATGCGGGTACTCACAGTACATTGATGCAATAATCAAAGTTCAAACACACCTGAATTTATTACACGATTCTCATATCGAGTCTTTATTACAATAGAATAAATTCGGCCAAAGGCCAACTCATGAGAAATAAACTAAGTAAAGCTGCGGAAGCGTAGAAGAATAGCGAGTCCATCCGACTCCATAGGGCAATCGCCAAGCGCGGATCGTAGCCTCAATCCTGATCGGAATACTCCTCTGCAACATAAGACGTTGCAGCCGTGTAGGTCAGCATTTTGAATATGCTGGCAAGTCATGAATAGAGAATAATAAAGTATTACTAATACTATATGCAATTTGGCTGTGGGGCTCTAAGTTTCATCATTTTGTAAAAGCCGCTTTTCCCTACTACAGTGGACTTGCTTGCAAATACTACAAAATTGTTGGTAGTTATTGAGATGGTTCCACCAACCAATGTCTCATTCCCAAATTATTAAGTCATAACCCCTCAATTAATTCATTAATTACAATGTTGAGATTTCCGAATACTTCCAAGTTCCAGAGGCTCAAATTGTCCGTAACCGGGGACACGGCTAATCGATTAGATCTTTTCTCTGCAGAGGTTTGCGCACTTTACCCATAAGAATCGTTCCCTCCTTTTAAGTCTTCGCACTTCATGGTGTTTGAAGGCGGAGACGAGCAACAGGGTCTTCCAAGAGTTCTTCTGCCACTGCTGTACCCATCCAATCCTACCGTTCTTCTACATCTCGTAGTACCGTCCGGCCAGCGTCACAACTAGGGTTGACCAAGCCAGAGCCCATAATGGCTTGCGGCTGCACAGGTAAGCTTCCGGTCAATGGGGTATACATCCGTCTCTTCGTGGCTGGGTGAAGCTTTCCAAGATGTCATGGCACTTCTCCATGCATCCCGGCCAACCACTGGGTTCTCCAGGGTGCCCGTCAACCGTCCTCCACCCAGTAGTGAATTCCGAAGTCCATCTTGAGCTTGAAGTTCATGGGGTTGTCATCATCTTTGACTCTCACATCTCCCTTATGAATTCTCTCAACCAATCCCGTCTACGGGCATAGCAAAATAAACTACTTCGTCCCGGGTCATGGTAACAAGGGGATTAGGTTCATCCTACCACATGATACTACTCAAGAAACATAACTTCAAAATTTCACCTACTGCATGCATGGTGGGGAGGTATATCTCTAATGCAATAAAAATCATAGGTATTGAAAAGAAACATGATCAATGACTTGCCTTCTTGACGATCCTCGTAAGCTAGGGACTCAGAGTAGCAAGCTTAGCACTCGAAAATTCTACCGAGACAAACAATAATCACAATAAGCATATAGCATATGATCACTTAACACAATAGCATAGTAACATAACACACCAAAACAAACGAATCAAAACCCAAAGGAAAACTCGAAGAAATCCAACTCAAAGTTTTCCTACATCAAGCAACAACAAAAAAATAGTTTTACATAACAAAATTTTTCTCAACATAACCTAAGCATGGGTTTATGTTAACTTAACAGAAAAGAATGCATTAAGCAACTAGGAGCAAAAGAATCAATTTAAAAGCTATTATAAAACTCCTATTAGGCCTAAAGCAAATTTTAGTAAGAAAAATAAAATAAAAGTTTTATTTATTATAAATAAATGTTCATGCTCTAAAGTGACAGAAACTAACCTAGAATAATCTATCACATGTGAAAAATAAATTTATTTTATAATTAAAATAATAGGAAAACATTAGCTAGTTAATTAATTAAGAATAACATGATCCTGATTAAAACTATTTTTTTATTAATCCTAAAATGCCCAAATTAATTCCTACGGTTAGGCAATGTCAAAACAAAGTTGGGACAAAGAGAATCATTAAAAAATAATTTTCCTAACTCATTTTATAGCAGATTTACTATTCTGAGTAAATCGAAACTAAAGCAATTCTTAATAATTTTAACATAGCTAATTATATTTTCTGCAGAAACTATAAGAAATTTGCAAACCAACAAAAAAAGAATCACTTAAAAATATTAAGTAGATTAAAAGATATGAATTTTTCAATACTGCAAATATTCTGTTAAAACAGAAAACGAAAATAAAAGAAAATTGGCCTAATGGGCCTAACTAGCATACAGGCATAACTTAACTAAACGGGCCTAGGGTTTAAGCGAATCGGGCGGCTCAAATAAAAACCCTAACTAAAATAAAATAAACCGGACTAAACGGTTTTATTTAAATGAACATACCCCTTGAGGATCTAATCCTATCCGTCAAACGAGATCGGACGGCGAGAAACTCAGCGACTCACCGAAGGTCGACGGCGGCGGCGGCGAGTGCTCGGCGTCTCCGGTGGTCGAGGCGACGGCGGGGAGCTCAGCCCAGTCTTGAGACGGGCGAGGTGGGTTTGGTGGAGTTGGTGGAGCTCGGGGTGACCGGGCGAGCTCAGGCGGCTAATGGCGGCGGCGGCGTTCGGCTACTCCAAGCGTCGAGGGAGGAGAGGGTCGGGCGAGGGGCGAGGGGGGGAAGCGGGGTAGAGGGGGTGGGTATTTATAGGGCGGGGGCGACGTCTTGCGCGAGGGGGCGAATCGGGAGGGGATCAGGTGAGATCCCGGAGATCTCGGGATCTCCGGCGAGCGGCGACACGGTGGCGTGGGCGAGGGGTAGGTGACGGGGTGGGGACCACCTGTCGGTGAGTGAGGGGAGCGGGGGTTCGGTCGGTCGACCGAACCGAAGGATTTCGGCGCGAGGGGGTGCGGTCGGTGGCTCGCTGGGCCGCCTGGCTGGCGCCTGGCTGGGCCGCCTGGGTGTTGGCTGGGCCGGTTGGCCTGGCCGGCGCCCAGGGGCTTTTTTTTTTCTTTTTCTATTTTTATTTTTTTGAAAAAAAATTAAAAACAGAGATAATATTTAAAATATAAATATTTTATATAGGACATATATATATCAAAATGATCAGGGGAATATTCCCTATCATTTGAACATTTTTCCAGGGGCAAAATCCAAACTTTATAAAAAATCATTTTTTTCAAAACTCAAATAAAACTCAAATTTGAATTCAAAACTTTTGGCAATGTTTTCCTCTGATATTTTTGGAGTGTCATGTTTACTCCTCTCATACTTTTTCTCAAGTATTTATCAGGCATAGTTTTTGAAATGATTTCCACTTGCCAAAATTTGAATTCAAATTCCAAAACCCCCAAAATTTCAAATGCCACTCAAATTCAAACAACATGCATAGATGCTTAGCTATAATTGTAAAACATACCAAATAGGAAATTTGGGATGTTACAAACCTACCCACCTTAAGATGAATCTCGCCCTCGAGATTCGGGTTGGCTAGCAAATAGGTGCGGGTGGTCTCGAAGAAGGTCTTCTTCTCGCTCCTAGGTGGCTTCTTTCTCGGAGTGATGACTCCACAACACCTTGCAAAACTTGATGATCTTGCTGCGGGTGACTCTGCTCGCAGTCTCGAGAATTCAGACGGGTTTCTCCTTATAAGTCAGATCACTGTCGAGTTGTATGGCCTCTAGGGGCACTGTGTCTCTCAACGGAATATCGGCCATGTCGGCAGGACACTTCTTCACCGAGAAACATGGAAGACATCATGAACTCCGGACAATCCTTCCGGCAATTCCAACTTGTAAGCAACTTCTCCACGACGTTCGAGGATTTTGTACGGGCCAATGAATCGGGGTGCTAACTTTCCTTTGACACCAAACCTGTTGATTCCACGAAGTGGAGACACACGAAGATATGCTCGGTCTCCCGCTTCGTAAGTTACTTCCTTGCGTTTACTGTCGGCATAGCTGTAGCGACCAGACCCGAATGGATCAAGTCTCTGTGCTCAGTGTCATCCCTGGATCAGTAATGCTGACACCACACAAGATGCCGAAGGATTTATAGCGAGTAGCTATCACACACTTCTTACAACGTTTTCCTCAAGTGAAATTATTACAATAATTTGGATTAAGGCAATATAATAATAACAGCTGAAGTCTTGGAAGATTAGTGAGTCCATCAACTCCATCGGCATCACCGAGTATAGAACCACGACCTAACACCTTACTGGTAAATGCGAAAAGTCTGCATAGCGTGAAAGTTGCAGCCCGAAAACGGGTCAAGACATGGAATATGCTGGCAATGTAACACATATAAGCGTAATGAAGCAACAAGCCTATACTACATGCATATATGGCTGGTGGTAAGGCTCTCTGATTTACATTTGCATAAAGCTGGTTTTTCCCTACATCAAAGGAATAATTTTATTTAACTATCATGGTGGTTGTTAAACATTGAGAATGGTTGACAGCATCCTCAATCCCAATTAAAAAGTACTCATCAAAACCCAATACATTTATTAGAAGTAACATGTTGAGATTCACATGATATTCAATTACCGGATACTCAAATTGTCCATAACCGGGGACACGGCTAATCATGATTAGTTTATACACTCTGCAGAGGTTTGCACTTTTCCCCACAAGACTCGATCGCCTCCGCTTGGTTCTCGTTTTCACGGTGTTTGAGAAGCGGATGGTGAGACATAGTCTTTCGTAAGCGCTTAGCACCTTACATGTGGGTTGACCGTACCAACCTACATCCCCTACATCAACTAGCCTACCCGTAAGAGTTCGCACAACTTAGTCAAATGCGCTTGAGCCCATAATTGGCTTGTGGCTGCACATGGAAGTTTCCAGTTTTAATAATCTTATTATACCTTAGAGCCTTGGTGGCGGTCCGAAGAAATACAGGCAAATCCTGATAGAAACCAGGTGCCTCAATCCACCCAGATGTGTGTTTAAGTTGCCACCATAGATAAACCATTAATTATCAATCTCACATCTGTCATGGATATTCACTCACCCAATCCACGTCTACTAGCATAGCATGGCATAACAAAGAACGAGAAGTAACTCCCAAGGTTTCATAAGTAAAAGCAGGTAATAGGTACTACCTCAATCTACTTCCCATCCCACAATTTAATTAGATCCTAAACATGCAAGTGTTTGATGGTTTGATCTAATGAAATAAAAATGGGTAGTAGAAAATGAATGATCAAAGTGTTACTAGCCATGCTGATGATCCATGAAACCTAGAGACTCGAAGTAACAAGCGGCGCACTCGGGTGATCTAACGCAGACAAACAACAAGCATACAATAAGTACTCATCTAATGCACAGGGAAATCTCGAATAAAAGATCTAACCAGATAGTTCAACTTAAGAACCCTGCTTGCAAAAGAATCGAATCAAATAAAGCATCGAAAATCGAAACTCGAGAGAGAACGACTCGGTTTAGCAATCTGAAACTAGGTCAAAATTTTACAGTAGCAAAACTCTGTGTAAGTAGGTTAGTCGGAACGGCGGTTTCATAACGAAACTCCAGGCGCTTGAATCACCTGATTCCGATAAACGAGCGAGAAATAAAACAGATTTGAAAATCGGATCGGAAATCGAATCAGAAAAATAACGGATTAAATCCGATTAAAAGAAAACAACGAACGGATTAAATAACGGACGTTCGTTAACAGAACTAATCCAACGAACACATTCATTGAAACGAACGGTTCGGTGAACGTTCGTTAAATAAGAAAACCGAAAAAATAAAAAACCATCTAGGTTTTTTAAAAAAACCGAACATCTTTTTAAAAAAAAAACGGATCAGGTTTTCTTAAAGAAAACCGGACCAGGCGGGGTGGCGGCTACCTCCGGTGGCTTCACGGCTGAGGCTCAAGGCACCGGGGCGGCGGGGTCCGCGGGGTCGGAGGGGCAGCTGGTCGGCGGGGTGCTCCGGCGACGGGCGAAGACGGCGGCGGCAAGGCCCTCGGCCAAGCTCGGGTTAGGCGGGGCAAGTGAGGAGAGGGGGGGGCGGTATTTAAGGAGGGGGGGGTGGCGCCTTTGGGAAGGGGCAGGCGGCGGCGGCCTCGTGTCCGAACTGACACGAAGCGGCGGCGGGCGTGGCGGCGGCGGACGCCTCAAGCGCCAAGCGAGGGAGAGGAGGTGGGCAAGGCTGGGCAGGTGGGCCTTGGCCCAGGCGGGGGTGGCGCAGTTTTTATAAACTAAACTAAACGGATTAAAAAAATACCAAACGATCCGAATTTAATAAAATAAATTTTCCCGACTCCTAAAAATGAGTCGAACAAAATGAACTTTAAAAAGCGGCAAATATGCATATTTTTTTAAAATGCTCATTTTTGCCTAAGCAAAATAAATCTTCCAAAATCAAATTTGATTTATTTATAATATCTTCATTTTTCCTAAATGTTGGGAAAGTCATATTATTCCCTCTCTTAATTTTTTTTAGGAAAAACTTTATGAAGATAATTAAATAAATCCAATGATCCTATTTTCAAAATTTGAGAAATCCCAAATATGAAAATAATGAAACTTCCAACTCTCTCCGAGGGTCCTTGAGTTGCGTGAAATTTTCTAGGATCGAAAAAATGCGAGAAAAAATGATATGCATGATGACCTAATGTATAACATTCCAAATTGAAAATTTGGGATGTTACATACCTACCCCCTTAAGATGAATCTCGCCCTCGAGATTCGGGTTGGCTAGAAAATAGGTGAGGGTGGTCCTTGAGCAAAACTTCCTCTCTTTCCTGTGTGGCTTCATCCTCGGTGTGGTGGCTCCACCGAACTTTGCAAAACTTGATAACCTTGCTGCGGGTAAC
Source organism: Aegilops bicornis (assembly GCA_021605145.1). Classification (NCBI taxonomy): domain Eukaryota; kingdom Viridiplantae; phylum Streptophyta; class Magnoliopsida; order Poales; family Poaceae; genus Aegilops; species Aegilops bicornis. The sequence goes on along the minus strand of CM038671.1, from coordinate 779,331,443 downwards.
TCTGCTGGCATAATCGAGAATCTTAACCGGTTTTTCCTCATATGTCAAGTCACCCTTCAACTGAATTGCTTCCAATGGTACTGTATCTCTTAACGGTACCTTTGCTATCTCGGGGTGACATTTCTTCAACTGAGAAACATGGAATACATCATGAACTCCTGACAGTCCTTCTGTCAATTCCAACTTATAAGCAACTTCTCCCATGCGTTGCAAAATCTTATACGGTCCAACGAAACGGGGTGCTAACTTTCCTTTAACTCCAAAACGCTTAACTCCTCGAAGCGGGGATACTCTGAGATATACTCTGTCTCCAACTTCATACTCAATCGCCTTGCGCTTTGAATCTGCATAGCTCTTCTGTCTGGACTGGGCTACCTTGAGCCTGTCTCGAATCAACTTAACCTTCTGTTCAGACTCCTTAATCAAATCTGGTCCAAACAACTGACGATCTCCAGTTTCGTCCCATGACAACGGTGTCCTGCACCTTCTTCCATACAGAGCCTCGAAAGGTGCCATCTTCAAGATGGTTTGGTAACTGTTGTTGTAGGAAAATTCTGCATACGGAAAATTATCATCCCAGCAAGATCAATAATCTAGTGCACAAGCTCTCGACATGTCCTCCAAAATCTGATTGACTCTCTCGGTCATCCATCGGTCTGTGGGTGGAAAAGCTGTCATGAATTCCACCTGGTTCCCAATGTTTCGTGCAACTGGTTCCAAAATTTCGAGGTAAACCGGGTTCCTCTATCTCGATACGATGCTCCTCGGAACTCCGTGTAAGCACACAATTCTGGTCATGTATATCTTTGCCAACTTAGCACGCTATAGGTAGTCTTGACTGGAATGAAATGAGCTACCTTTGTTAAACGGTCGACTATAACCCAAATCGAGTCATATCCTGAACGGGTCTTTGGCAAACCTGTGATGAAATCCATGCCTAGTTTATCCCACTTCCATTCGGGTATCGGCAATGGTTGTAACAATCCTGCTGGCTTCTGATGCTCTGCTTTTACTTTCTGACACACATCACAAACTGCTACATACTCCTCAATATCCTTCTTCATTCCGGTCCACCAGAAAGTATTCTTCAAATCCAAGTACATCTTGGTATTTCCTGGGTGAATCGAATAGGGTGAATCATGAGCTTCTTGTAAAATCAACTTCCCGATCTCCGGGTCATTGGGCACATAAACACGGTCTTCAAACCATAGGGTATCGTGCTCATCCTCACGAAATCCTTTAGCTTTTCCTTTGCTCATTTTCTCCTTTATAGAGGCAACTTCCTTATCTGCCTTTTGGGCTTCTCTGATTTTGTCCATCAATGTCGACTGAATCTCCAATGCTGCTACATAGCCTCTCGGAACTATTTCCAAACATAGCTCTCGAAGGTCCTCGGCTAACTCATTGGGTATTCCTCCCATCATTAGGGTATTGACGTGGCTCTTACGGCTCAATGCGTCAGCTACGACATTAGCCTTTCCGGGGTGATAATGCAATCTCATGTCGTAATCCTTGATAAGTTCTAACCATCTCCTTGTCTGAGATTCAATTCCTTCTGTGTGAAGATGTACTTCAAAATCTTGTGATCCGTATATACTTCACAATGATTTCCAATGAGAAAATGTCTCCACGTCTTCAGGGCATGCACAACGGCTGCTAACTCCAAATCATGAGTGGCATAATTCAACTCATGGGGCTTAAGTTGTCGTGAAGCATACGAAACAACTCATTCCTTCCTGCATAAGCACTGCTCCAAGTCCTCGACGTGAGGCGTCGCAATACACCTCATAATCCTTAGTCCGATCCGCAATATCAAAACTGGTGAGGTAACCAATCTTTTCTTCAACTCCTGAAAACTTGCCTCACAGTCCTCGATCCATATGAATTTGTTTTCCTTGTTCAACAATTCTGTCATAGGCTTTGCAATCCTTGAGAAATTCTCAATGAATCTTCGGTAGTATCCTGCGAGTCCAAGGAAACTCCGAATCTCTCCAACTGTCGTTGGTGCTTCCCATTTGGTTACAGTCTCAACTTTTGTGGGGTCAACTGCTATTCCTTCTCCGGATATAACATGTCCGAGAAATCCAACTTCCTTTAGCCAAAACTCACATTTGCTGAACTTGGCATACAACTGGTGTTCCCTCAGTTTCTCCAAAACCAATCGCAAATGTTCCTTGTGTTCCTCTTCATTCTTCGAGAAAATCAAAATGTCATCAATGAACACCACGACGAACTTATCCAAAAACTCCATAAACACTTTGTTCATCAGGTTCATGAAATAAGCTGGCGCGTTAGTCAGTCCAAATGACATAACGGTATACTCGTACAGTCCATATCTCGTGGTAAATGTTGTCTTGGGTATGTCCTGCTCTCGAATCTTCAACTGATGGTACCCTGATCGCAAGTCGATCTTGGAAAACACTTTGGCTCCTTGCAAGCGATCAAACAGATCATTTATCATAGGTAGTGGGTACTTGTTCTTGATTGTTACTTCATTCAATCCACGATAATCAACAACCATTCTTAAAGATCCATCCTTCTTCTCCACTAACAAAGCGGGTGATCCCCAAGGTGAAGAACTTGGGCGTATAAAACCTTTATCCAATAGTTCCTTAATCTGCTTCTTGATTTCCGCCAAATCCTTTGCGGGCATCCTGTCTGATCGCTTCGATATCGGGCCTGTTCACGGCAACAGCTCGATCAAAAACTCAATGTCTCTATCCGTGGCATTCCCTGCAACTCTTCCGAAATACATCGGGGTAATCCTTCACCACTGGTACTTCTTCCCGCACCACTCCACGATAAGCAATTAACTTGCGCTCTTCTCGGCTCGTGCCGTGATACATACTTAATCCTTCTTCCTTCGGTGTGGTGAGCAAAATTGACTTTGTGGTGCAATCTATGTTTCCTCCATACCTTGATAACCAATCCATACCTAATATCACATCCAATCCTTGGGATTCCGTAACTATTAGGTCTGAGGGGAAAACATAGTGTCCAATCCTTAATGGCAGTCGATCACACCATTTACTAGCCATGTATTCTGCTCCGGGTGAGGTTACTAGCATGGGTGACCTAAGGGCTTGGGTCGGTAATTTGTACTTATCCGCAAATCCCTTGATATGTATGAATGCGATGCACCAAAGATCGAAAAGAACAACTGCAGTAAATGACTTAACCAAAAACTTACCGATTACTGCATCGGGCTGATCTTCAATCTCCTCCACATCAATGTGGTTCACCTGTCCCCTGTTGAAAGGGTTGGGCTTCTTTCCAGAGCTTCCATTGCCATTTCCATTCTGGCCTTCTGGACAGTCATTTTGCATAATGCCCAGTCTTATGCGGCACTTAAAGCAAGTAATATGACTCAGGTCTACTTTGGATGGTGTTGACGGGTTGGTGCGGTTCTGTCTGCTGCTTCCTCCATTCCCGTTCCCATACTTAGTGCCATTATGGTTATGCTAATTACCTCCTCCATGGGTATGCTTTGAAACTGAATTCCTGATTTAGGGGTATAACGAGGTTTCTGCCGAGCTCCAGAGTTGTACTTCCCTTGCCCATACTTCCGCTTGCAGTTCTCAATTCTTCTTTGCTTTCCTTCAATCATGAGGGCTCGGTCTACCAACTCCTGGTAGTTGTTGAAACTTGCTACCATCAACGGCATGCTGAACTCATCATTCAGTCCTTCTAGAAATTTCTCCTGTTTAGCGGCATCTGTAGCAACGTCATCTGGGGCATAACATGCTAATTTACTAAAGTCATCCACGTACTGGCCGACAGTCCTTCCTCCTTGGCGTAAGTTGCGAAACTCACGCTTCTTCATGGCCATGGCTCCTGCTGAAACATGGGCAGTGCGAAAAGCTTGCTGAAACTGATCCCATGTGACAAAGGTGTCTACGGGTAAGTGGCTGTAAAATTCTCCCACCATGCTGCTGCGGGTCCTTCAAGCTGACGTGCTGCAAACTTCACTCTTTCACCATCTGTGCATCCTGCAGTGGTCAACTCCCTTCCTATCTTGCGGAGCCAATCATCTGCTACTATCGGCTCGGTGCTACTGGAAAACACCGGCGGGTTCAGCCTTAAGAAACGTGTCAAGTGATCCACAGGTGGTGGTGGTGGTGGTGGTGGGTTGTTGTTGTTGTTGTTGCCCTGGTTCTGCACCAATGTTTGAATCAGGGTATTCTGCTGCTGGATCAATTGGGTGATCTCTGGCGGGAAAACGAATCCGGGGTCGCGTCTCGGAGGCATCTGATGGGTTTAGAAAATAAGAGAAATTTAGAGTAGAATGAGGTCTAAGGGGAATCACTACCCAAATGCACATGAGCAAATGCACACAAAATCACTTCATTCAATCAAACAAGGGCTTACAACGATCTAACTATCGCAAAAGTGCGTGTACTATAATGTTTACATGGAGGGAATTACTACTATATGTGGGGGACTTCTACTAATTTGAACCGGTGGAAGACTCCATGATGTCTGCTCCAGCTTCGTCTTCAAAGTCGGGTTCACTAGGATCCGAATCGGTGACGACGATGTTGATGTAGTCGCTGGGGCAATCGAAGTACTGGTCTTCATTCCTGAAAGCGCCAACTTCTTCTTGAGTTCTTCGATCTCGTACTTAAGATCGTTATTGTGTCTTGCCAGAGCTACGATCTCGTCCATGTAGTCCTTGCGTGTAGTCTTTAGTTCTCCTTCCAGTTCGATGATCCTTCCCTTTGTCTTCTGCAACTCCAACATGTCATTGCACATTTGGTTCTCCTGGCGTCGAATGTGCTGATTTAACTCCTGGATGAAAGCTGCAATGGATCTATCCTTCTTGGTGCTTGTGACGTCCAGTTGTCATCTCGGCGTCCACAAATCTGGTAGATGGTGTCCTTGAGGTCTTCTTGATAAACTTCTCCAATGCGTCCCATGGTGATGTGGGCTGCCATGCTCTTTCCCAGACTCCAAGTTGGTGCACTGAAAACACTATCTATAGGCTTGGTGATCGGGGCGAATGTCCTTCCTGGAACGTGAGCATGAATCTTCCAGCGCTCCTCTTCAGGCAGAGTGGCGTTGAAAGTCCCGTGAAGCTTGGTAGTCCAATGTTCGTGTACTTGGTAACTTCCTTCAAGTGAAATCCAAAGGTGTGCCTTCATCTGGTTGGGTGTACTTGATCTTCGCGTCAAATCATCCTAAAGAGGGTAGAAAAGATGAGGAGTTAGAAAATGGGAAGAGAGTAGTGATCTATGGCTTTAACTTAGTGGTCGTGTCCCTACGATCGTGTGCTCGATACCATTCTCTGTAGCGACCGGACCCGAATGGATCAAGTCTCTGTGCTCGATGTCATCCCCTGGATCAAGAATGTCGACACCACACAAGATTTCGAAGGATTTATAGCGAGTAGCAATCACACACTTATTACAACGTTGTCCACAAGGGAACTTATTACAATAATATGGCTTAAGGCCATCTAATAATAACAGTGGAAGGCTTGGAAGATAAGTGAGTCCATCAACCCCATCGGCATCACTGAGTATAGAACCACGACCTAACACCTTACTGTAAATGCGAAAAGTCTGCAACGTGAAAGTTGCAGCCCGAAAACGGGTCAGCACATGGAATATGCTGGCAATGTAACACATATAGAGTAATGAAGCAACAAGCCTATACTACATGCATATATGGCTGGTGGTAAGGCTCTACGGTTACATTTGCATAAAGCTATTTTTTCCCTACGTCAAAGGAATAATTTTATTTAACTATCATGGTGGTTGTTAAACATTGAGAATGGTTGACAGCATCCTCAATCCCAATTAAAAAGTACTCATCAAAACCCAATACATTTATTAGAAGTAACATGTTGAGATTCACATGATATTCAATTACCAGATACTCAAAATGTCCATAACCGGGGACACGGCTAATCATGATTAGTTTATACACTCTGCAGAGGTTTGCGCACTTTTCCCCACAAGACTCGATCGCCTCCGCTGGGTTCTCGCACTACACGGTGTTTGAGAAACGGATGACCGAGACATAGTCTTTCGGCGCTAGCACCTTACATGTGGGTAGACCGTACCAACCTACATCCCCTACATCAGCTAGCCTACCCGTAAGAGTTCGCACAACTTAGTCAACTACGCCATGAGCCCATAATTGGCTTGTGGCTGCACACGGAAGTTTCCAGTTTGAATAATCTTATGATCCCTTAGAGCACAGGTGGCGGTCCAAGAAATACAGGCAAGTCCTGATAGAAACCAGGTGCCTCAATCCACCTAGATGTGTGTTTAAGTTGCCACCTTAGATAAACCATTAATTATCAATCTCACATCTGTCATGGATATTCACTCACCCAATCCACGTCTACTAGCATAGCATGGCATAACAGCAAACGTAGAAGTAACTCCCAAGGTTTCATAAGTAAAACAGGTAATAGGTACTACCTCAATCTACTTCCCATCCCACAATTTAATTAGATCCTAAACATGCAAGTGTTTGATGGTTTGATCTAATGCAATAAAACTGGGTAGTAGAAAAAGGTATGATCAAAGTGTTACTTGCCTTGCTGATGATCCGCGAAACCTAGAGACTCGAAGTAACAAGCGGCGCACTCCGGGTGATCTAACGCAGACAAACAACAAGCATACAATAAGTACTCATCTAATGCACAGGAAATCTCGAATAAAAGATCTAACCAGATAGTTCAACTTAAGAACCCTGGTTGCAAAAGAATCGAATCAAATAAAGCATCGAAAGTCGAAACTCGAGAGAGAACGACTCAGTTTAGCAATCTGAAACTAGGTCAAAATTTTACAGTAGCAAAACTCTGTGTAAGTAGGTTAGTCGGAACGGCGGTTTCAGAATGAAACTCCGTGCGCTTGAATCACCTGATTCCAATAAACGGCGAGAAATAAAACAGTTTTGAAAATCGGATCGAAATCGAATCGTAAAATAACGGATTAAATCCGATTAAAAGAAAACAACGAACGGATTAAATAACGGACGTTCGTTAACAGAACTAATCCAACGAACACATTCATTGAAACGAACGGTTCGGTGAACGTTCGTTAAATAAGAAAACCGAAAAAAATAAAAAACCATCTAGGTTTTTAAAAAAAACCGAACATCTTTTAAAAAAACGGATCGGGTTTTCTTAAAGAAAACCGGACCGGGCGGGGCGGCGGCTACCTCCGGGGGCTTCGCGGGCGGGGCTCCGGGGGCGGCGGGGGTCCGGCGGGGGTCGAGAGGGGCGGCGGGTCGGCGGGTGCTCCAGACGGCAAGGAAGACGGCGGGCGGCGGCCTCAAGCTATGGGTTGCTGGCGGGCAAGTGTGAGGAGAGGGGGGGGCGGTATTTAAGGAGGGGGTGGCGCCTTGGGGAGGGGCAGGCGTGGCGGCCTCGTGTCCGAACCGGACACGAGCGGGCGGGCGGGCGGCGCGGCGGGCGGACGCCTCCTGCTGGGCAGGCCAGCGAGGGGAGAGGAGGTGGGCAGGCGCTGGGCGGCTGGGCCTTGGCCCGAGCGAAGTGGGGTGGCGATTTTTAAACAAAACTAAACGGATTAAAAAAATACCAAACGAACTCCGAATTTAATAAAATAAATTTTCCCCGACTCCTAAAAATGAGTCGAACAAAATGAATTTTAAAAACGGCAAATATGCATATTTTTTTAAAATGCTCATTTTTGCCTAAGCAAAATAAATCTTCCAAAACCAAATTTGATTTATTTATAAAATCTTCATTTTTCCTAAATGTTGGGAAAGTCATATTATTCCCTCTCTTAATTTTTTTATAGGAATAACTTTATGAAGATAATTAAATAAATCCAATGATCCTATTTTCAAAATTTGAGAAATCCCAAATATGAAAATAATGAAACTTCCAACTCTCTCCGAGGGTCCTTGAGTTGCGTGAAATTTTCTAGGATCAGAAAAATGCGAGAACAAATGATATGCATGATGACCTAATGTATAGCATTCCAAATTGAAAATTTGGGATGTTACAATAGCTCTTCTGCCTCGACTGAGCTATCTTGAGTCTATCCCGAATCAGCTTGACTTTCTCTTCGGAATCTCTGATAAGATCGGAACCGAAAAGTGACCAATCTCCAACACCATCCCACAACAATGGTGTTCTGCACCTCCTTCCGTATAGAGCTTCGAAAGGGGCCATCTTCAGACTGGATTGATAACTGTTGTTGTATGAAAACTCTGCGTATGGCAAATTGTCATCCCAGCTAGACCCATAGTCTAGCACACAAGCTCTCAACATGTCCTACGTAATCTGGTTGACTCTCTCGGTCTGTCCATCCATCTCATGGATGAAAAGCTGTCTTGAACTCCAGCCTCGTACCCAAAGTTTCATGCAACTGATTCCAAAACTTTGAGGTAAATTGTGTTCCTCTATCCGACACGATACTCCTCGGAACTCCATGCATATACGATCCTGGTCATGTATATCTTGGCCAACTTAGCACTGGTATAGGTAGTCTTCACGGGAATGAAGTGAGCTACCTTGGTCAAACGATCAACCACTACCCAGATGGAATCATAACCTGAACGGGTCCTGGGTAATCCTGTGATAAAATCCATTCCAAGTTTTTCCCATTTCCAATCGGGAATCGACAAAGGTTGAAGTAACCCTGCTGGCTTCTGATGTTCTGCCTTTACTCGTTGACAAACATCGCATACGTCTACGTACTCGGCAATGTCCTTCTTCATACCTGTCCACCAGAAACTTTCCTTCAAATCCAGATACATCTTGGTGTTGCCGGGGTGAATCGAGTACGGTGAATCATGAGCCTCCTGAAGAATTAGCTTCCTGAGTTCGGGATCATTGGGCACATAAATACGATCCTCGAACCATATAGCTCCGTATTCATCCTTACGGAATCCTTTAGCTTTTCCTTCATTCATCTTCTGCTTTATCTCATCAATTTCCTTGTCCGACTTCTGGGCTTCACGAATCCTTTCGGCCAAAGTGGACTGAACTTCCAGAGTTGCCACATATCCTCTCGGAACTATCTCCAGTCGGAGATCTCTGAGGTCATCGACTAACTCCTGGGGTAATCCTCCTGCTATAAGAGTGTTCACATAACTCTTACGGCTCAAAGCATCTGCTACAACATTAGCCTTACCTGGGTGGTAATGCAATCTCATGTCATAGTCCTTGATTAACTCTAGCCATCTCCTCTGCCTGAGGTTCAACTCTTTCTGCGTGAAAATATACTTCAAGCTCTTATGATCTGTGTAAACATCACAACGGTTTCCGATGAGGAAATGTCTCCAGGTCTTGAGTGCATGCACTACGGCTGCTAACTCCAAATCATGTGTGGCATAATTCATCTTGTGAGGTCGTAGTTGTCTGGAGGTATAAGCTACCACTTTTCCTTACTGCATGAGTACTCCTCCGAGTCCTTGACGAGAAGCGTCACAATATACCTGGTAATCCTTGTGTATGTCCGGCAAAATCAAGATCGAGTCAGTAACCGAACGCTTTCTTCAATTCTCAAAACTGGCTTCACAATCCTCGGTCCAAATGTACTTGGCTTCCTTCTTCAACAGCTCAGTCATGGGCTTGGCAATCTTCGAGAAGTTCTCAATAAACCTCCAATAATATCCTGCGAGTCCGAGAAAACTGCGGATCTCCTTGACTGAGGTGGGCGACTGCCAATTGGTGACTGATACAACCTTGGCGGGGTCAACTGCTATTCCTTCTCCTGAAATAACATGTCCGAGGAATCCGACTTCCTTCAGCCAAAATTCACATTTACTGAACTTGGCATACAACTGATGTTCTCGAAGTTTCTCCGAACTAGACGCAAATGTTCCTTATGCTCTTCCTCGCTCTTGGAGAAAATCAGTATATCATCGATGAACACCACGACAAACTTGTCCAGATATTCCATAAATACCTTGTTCATCAAATTCATGAAGTATGCAGGGGCATTAGTCAATCCAAATGACATGACGGTATACTCATATAAACCATACCTGGTGGTGAATGCTGTTTTGGGTATATCCTTTTCACGGATCTTCAACTGATGATACCCTGATCGAAGATCGATCTTGGAGAATACCTTGGCTCCAACTAGCTGATCAAATAGATCATTAATCATCGGCAGAGGGTACTTGTTCTTGATGGTCACTTCGTTCAACGAACGATAATCCACAACCATCCTCAAGGTTCCATCCTTCTTCTCTACCAAAAGAACTGGGGCTCCCCATGGTGATGAGCTTGGCCGAATATATCCTTTCTCCAATAACTCATTAATTTGGTTCTTGATCTCTTTCAAATCGTTCGGTGGCATCCGATAAGGTCTCTTGGATATTGGGGCTGTGCCGGGCAATAACTCAATCAGAAATTCAATGTCCCTGTCCGGTGGCATTCCTGGTAATTCCTCCGGAAACACATCGGGAAAATCTTGCACTACTGGCACTTCCTCCTGAACAACTCCCGTGAGGGAATGCACCTGATTCTTCATCTGGCTGTGTCTGGATACATACTTGATCCTCTTCTGCTCCTGGGTGGTGAGCAGAATCGACTTGCCTGCACAGTCTATGTTTCCTTCAAACTTCGTCAACCAATCCATGCCTAGGATTACATCCAAGGTCAGGGTTTCCAATACGATGAGGTCTGCGTGAAATTTATGATTTCCGATGTTGAGGGTTGGATGACAGCCTTAGCCTGCCATCATTTCTCCTCCTGCGGAACTGTCACGAAGGGGGCTTCTAAGGGTTTTAGTGGGCAACCCGTACTTTTCCACAACTACCCTTGATATGAATGAATGCGTTGCACCGTAATCAAAGAGTACCAATACTGAACGTGAATTCACTAAAACTTACCAACCACGATTGTCCGGCTGATCATAGACGTCCTCCACGTCAATGTGGTTCACCTGAGCACGAGGGAAAGGGTTGGGCTTCTTCCCTGAGCTTCCATTGCCGTTTCCATTCCTCTGCTTGGCCTCCGGGCAATCGGTGGCATAGTGCCCTGTTTTCTGGCACTTGAAGCAGGTGATGTGACTCAGATCCTTCGGAGCCAGGGCAGGACGATGCTGATGGCCATTGCCATTTCCATTGCCATTCCCATTGCCTGACTTGTTGTCCTGGTTGCGGTTGTTCCCATTTCCTCCATGGTTATGTCCTCCATGGTTGTGATGGGTATGCCCTCCTGAGTATGGGGCATATCGGGCTTCACTGAGCTCGAGTTGTACTTCCCCTGGCTGTACTTCCGCTTGCGGCTATCAATCTGCTGCTGCTTGCCTTCGAGTATGGTGGCCTTGTCTACCAGCTCCTGGTAGTTGGTGAAGGTAGCCACCATAAGCTACATTCCCAGTTCGTCATTGAGTCCCTCGAGAAACTTCTCCTGCTTTGTGGCATCTGTGGCCACATCATCCGGGGCATAGCGAGCTAACTTGCTGAACTCATCCACGTCTTTGCGCCACAAGACGGTTCCTCTGGCGTAAGTTGCGGAACTCACGCTTCTTCGCACTCATGGCTCCAGCTGAAACATGAGCGGTGCGGAAGGCCTGCTGGAACTGATCCCATGTGATGGTGCCAATGGGATAAGTGGCGGTGTAGTTCTCCCACCAAGAAGCTGCAGGTCCATCAAGTTGATGTGCGGCAAAGCGCACCTTCTCTGCATCAGTGCATCCAACAGTGATTAACTCTCTTCCGACCTTGCGGGGCCAATCATTGGCCACAATCGGCTCAGTGCTGCTAGAGAACACTGGTGGATTCAGCCTTAGGAATCGAGTCAAGTTGTCAACAGGGGGTGGTGGCGGTGGATTGTTGTTGTTGTTGTTGTTGTTCTGGTTCTGGATGAGCATCTGCATGAGGGCATTCTGCTGCTGGATCAGCTGGGTGAGCTCCGGCGGGAAGTTGAGACCGGGGTCACGTCTCGGAGGCATCTCGGTGTTTTGGAGTGGATGAGAAAATTAGAATAGAACAATGGTCTAATGAGAAATCACACTACCCATATGAATGCACAATCATAAACACACCAATCATTTATTCATTCCACTCAAACATGGTTCAATCTCGATTACAAAAGCTCACGACTAATCTAAAATATCGGCCTAACTGATCGACGAAAAAGTAAAATAACATGGTGGTCGAGGGGTCCGTCATCTCCACTCGGAAAAAGGTCTTCTCCCAAGTCCATCTTTTCCTCTAATGCGGCAACCTTCATCTTCAGGTCGTCGGCTCTCTCCATGAAGTCCGCGATTTCTTCCTCATGGTTAAGGAAGTCTGCGTGTGCCTTCTCCTCCAGTTCCAGTTCACGGAACAACAGCCTCCTGTGTACCTTCGAGTTACGGCGAGTCTGGATCTCCCGTTTCCTGAGGAGACACTCCAAGTCTTGGACATAAGAGGGAATGGAGTCGTCCTCTACGGTACGGGTGATATCTCCATTCCTTGCTCTGCGAGAAACCATGGCGAGGTCTGATGGATCGAGCTCGGCCCTGTACTCTTCTCGGAGATGTCCCAGTGCACGATATATCGCCATGTCTCTTCCGAGGATCCAGTTGAAGTCGGTAAACTCAAAGTCAATAGGCTCAGATGTCCTCCAAGGTTCTCCTGGAATATGCACCTCGATCCTCAGAGCGGTATCCGTCGGAAGTGCATTGGTTGGCTTCCCGGTGATCGAGGGCAGAGCAATCTTCAGCTTCTTCACCATCTGGACCAGCTTCCTGCCGAAGGGCATCGTCTCATCTGGTTGGCAAAACTCCGGTAGTAAAACTGGGGTGAACTCGACGGCCATCTAGAATGTTGAAAATCGGAGAGAAGTCAGAAATGAACAGGGGAGAATTACGGAATGATAAGGATATAAAATAAATAGTCTCTTCCTATGGCTTTCCGATCCTAGGGGTTACGTCCTACGGTCAGCGTGTGCTCTGATACCATCTCTGTAGCGACCCGACCCAAAATCGGTCAAATCTCTGCGTCTGTACCATCCCAAGATCATGCTGGTACTCACAGTACATTTATGAAATAATCAAAGTTCAATCACACCTGAATTTATTACACGATTCTCATATTGAGTCTTTATTACAATAGAATAAATTCGGCCGAAGGCCAACTCATGAGAAATAAACTAAGTAAAGCTGCGGAAGCGTAGAAGAATAGCGAGTCCATCCGACTCCATTGGGCAATCGCCAAGCGCGGATCGTAGCCTCAATCCTGATCGGCATACTCCTCTGCAACATAAGACGTTGCAGCCGTGTAGGTCAGCATTTTGAATATGCTGGCAAGACATGAATAGAGAATAATAAAGTATTACTAATACTATATGCAATTTGGCTGTGGGGCTCTATGTTTCATCATTTTGCAAAAAGCCAGTTTTTCCCTACTACAGTGGACTTGCTTGCAAATACTACAAAATTGTTGGTAGTTATTGAGATGGTTCCACCAACCAATGTCTCATTCCCAAATTATTAAGTCATAACCCCTCAATTAATTCATTAATTACAATGTTGAGATTTCGAATACTTCCAAGTTCCAGAGGCTCAAATTGTCCGTAACGGGGACACGGCTAATCGATTAGATCTTTTCTCTGCAGAGGTTTATGACTTTACTCCGCAAGAATCGTTCCCTCCTTTTAAGTCTTCGCACTTCATGGTGTTTGAAGACGGGACGAACGAAACAGGGTCTTCCGAAGAGTTCTTCTGGCCACTGCCGGTACCCATCCAATCCTACCGTTCTTCTACATCTCGTAGTACCGTCCAGCCAGCGTCACAACTAGGGTTGACCCAGCCAGAGCCCATAATGGCTTGCGGCTGCACGTAAGCTTCCGGTCAATGGGGTATACATCCGCCTCTTCGTGGCTGGGTGAAGCTTTCCGCAAGATGTCATGGCACTTCTCCATGCATCCCGCCAACCACCGGGTTCTCCAGGTGCCCGCCAACCGCCCTCCACCCGAGAGTGAATTCAAGTCCATCTTGAGCTTGAAGTTCATGCGGTTGTCATCTTCTTTGACTCTCACATCTCCCTTATGAATTCTCTCACCCAAGCCCGTCTACGGGCATAGCTAAATAAACTACTTCGTCCCGGGTCATGGTAACAAGGGGATTAGGTTCATCCTACCACATGATACTACTCAAGAAACATAACTTCAAAATTTCACCTACTGCATGCATGGTGGGGAGGTATATCTCTAATGCAATAAAAATCATAGGTACTGAAAAGAAACATGATCAATGACTTGCCTTGCTGACGATCCTCGTAAGCTAGGGACTCGTAGTAGCAAGCTTCGCACTCCGGAAATTCTACCGAGACAAACAATAATCACAATAAGCATATAGCATATGATCACTTAACACAATAGCATAGTAACATAACACACCAAAACAAACGAATCAAAACCCAAAGGAAAACTCAAAGAAATCCAACTCAAAGTTTTCCTACATCAAGCAACAACAAAAAAATAGTTTTACATAACAAAAATTTTCTCAACATAACCTAAGCATGGGTTTATGTTAGCTTAACAGAAAAGAATGCATTAAGCAACTAGGAGCAAAAGAATCAATTTAAAAGCTATTATAAAACTCCTATTAGGCCTAAAGCAAATTTTAGTAAGAAAAATAAAATAAAAGTTTTATTTATTATAAATAAAAGTTCAAGCTCTAAAGTGACAGAAACTAACCTAGAATAATCTATCACATGTGAAAAATAAATTTATTTGCTAATTAAAATAATAGGAAAACAGTAGCTAGTTAATTAATTAAGAATAACATGATCCTGATTAAAACTATTTTTTTATTAATCCTAAAATGCCCAAATTAATTCCTACGGTTAGGCAATGTCAAAACAAAGTTGGGACAAAAAGAATCATTACAAAATAATTTTCCTAACTCATTTTATAGCAGATTACTATTCTGACTAAATCTAAAATAAAGAAATTCTAAATAATTTTAACATAGCTAATTATATTTTCTGCAGAAACTATAAGAAATTTTCAAACCAACAAAAAAAGAATCACTTAAAAATATTAAGTAGATTAAAAGATATGAATTTTTCAAATCTGAAACTATTCTGTTAAAACAGAAAACGAAAATAAAAGAAAATTGGCCTAATGGGCCCAACTAACGCCCTGGGCGTAACTTAACTAAACGGGCCTAGGGTTTAAACGAATCGGGCCGGCTCAAATAAAAACCCTAACTAAAATAAAATAAACCGGACTAAACCGGTTTTATTTAAATGAACATACCCCTTCGGTGGGGATCTAATCCTATCCGTTGAAACGAGATCGGACGGCGAGGGGAAACTCCGGCGACTCACCGAAGGTCGACGGCGGCGGCGGCGAGTGCTCCGGCGTCTCCGGTGGTCGGGGGCGACGGCGGGGAGCTCCGGCGGGTGCGGACGGGCGAGGGGGTGGGTTTGGTGGAGTTGGTGGAGCTCGGGGGTGACCGGGGCGAGCTCGGGGCGGCTAATGGCGGCGGCGGCGTTCGGCTACTCCGGCGAGCGCGTGCGGAGGGAGGAGAGGGTCGGGCGAGGGGCGAGGGGGGGAAGCGGGGTAGAGGGGGTGGGTATTTATAGGGCGGGGGCGACGTCTTGCGCGAGGGGGCGAATCGGGAGGGGATCAGGTGAGATCCCGGAGATCTCGGGATCTCCAGCGAGCGGCGGTGCGGTGGCGTGGGCGAGGGGTAGGTGACGGGGTGGGGACCACCTGTCGGCGAGTGAGGGGAGCGGGGGTTCGGTCGGTCGACCGAACCGGCAAGGATTGCTTGAGGTGCGGTCGGTGGCTCATTGGGCCGCCTGGTGGCTGGCTGGGCCTTTGGTGGCCGGTGCCGCCTGGTGTTAGGCTGGGCAGTTGGCCTGTGCCAGGGCTTTTTTTTTCTTTTTCTATTTTTATTTTTTTGAAAAAAAATTAAAAACAGAGATAATATTTAAAATATAAATATTTTATATAGGACATATATATATTAAAATGACCAGGGGAATATTCCCTATCATTTGAACATTTTTTCAGGGGCAAAATCCAAACTTTATAAAAATTCTTTTTTTTCAAAACTCAAATAAAACTCAAATTTTGAATTCAAAACTTTTGGCAATGTTTTCCTCTGATATTTTTGGAGTGTCATGTTTACTCCTCTCATACTTTTTCTCAAGTATTTATCAGGCATAGTTTTTGAAATGATTTCCACTTGCCAAAATTTGAATTCAAATTCCAAAACCCCCAAAACTTCAAATGCCACTCAAATTCAAACAACATGCATAGATGCTTAGCTATAATTGTAAAACATACGAAATAGGAAATTTGGGATGTTACATCATTATACCTGCATTATCTCCTATACACAGCCTGCCCCTGGATAGGGCATGTCAAATAGTCCTATTTATCTCCGCTTAATTCATCCGTTGTAAACGTACGCTTAAACGTATTTTTCATCAATGGGAGATTATGTATAGCGTCGGCTTATTATCCTTACTGGAGCATTTTTTTCTCCTCTAAATGTTTATTTGGTTTTGCATCCGTACACCTTCGTACAGTCAGTTTGCCAGGGGCTTCTTACGGCGCCCCGTACTATGGCAACTAAAAGTCCGAACACTACAAATAGTGCGGCAGCCCGAACTTATAGCACTATATGCATCAGCTCCGAATCATGTCTTGGGTCTACAGTTGGGATAGCCCGGCTCCCTTGTTTTGGTGACTTACGTTCCGTTATATCGGCTAAGGTAGCGCAGGGAGAACTACTACGATTGTGTCCCGGTTCTTCCGGACGAGCACCTCAGTAGAGAAAGCCGAAAACTGACCGGCATGATGTGGCGAGAGCTGGTCGCTATTCGAGAGGTACTAAAATCCTTAAAAAATTCCGCTTTAGGCGATAAATCAGCTTTGTCCGATCAAGGCGTATATAGCACCCCAATTCGACCTTCCGGATTCTAGGGGCTTCGCCGAAATTTAAAATTATAGACTTCTATGGCTAAGTGAAAATTATAAAGCCGCATAGTCCGATTGCCTCGTTCGCTGCGCTGGACACCTCCTTAAGGGACCAAACATTTGGATAAAGAGTGTCCGGGTTTTCCATGAACACCCCAGTGCTAGTCACGCGGGGGCAGAAGCCGACGACTGGCCTACTTTCAGGATTTTATAAACAGTCACACAGAAGGTAATGTTTTAAATAACAAAAGCGCTACATAGCGCAAGTAACTTCGACCTTAGAATACAAACATGATAGAAGCGAATTCATTCAAAAATGATGTCCTTGGTACATTCGTCACCCACGAGATGAGGACCCTTCATAACGCCATCATAGTACAGCTCGGGATGGCGATGTGCCTTGCCCTCCGGTGGTCCGTCCTTGACCAGCTTCTCCGCATCCATCTTGCCCGAATGCACTTTGACGCGGGCAAGAGCCCGGCGAGCACCCTCGATGTTGGGGAACATAGTAATTTCAAAAAATTTCCTTCGCACACGCAAGATCATGGTGATGCATAGCATCGAGAGGGGAGAGTGTGTCCATGTACCCTCGTAGAACGAAAGCGGAAGCGTTAGAACAACGCGGTTGATGTAGTCATACGTCTTCACGGCCCGACTGAGGGAGTCCTGGACTAGGGGGTGTCCGGATAGCCGAACTATCATCATCGGCCGGACTCCTAGACTATGAAGATACAAGATTGAAGACTTCGTCCCGTGTCCGGATGGGACTTTCCTTGGCGTGGAAGGCAAGCTTGGCGATACGGATATATAGATCTCCAACCATTGTAACCGACTCTGTGTAACCCTAGCACTCTCCGGTGCCTATATAAACCGGATGGTTTTAGTCCATAGGACAGAACAACAATCATACCATAGGCTAGCTTCTAGGGTTTAGCCTCCTTGATCTCGTGGTAGATCTACTCTTGTAATACCCACATCATTAATATCAATCAAGCAGGACGTAGGGTTTTACCTCCATCCAGAGGGCCCGAACCTGGGTAAAACATCGTGTCCCTTGTCTCATGTTACCATCCGCCTAGACGCACAGTTCGGGACCCCCTACCCGAGATCCGCCGGTTTTGACACCGACATTGGTGCTTTCATTGAGAGTTCCTCTGTGTCGTCACCGATAGGCCGGATGGCTCCTTCGATCATCAACAACGACGCAGTCCAGGGTGAGACTTTTCTCCCCGGACAGATCTTCGTATTCGGCGGCTTTGCACTGCGGGCCAATTCGCTTGGCCATCTGGAGCAGATCGAAAGCGCTACCGCCGTCGAGTCAGATTTGGAAGTCTGAACTTCACGGCTGACATCCGCGGGGACTTGATCTTCGATGGATTCGAGCGACAGCCGAGCGTGCCGCACTGTCACGATGGGCATGATTTAGCTCTGCAGCCGGACAGTGCCATGGAGGCCGCACACGAGCCCGCTCCGACCTTCGATTCGGAGCCGGCTGGGCAGATCGAGGACGGGTAGCTAGACACCGCCTCGGGGGCTGCAAACTCTATGGCGATTGAGCCAAACACTGACCTTGTCCCTTGTGAAGCCCGTGACTCCGAGGTACCGGACTCCTCACCGGACTCCGAACCTCCCGCGCCCCCTTCGATCGAATCCGATTGGGCGCCGGTCATGGAGTTCACCGCTGCGGACATCTTTCAACACTCACCCTTCGGCGACATCCTGAGTTCGCTGAAGTATCTCTCGTTATCAGGAGAGCCCTGGCCGGACTACGGTCAGGACGGTTGGGATGCGGACGACGAAGAAATTCAATGCCCACCCACCACCCACCTAGTAGCCACTGTCGACGATCTAACCGACATGCTAGACTTCGACTCTGAGGACATCGACGGTATGGACGACGATGCCGGAGATGACCAAGAACCAGCACCTAATGGGCACTGGAAAGCCACCTCGTCATATGACATATACATTTTGGATATCCCAAAGGATGGGAATGGCGAGGGAACAGCGGAGGACGACCCCTCCAAGAAACAGACCAAGCGTCGGCGTCAGCGGCGCCGCTCTAAATCTCGCCACAGCAAGAATGGAGATTCCGGCACCGGAGATAATAACACCCCAGACAGTGCCGAAGACAACCCCCTCCAGCAAATTCAGCACAGGAGGACGGAGAAGCCAACCCTCATGAGAGAGCGGCAGACGAAGAGGTAGAGGATGATAATTACATGCCTCCCTCCGAAGACGAGGCAAGCCTCAACGACGACAAATTTGTCGTGCGTGAGGATCCCGTCGAACAAGAGCGTTTCAAACGCAGGCTTATGGCCACGACAAACAGCCTCAAGAAAAAGCAGCAATAGCTTAGAGCTGATCAGTATTGGCTAGCCGGCAGATGGACTGAAGTCCTTGCGGCCGAAGAGCATGAGCTCGAACGCCCCCCCAAGAGCTACCCCCAACGCAAGCTGCTCCCCCAATTAGAGGAGGAGGCATATAAACCTGCATCACTAGAGCACAATACGGCTGACCGACCACCTCGCGGCCGCGACCGGGAGGCCTTTAGGCCCCCCACTAGAACCGTACCCCGGCATCGCTCGAAAAGCAAGAAGCCACAGGGGAACGCTCCGGACTTGCGAGATATATTGGAGGATAAGGCAAGACAATCAAGATCTATCTACGGATCGCGTATGCCCCATGATACGTGATTTACAACCGTCATACGGACACAACAAGTCCGCCGGGCCAACACAAGAGATGTAACTGGTTTGAGCTCCGTCGTGATATAGCCCAATACAGAGGCACCGCACACCCACTATGCTTCACAGATGAAGTAATGGATCATCAAATCCCCGAAGGGTTTAAACCCGTGAATATTGAATCCTATGATGGCACAACAGACCCCACGATTTGGATCGAAGACTATCTCCTCCATATCCATATGGCCCCGGTGATGATCTTCACGCCATCAAGTACCTCCCACTCAAACTTAAAGGACTAGCTCGGCATTGGCTTAACAGCTTGCCAGCAGAATCAATTGGGTGTTGGGAGGACCTGGAAGCCGCATTCCTTGATAACTTCCAGGGCACATATGTGCGACCACCAGACGCCGATGACCTAAGCCACATAATTCAGCAGCCAGACGAATCGGCCAGACAATTCTGGACACGGTTCTTAACAAAGAAAAATCAAATCGTCGGCTGTCCGGATGCAGAGGCTGTTGCAGCCTTCAAACATAACATCCGCGACGAGTGGCTTGCCCGGCACCTGGGACAGGAAAACCCGAAATCCATGGCAGCCCTCACATCACTGATGACCCGCTTCTGCGTGGGAGAGGACAGCTGGCAAGCTCGCAGTAACAACCTCAGTAAAAATTCTGACAGTCCGGATACCAAGGACCACAATGGCAGGCCGCGTCGCAATAAGAACAAACGCCGTGTCAACGGCGACAATACTGAGGATACGGCAGTCAATGCCGGATTCAGAGGCTCCAAGCCTGGTCAGCGGAAAAAGCCATTCAAACGAACTACTCCGGGTCCGTCCAATTTGAACCGAATACTCGATCGCTCGTGCCAGATACACGGCACCCCCGAAAAGCCAGCCAACCACACCAACAGGGATTATTGGGTATTCAAGCAGGCAGGCAAGTTAATTGCCGAAAACAATGACAAGGGGCTGCATAGCGATGACGAGGAAGAGACCCGCCGCCGAACAATAGAGGATGAAGGGTTTCCCCACAAGCTGCGGATGGTGAACATGATATACGCAACCCACATACCCAAGAGGGAGCGAAGCGTGCACTCGAGGGGCGATATCTGCGATGGAGCCAGTCGCCCCAAAGTTCAACCCATGGTCCTCCTGCCCGATCACCTTTGATCGAAGGGACCACCCCACCAGCATCCGGCACGGCGGATTCTCCGCATTGGTCTTAGACCCAATCATCGATGGATTTCACCTCACCAGAGTCCTGATGGACGGCGGCAGCAGCCTGAACCTGCTTTATCAGGATATAGTGCGCAAAATGGGCATCGAACCCTCAAGATTAAACCCACAAAGACGACCTTTAAAGGCGTCATACCAGGTGTAGAGGCCAATTGCACAGGCTCAGTTACACTGGAAGTGGTCTTCGGATCCCCGGATAACTTCCGAAGCGAGGAGTTAATCTTCGACATAGTTCCATTCCGCAGCGGCTATCATGCTCTGCTCAGACGTACCGCGTTTGCAAAGTTCAACGCGGTGCCGCACTATGCATGCCTCAAGCTCAAGATGCCAGGCCCTAGAGGAGTCATCACGGTCAACGGAAACACTGAACGCTCTCTCCGAACGGAGGAACATACAGCGGCTCTCGCGGCAGAAATACAGTGCAGCCTCTTAAGGCAATTCTCGAGTCCGGCCGTTAAACGACCGGACACAGACAAACGCGCCCGGAGTAACCTACAACAAGACCACCTGGCACGTTCCGAACAAGCGTAGCAATGCGGCCCCAATCCCAACCCCTGCAAAATTGCAAGACTGATCCTTCGCGTACATCATTATGCTCTGGAGATACCATGGGCATAGGGGGAGGGGCACGACCATGATAGGCCCAGAATGCGGCTTAACCACACCAGGGGCTCTCAAGTGTGTCGTTCTTTTATTTCTCTTTTTCTTTTTTTTTCACCCACAGGACTCCGTTCATCAGAGGCCCTGTCCGGCAGTAGACCTGCCGAACTCACGATGCAACAACCAGGGAAGGAGAAAGGCTACGACGAGTACCCAGGTGGTCTCCATTACGAGCATTAAATCTGTTTTATACACCATTCCGCAGCCTACCCCTGGAGGGGGACATGTTTAATAGTCCCATCCATCGCTTACCGCTCTCTTTATATCGTTCTGCATTCATAGCAGTATTTCTTAAATAAAACAATGCATCGCTTTTTGCTTATAATTGCATTCCTTTCTCATACATATGTTAATTTATGACATGTCGCATCCGTATACTTTGGTACGGCTAAATACACCAGGGGCTTAAGTTCCCCATATTATGGTGTGATAAGTCCGAACACTTTCACAAGTGAGGCACCCCGAACTTATAGCATTATATGCATCGGCTCCGAATCATGTCTTGGGTCAATAGTTGGGTTTGCCCGGCTCCCACGTTTTGGTACCTTACGCCCGTTGTATCGGCTAAGGTAGCCTTTGGGAGAACCATCACGATTGCGCCCAGCTTGAGCTGGGCGAGAGCTGCCAGCTAAAACTGACCGTCATGATAAGGCGAGAGCTGGTCGCTGTTCGAGAGGTTTTTCGAGTCCCTAAAGACTTATGCCGCTTAGAGCGAGGAACCGGCTTTGTCCGCCCAGCGTGGATAGCGCCCCGAATTCGGTCTTCCGAACACTAGGGGCTTCGCCGAAATTTAAAATTATAGAATTCTATGGCTAAGTGAGAGTGTTCAAGCATTATAAGTCCGGTTGCCTTGTTCGTTGCATTCAGCGCCTCCCTAGATGGACCCAAAGATGGGAACAAGAGTGCTCAAATTTGTCCCGAACACCCCAGCACTCGTGGCATGGGGGCTGAAGCCGACGACTTGCCATCTCTCAGATTTGATAAACGGCCGCACAGAAGGTAATATTTTAAATTAACAAGCGTTGCTTAGCGCATATGAACAAAGTTTTCAGCACACAGGGTAACAAAATGCGAGTCTACTCAAATATTACATCTTTGGGGCACTCACCCGCAATAATGCGGGCACCCTTCAGGACACTCTTATAATACATCTCGGGCGTGCGATATTCCTTGCCCGGCGGCGGCGGGTCCGTCACAAGCTTCTCCGCATCCATCTTGCCCCATTGCACCTTTGCACGGGCAAGGGCCCGACGGGCACCTTCAACACAGGCGGAGTGCTTGATGACTTCAACCCATGGACAAGCATCCACCAGCCGCCGCACCAGGCCGAAATAGCTCCCAGGCTTGGCCTCCTTGGGCCACAGCCGAACTATGAGGCCCTTCATGGCCTGTTCGACCACCTTGTGGAGCTCGACCAGCTGCTTCAGCTGGTCGCTAACGGGCACCGGATGTCCGGCCTCAGCATACTGAGACCAGAAGACCTTCTCCGTTGAGCTCCCCTCCTCGGCCCTATAGAATGCGGCAGCATCGGACACGTTGCGGTGTAGATCTGCGAACGCTCCTGGAGAGCTCCGAATTCGGGTAAGTGATAAGTAATTCACAATCACATGCTTGCTTTGCATGAAAAATGCCTTACCCGCCGCTATTTTCTTCAACGCCTCGATTTCCTGGAGGCCCTTGTGGGCTTCGGCCTTAGCAGCCTTGGCACTCTCAAGAGCTGACGCAAGCTCGGACTCTTGAGTCTTCGAGTCACGCTCCAAACTCGTGCTTTTCCACGAGAACCTGGAGCTCTTGTTGTACCTCCGCCACCAGCGCCTCCTGCTTCTCTCGCTCGGCTCGCTCCGCGGCGGCATTACGCTCGGCCGTGGACACCACCTCCTTCAGGGTCGCCACCTCGTTCGTGGCCCCTGGAATACCCACGTTATCCTTGTTATTTCTCTTGCAACCAAATCCTTTTCTGTAAGGTACAATTTTCATAAGGTGTTACTCACCTTCCTTGTCCTCGAGCTGCTTCTTGGCATGGCCGAGCTCGTTCTCGGACCGCTCGAGGCTCTGCTTCAAAGCATCGACCTCCATGATCGGTCTTGGCAGAGGTCAGCAGCGCAGCCTGCAATCCCATATTGACATATTTTTTATGACTCCTGCGTATATCTATTTAAATCCTCAATCCGGCTTTTCTTTCGGAACACCGAACCGAGCATCAAGGGCTACTTTCTATGCGGTACTATTTTACATATATTAACTTCTTAGCTCAAAGCCGGTTAGAAGGCTACTGCAGGCTTCGGTCAACCCGCTCTTGGCGAGCTGAACCTTCTGAATCACCGCACTCATAACAGTGCGGTGTTCTTCTTTGATGGAAGCACCGTCGAGCGCCTCCAGTAAGTTATCCGGCGCCTCCGGTTGGACGGAGGCTTCCGGTGTCACGGTCTTGACCTTCTTACGAAGGGGCCGCCCGCCAGACTCCGGAACCACTGCAGGTTCCGGTGCGGAGTCTGGTGCAAAGTCCGGGAGGCTGCCCTGCGGCACCTCCGGGGCCTCCTCCTCCTGGCGGGTCCCTTTCCCGGGATCCCACCTCGCCATCGTCGGCATCACGGGGGGTGGAGGCAGTCGGAAGGGAATCCATATCCGACGCACCCAAGGACCCGCTCGATGAAGCAGGAAGATCGTCCTTGGGCGGACTGTAGGGTTGTATACGGCATTAGAAAGACACCATGTGGCGAAAAGAAAAATCTTGAAGTTATTCGGGAGTCAGGATACTTACGATCTCGCCAGGGGCTTGGCCCTTGAAGGCCAATCCTCGTTGTCGTCGCCGGTGTTGGCCGAACAGTCCGGGGGAAGAGTCCTTCCCTTCTTGGACCCTTCGGCCTCCCCCGTTTGGGAGGCCTTCCTTTTCTTCCCTCCCCCCACGGGGGGAGAGGCCTCTTTCTTCTCCTCCTCGCTTTCGGGGGAGGAGTCCGCCTCAGAGTCATCAGACAATGAGTCCGATGACACCTGAAAACGGGAACTCTTTCGAGTGCCCGTGGCCTTCTTCTTGGCCTTCTTCTCCGGCACCACGTGGGGTGCCGGAACCAGCAGCCCCGTTAAGCGGGCGTCCGCTGGGTCTTCTGGCAAAGGGGCCGGACAGTTAGTCTGCTCGGCCTTCTTCAGCCAGTCCTGTCAAAGGAGAGGGAGTTTAGATCCCGCATAGAGTCAAACTATGGAAAACAAGTGTCCCGTAAAGGGTAAAATCATTTACCTCGTCAGCCGGACGCTGCGAGCGGAATCCGCGATCTTCGGTAGCGGATGCGGGAGCCTCGGCGCCCTTGAACAGCACCCTCCAGGCCTCTTCGTATGTAGTGTCGAAGAGCCTGCTCAAAGTTTGGTGCTTTGCCGGATCAAACTCCCACATATTGAAGTCCCGTTGCTGGCACGGGAGAATCCGGCGAATGAGCATGACCTGGACTACGTTGACAAGCTTGAGCTTTTTGTTCATTAGCTTTTGGACGCAGGCTTGGAGTCCGGTCAGCTCCTCCGAATCACCCCATGACAGGCTACTCTCTTTCCAGGAGGTCAGCCATATGGGGATGCCAGATCTGAATTCGGGGGCCGCTGCCCATTTAGGGTCACGCGGCTGGGTGATGTAGAACCACCCCGATTGCCACCCCTTAATGGTTTCCACGAAGGTGCCCTCGAGCCAAGTAACGTTGGGCATCTTGCCCACCATGGCGCCTCCGCACTCCGCTTGGTTGCCCTTCACAACCTTCGGCTTGACACTGAAGGTCTTGAGCCACAAGCCGAAGTGGGGCTGGATGCAGAGGAAAGCCTCGCACACGACGATAAATGCCGAGATGTTGAGGATGAAATTCGGGGCCAGATCATGGAAATCCAGGCCGTAGTAGAACATGAGCCCCCGGACAAAAGGATGGAGCGGGAAGCCCAGTCCGCGGAGGAAATGAGGAAGAAATACCACCCTCTCATGGGGCCTGGGGGTGGGGATGAGCTGCCCCTCGTCGGGCAGCCGATGCGCGATGTCGCTGGACAGGTATCCGGCGTCCGCACAGCTTCTTGATGTGCCCCTCCGTAACGGAGGAGGCCATCCACTTGCCTCCCGCTCCGTACATAGTTGGAGAAGGTTGAGGCGAGATGTGCGGACTTGGGCGCTGGAGCTCGAGTGCGCGGAGATGGATAAGAAAAGAAGGAAGAAGGCGTAGGTAAAAAGGTGGATCCTTATCCCCTTATATATGGGCGAACGAAACTATGCGTCCCCACCGGTCTGGTAAAACTCGCTTATGTCAGTACCCCGATTCCAAGTCACATCGATCTAGCCGGTAACACCTCATATCACTTTGCGGCCTCACACACGGTATTCCCACGGGTGTCGCCTTATCATGGCCCGAGACCGTTTGCGCCTTTTGGCTCACGTATATGATAGTGTCGCTAGCATCCATATGACAAAGAACCCGGGCCGACATGGCTAGTCGTGAACCCAAAGCGGCACTAACCCATGGGGACAGGCATACATGAATCACATCGAGCATGTCGGTCATCAACGTATGAATCCGGGCTGTAGCACTGGGCTAACAGGACTCCGGTAACCCAGGCTGTAGCAGGCTAGGCAGGACTCCGGATGTCACCGCGTGACATTTCCCCGAAGGGACAGACATAGGAACGAAGTGAAACACATGCCGGCCAGTCAAGTGTCCAAAGCAGTAGTGCTGGGCTAGCAAGACTCCGGTGAACCGGGCTGTAGCGGACTACTATCGCTCAGAAGCACGAGACTACATTTCCCCATATGAGAGGCTGCCAAGGATAAACAACTAGTTTGTCGGATCCCACACATACCAAGCATATCAAACATACACACAATATGCTCAATATGTGTAAAAACAACAAGGCATCACAACATAACTCTACGACACAAATATTTAAAAATTAGGCTCCGAGCAGCCAACATATTACAAACATGGGTCTCATGATCCAACACTCAGAGCATAAAAGTCAAAGCACAAGAGGAACCTTAACCTGTCTGAGTACAAACATCTACAAATGAAAAAGGCTGAGAAGCCTGACTATCTACCACATCCTGCCGAGGGCACAAGATCGTAGCTGAGGTAACAAGCTAAACGTCGAAGTCCAAGCGGAACTACTAGCGAGACTGACGTCTCTGTGCAAAACATAAAATAAGCAAACGTGAGTACCAACGCATTTCAGCAAGACTTACATCGTAACTAACTACATATGCATCATTATCAACAAAGGGGTGGTGGAGTTTGACTGCAGCAAGCCAGCTTTGACTCAGTGGCTATCCTAAACTACGACTGCAAATAACTCTTTTGAGGTGGCGCACACACGAGTCCACATATTCTCCATATCAATACACCACTATGGACCCGCTCCCGCCTCCCTACGAGAATGCCATCCATAGCACTCACGCTTATCTTGCGCATTTTAGAGTATCCACTTTCACTTGTCTATGAACTGATATAGGCAACCCAGAAGTCCTTTACCGCGGACACGGCTATTCGAATAGATCATATTAACCCTGCAGGGGTGTACTTCTTCACACACGCTCTCACCACTTACCGCCGTTTACACGACATGTACTCGGCAACCTTCAAGCGAAAGCCCAGCGAGGGTGTCGGCCACGGCATACCTAAACACTCAAGTCCCTAGTCCAGGTTTATCGCCTATTCGGGTTCCATTCGCAGGGAGTCCGGCCGAGGTTTCCACTAACGGCCCCGAACGATGTGTGCAGGGTTCCCGAGATACCAAACGGGCATTCGCACCGGGCCACGGTGTATCTACCGCATCATAGCCCACCCCTAGGGTCAGCGCTACGCACGGCCTCCAACACATATCCTACAAACACCAGAAACTAGTTGCAACTCCTGGACAGAGGACAAGGGTGGTTAATAAGCCGAGAGAGTCAATTAAGGATCCCAATGTGTGGTAGTAACTGTTCATGGATCACAAACACAGAACTCAGTTCCTGAGGACGGTTTCAATGAGACAACCCACCATGTACTCCTACATGGCCTCTCACCGCTACCTTTACCAAATCGTGTTCACACACTTAGCTCACACACAAGAGGACATGTTCACACACCTCCGATTCATCCCCGATGAATCAGACTGACTCAACTCTAAGCAAGAGCAGTGCATGACAAACAAGCATGAATGAGTAGGCACATCAGGCTCAAACAACTCCTACTCATGCTAGTGGGTTTCATCTAATTCTTGTGGAATGACAGGTCATGCAGAGGATAAAGGGGTTCAGCTACGCAGCAAGTAACACATGAGTCATTGTTGTCCTAGTGCAGTAAAATAGAGCAGGAGCGAGAGAGTGGGATTATATCGGAATGAACAAGGGGTTTTGCTTGCACAGCACTTTTGAAGATATTATAGCTCTTCATCGGTGTCATCGAACTCATCGTCGGAACCACGCCTATCGGGAGGGACAAACACCGACAAACAAGAAGAAACACAATCAATGCAATGCACAAACAAATGAATGACATGTCATGTTAAGGAACTGAATTGACCTAATGCAGCAGTAAGCCAAGTTAATTGAAGTGGAATTCAAACAAGGTTAAACTCCAACTCCAAATGCTATTTCATAAATTTCCCTAATCATGATTCATCCTATTCAGTGAGGTTAACTTGTTCAAACATGCATGAAAATGGTACATATGGATAGATTGGATTTTTCTAATAATTTTTCATATATAAATTATTTGATTTGGAGTTACGGTTGATTTTCTATGATTTTTAGAAGTTTAGGACATTTTCTAGAATTTCCTGAATAAACTTAAACCCAGAAAATGCTTTATTGTGTCAGGGTGATGTCACTGTGATGTCAGCAGGTCAACGAAGCCGGGTCCAGGTCAAACCTGACCAGTCAACTAACTAAGTTAGTTAGCCCTAACTAACTGGGCAGGGCCCGCAAGTCAGTGAGAGAGGGGGTTAGTTAGCCCCGTCATTAGTGTTAATGACGGGTCCACATCAGCGGCCACCGGGGTTAGTCGCCGGTGACCTCACAGCGCGGCGGCGGCTCGCCGGACGGGCGATTCAGGCCACGAGAGTTCGCGCTCTTAGGCTCTACGGAACCAGCGCGACGAGGCGCTTCAGATCATGGCCGTGCCTGGCCGTGGGGTGGTCCGTGGTGACGGCAACCACGACGACGGCGGGGGCCGGAGCTACGGGCGCGTTCCGGCGTGGGGCTGAAGTGCGAAATCGAGCACGAGGAAGGAGCGGAAATAGAGGGGAGCTCACGGCGGGTCGACGGGCGTGCTCATGGGCTCATGAGGAAGACGGACGGCGATGGCGTTGCCGGGCGATCTCGGACGGCCGGGTGGAAGACGACGTCGATGGCGGCGATTCGATGCGCCCCGGGTTGCGTGGCTCGGCGAGGATGATGCAGGCGTCGAGGCGGAGCACTAGAGCACAACCGTTGGGCGGGGGAGGGCTGGTGGCCGCGGTGGACGGTGTCGGCGGCGACGAGCTCCGCTCGGTCGCGAGAAAGAGAGAGAGAGCAGAGAGGGGAGTGAGGTCCAGGGAGAGGAGGGGAAAGCGAGAGGGAGCGCTGGGCGTCTCCGTGGCACGTCTGGAGGGGTCGGGGTCATGCGGCTGAAGCAGGAGGTGGCAAGGCGTCGTTGGCGCGCTCGCCACGCACCTGTCTGTCCTCCTGGCAGGAGGAAGAAGACCACACGGGGAGGTGGCGGTGGTGGGCTGGGCCAGGCCTCAACCACAGTGCCGGGCCAGGTCGGCTCCTCTCTCTCTTTTTTTTTCTAATTATGTTACTGTTTTCTATGTATCTGCAACTATTTGGCTTTATTAAAAATACTAGGTCAAACCCAAAAATCATGAATCAATGGCACTGTTTGGAATATAACAAACAGCAAACATTTTAGTTTATGATTATTTGAACATTTAAACTATTTATTAGCATTAAATGCCCAAATGCAAATACTTTATGAATTAATCCAGTGACCAAATATGTCATGAAAAATGTCCAGCACCTCTGGTTATGGTTTATAGCATTTTTCCAGAAATGATGAACATTTTCTAAAGCCATTTGAATTCATTGAAAAATATTTTTGGTTGAACCTATTTGAATTCCTTTAATGCTAGGGTTTAGGCAATCCCCATCTCAATTTTCAAATAAGTTTAAACATGATGCATGGATGCTGATGCCACTAATTACAACCAATTCTGGGTCAGGATAACTCACCCCCACTAAACAAGAATCTCGCCGAGATTCAAGACGTGAGGTAAGAGGAAAAGGGGAGTCACAAAACTATCACAATCTTCATGATCCATTTGCCCTTCTCAAGATGTTGATTCATTCCATCATCTTGCTCTTGACGTCTTTGCTTTGAGATCTTCACCGACACGACAATGTAAAGAGGGGGAACCCTACAGGATTTAATCTTCTTGAAGATCGAGCAACTCAAGATCAGTTCATGGAGAGACGTAAGAACAACTCTTGAGTTGAGACACCAAACACACATTAGGAATGATGGTAAAGAAATGGATGACGAAGGTTCAAATTGGTAGGCAACCATTCCACGCTTAAGTAAAATGGTGCATGGTTTCAAAGTAACAAGGAGATGATTGCCATGATTCCATAACGGGACACCTTAGGAAAGGTGACTCGTAGAGTTGTGCCCTTAGGTGGCAAAAAGAATTACTTTTGATCCAGAGATCATTGAAACTCTTTAAACCAGCCTAAGGCATCCACAATCGATCATTTGAAGGAGTTCGAAAGAATGACATACTCGGAGAAGAATGGATGATATGGACTACCTTGTTGAAGACAACGCAATGGATGATTTTGCTTATCATCGGAAATGGAGGGGACCCATGGTAGGACCACTTCTGAATATGATCCTGAACAACAATTGCTGGGGTGCAAGCTGGAAACATAATGCAAATGCTGGGAATGTTTCAACCATCATATCTGCCTGAGATTCAGATCTGGTTGGTAACGGGACATTTCAGACAGCATGTCTGAAAAGGAAAGGTTGCAACACAAATCGACAAGATGACGTTGCGAGATTCTCGGGATATGAGCTACGATAGCAAGCTCCAAAACATGAGCCGGTTCTGCTAAACACATGTGAACACGTTGTCCCAGACAAGCATGACCACATGGTAGTCTTACAACAAAAGAATACCGAGTTCAGGTGGGGAACCATCATCGAGGATATCAAAGTCTTTACGCAAGTCCATGGATTAGATCCCAAGCATAGACTTCTTTTCCTTGAACAAGTCAATCAGTGGCTTGGTGTGCTAGGAATACATATAGAATGAAGGTTGCAAGTCTCCAGGCTACAGAATACTTCGTACATATGCATGATTGACTTGGGATGATTCCAAGGGAAACAAAACAAACCTTTCTCAATGCACCTAATGCACGTGAATTAGAGGAGGTCACTTCTTCCATCCAAGCATAAGCTTCATGAACGGAACACGAAGACATTGCTTATAAAGTTTCCAACACTAGATTGATGTTCAACATGAATCACGGGGAGATGTAATGCTGATGGGCTCAACAACAACTCATCGGAATTTCCATATCACTGGACTTCCACCATCATGTGAACACGGTGATAGCATTGGTCAGACCAAAGATGTAATGGTGTATGCTTGAGGGATCAACCACGAGTAAGACAACATTACGAACATCGTTGGTTCTGATTTGACTTGACGATAGCCCATACTCAAGTCAAAGTTTTGACAAGGCAATAGATCCAACAACTGATCACAGGGACCAATCGATGAAAATATCATCTTTCTTCAACACACACACACCAGGATATCCCTTGGAGATGAACTAACTCAGACAAGCTTTTATCTTCCAACTCTCCAAGTTGTTGTGTAGCTTAACCGACTAGCTCAGGGGTATCCAACACAGATTCTTGGAGAATGGCTGGTTTAGAGAATAACCAACTTGATCACGAACCCAACATAACAGTCAGGAAACAAACCGGTAACACTTCCAAGAAGATATTCGGAAAGTCACGAACCACCGATATGTTACTAAGCTCGAGAACAACCTTGCTTTTCAGGGCAAGATGATATGAACAATAAGCAAGGGGTTGAATAATCCTAACTCATTGTTCGGAGAGTGCACCGGAATAAGGACTAGGTAGCACGATCAATCTTAGGATGATGATTTAATAACCAACACGCTAAGAATGAGGATATTGTCCATTAGCTGCCAAGCAACGAGTTGCTCGGAGTATTGATTTCACACATCACAATTCACTTGTCGGTTTTCCGGTTGCGACAACACGAGGACCGAGGAATGAATGATGATGGTGACAAGTATCACTACGTCAAAAATTCATGAGAGTTGGTGCAGTTCTCATGTCAATTCTGACATAAAGGGGGTAATACTCCAAGGTAGAACAGAACAAAGCTGAATTGGCATTTTGATCTGCGGGATACAACTACTTTGATCCAATCCTAGAAATGGATGAGGTACTGGAGTTTGTTTCTCCTAGTCATTCCGAAATAGAATGGCTTGTCGGACCACAAGGATAATAGGCATCGATAAACATGATCGCACACATACCCTTGACTATCAATTGATAGACGAGGGTCAGAATACAACTAAGGAGGAACAACTCGAGGAACATATAACTTTCTGAGTTGTGGATGCATAGGTTAGTATGTCGAATCTAGTTCAACAGGTTTCTTCCGGATAACCTATGCAGAAGGGTAGAACTAGAAGAGTCGCAATATGGAATGGAGTACTCCTCAAAAGCACCCTGGCTGTGATCCTTCGGTTTAGCGAGGAAGTTCTGCCATAGACGGTTCATAGTATTTAGAAGGAGGAAATACCACGGACCTCGAGGACTAATGCAAAGGTTACTAATAACCTAAGGGAGCTAGCAATTACTATCAGCATGAAGTAAGTAGGGTGAATCTCGGGTTCAAGAACCCAGGAATAGAATGCCTACTAACTAATAACATCACGGGATGCTTTCCAGAATAATGGCTTAATCATCACACTGAGGATACAAAAGCATTGCTAAATTGCTAGGTGACTTCCTAAACACCTAGGGTCATAATAATAGCTCCAACATCTACGCCGAGGCAACAAAGTACCTCAACTTACCGATTAGTGTGCTTATTCTGACCAAAAAGGACATCGGGAACGGAAGGAAAGGATTTGCAAATGCATCAGACTATTTAGAGACCTGGGATGACTCGGACAACATAACGGCTGTAAATGCTCAATGGTGGTATAACCACTCTACAACATCATAACAAGATTCTGAGATCAACAGTTAACATACAGAAATAGTAGGAACTGAACTGGGGCTTAAATCCAACAATCTTAAAGGTCTAGGGATTAGTAACACGTCATCCTGATAGATAGATAAGAAGCCTAGTTCTTAAACCCCGTAGAAGAGAAGAGGATGACTCAGATCAGAAGGCCATGAGGTATAAGGAGTAAAAAGAGCCTTACGTTCCCTTCCACAATCAATTCCCTTATATAACTAAAGCATTTCTAGACACAACTTCGACCAGTTTGGCTTGGTAAACCTCTGCAACAAAGCTCTGATACCAACGCTGTCAGGACCCCGATTCCAAGTCACATCGACCTAGCCAGTAACACCTCATATCACTTTGCGGCCTCACGCACGGTATTCCCACGGGTGTCGCCTTACCATGGCCCGGGACCGTTTGCGCCTTCGCTAACGTATATGATAGTGTCGCTAGCATCCATATGACAGAGAACCGGGCCGACATGGCTAGTCGTGAACCCAAAGCGGCACTAACCCATGGGGACAGGCATACATGAATCACATCGAGCATGTCGGTCATCAACGTATGAATCCGGGCTATAGCACTGGGCTAACAGGACTCTGGTAACCCGGGCTGTAGCAGGCTAGGCAGGACTCCGGATGTCACCGCTTGACATTTCCCCGAAGGGACAGACATAGGAACAAAGTGAAACACATGCCGGCCAGTCAAGTGTCCAAGGCAGTAGTGCTGGGCTAGTAGGACTCCGGTGAACCGGGCTGTAGCGGACTACTATCGCTCAGGAAGCACTAGACTACATTTCCCCATATGAGAGGCTGCCAAGAATAAACAACTAGATAGTCGGATCCCACACATACCAAGCATTTCAAACATACACACAATATGCTCAATATGTGTAAATACAACATGGCATCACAACATAACTCTACGACTCAAATATTTATTCATTAGGCTCCGAGGAGCGAGGAAGCTTAACATGTCTGAGTACAGACATCTACAAATGAAAAAGGTTGAGAAGCCTGACTATCTACCACATCCTGCTGAGGGCACAAGATCGTAGCTGAGGTAACAAGCTAAACGTCGAAGTCCAAGCGGAACTACTAGCGAGACTGACGTCTCTCTGCAAAACATAAAATAAGCAAACGTGAGTAGAAACGCATCAAGAAGACTTACATCGAACTAACTACATATGCATCATTATCAACAAAGGGGGTGGTGGAGTTTGACTGCAGCAAGCCAGCTTTGACTCAGTGGCTATCCTAAACTATGACTGCAAGTAACTCTTTTGAGGTGGCGCACACGAGTCCACATATTCTCCATATCAATACACCACTACGGACCCGCTCCCGTCTCCCTACGAGAACGCCATCCATACCACTCACGCTTATCTTGCGCATTTTAGAGTATCCACTTTCACTTGTCTATGAACTGATATAGGCAACCCAGAAGTCCTTTACCGCGGACACGACTATTTGAATAGATCATATTAACCCTGCAGGGGTGTACTTCTTCACACACGCTCTCACCACTTACCGCCGTTTACACGACATGTACTCGGCAACCTTCAAGCGGAAGCCCAGCGAGGCTGTCGGCCACGGCCTACCTAAACACTCAAGTCCCTAGTCCAGGTTTATCGCCTATTCGGGTTCCATCCGCAGGGAGTCCGACCGAGGTTTCCACTAACGGCCCCGAACAACGTGTGCAGGGTTCCCGAGATACCAAACGGGCATTCGGTACACCGGGCCATGGTGTATCTACCGCATCATAGCCCACCCCTAGGGTCAGCGCTACGCACGGCCTCCAACACATATCCTACAAACACCAGAAACTAGTTGCAACTCCTGGACAGAGGAGAAGGGTGCTTAGGAAGCCGAGAGAGTCAATTAAGGATCCCAATGTGTGGAAGTAACTATTCATGGATCACAAACACAGAACTCAGTTCCTGAGGACGGTTTCAATGAGACAACCCACCATGTACTCCTACATGGCCTCTCACCGCTACCTTTACCAAATCGTGTTCACACACTTAGCTCACACACAGTAGGACATGTTCACACACCTCCGATTCATCCCTGAAGAATCAGACCTGACTCAACTCTAAGCAGTAGCAGGCATGACAAACAAGCATGAATGAGTAGGCACAACAGGGCTCAAACTACTCCTACTCATGCTAGTGGGTTTCATCTAATTACTGTGGAATGACAGGTCATGCAGAGGATAAAGGGGTTCAGCTACCGCAGCAAGTAACACATGAGTCATTGTTGTCCTAGTGCAGTAAAATAGAGCAGGAGCGAGAGAGTGGGATTATATCGGAATGAACAAGGGGGTTTTGCTTGCCTGGCACTTTTGAAGATATTATAGCTCTTCATCGGTGTCATCGAACTCATCGTCGGAACCACGCCTATCGGGAGGGACAAACACCGACAAACAAGAAGAAACACAATCAATGCAATGCACAAACAAATGAATGACATGTCATGTTAAGGAACTGAATTGACCTAATGCAGCAGTAAGCCAAGTTAATTGAAGTGGAATTCAAACAAGGTTAAACTCCAACTCCAAATGCTATTTCATAAATTGCCCTAATCATGATTCATCCTATTCAGTGAGGTTAACTTGTTCAAACATGCATGAAAATTGTACAGATGGATAGATTGGATTTTTCTGATAATTTTTCATATATAAATTACTTGATTTGGAGTTTACGGTTGATTTTCTATGATTTTTAGAAGTTTAGGACATTTTCTAGACTTTCCTGAATAAACTTAAATCCAGAAAATGCTTTATTGCGTCAGGGTGACGTCACTGTGATGTCAGCAGGTCAACGAAGCCGGGTCCAGGTCAAACCTGACCAGTCAACTAACTAAGTTAGTTAGCCCTAACTAACTGGGCAGGGCCCACTAGTCAGTGGCTGTAGTACTAACCCAACTAGTTGGCTAGTGCTAACTAGAGTAATTAGTCGGGCGGGGCCCGCAAGTCAGTGAGAGAGGGGGTTAGTTAGCCCCGTCATTAGTGTTAATGATGGGTCCACGTCAGCGGCCGCCGGGGTTAGTCGCCGGTGACCTCACAGCGCGGCGGCGGCTCGCCGGACGGGCGATTCCGGCCACGAGAGCTCGCGCTCTTAGGCTCTACGGAACCAGCGCGACGAGGCGCTTCAGATCATGGCCGTGCCTGGCCGTGGGGTGGTCCGTGGCGACGGCAACCACGACGACGGCGGGGGCCGGAGCTACGGGCGCGTTCCGGCGTGGGGCTGAAGTGTGAAATCGAGCACGAGGAAGGAGCGGAAACAGAGGGGAGCTCACGGCGGGTCGAGGGCGTGCTCTGCTGGTTCGCGGGAAGACGGACGACGATGGGGCGTTGCCGGCGATCTCGGACGGCCGGGGTGGAAGACGACGTCGATGGCAGCGATTCGATGCGCCCCGGGTTGCGTGGCTCGGAGAGGATGATGCAGGCGTTGAGGCGGAGCACTAGAGCACAACCGTTGGGCGGGGGAGGGCTGGTGGCCGCGGTGGACGGTGTCGGCGGCGACGAGCTCCACTCGGTCGCGAGAAAGAGAGAGAGAGAGAGAGAGAGAGAGAGAGAGAGAGAGAGAGAGAGAGAGAGAGAGAGAGAGAGAGAGAGAGAGCAGAGAGGGGAGTGAGGTCCAGGGAGAGGAGGGGAAAGCGAGAGGGAGCGCTGGGCGTCTCCGTGGCACGTCTGGAGGGGTCGGGGTCGTGCGGCTGAAGCAGGAGGTGGCAAGGCGTCGCCGGCGCGCTCGCCACACACCTGTCTGTCCTCCTGGCAGGAGGAAGAAGACCACACGGGGAGGTGGCGGTGG
Source organism: Aegilops bicornis (assembly GCA_021605145.1). NCBI lineage: Eukaryota > Viridiplantae > Streptophyta > Magnoliopsida > Poales > Poaceae > Aegilops > Aegilops bicornis. The sequence goes on along the minus strand of CM038671.1, from coordinate 779,294,919 downwards.
TGGGCTGGGCCAGGCCTCAGCCACAGTGCCGGGCCAGGTCGGCTCCTCTCTCTCTCTCTTTTCTAATTATGTTACTGTTTTCTATTTATCTGCAACTGTTTGGCTTTATTAAAAATACTAGGTCAAACCCAAAAATCATGAAACTAATCAATGCCACTGTTTGGAATATAACAAACAGCAAACATTTTAGTTTATGATTATTTGAACACTTAAACTATTTATTAGCATTAAATGCCCAAATGCAAATACTTTATGAATTAATCCAGTGACCAAATATGTCATGAAAAATGTGCAGCACCTCTGGTTATGGTTTATAGCATTTTTCCAGAAATGATGAATATTTTCTAAAGCCATTTGAATTCACTGAAAAAAAAATTTGGTTGAACCTATTTGAATTCCTTTAATGCTAGGGTTTAGGCAATCCCCATCTCAATTTTCAAATAAGTTTAAACATGATGCATGGATGCTGATGCCACTAATTACAACCAATTCTGGGGCTGTGACAGCTTATCTCCCAAGCGCCATAATCAATGGCGCGGTTGGGTTACCCACGTCCGTATTGAAGGGAATCCCGGAATAAGGGGAACACGATCTCTGCTTCGACAAGACGTGCCAAGGAAACCGCTTCGCTAAACGCGCTGAGGTGGTATAATAAAGACGATTTGAGTAAAAGCTTGGTTGTGGTGTGATGACACGCCACGAAATACGTCAGCAGATTGAACTTGTGTAAATATTATTCTCTCTACGGTGGTATGTGGAATTTATTTTGCAGAGCCGGACACTATCCTGGTGTTCACAATCTTCTATAAATTATTCGGAGGAGGAACCCGCCTTGCAATGCCGAAGACAATATGCGCGCCGGACTCGTCGTCATTGAAGCCTGGTTCAGGGCTACCGAGGGAGTCTGGACTAGGGGTGTCCGGATAGCCGAACTATCATCATCGGCGGACTCCATGAGTATGAAGATACAAGATTGAAGACTTCGTCCCGTGTCCGGATGTGACTTTCCTTGGCGTGGAAGGCAAGCTCGGCGATACGGATATGTAGATCTCCTACCATTGTAACCGACTCTGTGTAACCCTAGCCCTCTCCGGTGCCTATATCAACCGGATGGTTTTAGTCCATAGGACAGAACAACAATCATACCATAGGCTAGCTTCTAGAGTTTAGCCTCCTTGATCTCGTGGTAGATCTACTCTTGTAATACCCACATCATCAATATCAATCAAGAAGGATGTAGGGATTTACCTCCATCAAGAGGGCCCAAACCTGGGTAAAACATCGTGTCCCTTGTCTCCTGTTACCATCCGCCTAGACGCACAGTTCGGGACCCCCTACCCGAGATCCGCCGGTTTTGACCCCGACACCGACCGATCAAGCACCGAAACTACGGCACCTCCGAGTTCTAGCACACGTTCAGCTCGATGACTTCCCTCGAACTCCGATCCAGCCGAGTGTCGAGGGAGAGTTCCGTCAGCACGACGGCGTGGTGACGATCTTGATGTTCTACCGTCGCATGGCTTCACCTAAGCACTGCTACGATATTATCGAGGTGGACTATCGTGGAGGGGGGCACCGCACACAGCTAAGAGATCCAATGGATCAATTGTTGTTGTACCTAGAGGTGCCCCCCTGCCCCCGTATATAAAGGAGCAAGGGGGGAGGGGCGGCCGGCCTAGGAGGGGGCGCGCCAAGGAGTAGGACTCCCTCCTTCCTTGTTGGAGTAGGAGAAGGGGAAAGAGGGGGAGAGGAAGAAGGAAAGGGGGGCTGCGCCGCGCAGGACTCCTTCCTTTTGGCCTCTCTCCTCTATTCCCGTATGGCCCAATAAGGCCCATATACTCCCCGGCGAATTCCCGTAACTCTCCGGTACTCCGAAAAATACCCGAATCACTCGGAACCTTTCCGAAGTCCGAATATAGTCGTCCAATATATCGATCTTTACTTCTCGACCATTTCGAGACTCCTCGTCATGTCCCTGATCTCATCCCGGACTACGAACTCCTTCGGTACATCAAAACTCATAAACTCATAATATAACTGTCATCGAAACCTTAAGCGTGCGGACTCTACGGGTTCGAGAACAATGTAGACATGACCGAGACATGTCTCCGGTCAATAACCAATAGCGGAACCTGGATGCTCATATTGGCTCCCACATATTCTACGAAGATCTTTATCGGTCAAACCGCATAACAACATACGTTGTTCCCTTTGTCATCGATATGTTACTTGCCCGAGATTCGATCGTTGGTATCCAATACCTAGTTCAATCTCGTTAACGGCAAGTCTCTTTACTCGTTACGTAATGCATCATTCCGTAACTAACTCATTAGCTACATTGCTTGTAAGGCTTATAGTGATGTGCATTACCGAGAGGGCCCAGAGATACCTCTCCGACAATCGGAGTGACAAAACCTAATCTCGAAATACGCCAACCCAATATGTACCTTCGGAGACACCTGTAGAGCTCCTTTATAATCACCCAGTTACGTGTGACGTTTGGTAGCACACAAAGTGTTCCTCTAGTAAACGGGAGTTGCATAATCTCATAGTTACAAGAACATGTATAAGTCGTGAAGAAAGCAATAGCAACATACTAAACGATCAAGAGCTAGGCTAACGGAATGGGTCATGTCAATCACATCATTCTCCTAATGATGTGATCCTTTAATCAAATGACAACACATGTCTATGGTTAGGAAACATAACCATCTTTGATTAATGAGCTAGTCAAGTAGAGGCATACTAGTGACGTTATGTTTGTCTATGTATTCACACATGTATCATGTTTCCGGTTAATACAATTCTAGCATGAATAATAAACATTTATCATGAAATAAGGAAATAAATAATAACTTTATTATTTCCTCTAGGGCATATTTCCTTCAGTCTCCCACTTGCACTAGACTCAATAATCTAGTTCACATCGCCATGTGATTTAACACCAATATTCATATCTGTATATGATTAACACCCATAGTTCACATCATCATGTGACCAACACTCAAAGGGTTTACTAGAGTAAATAATCTAGTTCACATCGCTATGTGATTAACACCCAAAGAGTACTAAGGTGTGATCATGTTTTGCTCGTGAGAGAAGCTTAGTCAACGGGTTCCATCACATTCGAGCCATATGTATTTTGCAAATATTCTATGTCTACTATGCTCTGCACGGAGCTACTCTAGCTAATTGCTCCCACTTTCAATATGCATCCAGATTGAGACTTAGAGTCATCTGGATCGGTGTAAAAGCTTGCACCGGTGTAACTCTTTGCGACGGGCTCTTTTATCATCTCCATAATCGAGAAATATTTCCTTAGTCCTCACTAAGGATATTCTTGACCAATGTCCAGTGATCTACTCCTAGATTACTGTTGTTCTCCTTTGCCAAATTCAGAGCAAGGTATACAATAGGTCTGGTATATAGCATAGCATACTTTATAGAACCTATGTCTGAGGCATAGGGAATGACTTTCATTCTCTTTATATTTTCTGTCGTGGTCGGGATTTGAGTCTTACTCACTTTCACACCTTGCAACACAGGCAAGAACTCCTTCTTTGACTGTTCCATTTTGAACTACTTCAAAATCTTATCAAGGTATGTACTCATTGAAAAAGCTTATCAAGCGTCTTGATCTATCTATATAGATCTTGATGCTCAATGTGTAAGCAGCTTCACCGAGGTATTTCTTTGAAAAACTCCTTTCAAACATTCCTTTATGCTTTCCAGAAAATTCTACATCATTTGCAATTAATAATATGTCATTTACTTATACTTATCAGAAAGGTTGTAGTGCTCCCACTCACTTTCTTGTAAATACAGGCCTTTCCAAAAGTCTGTATAAAACCATATGCTTTGATCCACTCATCAAAGCGTATATTCCAACTCCGAGATGCTTCCACCAGTCCATTGATGGATAGCTGGAGCTTGCACACTTTGTTAGCATCTTTAGGATTGACAAAACCTTCTGATTGCATCATATACAACTCTTCTTTAATAAATCCATTAAGGAATGCAATTTTGACATCCATTTGCCAGATTTCATAAAATGTGGCAATTGCTAACATGATTCGGACAGACTTAAGCATCGATACGAGTGAGAAAATCTCATCGTATTCAACACCTTGAACTTGTTGAAAACCTTTTGCAACAAGTCGAGCTTAGTGGATAGTAACACTACTATCAGTGTCCGTCTTCCTCTTGAAGATCCATTTATTTTCTATGGCTTGCCGATCATCGGGCAAGTCCACCAAAGTCCACACTTTGTTCTCATACATGGATCCCATCTCAGATTTCATGGCCTCAAACCATTTTGCGGAATCTGGGCTCATCATCGCTTCCTCATAGTTTGTAGGTTCATCATGGTCTAGTAACATGATTTCCAGAATAGGATTACTGTACCACTCTAGTGCGGACCGTACTCTGGAAGACCTACGAGGTTCTGTAGTAACTTGATCAGAAGTTTCATGATCATCATCATTAGCTTCCTCACTAATTGGTGTAGGAATCACTGGAACTGATTTCAGTGATGAACTATTTTCCAATTCAGGATAAGGTACAGTTACCTCATCAAGTTCTACTTTCCTCCCACTCACTTCTTTCGAGAGAAATTCCTTCTCTAGAAAGGATCCATTCTTAGCAACGAATGTTTTTGCCTTCAGATCTGTGATAGAAGGTGTACCCAACAGTTTCCTTTGGGTATTCTATGAAGACGCACTTCTCCGATTTGGGTTCGAGCTTATCCGCTTGAAAACCTTTTTCATATAAGCATCGCAACACCAAACTTTAAGAAATGACATCTTAGGTTTACTGCTAAACCATAGTTCATACGATGTCGTCTCAACGGATTTAGATGGTGCCCTTTTAACATGAATGCAGCGGTCTCTAATGCATAACCACAAAACAATAGTGGTAAATCAGTAAGAGACATCATAGATCGCACCATATCCAATAAAGTGCATTTACGACGTTCGGACACACCATAACGTTGTGGTGTTCCATGTGACGTGAGCTGTGAAACTATTCCACATTATTTTAATTGAAGACCAAACTCGTAACTCAAATATTCGTCTCCGCGATCAGATCGCAGAAACTTTATTTTCTTGTTACGATGATTTTTCTACTTGACTCTGAAATTCTTTGAACCTTTCAACTATTTTAGACTTATGTTTCATCAAGTAGATATACCCATATCTGCTCAAATCATCTTGTGAAGGTCAGAAAATAACGATACTTGCCACGAGCATCAACACTCATTGGATCGCATACATCGGTATGTATCATTTCCAATAAGTCAAGAGTTTGTTCCATTGTTCCGGAGAACGGAGTTTTAGTCATCTTGCCCAAAAGGCACGGTTCGCAAGCATCAAATGATTCATAACCAAGTGATTCCGAAAATCCATCTTTATGGAGTTTCTTCATGCGCTTTACAATCGATATGACCCAAACAGCAGTGCCACAAATAAGTTGCACTATCATTATTAACTTTGCATCTTTTGGCATTAATATTATGAATATGTGTATCACTACGATCGAGATCCAACAAACTATTTTCATTGGGTGTATAACCATCGAAGGTCTTATTCATGTAAACAGAATAACAATTATTCTTTAACTTCAAATGAATAACCGTACCGCAATAAACATGATCAAATCATATTCATGCTCAACACAAACGCTAAATAACATTTATTTAGGTTTAACACCAATCTCGAAAATATAGGGAGTGTGTGATGATGATCATATCAATCTTGGAACTATTTCCAACACTCATCGTCACTTCCCTCAACTAGTCTCTGCTTATTATGTAACTCCTGTTTCGAGTTACTAATCTTAGCAACCGAACAAGTATCAAATACTCAGGGGCTACTATAAACACTAGTAAGGCACACATCAAACACCTGTATATCAAATATACCCTTGTTCACTTTGCCATCCTTCTTATCCACCAAATATTTAGGGCATTTCCGCTTCCAGTGACCATTTCCTTTGCGATTATAAGCACTCGGTTTCAGGCTTTGGTCCAGCTTTGGTCTTCTTCACGGGAGTGACAACTTGTTTGCCATTCTACTTGAAGTTTCCCTTTCTTTCCCTTTGCCCTTTTCTTGAAACTAGTGGTCTTGTCAATCAACAACACCTGATGCTCTTTCTTGATTTCTACCTTCGTCGATTTCAACGTCACGAAGAGCTCGGGAATCGTTTTCGTCATCCCTTGCATACTATAGTTCATCACGAAGTTCTAGTAACTTAGTGATGGTGACTAGAGAATTCTGTCAATCACTATCTTATCTGGAAGATCAACTCCCGCTTGATTCAAGCGATTGAAGTACCCAGACAATCTGAGCACATGCTCACTAGTTGAGTGATTCTCCCCCATCTTTTAGCTATAGAACTTGTTGGAGACTTCATATCTCTCAACTCGGGTATTTGCTTGAAATATTAACTTCAATTCCTGGAATATCTCATATGGTCCATGACGTTCAAAACATCTTTGAAGTCCCGATTCTAAGCCGTTAAGCATGGTGCACTAAACTATCAAGTAGTCATCATATTGAGCTAGCCAAACGTTCATAAAGTCTGTATCTGCTAGTGCAATAGGTTTTTCACCTAGCGGTGCATCAAGGACATAATTCTTCTGTGTAGCAATGAGGATAAACCTCAGATCACGGATCCAATCCGCATCATTGCTACTAACATCTTTCAACACAGTTTTCTCTAGGAACATATCAAAATAAACATATGAAAGCAACAACGCGAGCTATTGATCTATAACATAATTTGCAAAATACTACCAGGACTAAGTTCATGATAAATTAAAGTTCAATTAATCATATTACTTAAGAACTCCCACTTAGACAGACATCTCTCTAGTCATCTAAGTGTTCACGTGATCCAAATCAACTAAACCATGTCCGATCATCACGTGAGATGGAGTAGTTTCAATGGTGAACATCACTATGTTGATCATATCTACTATGTGATTCATGTTCGACCTTTCGGTCTCCGTGTTCCAGGCCATATCTGTTATATGCTAGGCTCGTCAAGTTTAACCTGAGTATTCCGCGTGTGCAACTGTTGTGCACCCGTTGTATTTGAACGTAGAGCCTATCACACCTGATCATCACGTGGTGTCTCAAAGACGAAGAACTTTCGCAACGGTGCATACTGTGGAGAACACTTCTTGATAATTTTTAGAGAGAGATCATCTTAAAATGCTACTGTCAATCAAAGCAAGATAAGATGCATAAAGGATAAACATGACATGCAATCAATATAAGTGATATGATATGGCCATCATCATCTTGTGCTTGTGATCTCCATCTCTGAAGCACCGTCGTGATCACCATCGTCACCGGCGCGACACCTTGATCTCCATCGTAGCATCGTTGTCGTTACGCCATCTATTGCTTCTACGACTATCGCTACCGCTTAGTGATAAAGTAAAGCAATTACAGGGCGTTTGCATTTCATACAATAAAGCAACAACCATATGGCTCCTGCCATTGCCGATAACTTCAAGTTACAAAACATGATCATCTCATACAATAAAATATAGCATCACGTCTTGACCATATCACATCACAACATGCCCTGCAAAAACAAGTTAGACGTCCTCTACTTTGTTGTTGCAAATTTTACGTGGCTGCTAGGGGCTGAGCAAGAACCGTTCTTACCTACGAATCAAAACCACAACGATAGTTCGTCAAGTTAGTGTTGTTTTAACCTTCGCAAGGACCGGGCGTAGCCACTCAGTTCAACTAAAGTTGGAGAAACAGACACCGCTTAGTCACCTGTGTGCAAAGCACGGCGGTAAAACCAGTCTCGCGTAAGCGTCTGGCTGTAATGTCGGTCCGGGCCGCTATCCAACAATACCGCTGAACCAAAGTATGACATGCTGGTAAGCAGTATGACTTGTATCGCCCACAACTCACTTGTGTTCTACTCGTGCATATAACATCAACGCATAAAACCTAGGCTCGGATGCCACTGTTGGGGAACATAGTAATTTCAAAAAATTTCCTACGGACACGCAAGATCATGGTGATGCATAGCAACTAGAGGGGAGAGTGTGTCCACGTACCCTCGTAGACCGAAAGCGGAAGCGTTAGAACAACGCGGTTGATGTAGTCGTACGTCTTCACGGCCCGACCGATCAAGCAATCAAACCACGACACCTCCGAGTTCTAGCACACGTTCAGCTCGATGACGTCCCTCGAACTCTGATCCAGCCGAGTGTCGAGGGAGAGTTCCGTCAGCACGACGGCGTGGTGACGATCTTGATGTTCTACCGTCGCAGGGCTTCGCCTAAGCACTGCTACGATATTATCGAGGTGGACTATGGTGGAGGGGGGCACCGCACACGGCTAAGAGATCCGAGGTATCAATTGTTGTTGTACCTAGAGGTGCCCCCCTGCCCCCGTATATAAAGGAGCAAGGGGGAAGGGGCGGCCGGCCTAGGAGAGGGCGCGCCAAGGGGAGTCCTACTCCCACCGGGAGTAGGACTCCCTCCTTCCTTGTTGGAGTAGGAGAAGGGGAAAGAGGGGGAGACGAAGAAGGAAAGGGGGGCTGCGCCCCTTGTCCAATTCGGACCAGAGGGGGTTGCGTAGGCCTCCTTCCTTTTGGCCTCTCTCCTCTATTCCCGTATGGCCCAAAAAGGCCCATATACTCCCCGGCGAATTCTCGTAACTCTCCGGTACTCCGAAAAATACCCGAATCACTCGGAACCTTTCCGAAGTCCGAATATAGTCGTCCAATATATCGATCTTTACGTCTCAACCATTTCGAGACTCCTCTTCATGTCCCCGATCTCATCCAGGACTCCGAAATCCTTCGGTACATCAAAACTCATAAACTCATAATATAAATCTCATCGAAACCTTAAGCGTGCGGACCCTACGGGTTCGAGAACAATGTAGACATGACCGAGAAACGTTTCCAGTCAATAACCAATAGCGGAACCTGGATGCTCATATTGGCTCCCATATATTCTACGAAGATCTTTATCGGTCAAACCGCATAACAACATACGTTGTTCCCCTTGTCATCGGTATGTTACTTGCCCGAGATTTGATCGTCGGTATCCGATACCTAGTTCAATCTCGTTACCGGCAAGTCTCTTTACTCATTACGTAATGCATCATTCGGTAACTAACTCATTAGCTACATTGCTTGCAAGGCTTATAGTGATGTGCATTACCGAGAGGGCCCAGAGATACCTCTCCGACAATCGGAGTGACAAAACCTAATCTCGAAATACGCCAACCCAACATGTACCTTCAGAGACACCTGTAGAGCTCCTTTATAATCACCAAGTTACGTTGTGACGTTTGGTAGCACACAAAGTGTTCCTACGGTAAACGGGAGTTGCATAATCTCATAGTTACAGGAACATGTATAAGTCATGAAGAAAGTAATAGCAACATACTAAACGATCAAGTGCTAGGCTAACGGATGGGTCATGTCAATCACATCATTCTCCTAATGATGTGATCCCTTTAATCAAATGACAACACATGTCTATGGTTAGGAAACATAACCATCTTTGATTAATGAGCTAGTCAAGTAGAGGCATACTAGTGATGTTATGTTTGTCTATGTATTCACACATGTATCATGTTTCTGGTTAATACAATTCTAGCATGAATAATAAACATTTATCATGAAATAAGGAAATAAATAATAACTTTATTATTGCCTCTAGGGCATATTTCCTTCACTCGATGCACACGGATCGCTTGATCACCTCAAGCCGCGGGCAGGCATCCATCATCCGCTTGATCAGGCCAAAGTAGCTATTGGGCATGAGCTCACCAGGCCACATCCGGACTATGAAACCTTTCATAGTCAGTTCGGCCGCCCTGTGGAGTTCGACCAACTGCTTCAGTTGCTCACTCAGAGGCATCGGGTGTTCGGCCCCATTACCTTGGGACCGTAACAGCTTCTCCGTTGTGTTCCCTCCAGGCACGCAGTAGAACTCTGCAGCGTCGTCGACTGCGTGGCAGATCTGCGAATGCCCTCAGAGAGCTCCGAATTCGAGTAAGTAAAAGAAACGCCTCCTCCACATGTTTGCTTTGCATAAAGAACTTCTTACCCGCTGCTATCTTCTTGGCCTCCTGGATCTCCTACTGTGCTTTCTCGGCTTCGGCCTTGGCGTCTTTTAAATTCGTAAGGTCCTTCACAAGCTCGGCCTCTTTATCCTTCAGATCATGCTCCGCGGACTCGCATTTCTTGCCGAGGTCCTGGAGCTCCTGTTGTACCTCACCTACCCTAGCACTTTGCTTTTCACGCTCCCTACACTCCGAGGCCGCCTTGTCTTCAGCCTCGGACAGCGCCTTCTTCAGGGATGCCACTTCGGCGGGGGCCCCTGTTACACGGTCATGACACTTAGTTGTTAGACCCGCCAATTCTGCCTATCCTTAATATATAAGAGCGGGAATTACTTACCCTTGTTCTCTTCGAGCTGCCTCTTCATGAGGTCGAGCTCTCCCTGCGCCTGCTCTAGGTCCCGCTTTAGTTCGGCAACCACGGCAGTACGGGTAGCAGCAGCAAGCAGCACAGCCTGCTCATTCACAATAATACTTATGATTAGACTCCTGCGGATTATAATTGACCCTCTGCTCGGTTTTTCTTTCCGAACACCAAACAGAGTATTAGGGGCTACTACCTATTGGGTGGTAATTTTGCACATATTTGTTACTTACCTCGAAGCCTGTTAGGAGGCTGGTGCAAGCATTGGTTAGTCCGCTCTTGGCGGACGAAACCTTCCAAATCACTGTACTCATAAGAGTATGGTGCCCTTCGTCCAAGGAAGCGCTGCAAAGCGCTTCCAGCAGACCGTACGACGCCTCATGCGCAACGGAAGTCCTCGACACAGACGGCTCGCCCTCCCTATCGAGGAGTTGCCTGCCTGAGTCCGGAACCATTGAAGGTTCCGGAATGGTGTTCGGCTGAGAACCCGGCTGGCCGTGGCTCTCCTCGACACGCTCCGCGGGGATCTTGAACCCCTCGTGTCCGACGTCTGGGACCCCGCCTCGGGGCGTCTCCAGAGTCACCTCCCCCCGCACTGGGAGCCTTTGGCACAGCACCTCCGTGTCGTCCGCGGGTTGAGGAGTGGTGGCCGTCGGAAGCGAATTCATCTCCGAATTGCTCAGGGACCCGGAGGAGGATACCTCGGGGTGATCCCTGGCGAGACTGCACATATGTTCGGCATTATAAATACAAAAACCATGAAGTAAAGTCATGATAGAATGCAGACACTTACGATCGCGCTAGGGGCTTCCCCCTGGGCAGCCACCCCTCCTCGCTGAGAGCGGCCGTGGCGGAGTAGTCCGGAAGGGGCCCCTTCCCCTTCTTGGACGCCCCAGCCTCCCCTCCTGGGGCGGCTTTTCTTTTATTCTCCCCCCAGTGGGGGGAGGTAGGATCTCTTCCTGATTCCCCCCGCCTCCGCGGGAGGAATCCGACTTGTCGTCATCCGATGACAGGGGTATGACGGCCTTGCGTCGGGGGCCTTTTCCGGCCCCCTGGTCCGCCTCACCGGACCCCTCATCCTTTCCGGATGGGGCGTCTTCTTCCTCTTCCTCCTCCCCTTCGTGGGAGGAGTCCGCCTCGTCATCTTTGGACGAGGCTTCCTGCACAACATTACGCCGGAGACCCTTTCGGATCCCCGGGGCCTTCTTCTCGGCCTTCTTCTCCGGCACCTTGTACGGCGCTGGGACTAGCATCTCCGTCAGGAGAACATCTGCTGGGTCTTCTGGCAGCGGAGCCGGGCAGTAAACCTGCTCCGCTGTCTCCACGTAATCCTGAAATAAATATGCACAACTACTTAAGGCACTCCCATGAATATATCGGGAAGAACTGGGTCCGGTGTCAGTCTAAGAACTCACCGGCCTAGGAGCCCACGGTCCTCGGATATCAGAGGAGGCACTTCGGAGGCCTTGAACAGCTCTTTCCATGCGCCTTTGTGCGTCATGTCGTAGAGCCTCTGGAGCGTCCGGTGCTCGGTTGGGACGAACTCCCACAGATTGACTGCCCGCCTCTGGCAGGGCAAGATTCGGCGAATGAACATGACCTGGATCACGTTGACAAGCTTGATGTTCTTGTCCTTCATGCTTTTGACGCATGTTTGGAGTCCGTCCAGCTCCATGGAATCACCCCAGGACAGACCCTTCTTCTCCCAGGAGGTGAGCCGCATGGGGGCTCCAGATCGGAACTCGGGGGCCGTCGCCCAATTGGCGCCGCGCGGCTCGGTGATGTAGAACCACCCCGATTGCCATCCTTTTAGGGTCTCCACAAAGGAGCCGTCGAGCCATGTGACGTTGGGCATTCTGCCCACCATGGCCCCTCCGCACTCCGCCTGTTGGCCTCTTACCACCTTCGGCTTCACGCAGAAAGTTTGCAGCCGTAGGCCGAAATGAGGCCGGATGCGGAGGAAGGCCTCGCACACGACGATGAACGCCAAGATGTTGAGGACGAAATTTGGGGCTAGATCATGGAAATCTAGCCCGTAGTAGAACATAAGCCCATGGACGAAGGGATGGAGTGGAAATCCTAGTTCACGGACGAACTGGGCAACGTATACGACCCTCTCGTGGGGTCCTGTGGTCAGAATGACCTGCCCGGTGTCTGGTAGACGGTGCGCTATGTCCACGGCCAAGTATCCGGCCGCCCGAAGATGGTGATGTGCTTCTCCTTGACGGTGGAAGCCACCCACTTGCCTCCTGCTCCGGACATGATTAGTTGTGCGGGGAAGACTTGGGCTTGGGCGCTGGAGCTCGAGGGGGCAAGAGTGGGCAAAGTAGGAAGAAGGCGTGGGTGAAAATGGGGGAATCCTATCCCTTTATAGAGGCGCCGGAAGCGGTGCGCCTCCCCACTTGCCCGTTGGGAATCGCTTGTTTCCCAAGCGCCACGATTAATGGCGTGGTGAGATTGCCCATACCCGTATTGATGATAATCCCGTAATAGGGGGACACGATCTCTGCTTTGACAAGACGTGTCACAGAAACCGCCTCGTAATATGCGTTGTAGCTGGTTGTGTGGAAACGGTTCGAATAATGGATCCGATCATAATAACGTGTCACGTCATCAGGAAAAGTTGTCAGCAGATTGCGTTTGTGAAATATCATTCCCTCTACGGTGGTACACGAAGACCGTTTTTAAAATCCGGACACGATTTGAGTGTTCGATAATTACTTTGGAGTATTCGGAGGAGGAACCCGCCTTGCAATGCTCAAGACAATACTGCGCGCCGGACTCATCGTCATTGAAGCCTGGTTCAGGGGCTACTGAGGGAGTCCTGGATTAGGGGGTATCCGGACAGCCGGACTATGTACAACGTCCGGACTATTGAAGCGTGAAGATACAAGACTCAAGACTTCGGCCCGTGTCCGGATGGGACTTTCCTTGGTGTGGAAGGCAAGCTTGGCGATCCTTGTAACCGACTCCATGTAAACCCTAGCCCTCTCCGGTGTCTATATAAACCGGAGAGGTTGGTCCTTAGAAGGCCGAACACAATTACAATCATACCATCATAGGCTAGCTCCTAGGGTTTAGCCTCTACGATCTCATGGTAAATCTACTCTTGTACTACCGATATCATCAATATTAATCAAGCAGGGAGTAGGGTTTTAGCTCCATCGAGAGGGCCGAACCTGGGTAAACATCTGTGTCCCTTACTTCTTGTTACCATCAGCCTTGACGCACGGATCGGGACCCCCTACTCGAGATCCGCCGGTTTTGACACCGACAACAACGGCGATGAATCCCCCTCTCCGGAGCCCCGAAAGGACCCCAGATCAGCCCTCCCGAGAGAGATTAGGGCTTGGCGGCGGCTCCGTGTCGTAAAACGCAATGAAACTTTCTCCCTTTTTTTCTCCCTGAGACGGAATATATGGAGTTGGAGTTGAGATCGGAGGAGGTCCAGGGGGCCTACGAGATAGGGGGGCGCGCCCTGGGGGGGGGGGGGGCGCCCCCCTGTCTCGTGGACAGGCCGTCGGCCCCCTAGCACTATTTCTTTCGCCAAAAATTCTTATTAAATATGAAAAGTGCCTCCGTGGATTTCCAGGACACTCCGAGAACTTTTCTTTTCTACACATAAAACAACATCATGGCAGTTCTGCTGAAAACAGCGTCAGTCCGGGTTAGTTTCATTCAAATCATGCAAGTTAGAGTCCAAAACAAGGGCAAAAGTGTTTGGAAAAGTAGATACGTTGGAGACATATCAGAGTTACTTTGAAATTTTTTAAAGATAAAGAACCTATAGTTAACGAAAGAATAGATCTAGATTCTACGAGAATCGGTAAACTTGAGGATATTATTACCAACTTAGGGTCGGCCTTTTCATCTGTGAAATATACTCCAACTCCTCCTACCAAACTGCCAAATTTATTTATGTTCCTAAAAATAAGGGTGAATCTTCTAGTAAGGAAAATGTGGATCTCAAATCAATAAGTGTTCACCCCAATTGTCTCTCTATCATAAAGGAACCTTTTGCTTCAAATGAATTTCTTGATTTCTTGCCTAGGAGTTTAATCATTACTAAAAAGAAAGAAACTCCTAAAAGTTGTTAGTGCTCTATTGAAAAGATGAATGCCAAAGATGGCAATATTTAGATCTATTCTCGCTTTTATGCCTAGCTAGGGGCGTTAAACGATAGCGCTTGTTCGGAGGCAACCCAATTTTATTTTTGTTCCTTGCTTTTTTATTCTGTTTAGTAATAAATATTTCATCTAGCTTCTGTTTAGATGTGGTGTTTTAATTAGTGTTTGTGCCAAGTAGAACCTATAGGATAACCTACGGTAATAGTTAATTTGATTCTGCTGAAAAACAGAAACTTTTGCACGCACGAGAATAATTTTAATAAATCGCAGAAACGTGATTTTGTGTTGATTATTTTTTCTGTAGATCAATAGACAAATTGCCCAGGACTTCCTATTTTGGTAGGATTCGTAGGGTTGCAGAAGTATTCGAAAGTTACAGATTGCTACAGACTGTTCTGTTTTTGACAGATTCTGTTTTTCTTGTGTTGTTTGCTTATTTTGATGCATCTATGGCTAGTATCGGGGGGTATGAACCATAGAGAAGTTGGAATACAGTAGGTCTAACACCAATATAAAAAAAGAATGAGTTCATTACAGTACCTTATGTGGTGGTTTTTCTTTCTTGCACTAACAGAGCTTATGAGATTTCCTGTTGAGTTTTGTGTTGTGAAGTTTTCAAGTTTTGGGTAAAGATTTGATGGACTATGGAATAAGGAGTGGTAAGAGCCTAAGCTTGGGGATTCCCATGGCACCCCAAGATATTCAAGGACAACCAAAAGCCTAAGCTTGGGGATGCCCCGGAAGGCATCCCCTCTTTTGTCTTTGTCTATCAGTAAGTTTACTTAGAGCTATATTTTTATTCGCCACATGATATGTGTTTTGCTTGGAGCGTCTTGTGTGATATGAATCTTTGCTTTTTAGTTTACCACAATCATCCTTGACGTACACAACTTTTGGGAGAGACACACATGATTCGGAATTTATTAGAATACTCTATGTGATTCACTTATATCTTTTGAGCTAGATAGTTTTTGCTCTAGTGCTTCACTTATATTTTTTAGAGCACGGCGGTGGCTTAATTTTGTAGAAATTATTGATCTCTCATGCTTCACTTATATTATTTTGAGAGTCTTTTAGAACAGCATGGTATTTGGTATGGTTATAAAATTGGTCCTAGAATGATGAGCATCCAAGTTGGGTATAATAAAAACTATCGTAGAAAACACTATGATCAATTTGATGCTTGATAATTGTTTTGAGATATAAAGGTGGTAATGTTAGAGTCATGCTAGTTGGGAAATTATGAAATTGAGAAATACTTGTGTTGAAGTTGGCAAGTCTCATAGCATGCACGTATGGTAAAAGTTGTGTGACAAATTTGTTGCATGAGATGCTCTTTTAATTATCTTCCTTATGTGTGGAGGTCGGGATTGCGCGATGGTTAACTCCTACCAACCCTTCCCCTAGGAGCATGTGTAGTAGTACTTTGCTTCGAGGGCAAGTAGACTTTTGCAATAAGTATATGATTTCTTTATGACTAATGTGAGTCCATGGATTATACGCACTCTCACCCTTCCACCATTGCTAGCCTCTATTATACCGCACAAATTTTGCCGGTATCGTGCACCCACCATTTACCTTCCTCAAAACAGACACCATACCTACCTATTATGGCATTTCCATAGCCATTCCGAGATATATTGCCATGCAACTTTGCACCGTTCCGTTTATTATAACACGCCCCATCATTGTCATATTGCTCTTTGCATGATCATGTAGTTGACATCGTAATTGTGGTAAGGCCACCTTCATAATTTTTCATACATGTCACTCTTGATTCAATGCATATCTCGGTACACCGCCGGAGACATTCACGTAGAGTCATATTTTGTTCTAAGTATTCAGTTCTAATTCTTGAGTTGTAAAAGTGTGATGATCTTCATTATTAGAGCATTGTCCCAAGTGAGGAAAGGATGATGATGACTATGATTCCCCCACAAGTCGGGATGAGACTTTGGACTTTACAAATAAATAAAAGAGGCCAAAGAAGCCCAAATAAATAAAAAAAGAGAAAAAAAAGGCCAAAGAAGCCCACCAAAAAAAAGAATAAAAGAAAAGAAAAAAATGAGAGAAAAGAGAGGAGGGACAATGTTACTATATTTTTTTCCACACTTGTGCTTCAAATAGCACCATGATCTTCATGATAGAGAGTCTCCTATGTTGTCACTTTCATATACTAGTGGGAATTTTTCATTATAGAACTTGGCTTGTATATTCCAATGATGGGCTTCCTCAAAATTCCCTAGGTCTTCGTGAGCAAGCAAGTTGGATGCACACCCACTTAGTTTCTTTTGTTGAGCTTTCATATATTTATAGCTCTAGTGCATCCGTTGCATGGCAATCCCTACTCACTCACATTGATATCTATTAATGGGCATCTCCATAGCCCATTGATACGCCTAGTTGATGTGAGACTATCTTCTCCCTTTTTGTCTTCACTGTTGGAAATATGCCCTAGAGGCAATAATAAATTAGTTATTACTATATTTCCTTGTTCATGATAATCGTTTATTATCCATGCTATAATTGTATTGATAGGAAACTCAGATACATGTGTGGATACATAGACAACACCAGGTCCCTAGTAAGCCTCTAGTTGACTAGCTCGTTGATCAATAGATGGTTACGGTTTCCTGACCATGTACATTGGATGTCATTGATAACGGGATCACATCATTAGGAGAATGATGTGATGGACAAGACCCAATCCTAAGCCTAGCACAAAGATCGTAGTTCGTATGCTAAAGCTTTTCTAATGTCAAGTATCTTTTCCTTAGACCATGAGATTGTGCAACTCCCGGATGCCGTAGGAATGCTTTGGGTGTACCAAACATCACAACGTAACTGGGTGGCTATAAAGGTGCACTACAGGTATCTCCGAAAGTGTCTGTTGGGTTGGCACGAATCGAGACTGGGATTTGTCACTCCGTGTGACGGAGAGGTATCTCTGGGCCCACTTGGTAGGACATCATCATAATGTGCACAATATAATCAAAGGGTTGATCACGGGATGATGTGTTACGGAACGAGTAAAGAGACTTGCCGGTAACGAGAGTGAACAAGGTATCGGCATATCGACGATCGAATCTCGGGCAAGTACAATACCGCTAGACAAAGGGAATTGTATACGGGAGTGATTGAGTCCTTGACATCGTGGTTCATCCGATCAGATCATCGTGGAACATGTGGGAGCCAACATGGGTATCCAGATCCCACTGTTGGTTATTGGCCGGAGAACGTCTCGGTCATGTCTGCATGGTTCCCGAACCCGTAGGGTCTACACACTTAAGGTTCGATGACGCTAGGGTTATGAAGGAAGTTTGTATGTGGTTACCGAATGTTGTCCGGAGTCCCGGATGAGATTCCGGACATCACGAGGAGTTCCGGAATGGTCCGGAGGTAAATATTTATATAGGGAAAGTTGTTGTTCGGGTTCCGGGAAAAGTTCGGATTTTTCCGGTATTGTACCGGGAAGCTTCCAGAAGGTTCCGGAGGATTCCGGAGGGGTCCTGAAGTCCGGAAATTGTTCCACCACGTCCAATACAGCAGCATGGGCTGTAGGGGGGCGCCCTAGCCTTAATTGGCTAGGGGAACCAGCCCCCCCAAGGCCCATGCGCATGGGAGAGGGGAAACCCTAAGGGGGAGGGCCTCCACTTCACTTGGGAGGCACTCCACCCCCCCTGGCCGCGGCACCCTCCTCAGATTGGATCTGAGGGGGCCGGCCCCCCTCTCCCTTGCCCCTATATATATGTGGGGGGTGGGAGGGCAGCCGCACCACAAGTTCTGGCGCAACCCTCCCCCTCTCCCAAGTACTCCTCCTCTCTCGCGGTGCGTGGCGAAGCCCTGCAGGATTGCCACGCTCCTCCACCACCACCACGCCGTTGTGCTGCTGCTGGATGGAGTCTTCCTCAACATCTCCCTCTCTCCTTGTTGGATCAAGGCATGGGAGACGTCACTGGGCTGTACGTGTGTTGAACGGAGGTGCCGTCCGTTCGGCACTAGGATCTCCAGTGATTTGGATCACGACGAGTACGACTCCTTCAACCCCGTTCACTTGAACGCTTACGCTTAGCGATCTACAAGGGTATGTGGATGCACTCTCCTTCCCCTCGTTGCTGGTTTCTCCATAGATAGATCTTGGTGACACGTAGGAAAATTTTGAATTTCTGCTACGTTCCCCAACAAAGGGCATCATGAGCTAGGTCTATTGCGTAGATTCTTTGCACGAGTAGAACACAAAGTAGTTGTGGGCGTTGATTTTGTTCAATATGCTTACCGTTACTAGTCCAATCCTGTTTCGACGGTATTGTGGGATGAAGCTGTAACACCCCGGAAGTAACTTTCCATATTTGTAACTCCAACTCTTGCCATTTTCGGCATTGTGATATGATATTCCCTCCGTGGTTTGGTTTTTCTTCCTTTTGCCTTTTGTCCATGTCATGCATTTTATATCTTGTCATTATGTGCATCGCATTTGCATACGTGTTCGTCTCATGATTCCGAGCATTTTTTCCGTTGTCCGTTTTGCAATTCGGCACTCCTATCTCCCCCGGCGGCCCCTTTTACGTTTTTCCGTGTGCGGGTACTAAACCTTCTCGAAATGGACCGAGGTTTGTCTAGTGGCCTTGGTATACCACCCGTAGACCACCGGTCAAGTTTCGGGTCATTTGGAGCTCGTTTGGTACTCCAACGGTTAACCGCACTCTCGCAAAGGCCTCTTTTAAGTTACAGCCCAATAACCCATCTAAGTCACTTCCATGCTCTCCGTCGTTCGATCACGATCGTGTGGGCGAAAACTACACCTCATTTGGACTCTCCTAGCTCCCTCTATGCCTATTTAAGCAACCCCCCCCCCTCCAAATCCGGGTCTTCTTCCCCCCTAACCCTAGTTTTCTCCTCTGCGCCGCGCCGGACGTGTCCGCCCGGCGCCGGACACGTCGCCGCCGCCGCTCCAGCCAACGGGAGCGCGCCATGTGGCGGCTCCCGCCCGCCCGCCCGCGAGCCGCTGCCCGTGGCCGCCCCTCCCGCTCCATCCGGGCGCGCCCGGCCCTCCGCCGCCCGAGCTCCCGCACCACCGGCCCGCCGCGCTGCCCGCCACCGGCCCGGCGCCGTCGCCACCACCGTCACCGCCCGGCCACTGCCCGACCACGGGCTCGCCGCCCGCCGCCACCGGCCTTCGCCGGCGCCGCCTCCCCTCGGCAGCGCCCCCTGCCCTTGCCGCCTCTCCCTCCGGCCACACCGGAGCTGCGGCAGCGCCGCCGCCTCCCACGATCCCGATCGGATCGGCCCGATCCGGATCCGAGCCCGTTGACTTCTTCCCCCTTCTTTTTCTTCTAAGTTTTTTGCATCCTATGATATTTTGTGTCATTTTCATCGTAGCGTAACTTTGCATCTGTAGATCCATTTTGCCGGTGTAGCAAAATGTTCGGCCCGAAGAGTAGATCATTTCATCTCATTGCATCATTTTCATTGGAGCTCATCTTGATGCCCGAAATGCTGTTAGAAGAGGGCACTGTGATGTTAGTTTCTGTTTCTTAACAGAACTTGCACTTTTGTTATTTTTGCTATGATTGATGTGTGCATCCTACGAATCTGAGTCCTACATGTGTTTTGTAATATGCCATGCCATATTTCCAGGGGTATATGACATGTATTTTTGTGATCTATGTGGTGACTAGCACAAGCATGCAAAGTAGGTGTCCTGATGTTGCTGATTTCAGCCCTGTTTTGCTGATATTTTGATGCCATGTTAACTTGATGCTACCGAGAGATCCATGCATATTTTGAGATACTTCAGTAATTATGTTTTGTTAAACATGTCTTGCTCTATCCATCCGTGCCTTTGTTTGCAATTATGGAGTGCCATAGCTTGAGTCAATCGAGCTCTACTTTTGCTATCAAATGTTTCCTGGCAGATTGGTTACATGTTATTCAATTTTGCCTAGATTGTTGTGGTTGATCCATTTATGCTATGTTATTGTTCTTGCCATGTATGTCTTCTATGTCATGTCTTCTTGATGTATGTATGCTTAGTTTTTCATATAAGGCTCTGTAGTGAGTGCATTGAGCTTGTAAACATGCCTACTTGTTATCAGTTTTTGACATGCCATGTTGCTGAATCTGTTAACGAAACTTTCGATATTGACATGGGTGTTACTATATTTTCTGATCCTTTTTGGCTTATGGTCATTAAGGGACTTTTGTTCTATGCTTTGAGTAGATTCATGCCATTCCATGTTTTGCTATTATAAGTTCCTGTAGCATGTAGTTTTGTTGCTCTGAACATTGCAACCTGATGCTGTTTTTGCCATGTCCAGCCTGATATTTTGTGCACTTTTGCCATGCTTGTTTGAACCTGTTATGATGTGATTTAGCCGTAGCTCAGTGCTCATCTTTTGTCAAGCATCTTGTGTAGATCACTGCCATGTGCTTTGTTGATACGTTTGGGTGCAGTAGCTTAATTTCTTGTTGCTTGCTAAGTGGCATCATGCTGTTATTGGCAGATTTGCGCCATTCTTGTTCTGCTTGTCATTTGCAAACCGTGCATCCGATTCCGGTGATCTTTATATCGATTTCAACCGAAATCATCTCATCTTTCCAGTGCCATACTTGGTTTGCCAAGTTGATGCCTGGTTCATCATTTTCCTTCCGGAGCGCGCATACGCATTGCATATCACATCCTGCATATCATGCCATGTGTTGCATCATGTTGATTGTGCATTGCACCGTGATTTATTGTGGTTCCTTTGTTTGTGTTCTTGCTTTGGGTATAGCCGGGAGACGAGTACGTGAACGAGGAACCTGTTGAGAACGCTTACGAGGATCAAGCTTTCGACAACTCTGAGAACATTGCGAGCAAGATGACCATACCCTCGAAATCACTTCTATCTTTGCTATGCTAGTTGCTCGCTCTTTTGCTATGCCTATGCTGCGATGCCTACCACTTGCTATATCATGCCACCCATATTGCCATGTCAGCCCCTAACCATCCTTTTCCTAGCAAACCGTTGTTTGGCTATGTTACCGCTTTGCTCAGCCCTCTTATAGCGTTGCTATTGCAGGTGAAGCTGAAGTTTGTTCCTTGTTGGAACATGGAGATGTTGTTCCTTGTTGGAACATGTTTACTTGTTAGGATATCACAATATATATCTGCTATAATTAATACATCTATATATTTGGTAAAGGGTGGAAGGCTCGGCCTTATGCCTGGTGTTTTGTTCCACTCTTGCCACCCTAGTTTCCGTCATACCGGTGTTATGTTCCTTGAATTCGCGTTTCTTACACGGTTGGGTGATTTATGGGACCCCCTGACAGTTCGTTTTGAATAAGACTCGTCCAGCAAGGCCCAACATTGGTTTTACCATTTGCCACCTAAGCCTTTTTCCCCCGGGTTTTCACGAGCCCGAGGGTCATCTTTATTTTAACCCCCCCCTGGACCAGTGCTCCTTCGAGTGCTGGCCCGAACTAGAGCCCTGTGCAGCGCCCCCTCAAGGCAACTTGAGGTCTGGTTTCAGTTGTATGGACTGCTCATCCGAATGTGCCCTGAGAACGAGATATGTGCAGCTCCTATTGGGATTTGTCGGCACAATCGGGCGGCTTTGCTGGTCTTGTTTTATTGCTGTCGAAATGTCTTGTAGTCCGCGATTCCGAGATTGATCGGGTCTTCCCGGTAGAAGGAATATCCTTCGTTGACCGTGAGAGCATATAATGGCCTAAGTTCGGACACCCCTGCAGGCTAATATCTTTCAAAGCCGTGCCGCGGTTATGAGGCGTAAGGAATTTGTTAATGTCCGGTTGTAGAAAACCCGAAGTTGACCTCAATTGAAATACACATCAACCGCGTGTGTAACCGTGATGGTCTCTTCTCGGCGGAGTTCGGGAAGTGAACACGGTGTTGGAGTTATGTCTGACGTAAGTAGTTCAGGATCACTTCTTGATCGCTACTAGCTTCACGACCGTGCTTTGCTCCTCTTCTCCTCTTCTCGCTCTCTTTTGCGAAATAGCCACCATCTATGCTAGTCGCTTGCTGCAGCTCCACCTTTACAACTCTGTCCTTCCTATAAGCTTAAATAGTCTTGATCTCGCGGGTGTGAGATTGCTTTGAGTCCCGTGACTCACAGATTCTACCAAAACGAGTTGCAGTTCCGACGATGCGGTCAGGTGGCGCACCCGAGCTCAAGTGGGAGTTCGACGAGGAACGTGGTCGTTACTATGTGTCTTTTCACGATGATCGATAGTGGTGCCAGCTTGGGACGATCGGGGATCCGTGTAGCAGTTGGGGTATCTTCTTTATTTTGGTTCCGTAGTCGGACCTTGAGTGTAATCTGAATGATGGATGTTTATTTATGTATCGTGTGAAGTGGCGACTGTAAGCCAACTATGTATCTCTTTCCCTTATGTATTACATGGGTTGTGTGAAGATTACCTCACTTGCGACATTGCTTTCAATGCGGTTATGCCTCTAAGTCGTGCCTCGACACGTGGGAGATATAGCCGCATCGGGGGCGTTACAAGTTGGTATCAGAGCCTTCCCCGACTTAGGAGCCCCCTACTTGATTGTTTGCTGGCGTTGTTGAGTCTAGAATGGAAAATGTTTTGAGTCTTAGGATTATATATATCGGAGAGTAGGATTCTTTTTACTCCCCAGTCCCTTCGTCGCTCTGTGAGGTCTCCTGACGTAGAATTTTGACTCTTCTCTCCTCAAATTTCACTAATTTTTTTTTAGGATCACGCGGGTATCTTGGGATCGTTCCGATGGTTTTGTGACGAGAACATTGTTCTTGGTGCCTCCTGACATTTAGGGGTTGTGGCAGTGTCCCGGGAGTTGAGCTCCGAGGTGTTGTCGTCACAATTTTATCGTTGCAGTTCTGGAATACCTGAGTTTTCTTGACAACGAAATCTCTTTTGTGCAGTTGTTGGTGAGATAACCCCGATAACTCCAAGATCGAGGCGAAAAGGGAGTATTGCCATGACTTGTATAACGGATGTTTTTCAAGGTCGAGGTACACGATTTCCGAGGATTTCTTGGTTATGTGTTGACGGATGGATACATTGGATCTAGGTATTGTTAGTTTGGGTGATATATTTTGTGTCCCTGTATCCCCAACACCAGATTGCATAACCAGAAAGTTTTGGGAGTTTATAGGTGGGAATTCTAGTAGCTTACAGGATATTCTTTCCGACAGATGTATGATTTGAGATTGGGGTTCAACGTCTAGTGGTCCGCCCATTCACGGTCGATTTACAGTGGTCGCGAGACGTCTTAAAGAATCCTTGGCTATGCTGATTCGGGACGTCTTGTTTGTCATTCGTGACGTCCGCTATATGTCGTGTCCGTGTGGGCCCCACCACGAACACTTTGGGCGAAATCTCTATCATGTGTTTGTTCCGGCTCATTCTAGAAGCCAATCTTTTGTTTTCAGTTGTGATATTTGATTTGTTTCTAAGACAGATGTTGTTTCCATATCTTTATCTAAGTGGCTTCTCACCTTAATGGACGTGTGATGATTAACTTTGGAATTCATTCGTTCATTCTTGTTCGAATGTTTATTGTGAAGACTATATGTTGCAATTTCTATCCGTTGATTCTACTTGACTATTTGTTTATCAAAGGACTAACGGATGTCACCCTCTTCAAGATGGCTCCGCCAACGCGTCTGAATCCGGATCGCAATGATGGGGATCAGTCGAACCCTCCACCTCCACCTCCGCCTCCAGAGGCCTGGCAAGCTATCATGGCAGCCACCAATGGCAATGCTCAGATGATTTTGCAGCTCTTGCAAGAACGTACTCAGGGGCAAGGCAATCAAGGAAATCAAGGTCAAGGCAACAACCAACCGCACTTTGCTACTCTCGGTCGGTTCCTCGCTAATCAGCGAAGTCTTTCGGTTTACGTAGTCGAGGCTACAGACGACGATTGGTTAGTGGACATCTGCAAGCATTTTGATTGTAGCAATGTCGGACTGAGGACTTTGTCAAGTTTGCATCGTTTCAACTCAAGGACCAAGCTGCTGAGTGGTACCAGCAATACAAAGATTCCAGAGCAGGTCGTGTCATTACCTGGGATGAGTTCCGCCGAGATTTCAGAGCTCACCACATTCCAAAAAGTGTTGTTGAGAGCAAGCGTGAGGAGTTCCGCAATCTCAAGCAAGGCAACATGTCTGTCTATCAATACAATATCCAGTTCCAGAAGCTCGCTCGTTTAGCTAAGCAAGGCGTGCACGATGAAAAGAGTATGATCTATCAATTCAGAGGTGGTCCGAGAGAAGATCTGCAATTAGCTCTTGTGCTTTTGAGCGAGATAAGTATGATGAATTCTACAACATGGCAATGAAGCAAGAAGCTGCCCAGCTCAAATGTGAGGCTTCTAAGAAGAGAATCGGGGATGCGATTCAGTCTTCTTCTTCCTCTCAAGTGGCAGCTAAGCGTGAAGTTCTACCTTCCTCCTCCTCCGCTCCATCAGCCTTATCGTGAGAAGAACTCAGGTGGCCGTGGATCTTCCCACCCACCCAACCCAAGCTATCGTAACAAGTCTAATTCTCAAGCTCCAAGGTCAAGTGCTCCTTACCACCGTCCGCTCCTCGAGGTGACTTGCAACAAGTGTCAGCAGAAAGGTCACTATGCGAACAAATGCTTCAACCAAAGGCGCCTTCCGCCTCCTCCTCCTGTGAAATCTTCCAGCAATGCAGTGGTCATGCATAATCCAAAGTCTGCAAAGGTGAACATGATGAATGCAGCTCAAGCAGAGGATTCTTCAGATGTGATCATGGGTAATCTCTCTGTTAATCATATTCCTGCAAAAGTCTTATTTGATACTGGTGCATCGCATTCTTTCATCTCAAGACCTTTTGTGGCTATGCATGATTTGGTTACTCAAGCTTTGCCAAGACCTTTGTCTATAGTTTCTCCGGCTAAGGAGATGACTTCTCGAGTTTTGGTTCCGGATGTTTCTATCAAGATGGGCGATTATAGATTTCTGGCCAAACCTATTGTCCTTGGTGACTCGGATATTGATCTTATTCTCGGGATGGACTGGCTTTATCAGCACAAAGCCCAGCTCGATTGTGCTGCCAGGGAAATTCAATTGACTCACTCTTCTAATGATGTGATCATCTATGACGCTCGTGATGAAACCATTCGGTTGTTTTCTCTCAATGAGAAGGGCGAATTGGATGCTATCTCTCGATTCCATCGTTTGTGAGTACCAAGATGTCTTTCCGTAAGAGCTTCCGGGTATGCCTCCTCATCGGCCAGGTTGAATTAGATTATCGATCTTGAGCCCGCATCGAACCCGTTTGCAAGCGTCCATACAAGCTTGGACCTGATGAGCTGAAAGAATTGAAGAAGCAGCTCGATGAACAAGAGCGTCTGGGTTTGATCAGACCGAGTTCATCTCCTTGGGGTTGTGGTGTTCTTTTTGTCCACAAGAAGGATGGCACGGACCGACTTTGCGTCGATTACCGTCCATTGAATAAGAAGACAATCAAGAACAAGTATCCACTTCCCAACATCAATGAGCTTTTCGAGCAACTCAAAGGTGCTAAAGTGTTCTCCAAGCTTGACCTTCGTATGGGTTATCATCAGTTCGCATTCGTGAACAAGATATTCCCAAGACAACATTGAACAAGCTTTGGTTCTTATGAATATATGTCATGTCTTTCGGCCTTGTCAATGCTCCTCCAACATTCTCTCGGATGATGAACTTCATATTCAACCCCTACACCAATGAATTCGTCTTGGTCTATCTTGATGATATTTTGGTCTTCTCCAAGAATAAGAAGGATCATGTCAAACATTTGCGATTGGTACTAGACAAGCTCAGAGAGTATCAATTCTATGCTAAGTTCTCCAAATGTGAATTTTGGCTTGATGAAGTGCTTTATCTTGGTCATATCATCTCCGCCAAGGGCATCGCCGTTAATCCCGAGAAGGTGTCCACAATTGTGAATTGGGAACCTCCTCAGAATGTCAAGCAGCTCATGATTTTCTTGGTCTTGCAAGCTATTGTCGAAGATTCGTTGAGAACTTCTCCAAGATTGCAAAGCCTCTTTCCAACCTTCTCCGAAGCATGTGAAGTATGTCCGGTCTCCTAATGTGACATTGCTTTCAATACTCTCAAAGAGAAACTCGTCACAGCTCTGTCTTGACTCCTCTGATGAATCCAAGCCATTTGAAGTTTTCTGTGATGCTTCTCTTCAAGGTCTCGGTGCTTTGTGTTAATGCAAGAGAAGAGAGTTGTGGCCTAAACCTCTCGTCAGTTGAAGCCCAACGAAAAGAACTACCCCACTCACGATCTTGAGTTGGCGGCAGTTGTCCATGCATTGATAACATGGAGACATCTCCTGTTGGGAAGGAAAGTGGACATATTCCCCGATCACAAGAGTCTCAAGTTTATCTTCACTCAACCCAACCTCAACCTCAGGCAAACTC
Organism: Aegilops bicornis; assembly: GCA_021605145.1. Classification (NCBI taxonomy): domain Eukaryota; kingdom Viridiplantae; phylum Streptophyta; class Magnoliopsida; order Poales; family Poaceae; genus Aegilops; species Aegilops bicornis. The sequence goes on along the minus strand of CM038671.1, from coordinate 779,267,893 downwards.
GATGGGTCGAAATGATTCAAGAGTACAACCCAAGTATTGAATATACTCCGGGCAAGGCCAATGTCATTGCAGATGCTTTGAGCAGGAAGGCGTATTAAAACAGTCTAATCCTCAAGCCCTTCCGGCGGATCTCTTTGAAGCTTTCCATAAGCTGAATCTTCAAGTTGTTCCTCAAGGCTTTCTTGCCAACCTCATAGTCTCTCCTACTTTGGAAGATCAGATTCGTGAGGCTCAACTTCTGGATACCATGGTGAAAAAGGTGAAACGTGGTATCGACAAGGGCATTTCCAAGTACAAGTGCTTCCACATTGATGACAAAGATACTCTTTTCTTTGAGGACCGGATTGTGGTTCCTAAGGGTGATCTGAGAAAAGTTATTATGAGCGAGGCTCACAATTCGCTTCTATCCATTCATCACCGAAGTACGAAGATGTACCAGGACCTCAAGCAGTCATATTGGTGGACTCGAATGAAGCGAGAAATTGCTCAATTCATGAATGAGTGTGATGTCTGCAGAAGAGTGAAAGCAGAACACCAACGACCAGCTGGTCTCCTTCAACCTCTTGCTATTCCGAATGGAAGTTTGATCATATTGAAATGGACTTCGTGACTGGATTTCCAAAGTCCAAGGGTGGAAATGATGCTATCTTCGTTGTCATTGACAAGCTTACTAAAGTGGCTCATTTTCTTCCTATCAAAGAATCTATCACAGCAGCTCAGTTGGCAGAGCTATACACCTCCAGGATTGTCTCCTTGCACGGCATTCCACAAGTGATCTCTTCAGACCGTGGCAGCATCTTTACCTCCAAGTTTTGGGATTCTTTTCAGACCGTGGCACCAACATTCGTTTCAGCACAGCCTTCCATCCTAAAACAAGTGGCCAAGTCGAGCGTGTAAATCAAATCCTTGAAGATATGCTCAGGGCTTGTGTCATTTCCTTCGGTATGAAGTGGGAAGATTGTCTTCCATATGCCGAGTTCTCCTACAACAACAGCTTCCAAGCGAGTTCGCAAGGCCCCATTCGAAATTCTCTATGGCGGAAAGTGTCGTACTCCTCTCAATTGGTGCGAGACAATTGAACGCCAACTTCTTGGCAATGACTTGATCACGTATGTAAGAAATGTGCAAAGTCATTCGTGAGAATCTCAAAGCCGCATAATCGCGCGGAAGAGCTATTATGATGATAAGCACCGTGATGTGGCTTTTGAAATCGGAGACCATGTCTACCTCCACGTCTCTCCAATGAAAGGCACTCGTCGCTTCGGTATCAAAGGGAAGCTTGCCCCTAGATACGTGGGTCCTTTCAAGATCATTGGCAAAAGAGGCGATCTTGCCTATCAACTTGAGCTTCCATCCAACTTTGCAAACGTGCACGATGTGTTTCACGTGTCACAGCTTCGCAAGTGCTTCAAGACCCCTGAACGCACTATCAACTTCGAAGAGATTGACCTTCAAGAAGATCTCTCTTATCTTGAGCACCCCGTTGCTATTCTTGAAGAAACTGAGCGCAAGATTCGCAACAAGTCAATCAAATTCCTGAAAGTGAAGTGGTCACACCATTCCGACCGAGAAGCCACCTGGGAGCGCGAGGATCACCTCCGTTCCGAATATCCGGAGTTCTTTCAGTCCTAGATCTCGGGACGAGATCCTCTTGTAGTGGTGGAGTGTTGTAACACCCCGAAAGTAACTTTCCATATTTGTAACTCCAACTCTTGCCATTTTCGGCATTGTGATATGATATTCCCTCCGTGGTTAGGTTTTTCTTCTTTTTGCCTTTTGCCCATGTCATGCATTTTATATCTTGTCATCATGTGCATCGCATTTGCATACGTGTTCGTCTCATGATTCCGAGCATTTTTTCCGTTGTCCGTTTTGCAATCCGGCACTCCTATCTCCCCCGCGGCCCCTTTTACGTTTTTCCGTGTGCGGGTACTAAACCTTCTCGAAATGGCCGAGGTTTGTCTAGTGGCCTTGGTATACCACCCGTAGACCACCGGTCAAGTTTCGGGTCATTTGGAGCTCCAACGGTTAACCGCACTCTCGCAAAGGCCTCTTTTAAGTTACAGCCCAATAACCCATCTAAGTCACTTCCATGCTCTCCGTCGTTCGATCACGATCATGTGGGCGAAAACTACACCTCATTTGGACTCTCCTAGCTCCCTCTATGCCTATTTAAGCAAACCCCCCCTTCCAAATCCGGGTCTTCTTCCCCCCTAACCCTAGTTTTCTCCTCTGCTTGCGCCGGACGTATCCGCCGGCGCCGGACATCGCCGCCGCCGCTCCAGCCAACGGAGCGCGCCATGGCGGTTTCGCCACGCCGCAGGCCCAGCCGGCCCGTGGCCCCCCATCCGCTCCATCCGCGCCCGGCCTCACCGCCGCCCGAAGCTCCGCGCCACCGGCCCGCCGCCGCCCGCCACCGGCGGTGCCGTCGCCGCATCCCGGCCGGCCGTCGCCACCGCCCGTCGCCGCCCGCCCCGCCGCCCGGCCACGGGCTCGCCGCCCGCCGCCACTGGCGCTTCGCCAGCGCCGCCTCCTCGGCAGCGCCCTGCCCGGCTGCCGCCTCTCCCTCCGGCCACCGGAGCTGCCGGCCGCGCCGCCGCCTCCCACGATCCCGATCGGATCGGCCCGATCCGGATCCGAGCCCGTTGACTTCTTCCCCCCCCCGTCGGTATCTTCTAAGTTTTTTGCATCCTATGATATTTTGTGTCATTTCCATCGTAGCGTAACTTTGCATCTGTGGATCCATTTTGCGCGTATAATATATCAAAATGTTCGCCTCGAAGAGTAGATCATTTCATCTCATTGCACAATTTTTATTTTAGCTCATATTGATGCCCGAAATGCTGATAGAAGAGGGCTATGTGATGTTAGTTTCTGTTTCTTAATAGAACTTGCACTTTTGTTATTTTTGCTATGATTGATGTGTGCATCCTATGAATTTGAGTCCTACATGCGTTTTGTAATATGACAAGCCATATTTCCAGGGGTATATGCCATGTATTTTTGTGATCTATATGTTGACTAGCACAAGCATGCAAAGTAGATGTCCTGATGTTGCTGATTTCAGCCCTGTTTTGCTGATATTTTGATGTCATGTTAACTTGATGCTACCGAGAGATCCATGCATATTTTGAGATACTTCAGTAAGGATGTTTTGTTAAACATGTCTTGATCTATGCATCCATGCCTTTGTTTGCAATTATGGAGTGCCATAGCTTGAGTCAATCGAGCTCTACTTTTGCTATCAAATGTTTCCTGGCAGATTGGTTACATGTTATTCAATTTTGCCTAGGTTGTTCTGGTTGATCCATTTATGCTATGTTATTGTTATTGCCATTTATGTCTTCTATTCCATGTCTTATTGATGTATGTATGCTTAGTGTTTCATATAAGGCTCTGTAGTGAGTGCATTGAGCTTGTAAACATGCCTACTTGTTATCAGTTTTTGACATGCCATGTTGCTGAATCTGTTAACGAAACTTTCGATATTGACATGGGTGTTACTATATTTTCTGATCCTTTTTGGCTTATGGTCAGTAAGGGAATTTTGTTCTATGCTTTGAGTAGATTCATGCCATGCCATGTTTTGCTATTATAAGTTCCTGTAGCATGTCGTTTTGTTGCTCTGAACATTGCAACCTGATGCTGTTTTTGCCATGTCCAGCCTGATATTTTGTGCACTTTTGCCATGCTTGTTTGAACCTGTTATGATGTGATTTAGCCGTAGCTCAGTGCTCATCTTTTGTCAAGCATCTTGTGTAGATCACTGCCATGTGCATTGTTGATACGTTTGGGTGCAGTAGCTTAATTTCTTGCTGCTTTCTAAGTGGCATCATGCTGTTATAGGCAGATCTGCGCCATTCTTGTTCTGCTTGTCATTTGCAAACCGTGCATCCGATTCCGGTGATCTTTATATCGATTTCAACCGAAATCATCTCATCTTTCCAGTGGCATACTTGGTTTGCCAATTGGATGCCTGGTTCATCATTTTCCTTCCGGAGCGCGCATACGCATTACATATCACATCCCGCATATCATGCCATGTGTTGCATCATGTTGATTGTGCATTGCACCGTGATTTATTGTGGTTCCTTTGTTTGTGTTCTTGCTTTGGGTAGAGCCGGGAGACGAGTACGTGAACGAGGAACCTGTTGAGAACGCTTACGAGGATCAAGCTTTCGACAACTCGAGAACATTGCATGCAAGATGACCATACCCTCGAAATCACTTCTATCTTTGCTATGCTAGTTGCTCGCTCTTTTGCTATGCCTATGCTGCGATGCCTACCACTTGCTATATCATGCCACCCATATTGCCATGTCAGCCCCTAACCATCCTTTTCCTAGCAAACCGTTGTTTGGCTATGTTACCGCTTTGCTCAGCCCTCTTATAGCGTTGCTAGTTGCAGGTGAAGCTGAAGTTTGTTCCTTGTTGGAACATGGAGATGTTGTTCCTTGTTGGAACATGTTTACTTGTTGGGGATATCACAATATATATCTCCTATAATTAATACATCTATATATTTGGTAAAGGGTGGAAGGCTCGGCCTTATGCCTGGTGTTTTGTTCCACTCGCGCCACCCTAGTTTCCGTCATACCGGTGTTATGTTCCTTGAATTCGCGTTCCTTACACGGTTGGGTGATTTATGGGACCCCCTTGACAGTTCGCTTTGAATAAGACTCGTCCAAAGAAGGCCCAACATTGGTTTTACCATTTGCCACCTAAGCCTTTTCCCCGGGTTTTCATGAGCCCGAGGGTCATCTTTATTTTAACCCCGGACCAGTGCTCCTTCGAGTGCTGGCCCGAACTAGAGCCCTGTGCAGCGCCCCCTCAAGGCAACTTGAGGTCTGGTTTTAGTTGTATGGACTGCTCATCCGGATGTGCCCTGAGAACGAGATATGTGCAGCTCCTATCGGGATTTGTCGGCACAATCGGGCGGCTTTGCTGGTCTTGTTTTATTGCTGTCGAAATGTCTTGTAGTCCGGGATTCCGAGATTGATCCGGTCTTCCCGGTAGAAGGAATATCCTTAGTTGACCGTGAGAGCTTATAATGGGCTAAGTTGGGACACCCCTGCAGGGTAATATCTTTCGAAAGCCGTGCCCGCGGTTATGAGGCATATGGGAATTTGTTAATGTCTGGTTGTAGAAAACCCGAAGTTGAACTCAATTAAAATACACATCAACCGCGTGCGTAACCGTGATGGTCTCTTCTCGGCGGAGTCCGGGAAGTGAACACGGTGTTGGAGTTATGTCTGACGTAAGTAGTTCAGGATCACTTCTTGATCGCTACTAGCTTCACGACCGTGCTTTGCTCCTCTTCTCGCTCTCTTTTGCGAAATAGCCACCATATATGCTAGTCGCTTGCTGCAGCTCCACCTTTACAACTCTATCCTTCCTATAAGCTTAAATAGTCTTGATCTCGTGGGTGTGAGATTGCTGAGTCCCCGTGACTCATAGATTCTACCAAAACAGTTGCAGGTTCCGACGATGCCAGTGCAGGTGACGCACCCGAGCTCAAGTGGGAGTTCGACGAGGAACGTGGTCGTTACTATGTGTCTTTTCCTGATGATCGATGAGTGGTGCCCAGTTGGGACGATCGGGGATCCGTGTAGCAGTTGGGGTATCTTCTTTTATTTTGGTTCCGTAGTCGGACCTTGAGTGTACTCGAATGATGGATGTTTATTTATATGTCGTGTGAAGTGGCATTTGTAAGCCAACTATGTATCTCTTTCCCTTATGTATTACATGGGTTGTGTGAAGATTACCTCATTTGCGACATTGCTTTCAATGCGGTTATGCCTCTAAGTCGTGCCTCGACACGTGGGAGATATAGCCGCATCGGGGGCGTTACAGAAGCAGCCCGGACCGACCTTACACGTACTCTTACGTGAGACAGGTTCCACCGACTGACATGCACTTGGTGCATAAGGTGGCTAGCGGGTGCCAGTCTCTCCCACTTTAGTCGGAACGGATTCGATGAAAAGGGTCCTTATGAAGGGTAAATAGCAATTGGCATATCACGTTGTGGTTTTGCGTAGGTAAGAAACGTTCTTGCTAGAAACCCATAGCAGCCACGTAAAACATGCAAACAACAATTAGAGGACGTCTAACTTGTTTTTGCAGGGTATGCTATGTGATGTGATATGGCCAAGAAGAATGTGATGAATGATATGTGATGTATGAGATTGATCATGTTCTTGTAATAGGAATCACGACTTGCATGTCAATGAGTATGACAACCGGCAGGAGCCATAGGAGTTGTCTTAATTTATTGTATGACCTGCGTGTCATTAAACAACGCCATGTAATTACTTTACTTTATTGCTAACCTGTAGCCATAGTAGTAGAGGTAATAGTTGGCGAGACAACTTCATGAAGACACGATGATGGAGATCATGGTGTCATGCCGGTGACGATGTTGATCATGGAGCCCCGAAGATGGAGATCAAAAGGAGCAAAATGATATTGGCCATATCATGTCACTATTTGATTGCATGTGATGTTTATCATGTTTATGCATCTTATTTGCTTAGAACGACGGTAGTAAATAAGATGATCCCTCATTAAAATTTCAAGAAAGTGTTCCCCTAACTGTGCACCGTTCTGCGAAAGTTAAATCGTTTCGAAGCACCACGTGATGATCAGGTGTGATAGATTCTTACGTTCACATACAACGGGTGTAAGCCAGATTTACACACGCAAAACACTTAGGTTGACTTGACGAGCCTAGCATGTATAGACATGGCCTCGGAACACAAGAGACCGAAAGGTCGAGCATGAGTCGTATAGTAGATACGATCAACATGAAGATGTTCACCGATGATGACTAGTCCGTCTCACGTGATGATCGGACACGGCCTAGTTGACTCGGATCATGTAATCACTTAGATGACTAGACGGATGTCTATCTGAGTGGGAGTTCATAAGATGAACTTAATTATCCTGAACATAGTCAAAAGATCTTTGCAAATTATGTCGTGAGCTCGCGCTTTAGTTCCACTATTTAGATATGTTCCTAGAGAAAATATAGTTGAAAGTTGAAAGTAGCGATTATGCGGACAGTAGAAAGCTTATGTCCTTAATGCACCGCTCAGTGTCCTGAACCCCAAACGTCGTTTGTGGATGTTGCGAACATCGGACATACACGTTTTGATAACTACGTGATAGTTCAGTTAAACGGTTTAGAGTTGAGGCACCAAAGACGTTTTGAAACGTCATGAACATATGAGATGTTTCGAGGGCTGAAATTGGGATTTCAGGCTCGTGCCCACGTCAAGAGGTATGAGACCTCCGACGATTTTCTTAGCCTGCAAACTAAGGGAGAAAAGCTCAAGCGTTGAGCTTGTGCTCAGATTGTCTGAGTGCGACGATCACTTGAATCGGGTGGGAGTTGATCTTCCAGAGATAGTGATGTTTCTCCAATGTCATTGCCACCAAGCTGCTAGAGCTTCGTGATGAACTATAACATACCAGGGATAGATATGATGATCCTTGAGGTATTCGCAATGTGTGACACCGCGAAAGTAGAAATCAAGAAGGAGCATCAATTGTTGATGGTTGGTGAAACCACTAGTTTCAAGAAGGGCAAGGGCAAGAAGGGATACTACATGAAACGGCAAATCAGTTGCTGCTCTAGTGAAGAAACCAAGGTTGAACCCAAACCTGAGACTAAGTGCTTCTGTAATAAGGGAAACAACCACTGGAGCATAATTACCCTAGATACTTGGTAGATGAGAAGGCTGGCAAGGTCGATAGAAGTATATTGGATATACATTATGTTAATGTGTACTTTACTAGTACTCCTAGTAGCACCAGGGTATTAAGATACCGTTCGGTTGCTAAGTGTTAGTAACTCGAAATAAAAGAGCTACGGAATAAGCGGAGACTAGCTAAAGGTGAGTCGACGATATATGTTGGAAGTGTCTCCAAGTTTGATGTGATCAAACATCGCATCGCTCCCTCTACCATCAAGATTAGTATTAAACCTGAATAATTGTCATTTGGTGTTTATGCTGAGCATAGACATGATTGGATTATGTCTATCTAATACGGTTATTCATTTAAGGAGAATAATGGTTACCCTATTTATTTGAATAATACCTTCAATGGTCTTGCACCTAAAGGAATGGTTTATTGAATCTCGATCGTAGTGATACACATTTTCATGCCAAAAGATATAAGATAGTAATGATACTACCACTTACTTGTGGCACTGCCATGTAAGTCATATTGGTATAAAACGCATGAAGAAGCTCCATGTTGATGGATCATTGGACTCACTCGTTTTTGAAAAGTTTGAGACATGCGAACCATGTCTATTGGTGTATACGCATGAAGAAACTCCATGCAGATGGATCGTTTGGACTCACTTGATTTTGAATCACTTGAGATATGCAAATCATACCACATGGGCAAGATGACTAAAAAGCCTTGTTTTTCAGTAAAATGGAACAAGATAGCAACTTGTTGGAAGTAACACATTTTGATGTGTGCAGTCCAATGAGTGCTGAGGCATGCAGTGAATATCGTTATGTTCTTTCTTCACAGATGATTCGAGTAGATGTTGAGTATATTTACTTGATGAAACACAAGTCTGAATTATTGAATGGTTCAAGTAATTTCAGAGTGAAGTTGAAGATCATCGTGACAAGAGGATAAAATGTCTATGATATGATCATAGAGATGAGTATCTGAGTTACGAGCTTTGGCACGCAATTAAGACATTGTGGAAATTGTTTCACAATAAATACCGTCAGGAACACCATAGTGTGATGGTGTGTCCGAACACCCCAAATTCTCTGGCCAAGTTTTTGATGTTAAAATTTTTGCCAGGAGTTTTAAATTTTTATTTCTGTGGATTTTCAGAACTCCTCTTTTATGGTTAAGGAGTTTTGCATCTTTTCCCAAGTGGAGCTTTCCAAAATATATGGGACTTTTATGCCAACTCTTTATAACATTTTCTTAATCAGTGGATTTGTTTATTATATCATTTCATCCTGAGCTTTATTCATTAAAATGGATTGTTTTAGATTTTGGAGCTCTGTTTGTACTACAACCATTTGATAGAATCACTTAAAATTTCAACCAAAATTTGGAGATGTCATGACATGTCTCTAAATCAATTATGTGCACTAATAAAATTATTTCATTGCTTATTTTGGGTTCTTTCACCTGGTTTGCTTCTCTGGTCCAAAGGCATTTTTGCACTACAACCCATTTAAATATTTCCCTAGAGCCTCCACCAAAAATTTGGGATGTCAGTAGTAGCATGCCATCCAACTTTATGCAAAAACATAGTGATGTTCTTTGGAAAATTTGAGTGCAAATGACCTCTTTTTCATTCTCGACCAGACTTGTGTTTTCTACTACAACTCTATTATTTCTTGCTCTAATGACCTTGTGTTTTCTCATGCTTGTAGTCAACCTTGCAAAACCCCTAAGTCCAGGAGCATACTCTATTTGGAACACTTTTGGTCCATGTAATGATGCCACTCACTCCCTGTCCAGAAGTGTAGTTTTGCAAAACTTGCACTAGCAAGTTTCTCCTTCTTGCAAACTGACTTCACCACCCTCTTGTACATCCAAGGAGAAACAACCTAGCTCTGTTGCCTGCCAACCTCACCTGTGACCTGTAGCATGCCACGACATTTTATCGAACACCTTCCGTGCGTGCACTGGACGCGCCCAGAGCGCGCATATTGCACGAACCGCGCCCGAGCTGACACGCTGGCCCCCCCTGGTTTTGGCCCGCTCTGCAGCACCACGCCACGCACTAACCTCCTCTCAGCATCGCGCCAAGCCACCCTGGCAGCCAACAGCGCCGCGGACAGAGCTTTTGGCGGCATGCCCGGCCATGCATCGCCTACGCCACGGTCGGCGCGCCGCCAAAGCCACCCAGCTTGCCACCTGCCTCCACAGAGCAGTGCGAGCTCATCCGCAGCCTCGTCGCTAAGCGCTCGTCGCCGCCACGTCGCCCAGCAACAGGAGGCGGTTCGCCGTCGTCTAATCGCCCGGCCGCCCAGAACCGACCTCCACCACAGATATAAGGGCCCCGGAGCTCAACCGAGTCCTCGAGCAACCTCATATGATCCTCCTAGTGTTGCCTTGGCGGCCGATCGAGCAAGGGAAGGCCTTCTTCCCGAGTCCGGCCGGTTCGGTCGCCGCCAAGCCCTGGCCGATTCCGCCATCGCCAGTGCCTCTCCCTCTCCACTCTCTCCACCAAGAACTCTCCCTTCCTCTCATGAGCACAACCCCTTGCTCAATTTTGGCGGAGACCACCGCAGCCCCAAACTCACTATCCACCCGAATGCCCCTCCGCCATGGAGCTACGCGGCGACTCCCTCCACCCCGGCTACCCTCGACCACGGAAGGACCGCCTAGGAGTGGCGGATCCATCCCGCACTTTTCGGATGCCCTCGAGGAGCCGCCCTAACGCCACGAAGATCGCCAAGTCCCGCCTCCGTTCGGCCGGAGGAAGGAGAGGGAAGGAGACTGGTCAAACTGACCCGGTGGCCCCCCTTGACCCAATCGGCAGTGACTCAGGCGCAGTCCACGCTGGATAAGTGGAAGCGCATTTTCAAAATGCGCCTTCGACGTGTACGTATATTTCGAAACGTTTTCTTTCTGTTTTTATTTTAAATATCAGATTTTGACCAAACTTTGACCGGCTGTATCTTTTTGAAAACAACTCCAAATGAATTGATTCTTTTTGCTACCTCTCTCAAATATTATCTAGTTTATTTTAAGATTATTTAAAAAAAAATCAAAAACAACTTTCTGTGCTATTTTTATTTTGTGTGTTAATTCAAATATATTATTTTAAATAGGGTTTTTGAAGATTTCATGATGATTTGGATGCACCCTTCCTTCCCATGACCTGAAGGCAAGCATTCTGAACCCTGGTGAATTTTTTGTGTGTGTTGCATAGCACGGTGGAAACACCACCCCGACACATACATGCGTCATTTTATGTGAGGATGAGATCCTATTCATGGGTGCATATTAATGAGTTTATGCTAATGAAGTTGACATGATTTGTGATTGAAATCACCGTCATACGTCTTCCATGCATACCGGAAGGAAAGACGGGAAGGCCTCTGTCTTGGGTAGACACGGGCTTGACCCTAGTCCTCCATCGAGACGATCGTGTCCGGTATGACATGAGGGGATGTCGCGTGATGTTTCCATCTGTTGCTTGAGATATATGCATTGTTATGCTAATCATGCAGGAAATATTACAACCTCCTGAGTCGACCGTAGATCGAGTCTTATGCCAGTAACCCCCATACTTGCTTCGTACTACCACTCGTCCCTACACCAAGTAGGGTACGGCTCAGTAAGTTGTCAACCCTTTCCTAGCACACACCGTACAGAGAGGCCGTGGTGGAAGATACTGGAGGCATCCGGTAGTCATACCATCGGGTCCGGGATCATGGGTGTTTCGGTTGTAGCCGAAAGGGGCTAGCTCCCCAGTTTGAGCGTAGTATAAATTTTGTGATCCCATGTTACGTCGAGGTTGTGGCCTCCCCACTTAGAGTTTTGCTTAACAGGTGTCGTGGGCGATTCCAGACACATGTGAGTTAAGCTGGTGTGTGCAAGTTAGGTGTGTTCTCAACAAAAAGACCGTAGACGGAATTAGTCCCGATGGACTAAAGAAATCCGTTACTCGTGGGTAAAGAGTACACCCTCTGCAGAGATTAAACCTATTTGAATAGCCGTGTCCATGGTTAAGGATTACAGTTTGGGATGGGTCAAGTGTCGGTCTTAGTGTCGGCCTTCGGAGGTGAAACTGTTAAACCTGGAAGCACGATTGTGACTTGTGAAAATTTATGATTACTATTTTGGATGTGAACTAACCCGTGATATTTTTCTGGTATTATCGAATATCCCTGGGATGGTTCTACCTCCTAGATATTCATTGTGGCATTTATTTTAAGGCCCTTTTATGCGGTGTCGCTCAGACGCCCGACTGTGGCATTTCTTTTAAAGCCCTTTATGTGGTGTCGCTCAGACGCCCGACTGTGGCATTTCTTTTAAAGCCCTTTATGCGGTGTCGCTCAGATGCCCGACTGTGGCATTTCTTTTAAAGCCCTTTATGCGGTGTCGCTCAGACGCCCGATTGTGGCATTTCTTTTAAAGCCCTTTTTGCAGTGTCGCTCAGATGCCCGACTGTGGCATTTCTTTTAGAAGCCCTTTATGCGGTGTCGCTCAGACGCCCGACTGCGGCATTGTTCTTGTTTATTTACAAGCCCTCTATGCGGTGTCGCTCAGACGCCCGATTGTGGCATTCCTTTTGTGTTATTTACTTCATGATTTTTTTATACTACCATATTATGGTATATCCATAAATAACATGCTTGTACGCATCAGAGTTTTACTTATCTCATGTGACTAACGTCTTGAGCATAATATATTTTCAGTACATCATTGTTAAATCATGCCTGTGTTCATTGTGTTTGCGAGTACATTCAAAGTACTCACTGGCTTGTCCTCGCTATTGTCTTGGCCAGATTTCATGCTTGGAGAGGAGCGTTGCGGTGACAGTCCCGTAACCTAGGCAACGGAGATAACAGCCACGCCAAGATAGGAGTTATCCTGGTCACTGTTCCTGTGGGAAATGGAGTCCCATAGACGAGGATATTTCATAACCCGCTTCCGCCATCAACCTTTAGTAAAACCTTTTGTTGTACTCACAGGCCAGAATGGTCTTGTGCTACATATATTGTATTTTTGCTTGGATTTTCTGTATCAAGTTAGTGCCTTACCAGCTAACAGTTATCCTGGGGTTGATAAGCACAAGGACCATTTTTCCTGGGATTAGACCCGGAGAATTCGGTCGCCACAGAGTTGGTATCAGAGCCAGGCTGACCATTGACTAATCCTATCTTAGCCAGGTCAATAAACTTAGGCTAATGACCCACCGAGCCATAACCAAGACCTCAACCAAGCTTCTCGCACAAGATAGCCACACAGTGACCCGACGCTTTCTGCAGTCGGTGCCCAACCTATCAACTAGCCCGTCTATCACCCACCAAAGGACCAGCACCAAAGGCGTCTCATTCAAAGCATGCGAAGGAAGACTCATCCCCTTTTTCTATAAAAGGGACGCCGCCTCAACCCAGCCCAAGATACCGCTATCCCAAAACCAAGCCACAATGCACGGTCCCGTAGTACACCATGAGACTACAAAGAACCAACCTTGGAGGTTTTGTGACCATACTCGCAAACCTTACCCGCCGTGCCTATGCGTTAGAAGAGCCACCCGAATATGTTGTGTACCAAGGACCCATTAGTGGCGAGAGCCATCAATTCTGGGCCACTGTACATATCTACGGTAGGGGTCTGTCACCCGAGCGCCCCTACAGGTTCACCGGAAGAACTACTTCCTTTGAGCCGCAAGCCATCCAACTAGCTGCTCGAGAGGCTATAGTTCATCTCCGGCACCTGTCGCCCAGAGTTAACTGTCGCTTGTTCCACTACTACCCCAGGCGTGAAGGGTATGGTAGACCACCTCAAGTTGCCAACGGAGACCACGAGACAGACCCTGCATTACTGCATCTAGTGCGCTATGTAAGTGCACTGGAGGACCTATTCGATCAGACCACTATTGATCTGGGCGCAGCTCGTGGAGAGCTGGTTCATCGATCCCCAGCGAGGGATGAGATCGAGCCCAACGCCGACAACCCCGTCGTGCTGTTTGAACAACCGATCGAGACCCTGAGGCCAGACCCAGCCGTCAGCCAAGGTGCTTTGATGACCCCAGAAGTGCTTCGTCGCCTCCTGGGAGCACACTCCAACGGGGTTGTGGTCAACAATCCCCGTGACGGTCATCATCACTACCCCGAGCCTGCAGCCCCTCAGCCCTCTCCAGCAAATTCCGACGGTGAGAACCGTGGGGAAGCCTCGACGTCCACAAGGGACGCCCGCTTGGATGTAAACGAAGTAGACTGAGACACTCGAGTACTGCCGAGTCCCAGTGTATCCTCGCTTTGTAATTCTGTGATTCCTTAAATTACCGCAGCCTGGCATCGTGCATCTGTTTTATATAGTAGTTTTGCATGGATGTATTAGCATGCAGTGTGATTTCTCTATCCTTCGCAGCTACCCAGAACCGCCCCGACAACATCCACAGTGATACGTCACTGTAGTAAGATGTGTGTACCTGTGTTTGACCCCGAGCTGAGCCGGCTGATTCTTTACCTTTTACCATGGTAAATGACCCAGCCCCGGTGCTATAAAAGGGCCACCGAGTGACCTTGCCAAGCACCTTCACCTTGTGCACCATCCCCACAACCATTTCCTGCCATGCCGAGCCCTAGTATTTATCTGAGGACTCCAGATGCTACCCTGTAGTTTTGTCAAGATATTGTGGGATTTTACCCGCGGTACCATGGGCTTAACCCAGCCACCCCAAAGACGAGCTGTTCAAATCAAGGATCACCCCTTCCACCTCGAGATATTGGGCAGCCGTGCACATCCCGCTCGTAAACCCAAACCAAGACCCCACGTAAGTCTCCTTCGTGGGGAAATCTATGCTCAACCCGCACATGGTCAGAGAAGCTACTGCGTATGAAGCGCTTGCTCGCCTTCGATTCGCGGTACCCTACGCCAAACGAGGGTATTATTATTTTCCGAGCCGCAAAGCACCGGAGGAGTAACATCCTTTCCAGGTGGACGTATTGAGAGAGACCCAGTCTTGGCCAACCTCGTCTAATACGTCATCGTGCAAGAACGTTTGACCCAACATGTGATGGGTTATCTGCAGAGCCTCGCGGATTTAAATCCTCAGATCGCCATCGGCAGATCACTGAGGCCCGACCAGTAGAGACACGTACATCGACTGGTCAATCCACTCCCTCCGATAGAAGAAGAGTGTATCCTAGTACCGGAAACGTTTTCTTAAGACCCCATCCAATTACCGTTTTCAATTTAGATGCACCGCTGTATTTATTGTCGCATTTTTTATTTATGTGTTGTAACTTATGCTTAGTACCCCGAGTTTCGCAGCGAGTGAATCATTAATATAAGCAGCTCACGCTTTTGGACTTTAATGTATTACTGTTTTCCTCGCGAGAAATCCTGGAGCGTGATTTTTTTTCCTGAGTTGCCGCATCGTATGTTTTCTCACGACATAGATCATTTATTTCACACAGCCCCAAGGCAGCAGACTCACCCCACAATTACACGAACACATACACTGCTTGCAAAATTTTGCAACTGTGTTGCGTCCAACTAAGCACCTCCGGACAACAGTTATCACCCAGCACACCCCACCTACCCGTCGTGGCCACCGCGACCGCGGAGAGCCATCAGCCGAGCAGCGGCATCACGACGATCATCGAGGATCATCGCACACAGGAGCACCGAGAGCCCCAGCACCGCTGCCAGCCCTCCGCATAGCAGGATCACGTACCAGTCCGGCGCCGCCTCCGCCATTAGCGCCTCGTCTCGAGCTCCGGCAATCGGAAACAGAGGAGAAGAAGAGAGAAGCAGGAGCGAGGCCAGGTGTGAGGAAGAAGAGGAGAACGCCGCGGTCGTTTTATAAGCTCGAGCTCGGTGTACGGTGGGCGAGGTCCACCAGCGCCGCTCGTTGCCCGACCGCCCGGTGTTCGAGGCGAATCCGCAGCAAGGCCGACAGCCAAGACCGCCCGCGAGGTGAGTGCACGCTGCACCGGCAGCTAGCACGCCACGCACTACCCGGTGCGGCCTTGGTACCCTACGCGCTAGGGCGTCGCCAGGAGAAAGCGCAGGGAAGCGCAAGGAGAGAGGAAGAAGAAAGAGCCGGAGGAAGGAGAAGAGGCTAACCGTGGGCCCGGGTCCACCAGTCAGCCAGAGAGAGCACTGTGCTCTCGGGTGCGACCAGCGTATTTTAAGATTTAGGATTTATTCTAAATTTTTGTCCAGTGTAGAAATCACTATTTTTCCCCACAACCATGGATTTTTCCCCCACACCGCGCCCGTATCCCACACTGTATTTTTGCATCACTTATTGCTCTCACTGTGTCCGCTTTCGTTTTAATTCTTATTCGTTTAAATTTTAACTCTTTGCAAATCTCGAGGACGAGATTTTTCCTAAGGGGGATAGTAGTTGTAACACCCCAAATTCTCTGGCCAAGTTTTTGATGTTAAATTTTTTGCCAGGAGTTTTAAATTTTTATTTCTGTAGATTTTCAGAACTCCTCTTTTATGGTTAAGGAGTTTTGCATCTTTTCCCAAGTGGAGATTTCCAAAATATATGGGACTTTTATGCCAACTCTTTATAACATTTTCTTAATCAGTGGATTTATTTATTAGATCATTTCATCCTGAGCTTTATTCATTAAAATGGATTGTTTTAGATTTTGGAGCTCTGTTTGTACTACAACCATTTGATAGAATCACTTAAAATTTCAACCAAAATTTGGAGATGTCATGACATGTCTCTAAATCAATTATGTGCACTAATAAAATTATTTCATTGCTTATTTTGGGTTCTTTCACCTGGTTTGCTTCTCTGGTCCAAAGGCATTTTTGCACTACAACCCATTTAAATATTTCCCTAGAACCTCCACCAAAATTTTGGGATGTCAATAGTAGCATGCCATCCAACTTTATGCAAAAACATAGTGATGTTCTTTGGAAAATTTGAGTGCAACAGCCTCTTTTTCATTCTGGACCAGACTTGTGTTTTCTACTACAACTCTATTATTTCTTGCTCTAATGACCTTGTGTTTTCTCATGCTTGTAGTCAACCTTGCAAAACCCCTAAGTCCAGGAGCATACTCTATTTGGAACACTTTTGGTCCATGTAATGATGCCACTCACTCCCTGTCCAGAAGTGTAGTTTTGAAAAACTTGCACTAGCAAGTTTCTCCTTCTTACAAACTGACTTCACCACCCTCTTGTACATCCAAGGAGACACTGATCTGGAAGATTTGGCCCCTCCGAGAATGGCCTAGTGCCTGTGGCATTTTGTTAAACACCTGGAGTGCATGATCAGATTTGACATGAGTTGTTGCTGGCATTGTGAACTTGGTCTCCTGACCAAACCACCCTGTCCCCTGAGCTTCACTCTATCAACAACCTAGCTCATTGTTCCGCCAACCTCACCTGTGACCTGTAGCATGCCACGACATTTTATCGAACACCTTCCGCGTGCAGTAATCGGATGCGCCCAGAGCGCCAGACAGCATTTAACCGCCGCCCGAGCCGACACGCTGGCCTCCCTGGTTTTGGCCCGCTCTGCAGCACCACGCCACGCACTAACCTCCTCTCAAAGATCGCGCCAAGCCACCTCGGCAGCCAACAGCGCCGACAGAAGCTTTTTGGCGGCACGCCCGGCGTCCGCAGCGCTACCGACACGGCCGGGCGCCGCCAAAGCCACCCCAGCTTGCCACCTGCCTCCTGAACAAAGGCGAGCTCATCCGCAGCCTCGTCATAGCGCTGCCGCCGCCACGTCGCCCAGGCTACAGGGAGGCGGTTCGCCATCGTCCTTATCGCCGGCCGCCCCAGAACCGACCTCCACCGCGTATGTAAGGGCCCCGGAGCTCAACCGAGTCCTCGAGCAACCTCATATGATCCTCCACTAGTGTAGAACCGGGCAATAGCACTGTTCAGAGGTTCTTTAGTGCGGTTCCACAACCGCACTAAAGTGTGGTCACTAAAGCCCCCCCATTAGTACGGTTCAGCACGAACCCGGTGCTAAAGGCCAACCACGTGGCACGAGCCAGCTCTGGGGGTTGAGTTTTAGTACCGGTTGGTAACACCAACCGTACTAAATGTTTATGAGTTTTTGTTTTATTTTTATTTTTCAATTAAATTTGTGTTATCAATTTAATTCTTTTTCGCTTGCTGTTATTTTAAGATACTAAACATTTTACAAGTTATTCATATATATATATATATATATATATATATATATATATATAAATTGAATTTCTAGTAGAACCAATCATGCATATATATATATATATATCATCAATGTCTCACAACCAATCATATTAAATAAATCACACAAACACACATGTATAGCTATATACAATTTCTCCTACATATGCATGTTGCCTTGAGCCAGTGGCATTAGCCTAATTGGTGCCTTCTTGAGCACGATGGGGGCGGTAGCGGGTAATAGTATTCTCCTTCGGATTTATGACCTGGTCGAGCAAAAATCCCGCTTATTTCCTCTTGAAGTGCTTCTACGCGCTCCGCTTTCTAAGAGCTTCTCCGCACCTCTCGTGAACTGTTAAGAAGGAGATCAATATGCATGTGTATTAGTTGTGTGACTAGATATCGATAATGGTGTAAAATTGTGAATAGTGTTTTGACAAGCGTACCCATTCCTGTCTTTGAGATCTGCTCCTTTCGGACGCCATCATGCGAATGTTCTCACAAACACGTATGCACACAGATCGTAATTCTGCGCTACCGCTTCGTGGCCTTTACGAGAATGGAATTTGATCAGATAATAATTAATCAAGCATGATAATTAAAGAGATGGCAGCTAGCTATAGCTAGTACTACTTAATTACTTACCTTGGGTCGAAACCATTTAAGCTTTTGTTTCCATTCTCCTCGGGTCACGCCGATGAACCTTGCCCAAGCCCCTGCCCGCCGACAAAGAAAATGAATAAAGGGGTTATTAAATAGTTCATATCATGAAAAATGGCGAACTAAATAGGCCGAGATATATAGTTAATAATGATTGAAATTACCTATTGACTACCCCAAACAAGATGTTATAGTCAGTTTTTTCTGTGAGTAGTGAGTCCAGTATTTCAACTGTTTCGGCGTCAACTTTAATGATACACAAGACCCAGTGATATCTGCATGCACACACGTTTGCATGTCTTAATTAAGCGGGCATATGTAAAGCAAAATCATGTAGCTAGCTAGTAGGCAAAATCAGAGAATTTGTAGTACAAGACAAAGGTGACTCATGGAAGTTGTAAGGAAGTAGTATATCTTCATTGTATTTGAGGCGCTTCAAGAACTCTAGCATGTTGTCCTCTACGCCCTTTTGATAACGTGGATTTAGATTCCATGTGTATTCATTAACGGTGTTTGGGTCAATGAACCCGATGCCAAAGCGTCCACCTTTTCTCATTTCATATATCTTCATCCTGCATATAATACCACGTAAAAGAATATAGTGAGGATAATTACAGGTAATGATTGATCAAAAGGATCAAGACAGCTAGCTTGAGACTTAAATTACGTAAAGAAATCACTTACAAACAATAGCAATCGATTTATAGATTTGTCGAAAGTGCCTCTTGATTGTATAACCTAAACAGTTCAGAATACTCAACGGACACAGCTTTCTCATGGAAGTAATGCTCCTCCTTGACATTCACCATGAGGGACGATCGATCGGAAATCTTGGTAATGTTCATGTACCATTGATGCAATTCATACATTCTCGTTGGGAGGTTCTTGACCTTGTCTGGATGGACCAAAGGTTGGCCCCGGACATATTTCCGTTTTATTTCATCCTCTCTAAGCACAGGCATGGGCTCGATCTCGAGGAGTTGTCCAATAGTGATTTTAAGAACTTCAGCCTGCATTATATGGTCCTCCGTTATTACCACATTGCCCACCCCAGGAACGTAAACTGTTTGCCCACAATAATATTGGGCGCACAGATCGTCACGTGTTGTTGGCACAACAAGCGAGGGATCGATTGCGCCACTGTTCTCCCAAATTTGGGGAATGGTTTTCCGCATTTTTTACAGCCGCTTCTTGTTTGCTCGGTCCCGAGCTCGCCTCCACGTAGACGTGCTCGATTTAACTTCCTGATGTGGCGCTCATAGTCTGTGTCAACAGGCTTGGGAGCTGGTGGTTGAGCCATACGAATGAAGTGGTCAATCGCTTCCTCAGCACATTCTCCCTTGGCGGCGGTGGCGGTTTCGGTGCAAAATGGGGTTCCACCCCGAGTTCGATATGGCTGCGATTTCCTCCTGACCTGTCATAAGACCTCTGCGGAAGAGGCGTGAGGCTTGGACCATATTTATATCGCTTGCCTCACTGTATTTCCCTGTACTACCTCGACTTGCATCGCCACGCACCATAGCTGCGGGGTGTCTCTTCTGCGATTGCCGAGGCGGCGGAGACGCCAGACGGGCTGAGTTGGACGAGGAGGAGTGGCCATCAAGATGTGCCGGACTTGGAGGAGGAGTGGCCTGAGGTTGTGCCGGACTTGGAGGAGGAGTGGACGCCTGACGCTGTGGCGGACTTGGAGGAGGAGGAGTGGCTCGACACTTTGCCGGACTTGGAGGAGGAGTGGCTCGACACTTTGCCGGACTTGGTGGACATGCAGGAGCGGGAGACTGGTGACTCGGTGGCGGACTTCGACGAGGAGTCAGATGACGCGGTGTCGGTGGCCTTCGAAAGATGATGGAATCCTTTTTCCATAGGATGATACGATAGTTGGCGTCTCCGAGAAAGCGCTCGTCCTCACCTCCAGGAATGTCAAGCTCTAGCCCCGAATATGGCTGCACCACCTCGTCAACCATGACACAAGCATAGCCCTCTGGAATCGGGATGCAATGGTAGGTTGCTTTGGGGTAATCGGAAAAGCTTCTCCGTCCGCCACCTTCATGGATATGTTCTTCATTTTGACGTGTAGCTCGCAGCTAGTGTTCTCCGTGATGTCATCCACGGGTATCTACCCAGCATTGCATCGTCTGGGCGGAACCCACGCTGCTTCTCTGCATGGATGGGGCGGTGCTATCCAATGCTGGATCATCCGCTAGCTGCTGCAGCTGCTGAGACCCCCTTTGCTGGCTAAGTGAGTCGATCTGCTCCTGCTGCTGCTGGAATTTGACTGCGAATTCTGCTTGACTTGCTTCTAGGTGTCACAGCCCTAGAGCTTGCTTGCAACTAGTGGCATTGCATCCAAGCATCATGTTTAATTTTCATGAAATTTGAAATGGGGATGACCAAGCCCTAGCACTAAAACAACGCAAATAGGTTCAACTTCAAAATATTTTCAAAGAACCCAAATTGGTTTGCAAAAATGTTCATGATTAATGGAAAAGGGTGAAAACCATATCCAGAGATGATGGATATTTTTCCAAGACATTTTTGGATTTTTGAATAAACCATATTGTATTTGAATTGGGGCATTTAAATACTATTAATATTTTTTAAATGCTCCAACAATTCTGAAAATAGTTAAGGGCCTCTGTAATAATTCAGTTAATGCCCACAATTATCTTCAGGATTTATTAAAATGATTTGGTTTATAAACTAAGTTAAAACAGAGCAAATAAATGGAAAACAGAAATAAAAGAGAGAAGCCCAGCCACGTACCTGGCCACTTACCTGGCGCCCCAACCGGCCCACCTCTGTAGCAGCCCGGCTGGGCAAAGCCAGCCCAGCCCACCTACCCGCCGCTCATCGTCTTCCTCTGCCAGTAGGCAGAGGCAAGGCGTGGCGCGCGCCGACGACGCCGAGCCACCTCCTGCCTGGCTGCCTGCGTCCCCGATGCCCTGGACGCCTCCATGCGTCGCCACGCAACACTCCGGCCCCCCTCGTCCTCTCCCCTCTCTCCCTGGACCCCATTCCCTCCTCTGCTTCCCTCTCGCGCGCACCACCGAGCGGCCCCGTCGCCACCGTCGCCATTCACCGCGGCCACCGCCTCCCCCTTGCTTCCCCGACCAGCTCAAGAGGTCCGCCATGCCGCCCTCGCCCTCCCCGCCGTCACACGCGACCGGAGAAGCCCCGAAGTGCCGCCCCGACGCTTTTCCCCTCCTCGGCCACCGTGGATCGCCGCCGTGATTCCGCCGCCGTCCGGACATCCCTGAGCTTGCTGAGCCGCCCTACCGACTCCACGTGAGCTCCCGGTCACATTCCCCCTCACCCCGTGGTCTATTTCTCACCGTAGCCGCTGATTCGAAGAAGCCCGAATGTTCCCCGCCGCCGGCCATGGCGCCGCCGTGGCCAGGGCCACCCCAGCTTGCGCCCGAGCACGTCACCAAGTTCGCCGCCCTCCCAGGAGCCCGCAGCGCCCTTCCGTTTCTCCTCTAGTGCACCGCAGCGTCGAGCCCGAGCTCGCCCGAGCTCCGGCGGCCGCCTAGGTCGTCGCCGGCGCCGATTCCGGCCGCCCCGAGCTCAACCGACTCCACCAAGAGCTGCGGCTCGTCCCCAGCTCCACCTGGATGCCCTCCGCGGCCCATTTGGTCGCCGGAGCGGCCAAAATCACTTTCGCCGCCGCGTCGGGCTCGCCGGCGGCTAAACGCCGGCAGCCGACTTTGAGTTTGACCATGGGTGGGCCCTGGTTGACCCTGTTGAGCCTATGACAGGTGGGGCCCAGCCCTGTTAACTATTTAGGATTAGTTTTAATTAATTTTTAGTTAAACTAATTATACTGACATGCGGGACCCACTGTCAGGTTTGACCCGGACCATGTCCCATTGACCACTGACGTCACATCGACGTCAGCCGACGTGATAATACCTTTTCTGGATTTATTATAATTCAGGAAATTTCGTAAAATACCCCAAACTTCTAAAATCATATAAATTCAACCGTAGCTCGTAATGAAATAAGTTATATATGAAAAATGATCAGAAAAATATGAAGAATCTGTTTATGCCATGATCATGCATGTTTGAACAAGTTAACCTCACTGAATAGGATGAATCATGATTAGGGTAATTTATGAAATAACATTTGGAGTTGGAATTTGTTCTTGTTTGAATTCCACTTCAATTAACTTGGCTAGATATTGCATTAGGTGAATTCAGTACCTTAACATGACATGTCATTCATGTGAATGTGCATTGCATTGATTGTGTTCTCTCTTGTTTGCCGTAATTGTCCCTCTCAAGAGACGACGCATCGACGATGAATTCGATGACACAGATGAAGAACTATATTATCTTCGTAAGTGCCGGGCAAGCAAAACCCCTTGTTCATTCCGATATAATCCCACTCTCTCGCCTCCTGCTCTATTTTACTGCATTAGGACAACAACGACTCATGTGTTACTTGTCATGTAGCTGAACCCTTTATCCTCTGCATGACCTGTCATTCCACAAGAATTAGATGAAACCCACTAGCATGAGTAGGAGTTGTTTGAGCCTGTTGTGCCTACTCATTCATGCTTGTTTGTCACGCCTGCTACTGCTTAGAGTTGAGTCAGGTCTGATTCATCTGGGATGAATCGGAGGTGTGTGAACATGTCCCATCGTGTGTGTAAGCTAAGTGTGTGAACACGATTTGGTAAAGGTAGCGGTGAGAGGCCATGTAGGAGTACATGGTGGGTTGTCTCATTGCAGCCGTCCTCAGGAACTGATTTCTGTGTTTGTGATCCATGAAACAGTTACTACCACACATTGGGATCCTTAATTGACCCTCTCGGCTTCTTAACCACCCTTGTCCTCAATCCGGGAGTTGCAAGTAGTTTCTGGTGTTTGTAGCATGCTGGGGGCCGCACGCAACGCTGACCTTAGGGGTGGGTTGTGTTGCGGTAGGCACGTGGGTCTGCAACCGATTCACCCGCTTGGTGTCTCGGGAACCCTGCACACATCGCTCGGGCTGTATGGGAAACCTCGCCGGACTCTCATGGATGGAACCCGAATAGGCGATAAACCTGGACTAGGGACTTGAGTGTTTAGGTAGGCCGTGGCCGACACCCACGTTGGGCTTCCGCTTGAAGGTTGCCGAGTACATGTCGTGTAAACGGCGGTAAGTGGTGAGAGCGTGTGAAGAAGTACACCCCCGCAGGGTTAATATGATCTATTCGAATAGCCATGTCCATGAAAAGGACTTCTGGGTTGCCTATATCAGTTCATAGACAAGTAAAAGTGGATACTCTAAAATGCGCAAGATAAGCGTGAGTGCTATGGATGGCGTTCTCGTAGGGAGACGGGAGCGGGTCCATAGTAGTGTATTGATATGGTGAATATGTGGACTCATGTGCGCCACCTCAAAAGAGTTACTTGCAGTCGTAGTTCAAGATAGCCACCGAGTCAAAGCTGGCTTGCTGCAGTCAAACTCCACCACCCCCTTTGTTGATAATGATGCATATGTAGTTAGTTCTGATGTAAGTCTTGCTGAGTACGCTTGTACTCACGTTTGCTTATTTTATGTTTTGCAGAGAGACGCTGGTCTCGCTTAGTAGTTCCGCTGTGGCCTTCGACGTTTAGCTTGTTACCTCAGCTACGATCTTGTGCCCTCGGCAGATCGGTAGATAGTCGAGCTTCTCAGCCTTTTTCATTTATAGTTGTCTGTACTCGGACATGTTTAGCTTCCGCTTGTGCTTTGACTTGTATGTTTCGAGTGTTGGGTCATCGGACCCATGTTTGTAAAATCTCGCCTCCTCGAGCCTAATGAATAAATATTTGAGTCGTAGAGTTATGTTGTGATGCCATGTTGTATTTGCACATATTGAGCATATTGTGTGTATGTTTGAAATGCTTGGTATGTGTGGGATCCGACAAACTAGTTGTTTATCCTTGGCAGCCTCTCATATTTGGAAATGTAGTCTCGTGCTTCTGAGCGATAGTAGTCCGCTACAGCCCGGCTCACCGGAGTCCTGCTAGCCCAGCACTACTGCTTGGACACTTGACTGGCCGGCATGTGATTCACTTCCTTATGTCCTGTTCCTTCGGGAAATGTCACGCGGTGATGTTCGAGTCCTGCCTAGCTCACAGCCGGGATACCGGAGTCCCGTTAGCCCAGTGCTACAGCCTGAATTCATATGTTGATGACCGACATGCTCGATGTGATTCATGTATGCCTGTCCCCATGGGTTAGTGCCGCTTTGGGTTCACGACTAGCCATGTCGGCCCGGGTTCTTTGTCATATGGATGCTAGCGACACTATCATATACGTGAGCCAAAAGGCTAAACGGTCCCGGGCCATGGTAAGGCGACACCCGTGGGAATACCGTGCGTGAGGCCGCAAAGTGATATGAGGTGTTACCGGCTAGATCGATGTGACTTGGAATCGGGGTCCTGACACTAGGCCTTGAAGGCGTTCATAGTACCGCTTCCTCTGCTTCTCCTCCATCTTCCTCTTCTTATCCTCCGCAATCTTCTTTCTCGCACGGGTTCTGTAGTCGTTGTTCCAGTCTGAAAACACCTCATACCACGGAATAGCGCCCTTGCCTCGTGTTCTTCCCGGGTGTTCAGGATTTCCCGAGCACGCAGCGTAAGCTCGTCGTTCTCTCTGTTGGGCTGGAACACCCCGATCGTGCCTCTTCATTGCAACAAGTATCGCATCGTCGGCTCCGCTCAAACATGCCTTCGCCGAAACTTTGCTCGCCTTCGGTCCAACTCCCCCCCATGCGCATAGAACCAAGTCCTGCACCTGGGGGGGGCAGCTCTTAGTATCCGGAGTGACACCTGCATCCTCCATGTCTTTCTCAGACTTATCCCACTTAGGCATTGCCACCGCATAGCCACCTGGCCCCAGCTTATGGAACTTATCCTTTTTTGGCATTCTTCTTGTTTATTCTCGACCGTTCCTTAGCTAATTCCGAATCCTTGAATTTCACGAAATCGTACCAATGAGCACGTTGGTTCTCTAGTGTTCCCTCGAATACTTGAGTCTTCCTTCCTCCCTTGACGTACTTGTCCCATTCACGATTCTTGTGATTCTTGAATGCAACCGCCATCTTCCTAAGAGCAGCGCCCTTGACTTTCTGCACATCTCGCTTCGTGAAATGATCTGGTAGGGTGAAATGTTCCATGAGAGTATCCCAAAGCAGATCTTTTTGATTCTTGTCGACAAAAGTAACATCTGGACGTGGAGCAGCGTCCTCTTTGCCTTTTTGTCCTTTTTGTTTTGCTGGCTCTCTCCATTCTTGAAGGGAGATCGGGAGTTGGTCCTTCACAAGAACTCCGCACTGACGAATGAACTTGTCCGCAATCTTCTTAGGCACTAATGGTTCGCCATTAGGTCCGATCGCCTCGATATTGTACTTTACGCCCTCCTTCAACTTTTTGTTCGGGCCTCGTTTCGTCCTTTTGCACGATGATTTGCTCGATCCGGATGGCTGAAAGAACAAAGATCGATTCGTTAATATATCTTCAAGTCATTTAAAACATGTGATGATCACCGTAAACCTGCTTATATAAATATATATACCTCGCCGGTCTTTGTTGTTTCAGATCAACATGTTCTTCATCATCGCCATAATCGTAGTTCATGACTTCATCAATTCGATCGTCGCGATCGAATATCATATCACCCTCTCCGGTGTTGTTTAGAAATTCGAGCCGTCATAATCTTCTTCATTCTGATTATCATCTAGCCGCATATCATATCGAACATGGTCTGTTCTCCCTCTCTCATCGGTATTGTTCCGCCATAGCTTTTATTTAACTAATTCAAAAGAAATATAAAACAATTTAATATTCAAATTACATCGCCTCGAATAATAGATATAATCTCGAATACTTTGTCTAGAATAATAGATACAATCTCGAATACATCGTCTCGAATAATATATAATATTGAATAGTACATCATGGCTAGCTAATTAAAGATCGAATACTACGTAAGAATCTAGGACACCGCGGTTCTGCGTCAAGGGCGGTGGACACCCAAAGAGAAGGAACCCTCACAGGATCATAGCTGATGTGAGATCCTCAAGATACCGCCGGTATTGGACAACTCGCCGCCTCTAACGCAACCATGTAGCGATGGACGGTTTCGTCCTCCTCCTCGACACGGCGACGCATTCCTCCGGCGGGCCGGGTCCCTCCGCACCAGACCGCCCACGCGAACGCCACCAAACGAGATCGGGGGTCGACGGGACCCGGGGCCGGGTTCCTCATCAAGCGGCGCGCCTCTAGGCAGCACCTCCCAAAGTGCCCGGCGTGAGCCCAATCCGGACATGGGCGGCTGGACGTCGTCATGACGAATTGACGGCGAGATGCGGGCCGGGCATCGTCGAGAACAAATACTAGCTATATGCCCGCAAAAAATAATATTTTTTAATGATTGGATTTTGATAACTAAAATTTCTAACATTTCTACTATTTCAAAAATCTATATACTATTTCATACTAATTAAGCATCTAACACTAAAAACAGAAAAAACAATTTCTATACATCCATTAAAAAACAGAAAAACAACATTATATAAAAAAATTCCATACTAATTAAACACTAATTATATCCATCTAACATGCATTCATACATATATACTAGTGAAAAACAATAATCTAAAAATCTAAGCTAATTAAACTTACAAAATACATATATACTAATATATACATGCATTCATACATATATACGTGTATGTGTGTGTGTGTTCATCATGCTTGTGTGTGTGTATGGGCTCGGGGAGGGGCGGCGCCCATGGTGGCCGCCGGGGGCGAGGGAGAGGGGTTAGAGGGGAGAGCTCACAATGGGCGACGGCGACGGCAGGCGACGGCCGGGGCAGCGACGGGTCGAGGCGTGACGCTGGGGCGGCGAAGCATGGACGGCGCGACGGCGACGGGGTCTGGCGGCGACGGAGACGAGGGCGGCGACGGGACGGGGCGGCGACGGGACGGGACGGCGGCGACGGCGGCAAGGACGACGACGGGTCGGTGACGGCGCCGATCGATCGGGCGGGTGGTTCAATGGGGAAACAGAGGAAGAAACAGAGGGAGAATGAAATTTTTCGAAGTGTTGTATATATAGAAGGCACCTTTAGTACCGGTTGGAGCCACTAACCGGTACTAAAGGTCTTTTTTGGCCAGCCCAAGCAGCGGGAAGCGACCCCCTTTAGTACCGGGTGGTGGCACAAACCGGTACTAAAGGCACCCCTTTAGTACCGGTTGGTGCACAGAACAGGTACTAAAGGGCGTGCGCGGGAGCAAGTGCGGTGCGGCAAGTTAAGTCCCACATCGCCAGCAGAGGGGCGAACGCACTGGTTTATAAACCACCGTGCGGTCGCTCTCTCGAGCTCCTCTCCAAAGCAGGCCCTCACTGGGCCCTACGTGATCTTTGTCCTCAGGCCCACTTGGCCTTTGTGGGCCTGCATCGTGGCCCAACAACAGGTTGGGTTTCTAGTCATATGCAGGCCGCTACGGCCTAATTGGTGGGCTTTTTTTTCCTTTGTGAATATTTTTGCTTTAGGTACAAAAAATTACAAACTTTCTGTTAGTGCCCGTAGTTTTCAAATTTGAATAGTTTAAAATTTGAATTATTTGAAAATTAGTGTGAATCACTAGTTTGTGAATAATTTGACTTTAAAAGTCAGTAAAGGCATGAAAGAATTTGATTGCACATAAAATTTCTTCGCGTTTCAAATGCCAAAACACATAACTACCCTAACTATTACAGAGATTCCCCTCTGGGTGTGAAACATGTAAGAAAGTGATGATAGTGAAGCCGATCACATCCCAGATCTTTGGGTGTGAAACTTTTTCTTCAGCGTGTCCCTTTGCGCCAGTAACCATGGAAAATCTTCATCATTTAACGGGATGCTCGGGTCAATATTCACCGTGAATGGAGAAATTTCATCAAACTTTTCATAATCTTCCGACTTGTCTGTCTTGTCATCCACTCCCACGATGTTTCTCTTCCCGTAAAGAACTATGTGCCGCTTTGGCTCATTGTACGATGCATTCGCTTCCTTATCTTTTCTTTTTCTTGGCTTGGTAGACATGTCCTTCACATAGAAAACCTGTGCCACATCATTGGCTAGGACGAATGGTTCGTCTGCGCATACACGCAAGATTGTTGAGATCCACTGTTGTCATTCCGTCATCGCGGGTCTTCCGTTACCCGCCTCGTGTCATATTGACCCATTTGCACCGAAACAAAGGGACCTTTAAACCACGTCGATAGTCAAGTTCCCATATGTCCTGTATATAACCATAATATGTTTCCTTTCCCATCTTGGTTTCTGCATCAAAACGAACACCACTGTTTTGGTTGGTGCTCTTCTTATCTTGGGCGATCATGTAAAATGTATTACCCTTTATCTCGTACCCTTTGAAAGTCATTATATTCGAAGATGGTAACTGGGACAGCAAGTACAGGTCATCTTCAATAGAGGTGTCATGCATGGTACGTGTCTGCAACCAGCTGGCGAAACTCCTAGTTTGTTCACGTGTAATCCAGTCATCGAGACCGCTCCGGTGTTTGGAGCGTAGCAAATTCTTGTGTTCATCCATATACGGAGCCACCAAGGTGGAATTCTCAGAACTGTAGTGTGCTTCGGTGAGAGAATGTCCGTCCATACATATTATTTGTTCCTCCTAGCGTGCCTTTTTCCATCCAAATGCCCTTATGTCGCGATTCAGAACACCAATCGGCTTAAGGTCAGGAATAAAGTCAATACAAAACTCAATGACCTCCTCATTTTGATGGCCCTTGGAGATGCTTCCTTCGCCTAGCACGGTTATGAACATATTTCTTTAAGACTCCCATGAACCTCTCAAAGGGGAACATATTGTGTAGAAATACAGGACCCAAAACGTTAATCTCTTCAAGATAGGTGAACTAGGACGTGCGTCATGATGTTGAAGAAGGATGGTGGGAACACCAACTCGAAATCGACAAGACATTGCACCAAATCATTCTGTAACCTTGGTATGATTTCTGGAGCGATTACCTTCTAAGAGATTGCATTGAGAAATGCACATAGCTTCACAATGGCTAATCGAACGTTTTCCGGTAGAAGCCCCCTCAATGAAATTGGAAGCAGTTGCGTCATAATCACGTGGCAGTCATGAGACTTTAGGTTCTGGAACTTTTTCTCTGCCATGTTTATTATTCCCTTTATATTCGACGAGAAGCCAGACGGTACCTTAATACTGAGCAGGCATTCAAAGAAGATTTCCTTCTCTTCTTTGCTAAGAGCATAGCTTGCATGACCCTGATATATGCCGTCTTCTCCGTGCATACGTTGCTGGTCCTCCCGTGCCTTAGGTGTATCTTTTGTCTTCCCATACACGCCCAAGAAGCCAAGTAGGGTCACGCAAAGATTCTTCGTCACGTGCATCACGTCGATTGCAGAGCGGACCCCTAGGTCTTTCCAATATGGCAGGTCCCAAAATATAGATTTCTTCTTCCACATGGGTGCGCGTCCGTCAGCGTCCTTTGGAACAGGTTGTCTGCCAGGACCCTTTCCAAATATCACGTTCAAATCCTTGACCATATCATGTACATCAGCACCCGATGCGGTGGCGAGGCTTCGTCCAAAGGATCCGCCTCACCTTTGAAATGCTTGCCTTTCTTTCTTACGGGATGCCTGCCGGAAGAAATCGACGATGTCCTGTACACATTCTTCATACAACTATTCAAATATATACCGTCGGTATCATCCAAACAGTGCGTGCATCCGCGGTATCCCTTGTTTGTCTATCCCGAAGGTTACCGAGAGCAGGCCAATCATTGATGGTCACGAACAACAACGCCTTTAGGTCAAATTCTTCCCCCATGTGCTCATCCCACGCACGTACACCTGTTCCATTCCATAGTTGTAAGAGTTCTTCAACTAATGGCCTTAGGTACACATCAATGTCGTTGCTGGGTTGCTTAGGGCCTTGGATGAGCACCGCATCGTAATGAACTTACGCTTCATGCACAACCAAGGAGGAAGGTTATACAAACATAGAGTCACAGGCCAGGTGCTATGGTTACTGCTCTGCTCCCCAAAGGATTAATGCCATCTGCGCTTAGACCAAACCATACGCTCCTTGCGTCATCTGCAAACTCCTTCCCGTACTTTCTTTCGATTTTTTCTCCATCACGACCCGTCACCGGTACTCTCAACTTTCCGCCTTTCTTACGGTCTTCTTCGTGCCATCGCATCGCCTTTGGCATGCTCTTTGTTTTGGAACAAACGTTTCAACCGTGGTATTATAGGAGAATACAACATCACCTTGGCAGGAATCTTCTTCCGGGCGCTCTCCTCGACATCACCATGCTCATCGCGTTGATCTTATAGCGCAATGCACCACATACCGGCAAGCGTTCAAATCCTCGTACTCACTGCGGTAGAGGATGCAATCATTAGGGCATGCATGTATCTTCTACACCTCTAACCCTAGAGGGCGGACAGCCTTCTTTGCTTCAGACGCATTTCTCGGGCAATTCGTTGTCCTTTGGAAGCATATCGTTTATCATTACCAAAGAACTTTCCAAATCCCTTGTCGATACACCATTCTCTGCCTTCCATTGCAGCAATTCCAGCAGTGGTGCCTAGCTTTTTCTTGTCACCTACGCAATTGGTACAACAATTTTTTGTGATCCTCTAACATGCGCTGCAACTTCTTCTTCTCCAAATCACTTGCGCAGTTTCTCTTTGCATCGGCAATGGCCCGACCTAGATCATCAACGGGCTCATCTGATGCCTCTTCTTCAACTTCTTCCCGCATTGCCGCCCAGCTTCTTCCCGCATTACCGGCTCAGCTTCTTCCCCCATTGTTGTATCATCGTATTCAGGAACCCATGGCCAGGATAGCTGTCAGCCCTCTTCTTCTTCATTGTCTTCCATCATAACCCCTCTTTCTCCATGCTTGGTCCAAACATTATAGTGGGGCATGAAACCGGACTCAAACAGGTGGACGTGAATGGTTCTTGGCGTAGAGTAATTGCGACCATTCTTACAGCCAGCACATGGACAAGGCATAAAACCATCTGCCCGCTTGTTTGCTTCAGCCGCAAGCAGAAAAGTATGCACGCCCTCAATGAACTGGGGAGCGCATCGGTCATCGTACATCCATTGCCGGCTGATCTTCATTACACAACACCGAATAGACCAAATTAATACAAGTTCATACATAAAGTTCATACAACACTTAAATGCAACTAACAAATAACTCTCTAGCTAAAGCATTTAAATGCAACAACAAATGCGATCAAGATCGCAACTAAGGTAACAATTGATCCAACAGCATAATGATACCAAGCCTCACTATCGATGGCATATTTTCTAATCTTTCTAATCTTCAAGCGCATTTTCTCCATCTTGATCTTGTGATCATCGATTTACATCGGCAACATGCAACTCCAATTCCATCTTCTCCCCTCAATTCTTTTCAATTTTTCTTTCAAGTACTCGTTTTCTCTTTCAACTAAATTTAACCTCTCGACAATAGGGTCGGTTGGAATTTCCGGTTCACATACCTCCTAGATAAAAATATCTATGTCAACTTGATGGGCATAATTTTTCATAAACACGAAATGCAACAAATAGTTCTAAAAGAGAATATACCACATCCGAATCATAACAAGGACGAGGGCCGACGGGGACGGATATCAAAACCATGGCACTATGTATAACAAACAACGTACGGGTAAGATAATTATTATACGAGTAACTATATATCCAAATCACACAAACATCAATTTTTTATATAAAATTTCATTAACAAGAGGCTCACCACAAGGTGGTGCCGGCGACGGGACGGTGCGGCCGATCGACGGTGGTTACGACAGAGATTTAGAAGGCACTAAGTAAACCACACCTACATATGCAAACTAAGTGTTATTTTGACCTCAAATTGCATATAAATCAAATACTAGCACATATATATATTTCCTCCCAAATTACTAAACTCACAAATTAATAACTATATAAAGCATTGCAAGAGCTAATCTAGCAATGAGAGATGAAAGGACAAAGTTGCTAACCTTTGTGATCACTTGAATGGATGGGGGCCTTCAAATCTTGACAAATTTTGGGAAAAATGTGTGATGAGCTCGAGGGGAGAAGAGGAAGAACAGAGAGGAGAGGAGAGGGAAAGGGGAAGAACTGAGAGCTGGACGAAGGGTTTATATGCAGGAGGACCTATAGTACCGGTTCGTGGCACGAACCGGTACTAAAAGGTGCCGGAGGGGGCCCAGACTGACAACATCCTGCCACCACCCTCATTTGTACTGGTTCGTGGCACGAACCGGTGCTAAAGGTTAGCCACGAACCGGTGCTAAAGGCTAGCCATTGGAACCGGCACTAATGTATACATTTGTGCCAGCTCTAATACAAACCGGCACTAATGTGCTTCACGTTTGACCCTTTTTCTACTAGTGCTCCTAGTGTTGCCTTGGCCAGCAGTCGAGCAAGGGAAGGCCTTCTTCCCCGAGTCCGACCGGTTCGGTCGCCGCCAAGCCCTGGCCGATTCCATCGCCACCAGTGCCTCTCCCTCTCCACTCTCTCCACCAAGAACTCCCCCTTCCTCTCGAGAGCACAACCCCTCGCTCAATTTTGGCCGGAGACCACCGCAGCCCCAAACTCACTATCCACCCGAATGCCCCCTCC
Source organism: Aegilops bicornis (assembly GCA_021605145.1). Classification (NCBI taxonomy): domain Eukaryota; kingdom Viridiplantae; phylum Streptophyta; class Magnoliopsida; order Poales; family Poaceae; genus Aegilops; species Aegilops bicornis. Next base: position 779,234,703 of record CM038671.1, on the reverse strand, counting down.
GCCGCGGAGCTCGCCGCCGGTGACTCCCTGCACCCCCGGCTACCCTACGACCACCGGAAGGACCGCCTAGGACTGGCGGATCCATCCCCGCACTCGGATGCCCTCGAGGAGCCGCCTAACGCCGGCGAAGATCGCCGAAGTCCCCGCATCCGTTCGGCCAGAGGAAGGAGAGGGAAGGAGACTGGTCAAACCTGACCAGTGCCCCCTTGACCCAATCGGGCGGTGACTCAGGCGCAGTCCACGCTGGATAAGTGGAAGCGCATTTTCAAAATGCGCCTTCGACGTGTAATGATATTTCAAACGTTTTCTTTCTGATTTTATTTTAAATATCATATTTTGACCAAACTTTGACCGGCTGTATCTTTTTGAAAACAACTCCAAATGAATTGATTCTTTTTGCTACCTCTCTCAAATATTGTCTAGTTTATTTTAAGATTATTTAAAAAAAATCAAAAACAACTTTCTGTGTTGTTTTTATTTTGTGTGTTAATTCAAATATATTATTTTAAATAGGGTTTTTGAAGATTTCATGATGATTTGGATGCACCCTTCCTTCCCATGACCTGAAGGCAAGCATTCTGAACCCTTTTGAATTTTTGTGTGTGTTGCATAGCACGGTGGCAACACCACCCCGACACATACATGCGTCATTTTATGTGAGGATTAGATCCTATTAATGAGTGCATATTAATGAGTTTATGCTAATGAAGTTGACATGATTTGTGATGGAAATCACCGTCATACATCTTCCATGCATACCGGAAGGAAAGACGGGAAGGCCTCTGTCTTGGGTAGACACGGGCTTGCCCCTAGTCCTCCGTCGAGACGGTCGTGTCCGGTATGACATGAGGGGATGTCGCGTGATGTCCATCTGTTGCTTGAGATATATGCATTGTTATGCTAATCATGCAGGAAATATTACAACCTCCTGAGTCGACCGTAGATCGAGTCTTGTGCCAGTAACCCCCATACTTGCTTAGTACTACCACTCGTCCCTACACCAAGTAGGGTATGGCTCAGTAAGTTGTCAACCCTTTCCTAGCACACACCGTACAGAGAGGCCGTCGTGGAAGATACTGGAGGCATCCGGTAGTCATACCACCGGGTCCGGGAGCATGGGTGTTTCGGTTGTAGCCGAAAGGGGGTAGCTCCCCAGTTCTTGTAGCAGTATAAATTTTGTGATCCCATGTTACGTCGAGGTTGTGGCCTCCCACTTAGAGTTTTGCTTAACAGGTGTCGTGGGTGATTCCGGACACATGTGAGTTAAGCTGGTGTGTGAAAGTTATGTGTGTTTTCAACAAAAAGAACGTATACGGAATTAGTCCCGATGGACTAAAGAAATCTGTTACTCGTGGGTAAAGAGTACACCCTCTATAGAGATTAAACCTATTCGAATAGCCGTGTCCATGGTTAAGGATTACAGTTTGGGATGGGTCAAGTGTCGGTCTTAGTGTCGGTCTTCGGAGCTGAAACTGTTAAACCTGGAAGCACGATTGTGACTTGTGAAAAATTATGATTACTATTTTGGATGTGAACTAACCCGTGATATTTTCTGGTATTATCGAATATCCCTGGGATGTTTCTACCTCCTGGATATTCATTGTGGCATTTCTTTTCAAGCCCTTTTATGCGGTGTCGCTCAGACGCCCGACTGTGGCATTTCTTTTAAAGCCCTTTATGCGGTGTCGCTCAGACGCCCGAGTGTGGCATTTCTTTTAAAGCCCTTTATGCGGTGTCGCTCAGACGCCTTGACTGTGGCATTTCTTTTACAGCCCTTTATGCGGTGTCGCTCAGACGCCCGATTGTGGCATTTCTTTTAAAGCCCTTTTTGTGGTGTCGCTCAGACGCCCGACTGTGGCATTTCTTTTAAAAGCCCTTTATGCGGTGTCACTCAGACGCCCGCCTGCGGCATTGTTCTTGTTTATTTATAAGCCCTCTATGCGGTGTCGCTCAGACGCCCGATTGTGGCATTTCTTTTGTGTTATTTACTTCATGATTTTTTATACTACCATATTATTGTATATCCATAAATAACATGCTTGTACGCATCAGAGTTTTACTTATCTCATGTGACTAACGTCTTGAGCATAATATATTTTCAGTACATCATTGTTAAATCATGCCTGTGTTCATTGTGTTTGCGAGTACATTCAAAGTACTCACTGGCTTGTCCCTGGCTATTGTCTTGGCCAGATTTCATGCTTGGAGAGGAGCGTTGCGGTGACAGTCCCAGAAACTAGGCAACGGAGATAACAACCACGCAAAGATAGGAGTTATCCTGGTCAGCTGTTCCTGTGGGAAATGGAGTCCCATAGACGAGGATATTTCATAACCCGCTTCCGCCATCAACCTTTAGTAAAACCTTTTGTTGTACTCACAGGCCAGAATGGTCTTGTGCTACATATATTGTATTTTTGCTTGGATTTTCTGTATCAAGTTAGTGCCTTATCAGCTAACAGTTATCCTGGGGTTGATAAGCACAAGGACCATTTTTCCTGGGATTAGCACCCGGAGAATTCGGTCGCCATAGTTGTACCCTATTGGATATGGTGCGTACCATGATGTCTCTTATCGAATTACCACTATCGTTCATGGGTTAGGCATTAGAGACAACCGCACTCACTTTAATAGGGCACCACGTAACTCCGTTGAGACGACACCGTATGAACTATGGTTTGGAGAAACCTAAGCTGTTGTTCCTTAAAAGTTTGGGGCTGCGACGCTTATGTGAAAAAGCTTCAGGTTGATAAGCTCGAACCCAAAGCGGATAGAATGCATCTTCATAGGACACCCAAAACAGTTGGTATACCTCCTAATTCAGATCCGAAAGCAATAGGGATTGTTTCTTGAATCAGGTCCTTTCTCGAGGAAAGGTTTGTCTCGAGAATTGAGTGGGGGGATGGTGGAGACTTGATGAGGTTATTGAACCGTCACTTCAACAAGTGTGTAGCAGGGCACAGGAAGTTGTTCCTGTGGCGCGTACACCAATTGAAGTAGAAGCTTATGATAGTGATCATGAAGTTTTGGATCAAGTCCTACCGTACCTCGTAGGGTGACAAGGATGCGTACTACTTCAGAGTGGTGCAGTAATCCTGTCTTGAAGGTCATGTTGCTAGACAACAATGAACCTACAAGCTATGGAGAAGCGATGGTGGGCCCAAATTCCGACAAATGGTTAGAAGCCATGAAATCCAAGATAGGATCCATGTATCAAAACAAAGCATGGACTTTGGTAGACTTGCCCGATGATCGGCAAGCCATTGAGATAAATGGATATTTAAGAAGAAGACGGACGTGGACGGTAATGTCACCATCTATGAAGCTCGACTTGTGGCGAAGAGTTTTTCACAAGTTCAAGGAGTTGACTACGATGAGATTTTCTCATCCGTAGCGATGCTTAAGTCCGTCGGAATCATGTTAGCATTAGATGCATTTATGAAATCTGGCAGATGGATGTCAAAACGAGTTTCCTTACCAGTTTTCGTAAGGAAAGGTTGTATGTGATACAATCAGAAAGGTTTTGTCGATCCTAAGGATGCTAAAAGGTATGCTAGCTCCAGCGATCCTTCCATGGACTGGAGTAAGCATCTCGGAGTTGGAATATGCACTTTGATAAGATGATCAAAGATTTTGGGTTTATACAAAGTTTATGAGAAGCTTGTATTTCCAAAGAAGTGAGTGGGAGCACTATAGAATTTCTGATGAGTATATGTTGTTGACATATTGTTGATCAGAAATGATGTAGAATTTCTGGAAAGCATATAGGGTTATTTGAAAGGTGTTTTTGAATAGAAAAGCTGGATTAAGCTACTTGAACATTGAGCATCAAGATCTATGAGGATAGATAAAAAACGCTTAATGGTACTTTCAAATGAGCACATACCTTGACATGATCTTGAAGGTGTTCAAGATGGATCAGTCAAAGAAGGAGTTCTTGCCTGAGTTGTAAGGTATGAAGTGCAGACTTAAAGCTCGACCACGGCAGAAGAGAGAGAAAGGACGAAGCTCGTCCCCTATGCTTTAAACGTAGGCTCTATAGTATGCTATGCTATGTACCGCACCTGATGTGTGCCTTGCTACATATCTGGCAAGAGAGTACAAAGGTGATCAAGGAGTAGATCACTAGATAGTGGTCAAAATTTTCCTTGGAGTAATAAGGACATGTTTCTCGATTATGGAGGTGATAAAGAGTTCGGCGTAAAGGGTTACATCGATGCAAGATTTAACACATATCCGAATGACTCTGAGTAGCAAACCGGATACATATAGTGGAACAACCATTTGGAATAGCTCCAAGTAGAGCGTGGAAGCAACATTTACAATATGACCTAGAGATTTGCAAAGTACATACGGATCTGAATGTTGCAGACCCGTTGACTAAAACCTCTCTCAAGCAAAACATGATCATTGGGTCTAAATCACATGATGATGTGAACTAGTTTAATGACACTAGTAAACTCTTTGGATGTTGGTCACATGGCGATGTGACCTGTGAGTGTTAATCACATGGCGATGTGAACTAGATTACTGACTCTAGTGCAAGTGGGAGAATGTTGGAAATATGCCCTAGAGGCAATAATAAATTAGTTATTATTATATTTCCTTGTTCATGATAATCGTTTATTATCCATGCTATAATTGTATTGATAGGAAACTCAGATACATGTGTGGATACATAGACAACACCAGGTCCCTAGTAAGCCTCTAGTTGACTAGCTCGTTGATCAATAGATGGTTACGGTTTCCTGACCATGGACATTGGATGTCATTGATAACGGGATCACATCATTAGGAGAATGATGTGATGGACAAGACCCAATCCTTAGCCTAGCACAAAGATCTTAGTTCGTATGCTAAAGATTTTCTAATGTCAAGTATCTTTTCCTTAGACCATGAGATTGTGCAACTCCCGGATACTGTAGGAATGCTTTGGGTGTACCAAACGTCACAACGTGAATCGGGTGGCTATAAAGGTGCACTACAGGTATCTCCGAAAGTGTCTGTTGGGTTGGCATGAATCGAGACTGGGATTTGTCACTCCGTGTGAAGGAGAGGTATCTCTGGGCCCACTCGGTAGGACATCATCATAATGTGCACAATATAATCAAAGGGTTGATCACGGGATGATGTGTTACGGAACGAGTAAAGGGACTTGCCGGTAATGAGATTGAACAAGGTATCGGCATATCAACGATCGAATCTCGGGCAAGTACAATACCGCTAGACAAAGGGAATTGTATACGGGAGTGATTGAGTCCTTGACATCGTGGTTCATCCGATGAGATCATCGTGGAACATGTGGGAGCCAACATGGGTATCCAGATCCCGCTGTTGGTTATTGGCCGAGAACGTCTCGGTCATGTCTGCATGGTTCCCGAACCCGTAGGGTCTACACACTTAAGGTTCGATGACGCTAGGGTTATAAAGGAAGTTTGTATGTGGTTATCGAATGTTGTTCGGAGTCCCGGATGAGATCCCGGACATCAGATGAGTTCCTGAATGGTCCGGAGGTAAATATTTATATGTGGAAAGTTGTTGTTCGGGTTCCGGGAAAAGTTCGGGTTTTTCCGGTATTATACCGGGAAGCTTCCAGAAGGTTCCGGAGGATTCCGGAGTGGTCCGGAGGTCCGGAAATTGTTCCACCGCGTCCGATACAGCAACATGGGCTGTCGGGGGCGCCCTAGCCTTAATTGTCTAGGGGAACCAGCCCCCCCAAGGCCCATGCGCATGGGAGAGGGGAAACCCTAAGGGGGAGGGCCTCCACTTGACTTGGGAGGCACTCCTCCCCCCGTTGGCCGCCGCCCCCTCCTCAAATTGGATCTGAGGGGGCCGGCCCCCCTCTCCCTTGCCCCTATATATATGTGGGGGGTGGGAGGGCAGCCACACCACAAGTTCTGGCGCAGCCCTCCCCCTCTCCCAAGTACTCCTCTCTCGCGGTGCTTGGCGAAGCCCTACAGGATTGCCACGCTCCAACACCACCACCACGCCATTGTGCTGCTGCTGGATGGAGTCTTCCTCAACCTTTCCCTCTCTCCTTGCTGGATCAAGGCATGGGAGACGTCACTGGGCTGTACGTGTGTTGAACGTGGAGGTGTCGTCCGTTCGGCACTAGGATCTCCGGTGATTTGGATCACGGCAGTGCGACTCCTTCAACCCGTTCACTTGAACGCTTCCGCTTAGCGATCTACAAGGGTATGTAGATGCACTCTCCTTCCCCTCGTTGCTGGTTTCTCCATAGATAGATCTTGGTGACACGTAGGAAATTTTTGAATTTCTGCTACGTTCCCCAACATTCACAACTACCACCCTATAACATATATAGTGCTATGCCCATGGCTTGCGCTCATGTATTGCGTAAGAGTTGAAAAAGCTGAAGCGCGTTAAAAAGTATGAACCAATTGCTTGGATGAAACTGGGGTTGTGCATGATGGGAGTATTTTGTGTGATAAAAATGAAGCATGGCCTAACTATACGATTTTGTAGGGATAAGCTTTCTTTGGCTATGCTATTTTGATACGACATGATTACTTGTTAGTACGCTTGAAGTATTACTATTTTTATGTTTTATGGACTTTTATCTTGAATCATCTGGATCTAAACAATCATGCCACAATAAAGAAAATTACATTGAGAATTATGCTAGGTAGCATTCCACGTCAAAAATTCTGTTTTTATCATTTACCTACTCGAGGACGATCAGGAATTAAGCTTGGGGATGCTTGATACGTCTCCAACGTATCTATAATTTTTTACTGTTCCATGCTATTATATTACCCGTTTTGGATGTTTGTGGGCTTTACTTTATACTTTTATATCATTTTTGGGACTAACCTACTAACCGGAGGCCCAGCCCGAATTGCTGTTTTTTTTGCCTATTTGAGTGTTTCGAAGAAAAGGAATATCAAACGGAGTCCAAACGGAATGAAACTTTCGGGAGCGATCTTTTTGGAACAAACGCAATCCAGGAGACTTGGAGTGGACGTCAAGCAGCAAACGAGGCGGCCACGAGGGTGCCCGGCGCACCCCCCACCCTCGTGGGCCCCTCGTGGATCAACCGACCTACTTCTTCCTCCTATATATATCCATGTACCCTGAAAACATCCAGGAGCACCACGAAAAACTATTTCCACCGCCGCAACGTTCTGTATCCGCGAGATCCCATCTTGGAGCCTTCGCCAGCGCTCCGTCGGAGGGGGAATCAACGATGGAGGGCCTCTGCATCATCTCCAAGGCCTCTCCGATGAGTTGTGAGTAGTTTACCATAGACCTTCGGGTCCATAGTTATTTGCTAGATGGCTTCTTCTCTCTCTTTGACTCTCAATACAATGTTCTCCTCGATCTTCTTGGAGATCTATTCGATGTAACTATTTTTGCAGTGTGTTTGTCGAGATCCGATGAATTGTCGGTTTATGATCAAGTTTATCTATGAGAAATAATTGAATTCTTTTATGTGTGATTGGTTATCTTTGCAAGTCTCTTCGAATTAACAGTTTGGTTTGGCCTACTAGATTGATATTTCTTGCAATGGGAGAAGTGTTTAGCTTTGGGTTCAATCTTGCGTTGTCCTTTCCCAGTGACAGCAGGGGCAGCAAGGCACGTAGATGGGGCTTATATCGTATTGCTTGAGTTTATCCCTCTACATCATGTCATCTTGCCTAATGTGTTACTCGGTTCTTCATGAACTTAATACTCTAGATGCAGGCAGGAGTCGGTCGATGTGTGGTGTAATAGTAATAGATGCAGAATCGTTTCGATCTACTTGTTGTGGACGTGATGCCTATATACATGATCATGCCTAGATATTCTCATAACTATGCACTTTTCTATCAATTGCTCGACAGTAATTTGTTCACTGCTACGTCTTGAGCTTGCGTTGGTCTTCCTTAAAGAGGAAAGGGTGATGCATCAATAGTAGCGTAAGTATTTCCCTTAGTTTTTTAGAACCAAGGTATCAATCCAGTAGGATGCTCCTAAAAAGTCCCACACACCTACACAAACAAACAAAGAACTCACAACCAACGCAATAAAGGGGTTGTCAATCCCTTCACGGCCACTTGCGAAAGTGAGATCTGATAGAGATAGTATGATAAGATAAATATATTTTTGGTATTTGATGATATAGATTGGAAAAGTAAAGATGCAAATAAACGTAGATTGAAAGCTTATATGATAAAAATAGACCCCGGGGCTATAGGTTTCACTAGTGGCTTCTCTCAAGATAGCATAAGTATTACGGTGGGTGAACAAATTACTATCGAGCAATTGATAGAAAAGCGAATAATTATGAGATTATCTAGGCATGATCATGTATATAGGCATCACGTCCGCGACAAGTAGACCGACTCCTGCCTGCATCTACTACTATTACTCCACACATCGACCGCTATCCAGCATGCATCTAGAGTATTAAGTTCATAAGAACAGAGTAACGATTAAGAAAGATGACATGATGTAGAGGATAAACTCATGGAATATGGTATAAACCCCATCTTTTTATCCTCGATGGCAACAATACAATACGTGCCTTGCTGCCCTCACATCCTTTGGGAAAGGACACGCAAGATTGAATCCAAAGCTAAGCACTTCTCCCATTGCAAGAAAGATCAATCTAGTAGGCCAAACCAAACTGATAATTCGAAGAGACTTGCAAAGATAACTCAATCATACATAAAAGAATTCAGAGGAGATTCAAATATTTCTCATAGATAAACTTGATCATAAACCCACAATTCATCGGATCTCGACAAAAACACCGCAAAAAGAGTTACATCGAATAGATCTCCAAGAAGATCGAGGAGAACATGGTATTGAGATCCAAAAGGAGAGAAGAAGTCATCTAGCTAATAACTATGAACCCGAAGGTCTGTGGTAAACTACTCACAACTCATCGGAGGGGCTATGATGTTGACGTAGAAGCCCTACATGGTCGATTCCCCCTCCAGCGGAGCACCGACCAAGGCTCCAAGATGGGATCTCCCAGATACAGAAGGTTACTGCGGTGGAAATTGTTTTTCGTTGGCTCCCTTGATGTTTTCGGGGTACGTGGGTATATATAGGAGGAAGAAGTAGGTCGGTGGACGCCCGAGGGGCCCACGACATAGGGGGCGCGCCTTGTAGGGGTGGGCGCGCCCTCCACCATCGTGGCCGCCTCGGCTACTTCTTGACTTGCACTCCAAGTCCTCTGGATCATGTTCGTTCCAAAAATCACGCTCCCGAAGGTTTCATTCCGTTTGGACTCCGTTTGATATTCCTTTTCTTCAAAATACTGAAATAGGCAAAAAACAACAATACGGGCCGGGCCTCCGGTTAGTAGGTTAGTCCCAAAAATCTATACCTACTATTAAAGGGAATAGGTATTCTTAGTTTGGTTTAGTCCTTTTCGCTTTGTTTACACACGCTAAGGGATCCGGGTCAGTTACTTGTATGTTGATGGGCTCTTTATGGGCTTTCATTGGGACCGCGAAAAATAATTGGGTCAAAATAAATCAACATCGTGGGAATTAAACAAAGGACCTCCTGTCGAGCTCTTTGATGTAACAACCAACGACCTATGCGCCTTTCACATTTACTAACCCAACTCGCTCTAAATATAAGAGTGACAGTCATCATGTTTTGGGTGAGCTAATTAAGCGAATGAACTAATAAAGGAAGGATTGTGGGCTTAAATAGAATATTTAAACGGATGTGGCTAATTAATGAAAGGATTATACTTAAATACCACTAAAATGGATTGTGCTTAAATGGAATTAGTGGGAGATTATGCCCGACCAAGAAAATATGAACCCGGCTAAATTGCAAGTATTTTTTACTTTTATTTTGTAGAAGGATGTTGCGTTGCAACATGTTCTTCATAGTGAATCCAGTACTGTGGGACATTATGCTTGTACAAAACATCAAATTTTCCCGTTGCAACGCACGGGCATATGTGCTAGTGATATAAATGTGTAAAATAAAGCCCATAAACATCCAAAACGGGTAATATAATAGCATGGAACAATAAAAAATTATAGATACATTGGAGACGTATCAAGCATCCCCAAGCTTAATTCCTGCTCGTCCTCGAGTAAGTAAATGATAAAAACAGAATTTTTTATGTGGAATGCTACCTAGCATAATTCTCGATGTAATTTTCTTTATTGTGGCATGAATGTTCAGATCCAAATGATTCAAAATAAAAGTTCATATTGACATAAGAAATAATAATTCTTCAAGCATACTAATCAAAGCAATCATGTCTTCTCAAAAATAACATGGCTAAAGAAAGTTCATCCCTACAAAATCATATAGTTAGGTTATGCTTCATTTTCGTCACACAACAATGCTCCCAAATTCTACACCCCCGATGACAAGCCAAGCAATTTTTTCGTACTTAAATAATCTCAAACTTTTTCAAATTTCACGCAATACAGGAGCATGAGCCATGGATATAGCACTATGGGTGGAATAGAATATGAAGATGGAGATTGTGTGGAGAAGACAAAAAAGGAGAAAGTCTCACATTGACGAGGATAATCAACGGGCTATGGAGATGCCCATCAATTGATGTCAACATGAGGAGTAGGGATTGCAATGCAACGGATGCACTAGAGCTATAAATGTATGAAAGCTCAACAAAAGAAACTAAGTGGGTGTGCATCCAACTTGCTTGCTCACGAAGACCTAGGGCATTTTGAGGAAGCCCATCATAGGAATATACAAGCCAAGTTCTATAATGAAAAATTCCCACTATTATATGAAAGTGACAACATATGAGACTCTATATATGAAGAACATGGTGCTACTTTGAAGCACAAGTGTGGAAAAGAGATAGTAAGATTGCCCCCTTTTTTTCTTTTCTTTTTTTATTTTTTTATTTTCTTTTTTTGGGCCTTTCTTTTTTTCTTTTGGCCTTTTTTTTGCCTTTCTTTTTTTGGCCTTTCTTTTTCTTTTTCTTTTTGGGGACAATGCTCTAATAATGATGATCATCACACTTTTATTGATTCACAACTCATGAATTACAAGTCAAAACTAGAAAAAGATATGACTCTATATGAATGCCTCCGGCGGTGTACCGAGATGGGCAATGAATCAAGAGTGACATGTATGAAAATTTATGCAAAGTGGCCACAAACACGATGTCAACTACATGATCATGCAATGGCAATTTGACAATAGTAATGCGTGTCATGATGATATACGGAACGGTGGAAAGTTGCATGGCAATATATCTCGGAATGGCTATGGAAATGCCATAATAGGTAGGTATGGTGGCTGTTTTAAGGAAGATATAAAGAGGTCTATGTGTGATAGAGCGTATCATATCACGGGGTTTGGATGCACCGGCGAAGTTTGCACCAACTCTCAAGGTGAGAAAGGGCAATGCACGGTACCGAAGAGGCTAGCAATGATGGAAAGGTAAAAGTGCGTATAATCCATGGACTCAACATTAGTCAAAAGAACTCATATACTTATTGCAAAAATCTACAAGTCATCAAAAACCAAGCACTACGCGCATGCTCCTAGAGGGATAGATTGGTAGGAAAAGACCATCGCTCGTCTCCGACTGCCACTCATAAGGATGCACAATCCAAGGACACCTCATGTTTCAAATTTGTTACACAACTTTAACCATACGTGCATGCTACGGGACTTGCTAACTTCAACACAAGCATTCTTTAAATTCATAATCACCCAAATAGCATGACCTTAATATCACTACCTCCATATCTCAAAACAATTATCAATTATCAAATTGATCATAGCATCCAATTCCCTTCCTATGATAGTTTTTATTATACCCAACTTGGATGCCCACCATTCTAGGACCAATTTTATAACCATAGCAAATACCATGCTGTTCTAAGAGACTCCCAAAATAATATAAGTGAAGCATGAGAGACTAGCAATTTCTATAAAATTAAGCCACCGCCGTGCTCTAAAAGATATAAGTGAAGCACTAGAGCAAAAATTATCTAGCTCAAAAGATATAAGTGAAGCACATAGAGTATTCTAATAAATTCCAATCAAGTGGGCTTCTCCCAAAAGGTGTGTATAGCATGGATGATTGTGGAAAACTAAAAAGCAAATACTAATATCATACAAGACGCTCCAAGCAAAACACATATCATGTGGCGAATAAAAATATAGCTCCAAGTAAAGTTACCGATAAACGAAGACGAAAGAGGGGATGCCTTCCGGGGGCATCCCCAAGCTTAGGCTTTTGGCTATTCTTGAATATCTTGGGGTGCCATGGGCATCCCCAAGCTTAGGCTCTTGCCACTCCTTATACTATACTCCATCAAGTCTCTACCGAAAACTTGAAAACTTCACAACACAAACTCAACAGGAAATCTCATAAGCTCCGTTAGTGAAAGAAAGCAAAACCACCACATAAGGTACTGTAATGAACTCATTCTTTATTTATATTGGTGTTAAACCTACTGTATTTCAAGTTCTCTATTGTTCATACCACTTAATACTAGCCATAGATGCATTAAAATAAGCAAACAACACACGAAAAACAGAATCAGTCAAAAACAGAACAGTCTGTAGCAATCTATAACCCACGAATACTTATGGAACTCTAAAAATCCTACCAAAAGAGGAAGTCCTGGGCAATTTTTCTATTGATCTACAGCAAAAACAATCAACGCAAAAGCAAGTGTCTGTGATTTAACAAAACTAATTTCGTGCGCGCAAAGTTTCTGTTTTTCAGCAGAATCAAATTAACTATCACCATAGGTTATCCTATAGGTTCTACTTGGCACAAACAGTAATCTATCTATTATATACATAAAACAAGAGGCAAACAAGCCATTACGTTCGTCCATATATGCTAATATTTTTTACGCCATTTGATTAGAGTAACAACGGTTGAGATTTAAAAGTTTTTACTTAACGCAATAAAATATATGTACAGGTAATATTGAACCATGATGTTGTCACGTCTATAGATGCACAGGAAACAAGCGTGGAAAGACATGCAGTCATTGCATAAGAGACCGTGTCTTACAAGGCTTGGTATTTGGAAACTGAAACGTGGCAATGATAACGTGTACAAGTTTTCACATATGACACGTCTGAGGAAAAAGTCCAAAACAAACCTTCAATTTGTACGCGAAAGTTAAATCAAACCCTAAACTCTCAATCCCTGAAATGAGCACACCAAACTCTCTAATCCCGGTCTATTTTAAACCTTGATAGGGCATAGCCGGGATTTGCTGAATTGGGCCGGCCCAGTAGCACAGTTACTCGCGTGCGCACACTAATCTGTTTTTTCTTAGTTTCTTCCTTTTTCGTTTTCTTTTCTTTTTTATTTTTACACATGTCTAATTTTTCTCAGTACACAATGTACATTTTTAACGCACACATTAAATATTTTTTGGATAAACTTCTAATATTTTCAAATACATTATGTACATTTTTAAATGAAATGTTTTCAAAATTTTTTGTATACAAGGTAATATTTTTCCAAATACATGTTTTACATTTTCTTAATGACATTTAAAAAAAATGTTTATTCATCAAAAAGTGTCCGCACTTTAAAATTTTGTTCAGGTTGCAGAAAAAATTTGTGTTTCAAAAAGTGTTTGCACTTTAAAATTTTGGTCAGGTTTCAAAAAATGTTTATATAGGTGTTTTCTTTTTCAAAGGTGTTTGCTTTTTCAAAATTGTTGGTTTTTTAGAAGTATTCAAAATTTTCAAAAAGTGGTCGCACTTTATAAAGTGTTCAAATATTTCATAAATAAATACGTTTTAAATACTTGTTTGCCCCTAAAAGTATTTTCAAAGTTTGACGCTTTGGTTTCTGATTAAATATTACGGGCCTCTAATTATGCCAGTCATAGTCGTCTGTTGTAGTAGCTACCAGGTCCCATGTTCGACTCCACGGCATGTTTTCTTTATTTTGGAATTATTATGTCGCCTGTTAAGAAAAAGAAAGAAAGAATTTTTACGTCGCAAGCGAGCGGAAAAAACTCGCTTCGTGTCTGGTGGGCTGACCCAGTCGAGCCCACTGCGATCATAAAAAAACATTATTTATGAAATAATTTACGAAATTCTAAAAATATTATTTTATAAATGTGACACAATTTTGAAATACGAAATATTTTTCAAAACATGTGAAAAACTGTTGGAATTCTGAACATTTTTTGACAAATGTGATTTTTTTAAATCGGGAACAATTTTTAAAAATGCTAATAGAGTTTCAAAATTCCAAACAGCTTTTCAGAACATAAAACGAATTTAATTTGTGCAAAAAATAGAAAACAGGAACATTTTTAACTTCAGAACAGTTCTACAAATGTGTGGACATTTTTTAAACCTCACGAATTCTTGTTGTGTGATAGTGGGCCGGCCCAAATTGTTATCCGCGAGAGTAACTGGTAATCCCGGCCGGGATCTTATTATTCCCGGTGTGCCAAACAGGTATAAGGTCCAAAATAGACCGGGATTACAAGTTCAGAGTGTCAATTTCCAGGATTCAAAGTTTAGGATTTGATTTAGCTTTCGTCTACAACTTCAAAGTTTATTTTGGACTTTTTCCCACGTCTGATGCACCCACGTTAGCGTAACCAGAAAAAGGAATACACATATAGGAGTAAATGTCACGCTAATGTAAGGAGAGTCCAATTTGGACACATACAACAAGAGATCACGTATACAATGAGAGAAGGGATTTTTTTTCTGGAAAATAAGAAAAGAAAAAAACTTCTGTCTGGTCTTTCCTTATATCATGTCTTATCTTATGAAAAAAATCATGGACGTGCACCTGTTAGTTCTTGAAAGAAGCTCAATCAGTCCAGCCCCAGCGCTCAGCCCGGACACTCGGCTTGCACACTTCGTCTAGACAGAGCTCGATCCGACCCTAGGGACTAGGTAGAGGAGCGGAGGAAAAATATATTCTACAGAAGAGAATCAGAAGATTGTTAGATTATGATTATATTCATCACGCAACAACAGACTGTCGAGTTTACTTTATTCAAGTCGGCAGCGTTTCTTAAAAAAGGGGATTAATTTGTTGCATGCCCATTGCTTGAACGCCGCATAATACAGCAAAATAATTGCGGCATGCTGATGGCCCACGTCGAATTACCTAGGCACGAGTATGAAGCAAGTAAAACGCTTCTCTTTAGATTGCACTATCTATTTTCATATATAATACTAGAACATATGATCTCTAAATTTTTTATGTCTGTTTATTGATTCCTTTTCCTTAGGTATTGTACACAGGAGATCCGATCTACAACATAAGGCGAATTGCGTAAGAAGCAAGCAATTTTGGTATCATGTGAGTATATTGTTTGATAAAAAAGAATTCTCTGCGACACCATATAACTTTTGTAATAATATTCACAGCGTATACCCCTTTGTGATAATCACCACTCAACCTGTATGTGTAACCTCCCTTGCCTTATAGGCTACTTACTATGATGTCAAGTGCAAAATAGATTTCGAACCTTCAAATGTATATGAGAATCATATATGTATATTTGTTTTACACAAGGTCCTTACTAAATCCTATGCTCGAAAAAATAATGTGTATTCAATTGTACAAGTTCAAGCTTTGAGTGATATTTAATCCAATAGCATGTGGGATATATTATGGAAAATAAAATCCATATTTTATTCATATTCAAAGAAACTCTCATATTGTTTGCTATTTACTAATTATTAAAAATATTTCGTGAATTCTTTTGTAACTATAGCACAATATGAGTTTTTAAAACTGAACATGAGTTAGCTCTTAGAGCATTCAAGAATTGATTTACATATAATTTAATTATATAGCGTTAAGTAGCACAAAACCACTACCATGGAGTTTCTATTCAAAGAAGGTTCCCAGTTTTTATGATTTTGTTTGGATAGTCATAGTATGTCTTATTGGGGTGTAATATATAGTATTTGGCAGTTATCAATATAGTGTAAGTGTGTAACACAAATTACCTTTTGAAGTGTCGTTTCATATGCACGCCATATCAAAAAACTTGCGGGTGCAGAAATTTTGAGACATGATGTGCGATAGTTGCAAGAGATGTGTTGTTAGATTCGGGCTTGAAGTCAAGGGCTACACATCAAACATTTACTAAAGAATTAATCAAACTATATGAATCATGTATGCCAGTAAAATATGCATCTTTACTGTGGCTTGCTACTTAAGCATAGTTCAATAGTTGTGGAACTATAGTGTATTGAAATTAATTGTAGTTTTCATACCATTTTACCATAACACTACAGATGGTCTCGGGACTTCATTCTTTATCTTCTAGAGATAGATGAACCACATTTTCCCTATGGTATATATGAAAGAGAGAGAGAGAGAGAGAGAGAGAGAGAGAGAGAGAGAGGTGTTACAAATATTTGATTAGTGGTAGATGTTATTACACAACATGACGATTGGTATGCACAAAATATCTACAATGTGTGATAGAGGAAGAGATCACACAAGTGTTAGACAAAAGTCACAAGTTTCCAAATTTACCATTTTCTTGGAGATCACATAAAATATTGATATAAAAAAACTCCAAATCTTGCAGGACGGGGAGCCATGGATCACAATGCATTTGTCTACTCATTTTGACATGGACTCAAATGTGGGTTCCTATTTTGTATTGTTGAGACTTCCGTCGAAGATTGTAGGCACTCATGAAAAATCTAATGAACTTCAGAGGGATTAGTTTAATCTTGAATCTCAGTAAAGAAGTGAACACAATCCAATACAAAAAACAATGATGCTATAAATCTAGCCGCGCAAATGCGCGTGGCACACTTCTAGTTAAAACATAAAAACACATCTAAACAGAAGGTAGATGCAAAATTTATTACTAAACAGAAACAAAAACAAAAAACACAAAGAAAATTGGGTTGCCTCCCAACTAGCGCTATCGTTTGACGCCCCTAGCTAGGCATCAAAGCGAGGATAGATCTAAGTAGTGCCATCTTTGGTACTCAATTCATAAGTAGCTCGCATGATAGATTCATAAGGTAATTTGACTTTCTTTCTTGGAATAATCGCGCCAATCGTTCTAAGGAAGGGTCTACCAAGAATAATAGGGCAAGAAAGATTGCAATCTATATCAAGAACGATAAAATCTACGGGCACCAAATTTCTATTTGCAGCAATGAGAACATCATTGATCCTTCCCATTGGCTTTTTAATGGTGGAATCTGCAAGGTGCAAATTTAAAGAGCAATCATCAAGATCATGGAAAGACTAGCACCCAAATCACATAAAGCATAACACTCATGCTCTTTAATTTTAATCTTTATAGTAGGTTCCGACTCATCATTAAGTTTTCTAGGTATAGAAACTTCCAAATTAAGTTTTTCATCAAAAGATTGCATCAAGGCATCAACGATATGTTTGGTAAAAGCTTTATATTGACTATAAGCATGAGGAGAATTCACAACGGATTGCAACAAGGAAATGCAACCTTCTAAAGAACAATTATCATAATTAAATTCCTTGAAATCCAATATAGTGGGTTCAATGCTATTTAAAGTCTTGACCTCTCCAATCCCACTTTTACCAAATTTAGCATCAAGATCTAAAAACTCCGAATTATTGGGACGCCTTTTAACTAAAGTTGACTCATCTCCAATCCCATCATTATTAAGATTCATATTGCAAAACAAAGATCTAATAGGAGACACATCAATAACTTTATGATCTTCATCGTTATTTTCACCTAACTTTTCTGGTTTGGAAGCCATCTTATTGACTAAGGTGGCTTGCTTATCAGAAATTTGGGCTATAGAATTTTCAAGCCGGGTAATTTGAGAGTTCAAACCATAAAATTCCTTAGACATATCATCAATCTCCTTGTTCATAAACCCCAAAAAACCTTTGTGTTCTTTAAGATCTTTTCTGAAGAAATTATTATGCTCAACGTGTAAAGTCATAAAACTTCTAACATTTGATTCAATCTCTTCCAACCTTCTAAGAAGGAGGTCGGTATTTTTAGGCAAAGCCATAAGGACAACAAGCACACAAAGAGACAAGCGAGAGAGAGAAGAAGGTTGGGAAAGAGAGGGCAAATAAAACGACAAGTGTGAAGTGGGGAAGAGGAAAACGAGAGGAAAATGGCAAATAAAGTAAATGCGAGGGAGATGAGTTTGTGATGGGTACTTGGTATGTCTTGACTTGAGCGAAGACCTCCCAGGCAACGGCGCCAGAAATCCTTCTTGCTACGTCTTGAGCTTGCGTTGGTCTTCCTTGAAGAGGAAAGGGTGATGCAACAATAGTAGCGTAAGTATTTCCCTTAGTTTTTGAGAACCAAGGTACCAATCCAGTAGGAGGCTCCTCAAAAGTCCCACGCACCTACATATACAAACAAAGAACTCGCAACCAACGCAATAAAGGGGTTGTCAATCCCTTCACGGTCACTTGCAAAAGTGCGATCTGATAGAGATATTATGATAAGATAAATATAATTTTGGTATTTTATGATATAGATTGGAAAAGTAAAGATGCAAATAAAAATAGATTGAAAGCTTATATGATAAAAGATAGACCCGGGGGTAATAGGTTTCACTAGTGGCTTCTCTCAAGATAGCATAAGTATTACTTTGGGTGAAAAAATTACTGTCGAGCAATTGATAGAAAAAGTGAATAATTATGAGATTATCTAGGCATGATCATGTATATAGGCATCACGTCCGTGACAACTAGACCGACTCCTTCCTGCATCTACTACTATCACTCCACACATCGACCGCTATCCAGCATGCATCTAGAGTATTAAGTTCATAAGAACAGAGTAACGCATTAAGAAAGATGACATGATGTAGAGGGATAAACTCATGGAATATGGTATAAACCCCATCTTTTTATCTTAGATGGCAACAATACAATATGTGCCTTGCTGCCCTAACATCCTTTGGGAAAGGACACCGCAAGATTGAACCCAAAGCTAAGCACTTCTCCCATTGCAAGAAAGATCAACCTAGTAGGCCAAGCCAAACTGATAATTCGAAGAGACTTGCAAAGATAACTCAATCATACATAAAAGAATTCAGAGGAGATTCAAATATTTCTCATAGATAAACTTGATCATAATCCCACAATTCATCGGATCTCAACAAACGCACCGCAAAACGAGTTACATCGAATAGATCTCCAAGAAGATCGAGGAGAACATGGTATTGAGATCCAAAAAGAGAGAAGAAGCCATCAAGATAATAACTATATATGGACCCGAAGGTCTATGGTAAACTACTCATAACTCATCGGAGGGGCTATGGTGTTGATGTAGAAGCCCTCCATGGTCGATTCCCCCTCCGGTGGATCGCCGGCGAAGGCTCCAAGATGGGATCTCGCGGATATAGAAGGTTACGGCGGTGGAAATTGTTTTTTCATTGGATCCCTTGATGTTTTCGGGTACGTTGGTATATATAGGAGGAAGAGGTAGGTCGGTGGCTGCCCGAGGGGCCCACGAGATAGGGGGGGCGCGCCCTGTAGGGGTGGGCGCGCCCTCCACCCTCGTGGCCGCCTCGGCTGCTTCTTCACTTGCACTCCAAGTCCTCTGGATCACGTTCGTTCCAACAATCACGCTCCCGAAGGTTTCATTCTGTTTGGACTCCGTTTGATATTCCTTTTCTTCGAAATACTAGAATAGGCAAAAAACTGCAATACGGGTTGGGCCTCCGGTTAGTAGGTTAGTCCCAAAAATGATATAAATGTGTAAAATAAAGCCCATAAACATCCAAAATGGGTAATATAATAGCATGGAACAATAAAAAATTATAGATACATTGGAGACGTATCATTCACCCACCGTAATACTTATGCTATCTTGAGAGAAGCCACTAGTGAATCCTATGGCCCCCAGGTCTATCTTTTATCATACAAGTTTCCCATCTACTTTTTTTTGCATCTTTTACTTTCCAATCTATATCATAAAAATACCAAAAATATTTATCCTATCTTATTGTCTCTATCAGATCTCACTTTTGCAAGTTACTGTGAAGGGATTGACAACCTCTTTATCGCGTTGGTTGTGAGGTTCTTGTTTGTTTCTGTAGGTGCGTGGGACTTTTGAGGAGCCTCCTATTGGATTAATACCTTGGTTCTCAAAAACTGATGGAAATACTTATGCTACTTTGTTGCATCACCCTTTCCTCTTCAAGGGAAAACCAACGTAGTGCTCAAGAGGTAGCAATCACCAGATTGTGTCTCGTCATCAGAAATAGAAATATCATTTGGATTCTCAGAAGTGTTTATCACAGGTTCAATAGAAGCATGCAAAGTCCTATGGGTTTTCATTTTCTTTTTATTACTAGGACTAGGTTTGTCGGTATTAATTCTCTAAGAATCTTGCTCAACTCTCTTAGGATGGCCCTCAAGATATAAAGGTTCCTGAGTCATTTTACCACCTCTAGTCATAACCCTAATAGCATTATCATTGTTCGTACTATTCAACTCATTAAGCAAATCATATTGAGCTTTAAGTACTTGTTCTATTTGAGTTTTCACCATGGAAGCATGTTTACTAATGAGCTTAAGATCTTTAACAATTCTACTCATATAATCACCCAAGCGTTCAAGCGTATAAGCATTACGTTTCAATTGTCTACTAACATAAGCATTGAAGTTTTCTTGTTTAACAATAAAATTATCGAACTCATCCAACCATTGACTAGCAGACTTATTATGAGGAATATCACCTTCATCAAATCTATAGAGAGAATATACCTCTACTACCTGTGTCAGGTTATCAAGACCATGTATTTTTTCAATAGGTGGTATATTCTTAAGGTGGTTGGGGAAGAGTCCAATCATTATCATTGCTCAATATATTATTCAATAGTTTTTCAGCTTGCTCAACAGTTCGTTCCCTGAAAACACAACCAGCACAACTATCTAGGTGGTCCCTAGAAGCATCGGTTAGTCCATTATAAAATATATCAAGTATTTCATTTTTCTTGAGAGGGTGATCAGGCAAGGCATTAAATAATTGGATAAGCCTCCCCCAAGCTTGTGGGATACTCGCTTCTTCAATTTGCACAAAGTTAAATATTTCTTGTAAGGCATCTTGTTTCTTATGAGCAGGAAAATATTTTGCAGAGAAGTAGTATATGTTATCCTGGGGACTACACTCACAACTAGGAGCAAGAGAATTAAAGCATAACTTAGCATCACCCTTTAACAAGAAAGGAAACAACTTAAGAATATAGTAATAGCGATTTTTTTTCCTCATGAGCAAATAGGGTGGCTATATCATTAAATTTAGTAAGATGTGCCACAATAGTTTTAGATTCATAACCATGGAAAGGATCATATTCAACCAAAGTAATTAACTCAGGATTGACAGAGAATTCATAATCCTTATTAGTAACACGGATAGGTGAAGTGGCAAACTAAGGATCATATTGCATTCTAGCATTCAAAGATTTTTCTTTCCACTTGCATAATAATTTCTTAAGATCATTTCTATCCTTACAAGCAAGAAAGTCTCTAGCTACCTCTCCTTCCATAACATATCCCTCAGGTATAACAGGCAATTCATATCTAGGAGATCTAGGTCTAACATGTGTTTCAAAGTTTTCAGTTTCAATATTTCATCAGTTTTAGAAATATCATCATCTTCAGCATATTCAATAGTTCTTGCTCTAGCAAGATGTTCATCAAGTAATTCACCGAGTGGCACAGCTTTATCAAGCAGAGTAGTAGCATCATAATCATCATTCATAGTAGAAGTGGCATCATCAATAACATGCGACATATCAGAATCAATAGCAGGTGTAGGTTTTGCAAGCTTACTCAAAACAGAAGGTGAATCATGTGCAGAGCTAGATGGCGGTTCCTTACCTCCCCTCGTTCTAGAGGGAACGATCTTGGTTCTATCATCCTTCAGTGGCCTCATAGTGATCAACATATACAAAACCCAACTAACTCTGAGAATAGAGCTATGCTCCCCGGCAACGACGCCAAAAAAAGGTCTTGATAACCCACAAGTATAGGGGATCGCAACAGTTTTCAAGGGTAGAGTATTCAACCCAACTTTATTGATTTGACACAAGGGAAGCCAAAGAATATTCTCAAGTATTAGCAGCTGAGTTGTCAATTCAACAACACCTGGAAAGACTTAGTATCTGCAGCAAAGTATTTAGTAGCAACGTAATATGATAGTAGTGGTAACAGTGGCAAAAGTAACAGTAGCAGTTTTGTAGTGATGGTGACAGTAGCAGTAACGAAAGTAACAAAGCAAGGATCAATATGAAATGAACTCGTAGACAATGGATCGGTAATGATAGGTGTCAGATGATATTCATCATGTAGCAGTTATAACCTAGGGTAACACAGAACTAGCTCCAATTCATCAATATAATTAGGCATGTATTCCATATATAGTCATACGTGCTTAGGGAAAGAACTTACATGGCATCTTTTGTCCTACCTTCCCGTGGCAGCGGGGTCCTAATGGAAACTAAGGGTGATTAAGTTCTCCTTTTAATAGAGAACCGGAAAAAAGCATTAGCACTTAGTGAATACATGAACTCCTGAGACTACGGCAATCACCGGAAAGAATCCCAATTATTGTCACCTTCGGGTATGCGGATCATAACACATAGTAGGTATCTACAACTTGCAAGATCGGGTCAAGAACACATGTATATTCATGAAAATATAATAGGTTTAGATCTGAAATCATAGCACTCGGGCCCTAGTGACAAGCATTAAGCATAGCAAAGTCATAGCAACATCAATCTCAGAACATACTGCATACTAGGGATCAAACCCTAATAAAACTAACTCGATTACATAATAAATCTCATCCAGCCCATCACCGTCCAGCAAGCCTACGATGGAATTACTCACACACGGCGGTGAGCATCATGAAATTTGTGATGGAGGAAGGTTGATGATGATGACGGCGACTAATTCCACTCTCCGGAGCCCCGAACGAACTCCAGATCTGGTCTCCCGAGGAAGAACAGGGGGTGGCCGCAGCTCTGTATCGTAAAATGCAATGAATCCTTCTCTCTGATTTTTTCTCCCCGAACGTGAATATATGGAGTTGGAGTTGAGGTCGGTGGAGCCTTGTGGGACCCACAAGGCAGAGGCGCGCCCTAGGGCGGGCGCCCCCCACCCTTGTGGACAGCCAGTGGGTCCCTCTGGTTGATTCTTTCGCCAATATTTTTTTATTTTCCAAAAATAATCTCCGTAAATTTTCAGGTCATTTTGAGAACTTTTATTTCTGCACAAAAATAACACTAAGGCAATTCTGGTGAAAACAACATCAGTCCGGGTTAGTTCCATTCAAATCATGCAAATTAGAGACCAAAACAAGGGCAAAAGAGTTTGGAAAAGTAGATACGATGGAGACGCGAAACTATCATGTTTGGTTAGACAATATATATGTGAATTACCACATCTGTCTATCATACAATGTCTGTACTTTCAATTTCTTTTCTTGTTTATCATCCATTTGAATTGGGGGGGTGATGGCTGTATCTACGGGAGTAAAAACCCATTCTTCACAAAAGGCGGTGCTACCCGTCGATGCAGATAGAACCATGGTTGTACTGGCCCACGAACTAGCCACACCACACATAATCGAGACTCTTATAGATTGTACACTTACACTGTTGGATAGAGAACCAACTACACCCCATCTAACCCCAACCCCAGCGGATAGTAACCCACTTCTAGTTGACACAACACCATGTCCACCACAGAGTACCCCCACATGAGCAGTCTGTAAAGCAACTGCAGTGTCCAAAGCACGAAGACCACCACAGCGAACCCAAACCCCACGTTTAAAGCAGAAGAGCAACTGTTTTCAGGTCAGATTCCGTAGCTATGGTCTATACTACTTTGCTCTTGCATCACTGTATTTATTCATACCAACTAAGTTCTAATTTGAAGGATCCAACTGAAACTCCAATGGCGCAGCAGGTATGTTTTAAACCTATTTCTTTAACTGGATTGTTGTTCTAACTCCTTGCTCTATGTTGATATCAGTTTCAGTTGTATAAACAGTTATGTTCTCATGTCATGCACACTACAAGTGTTGCCAGTGTTGTGTAGTTTTCCCACACTTATATTCTATCTATGCCGTCGTGTCTTAAAAATATATGATTTGAACTGTGTCTCTATCTTGATTTGGCAACATAAACTAGAATGATATGGACAATACAGTGACCATAGTACATAGATAGATGTTTGTTTCATGATGTTATCCTGTCCACCTTACTACTAAACCGGTTTACCAAAATGATTTTCGTATACTACATGTTAAGCCTGTGATGTGTCTGCTTGTTTCTCTTGTAGAATGCGAGCATGATATTGGAGAAGAGCACCCCATTATGAAATGTTAGAGAAAGTAATGCAGATACAATTCAAGATAGTGAGACAACCCAGTTGGTCTCCAAGAAAGGTGATAATAACTATCTTGTAGATAGTGCAACAACACCAAAGTCCTATGTTGATGTAGTGTTCGAGTTACTGGCCACTACCGCTGGCACAAAAAAGCTCTTTGAACTTGTTGCCTGAATCACTTCGGCTTCTTCAGTCTCAGCTACAAGATGAAAGACATCAGTCAGCTGTGCTGCGGCAAGAAGCCGAAGGACTGAGGGAGTTCCTGCAGAATTCAGATGCATACTTTCTGGTGCAACAGCAAGCGTTGGACGATTTTAGTTCTAAACAAGAGAAAACTAATAAGCTTGCTAAGTTTCTTGCCAGCATGGTAGGTATCCAGGATATTGTTTCTTGAGCTCTTCTGAAGTGGTTTCAGTTCTGGATTTGTTTTGCTGCCGTGTTTATTTTCACTCGTGGCCAATTTAGATGCCCAGTGTGTAATATGCTGCTTTGTTCACTATATTTGCACTTGTGATGAACTTTGATGCCCAGTGGATGTAATAGCGTAATAGCCTAGAGTAAGTTGCTTGCTTATTTATTTCCTTATTGTCTTGTTAATTATTTTGCTGGTAGTCGCTGCGGTTCTTTTTCCTTGGTAACCTTTTTATTTATAACTAGGCCATAGTAAACATGGGCAACATACTGACCGTTGTAACCATGGTCCTGCTGCCTGCTGTAGTGGGCCTCCTAACGTCTGTATGATCCATGGGCCTTCTACGGGCCGTATGATCGATTGGCCGAACATGGGTCATACTTTCATGGACAATTAACGGACCGCAATATGGGCCGTAAATGGGCTACAATGGGAATTGTCTGTTTATGGGCCGTGTGACGCCCCTAATTCGACAGTACACTAATCATACACACAAATGTGTACGATCAAGATCAGGGACTCACGGGAAGATATCACAACACAACTCTAGACACAAATCCAAATAATACAAGCTTTATATTACAAGCCAGGGTCCTCGAGGGCTTGAATACAAGCTCGATACACAAGAGTCAGCGGAAGCAACAATATCTGAGTACAGACATAAGTTAAACAAAGATGCCTTAAGAAGGCTAGCACAAACATCAACGATCGAAGAGGCAAGGCCTCCTGCCTAGGACCTCCTAACTACTCCTGGACGTCGGCGGTCTTCACGTAGTAGCATCCATCAGCGGTGGCATCTGGCTCCAGGGATCCACCATCTGGTTGCAACAACCGGAAAGAAGAAAGAAGGGGGAAAAGGGGAGCAAAGCAACCGTGAGTACTCATCCAAAGCACTCGCAAGCATCAGATCTATACTAAGTATGCATTGGTATCAAATGGAAGGGTTGTATCTGTGGACTGAACTTCAGAATGCCAGAATAGAGGGGGAAGGCCTAGCCTATCGAAGACTAGCATCTTCAAACAGCTCCAAGCATCTTGCAGCATGTAGAAGAGTAAAGAATAGTAGTTTATATTTAACAAGCATGTTGTAACATTAATGCCCAGAGATCCTTCCTCGACTCCCTGCGAGAAAGCAATCCCGAAGCCACATATCTTAGGTATCCATTTGTAGTTGTATAAGATCAGGATATAAGTCTGAACGTTTGTTACCGTGGACATGGCTATTAATAAATAATCTTCCCTGCAGAGGTGCACCACGTTTTCCAACACGCTCGATCACTCTGGCTGGACACACCTTTCTGGGGTCAATGCCTGGCCTCGGAAGATCAACACGTCGCAGCCCTACCTAGGCTCAGCAGAGAGGTCCCCGCCGGTCTACATCCTAAGCACTCCGGGGTCTGGGCCCATCGCCCGTTGCACTCCGGATCGTTGCGTACAGGGCGGGTCCAGGCTCCACCACTACAGGATGGTGCCGGCCCAGCCGTGCCGCACTGCTGAAATGGACGTCTGACAAAGCTTCGGCTGATACCACGACATCGAGGCCCATAAGTATTCTCACGTGGTGGTTGGTGCGTAAAGGCCAAAGGCCAACTCAGAACAAATACCCAAACCATAGTGTATTATTAGCTTGCGGAGATGAGCAGAGACTCACGATAAGGTGACCCTGTCGCCCCGTCTCGAGGAAATACGGCAAGGGCTAGCCCATCCCACTCCGGGGTGGCCTGCCTGCCCGGCCGTGCCTCGTAACCATCTTGCGGGTGCTCTCTGGGCCCGCCCGACTTTCATCAAGGTATCAAGTAAAGTCATTGTAACCGTGTGTCCAAACATCAAGGGGAAAACCCGAGGAATCACCCCCGGTGGATTCCACTCAATGTAATCATCAAGGTCAACGTATGAGGAACCACCCCCGAGGTTCACACTTGAGGGGTTGCACGACAGAGCCGTATCGGGAATGGTGAAAGAGAAAATCACCCTTGATGACCACGACCGAATAGCTACACTACAGAATTAATTATCACCAGGAGTGCGTTATGAGGGATCACCCTCGGCACTCGATAGTAGCTCTGCAGAGTCGAGCAACTCGAGGGGCGTGATGTGATGTGAGGTGTCGGGCTCTAGTCGTCGATCACGTCGATCGAGGTGTCAATGATGAAGCAGGGGCAATGTCGGTGTCAAAACCGGCGGATCTCGGGTAGGGGGTCCCAAGCAGTGCGTCTTAGGATCAATGGTAACAGGAAGCAAGGGACACAATGTTTACCCAGGTTCGGGCCCTCTCGATGGAGGTAAAACCCTACGTCCTGCTTGATTAATATTGATGATATGGGTAGTACAAGAGTTGATCTACCACGAGATCAGAGAGGCTAAATCCTAGAAGCTAGCCTATGGTATGATTGTTGTTGTATATCTCTATCGACTAGCCTGGCCTCGGTTTATATAATGCACCAGAGGCCTAGGATAACATGAGTCCTAGCCGAATACGCTGGTGGGGGAGGAGTCCTTGTCTTGATCGCCAAGTCTTGTGGATTCTTCCTTGTATGCGGCAGCTGTCCGGATTGGCCCATGAGTATCCGGCCATGGGGGTCCTC
This sequence comes from Aegilops bicornis, assembly GCA_021605145.1. Classification (NCBI taxonomy): domain Eukaryota; kingdom Viridiplantae; phylum Streptophyta; class Magnoliopsida; order Poales; family Poaceae; genus Aegilops; species Aegilops bicornis. The sequence continues at coordinate 779,207,405 of CM038671.1, read as the reverse complement.
GGCCCAATCCAACTGATCGGGAGACGACGCGTTGAGTACCCCCTAGTCCGTGACACCGTCGAGAGCCCCTGAACCGGTCTTCAAGTTAGGGACGCTCCTCGATTCTTCCGAACTGTTCTTCATCTTCGGTTGCCGGTCTTGAAAACTGGTTCAACAAATCTTCTCATCTTCGATCTTGAGGATTGCCGAAATGCATTCGACAAGTTTATACGTCGGGTATCCGAGGAGCCCCTTTAAGTTTCCGGCCTTTATCAATGCCTTGTTATATTTATGCCACACCTCAGGTTAGAAGTTGTTCCCGGGCGGCAACGTCCTCTTGTGTCCGAGCTCCAATGCCAGACTGCATCCGAGGTATCTTTTGCAGCCGAGCACCAATGCCGGACTGCTTCCCAGCTCTAACGCCGGACTATGTATCCGAGCTCCAACGCCAGACTATGTATCCGAGCTCCAACGCCGGACTGTATCCGAGGTGTCGTAATTCACCTTGGTTCAAATAAGTTTGAAGGAGTTTAGCCGAGCTTAATGCTGGAAATGCTCTCTATGGAGCCAGCCACTAGCGCCCGAGCTTTATGCCGGACTGCTTCCCAGGTGGTACACCACCCCGAATGTGGGCTGATTTTTGCCAATATTTTTGATTGGTGCAATTTATTCTCTGCCTAGATACATAGCCAGTAGCCCTCAAGGTGGGTATCGGTCTAAAACCCGAGATGCCCATGAAGGATGACATAAGACCGCTGATCCTCAGAGCTGCTGAGACTCAAAGTTGATTTGCAAAATCAGTCGAGGATCAAGTCCTAGCTCGCAGAATACTTCGGGACACAAAAAGCGGCGTGCTCAGTCGTCAAGACTCGGGTTGGGTGCGGCCGACCAACCTGAGGATCAAAATCTCCTCGGAAACTGTATTGCACTTAAAATTTTCTGCATAGAACAGGCAATGCAGTAGCCCCCGAGGCACTGGTCGGGTGGCAACGCTAGATCAGGAGATTGATGTGCCCCTTTAATATTTGTAAATAATAAGCCCGAAGCCCAGTAGCCCCCGAGCCTTAATGCGGGCACGGGAGGCCGAATTAAGGATCGATATCCATAGTAAAATCACAAATTATGTGTAATGACTCTATGTATCCAAGTACTTTACGTCATTAATGCTCGGATCCGCATTGTACAAAACTTTGTTGACCAACCATCGGCTGCCACCTCCTCGGCCAATAGCCGAGGACTGTTTGTCCTACTTTATAAAGCCTTTATGAGGGCAAAGATTTACAACAAACAAGGCAATCTGGCCATACGGTTTTATAAACAAAGGTACGCGGAGAGACATGTTATATTATCGCTTAATGTAAGAAATGTCTTTCAAAGAAAATAGTCCCGCTATCGGTTCCTTTCTTTGGGTTGTCATGCTAAGCATGATCATGAAACCTCAGCTCCAATGTAAGAGCAAAATATCGAGGATTTAGTTTGGGAGGCCAGTTAATAGCCCCCAGTAGTGTTCGGCGACAGTCGAGGTCAAGCCGTAAACACTTCGGCCATTGTTATGAATGGCCCGTCATTTAACGCCGTCATCGGATCGTCGACCAGTTTACGCTTATTGTGACAGTCAGTTTTCGGCTTTCTCCACTGAGGTGCTTAACCATGTGAGCTGGAAGCACAATCGCAGTGGTTCTCCCTTTGCACACCTAGCCAAACAAAGCCGAACATAGGAGGCAAGCGCAGGAGCCGGGCAACCCAACTATTGACCGAAGACACAATTCGAAACCGATGCATATATAGCAATATCCGAGAATGTTTTTGCCGAATCTCTAAAGGTGTCCGGCATTGCACTCCGAGACTTGTGCTAAAAACACACAAATAGTTTAAAAGTGCCATGGGCTCGAAAAGCCAAAAAACTTATTCAAAAGGTTAATGTCCGAACTAGATCAAGTGTTCGGTGCCAATCCGAAAATTGGACTTTAGGAAAAAAAGGTGCTTCTGCCGTGCTTTAACATGACACATCCTATCTCAAAACTTCAAGCGGGTCAGCCTACGGCTTCTTTGAGAGAGATATTAGGCTCCCCGGCTAGTGACCGCACACTTGTGTCAAAAAAAGGAGTGATAAATAATAATAAAAACTTTGCAACGACTAAGAATAAAAACACTTATCATAAAACTGCTCATATAAATTTAAGAGCCCCCAAGTGACTTGGGTAAAAGAATGATTGCATGTACCGAGTACTTATATCATATCTATGTTCAACCGAACTTTAAACGCGTCTTAATCGACCGTCGGCTTCTCCCTCTTCGGTCAAGGACCGAAAATTATGTACTCCATCTGTCGAGAATATCGATGGTGTTTCCAATAACCAGGCAATCAGGCCATAAGGCAGTAACAGACAAAGCGCGCTCAGGGAACTTATGCTATATTATTGCAAAGTGTAGGAAGCATCTTCGAAGAAAATAGTACCCCCACCGATACCTTTCTTCGGTGCTCATTGTTATTATGAGACTTGTGCAACAAATTTTTTGTACTCATGAGTTCCGTTGTGTGCCGACCATGATTGAAAACAATAAGAGCGCTAGCTTTCGGCTTCACCGGTCGAGGTCCGGCTCGGGTGACCCAATCGTGACAATCGCAGAGGTGCTCCCTTTACTCAGAGTCAACAATCGGGAACGTAGGGGTAAGCACAGGAGCCAGGCAACCCAGCTTGCAAATCGCTTAAGTCAATATGGTGCATATTGTGGCGTAATACACGAACAAGGAACGAAGCCGTACAAGTATAACCATATGAAAGAGGAAAAAGCTTAATGAAGGAAGCCCCCAAGTAAACGGGGTATTTGAATTTGCGCGTCACAAACAAAGTTTGGACAAGGAAATTTTTACAAGCAACTTTTTTCCAAAAAAGTATAATGCTTGGCCGAGCCGAACACAAGTTAAAAATTTAAAATTTGAGCATGAAGACAACTTAGCTGGTTAATGTGTTCGCATCGATGACGCGGTCCGAGCGTGATGCGGACAAGGTTCCATCCTGCAGCCGGTCCCGAGGTGGCGGAGCAAAGAGCTCGGCACTCAAGTGGTGACATAACACCGCTAATGCAGATTTATTGTGGTGATGCGAAGTCCCGGCATGGGGTAATGAAGTGTTGACGAAGCCCCCCGTCCAGCCGAGGTGACGCCAAAGGATATAGTCTGGCAGGATCATTTTCCAGTGCACAGAAAATAGTGCAAACCGGAGATAATAGTAATAATAATAATAATAAATCGTTGCATAACAAATAATTTATGCAAAGTGAGTAATAAAAGAAATATGGCCTGGTGCCGAAGTCAATGTCGATGCAGGGCGGCGGCGTGATGCGGTAAAGGCATGGCAAGGCCTGAATTCACAGGTCGGTTCGAGTTCCGGATGCGGCGTTCGCCGGACTATGTACGAAAACTGACCGAACCACCATGCGACCGTCATTAATGCGGCCACCATTTGATAGACTGGCTTATTTGTTGTAGCAATCCGAAGAAAGGTGATTCCCAAAATTGGGACACGATCCGCACACCTATCGCCTGATGGGCGATAAAGCAACGGCATGGCGATGCTGGAAAAGGTTGGCTCGCCGAGGCAAAGTCCTCGGTCTAGCTAACGTGACGGAGCCGGTCGGCCAGCGATGCCGAAGTCTCCGGAGTAGGTTGATGAAGAGATGATGAAGCCCCCGGTCTAGCTAACGTGATGAAGCCTCGATGTCAGCCGATGAGTTGAAGTTGGTCGGCGTGGTGGACACCAGCTTGAGAAAGCAACAGTGCGGCCCTGCCAATGCAGGTCGTGACGTGGTCGATGCCGGCTTGATGAAGTGACCGTGCGGTGATGCAGGTGTGCCCGCTCCGTGTAATCCGTGGGGCGGCGATATTGGTGGCGATTTATCCTTCGCGATGCCGAACTATTGTTTGGCTGACCGAGATGATGATCCGAAGAAATTGAGCTCGGCGCAACAAAGCGACGACGTGTCTAACGCAGGTTGGCCGCCATGGAGTGATGTTGTCGGGCTGGTTTGGCACCGGCGCGACGGTGAAGTTCGTATTGCAAGAATACTTTTAATACTAATGGGATGTGTTTGAGAATAAAACACAACACCCCATACGAAAACTTCCTTCAAAAAGGATGTCTGAGATCCCGTTCATAAAGAAGATGAATTCGGGTCGGATTCGTTCTCGCGCAGAAAGTAGATCCAAAAAGTGATGCAATAATCGGAAGTTTCCCGGAGTTTGGACAGTCGGATCGTGCTGAAGTTTTGGCAGGTGGTAGATATGGTAATTCCGCAGAAAGTCAACGGTTGGATCTTCCAAAGGACATCCGAGCTAGATGCTGGATACCACGCCCTAAACTCGTCCGGATTCTCGTCCAGATTCAATAGGGCTCCGGTATATCGGAGATTGCCGGATATTCCTCCATCGGAACTCGATGAAATTTTTGCAGGGTTGTTGTAGAATTAATTCCGCATAATTCCACCGAAGTAATCGTTTAGGCGACACTCGAGGAGGCGGTGGCGGCGGATACAAGTTTGCTGTCCAGAAAAACAGCACGGTCACATGAGGGCAATCTTGACGTTGAGCCCCCGAGCTCCCTGGATGACTCCTCCATGATCTTGATAGAGATCGGAGTTGGTGTTGATGAAGGCCCTCATCCGAACATGACGATCGGAGGTAGGGCGCAGTCCTCGGTCAAGCCAAGGTGACCCGGTCGAAATTTGGTGACGAAGAAGCCGACGTCGCAGTTGACCTGCCGTCGATCCATTGATCCTTTCGCCGATCACACAGCGGAACTCTCAATGAAAGCACCAATGTCGGTGTAAAAACCGGCGGATCTCGGGTAGGGGTCCCAACCAGTGCGTCTTAGGATCAATGGTAACAGGAAGCAAGGGACACAATGTTTAGCCAGGTTCGGGCCCTCTCGATGTAGGTAAAACCCTACGTCCTGCTTGATTAATATTGATGGTATGGGTAGTACAAGAGTTGATCTACCACGAGATCAGAGAGGCTAAACCCTAGAAGCTAGCCTATGGTATGATTGTTGTTGTATATCTCTATCGACTAGCCTGGCCTCGGTTTATATAATGCACCAGAGGCCTAGGATAACATGGGTCCTAGCCGAATACGCCGGTGGGGGAGGAGTCCTTGTCATGATCGCCAAGTCTTGTGGATTCTTCCTTGTATGCGGCAGCTGTCCGGACTGGCCCATGAGTATACGGCTGAGGGAGTCCCGGATTAGGGGGTGTCCGGATAGCCGGACTACCATCATCGGCCGGACTATCATTTGCCGGACTATCATCATCGAGCGGACTCCAAGGCTATGAAGATAGAAGATTGAAGACTTCACCCCATGTCCGGATGGGACTTTCCTTGGCGTGGAAGGCAAGCTTGGCGATACGGACATGTAGATCTCCTACCATTGTAACCGACTCTATGTAACCCTAGCCCTCCCCGGTGTCTATATAAACCGGATGGCTTTAGTCCGTAGGACAACAATCACAACAACCCTTACAATCATACCATAGGCTAGCTTCTAGGGTTTAGCCTCCTTGATCTCGTGGTAGATCCACTCTTGTAAACATCCACAATATCAATATCAATCAAGCGGGGACGTAGGGTTTTACCTCCATCAAGAGGGCCCGAACCTGGTAAACATCGTGTCCCTTGTCTCCTGTTACCATCCGCCTAGACGCACAGTTCGGGACCCCCTACCCGAGATCCGCCGGTTTTGACACCGACAACGGCCATGGGGGTCCTCGGCCCAATCCAACTGATCGGGAGACGACGCGTTGAGTACCCCCTAGTCCAGGACACCGTCAGGCAACAAGGACAAGTGGGGGTCACTGATGGATCACTAACCAACCTATACTAAGCAGTTTAGGATAAGCAGGTAGGTAACAAAAGCAGGTACAAAAGCAGGCTATGCATCAGAATAGGAGCAAACAATAATGGTAGCAAAATCTAATGCAAGCATGAGAGTATAGAATGGGTGATATCGAGATGATCAAAGGGGCAGGGGCTTGCCTGGTTGCTCAGACAAGAAGGAGGGTCGTCGGTGACGTAGTCGATCACAGTGGCATCAACAGCGGTCTCAGGGTCTATCGGAGAGAAGAGGGGGAAGATACAGTAAATACACGCAAACATACGCATAACATGACAATAAGCGGTGCTAGATGTGTTCTAACGCAATGCTAGGTGATACTGGCGAAGGGGGAAACATCCGGGAAAGTTTTCCCGGTTCCAGACGTCTGTCAGACAGATGAACCGGAGGGGAAAGGTTGCATGTTTGTTGTGCTAGGGATGTCTGGCGGACGAACGGACCGTGATTTAGGATTCGCCTCGTCGTTCTGAGCAACGTTCATGTACAAAGTTTTGCGATCCGAGTTACGGTTTATTAATATTTTGAAGTTTTATTAATATTCTGAAATTAACATATTTAAATTAAATGGAAAATAGGGTTATGACATGAGGCAACAAGGCTGTTGACTGGGTCAAACTTACAGGTGGGTACTGCTGTCATTGACACTTCTTAAATAAGCAGGTTTAATTAGACTAAAAATGTTCATTAGGCTAATTAATCAAAGTTAATTAATTAACTAATTAATTTATTTATTAATTATTAATTTTAATCCTTAAAAAAAACAGGGGCGGGTGAGGGAGTCCTGGATAAGGGGGTATCCGGACAGCCGGACTGTGTACAACGTCCAGACTATTGAATCGTGAAGATACAAGACTCAAGACGTCGGCCCGTGTCCGGATGGGACTCTCCTTGGCGTGGAAGGCAAGCTTGGCGATCCGGATATTATGTTTCCTTTCTTGTAACCGACTCCATGTAAACCCTAGCCCTCTCCGGTGTCTATATAAACCGGAGAGGTTGGTCCTTAGAAGGCCGATCACCATTACAATCATACCATCATAGGCTAGCTCCTACGGTTTAGCCTCTAGGATCTCGTGGTAGATCTACTCTTGTACTACCCATATCATCAATATTAATCAAGCAGGAAGTAGGGTTTTACCTCCATCAAGAGGGCCTGAATCTGGGTAAACATTTGGGTCCCTTGCTTCCTGTTACCATCAGCCTTGACGCACAGATCGGGACCCCCTACCCGAGATCCGCCGGTTTTGACTCCGACATTGGTGCTTTCATTGAGAGTTCCTCTGTGTCGTCGCCGCAAGGCTCGATGGCTCGTATCGTCATCAAGGACGACATTACCTCGGAGGGAGCTCCAGCTGTAGGCCAGACGCTCTGCCTTGGCGGCTTTATCATGGCCGCCCCGTCGGCGGTAGCGCCAACGATGGCCTCTCAAGTCATCAATCATAACCTTCCTGTCAGTTCGGAACTTGCCGAACAGATGGATCCAATGGAGCTCTCTTCCCTTAATGAACTCTTGGATCACATCGCCGCTCTGGGAGTCGCTACGAACTATGACCGGATTGGGCTTAAACCCGACTGAAGGGACATCAGGTCCCCGCCGGCCACCCATGAGATAGCGATAGTGGAGGAACCACACGCGGATTGTCCCTCAACTTTGAGGACAAATTACGTTCGGATCGCCGAACTCCTTGAGCCGAAAACCTGCTCAGAGGACAACCTGACCCAGGTCCCGGACTTAGAATCGGGCATTGGGCCAAAGAAATTGGGCAGCACTCCGGATTCCGAGCTGTTAAGCTCGGAACCGCCCGCGCCCTTGGGCGTTAGATCGGATCAAAATCCGGATTCTGCTAACAACACCTACCTGGACGTAAACTGTCTCTCCCGTATTAGGCAAGAACCCCAGGAAACCGGACATCACTGCTGGGCCAGATTGCTCCTTGTGCTTAACAAGGTCAAGGACTGCCGTGAGGAGAGCATGGTCTCACTCTTCTGCAGAAACTGCACGGACGAAGGACTCCTCAATGCTATAAGCCACCGCGACATAGTACGCTTCGTGGACTTGGCAATCATAGTACGAAAGTACTGTGCGATGGAGAGCGCTTGGAAAACCCAAACCGAATTTTGGGATAGTACTGCTCTCACCAAGACCTTTGTCCGAACTAAACGGGCAAACTCTCGTAAGTCGTCCGATCGAATCCCCAAGAAATCAAAGCCCACCCCAGGGCGGGGATCCGTATTGGAAGAATGGCTCGACTGGCCATGTAAGCTCCACAGTACCCCGGATACAATACCGACTCATAGCCTTAGGGCATGTTGGATACTGCGGCAGGTGGCAAAAAGTGGCGAGGATCTTCTTGTAGGCCATAAAGCGGAACAACATCCTGCCAGCAGACACAATACGGTACTAACAGTCTTCGAGACTTTTGCCTCGAACAACAGGCGCAAGCGGGCTCGTCGAAGCTCCGCAGAAATTTGCCATGTGGCGAAGATAAACCCCTGGAACGACACTGCTATAACTTTCAAAGCCGGTGATGAACCTCGATTCCAGACTGTCCGGGTACCGGCCGCTCTGGTCCTTAGCCCAATCGCGGACGGCTTTCTACTCACCAAAGTACTCATGGACGGCGGAAGCGGATTAAACTTGATCTATGAGGAAACGCTCAGCAAGATGGAAATTGATAAAGGACGCATCGAGCAGAGCGGCACCACCTTCAGGGGAATCATCCCTACTCGGGAAGCACGGTGCGCGGGAAAAATCACACTCGATGTGGTATTCGGCACCCTGGATAATTATAGGTCCAAAGAAATCACATTCCAAGTCGCTCCCTTTAGCAGCGGATACCACGCCCTTCTAGGGCGGGACGCGTTTACAAGCTTTCAAGCTGTACCCCATTACGGGTACATCAAGCTTAAAATGCCCGGACCCAATGGAATCATCACTCTAACCGGTGATCCGGACGTCGCACTCCGCGCCAAAAACAAAACCGCAGCACTAGCCCTGGAAGCATTATCTGAAGCCCTAGTAGCCGAAGAGTTAACAACACTGCGGGCCACCGTGGACAGGGACAATGTGATACTCGACAAGCGACCCAAGTCCACCTCATTTAAACCTGCAGACGAGATAGTCAAATTCCAAGTCCACCCAACGGACGCCACGAAGACAGCATCCATCGGGACACAGTTGAGCCCCGCGATGGACGCCGCACTGCGAGGTTTCTTACGCGAGAATTGGGATATTTTTTCCTGGCACCCTTCGGACATGCCATGCATCCCACAACGGTTGGCCGAACACAGCCTCAATATACTAAAGGGATACAAACCGGTCAAACAGACTCTAAGGCGGTTTTCAGAACCCAAACGACATGCCATGGGGAAGAGCTAGCCAAGCTACTTGAGGCCAGATTCATCAGAGATATTAAACATCCGGATTGGCTGGCAAATTTGGTAATGGTACCAAAAAAGGACAAATCCTGGCGCCTATGCGTCGACTTCAAAGACCTCAACAAGGCTTGCCCCAAGGATCCCTTTCCCCTCCCTCGCATCGATCAAATCATCGATGCCACAGCTGAACCACGACTTCAGTATTTTCTCGACGCATACTCTGGATACCATCAAATAAAGATGGGAGAGTCTGACCAAGCTGCAACAGCTTTTATAACGCCATACGGCCCTTTTTGCTTCAACACTATGCCCTTCGGGCTCAAGAATGCCGGCGCAACCTATCAACGCATGATTCAAACATGCCTGGAAAAACAAATCGGCAAAATAGTGGAAGCATATGTGGACGACGTGGTCATAAAAACTAGACACATCGAAACCCTAATAGATGACTTGAGGCTTACATTCGATAACCTCCGGACATATAACATCAAGTTGAATCCAGAAAAATGCGTTTTCGGTGTCCCCTCGGGGAAGCTGTTGGGCTTCATTGTTTCCAATAGAGTAATCGAAGCGAATCCAGCAAAAATCCGAGCTCTGTCACAATTGGCTATACCAATAGACCTCAAGCACATCCAGAAGATAGCTGGATGCATGGCCGCTTTGAGCCGCTTTATATCCAGGCTAGGAGAAAAGGCATTGCCTCTTTACCACCTCCTTCGGTGCACCGAACACTTTTTATGGGCGGATGCAGCCGTGGCCGGACTCAATGAGATAAAGACCTTATTGGCCAGTAAACCAGTCCTAACAGCGCCAAACATCGGCAAACCTATGCTACTATACATAGCTGCAACACATCAAGTGGTAAGCGCAGTGCTCGTCGTCGAACGAGAGGTGGACGGATACAAATTCCCGCTTCAAAAGCCGGTTTATTACGTATCCACGGTCCTCAACCAATGCAAATCCCGATACCCACAGTATCAAAAAATAGCATACGCGGTCTTCATGGCATCCCGGAAGCTAAGACACTACTTTCAAGAGTGTTCGATTACCGTCGGCTCCGAAGTACCACTCAATGACATAATTAATAACCGCGACGCTACGGGCTGGATAGCTAAATGGGCTATCGAGCTCCTGCCGTTCGACATAATATACAAACCACGGCGAGCCATTAAGTCGCAAGTACTGGCTGACTTTGTCGCCAAATGGACAGAAGCCGAACTCCCTAAAGAGTACGGCGCGTACTCCAACTGGATCATGCACTTTGACGGCTCCAAAAGGCAGGCCGGACTGGGAGCAGGGGTAGTCCTGACGTCTCCCACCGGGGACACGGTCCAGTACGTCCTACAAATATTATACATAGACTCCAACAATGCAGCCGAATATGAGCCTCTGTTGCATGGTCTTCGGATGGCAGTCTCCATGGGCATCCAACGCCTGGAAGTCCGCGGGGATTCGAACCTCGCAATATCACAAATAAATGGAGACTTTGATGCAAGGATCCGAAAATGGCAGCCTATCGTAATGCCGTCCTCAAAATGTCAGCTCGGTTCGAGGGGCTCGAATTCCACCATGTGGCTCGAGAAAACAATCAAGCGGCGGACGTCCTCGCATGCATCAGCGCTAAAGGCGACCCTGTCCCACCTAATATATTCCTGGAAAGGCTGTTCAAGCCATCTGTAGTATGGGAAGGGGAGTCCGGCAATACCAGCACGGATCCGAACACACCCCCAGACTCCGAACCATCAGACAGAATCGGAGGCTCTGCCACCGAAATAACCTCTTCGGCCCACGAAATCATGGCCGTAATCACCTCGTGGACCGAGCCTTTCTTGGCCTACCTAAATAGGCAGGAGCTCCCCGAAGACCAAAATGAAGCACGCTGCATAGTCCGGCTTTCTAAAGCTTACAAAGTCCACAAAGGGGAACTCTACAAGAAAAGCGCGACCGGAGTGCTCCAGAGGTGCATCTCCGAAGAGGAAGGGCGGCAACTACTGGCTGAAATCCATGCCGGACTGGGCGGACACCACGTCGCAGCTCGAGCGCTAGTCAGCAAAGCATTCCGTACAGGCTTCTATTGGCCGACGGCCCGAGCAGACGCACATGACCTTGTCCAACATTGCGTCAGCTGCCAGCTCTTCGCCAATCGGAGTCATATGCCCCCTACCGCTCTCCAAACAATCCCCATAAGTTGGCCCTTCGCGGTCTGGGGGCTGGATATGGTCGGACCTCTTAAAGGGGGAAGCCATAAGAAAAAATATACTTATTGATCATGGTGGACAAATTCACCAAATGGATCGAAGCCAAACCAATCAAAACGGCCGAATCCGGACCAGTAATAGACTTCATATCCGGGGTCGTACACCGGTACGGTGTCCCCCATAGCATCATCACTGATAATGGCTCAAATTTCACAGCCGATGAAGTGAAAGCTTGGTGCGGCAAAATGGGCATTAAGCTCGACTACACTTCTGTCTACCACCCCCAAACAAACGGCCAGGTCGAACGGGCAAATGGTCTCATCATGAGCAGCATAAAACCCAGACTAGTGTGATCTTTAACAGAATCGGATACGCACTGGGTAGAGGAGCTCGACTTCGTACTCTGGGGGCTGCGGACCACACCAAATAGAACCACCGGATATACACCAATTTTTATGGTGTACGGTGCGGAAGCAGTACTACCCTGTGACATAATACATGATTCGCCATGCGTACGCATGTACGAAGAGAAGGAAGCCGAGTTAGATCGGCAGGATAACTTGGATGCCCTGGAGGAGGAGCGCGATGTCGCAAAAGCCCGTTCCGCATTCTATCAGCAGCAGGCTCGACGATATCAAAGCAGAGAAGTGCGGGCCAAAACTTACAATATTGGTGAGCTCGTTCTACGCCTACCAGAGAAGAAGAAGGACAAACTCAAACCCAAGTGGGAAGGTCCCTTCGTCATTGACAAAGTTCTCACCGGAGGAGCGTACCGCTTACGTAATGCATCCGATAACAGACTCGAGCCGAACCCATGGAACGCGGCCAGACTCCGGAGATTCTACGCCTAACGCCGAACTCAGTGTTCGTCTCCTTACCCCTCCTTTTTAATTATGCTCCACCCCTTTTCTCTCCTTTCTCGACCCCTTTTTCTCTTCACACAAAGTATTTAATACAGCGCGGACTCTCGGACAACTCCGGCCGTACTATGTGTGTAAGTTGTACCTGGGGGCTTCCTATTCGGAAGCCAGACATAATTAATTTAAATGGCTTTTTGCCCATCGCATATGCGTTCCTTTTCCATATGTGCCCTTTCTTCACCATTATATGCATCGATATGACTTAAGATGTGGCCAAGGTGGGTTGCCTGGTTCTTGTGTTTATGCCCTACGTTCCCGTTAATTCGGCTAGGGCATAAGGGGAGCACCTCTGCGATTGTTACTGCTAGTTAAGCCGGATGTGTACCTCAGACTGGGTGAAGCCGAAAGCTAGTTTCCTTAAGAGAATATTCGATCGGTGAACAAAGGATATATTCGTTGGTTACAACAAAAAAACCTAGAAGCTTTGTATTCTGCGCCATCGTTCGCAGTCCGGACATGTGCATCGACACATGCATACCCAGGGAAAGGAACCCCTAAGGGAACTATTCTCCCTGGAAGATGTCTCTTGCTATCCATGCAATATAACATAACAAGTTGGGTACTTGTCTGTTCAAGCACTTATGAACCCTACGTCTGGTCTCCACGCATACCCCGGTTTTTGTATAACCGAGCGGGTATTCGGACACACCCCGGACTATAGGATCCGGGGCTAAAGCGAAAAGGTCCGCCATGACAAATGATTTCAATCCGGCTAGGGGCTACTTATTCCAATTAAATTACACAGACACTGAGACTGACTATATTCCTCCTCTATACCATCTAACAGGCTATCTAGCCTACAATCCTGTTGAGAATACTTAGCGGCTAACGCTACCTGGTCATATACCAGACTCACGGGAATTTCTTGCCCATCGGGCCCCGCCGGTCCTACTTCGGCCATATGGTTCGGGTCCAGCTTGGTGTAGCGTGTCTTCACCATTGCCTAGGCTTCTCTTGCTCCTTGTCGGCCTGCTGATATCTTCCACAGACGGAAGCGCCGCCGGGCTCCTTGAAGCAGGCCCGCAAGCTCCCCCATGCCATTCGGCAGGAGGCTCGATGGCCACAAGGCCTGAGCAATGCGAGTGCATCACCTGTCAAGCACACTCGTGCAGCTGCAAAAGTTCTTGCAGCAAATCACCTGCAGATGAGGGCATCTCTTCTTCACGCCAACCCGTTAACATTCCTGCAAGAAAAAAAAATTCAAAAAACTTCCTCGCCGAACTATCACACAGTTTGCTGGAGCTCTTACCATAAATGCTGCATCGAAGCCTTTTCGTTCTCCGTCACGGAGTCCGCCAGTTGAGCGCGGACGTCCTTTAATTCCACGTCCAGACGAATATTGGCATATTGTAGCTTGTTCTTCTCTTGCGTCACTTGCGTAAGGATGCGCTCACCAGCCTTTAGCTGCCGTTGGAGATGCGAGTCGTCACCCATTATGCCCTCTGGATTCACCCACGGATGGTCTACAGAACTTTCTGTTAGACAAACCGCACCGGCCATTTACTAACTGGTACATCTACGCATAATGGAGACAAATATTACCAGAGGGCCTTTTCTACTGTTCATGGTCAAAAAAAATATTACCAGAGGGGGCTTTTCGGGATCCCTCTAACTTGGCTACCGCATCAGTCAGCTGGGCCTTGCATGCCTCTAGCTTCCGCGCCAATTGTTCATTCTTGTCCACGAGGACCTATGCATATATTGATCCTTCAAACAGTTGTCCCAACTATTCCAAGTCTCTGGGGCTACTGCCATACATACTTATCAAAATGTCTTACCCGTATGTCTTTGGTATACTGGTTTGTCGCTCAGGCAAGCCCGCCTCGAGCAGCTCGGACATATGCGTCCGCCGAATTGAAGGCATTAAAAGCCTCTTCGGAAAAGATGTTGTTCCGGAGCACAGACCTCCGGCGCCGGTGACTCATGGCACTCTCCACTTCGGAGTTCGTGGCCGAACACATATCCGCATCCTCCGTCGGGGAAATTAGCGGTGCTGGCCCCGTGTTCGCCTCCGCCCCCGAAGCCGGTTCTGGAACCCGGCCGGTGGAGGCGTGATCGGCGGTGTCTCCGGACATAGTCCGCTTATTCCTGTTCCTGCCAGACACAAAGGGCGCTGTCATATTTCAAATTCTATAATCACATGATAGGTTATTACTTTACCTCTATAGCGGTGTGTCAACCCTCACCGCCTTCCCCTTAAGACTGCCCGGTCCGGACGTCCGTGGTTGACGAGTCCCTAGGGGCTCGGCCCCTCGCTCTGGCCGTCGTTTCTGCAAATAGAACAACGCCTCAAGGGTAAATTATAATACCTGGGGGGAGTCCTCTTCGGAGGATAGGGTTTTTTAGCTCGGCTTACACGCGACGCGGGGAGCAGGCCAGGGTAGTCGGCCGTAATGGCCACTAAGGCGCCATCCCATCTTGCTTGATAAAATACCCTGTTGACAAGCTCCACAGTAATATCCAGATCTACTTTGAGTCCCGGATCTAGGGCCCTTCTAGGGTCCTCTAGTTGCGGGGAGGGGCTGAAGATTCCTTCTATGGCCCTCCTCAGCTGCTGCTCAGAAGCATTGATGCAAGTATTCTTAGCAGAAGAACGCTAGAGTAAGTGAAGCAGGGAAAAGAATGGCAACTTACCCACTGGGGGGTTGTACATGGAGAATCCGTCCCGCGTTTTTATGCGAAGGAATTCCTCCTCTTCCCTTTTGTACAAATCGGACAATATCCTTGCCAAAGCGGCAGCGGAGTCCGGACCCTTATGGCCGCAGCGGGTGGCGTCGTCTTCCCCGTTGAAATGCCACATGGGCTTCCCCCGATATTGGAGCGGGTGCACTCCCCTTGAGGGAGTCCTGGACTAGGGGGTGTCCGGATAGCCGAACTATCATCATTCGCCGGACTCCAAGACTATGAAGATACAATATTGAAGACTTTGTCCTGTGTCCGGATGGGACTTTCCTTGGCGTCGAAGGCAAGCTTGCCAATACGGATCTGTAGATCTCCTACCATTATAACCGACTCTGTGTAACCCTAGCCCTCTCCGGTGTCTATATAAACCGGAGGGTTTTAGTCCGTAGGACGAACAACAATCATACCATAGGCTAGCTTCTAGGTTTAGGATCTTTGATCTCGTGGTAGATCTACTCTTGTACTACCCATATCATCAATATTAATCAAGCAGGGCGTAGGGTTTTACCTCCATCGAGAGGGCCCGAACACAGGTAAAAACATCGTGTCCCTTGTTTCCTGTTACCATCCGCCTAGACGCAGTTCGGGACCCCTACCGAGATCCGCCGGTTTTGACACCGACATTGGTGCTTTCATTGAGAGTTCCTCTGTGCCGTCGCAATCAGGAAGGATGCCTCGTACCGTCTTTAAAGACGGCACCATTGCCAAAAGAGCTTTGGCCATCGGCCAAACTATCCGGCTAGGCGGTTTTCTTATGACCGCCTATTCGGCCGCCTCGCCGACGATGACCTCTCGGGTCATTAAAAGCGATCTTCACGTCAGCTCGGAATTTGTCGACCAGCTAGATCCGATGGAGCTCTCCTCCTTAAATGAGCTCTTGGATCGCATCGCCGCCCTGGGAGTCGCTACAGACTACGATCAGATTGGGCTTAAAACCGATCTGAGAGAGATCAACTGTCCCGAGGCTTCCCACCATGTTGTTGTGGTGGAGGAACAGCACGGCGACTCTTCTCCTACATTAAGGACAAGTTATGTCCGAATTCCCGACCCCTCCATGCCAGATTCCCGCGGAGGGACGGACGTCAACCAAGCACTGAACCTAAAGTCAGGCAGCGGGCCAGATTTGTCGGACAACGTCCAACAACCCAAGCTTCCAAGTTCGGAAACTTTTCGGCCCTTGAGTCATAGATTGGATGGGGTTCCGAATTTAATTCCACCCGCCCACCCGAACACAAGCGATCTATCTCGAATCCGGCAAGAGCCCGCTGAAACAGTACATCATTACTGGGCCAGATTCCTCCTGGTTATGGACAAGATAAAGGACTGCCCTGAGGAAAGCGCAATATCAATCTTCTGCAACAATTGCACAGACAAGGGAATCATGAACGCCATAAGTCGTCGTGAAATTACACGCTTCTCCGACTTGACGTCCATAGTACGAAAGTACTGTGCAATGGAGAGTACCTGGAAAACCAAAACCAAATTTTGGGACAATCCGGCTCCGAACACAACCCTAGTCCGAAATAAAAGGGTGCATCATATTCAAGCGCCTGGGTTAAAAACCAAAAAGCAAAAACCCCCTAAAGGGCACGGAACCGTACTGGAGGGATGGCTCAGCGGACCCTGCAAAATCCATAGTACAGAGGGCGCCACTCCAACACATAGCCTTCGAGCATGTTGGATACTACGGCAGGTGGCCAAAAGTGGCGAAGAGCTTCTAGCCCAAGAGAACCAGCCCAGCAGTACCAGTACGGTATTAACAGTCTTCGAGACTTTCGCATCAAATAATATGCGGAAACAAACACTCCGCAGCCTCGCCGAAGTCTACCAAGTAGCAACAATAAATCCATGGAGCGACATGGCTATTACCTTTAACGCCAATGACGAACCTAAATTCCGAAGAGCCCGAGCACCAGCCGCATTGGTCCTCAGTCCAATAGTGGACGGCTTTCGCCTTACTAAGGTACTCATGGATGGCGGCAGCGGATTAAACCTCATCTATGAGGAAACCCTTCGAAAAATGGAAGTAGACTGGAGCCGCATTGAGCGAAGCAACACAACCTTCAGAGGAATAATCCCTAGTCGGGAAGCATGCTGCACAGGAAAAATAACCCTGGATGTAGTATTCGGATCGCCGGACAACTACAGGTCCGAGGAGATCACGTTCCATGTGGCCCCGTTCAGCAGCGGATATCACGCTTTATTAGGACGAGAGGCATTCACAATTTTTCAAGCTATACCCCATTACGGGTACATGAAGCTCAAAATTCCCGGGCCCAACGGAATCATCACCCTCGCCAGTGATCCGGACGTAGCGCTCCGCGCCGAAAATAAGACAGCCGCACTAGCCCTAGAGGCGTTATCTAAAGCCCTAGCGGCCGAGGAACTCACAGCGCTGCGCTCCACGGTGAACAGGGATGACGTGATACTTGACAAAAGATCCAAGTCCACCTCTTTTAAGCCAGCGGACGAAATAGTTGAATTCCATGTCCATCCAATGGACCCTACAAAAAACGGCCTCCATTGGGGCACAATTAAACCCTGATGTAGACGCCGCACTACGAGAATTCCTTCGGGAAAATTGGGACATCTTTTCCTGGCACCCTTCAGACATGCCAGGAATCCCACGCCGGTTGGTAGAGCACAGCCTAAATATCCTAAAAGGATTCAAGCCAGTCAAACAGGCTCTTCGGCGATTTTCCGAACCCAAAAGACAGGCAATGGGAGAGGAGCTAGCCAAACTATTAGAAGCCGGATTCATCAGAGACATAAAACATCCGGACTGGCTAGCAAACCTGGTAATGGTACCAAAGAAGGACAAATCCTGGCGCCTGTGTGTCGATTTCAAATACCTTAACAAGGCTTGTCCAAAGGATCCTTTCCCCCTTCCCCGCATCGATCAAATTATCGATGCTACCGCAGGGCACGATTCGTTGTGCTTCCTCAACGCATACTCCGGCTACCATCAAATCAAGAAGGCGGAGCCAGACCAAGCCGCAACGGCAGTCATTACTCCATACAGACCATTCTGCTTCAACACAATGCCCTTCGGGCTCAAAAACGCCGGCGCAACATATCAGCGCATGATTCAGACATGTCTGGCAACCCAGATCGGCAAAACAGTGGAGGCATACATAGACGATGTGGTTGTCAAGTCTAAACACGTTGAAACTCTAGTAGACGATTTGAGGCTCACATTTGACAACCTCCGAGCATATGACATTAAGCTCAACCCGGAAAAATGCGTTTTCGGCGTACCAGCCGGAAAGCTCTTGGGCTTCATTGTATCCGGTAGAGGAATTGAAGCAAACCCAGCCAAGATCCGAGCTCTGTCACAATTGGATATCCCAAAGGACCTCAAGCAAATACAAAAATTGACTGGATGCGTGGCGGCTGTAAGCCGCTTCATCTCCCGCTTGGGGGATAAGGCATTACCCCTTTATCGCCTCCTCCGGCGCACCAAACACTTCGAATGGACGGATGCCGCCACGGCCGGCCTCGAAGAAATAAAGGCCATATTGGCAACAAATCTGGTCCTGGCCGCGCCCAACTTGGGCGAACCAATGTTATTATATATCGCGGCAACACATCAAGTTGTAAGCGCGGTGCTCGTCGTCGAACGAGAAACGGAAGGACACAAATTCCCTCTTCAAAAACCAGTGTACTACGTATCCACTGTCCTAACTCCATGCAAGTCCCGGTATCCACATTATCAAAAGATAGCGTACGCGGTGTTCATGACATCCCGGAAGCTACGACACTACTTTCAAGAGTGTTCAATAACAGTAGCCACCGAAGTACCTCATAACGACATTATAAACAACCGCGACGCGACTGGCAGGATTGCAAAATGGGCCATCGAGCTCCTACCATTTGACATAACCTATAAACCACGGCGAGCTATCAATTCGCACGTTTTGGCCGCCTTCATCGCTGAATGGACCGAAACCGAACTCCCTAAAGAGTACGACGCATACTCCAATTGGATCATGCACTTCGACGGCTCCAAAATGTTGGCCGGCATGGGGGCTGGCGTCGTCCTGACGTCCCCAACCGGAGACATAGTCCAATACGTACTCCAGATAATGTACACGGACTCCAACAACGCAGCCGAATACGAGGCCCTTCTACATGGCCTCCGGATGGCGGTCTCCATGGGCATTAAACACCAAGAGGTGCGGGGGGATTAGAACCTCGCGATATCCCAAATAAATGGAGACTTCGATGCCAAGGATCCGAAAATGGCAGCTTACCGTAACGCCATTCTGAAAATGTCAGCTCGGTTTGAATGGCTCGAATTTCACCATATAGCCCGGGATAATAATCAAGCGGCAGACGTATTGGCACGTTTTGGCGCAAAGCGCGATACCGTCCCTCCCAACATCTTCCTGGAACGGCTTTTCAAGCCATCCGTACTATGGGAAGGGGAGTCCGGAAACAACAATCCGGACCCAACCGCACCGCCCGACACCGCACATTCTGACGCAATCGGTGGTTCTGCCAATGAAATAACACCTTCAGCCCACAAAATAATGGCAGACATTGCCCCATGGACCGAGCCTTTCCTAGCTTACCTAACTAGACAGGAACTTCCCGAGGACCAAAACGAGGCCCGCTGCATAGTACGGCGATCTAAAGCCTATAAGGTCCATGAGGGAGAGCTCTATAAAAAAAGCATAACCGGAGTCCTTCAAAGGTGTATCTCCAAATAGGAAGGGCGAAATCATCTGGCTGAAATTCATGCCGGACTCGGTGGGCACCACGCCGCAGCCCGGGCCCTTGTAAGCAAAGCCTTCCGTACAGGATTTTATTGGCCAACGGCCTGGGCAGACGCTCAGGATTTAGTCCAACAATGCGTCAGTTGCCAGCTCTTTGCTAATCAAAGCCACATGGCTCTCACCGCCCTAAAAACTATACCCATCACCCGCCGTTCATGGTCCGGGGCTTGACATGGTTGGACCCCTTAAAGGAGGAACCCACAAGCAAAAATACCTATTGGTCATGGTGGATAAATTCACCAAATGGATAGAGGCCAAGCCAGTTAAGACGGCCGAATCCGGACCCGTGATAGAATTCATATCAGGGGTAGTACACCGTTACAGCGTCCCCCACAGCATCATCACTGATAACGGCACGAACTTCACGGCCGACGAGGTCAAACTCTGGTGCAAAAACATGGGCATCAAGCTCGACTACGCTTCAGTCTATCACCCTCAAATCAACGGTCAAGTCGAACTAGTAAATGGTCTAATCATGAGTGGCATCAAACCCAGACTAGGGCGGTCCCATAAGGAATCCAACACGCATTGGGTAGAGGAGCTCGACTCCGTACTCTGGGGGCTGCGGACCACGCCAAACCGCACTACCGGATTCACACCATTTTTATGGTATACGGCGCAGAGGCAGTTTTGCCCTGCGACATAATTCATGACTCACCTCGCGTGCGCATGTACGAAGAAAGAGAAGCCGAGCTGGATCGGCAGGACAGTTTGGACGCCTTAGAGGAGGAGCGTGACGTGGCAAAAGCTCGTTCCGCATTCTATCAACATCAAGCTCGAAGATATCAAAGCAGAGAAGTACGGGCCAAAACTTACAATGTTGGCGAACTAGTTCTACGCCTGCCAGACAAGAAAAAGGACAAACTCAAGCCCAAATGAGAAGGTCCTTTCATCATCGACCAAGTCCTGACCGGCGGAGCGTACCGTCTGCGAAACGCATCGGATAACCGACTCGAGCCAAACCCATGGAACGCAGCCCGTCTCCGTAGATTCTACGCCTAGCGCCGGACTCTGAGTTCGTCTCCCTCCCCCGTCTATATTTTATACTTTAACTGTCTTTTGTTTCCCCCCCTTTTTTCTTTCCTTTTTCCTCTCACGGGCCTTCGGTGGCTCGTCTGCGCATTGTTCGCACAAACTTGACGTGCTACTCGCACTCATTATACCTGGGGGCTTCTTTCACAGAAGCTTATTTATACGGGCTTTATACCCAATACATGTGTCACACTTCCGCATGTACCTTTTATTCACCATTATATGCATCGATATGACTTAAGTTTTTGGCCAAGCTGGTTTGCCTGGCTCCTGTGCTTACCCCTACATTCCTGATTGTTCGGCTAGGAGGTAAAGGGAGCACCTCTGCGATTGTTACTGCCGGATCAGCCGGATGTGTACCTCAGACTAGGTGAAGCCGAAAGCTAGCGTTCTTAAGGGAATATTCGGTCGGTGAATTGAAAGATGATTTCCTAACTATTTATTTATCTTCCCCCAGATGCTTTCCTACTTTTTTCGCAGTCCAGACATGCACTTTAGGGCATGCCTCCCAGGGAAAGGAACCCCTAACGGAACTATTCTCCCTGGAAGATGTTTCTTACTAACCATGTAATATAACATAACTAGCTGGGCACTTGTCTGATAAAGCGCTAATGACCCCTACGCCTGGTCTCCATGCATGCCCCAGTTTTTACATAACCGTGAGGGTATTCGGACACACTCCGGACTGTCGGGTCCTGAGGTTGAAGCGAAAAGGTCCGCAATGACAAACGATCTACAATCCGGCTAGAAGGCATTTTTCATGTCATTTCAAATTACATAGTCAAGCTGACTGATGGTATTCCTCTTTGGTACCATCTAATAAACTGTCTACTTTACAGTCCCGCTGTGAATACTTTGCGGCCAACTCTACTTGGTCGTACACTAAGCTCACAGGGATCTCCTTCCCATTGGGCCCCACAGGTCCGACCTTGGCCATGTGGTTGGGGTCAGCCTTTGCATACCGTGTCTTCACCATGGCCCAGGCCTCCCTGGCGCCTTGACGGCAGGACGATATCTTCCACAACCGGAAGCGCCGCCGTGCCCCCTGAAGCTTCTCCGCAAGCTCTCCAAAACCTTCGGGCAGGGACATGGAAGGCCACAAGGCCTGGGCGACTCCGCTCATCACCTACCGAACACGTTCGTGCAGTTGTAGCAGCTCGGGAAGTAGGTCACCCGTTGAACCAGGCATTTCCTCCGCAGGATGACCTGTGAGCATGCCTACAGACACATTTTTTTCAATCGACTTCCTCGCCGAACTCTTCTTTTCAAAAAAGTTTGCTCAAGCACTTATTATAAATGCCGCGACGAAGCCGCCGATTCTCCTTCACGGAGTCAGATAGCTGGGCCCGAACATCTTTTAGTTCCTCGCCCAGCTAGGTGTTGGCATCTTGGAGTTTGTTCCTCTCTTGCTGCACCCTTATAAGAACCTTCTCGCCGGTCTTCAGCTGGCGTAGTAGCTGTTGCTTGTCCGGATCTAGTCCGGCGCCATCTGCAATATTATTGTCAGACTTATACACACGCCGCACTTCACAAACTATTTATCTTTCGAAGTATGTATTACCAGAGGGGGTCTCTGTGGCTCCCCCTGTGGCGGCTAGTGCGGCCTCAAGTTGGGCCTTGCACTCTTGAAGCTCCTGGGACAGATGGGTATTCTTTTCTGAAAGATCCTGCAAAACAAATGATCCTTAAATCAGTTATTCTAACTATTTTAAGTCTCGGAGGCTACTAGTATATATAAATGGTCAAAATTCACTCACCCGTATGTATTTCACATACTGCTCCGTGGCTCTGGTTAGACCATCTCGAGCGGCACGGAGGTGCGCATCTCCCGCATTAAAGGCATTCAATGCCTCCGGGGAGAAACACGCGTCATGAAGAACTGTCCGGCGGTGCCTATGCTTCATGGCGCTCTCCACCTCAGATCTGGTGGCGGACAGCCTGTCGGCATCCTCCGTTGGAGGAGCATCCGGCGCGCGCCTTCTGTTCGCCTCCCCCTCCGGACCAGGCGTTCGAGCCTGGCTGGCGGAGGCTTGATTGGCAACCTCTCCGGACACAGTCCGGCAAGCGCTCTTTCTCCTGGAAGAATCATGAGCGTTAATATACCTCCCAGGAATCTTTCCTTTAAACACGGTGTTGTGTCATACCGTTGCGGCGACGTTTCAAATCGCGCCGCACTCCTTCTCCGCCTGCTGGGCCGAGCTGCCCCTTGTTGGCCAGCCGCCACGGGTTCGGTTTCCCACCTCGAAGGCACCTCCTGCAGAACACCATTGGTATACAGTGGTTAGAGATAAGCATGGATGAGTAATGATACCAGGACTCCGGTCACAGTTACCTCGGAAACCGGAGATATTCCGGGGTAGTCAGCCGTAATGGCGACCAAAGCATTGTCAATACTAAGTTGGTGGAACACCCCATCGATCAGCTCCACCTTTATGTCCGGATCCTCTTCGGAGGCCGGATCTAGGGATCGTTCCGGATCCTCGGGCTGTGGAGCCAGGCTGTGTATGTCCTCCACGGCTCGGCGCAGTTCCTGCGTCGAAATCACAAAGTGAGATACTTAACTTTGGGAATATGGATCGGGTAGATAAACGTCTGCTTACCCAGCTCCGAGGGTTATTCATGGAAAATCCATTCAATCGACTAGCACGGAGCAAGTCCTCTTTCTCCCCTTTGTACAGGCCGGACAAGATCTTCACCAGATCGGCAACCGATCCCGGCCCCTTGCAGCCATGGCGGGTGGCATCATCCTCCCCGTTGAAATCCCACATGGGGTGGCCTCTATACTGGAGCGGCTGCACCCCCCGCATAATGCATGTGGCCATGACCCCAATCATGGTCAATCCGGAATGAGCCAATAACCTTATTCGTCCCATCAGATATTGGACGTCCCCGTCATTCTCCCGTTGAGGGCTCCGCGGGCGCCAACTCAGGCGTTTCTTCAGAGGAGCGTTGCTGAACTCTGGGAGGCCGATCCGTACTGGGTCCAGTAGCGGGGCGTCCTCCATATAAAACCATTCCGAAGGCCAGTATTCGGACGCCTTCTTCGGGGTTCCGGATAGATATCTGGTCCCGGCGATGCGCCATATTTCGGCTCCGCCCACTTGATATATCGACCCCTCATGAGAACGGGGTACGAGGCAAAATAATCTCTTCCATAGCGCAAAATGGGCCTCGACGCCCAAGAATAGCTCGCAAAGGGCCACGAAGCCCGCGATGTGCAAGATGGAGGCAGGCGTAAGGTGGTGAAGCTGGAGCCCATAGAACTCCAGGACCCCCCGGAGAAACGGATGTATGGGAAATCCGAGTCCCCTTATTAGATAAGGGATGAATCATACCCGCTCTCCATTGGAGGGATTGGGGACGCTCTCCGCCTGCTTTCCGCCCTTGTAGGTGGCAAGTCCGGCTCGAACCAGAACCATAAAGGCTGGGGGAAGAAATCCCTCTGCTTGGAGTGTCACTAGCTCGTTATGCGGGACTTAACATCTCCCGCAATCTCCTGGTGAGGGCTGGGAGCGCGAGAGGAGGAGCCGCGTCGACTGTCCATGATGGAGTGGATTTTTGTCAGAGGTGCCTCGATGAATACTCGCGGAAGGAGGATGGTGTGATTCGGATCTAGATCCTCGCCTCTCTTATAGGCAGCTTATTTGCGCAGCTAGGGGGTAAAGTGTAAAAATACCCAGGCTTTTCGCATTCATACGACACGTGGAGGAGGGCCATTATTGGACGTGGAAGCCAAGAAGCGCAACATTTATAATAAGCCGGACACTATTTGGCAAGCACATGGAATTTGGAGGAGAACCCGCCTTGCAATGCCGAAGACACTATGCGCGCAGGACTCGTCGTCATTGAAGCCTGGTTCGGGGGCTACTGAGGGAGTCCTGGACTAGGGGGTGTCCGGATAGCCGAACTATCATCATTGGCCGGACTCCAAGACTATGAAGATACAAGATTGAAGACTTCATCCCGTGTCCGGATGGGACTTTCCTTGGCGTGGAAGGCAAGCTTGGCAATACGGATATGTAGATCTCCTACCATTGTAATCGACTCTATGTAACCCTAGCCCTCTCCGGTGTCTATATAAACCGGAGGGTTTTAGTCCGTAGGACGAACAACAATCATACCATAGGCTAGCTTCTAGGGTTTAGCCTCCTTGATTTCGTGGTAGATCTACTCTTGTAGTACCCATATCATCAATATTAATCAAGCAGGACATAGGGTTTTACCTCCATCGAGAGGGCCCGAACCGGGGTAAAAACATCGTGTCCCTTGTCTCCTGTTACCATCCGCCTAGACGCACAGTTCGGGACCCCCTACCCGAGATCCGCCAGTTTTGACACCGACACCCCTCCTTATGCATATCGCCATGACCTCAGCTATCGTCAGTCCGGATTTGGCCAGCAACTTTATCTTGTTCATCAGGAGGTATATTTCCCTTGTGTCCTCTTCTTGAGGACCCCGGGGGCGCCAGCTTAGTGCCCTCGGCGGGGCGTTGCTGAACTTGGGGAGACTTGTCCGGACTAGATCCAGAAGGGGAACTTCATTTATATAGAACCACTCTGAAGGCCAGTTTTCTGATGCCTTCTCAGGAGTGCCGGACAGGTATCCGGTCTTGGCAATGCGCCATACTTCGGCCCCGCCCACTTGACATAGGGACTCTCCCTGGGTGCGGGGGACAAGATAGAACAGCTTCCTCCATAATCCGAAGTGTGGTTCGTAGCCTAAAAACAGCTCGCAAAGGGCGACATACCCCGCTATGTGCAGAACAGAGGAAGGGGTAAGATTGTGTAACTGGAGGCCGTAGAACTCCAAGAGCCCGTGAAGAAACGGGTGGATAGGAAACCTGACGCCCCTCAGCAGATGCGGGATGAGGCATATCCGCTCCTCCGGAGATGGGTTAGGAGATCCCTCAGCTTGTTCCCCTCCATCATAAGTGGCTATTCCAGCTCGGACGGAGACCATGAACGCCGGTGGGAGAAACCCTTGGGTTTGTAACTTTACCAAACGACTGTGAGGAACTGAGCACTCTCCCCAATCCCCCGACTTAGAGCGAGGAGGGCAAGCAGAAGAGCTGCGTCGGTCGGCCATGTTGGAATGGTTTTTCGCGGAGCGCTCTAGCATGCTAGCTCAATGGAGGAGAGTGAGGTTTGGATCTGAGAATCCCTGTCCCTTCAAATAGACGGTTGGCTTGGAGGATCAAGGGTGGCAAATTCAAAAATGCCTCGACTCCTCGCATTTGCTCGACACGTGGAGATGGTCATTACTGAGGCACTGAAGCCGATGAGCACAACATTGATTGGAGGTCAGACACTATTCATCATAACAGGTACTTTGGAGTATTCGGAGAAGGAACCCGCCTTGCAATGCCGAAGACAATACTGCGCGCCAGACTCATCGTCATTGAAGCCTGGTTCAGGGGCTACTGAGGGAGTCCTGGATAAGGGGGTATCCGGACAGCCGGACTGTGTACAACGTCCGGATTATTGAAGCGTGAAGATACAAGACTCAAGACTTCGGCCCTGTCCGGATGGGACGCTCCTTGGCGTGGAAGGCAAGCTTGGCTATCCGGATATTATGTTTCCTTTCTTGTAACCGACTCCATGTAAACCCTAGCCCTCTCCGGTGTCTATATAAACCGGAGAGGTTGGTCCTTAGAAGGCCGATCACAATTACAATCATACCCATATCATCAATATTAATCAAGCAGGAAGTAGGGTTTTACCTCCATCGAGAGGGCCCGAACCTGGGTAAACATCTGTGTCCCTTGCTTCCTGTTACCATCAGCCTTGACGCACAGATCGGGACCCCCTACCCGAGTTCCTCCGGTTTTGACACTGACAGCGGGGACCACTCGTCATGGACCCATGCGGCCTATCGGGCGCGGGCTAACGGGCGCTGGGCACCGGCGGCCAAGGGCCAGCGCCCGCATGAGAGGGGCGGGTCAGCGGCCACGGCGCTCGACCGTTGCGGCAAAATGGGACGGCGGCGGGGGAGCGAGTGGCAGGTCGCAGGCGCGACGGTGAGGCAGGGGGCTACGGGGTTCGTAGCGGGGCGCCGACGGGTGCGTGGCTAGGCAGTGAGCGGCGAACGGCTCCGGCGAGCAGCGGCCAGGTGGAGCAGGGGGCGCGGTTGACTGTGAGGGGGCGGGGGCCGTCATGACGAGCAGGACATAGGCGTGGCGCGTTGAGCGCGTCCGCTGGTGCGGCGACGGTGGCACAGAGGGGGCGACAGGGAAGGAGGGCGAGGTCCTCACCCACGTTGATGGCGTACGGGGTGGCGAGGCTCGACGGCGACCGTCGGTAGAGAGGTAGGGTGGGGTTGAGGAGGCGGTCGAGGAGGACGACGACGGTTCAGCGACGGCGGGGTAGCACCAGGCGGCATCGTGCAGCATCGGGCGGCGTGGCGCAGTCGTCGGGGCTCGGGGCGCCGCGAAGTCAAGCCCCCATTCCAGATCGGGTGCGGAGGGGCCAGGGCAGCGCGCGGACGGGAGGAGAAGGAGAGTCGGGCGCCGGTGAGGTGGCGATGGGGCGACACGGGCGGGATCGTTGCCCCGATCAAGATCGGGGGGGGGGGGGGGGGAGAGGGAGGAGAGAGTGGGGGGTCGGGGGGGTGGTGCAGGAGGGATTAGGGTTTCAGGTGACAAGGGCGCCATATAGGCCAGGGAGGTGCAGGGTGGGTCGGCCTGGTTGGTCCAAGGCCAGCTGGGCCGAGGCCCACGGGGAGAGGGGGCCTCCCTCCTTTTTTTACATTTTATTTTCTGTTTTTAACTTTAGCTATTGCTTTCTTAGTAAAAGGTAAAACTAAGTTAGCTTTGTTAGAAAGGACACTTGTCACTTAAATGAAGAAACTTGTTTCTAGAAGTCACAAAATGTTTGAGGCCAAAAGGAGTTGTGTGACCATTTTTTGAAAATGGAAATGCCAATTTTAAAAACTGCTGGACCAATAAATAAAATTCCAGGGGCACTTTGGGAAACCAAAAGAGGTTGGTTCCAACATGACAAATATCCAGGGATTATTTGCCACACTTTGAACTTTTTATTTTGCATGCCCGAGAATTTTGAATTTGGAGCTTTATTTTGAATTTGAGTTTGAACTAAGATTTGGATCAAGCGAGAATTAGCAACAATAATATGATGGCATGGCATCATTAGCAGGGGATTACTGTAGCTTAAGTATCCGGGCATCACAATTCTCCTCCACTACAAGAAATCTCGTCCCGAGATTTAAGGCGTGAAATAGGGAGGAAGCTATAAGGATGGATGTATGAAAAGATCGGCATCCGGTAGTTATCTCAAGGAAGAAGAATTTAGAAGCACCAGGAAATGTATCGAGAGTGCTATAAGAAGGTTCAACAAGTTTCAACCAGGTAGGCATCCAGCTGATGCATAAAACAGGAGATGAAGGGGGTTCAAAGCATCAAGAATAAGTATTGCATCTGATACCAGAACAGATGACAAGAAGGTGGCTTGTGAATTACATACGAAACCAAGCATGAGGATAAATTTTGGAAGACAGAGATGTACAAGAGAGTCAGGTTTGGATCCTGTGGAACTGTGGGTTATGGGCCCACCATGTGGGTTAAAAGCTAGAAGGTGTTACATTTTAAACAATCATGATAGCAAGGCAGGTCAGAGGACAACCTGTCAGTTATGTTGGCAACAATGTTGGTACCAAGGGCGAGGGACGAAGAGAACCATTTTCTTGCTCGTTAAGACTAGGCGGGCTGAGGGAGTTCCGGACTAGGGGGTCTCCGGATAGCCGAACTATCATCATCGGCCGGACTCCAAGACTATGAAGATACAAGATTGAAGACTTCGTCCCGTGTTCGGATGGGACTTTCCTTGGCATGGAAGGCAAGCTTGGCGATACGGATATGTAGATCTCCTACCATTGTAACCGACTACAGTAACCCTAACCCTATCCGGTGTCTATATAAATCGGAGGGTTTTAGTCCGTAGGACGAACAACAATCATACCATAGGCTAGCTTCTAGGGTTTAGCCTCCTTGATATCGTGGTAGATCCACTCTTGTAACACACATCATCAATATTAATCAAGCAGGACGTAGGGTTTTACCTCCATCAAGAGGGCCCGAACCTGGGTAAAAGATCGTGTCCCTTGTCTCCTGTTACCATCTGCCTAGACGCACAGTTCGGGACCCCCTACCAAAGATCCGCCGGTTTTGACACCGACATTGGTGCTTTCATTGAGAGTTCCTCTGTGTCGTCACTGATAGGCTCGATGGCTCCTTTGATCATCAACAACGACGCGGTCCAGGGTGAGACTTTTCTCCCCGGACAGATATTCGTGTTCGGCGGCTTTGCACTACGGGCCAACTCACTTGGCCATCTGGAGCAGATCGAAAGCTATGCCCCTGGCCGTCAGGTCAGATTTGGAAGTTTAGACTATACGACCGATATCCGCGGAGACTTGATCTTCGACGGATTTGGGCCGCGGCCAAGCGCGCCGCACTGTCTCGATGGGCATGGTCTAGCTCTGCAGCCGAACAGTGCCCTGGAGGCCACACAAGAATCCGCTCCGACCCTTAATCCGGAGCCGGATACCCCGATCGAGGACGAGTGGTTGGACACCGCCTCGGGGGCTTTAATCTCTCCGGCGATCGAGCCGAACTCTATCCCTGTCCTTTGCGAAGACCTCGACTCCAGGGTGTCGGACTCCTCTCCGGACTCCGAACCCCCCGCGCTCCTGCCAATCGAATCCGATTGGGCGCCCGTCATGGAGTTCACCGCCGCAGACATCTTTCAGCACTCGCCCTTTGGCGACATCCTAAATTCACTAAAATCTCTCTCTTTATCCGGAGAGACCTAGCCGGATTACGGTCAGGAAGGTTGGGATGCGGACGACGAAGAAATTCAACGCCCACCCACCACCCACTTGGTAGCCGCTGTCGACGATCTAACCGACATGCTAGACTACGACTCCGAAGACATCGACGGTATGGACGACGATGTCGGAGACGACCAAGACCCAGCGCCTACGAGGGCACCTGAAGGCCACCTCGTCATACGACATATACATGGTGGACATCCCAAAAGATGGGAACGGCGATGGAACAACGGAGGATGACCCCTCCAAGAAGCAACCGAAGCGTCGGCGTCAGCGGCGCCGCTCTAAATCCCGCCACAGCAAGAATGAAGATTCCGGCACCGGAGATAACAATACACCGGACGGTGCCGAAGACAATCCACTCCAGCAAGATCCAGCGCAGGAGGATGGAGACGCCAGCCCTCACGAGAGAGCGGCAGAAGAAGAGGTAGAGGATTATATGCCTCCCTCCGGAGATGAAGCAAGCCTCGACAATGATGAATTCGTCGTGCCTGAGGATCCCGTCGAACAAGAGCGTTTTAGACGCAGGCTTATGACCATGGCGAACAGCCTCAAGAAAAAGCAGCAACAGCTTAGAGCTGATCAGGATCTGCTAGCCAAAAGATGGACTGAAGTCCTCGCGGCCGAAGAGCATGAGCTCGAACGCCCGTCCAAAAGCTACCCTAAACGCAAGCTGCTCCCCCGGTTAGAGGAGGAGGCTTACGAACCCGCATCACCAGGAGACAATACGGCTGACCGACCACCCCGTGGTCGCGACAGAGTGGCCCCTAGGCCCTTCACTAGAACCGTACCCCGGCATCGCTCAAAAAGCACACGGCCAAAGGGGAACGCTCCGGACCTGCGAGATATATTGGAGGACAAGGGAAGACAATCAAGATCGATCTATGGATCGCGTGGGCACCCCACGGTACGTGACGATTTACAAATCGTCACGGACGAGTAAGTCCGGCGGGCGAACAAAACAGACCAAGCTCTTTTTGAGCTCCGTCGTGATATCGCCCGATGCAGGCGCCAAGCACACCCACTATGCTTCATGAGGCAAGTAATGGATCATCAAATCCCCGAAGGGTTTTAACCCGTCAATATTGAATCCTATGATAGCACAACAGACCCCGCGGTTTGGATCGAAGACTATCTCCTTCACATCCACGTGGCCCGCGGTGACGATCTTCACGCCATCAAATACATCCCCCTCAAGCTTAAAGGACCAGCCCGACATTGGCTCAACAGCTTGCCAGCAGAGTCAATTGGGAGCTGGGAGGACCTGGAAGCCGCATTCCTCGATAACTTCGGGGCACTTATGTGCGACCATCGACGCCGATGACCTAAGCCACATAATTCAGCAGCCGACAAATCGGCGGAACAATTACGGACACGGTTCCTAACCAAGAAAAACCAAATCGTCGACCGTCCGGGATGCAGAGGCCCTCGCGCCTTCAAGCATAACATCCGTGACGAGTGGCTTGCGGCACCTAGGACAGGAAAAGCGAAATCCATGGCAGCCCTCACATCACTCATGACCCGCTTCGCGGGTGAGGACAGCCGGCTAGCACGCAGCAACAACCTCGGCAAAAATTACAGCAGTCCGGACTTCATGGACCGAAATGGCAGGCAGCGTCGTAACAACAACAAAGCGCCGCGTGCGGCGACAATATTGAGGATACGGCAGTCAATGCCGGATTCAGAGGCTCTTAACCCGGTCAGCGGAAAAAGCCATTCAAAAGAACTACACCGCGTCCGTCCAATTTGGACCAAATACTCGACCGCTTGTGCCAGATACACGACACCCCCGAAAAGCCAGCTAACCACACCAACAGGGACTGCTGGGTATTCAAGTAGGCAGGCAAGTTAATTGCCGAAAACAATGAGAAGGGGCTGCATAGCGATGACGAGGACGAGACCCAACCGCCGAACAATAGAGGACAGAAGGGTTTCCCCCACGGTGCGGACGGTGAACATGATATACGCAACGCACATACCCAAAAGGGAGCGGAAGCGTGCACTCGAGGATGTCTGTGATGGAGCCAGTTGCCCCGAAGTTCAATCCATTGTCCTCCTGCCCGATCACTTTTGACCGAAGGGACCACCCCACCAACATCCGCCACGGAGGATTCGCCGCACTGGGCTTAGACCCAATCATCGATGGATTTCACCTAACCAGAGTCCTGATGGATGACGGCAACAGCCTGAACCTGCTTTACCAGGATACAGTGCGCAAAATGGGCATAGACCCCTCAAGGATTAAACCTACCAAAACGACCTTTAAAGGCATCATACCAGGTGTAGAAGCCAATTGTACAGGCTCAATTACGCTGGAAGTGGTCTTCGGATCCCCGGATAACTTCCGAAGCGAGGAGTTAATGTTCGACATAGTCCCGTTCCGCAGCGGCTATCACGCCTTGCTCGGACGTACCGCGTTTGCAAAGTTCAACGCGGTACCGCACTACGCATACCTCAAGCTCAAGATGCCAGGCCCTCGAGGAGTCATCACGGTCAACGGAAACACTGAACGTTCTCTCCGCACGGAGGAACATACAGCGGCTCTCGCGGCTGAAGTGCAATGCAGTCTCTTAAGGCAATTCTCGAGTCCGGCCGTTAAGCGGCCGGACATAGCCAAGCGCGCCCGGAGTAACTTACAACAAGACCACCTGGCACGTTCTGAGCACGCGTAGCAGTGCGGCTCCAACCCCAGCTCCAGTGAAACATCAAAGCAGGTCCTTCGCGTACACCATTACGCTCTGAAGATACCATGGGCATGGGGAGAGGGGCACGACCACGATAAACCCAGACCGCGGCTCAACCACACCAGGGGCTCTCAAGTGTGTCCTTCATTTTTCTTTTATTTTTACCTTTTACTTTTTACCCAGAGGACTCCGTTTGTCAGAAGCCCTGTCCGGCAGCGGACTGCCGAACTCACGATGCAACAGCCGGGGAAGGATAAAGGCTACAACGAATATCTGTGTGGTCTCCATTACGAGCATTTTCATACACCAATCTGCAGCCTACCCCACGGAGGGACATGTTTAACAGTCTCATGCCTTGCTTATCGCACTATTTGTATCGTTCTGCATTTGTAGCAGCACTTATTGAACAAAACAATGCAGCACCTTTTTGCTTATAATCGCATTTCTTTTTCATACATATGTTCATTCACGACATGTTGCATCCGTACACTTTGGTACGACTAATATACACCAGGGGCTTATGTTCCCCGCATTATAATATGATGAGTCCGAACACTTTCACAAGTGCGGCACCCCGAACTTATAGCACTATATGCATCGGCTCCGAATCATGTCTTGGGTCAATAGTTGGGTTTGCCCGGCTCCCGTGTTTTGGTACCTTACGTTCCGTTATATCGGCTAAGGTAGCACCGGAGAACCACTGCGATTCCGCCCCTGTTCGGCTGGGTTAACGCCTCAGTGGAGAAAGCTAAAACTGACCGTCATGATGAGGCGAGAGACCGGTCGCTGTTCGAGAGGTTTTTTGCGAGTTCTTAAAGACTTATGCCGATTAGAGCGAGGAGCCGGATACTGTCCGGCCAAGGCATGGATAGCGCCCCAAATTCGGCCTTCCGAAGACTAGGGGCTTCACGAAATTTAAAATTATAGAATTCTATGGCTAAGTGAGAGTGTTCAAGCATTATAAGTCCGGTTGCCTTGTTACATTTGTGTTGAGCGCCTCCCTAGATGGACCCAAAAATGGGAACAAGAGCGCTCAAGTTTATCCCGAACACCCCAGCACTCGCGGCATGGGGGCTGAAGCCGACGACTTGCCATCTCTCAGATTTGATAAACAGCCGCATAGAAGGTAATATTTTAAATTAACAAGCGTTGCTTAACGATATGCACTAAGTTTTCAGCGCCAGGATAACAAAATGCGAGTCTACTCAAATATTACATCTTTGGAGCACTCACCGGCAATAGTGCGGGCGCCCTTCAAAGACACTCTTATAATACATCTCGGGCGTGCGATGCTCCTTGCCCTCGGTGGCGGGTCCATCACAAGCTTCAGGCATCCATCTTGCCCCAGTGCACCTTTCTGGCAAGGGCCCGACGGCACCCTCAATACAAGCGGAATGCTTGATCACTTCAACCCACGGGCACGCATCCATCAGCCGCCGCACCAGGCCGAAGTAGCTCCCATGCATGGCCTCCTTAGGCCACAGCCGAACTATGAGGCCCTTCATGGCCTGTTCGGCCGCCTTGTGGAGCTCGACCAGCTGCTTCAGCTGGTCGCTAAGGGGCACCGGATGTCCGGCCTCAGCATACTGAGACCAGAAGACCTTCTCCGTCGAGCTCCCCTCCTCGGCCCGGTAGAATGCGGCAGCATCGGACACGCTGCGAGGAAGATCTGCGAACGCCCCTGGAGAGCTCCGAATTCAGGTAAGCAACAGGTAATTAACACTCACATGCTTACTCTGCATGAAAATGCCTTATCCGCTGCTATTTTCTTCACCGCCTCAATCTCCTGGAGGGCCTTGTAGGCTTCGGCCTTAGCGGCTTTGGCACTCTCAAGAGCCGTTGCAAGCTCGGACTCTTGAGTCTTCGAGTCACGCTCCAAGCTCTCATGTTTTTTCACGAGATCCTGGTGCTCTTGTTGTACCTCCGCCACCCGCGCCTCCTGCTTCTCTCGCTCGGTGCGCTCAAGGCCGCATTATGCGTTCGGCCGCGGCCACCGCCTCCTTCAGGGTCGCCACCTCGTTAGTGGCACCTACAATACCCACGTTATCCTTGTCATTTTTCTTGCAACCAAATCCATTTCTGTAAGGTACTTTTTTCATAAGGTATTACTCACCTTCTTTTTCCTTGAGCTGCTTCTTGGCATGGCCGAGCTCGTTCTCGGACCGCTCGAGGTTTTCCTTCAAGGTATTGACCTCTGCAGTCGGTCTTGGCGGAGGTCGAAAGACAAACCTGCAATCCCATATTGACATATTTTTTATATGACTCCTGCGTTTATCTTTCTAAAGATCCTCAGTCCGGCTTTTCTTTCCGAACACCGAACCGAGCATCAGGGGCTACTGTCTATGTAGTACCATTTTACATATATTGGAATTTCTTACCTCAAAGCCTGATAGAAGACTGGTACAGGCTTCGGTCAGCCCGCTCTTGGCGGACTGAACTGTCCGGATCACCGAACTCATAACAGTGCGGTGCTCGTCCTTGATGGAGGCGCCGTTGAGCGCCTCCAGTAAGCTATCCGGTGCCTCCGGTTGGACGAAGGACACCGGCGTCCTACCCTTCTTGCGAAGGGATCGCTTACCGGACTACGGAACCACTGAAGGTTCTGGCATGGAGTCCGGACAAGGGTCGGGCTTAGAGCCCGTGGGGGTCTTGCCCCCCACGCGCCTGGAGTCCGGGAGGTTACCTTGTGGCACCTCCTGCGCCACCTCCTCGTGAGGTGAGGAGGCGGTCGGAAGCGAAGTACTCTCCATTTCCGACGAGCCCAGGGACCCGCTCGATGAATCGGCGAACTCGCCTTTGGGCGGGCTGCACGATTGTTCGACATTAGAGAACACTCTGCAATAATAAAAAGCCATGGGTATCCGGACACTTACAATCTCGCCAGGGGCTTGGCCCTCGTAGGCCGATCCCCCTTGTCGTCGTCGACGTTGGTGGAGAAGACCGGAGGAAGGGTTCTTCCTTCTTGGACCCTCGGCCTCCCGGTTAGGCGGCCTTCCTTTTCCTCTCCTCCCCGGCTGGGAGAAGCTTCTTCTTCTTCCTCCTCGTCTTGGGAGAAGATTCTGCTTCAGAATCCGACAGCACCTGGCGTCGGGAGCTCCTTCGAGTTCCCGTGGCCTCCTTGTTGGCCTTCTTCTCCGGCACCACATGGGGTGCCAGAGCCAGCAGCTCTGTCAATCGGGGTCCGCTGGGTCTTCTGGCAAAGGAGCCGGACAGTTAATCTGTCCGGACGTCTTCAGCCAGACCTGTCGAAGAATAGGGAGTTTTTAGATCCCACATAGAGTCAATCTATGAAAAAAGAAGTCCCG
This sequence comes from Aegilops bicornis, assembly GCA_021605145.1. Lineage (NCBI taxonomy): Eukaryota > Viridiplantae > Streptophyta > Magnoliopsida > Poales > Poaceae > Aegilops > Aegilops bicornis. The sequence continues at coordinate 779,171,720 of CM038671.1, read as the reverse complement.
TAAAGGGTAAAATAACTTACCTCGCCGGCTTGACACCGCGAGTTGTATCCGCGATCTTTGTTAGCGGATGCGGGGGCTTCGGCGCCCTTGAACAGCACATTCCAGGCATCTTCGTACGTGGTATCAAAGAGCCGGCTCAAGGTTCGGTGATGTGCCGGATCGAACTCCCACAAATTAAAGTCGCGTTGCTGGCATGGGAGAATCCGGCGGATGAGCATCATCTGGATTACGTCGACAAGCCTGCGATTCTTGTCCACCAGGTTCCGGACGCGTGTTTGGAGTCCGGATAGCTCGTCCAAATCCCCCCACTTCAGGCCCATCTCTTTCCATGACGAGAGCCGTGTGGGGAATCCAGATTTGAATTCGGAGGCCGCCACCCATTCAGGGTCGCGTGGCTCGGTGATGTAGAACCACCCCGATTGCCACCCCTTTATTGTCTCCACAAAGGAGCCCTCGAGCCATAGGACTTTGTCCATCTTGCCGACCATGGCGCCTCCGCACTCCGCTTGGCTGCCCTTCACAACCTTCGGCTTGACACTGAAGGTCTTGAGCCACAAGCCGAAGTGGGGCTGGATGCAGAGGAAGGCCTCGCACACGACGATAAACGCCGAGACGTTGAGGACGAAATTCGGGGCCAGGTCGTGGAAGTCCAGGTCGTAGTAGAACATGAGCCCCGGACAAATGGGTGAAGTGGAAAACCTAGTCCATGGAGGAAGTGGGGAGAAATACCACCCTCTCATGGGGACTGGGTGTTGGAATGAGCTGCCCAGCGTCGGGCAGCTGTCTGTGCGATATCGCCGGACAAGTATCCGGCCTCCCTTGATCTTGTGATGTACCCCTCCGTGACGGAGGAGGCCATCCATCTGCCTCCCGCTCCTGACATGGTTGGAGAAGGTTGAGGAGGAAAGTGCGGACTTGGGCGCTAGAGCTCGAGTGCACGGGAATGGATGAGCAAAGGAGGAAGAAGGCGTAGGTAGAAGGGTTGGATCTTTATCCCCTTATATGGGCGGACAAAAACATGTGTCCCCATCCGCCTGGTAAAACTCGCTTATCTCCCAAGAGTCACAATCAATGGCGCGGTTGGGTTGCCCACGTCCGTATTGATGGGAATCCCGGAATAAGGGGAACACGATCTCTGCCTCGACAAGACGTGCCAAGGAAACCGCCTCGCTAAACTTGCTGAGGTGGCACGATAAAAAGACGATTCATGTAAAGGCCTGGCCGTGGTGTGATGTCACGCCGCAGAATACGTCAGCAGATCTGTGCAAAAAATATTCTCTCTACGGTGTTATGTGGAACTTGTTTTGCAGAGCCGGACACTATCCTTGTGTTCAAAACCTTCTATAAAGTATTCAGAGGAGGAACCCGCCTCGCTATGCCGAAGACAATAAACACGCCGGACTCGTCGTCATTGAAGCCTGATTCAGGGGCTACTGAGGGAGTTCCGGACTAGGCAGTGTCCGGATAGCCGAACTATCATCATCGGCCGGACTCCAAGACTATGAAGATACAAGATTGAATACTTCGTCCCGTGTCCGGATGGGACTTTCCTTGGCGTGGAAGGCAAGCTTGGCGATACGGATATGTAGATCTTCTACCATTGTAACCGACTCTGTGTAACCCTAACCCTATCCGGTGTCTATATAAACCGGAGGGTTTTAGTCCGTAGGACGAACAACAGTAATACCATAGGCTAGCTTCTAGGGTTTAGCCTCCTTGATCTCGTGGTAGATCCACTCTTGTAACACACATCATCAATATTAATCAAGCAGGACGTAGGGTTTTACCTCCATAAAGAGGGCCCAAACCTGGGTAAAACATCGTGTCCCTTGTCTCCTGTTACCATCCGCCTAGACGCACAGTTCGGGACCCCCTACCTGAGATCCGCCGGTTATGACACCGACACGGGCCAATAGGCAAAGTTCTCGTCCATCGATGGCTAATGGAATGTCATTAACAATAGTAACAAGGTCTTACTAGCAAAGTTTGTACACCGAGGTGTTTACATAAGCAGGGAATTATCACTGCTCAGATATGTTAGGTCACAAGAAGGGTTAAACAAAGCAATGGAGACCTGAATCAATTACCGGTGTTCTCGATTGTTTAACAACGCAGAACCCGTGGAAAATTTGAATCAACGAGAATAATAGTTGATGAAAAACTCATAAGAAGTTATGTAGTTCCGTGATATTCTCGAGATACCAGAGGGTAACACTCGAGGGCATAGCAGAACAGAGGTTGGACGGATGAAATGATCTACAGAAGACAAGTACTTCCACTTGTCCGAGAAATGAAATCAAAGTAGAACAATCCTGGTTGGAACCACGGTTGCAAAGGACCAAATATAGATAACAGATGAACTTATCACAAGGGGATTATTATTATAACAAGAAGCTTCCATGATAAGTTCCACATCAGGTCCATGGGCATGAACACAAGGTTCAAGGTCGAATCCCATTTCTCTAATGCATAACTTTTCATTCACTTCTCGCTTTCGGTGAAGATATAGTGTTGATATTTTATCTGGCAAAACACCAGAAGAGTAAGCCTCATGAAGACTCTCGGGTTCAAACAGATTAGGGAAGGCGTAGGTTCAACCCATAGAGGCATCTTAGGAACTATTCCCACAAACTTCTGGAGTAAAATATCAATCCCGAGAGTTGAGCATGGTTGAGGAAGCAGAAGATACAATTTACCAAACGCATTATGTATCCAAGGAAAAGCTCACAAGGTTACTGTGTATATGAAGGAAGTTGTCAGATAGAACCCCACAAAGGATCTGGTGGTTCACAAGGGATCTGATGTGAGAATCAGTACTCAACCAGAAGTAGAAAGATGCAAGGATATCAGACATAGAAGCAACTGACTAATTCAGAGTTGAAATTCAAAGGAATTATGATTTCCAAAATCAAGGGATCAGCAAACGCTTTGATCAAGGATGGTTAAGTTGAAAAGACTTAGGGCACAATCATGGCATTCTGATTGGCCGAGAACCAGCTCATGTTCGGGAAAACGTCTGAGCCGGAAAGATAATCTATAAGGATCAACTGATGATTGCGACACAGATATATCAAATCAAAAGAGTCAAGATGATAATGATAAAGGACGTCAATGGATAGTGGTAGGCATATGGAATTAATGAGAGTGTAGGCAGGTAAGACTTTCTAGAGCAATAGGCGACAGAGGTCATCGAAAGCTCAGATTGTATTACCAAGTATCTTATGAAGCATAAGAGTAACTGGTGTGAATGGATACTCGATAAGAGCGAGTAATTATCCGAAGGGGTATTCATGCAGCAAAGACTGCAGGGTAGTAAGCATAAAGGATCCTCGAAACAGCGAAGAGTATTTCAAGACATCTTAATAACAAGAGCAACTGGGGATGAAGGTATGAACGACAACGTAGGTAGTTACACATAAGGATTTATCAGTGGTAGGGATTGCAACGGCAAAGGGCACAAGGGTCTCGAGAAACCATCGGATAATATCTTTAGAATCTTCTGGTGAAGCGGGCCATCATTTGGAATGAAGGGGATCTCTGGGAGAAGTATTACGAGAACCTAGAGTTATAGTTTATAAACCCATTTAACCCGAATGGAAGAGAGATCATATTCCTAGAGTATAGACGAGGAATAAAAGATCCTAATACCACCCAATTGACGACATGGGCCCGTAAACCACACAGCCATGTTAGTAAAACAGTTTTTCAAAGACTAGACTCAACTTCGGCCAAGGAGTTGGAAAGGGGGATCCTACAGGCAGTCGGATCTGATACCAACTTGTGACGCCCCTAATTCGACAGTACACTAATCATACACGCAAATGTGTAATCAAGATCAGGGACTCACGGGAAGATATCACAACACAACTCTAGACACAAATCAAAATAATACAAGCTTTATATTACAAGCCTGGGGCCTCGAGGGCTCGAATACAAGCTCGATACACAAGAGTCAGCGGAAGCATCAATATCTGAGTACATACATAAGTTAAACAAAGATGCCTTAAGAAGGCTAGCACAAACATCAACGATCAAAAAGGCAAGGCATTCTGCCTGGGACCTCCTAACTACTCCTGGACGTCGGCGGTCTTCACATAGTAGCATCCATCGGCGGTGGCATCTGGTTCCAGGGATCCACCATCTGGTTGCAACAACCGGAAAGAAGAAAGGAGGGGGAAAAGGGGAGCAAAGCAACCGTGAGTACTCATCCAAAGTACTCGCAAGCATCAGATCTATACTAAGTATGCATTGGTATCAAATGGAAGGGTTGTATCTCTGGACTGAACTAAAGAATGCCAGAATAGAGGGGGAAGGCCTCACCTATCGAAGACTAGCATCTTCAAGCAGCTCCAAGCATCTTGCAGCATGTAGAAGAGTAAAGAATAGCAGTTTATATTTAACAAGCATGTTGTAACATTAATGCCTAGAGATCCTTCCTCAACTCCCTGCGAGAAAGCAATCCCGGAGCCACATATCTTAGGTATCCATTTGTAGTTGTATAAGATCAGGATATAAGTCTGAATGTCCATTACCGTGGACACGACTATTAATAGATAATCTTCCCTGCAGGGGTGCACCATATTTTCCAACACGCTTGATCACTCTGGCCGGACACACCTTTCTGGTTTCAATGCCCGGCCTCGGAAGATCAACACGTCGCAGCCCTACCTAGGCTCATTAGAGAGGTCCCTGCCGGTCTACATCCTAAGCACTCCGGAGTCTGGGCCCATCGCCCGTTGCACTCCGGATCGTTGCGTACAGGGCGGGTCCAGGCTCCACCACTACAGGATGGTGCCGGCCTAGCCGTGCCGCACTGCTGAACTGGACGTTTGACAAAGCTTCAGCTGATACCACGATGTCGAGGCCCATAACTATTCTCGCATGGTGGTTGGTGCGTAAAGGCCAAAGGCCAACTTAGAACAAATACCCAAACCATAGTGTATTATTAGCTTGCGGAGATGAGCAGAGACTCATGATAAGGTGACCCCGTCGCCCCGTCTTGAGGAAATACGGCAAGGGCTAGCCCAGCCCACTCCGGGGCGGCCTGCCTGCACGGCCGTGCCTCGTAACCATCTTGCGGGTGCTCTCCGGGCCCGCCCGAATTTCACCAAGGTCTCAAGTAAAGTCATTATAACCATGTGTCCAAACATCAAGGGGGAAAACCCGAGGAATCACCCCTGATGGATTCCACTCAATGTAATCATCAAGGTCAACGTATGAGGAACCACCCCCGAGGTTCACACTTGAGGGGTTGCGCGACAGAGCCGTATCGGGAATGGTGAAAGAGGAAATCGCCCTCGATGACCACGACCGAATAGCTACACTATAGAATTATCATCAGGAGTGCGTTATGAGGGATCACCCTCGGCACTCGATAGTAGCTCTGTAGAGTCGAGCAACTAAAGGGGCGTGATGTGATGTGAGGTGTCGGGCTCTGGTCGTCGATCACGTCGATCGAGGCATCGATGATGAAGCAGGGGCAACAAGGACAAGTGGGGGTCACTGATGAATCACTAACCAACCTATACTAAGTAGTTTAGGATAAGCAGGTAGGTAACAAAAGCAGGTACAAAAGTAGGCTATGCATCAGAATAGGAGCAAACAATAATAGTAGCAAAATCTAATGCAAGCATGAGAGTATAGAATGGGCGATATCGAGATGATCAAAGGGGGGGGGCTTGCCTGGTTGCTCACACAAGAAGGAGGGTCGCCGGTGACGTAGTCGATCACAGTGGCATCAGCAGCGGTCTCAGGGTCTACCGGAGAGAAGAGGGGGAAGAAATAGTAAATACACGCAAACATATGCATAACATGACAATAAGCGGTGCTAGAGGTATTCTAACGCAATGCTAGGTGATACTGGCGAAGGGGGAAACATCCGAGAAAGTTTTCCCGGTTCCGGACGTCTGTCAAACAGATGAACCGGAGGGGAAAGGTTGCATGTTTGCTATTCTAGGGATGTGTGGCGGACGAACGGACCACGCATTCGGATTTGTCTCGTCATTCTGAGCAACTTTCATGTACAAAGTTTTGCGATCAGAGGTACGGTTTATCTTCTATTAATTTTTTGAATAAGCAGGTTTAATTAGACTAAAATGTTCATTAGGCTAATTAATCAAAGTTAATTAATTAACTAATTAATTTATTAATTAATTATTAATTTCAATCCTTTTTAAAAAAATAACAGGGGCAGGGCCCACTCGTCATGGACCCATGCAGCCTATCAGCGTGGGCTAACGGGCGCTCGGCACCGGTGGCCAAGGGCCAGCGCCCGCATGAGAGGGGCAGGTCGGTGGCCATGGCGCTCCACCGTTGCGGCGAAATGGGACGGCAGCGGGGGAGCGAGCGGTAGGTCGCAGGCGCGACGGTGAGGCAGGGGGCTACGGGGTTCGTGGCGGGGCACCGACAGGCGCGTGGCTAGGCTGGCGAAGGGCTCCAGCGAGCAGCGGCCAGGCGGAGCAGGGGGCGCGGGTGACTGTGAGGAGGCAGGGGCTGTCGTGACGAGCAGGACACAGGCGTGGCGCGGTGAGCGCGTCCACGGGCGCGGTGACGGTGGCACAGAGGGGGCGATAGGGAAGGAGGACGAGGTCCTCACCAACGTTGATGGCGTACGGGGCGGCGAGGCTCGACGGCGACCATCAATGGAGAGGTGGGGCGGTGTTGAGGAGGCGGTCGAGGAGGACAACGGCGGTTCGGCGACGGCGGGGTAGCACCAGGCGGCATCCTGCAGCATCGGGCGGTGTGGCGCGGTCGTCGGGGCTCGGGGCGCCGCGAGGTCAAGCCCCCTTTCCAGATCGGGTGCGGAGGGGCCAGGGAGAGTCGGGCGCCGGCGGATTGGGGGGGGCGAGAGGGAGGAGAGAGTGGGAGATCGTGGGGGTTGTGTGGGAGGGATTAGGGTTTCTAGTGACAAGGGGGCCATATAGGCCAGGGAGGTGCAGGGTGGGCCAGCCTGGTTGGTCCAAGGCCAGCTGGGACGAGGCCCACGGGGAGAGGGGGCCTCCCTCCTTTTTTTACATTTTATTTTCTGTTTTCAACTTTAGCTATTGCTTTCTTATTAAAAGGTAAAACTAAATGAGATTTGTTAGAGGAGGGGGGGCGAGAGGGAGGAGAGAGTGGGGGATCGTGGGGGTTGTGTGGGAGGGATTAGGATTTCTAGTGACAAGGGGGCCATATAGGCCAGGGAGGTGCAGGGTGGGCCGGCCTGGTTGGTCCAAGGCCAGCTGGGCCGAGGCCCACGGGGAGAGGGGGCCTCCCTCCTTTTTTTACATTTTATTTTCTGTTTTCAACTTTAGGTATTGCTTTCTTATTAAAAGGTAAAACTAAATGAGCTTTGTTAGAAACGACACTTGTCACTTAAATGAAGCAACTTGTTTCTAGATGTCACAAAATGTTTGAGGCGAAAAGGAGTTGTCTGACCATTTTTTTAAAATGGAAAGGCCAATTTTAAAAGCTGTTGGTCCAACAAATAAAATTCCAGGGGCACTTTGGGAAACCAAAAGAGGTTGGTTCCAACATGACAAATATCCAGGGATTATTTGCCACACTTTGAACTTTTTATATTGCATGCCCGAGAATTTTGAATTTGGAGCTTTAATTTGAATTTGAGTTTGAACTAAGATTTGGATCAAGCGAGAATTAGCAACAGTAATATGATGACATGGCATCATTAGCAGGGAATTACTGTAGCTTAAGTATCCGGGCGTCACAGGCCGTTAACAGGCCTATGTGTACAACGGGCTTAATTCCAATGGCAAGCATAACGGGTCGTTAATGGGCTATATTTGATGACGCCATGAAAACGACCCAACGGATTAACGGGCCGACTTTAACCACGGGCTGAATTTGGCCCACAAGCGGAAAAGGCCAGTAACAGACCGTAAGCAACCGAATGCTGCAAATCAGCCCAAGAATAAATAGCCCTCAAAAGGTTGAAAGATAACACGGGATGGGAATGACCCAATGGAGTAATGGGCCGTAAATGGGTATGAAGCGTTATACTGTTCATTATGGGCTAGTTTCACCATGGGCCGTTAATGGGCTAAGAGTTACAAATGGCCTCATATGGGCTGAAAGACGTCATGGGCCGTACATGGGCCGGAAGTTACAATGGGCTGGAATCATATTGGACGGCCTAGATGAAGCTAGTGGGACGAATCGGGAAGGCCATAATGGGCCATGAGTTATCAGGCCTGAAAGCGCTATCTGCGAGTGGGCTGTTAACAGGCTTTCGATAGGCTGGCCCGTTAACATTTGATCAAGTCAAATGGGCCGGCCTTTTGACCTGAATGGGCCACTGTTGGGTCGTGCCATGTGTCGACGTATCATAGCGCCTCCTGTCCATTGGTTGGTTGACATCTCACTACTAGGGAAAACCTTATACACAGCATCTTAGTAGTAGCGCTGGACAAAACAGGGCGCTACTGCTACTTACTAGTAGCGAGTTTAAATAAACCGTGCTACTTCTACTACCTTAGTAGTAGCATATACCTTCGCTAAAAGCGCCTTCTTTGCTATACTTATCTTGGCGCAGATGGCTAGCCCCACTTAGCGATAGTGCATATTCACGACCCGCGCTCTTGCTTCGTCCCCTTAGCGATGGCTGCGTTGATACGTCCATTTTGCATCATGCTTTTATATCGATATTTATTGCATTATGGGCTATTATTACACGTTATGTAACAATACTTATGGCTATTCTCTCTTATTTTACAAGGTTTATCATGAAGAGGGAGAATGCCGGTAGCCGGGATTCTGGGCTGGAAAAGGAGCAAATATTGGAAACCTATTCTGCACAGCTCCAAAAGTCTTGAAACTGCACGAAAGTCATTTTTGTAATTAATAAGAATTATTGAGCGAAAGAAGTACCAGAGGGGGCCCACACCCTGGCCACGAGGGTGGGAGGCGCGCCCACACCTACTGGGCGCGCCACCCTGCCTCGTTGCCCCCCTGGTGGCCCTCATGTGCCCATCTTCTGCTATATGAAGTCTCTTACCCTGGAAAAAGTTATAAGCAAGCTTACGGGACGAAATTCTGCCGCCACGAGGCGGAACCTTGGCGGAACCAATCTAGGGCTCCGCAGAGCTGTTCTACCGGTGAAATTTCCCTCTGGGAGGGGGAAATCATCACCATCGTCATCACCAATGATCCTCCCATTGGGAGGGGGTCAATCTCCATCAACATCTTCAACTGCACCATCTCCTCTCAAACCCTAGTTCATCACTTGTATCCAATCTTTGTACCCAAACCTCAGATTGGTACCTGTGGGTTGCTAGTAGTGTTGATTACTCCTTGTAGTTGATGCTAATTGGTTTATCCGGTGGAAGATCATATGTTCAGATCCTTAATGCATATTAATACCCCTCTGATTATGAACATGAATATGCTTTGTGAGTAGTTACATTTGTTCCCGAGGACATGGGTGAAGTCTTGCTATTAGTAGTCATGTGAATTTGGTATTCATTCGATATTTTGATGAGATGTATGTTGTCTCTCCTCTAGTGGGGTTATGTGAACGTCGACTACATGACAGTTCACCATTATTTGGGCCTAGAGGAAGGCATTAGGAAGTATTAAGTAGATGATGGGTTGCTATAGTGACAGAAGCTTAAACCCTAGTTTATGCGTTGCTTCGTAAGGGGCTGATTTGGATCCACTTGTTTCATGCTATGGTTAAATTTACCTTAATACTTCTTTTGTAGTTGCGGATGCTTGCAATAGGGGTTAAAATCATAAGTGGGATTCTTGTCCAAGAAAGGACAGCACCCAAGCACCGGTCCACCCACATATCAAATTATCAAAGTAATGACTGCGAATCATATGAGCGTGATGAAAACTAGCTTGACGATAATTCCCATGTTTCCTCGGGAGCGCTTTTTTCATTATAAGAATTTTTCCAGGCTTATCCTTTGCTACAAAAAGGATTGGGCCACCTTGCTGCACCTTATTTACTTTCATTGCTTGTTACCCGTTACAAATTATCTTATCACAAAACTATCTGTTACCTACAATTTCAGTGCTTGCAGAGAATACCTTACTGAAAACCGCTTTGTCATTTCCTTCTACTCCTCGTTGGGTTTGACACTCTTACTTATAGAAAGGACTACGATAGATCCCCTATACTTGTGGGTCATCAAGACTCTTTTCTGGCACCGTTGCCGGGGAGTGAAGCGCCTTTGGTGAGTGGAACTTGGTAAGGAAACATTTATATAGTGTCCTGAAATTTTCTGTCACTTGTTACTATGGAAACTAATCCTTTGAGGGGCTTGTTCGGGGCATCTTCGCCCCAATCAGTAGAGAAAATAGTTTCTCCTCAACCTACTGAACCTACTGAAAATGTTTACTTTGAGATTCCTTCGGGTATGATAGAGAAACTACTAGCTAATCCCTTTGAAAGAGATGGAACATTGCATCCCGATTTACACCTTATCTATGTGGATGAAGTTTGTGGATTATTTAAGCTTGCAGGTATGCCCGATGATGTTATTAAGCGGAAGGTTATCCCTTTATCTTTGAAGGGAGATGCATTGACATGGTACAGGCTATGTGATGATATGGGATCTTGGGACTATAAGCGATTGAAATTGGAATTTCTCCAGAAGTTCTATCTTATGCATCTTGTTCATCGTGATCATAAGTATATATATAATTTTTTGCCTCGCGAAGGAGAAAGCAACGCTCAAGCTTGGGGGAGGCTTAAGTCAATGTTATATTCATGCCCCAATCATGGGCTCTCAAGAGACATGATTATTCAAAAATTTATGCTCGGCTTTCTCTCAATGATCGCACCGTGCTCGATACTTTCTGTGCTGGTTCTTATATGCTGAAGACTGTTGAATTCAAGTGGAACTTATTGGAAAGAATTAAACGAAACTTTGAAGATTGGGGTTCTGACGATGGTAAGGAGTCAGGTATGACACCTAAGTTTGATTGTGTTAAATCTTTTATGGATACCGATACTTTGCGTGGATTTAGCGCTAAATATGGACTTGACTCTGAGATAGTAGCTTCTTTGTTTGAATCTTTTGCTACTCACATTGATCTCCCTAAGGAGAAGTGGTTTAAATATAATCCTCCCATTGAAGTAAAAGTAGTTGCACCTATTTCAGTTGAAGAAAAGATTATCACTTATAATGATCCTATTGTTCCTACTACTTACGTTGAGAAACCACCTTTCCCTGTTAGGATAAAGAATCATGCTAAAGCTTCAACTGTGGTTCGTAAGAGTAATACTAGAACATATACACCTCCTGAGCAAATTAAAGTTTTACCTAGTATTGCTATGGTTAAAGATCTCTTGGATGATAATATTGATGGGCATGTTATTTACTTCTGTGAGGAAGCTGCTAATATTGCTAAACCCGATGCTAAGATACATAGACCTGTTGTAGGCATGCCTGTTATTTCTGTTAAAATAGGAGATCATTGTTATCATGGTTTATGTGATATGGGTGATAGTGCTAGTGCAATACCTATTTCCTTATATGAAGAAATTATGCATGGTATTACACCCGCTGAGTTAGAAGATATTGATGTTACTATTAAGCTTGCCAATAGAGATACTATTTCACCAATTGGGATTGTTAGAGATGTCAAAGTCTTGTGTGGGAAAGTTAAATACCCTACTAATTTTCTTATTCTTGGTTCCCCACAAGATAGCTTTTGTCCCATTATATTTGGTGGACCCTTCTTGAATACTGTCAATGCTAGGATTGATTGTGAAAAGGATGTTGTTACTATTGGTCTGGGGAATACGACACATGAGTTTAATTTTGCTAAATTTCGTAGACAACCCCATGATAAAGAATTGCCTAGTATGGATGAAATTATTGGTCTTGCTTCTATTGCCGTGCCTCCTACTGATCCTTTAGAACAATATTTGCTAGACCATGAAAATGATATGTTAATGAATGAAAGAAGGGAGATAGATGAAGTATTCTTTCAACAGGGTCCTATTCTGAAACACAACTTACCTGTTGAAATCCTAGGGGATCCTCCTCCACCCAAGGGTGATCCCGTGTTTGAGCTTAAACCATTACCGATACTCTTAAATATGCTGATCTTAATGAAAAGAAGATTATCCTGTTATTATTAGTGCTAACCTTTCGTGCCGTGAAGAGGAAATATTATTGAAAACTCTAAAGAAGCACCGTTCTGGCATGGGATATACTCTTGATGATCTTAAGGGCATTAGTCCCACTTTATGCAAACACAAAATTAGATTGGAAGAAGACGCCAAACCAGTTAGAGATCATCAACGATGTTTAAATCCTAAGATGAAAGAAGTGGTAAGAAAGGAGATACTAAAGCTCCTCGAGGCAGGTATAATTTATCCGCCTTTGATAGTCGTTGGGTAAGTCCTGTCCATTGTGTCCCTAAGAAGGAGGTATTATCGTTGTTCCTAATGATAAAGATGAATTGATCCCGCAAAGAATTATTACATGTTATAGGATGGTAATTGATTTCCGCAAATTAAATAAAGCTACTAAGAAAGATCATTACCCTTTGCCTTTTATTGATCAAATGCTAGAGAGACTATCCAAACATACACATTTCTTCTTTCTAGATGGTTATTCTGGTTTCTCTCAAATACCTGTGTCAGTGGACGATCAAGCAAAGACTACTTTTACTTGCCCTTTCGGTACTTTTGCTTATAGATGTATGCCTTTTGGTTTATGTAATGCACCTGCTACCTTTCAAATATGCATGATGGCTATATTCTCTGACTTTTGTGAAAAGATTTGTGAAGTATTCATGGATGATTTCTCCGTTTATGGATCCTCTTTTGATGATTGCTTGAGCAACCTTGATCGAGTTTTGGAGAGATGTGAAGACACTAGTCTCGTCTTGAATTGGGAGAAGTGCCACTTTATGGTTAATGAAGGCATTGTCTTGGGGCATAAAATTTCTGAAAGAGGTATTGAAGTTGATAAAGCTAAAGTTGATGCTATTCAAAAGATATCGTGTCCCAAGGACATAAAAGGTATAAGAAGTTTCCTTGGTCATGCCAGTGTTTATAGGAGATTCATTAAGGACTTTTCTAAAATTTCTAGGCCTCTGACTAATCTATTACAAAAAGATATTCCTTTTGTCTTCGATGATGATTGTGTAGAAGCATTCGAAATACTTAATAAAGCCTTGATCACTGCACCTATTGTTCAGCCACCTGATTGGAATTTACCCTTTGAAATTATGTGTGATGCTAGCATTATGCTGTAGGTGTTGTTCTAGGGCAAAGAGTTGATCAAAAATTAAATGTTATTTAATATAGTAAAACTCTAGACACTGCCCAGAGAAATTATGCTACTACTAAAAAAGAATTCTTAGCAGTTGTATTTGCATGTGATAAGTTCAGACCTTATATTGTTGATTCTAAAGTAACTATTCACACTGATCATGCTACTATTAAATATCTTATGGAAAAGAAAGATGCTAAACCTAGACTTATTGGATGGGTCCTCTTGCTCCAAGAATTTGATTTGCATATTATTGATAGAAAGGGAGCTGAGAACCCCGTTGCAGGCAACATGTCTAGGTTAGAGAATGTTTTTGATGACCCACTACCTATTGATGATAGCTTTCCTGATGAACAATTAGCTGTCATAAATGCTTCTCATCTTGCTTCCATGGTATGCTGATTATGCTAATTACATTGTTGCTAAATTTATACCACCTAGTTTCACATACCAGCAAACAAAAAAGTTATTTTATGATTTAAGACATTACTTCTGGGATGACCCACACCTTTATAAAGAAGGAGTAGATGGTGTTATTAGATGTTGTGTACCTGTGCATGAACAGGAACAGATCCTACGCAAGTGTCACTCCGAACCATATGGAGGACACCACGCTGGATATAGAACTGCACATAAGGTATTACAATCCGGTTTTTATTGGCCTACTCTCTTCAATGATGCCCGTAAGTTTGTCTTGTCTTGTGATGAATGTCAGAGAATCGGTAATATTAGTAGACGTCAAGAAATGCCTATGAATTATTCTCTTGTTATTGAACAGTTTGATGTTTGGGGCTTTGATTATATGGGACATTTTCATGCCTCTAATGGATATACACATATTTTAGGTGCTGTTGATTACATTACTAAGTGGGTAGAAGCTATTCTAACTAGTAGTGCTGATCATAACACCTCTATTAAGATGTGTCACAGCCCTAGAATACCTAGGTGTAATAGTTGCATCAGTGAGTATGCATTATGTTTAATTCAAGAAATTGAAATGAGGAATATTCAAAGCCTCGGAAATTATTTTAAAAGAAGGGCAAGAACCCTTTAAATTACATTCAGTGATTCCAAATTCCCTAAAAATAGTTTGAGAATTTTGGCAAGGGTTATATACCAAACAAAAATTTTGGAACATTTCTAAGGAATTATTTGGTCTCTGAATTTAAAACAATGTTCTATTTGAATTTGAAAATATATTCATATATATGGGATATATTTTCAAACGCTCTGTGATAATTTATGTGCCTCTGGAAAAGTCCATGAAGCAATATAAAATACTCAGAGTATGTTTTGGCATTGTTTGAATTATGTTTGAATTCAAAACAGTGGCAAAAGATTAAATAAAAGAAAAATGTAAGTAAAATAAAATGTAATCAAGACCAGAAGCTTACCTGGTGTAGCAAAGACTGCCCAAAGATCATAGTCTGCCCAGACTAACAGACGCCATCTTCAACCTTCGCCAATAGGCAGAGGCGTGTCGAACGCAGCCTCGAGCTCCACCTCCCGCTTCCACCTCCTGCTTCCCTTCGCTACCTCGTGCCCTTTGAGACGGCCACGAACCCCTCGCTCTCGGTTCTCTCTTCCCCTCTCTCCTCTGCTTCCTCCCGATCGCCGAGGCCTTTGTCGTCGCCGCCGTTCGCCGTGGCCGTAGCCACCGTGATCCCTCGACCTCTCTCCGCGCCCTAGAGCTCCGCCTCGTCGCCTGCATCGTCCTCGACGAGTCAAGCAACCAGGGGCGAGCCTAATGCCACCATCGACGCCGTCTTCACCTTTGGCCGTCCGAAATCATCGTCGCTACCCCGACCCCTCTAGCCTTTCCCCGAGCCCTCTGAGCTTCCCCACGTGACCGCTGTGAGCTCCCGCTCCGAACCCCTCTCTTCCCCGCCTCTTTTTGCGCCACAGTAGCCCTAGTTTCACCGGAGCCGATAGCTCCTCGCCGCCGTCCATGCCGCCACCGCGGCTACCGCCGTGCAAGCTCGCCTCTGAGCACGTAAACACACTCAGGGAGTCTCCAGGAGCTCGAATCACCCGCCCATTAGGCCTTCCCTGCACCATAGCCGCAACCCCGTGCACAACCGAAATTCGTCCGCCACCACGAGCTTGATTCCGGCAAGCTTGGGTCGTCCCAGCCCTTCCCGCCTGCCCTAGCAGATGCGCGCGAACGCCAGCTCGCCGTAGAGCCAAACCCAGACGCAAACCGCCCGCCTGTAGTGCGAGCCCGAGCAACTCCGGCGTGCCTCCGCCGTGTTCCATGGTCGCCGCCGGCAGATCTCCGGTGTGACGACGTGGCACTGTTTTAGTTAGCACTAATGACCACGCTAAACACCCCTAGAGCCACTGCCATGTGGGCCCCTGTGCCTGTTTAGGTTAGTTTAATTTCTGTTTAGATTAGTGCTAACCTCGCGGACCCCACGTGTCAGCTTTGACTTTGACCAAGTCAGCGCTGACCGGTCCCACCTGTCATCCACCCAACCCAGCTCGAAGTCATCGACCAATGGGCCCCCTTGTCAGGTTTCTGGGCAGCCCAGTTGACTCTTGACATCACCACGGCCTTGATCTTGATGCGATAAAGTCCTTCTGGAATTAAAATAAATCATAAATGATTTATAAATTCCAGAAAATATCCAAAACTTCAAAAATTCATAGAAATTCAACCTTAACTCCAAATGAAATAAATTATATATGAAAAATTATCTGTTTATGGCATTTTCATGCATGTTAGAACAACTTATGGCTACTGTTTAGGACAAATTAAGTGTATGACATTTAAAAGAACCACATGTGGAGTTTGAATTTGAACCGTTGGTTCAAACCAACTTCATTTAATCTGGTTGCTAGATGCATTAGCTCAAATCACATCATATTGACATGTCATGATCATGCATCATATTGTCGCATTGCATGGATTGTGTTCTTTCTCTGTTGCCGGTGTTTGTCCCCTCTCAATAGACATGGTTCCTACGGTGTGATCGAAGACACCGATGAAGAACTATATTATCTTCAGAAGTGCCTGGCAAGCAAAACCCCCTTGTTCATTCCGATACAATCCTACTCTCTCGCTCCTGCTCTCTTTTACTGCATTAGGACAACAACGATTCATCTGTTACTTGCTGCGGTAGCTGAACCCCTTTATCCTCTGCATGACATGTCATTGCCACAGTAAATAGATGAAACCCACTAGCATGAGTAGGAGTTGTTTGAGCCCAGTTGTGCCTACTCATTCATGCTTGTTTGTCATGCCTGCCATCGCTTAGAGTTGAGTCAGGTCTGATTCATCGAGGATGAATCAGAGGTGTGTGAACATGTCCTATTGTGTGTGAGCTAAGTGTGTGAACACGATTTGGTAAAGGTACCGGTGAGAGGCCATGTAGAAGTACATTGTGGGTTGTCTCATTGAAGCCGTCCTCAGGAGCTGAGTTCTGTTTTTGTGATCCATGAACAACTACTACCACACATTGGGATCCTTAATTGACTCTCTCGGCTTCTTAACCACCCTTGTCCTCTGTCCAGGAGTTGCAAGCAGTTTCTGGTGTTTGTAGTATGCTGGAGGACGTGGGCAGCGCTGACCGGAGGGGTGGGCTGTGATGCGGTAGGCACGTGGCCGGGTATGTCGGGCGCCCGTTTGGTGTCGCGGAACCCTGTACACATCGTTCGGGGCCGTATGTGGAAACCTCGGCCGGACCCCCTGCGGATGGAACCTGAATAGGCGATAAACCTGGACTGGAGACTTGAGTGTTTAGGTAGGCCGTGGCCGACACCCTCGCCAGGCTTCCGCTTGAAGGTTGCCGAGATACATGACGTTCACATGGCGGTAAATGGCGAGAGCGTGTGTGAAGAAGTACACCCCTGCAGGGTTAACATCATCTATTCGAATAGCCGCGTCCGCAGTGAAGGACTTCTGGATTGCCTATACAGTTCATAGACAAGTAAAAGTGGATACTCTAAAATACGCAAGATAAGCGTGAGTGCTATGGATGGTGTTCTCGTAGGGAGACGAGAGCGGATCCATAGTGGTGTATTGATATGGTGAATATGTGGACTCGTGTGCGCCACCTCAAAAGAGTTACTTGCAAATGTAGTTCGGGATAGCCACCGAGTCAAAGCTGGCTTGTCAGTTAAACCCCACCATCCCTTTGTTGATAATGATGCATATGTAGCTAGTTACGATGTAAGTCTTGATGGGTACATTTGTACTCACGTTTGCCTATTTATGTTTTTGCGAGAGAGACTTCAGTCTCACTAGTAGTTCTGTGTGGACTTCAACGTTTAGCTTGTTACCTCAGCTACGATCTTGTGCCCTCGGCAGGATCTGGTAGATAGTCAGGCTTCTCAGCCTTTTTCATTTGTAGATGTCTGTACTCAGACATGTTAAGCTTCCGCTTGTGTTTTGATTTGTATGCTCAGAATGCTGGGTCGAGAGACCCATGTTTGTAATATCTCGCTCCTCAGAGCCTATTGAATAAAATACTTGAGTTGTAGAGTCATGTTGTGATGCCATGCTGTATTTGCACATATCGAGCATATTGTGTGTATGTTATTGAAATGCTTGGTATGTGTGGGATCCGACTATCTAGTTGTTTATCCTTGGTAGCCTCTCTTACCGGGAAATGTCTCCTAGTGCTTCCACTGAGCCCTGGTAGCTTGCTACTGCTCCGGAACACTTAGGCTGGCCGGCATGTGTCCTTCTTCGTTCATGTGTTTGTCCCCTCGGGGAAATGTCACGCGGTGTCTACCGGAGTCCTGTTAGCCTGCTACAGCCCGGTTTATCGGAGTCCTGCTAGCCCAGTTGCTACAGCCCGGATTCACTCGCTGATGACCGACACGTTCGTTGTTGGGTCATGTATGCCTGTCCCTGTAAGTTAGTGCCACTTTGGGTTTACGACTAGCCATGTCAGCACGGGTTCTTTGTCATATGGATGCTAGCGACACTATCATATACGTGAGCCAAAAGGTGCAAATGGTCCAGGGCCTGGTAAGGCGACACCCGTGGGAATACCGTGCGTGAGGCCGCAAAGTGATATGAGGTGTTACATGCTAGATCGGTGTGGCATAGGATCGGGGTCCTGACAAGATGCTTAAAGAAGTTATTTTTCCGAGGTTTGGAGTCCCTATATATCTCATGACTGATGGTGGTTCACATTTTATTCATGGTGCTTCCCGTAAAATGCTTGCTAAGCATGATGTTAATCATAGAATTGCATCCCCATATCACCCACAGTCTAGTGGTCAAGTAGAGTTGAGTAATAGAGAGCTCAAATTAATTTTGCAAAAGACTGTTAATAGATCTAGAAAGAATTGGTCCAAGAAACTTGATGATGCATTATGGGCCTATAGAACTGCATATAAAAATCCTATAGGTATGTCTCCGTATATGGTTTATGGAAAAGCATGTCACTTTCCTCTCGAACTTGAACATAAGGCATATTGGGCTATTAAAGAGCTCAACTATGATTTCAAACTTTCCGGTGAGAAGAGGTTATTTGATATTAGCTCACTTGATGAATGGAGAAACCAAGCCTACGAGAAAGCCAAGCTGTTTAAAGAAAATGTTAAAAGATGGCATGACAAAAGGATACAAAAGCGTGAATTTAACGTAGGTGATTATGTGTTTCTATTCAACTCTTGTTTAAGATTTTTTGTAGGAAAACTTCTCTCTAAATGGGAAGGTCCTTACGTTATCGAGGAGGTCTATCGTTCCGATGCCATAAAAATTAACAACTTGGAAGGCACAATTCCGAGGGTGGTGAACGGTCAAAGAATCAAACATTATATCTCAAGTAATCCTATAAATGTTGAAACTAATATTATTGAAACCGTAACCTCAGAGGAATACATAAGAGACACTTTCCAGAACGTTTCATACTCCAAAAAGGAATAGGTATGTGGTACGGTAAATAAACCGACTCCAAAACAGTTCTAATGGAATTTTTCTCCGTTTTGGAATATTTAAGAAAATAGGAAAATAAGAAGTAGTACGGGAAGGACACGAGGCCTCCACGAGGGTAGAGGGCACGCCCACCCATACTGGGCGCGCCCCCTGCATCGCGGGCACCTCGTGTGCTCTTCGGACTCCGTTTCCGTGCACGATACTTATTTTGGTCGGTAAAAATTCATTGTATAATCTCCCAAAGGTTTTGACCATCGTATCACGCAAAAATCCTCTGCTTTTGTTTCGAGCTGTTTCTGTCGCAGATTTAGAGAAAGATGTCTTCACAAGAGTCAGTCGGGGAGAGTCGGGTGTCTCACCCGATGCCAGGTCTAGGAGCAAACAACAATGCTTATCACTTTGGGCCATCAACGAAGGATGAGATGGAGGCCGACTTGAAATGGATAGATGCCATGGAGGAGGATCAAGAAGTTACCTCTCGCTTCCAAGCAGGATTCATGATGGGGGAACTACAGAGCTCAGCTATCCCAAACTCGGTCATCCCTTCCAATGTTAAATTTCTTTCTTATGAAAATATGAAAAAGATTGTCACTTGTTCTCCAGAAGCTATGCAGCATCCTTGGGTAAAAGGAGCTTTAGCCTTCACAAGCAAGCTTCGCAAGGAAAATATGGACCTCAAGCAACAAGTTAATAAGCTCGAGGAGGAGAATCGTATCCTAAGGGGCATCATCGCCAAGAAGATCACAACACCAACTCTAAAGAAGGAGACATAATCATATGGGTATGGGCACTCCCCTTGGCAATTGCCAAGCTTGGGGGAGGTGCCCCGGTATCGTATCACCATCACACTCCTATCTTTATCGCTTTTTCTTAGTTCGATCCTTTTGGTAATATCTAGATCTAGTAGAATAAAGTTTCGTATGAATTAGTTTTGAGTTTTGCTTTATGATCCCTCCATGTAATCGAGTTCGTGAGCTATATATAATAAAGATTAGTGTTGAGTCAAGGGCTTTGCTATCTTGCTATGATCTTGAGAAAATAGAAAGGATAAAAAGAAATAAAGAGTTCATATTGATCTTATGGATACTAATGGCTTCGCATATAAAGAGTATGAGGCTTAAACGTTGTTGAGAGTTGGCAAACATAGTTTTGGTCATCGTTGCAATTAATAGGAAGTAATAAAGAAATAGAGGTTTTCACATATAAATATACTATCTTGGACATCTTTTATGATTGTGAGCACTCATTAAAGTATGACATGCTAAAGAGTTGATGTTGGACAAGGAAGACAACGTGATGGGTTATATTTTCTCACATCTTCGTTAAATTATATTATCATGGATCGTCCAACATGTTGAGATTGCCTTTCCCCCTCATGCTAGCCAAATTCCTTGCACCAAGTAGAGATACTACTTGTGCTTCCAAATATCCTTAAACCCAGTTTTAGCATGAGAGTCCACCATACCTACCTATGGATTGAGTAAGATCCTTCGAGTAAGTTGTAATGTTGAAAGTAATTATAATTGCTCTATAAATATGTATGACTTTTTTGTGCGGAGATAATAAGGTTTTTATGATCGTGTGATATGGAAGTAATAAAAGCGACTGCATAATAAAGGTTCATATCACAAGTGGCAATATAAAGTGACATTCTTTTGCATTAAGATTTCGTGCATCCAACCCTAAAAGAACATGACAACCTCTGCTTCCCTCTGCGAAGGGCCTATCTTTTAGTTTATGTCTTTTACATTATGCAAGAGTCAAGGTGTTCCCCACCTTTCCCTTTTTCATTTTATCCTTTGGCAAGCACCTCATGTTGGAAAGATCCTGATATATCCAATTGGATGTAAGTTAGCAAGAAATATCATTGTTGACATTACCCTTGAGGTAAGACGTTGGGAAGCAACACTATAAGCCCCTATCTTTCTCTGTGTCCGATTAAAACTCCATAACCATAAGTATTGCGTGAGTGTTAGCAATTGTAGAAGACTATATGATAGTTGAGTATGTGGACTTGCTCACTACAACAAGAACCCACCTATACCAACACATATCTACCAACGAAATGATAATATGGGTTATTTGTTTTAATGTCGCACCTCCCGACTTATCCCACCCTCCCCTACTTAGCGCTAACCTCCTCTCCTAGGAAAAAAATCTAACCTCCACGTACGGCAGTACCCATCTCCACCCAATTTTTCCTATCCGCCATCTCCCCTCCACCTCGATTCCATCTCACTTGAACTCCATGAACGTGATGTTGCCCGCCACCACCGATTTGTAATAGCTCCGGTGCTCTCCCATGACGTCGCTCACCAGCCCGGCTGCCCCTCAATCTTCTCCCCGATCCTCTGCAACCGCGACTTCCTCTGCACCGCTGCACATGCCCCTGCAGCAACCCTAGCCGCTGGGCCGCCGATGCGACTCTCGGGTAGGCATCTACCTTGCGTCTCCGTTTGCGCCGCCGACAGCTCGGGCTCGACGGTACTGATCCGCCTTGGCTACCTCACCCCCGACACAGATGGTTTAGTAAGGCACTTCTCTCCTCTGTTTGTGGTGACATGGCCATCGTTTGATGGTTGACCTATGATGTAAATCGTGGTATGATCTATTCTTCCTAGTGTAGCCGCCCCATCATGGTATTTTAGGTATTTTAGTTTCGTGCTTACATCTTTGAATGTGCACTGCTATCTAGTTCTGTAAATACAAGCCAGTTGTTTATAGTTTGGCTGATCTATTAGGATGTATGGTTGAGTGCATATGTGTAATGTGTCCTTTTTTTAATCTCAGTAGTCCGTTGTTGCTGCTATCTGTGTGGATGAATCCTTACCGATTTCCTTATCACGTGTTGTGCAATACTATATGAATAAGTCTCATATGCGTCCATCTGTCCTAATATTCCTCTTTATCCTTAATTTCATATCCATTTACAGGTTCTGAAACTGACCATGCTTCAGCCAACATGTGTGTGTGTGTGTGTTTGTTGGATTGCACTCGCATCGTAGTGGTAGATCGATCTGTTGTGCGATGAACATCCACGCAGGGCTACATGATGGTTGCGAGTTACCAAAAAATTGTCTCCCTTAATTAACTAATCGCTAAGTTAATTTGAATTATTGATCCGCCTACTGTGTTCAGTGTGATGTTTTGGTTTGACCTTTTCATTGCGATGACTGCAGAATTGTGTGACGGCAAGCACTACAAAATTAGCCAACGACGACGAGCAATGTTGCAGCACTTCTCCTCATGCTCACACGCTGTGGAGACACCGGCCTGCCCGAGCTGCCCTCGATTAGTGCCAACTCTGCGGGGGAAAACTATGGTACTGATTTCTTTGGCTGTAAGGTTCTGTGTTCCCCTAGGATTTAAGATGGTGAGATTCTTTGGATGTAGGAACTATGGTATAATATGACTGTAACACGTTTTGTTGTTTCTTGACTTGTTTCAATAAGAATTTCAGTGTTTGAGTCAGAACCCAGTAAGATTTCTCCTAGCTCTAGTTACTCAATCAGAACTCATGGTATTGTACATGGTGTTGGCTCCCAACTTCCTTCAATCAACATATGATTCTTCACAATATCATTAAATATTTATGACTCACATGTTATTAATCGGCCAATTTTTCATATTAGGAGTTAAGATAAACATCAACATGCTCAAGGTAATACACCCTACTTTGCATAGTAAACCATATTAACCTATTTTGAATGTAAAACATCTTTGATAAACTGAAGATGTTGTCACAAACCTACTTTGGTTTATAGATTACAGAGAAATTTCCCAATATAGAAAAGAGAAGATGGATGCCAAGTCGGACAGTCATGTGATGTCTGCAGCTGAGATACTGAAAAGTTTGTGTAAGTCCTTCAAGCTTGCTCTCAAATATTAACTTCTTCGTACATGCGCGCTATGTCTAATATCTTCTAACATTCCCTGTAGATTTTACGTTGATCTAAATATTTTACTAAACTGATCTGTACAATTGAATACAGAGTTGCTAAGGGTCCTATAGCTCGGAGAGGCTAATATCCCGTTTTGTCAAGATTTAGACTTCTTGTACAAAAGTTTTCTCTATTTTGTACTTAACAATTTCCTAGTATATAAATAAATTTCTAAACTGTTAGCATGTATCACTGTACCTAATTAAGGCACATCCAAGTTTGTCCTGGTGTGGATCATTTTATTTCAACATAAAGTATACTTGAATTGTTGAAACTTTGTATCTATTTGTATTTTCTGGAGAACTACATACCTTTCTTTAAAACCAGAGGATGTGTTGTATGTTAGCACATGTTTATTGAAAGTAAGTACCTCATTTCTTACATTAGTATGCCTTCTTTAAGTTTTACGTTAATTCAATTGACGTTTTGCCGCCCTATTAACCTCATTTTCTCTATAGTAAGTTACTCATCTCATTTCTTTGTTTTTGTAGATTTCCAAGATAAATGAATGAAGCATGGCTCGGATGTTGATTTCATGCACGGGAATGGGGCTACTAGTAGTACTAGATAATTAGAATGTCATTTCTAGGACAATGTTTCAAACATTATAGTTGATTGCAAGGTCGAGAATTTGGCGACTATTAGATAGTTTCACATCTTGTAATCTTTGAATCGTGTTCTTTTTAATGCAACATAGTTGATTTAATGAACGAGACCTTCCTGTTTATTATATTGTGACTCCTATACTCTCTATATTTGACCTAATATTTCTAGATGGCAATGTGTAAAATATCATCCAATATTCTTGATTTGTAGTGAAGCCTTTAGTCGTTGCAATGTTATGTTCTATAATTGTGCAGGTTAGCCACCAACGCATATGAAGTGTTGTTTACCGTTAACTCTTTTTGTTGTTACCTTACAATGCTTATATATGTTGTTTACCAACGCATGTATATATGTTGTTATAGACCCTAGCAACGCCACCAACGACAACGCATAGTAATCCGTTGGTGTAGACCTTAGCAACGCATATATGGACATAGGACAACATATCAACGCGTTGCTGAAGGGGGGTTCTTGTTGTAGTGGCTGAAAATCTCTATTCTTGTCTCTTTCTGATGTTATGATAAATTGCAATTGCTTCAATGACTGAGAGTATAGTTTGCTAGTTCTAAATAAAGTTTCTGAACCATACTTGACATTGTGAATAGATTGTTACTTGAGCATAAGAAATCATATGACAAAATATATATGTGTTGTTGTTATAAGAATGATCATGATGCCCTCATGTCTGTATTTTATTTTTATTGACACCTCTATCTCTAAACATGTGGACATATTTTTTGATATCGGCTTCCGCTTGAGGACAAGCAAGGTCTAAGCTTGGGGGAGTTGATACGTCCATTTTGCATCATGCTTTTATATCGATATTTATTGCATTATGGGTTGTTATTACACATTATGTCACAATACTTATGGCTATTCTCTCTTATTTTACAAGGTTTATCATGAAGAGGGAGAATGCCGGCAGTTGGGATTCTGGGCTGGAAAAGAACCAAATATTGGAAACCTATTCTGCACAGCTCCAAGTACCAGAGAGGGCCCATACCCTGGCCACGAGGGTGGGGGGCACGCCCACCCCTACTAGGTGCGCCCCCTGCCTCATGGCCCCCCTGGTGGCCCTCCGGTGCCCATCTTCTGCTATATGAAGTCTCTTACCCTGGAAAAAATCATAAGCTAGCTTACGGGATGAAACTCCTCCGCCACAAGGCGGAACCTTGGCGGAACCAATCTAGGGCTCCAGCGGAGCTGTTCTACCGGGGAAACTTCCCTCCGGGAGGGTGAAATCATCACCATCGTCATCACCAACGATCCTCTCATCGGGAGGGGGTCAATCTCCATCAACATCTTCACCAGCACCATCTCCTCTCAAACCCTAGTTCATCTCTTATATCCAATCTTTGTACCCAAACCTCAAATTGGTACTTGCACTACAAAAAAAGGACACATCCGTGACATTTTGGGCCGAACGAAAAAAAATTCTGTCATACATATGACACTTCTATGACGATAATTGTGACAAAACCCGGTATCATCATAGATGTGGTGGACTCATACTTCTATGACAAAAAATCATGACAGAAAATGGGATTTTCGTCCTGGGCGGGCCGGAGACGCAGCTGCATGACATTCTTTGGGCCGTCCATGACGGAAAAAACCATGGTAGAAGCGAGGGGGAGGAAAATTTCGGGGAGTTGCCGGTTACGGTGGGAGGTCGGGGCGGAGCGATGCGCGTTTCTCTCATACGTACGAGCGTCTGTGCAAGGCATTGGCTCTAACTGAAACCGAGCGAGGCGTTGGGCTCTAACTAAACCCGAGCGATTGCACTACAAAGCTACGTGACATCGAACCCGGCGGTCGATCAATGGTATTAATCAACCCGATGGAGCGATTCCTTCACTACTGCTGCTAATCAAGCCGATCGATGCTGCCTCTGGGATGAGCGATGGCGTTGCGGGGGTTTGGATGAGCGATGGCGGTGGCGTTGCCTCTGGATGAACAGGAACCCGTGGTGTGGAGGGCTGGATGAGCGATGAGACGGTGGAGGGGTGGCCGTGGAGGGGTGGTTGAACAGGACCCCATGGTGTGGAGGGCTGGATGAGCAGTGACGCTGGAGGGGTGCCCGTGGAGGGGTGGTTGAATAGTAGCCCGGTGGAGTAGCGCGGTGGAGGCTGGATGGCGAGGAGCCGTGGAGGCTGGAGGAGGTCGACGGTGGAGATGAACAGATCCCGTGGAGTCCGTTTTGCGGCACGCCACACCTCCCCCGTTTCGACCGTAGCGCTCCAACACAAATCCGTTTCGTCCGTTTTGCGGTACGCCACACCCCTCCCGATCAACAGGACCCCCGTTTCGATCGTACACTAGTAGAAAAAGGGTCAAACGTGAAGCACATTAGTGCCGGTTTGAATTTGAGCCGGCACTAATGTGTACATTAGTGCCGGTTCCAACGGCTAGCCGGGCCGCTCTCATTAGTACCGGTTCGTGGCGAACCTTTAGTACCGGTTCGTGCCACAAACCGGTACTAAAGAGGTGGTGGCCTTTAGTACCGGTTGGTGGCTCCAACCGGTACTAAAGACCGCCCCCCCTTTAGTACCGGTTGGAGCCACCAACCGGTACTAAAGGGGTGCACTGCCACCCGCAGTGCACAATATTTAGTCCCACCTCGCTAGTTGAGAGGAGTTCGCACCGGTTTATAAGCCCCGCCGTGGCTACCGTGTCGAGCTCCTCTCTAAGCAGGCCTTTGTGGGCCTATTGCACGTCTTCTGCCCTGTGGGCCTTTCTAGTATCGTAAAATACCAGCAAACAAAAACAGAATTAAATGGAAAACACAAAATTAAATGAAAAAGAAATCATCAAACCAAAAACCCCCCAAACCTTGGGCTCCCGGCCCCCGGAGCTGGCTCATGCCACGTGGTTGCCCTTTAGCACCGGTTCGTGCTGAACCGGTACTAAAGGGGGGGGGGCTTTGGTGCCCACACTTTAGTGCCGGTTATGACACCGACACTAAAGGGCCTTATGAACCGGTGCTAAAGGGCCTTACGAACCGGTGCAAATCAGCCCAAGAATAAATAGCCCTCAAAAGGTTGAAAGATAACACGGGATGGGAATGACCCAATGGAGTAATGGGCCGTAAATGGGTATGAAGCGTTATACTGTTCATTATGGGCTAGTTTCACCACGGGCCGTTAATGGTCCGGAAGTTACAATGGGCTGGAATCATATTGGACGGCCTAGATGAAGCTAGTGGGCCGAATCGGGAAGGCCATAATGGGCCATGAGTTATCAAGCCTTTAAGCGCTATCTGCGAGTGGGCTGTTAATAGGCTTTCGACGAGCTGGCCCGTTAACATTTGACCAAGTCAAACGGGCCGGCCTTTTGACCTGAATGGGCCACTGTTGGGTCATGCCATGTGTCGACGTATCATAGGCGCCTCCTGTCCATTGGTTGGTTGACATCTCACTACTAGGGAAAACCTTATACACAACATCTTAGCAGTAGCGCTGGACAAAACAGGGCGCTACTGCTACTTACTAGTAGCGAGTTTAAATAAACCGTGCTACTTCTACTACCTTAGTAGTAGCGCCTTCTGCTAAAGCGCGCTGCTGCTATACTTGTACTGGGCGCAGAGGGCTAGCCCCACTTAGCAGTAGTGCATATTCCTGACCAGCGCTACTGCTACGTCCCTTAGCAGTAGCGCGTTGATACGTCCATTTTCCATCATGCTTTTATATCGATATTTATTGCATTATGGGCTGTTATTACACGTTATGTCGCAATACTTATGGCTATTCTCTCTTATTTTACAAGGTTTATCATGAAGAGGGAGAATGCCGGCAGGTGGGATTCTGGGCTGGTAAAGGAGCAAATATTGGAAACCTATTCTACACAGCTCCAAAAGTCTTGAAACTCCACGAAAGTCATCTTTGGAATTAATAAGAATTATCGAGCGAAAGAAGTACCAGAGGGGGCCCACACCCTGGCCACGAGAGTGGGGGGCGCGCCCACACCTACTGGGCGCGCCACCCTGCCTCGTGGCCCCCCTGGTGGCCCTCCGGTGCCCATCTTCTGCTATATGAAGTCTCTTACCCTGGAAAAAGTTATAAGCAAGCTTACGGGACGAAATTCCGCCGCCACGAGGCGGAACCTTGGCGGAACCAATCTAGGGCTCCGCAGAGCTGTTAAACCGGTGAAATTTCCCTCCGGGAGGGGGAAATCATCACCATCGTCATCACCAATGATCCTTCCATTGGGAGGGGGTCAATCTCCATCAACATCTTCAACTGCACCATCTCCTCTCAAACCCTAGTTCATCTCTTGTATCCAATCTTTGTACCCAAACCTCAGATTGGTACCTGTGGGTTGCTAGTAGTGTTGATTACTCCTTGTAGTTGATGCTAATTGGTTTATCCGGTGGAAGATCATATGGTCAGATCCTTAATGCATATTAATACCCCTCTGATTATGAACATGAATATGCTTTGTGAGTAGTTACGTTTGTTCCCAAGGACATGGGTGAAGTCTTGCTATTAGTAGTCATGTGAATTTGGTATTCATTCAATATTTTGATGAGATGTATGTTGTTTCTCGTCTAGTGGTGTTATGTGAACGTCGACTACATGACACTTCACCATTATTTGGGCCTAGAGGAAGGCATTAGGAAGTATTAAGTAGATGATGGGTTGCTAGAGTGACAGAAGCTTAAACCCTAGTTTATGCGTTGCTTCGTAAGGGGCTGATTTGGATCCACTTGTTTCATGCTATGGTTAGGTTTACCTTAATACTTCTTTTGTAGTTGCGGATGCTTGCAATAGGGGTTAATCATAAGTGGGATGCTTGTCCAAGAAAGGACAGCACTCAAGCACCGGTCCACCCACATATCAAATTATCACAGTAATGAACGCGAATCATATGAGCGTGATGAAAACTAGCTTGACGATAATTCCCATGTGTCCTCTGGAGCGCTTTTTTCATTATAAGAATTTTTCCAGGCTTATCCTTTGCTACAAAAAGGATTGGGCCACCTTGCTGCACCTTATTTACTTTCATTGCTTGTTACCCGTTACAAATTATCTTATCACAAAACTATCTGTTACCTACAATTTCAGTGCTTGCAGAGAATACCTTACTGAAAACCGCTTGTCATTTCCTTCTACTCCTCGATGGGTTCGACACTCTTACTTATAGAAAGGACTACGATAGATCCCCTATACTTGTGGGTCACCAAGACTCTTTTCTGGCACCGTTGCCGGGGAGTGAAGTGCCTTTGGTGAGTGGAACTTGGTAAGGAAACATTTATATAGTGTCCTGAAATTTTACATCACTTGTTACTATGGAAACTAATCCTTTGAGGGGCTTGTTCGGGGCATCTTCGCCCCGATCAGTAGAGCAAAGAGTTTCTCCTCAACCTACTGAACCTACTGAAAATGTTTACTTTGAGATTCCTTCGGGTATGATTGAGAAACTACTA
Source organism: Aegilops bicornis (assembly GCA_021605145.1). Taxonomy (NCBI): domain Eukaryota; kingdom Viridiplantae; phylum Streptophyta; class Magnoliopsida; order Poales; family Poaceae; genus Aegilops; species Aegilops bicornis. The sequence goes on along the minus strand of CM038671.1, from coordinate 779,142,629 downwards.
GCTAATCCCTTTGAAAGAGATGGAACGTTGCATCCCGATTTACACCTTATCTATGTGGATAAAGTTTGTGGATTATTTAAGCTTGCAGGTATGCCCGATGATGTTATTAAGAGGAAGGTCCTCCCTTTATCTTTGAAGGGAGATGCATTGACATGGTATAGGGTATGTGATGATATGGGATCTTGGGACTATAAGCGATTGAAATTGGAATTTCACCAGAAGTTCTATCTTATGCATCATGTTCATCGTGATCGTAAGTATATATATAATTTTTTGCCTCGCGAAGGAGAAAGCAACGCTCAAGCTTGGGGGAGGCTTAAGTCAATGTTATATTCATGCCCCAATCATGAGCTCTCAAGAGAAATGATTATTCAAAAAATTTATGCTCGGCTTTCTCTCAATGATCGCACCGTGCTCGATACTTTCTGTGCTGGTTCTTATATGCTGAAGACTGTTGAATTCAAGTGGAACTTATTGGAAAGAATTAAACGCAACTCTGAAGATTGGGGTTCCGACGATGGTAAGGAGTCAGGTATGACACCTAAGTTTGATTGTGTTAAATCTTGTATGGATACCGATACTTTGCGTGGATTTAGCGCTAAATATGGACTTGACTCTGAGATAGTAGCTTCTTTCTTTGAATCTTTTGCTACTCACATTGATCTCCGTAAGGAGAAGTGGTTTAAATATAATCCTCCCATTGAAGTAAAAGTAATTGCACCTATTTCAGTTGAAGAAAAGATTATCACTTATAATGATCCTATTGTTCCTACTACTTACGTTGAGAAACCACCTTTCCCTGTTAGGATAAAGAATCATGCTAAAGCTTCAACTGTGGTTCGTAAGAGTAATACTAGAACATATACACCTCCTGAGCAAATTAAAGTTGAACCTAGTATTGCTATGGTTAAAGATCTCTTGGATGATAATATTGATGGGCATGTTATTTACTTCTGTGAGGAAGCTGCTAATATTACTAAACCCGATGCTAAGATACATAGACCTGTTGTAGGCATGCCTGTTATTTCTGTTAAAATAGGAGATCATTGTTATCATGGTTTATGTGATATGGGTGATAGTGCTAGTGCAATACCTATTTCCTTATATGACAAATTATGCATGGTATTACACCCGCTGAGTTAGAAGATATTGATGTTACTATTAAGCTTGCCAATAGAGATACTATTTCACCAATTGGGATTGTTAGAGATGTCGAAGTCTTGTGTGGGAAAGTTAAATACCCTACTAATTTTCTTGTTCTTGGTTCCCCACAAGATAGCTTTTGTCCCATTATATTTGGTAGACCCTTCTTGAATACTGTCAATGCTAGGATTGATTGTGAAAAGGATGTTGTTACTATTGGTTTGGGGAATACGACACATGAGTTTAATTTTGCTAAATTTCGTAGACAACCCCATGATAAAGAATTGCCTAGTATGGATGAAATTATTGGTCTTGCTTCTATTGCCGTGCCTCCTACTGATCCTTTAGAACAAAATTTGCTAGACCATGAAAATGATATGTTAATGAATGAAAGAAGGGAGATAGATGAAGTATTCTTTCAACAGGGTCCTATTCTGAAACACAACTTACCTGTTGAAATCCTAGGGGATCCTCCTCCACCCAAGGGTGATCCCGTGTTTGAGCTTAAACAATTACCTGATACTCTTAAATATGCTGATCTTAATGAAAAGAAGATTATCCTGTTATTATTAGTGCTAACCTTTCGTGCCGTGAAGAGGAAAGATTATTGAAAACTCTAAAGAAGCACCGTTACATTTGTTGGATATACTCTTGATGATCTTAAGGGCATTAGTCTCACTTTATGCAAACACAAAATTAGATTGGAAGAAGACGCCAAACCAGTTAGAGATCATCAACGATGTTTAAATCCTAAGATGAAAGAAGTGGTAAGAAAGAAGATACTAAAGCTCCTCGAGGCAGGTATAATTTATCCGGTTGCTGATAGTCAATGGGTAAGTCCTGTCCATTGTGTCCCTAAGAAGGGATGTATTACTGTTGTTCCTAATGATAAAGATGAATTGATCCCGCAAAGAATTATTACAGGTTATAGGATGGTAATTCATTTCCGCAAATTAAATAAAGCTACTAAGAAAGATCATTACCCTTTGCCTTTTGTTGATCAAATGCTAGAAAGACTATCCAAACATACACATTTCTGCTTTCTAGATGGTTATTCTGGTTTCTCTCAAATGCATGTGGGTGGGACGATCAAGCAAAGACTACTTTTACTTGCCCTTTCGGTACTTTTGCTTATAGATGTATGCCTTTTGGTTTATGTAATGCACCTGCTACCTTTCAAATATGCATGATGGCTATATTCTCTGACTTCTGTGAAAATATTTGTGAAGTATCCATGGATGATTTCTCCGTTTATGGATTCTCTTTTGATGATTGCTTGAGCAACCTTGATCGAGTTTTGCAGAGATGTGAAGACACTAGTCTCGTCTTGAATTGGGAGAAGTGCCACTTTATGGTTAATGAAGGCATTGTCTTGGGGCATCAAATTCCTAAAAGAGGTATTGAAGTTGATAAAGCTAAAGTTGATGCTATTAAAAAGATGTCGTGTCCCAAGGACATAAAAGGTACAAGAAGTTTCCTTGGTCATGCCAGTTTTTATAGGAGATTCATTAAGGACTTTTCTAAAATTTCTAGGCCTCTGACTAATCTATTACAAAAAGATATTCCTTTTGTCTTCGATGATGATTGTGTAGAAGCATTTGAAATACTTAATAAAGCCTTGATCACTTCACCTATTGTTCAGCCACCTGATTGGAATTTACCCTTTGAAATTATGTGTGATCCTAGCAATTATGCTGTAGGTGTTGTTCTAGGGCAAAGAGTTGATCAAAAATTAATTGTTATTCAATATGCTAGTAAAACTCTAGACACTGCCCATAGAAATTATGCTACTACTAAAAAAGAATTCTTAGCAGTTGTGTTTGCATGTGATAAGTTCAGACCTTATATTGTTGATTCTAAAGTAACTATTCACACTGCTCATGCTACTATTAAATATCTTATGGAAAAGAAAGATGCTAAACCTAGACTTATTGGATGGGTCCTCTTGCTCCAAGAATTTGATTTGCATATTATTGATAGAAAGGGAGTCGAGAACCCCGTTCTTGCAACTTGTCTAGGTTAGAGAATGTTCTTGATGACCCACTACCTATTGATGATAGCTTTCCTGATGAACAATTAGCTGTCATAAATGCTTCTCGTACTGCTCCATGGTATGCTGATTATGCTAATTACATTGTTGCTAAATTTATACCACCTAGTTTCACATACCAGCAAACAAAAAAGTTATTTTATGATTTAAGACATTACTTCTGGGATGACCCACACCTTTATAAAGAAGGAGTAGATGGTGTTATTAGATGTTGTGTACTGTGCATGAACAGGAACAGATCCTACATAAGTGTCACTCCGAACCATATGAAGGACACCACGCTGGATATAGAACTGCACATAAGGTATTACAATCCGGTTTTTATTGGCCTACTCTCTTCAATGATGCCCGTAAGTTTGTCTTGTCTTGTGATGAATGTCAGAGAATCGGTAATATTAGTAGACGTCAAGAAATGCCTATGAATTATTCTCTTGTTATTGAACAGTTTGATGTTTGGGGCTTTGATTATATGGGACATTTTCGTGCCTCTAATGGATATACACATATTTTAGGTGATGTTGATTACATTACTAAGTGGGTAGAAGCTATTCTAACTAGTAGTGCTCATCATAACACCTCTATTAAGATATGTCACAGCCCTAGAATACCTGGGTGTAATAGTTGCATCAGTGAGTATGCATTATGTTTAATTCGAGAAATTGAAATGAGGAATATTCAAAGCCTCGGAAATTATTTTAAAAGGAGGGCAAGAACCCTTTAAATTACATTCAGTGATTCCAAATTGCCCTAAAAATAGTTTGAGAATTTTGGCAAGGGTTATATACCAAACCAAAATTTTGGAACATTTCTAAGGAATTATTTGGTCTCTGAGTTTAAAACAATATTCTATTTGAATTTGAAAATATATTCATATATATGGGATATATTTTCAAACGCTCTGTGATAATTTATGTGCCTTTGGAAAAGTCCATGCACTACTAGGAAAAGGGCTATAGATGGAAATGACACTAATGGCGCACCGGAAAGATGGTGCGCCATTAGTATATACTAATGGCGCACCGCCATACGATGCGCCATTAGTGTCTAAACTACTAATGGCGCACCATGCCTTGGGTGCGCCATTAGTACCAAAATTTTTTTTAATGCTGGCGGGTAGGGCGATGCTACCGACAAATATGCTCAATGCTGCAACCGGTGCTATGCGGAGTCTGCATGACAGTGTTCTTTCTTTGGAGAAGCGGCGTCTCAGGGAGAAGGATGTGGCATACCCGGTTTTCGTGGCCAAGGTGCCAGACGGCAAGGGCTTTGTGGATAACTCCACCGGGCGTACGATCGTCCTGCGTTTTGATGACATCCACGCTATGTTGAACCTTCATCCGCTGCACTACACCTTCGTTCGGCTATTTTCGCTGAGTATGGAGATGCGGATCATTCGCGACAAGACCCCGGACATCGTGATAGTCGACCCCTTCTACATGCGTGCCAAGATCTTGGGCAGCGCTGGGGACCGCAAGTCGTGAGTTCTTACCTCAAGGCGTCATTCGGCAAACCAAGAAAAGGATAACTTCCTCGTGCCTTACTTTCCCGATTAAGTCCTCCCCTAAACCTGCCAGTAAAATATTAATTATTACATTTCTATCTTTTATATTTTTACATTCCGTGTTTTCTGAATTGACAATCTTTGCACGATCATCCTACTACGCCCTAAATATTACATGGCCCCGTATTTCGACCGGACCGTCGATTGAGCGTAGACTACACAAATGTCAAGAAGGTTCTTGATGATGTTCTCCCTGCCACGCCAAATCTGGAGGCACCTTCACCAGGCCTATTCGTAAGTACGGCAAGCACGTGTTCTCCCTGTCTGACGTTACGCTGCGTCAAGCGACCGCTGGCGGTCGAAGGGTGCCTACTACGCCATCCATCACATGCGGGCGATCGTGCGGGACCATCATCAACTTCGCTACCGAGTAATCTCCAAGATTGGGCCGCGGCGTGTCGGCAATCCAGACGCGGACCTCGACAAGAATTCTTTCGCATCCGATGGAGTTTGCGGAAATCATCCATCAAGATGTCCTTCGTACCTCGGGGCAGTTCTACCTCGTAAATCAACCTTCCAACAGTGACATCGACACAATGCTACAAATGCAGGATGACAACGCCTGTTCTTTCATGACTCCCACGATAGACGGCGGCTTCATCCACGCTCGTCCCTTGAGTCGAGTTGTCTAGTTCTCAAACATCGATTGGGTCATGTTGTAATTAAACTTTAATGAACTTGTAGTATGTCTCTTTGGTTTTGAGAGTCGTTCAACTTAGATGTAATCGATGCTATTAATGTCTTGCTTTTCTCTTCCGATCGTTACATTGCATACTTATATATTGCTTATGTATTGTCTGTGAATTGGTACTAACGTTTCGTTTGGCTAGTGCATAGCGATGCCGACGTATGTCGTGTACAAGGGTAAGGTTCCGGGAGTCTACGATGACTGGGAGGAGTGTCGGAGACAGGTTCACTGATTCAGCGGTAACAGTTACAAAGGGTACACCACTAGGGCCGAGGCCGAATCTAGATACGCCCGCTATCTAGCGGGAGAGGAGGAGGCGTTGGAGGAACCGGATGAAGACGAGTTTCATCGTGATGATGCTCATCGTGATGACCGCAGCTCTCTTCTATGTGATGGTAGTTTAGATGATCGATATCGACTTGTAATGCGAAGATAAACTTCGCTACTCGCGGTCTCGAGACTTGTAATATAATGTTCTATCTTTGTTCGGTCTTTTCAATTCGGAGACTAATATGATGAATTGTATTAGGAGACTAATATGATGAATTGTATTCAAGGACTAATCTTCTATTGTATTTGATGAATCTATTGTTGATGTGTGCTGTCTATATTTTGTCAAATTATACATTTTGTAACCTGTGCAAAAACAGAAAATAAAAAATAAAAAACCTAATATTCATACTAATGGCGCATCACATGATAGTGCGCCATTAGTATGACAAAGGCATACTAATGGCGCATCACCGTGAAGTGCGCCATTAGTATGCTCTTGATTACTAATGGCGCATCCGGAGGTGGTGCGCCATTAGTATGCCAAAGCACTGGGTATACATGCCTCGGGAGGCATACTAATGGCGCACCCTTGCATATACTAATGGCGCACCAGGTGGTGCGCCATTAGTATACCGAATACTAATGGCGCACCTGTTGCGCGCCATTAGTAAAAATTACTAATGGCGTGCTGTCAATGGCGCACCTCTGATGCGCCATTAATGGCCATATTAGGTGCGCCATTAGTAGTGGTATTTCTAGTAGTGATGAAGCAATATAAAATACTCAGAGTATGTTTTGGCATTGTTTGAATTATGTTTGAATTCAAAACAGTGGCAAAAGATTAAATAAAAGAAAAACAGAAGTAAAATAAAACAGAACCAAAGACCTGTAGCTTACCTGGCCTAGCAGCACCTGGCCCAGCACTGTAGCCCGGCCCAGCCTAACAGACGCCGTCTTCAACCTCTGCCAGTAGGCAGAGGCGTGTCGAACGCGCGCGCGCCCGAGCTCCACCTCCTGCTTCCACCTCCTGCTTCCCCTTCGCCTGTCCTCGTGCCACTGAGACGGCCACGAACCCCCTCGCTCTCTGGTTCTCTCTTCCCCTCTCTCCTCTGCTTCCCCTCCCGATCGCCGAGCGCTGCCGTCGCCGCCGTTCGCCGTAGCCGTAGCCACCGCATCCCCCTCGACCTCTCTCTGCACCCTAGAGCTCCGCCTCGTCGCCTGCATCGTCATCGACGAGTCAAGCAACCAGGGGCGAGCCTAATGCCGCCATCGACGCCGTCTTCACCTTTGGACGCCCGAGATCATCGTCGCTACCCCGACCCCTCCAGCCTTTTCCCGAGCCCTCTGAGCTTCCCCACGTGACCGCTGTGAGCTCCCGCTCCGAACCCCTCTCTTCCCCGCCTCTTTTGCGCCGCGTAGCCCTAGTTTCACCGGAGCCGATAGCTCCTCGCCGCCGTCCATGCATACACGGCTACCGCGCCCGTCTGGCTTCGCCTCCGAGCACGTCAACGCACTCAGAGAGTCTCCAGGAACTCGAATCACTCGCCCGTTAGGCCTTCCCTGCACCGTAGCCGCAACCCCGTGCACAACCGAAATCCGTCCGCCACCGCGAGCTTGATTCCGGCAAGCTTGGGTCGTCCCAGCCCCTCCCGCCAGCCCTAGCAGATGTGCGCGAACGCCAGCTCACCGTAGAGCCAAACCCAGACGCAAACCGCCGCCTGTAGTGCGAGCCCGAGCAACTCCGGCGTGCCTCCGCCGTGTTCCATGGTCGCCGCCGGCAGATCTCCGGCGTGACGACGTGGCGCTGTTTTAGTTAGCACTAAAGACCACGCTAAACACCCCTAGAGCCACTGCCATGTGGGCCCCTGTCACTGTTTAGGTTAGTTTAATTTCTGTTTAGATTAGTGCTAACCTCGCGGACCCCACGTGTCAGTTTTGACTTTGACCAAGTCAGCGCTGACCGGTCCCACCTGTCATCCACCCAACCCAGCTCTGAGTCACTGACCAATGGGCCCCGCAGGTCAGGTTTCCTGGGCAGCCCAGTTGACCTGCTGACATCACCCTGACGCAGTGCTGATGCAGTAAAGTCCTTCCGGAATTAAAATAAATAAGAAATGATTTATAAATTCCAGAAAATATCCAGAACTTCAAAAATTCATAGAAATTCAAACGTAACTCCAAATGAAATAAATTATATATGAAAAATTATCAGAAAAATCCAAAGAATCTGTTTATGGCATTTTCATGCATGTTAGAACAACTTATGGCTACTGTTTAGGACAAATTAGGTGTATGACATTTAAAAGAACCACATGTGGAGTTTGAATTTGAACCTTTGGTTCAAACCAACTTCATTTAATCTGGTTGCTAGATGCATTAGCTCAAATCACATCATATTGTCATGTCATGATCATGCATCATATTGTCGCATTGCATTGATTGTGTTCTTTCTCTGTTGCCGGTGTTTGTCCCCTCTCAATAGACATGGTTCCGACGGTGTGATCGAAGACACCGATGAAGAACTATATTATCTTCAGAAGTGCCTGGCAAGCAAAACCCCCTTGTTCATTCCGATACAATCCTACTCTCTCGCTCCTGCTCTCTTTTACTGCATTAGGACAACAACGATTCATCTGTTACTTGCTGCGGTAGCTGAACCCCTTTATCCTCTGCATGACCTGTCATTGCCACAGTAAATAGATGAAACCCACTAGCATGAGTAGGAGTTGTTTGAGCCCTATTGTGCCTACTCATTCATGCTTGTTTGTCATGCCTGCTACTTCTTAGAGTTGAGTCAGGTCTGATTCATCGAGGATGAATCAGAGGTGTATGAACATGTCCTATTGTGTGTGAGCTAAGTGTGTGAACACGATTTGGTAAAGGTACCGGTGAGAGGCCATGTAGAAGTACATGGTGGGTTGTATCATTGAAGCCGTCCTCAGGAGCTGAGTTCTGTATTTGTGATCCATGAACAGCTACTACCACACATTGGGATCCTTAATTGACTCTCGGCTTCTTAACCACCCTTGTCCTCTGTCCGGGGAGTTGCAAGCAGTTTCGTGTTTGTAGTATCTTTGGAGGGCGTGGGCAGCGCTGACCGAAGGGTGGGCTGTGATGCGGTAAACGCGTGGCGGGTATGTCGGGCGCCCGTTTGGTGTCGCAGAACCCTGTACACATCGTTCGGGGCCGTATGTGGAAACCTCGGCCGGACCCCCCGCGGATGGAACCTGAATAGGCTATAAACCTGGACTAGAGACTTGAGTGTTTAGGTAGGCCGTGGCCGACAGCCTCGCCAGGCTTCTGCTTGAAGGTTGCCGAGATACATGACGTTTACATGGCGGTAAGTGGCGAGAGCGTGTGTAAAGAAGTACACCCCTGTAGGGTTAACATCATCTATTCGAATAGCCGCGTCTGCAGTGAAGGACTTCTGGGTTGCCTATACAGTTCATAGACCAGTAAAAGTGGATACTCTAAAATACGCAAGATAAGCGTGAGTGCTTTGGATGGCGTTCTCGTAGGGAGACGAGAGCGGATCCATAGTGGTGTATTGATATGGTGAATATGTGGACTCGTGTGCACCACCTCAAAAGAGTTACTTGCGAAATGAGTTCAGGATAGACACCGAGTCAAAGCTCGCTTGCTGTAGTTAATCCCCACCATCCCCTTTGTTGATAATGATGCATATGTAGCTAGTTCTGATGTAAGTCTTGATGGGTACATTTGTACTCACGTTTGCCTATTTATGTTTTTGCAGAGAGACTTCAGTCTCACTAGTAGTTCTGTGTGGACTTCGACGTTTAGCTTGTTACCTCAGCTACGATCTTGTGCCCTCGGCAGGATCTAGTAGATAGTCAGGCTTCTCAGCCTTTTTCATTTGTAGATGTCTGTACTCAGACATGTCAAGCTTCCACTTGTGTTTTGATTTGTATGCTCTGAATGCTGGGTCGAGAGACCCATGTTTGTAATATCTCACTCCTCAGAGCCTATTGAATAAAATACTTGAGTTGTAGAGTCATGTTGTGATGCCATGCTGTATTTGCACATATCGAGCATATTGTGTGTATGTTATTGAAATGCTTGGTATGTGTGGGATCCGACTATCTAGTTGTTTATCCTTGGTAGCCTCTCTTACGGGAAATGTCTCCTAGTGCTTCCACTTGAGCCACAGTAGCTTGCTACTGCTCCCGAACACTTAGGCTGGCGGCATGTGTCCTTCTTCGTTCCTGTGTCTGTCCCTTCGGGGAAATGTCACGCGGTGTCTACCGGAGTCCTGTTAGCCTGCTACAGCCCGGTTTATCGGAGTCCTGCTAGCCCAGTTGCTACAGCCCGGATTCACTCGCTGATGACCGACACGTTCGTTGTTGGGTCATGTATGCCTGTCCCTGTAAGTTAGTGCCACTTTGGGTTTACGACTAGCCATGTCAGCGCGGGTTCTTTGTCATATGGATGCTAGCGACATTATCATATACGTGAGCCAAAAGGTGCAAATGGTCCCGGGCCTGGTAAGGCGACACCCGTGGGAATACCGTGCGTGAGGCCGCAAAGTGATATGAGGTGTTACATGCTAGATCGGTGTGGCATAGGATCGGGGTCCTGAGAAGATGCTTAAAGAAATTATTTTTCCGAGGTTTGGAGTCCCTATATATCTCATGACTGATGGTGGTTCACATTTTATTCATGGTGCTTCCCGTAAAATGCTTGCTAAGTATGATGTTAATCATAGAATTGCATCCCCATATCACCCACAGTCTAGTGGTCAACTAGAGTTGAGTAATAGAGAGCTCAAATTAATTTTGCAAAAGACTGTTAATAGATCTAGAAAGAATTGGTCCAAGAAACTTGATGATGCATTATGGGCCTATAGAACTGCATATAAAAATCCTATAGGCATGTCTCCGTATATGGTCTATGGAAAAGCATGTCACTTACCTCTCGAACTTGAACATAAGGCATATTGGGCTATTAAAGAGCTCAACTATGATTTCAAACTTGCCGGTGAGAAGAGGTTATTTGATATTAGCTCACTTGATGAATGGAGAACCCAAGCCTACGAGAATGCCAAGCTGTTTAAAGAAAAAGTTAAAAGATGTCATGACAAAAGGATACAAAAGCGTGAATTTAACGTAGGTGATTATGTGTTGCTATTCAACTCTTCTTTAAGATTTTTTTGTAGGAAAACTTCTCTTTAAATGGGAAGGTCCTTACGTTATCGAGAAGGTCTATCGTTCCGATGCCATAAAAATTAACAACTTCGAAGGCACAAGTCCGAGGGTGGTGAACGGTCAAAGAATCAAACATTATATCTCAAGTAATCCTATAAATGTTGAAACTAATATTATTGAAACCGTAACCTCAGAGGAATACATAAGAGACACTTTCTAGAATGTTTCATACTCCAAAAAGGAATAGGTATGTGGTATGGTAAATAAACCGACTCCAAAATAGTTCTAACGGAATTTTTCTCCGTTTTGGAATATTTAGGAAAATAGGAAAATAAGAAGTTGTCCGGGAAGGACACGAGGCCTCCACGAGGGTAGAGGGCACGCCCACCCATACTGGGCGCGCCCCCTGCATCGCGGGCACCTCATGTGCTCTCCGGACTCCGTTTCCGTGCACGATACTTCTTTTGGTCGGTAAAACTTCATTGTATAATCTCCCAAAGGTTTTGACCATCGTATCACGCAAAAATCCTCTGCTTTTGTTTCGAGCTCTTTCTGTCGCGGATTTAGAGCAAGATGTCTTCACAAGAGTCAGTCGGGGAGAGTCGGGTGTCTCACCCGATGCCAGGTCCAGGAGAAAACAACAATGCTTATCACTTTGGGCCATCAACGGAGGATGAGATGGAGGCCGACTTGAAATGGATAGATGCCATGGAGGAGGATCAAGAAGTTACCTCTCGCTTCCAAGCAGGATTCATGATGGGGGAACTACAGAGCTCAGCTATCCCAAACTCGGTCATCCCTTCCAATGTTAAATTTCTTTCTTATGAAAATATGAAAAAGATTGTCACTTGTTCTCCAGAAGCTATGCAACATCATTGGGTAAAAGGAGCTTTAGCCGTCACAGGCAAGCTTCGCAAGGAAAATATGGACCTCAAGCAACAAGTTAATAAGCTCGAGGAGGAGAATCGTATCCTAAGGGGCATCATCGCCAAGAAGATCACAACACCAACTCTAAAGAGGGAGACATAATCATATGGGTATGGGCACTCCCCTTGGCAATTGCCAAGCTTGGGGGAGGTGCCCCAGTATCGTATCACCATCACACTCCTATCTTTATCGTTTTTCTTAGTTCGATCCTTTTGGTAATATCTAGATCTAGTAGAATAAAGTTTCGGTATGAATTAGTTTTGAGTTTTGCTTTATGATCCCTCTATGTAATCGAGTTCGTGAGCTATATATAATAAAGATTAGTGTTGAGTCAAGGGCTTTGCTATCTTGCTATGATCTTGAGAAAATAGAAATAATAAAAAGAAATAAAGAGTTCATATTCATCTTATGGATAGTAATGGCTTCACATATAAAGAGTATGAGGCTTAAACGTTGTTGAGAGTTGGCAAACATAGTTTTGGTCATCGTTGCAATTAATAGGAAGTAATAAAGAAAGAGAGGTTTTCACATATAAATATACTATCTTGGACATCTTTTATGATTGTGAGCGCTCATTAAAGTATGACATGCTAAAGAGTTGATGTTGGACAAGGAAGACAACGTGATGGGTTATGTTTTCTCACATCTTCGTTAAAGTATATTATCATGGATCGTCCAACATGTTGAGATTTCCTTTCCCCCTCATGCTAGCCAAATTCCTTGCACCAAGTAGAGATACTACTTGTGCTTCCAAATATCCTTAAACCCAGTTTTAGCATGAGAGTCCACCATACCTACCTATGGATTGAGTAAGATCCTTGAGTAAGTTGTAATGTTGCAAGCAATAAAATTGCTCTCTAAATATGTATGACTTATTAGTGCGGAGAAAATAAGCTTTATATGATCGTGTGATATGGAAGTAATAAAAGCGACGGACTGCATAATAAAGGTTCATATCACAAGTGGCAATATAAAGTGACATTCTTCTGCATTAAGATTTCATGCATCCAACCCTAAAAGCACATGACAACCTCTGCTTCCCTCTGCGAAGGGCCTATCTTTTACTTTATGTCTTTTACATTATGCAAGAGTCAAGGTGTTCCCCACCTTTCCCTTTTTCATTTTATCCTTTGGCAAGCACCTCATGTTGGAAAGATCCTGATATATCCAATTGGATGTAAGTTAGCAAGAACTATCATTGTTGACATTACCCTTGAGGTAAGACGTTGGGAAGCAACACTATAAGCCCCTATCTTTCTCTGTGTCCGATTAAAACTCCATAACCATAAGTATTGCGTGAGTGTTAGCAATTGTAGAAGACTATATGATAGTTGAGTATGTGGACTTGCTCACTACAACAAGAACCCACCTATACCAACACATATCTACCAACGAAATGATAATATGGGTTATTTGTTTTAATGTCCCACCTCCCCGACTTATCCCACCCTCCCCTACTTAGCGCTAACCTCCTCTCCTAGGAAAAAAATCTAACCTCCACGTACGGCAGTACCCATCTCCACCCAATTTTTCCTATCCGCCATCTCCCCTCCACCTCGATTCCATCTCACTTGAACTCCATGAACGTGATGCTGCCTGCCACCACCGATTTGTAATAGCTCCGGTGCTCTCCCATGACGTCGCTCACCAGCCCGGCTGCCCCTGAATCTTCTCCCCGATCCTCTGCAACCGCGACTTCCTCTGCACCGCTGCACATGCCCCTGCAGCAACCCTAGCCGCTGGGCCGCCGATGCGACTCTCGGGTAGGCCATCTACCTTGCGTCTCCGTATGCGCCGCCGACAGCTGGGGCTCGACGGTACTGATCCGCCTCGGCTACCACACCCCCGACACAGATGGTTTAGTAAGGCACTTCTCTCCTCTGTTTGTGGTGACATGGCCATCGTTTGATGGTCGACCTATGACAGAAATCGCGACTGTGATCTATTCTGCCTAGTGTAGCCGCCCCATCATGGTATTTTAGGTATTTTAGTTTCATGCTTACATCTTTGAATGTGCACTGCTATCTAGTTCTGTAAATACAAGCCAGTTGTTTATAGTTTGGCTGATCTATTAGGATGTATGGTTGAGTGCATATGTGTAATGTGTCCTTTTTTTAATCTTAGTAGTCCGTTGTTGCTGCTATCTGTGTGGATGAATCCTTACCGATTTCCTTATCACGTGGTGTGCAATACTATATGAATAAGTCTCATATGCGTCCATCTGTCCTAATATTCCTCTTTATCCTTAATTTCATATTCATTTACAGGTTCTGAAACTGACCTTGCTTCAGCCAACATGTGTGTGTGTGTGTGTTTGTTGGATTGCACTCGCATCGTAGTGGTAGATCGATCTGTTGTGCGATGAACATCCACGCAGGGCTACAGGATGGTTGCGAGTTACCAAAAAATTGTCTCCCTTAATTAACTAATCACTAAGTTAATTTGAATTATTGATCCGTCTACTGTGTTCAATGTGATGTTTTGGTTTGACCTTTTCATTGCGATGATTGCAGAATTGTGTGACGGCAAGCACTAAAAATTAGCCAACGACGACGAGCAAGGTTGCAGAACTTCTCCTCATGCTCACACGCTGTGGAGACACCGGCCTGCCCGAGCTGCCCTCGATTAGTGCCAACTCTGCAGGGGAAAACTATGGTACTGATTTCTTTGACTGTAAGGTTCTGTGTTCCCCTAGGATTTAAGATGGTGAAGTTACTGGATGTAGGAACTATGGTATACTATGATTGTAACACGATTTGTTGTTTCTTGACTTGTTTCAATAAGAATTTCAGTGCTTGAGTCAGAACCCAGTAAGATTTCACCTAACTCCAGTTACTCAGTCAGAACTCATGGTATTGTACATGGTGTTGGCTCCCAACTTCCTTCAATCAACATCTGATTCTTCACAATATCATTAAATATTTATGTCTCACATGTTATTAATCGGCCAATTTTTCATATTAGGAGTTAAGATAAACATCAACATGCTCAAGGTAATACACCCTACTTTGCATAGTAAACCATATTAACCTATTTTGAATGAAAAACATCTTTGATAAACTGAAGATGTTGTCACAAACCTACTTTGGTTTATAGATTACAGAGAAATTTCCCAATATAGAAAAGAGAAGATGGATGCCAAGTCGGACAGTCATGTGATGTCTGCAGCTGAGATACTGAAAAGTTTGTCTAAGTCCTTCAAGCTTGCTCTCAAATATTAACTTCTTCGTACATGCGCGCTATGTCTAATATCTTCTAACATTCCCTGTAGATTTTACGTTGATCTAAATATTTGACTAAACTGATCTGTACAATTGAATACATAGTTGCTAAGGGTCTTATAGCTCGGAGAGGCTAATATCCCGTTTTGTCAAGATTTAGACTTCTTGTACTAAATTTTTCTTTATTTTGTACTTAACAATTTCCTAGTATATAAATAAATGTCTAAACTGTTAGCATGTATCACTGTACCTAATTAAGGCACATCCAAGTTTGACCTGGTGTGGATCATTTTATTTCAACATAAAGTATACTTGAATTGTTGAAACTTTGTATCTATTTGTATTTTCTGGAGAACTACATACCTTTCTTTAAAACCAGAGGATGTGTTGTATGTTAGCACATGTTTATTGAAAGTAAGTACCTCATTTCTTACATTAGTATGCTTGCTTTAAGTTTTACATTAATTCAATTGACGTTTTGCCGCCCTATTAACCTCATTTTCTCTACAGTAAGTTACTCATCTCATTTCTTTGTTTTTGTAGATTTCCAAGATAAATGAATGAAGCATGGCTCGGATGTTGATTTCATGCGGGAATGGGGCTACTAGTAGTACTAGATAATTAGAATGTCATTTCTAGGACAATGTTTCAAACATTATAGTTGATTGCAAGGTCGAGAATTTGGCGACTATTAGATAGTTTCACATCTTGTAATCTTTGAATCGTGTCCTTTGTAATGCAACATAGTTGATTTAATGAACGAGACCTTCCTGTTTATTTTATTGTGACTCCTATACTCTCTATATTTGACCTAATATTTCTAGATGGCAATGTGTAAAATATCATCCAATATTCTTGATTTGTAGTGAAGCCTTTAGTCATTGCAATGTTATGTTCTATAATTGTGTAGGTTAGCCACCAACGCATATGAAGTGTTGTTTACCGTTAACTCTTTTTGTTGTTACCTTACAATGCTTCTATATGTTGTTTACCAACGCATGTATATATGTTGTTATAGACCCTAGCAACGCCACCAACGACAACGCATAGTAATCCGTTGGTGTAGACCTTAGCAACGCATATATGGACATAGGACAACATATCAACGCGTTGCTGAAGGGGGGTTCTTGTTGTAGTGGCTGAAAAGCTCTATTCTTGTCTCTTTCTGATGTTATGATAAATTGCAATTGCTTCAATGACTGAGAGTATAGTTTGCTAGTTCTAAATAAAGTTTCTGAACCATACTTGACATTGTGAATAGATTGTTACTTGAGCATAAGAAATCATATGACAAAATATATATGTGTTGTTGTTATAAGAATGATCATGATGTCCTCATGTCTGTATTTTATTTTTATTGACACCTCTATCTCTAAACATGTGGACATATTTTTCGATATCGGCTTCCGCTTGAGGACAAGCAAGGTCTAAGCTTGGGGGAGTTGATACGTCCATTTTCCATCATGCTTTTATATTGATATTTATTGCATTATGGGCTGTTATTACACGTTATGTCGCAACACTTATGGCTATTCTCTCTTATTTTACAAGGTTTATCATGAAGAGGGAGAATGCCGGCAGCTGGGATTCTGGGCTGGTAAAGGAGCAAATATTGGAATCCTATTCTGCACAGCTCCAAAAGTCTTGAAACTCCACGAAAGTCATTTTTGGAATTAATAAGAATTATTGAGCGAAAGAAGTACCAGAGGGGGCCCACACCTACTGGGCGCGCCACCCTGCCTCGTGGCCCCCCTGGTGGCCCTCCGGTGCCCATCTTCTGCTATATGAAGTCTCTTACCCTAGAAAAAACTATAAGCAAGCTTACGGGACGAAATTCCGCCGCCACGAGGCGGAACCAATCTAGGGCTCCGCACAGCTGTTCTACCGGTGAAATTTCCCTCCGGGAGGGGGAAATCATCACCATCGTCATTACCAATGATCCTCCCATTGGGAGGGGGTCAATCTCCATCAACATCTTCAACTGCACCATCTCCTCTCAAACCCTAGTTCATCTCTTGTATCCAATCTTTGTACCCAAACCTCAGATTGGTACCTGTGGGTTGCTAGTAGTGTTGATTACTCCTTGTAGTTGATGCTAATTGGTTTATCCGGTGGAAGATCATATGTTCAGATCCTTAATGCATATTAATACCCCTCTGATTATGAACATGAATATGCTTTGTGAGTAGTTACGTTTGTTCCTGAGGACATGGATGAAGTCTTGCTATTAGTAGTCATGTGAATTTGGTATTCATTCGATATTTTGATGAGATGTATGTTGTCTCTCGTCTAGTGGTGTTATGTGAACGTCGACTACATGACACTTCAGCATTATTTGGGCCTAGAGGAAGGCATTGGGAAGTATTAAGTAGATGATGGGTTGCTAGAGTGAAAAAAGCTTAAACCCTAGTTTATGCGTTGCTTCGTAAGGGGCTGATTTGGATCCACTTGTTTCATGCTATGGTTAGGTTTACCTTAATACTTCTTTTGTAGTTGCGGATGCTTGCAATAGGGGTTAATCATAAGTGGGATGCTTGTCCAAGAAAGGACAGCACCCAAGCACCGGTCCACCCACATATCAAATTATCAAATTAATGAACGCGAATCATATGAGCGTGATGAAAACTAGCTTGACAATAATTCCCATGTGTCCTCGGGAGCGCTTTTTTCATGATAAGAATTTTTCCAGGCTTATCCTTTGCTCAAAAAGGATTGGGCCACCTTGCTGCACCTTATTTACTTTCATTGCTTGTTACCCGTTACAAATTATCTTATCACAAAACTATCTGTTACCTACAATTTCAGTGCTTGCAGAGAATACCTTACTGAAAACCGATTGTCATTTCCTTATGCTCCTCGTTGGGTTCGACACTCTTATTTATAGAAAGGACTACGATAGATCCCCTATACTTTTGGGTCATCAAGACTCTTTTCTGGCACCGTTGCCGGGGAGTGAAGCGCCTTTGGTGAGTGGAACTTGGTAATGAAACATTTATATAGTGTCCTGAAATTTTCTGTCACTTGTTACTATGGAAACTAATCCTTTGAGGGGCTTGTTCGGGGCATCTTCGCCCCGATCAGTAGAGCAAAGAGTTTCTCCTCAACCTACTAAACCTACTGAAAATGTTTACTTTGAGATTCCTTCGGTTATGATAGAGAAACTGCTAGCTAATCCCTTTGAAAGAGATGGAACATTGCATCCCAATTTACACCTTATCTATGTGGATGAAGTTTGTGGATTATTTAAGCTTGCAAGTATGCCCGATGATGTTATTAAGAGGAAGGTCCTCCCTTTATCTTTGAAGGGAGATGCATTGACATGGTATAGGCTATGTGATGATATGGGATTTTGGGACTATAAGCGATTGAAATTGGAATTTCACCAGAAGTTCTATCTTATGCATCTTGTTCATCATGATCGTAAGTATATATATAATTTTTTGCCTCGCGAAGGAGAAAGCAACGCTCAAGCTTGGGGGAGGCTTAATTCAATGTTATATTCATGCCCCAATCATGAGCTCTCAAGAGAAATGATTATTAAAAAAAATTATGCTCGGCTTTCTCTCAATGATCGCACCGTGCTCGATACTTTCTGTGCTGGTTTTTATATGCTGAAGACTGTTGAATTCAAGTGGAACTTATTGGAAAGAATTAAACGCAACTCTGAAGATTGGGTTTCCAACGATGGTAAGGAGTCAGGTATGACACCTAAGTTTGATTGTGTTAAATCTTTTATGGATACCGATACTTTGCGTGGATTTAGCGCTAAATATGGACTTGACTCTGAGATAGTAGCTTCTTTCTTTGAATCTTTTGCTACTCACATTGATCTCCCTGAGGAGAAGTGGTTTAAATATAATCCTCCCATTGAAGTAAAAGTAGTTGCACCTATTTCAGTTGAAGAAAAGATTATCACTTATAATGATCCTATTGTTCCTACTACTTACATTGAGAAACAACCTTTCCCTGTTAGGATAAAGAATCATGCTAAAGCTTCAACTGTGGTTCGTAAGAGTAATACTAGAACATATACACCTCCTGAGCAAATTAAAGTTGAACCTAGTATTGCTATGGTTAAAGATCTCTTGGAAGATAATATTGATGGGCATGTTATTTACTTCTGTGAGGAAGCTGCTAATATTTCTAAACCCGATGCTAAGATACATAGACCTGTTGTAGGCATGCATGTTATTTCTGTTGAAATAGGAGATCATTGTTATCATGGTTTATGTGATATGGGTGATAGTGCTAGTGCAATACCTATTTCCTTATATGAAGAAATTATGCATGATATTACACCCGCTGAGTTAGAAGATATTGATGTTACTATTAAGCTTGCCAATAGAGATACTATTTCACCAATTGGGATTGTTAGAGATGTCGAAGTCTTGTGTGGGAAAGTTAAATACCCTACTAATTTTCTTGTTCTTGGTTCCCCACAAGATAGCTTTTGTCCCATTATATTTGGTAGACCCTTCTTGAATACTGTCAATGCTAGGATTGATTGTGAAAAGGATGTTGTTACTATTGGTCTGGGGAATACGACACATGAGTTTCATTTTGCTAAATTTCGTAGACAACCCCATGATAAAGAATTGCCTAGTATGGATGAAATTATTGGTCTTGCTTCTATTGTCGTGCCTCCTACTGATCCTTTAGAACAATATTTGCTAGACCATGAAAATGATATGTTAATGAATGAAAGAAGGGAGATAGATGAAGTATTCTTTCAACAGGGTCCTATTCTGAAACACAACTTACCTGTTGAAATGCTAGGGGATCCTCCTCCACCCAAGGGTGATCCCGTGTTTGAGCTTAAACCATTACCTGATACTCTTAAATATGCTGATCTTAATGAAAAGAAGATTATCCTGTTATTATTAGTGCTAACCTTTCAGGCCAGGAAGAGGAAAGATTATTGAAAACTCTAAAGAAGCACCGTTCTGCTGTCGGATATACTCTTGATGATCTTAAGGGCATTAGTCCCACTTTATGCAAACACAAAATTAGATTGGAAGAAGACGCCAAACCAGTTAGAGATCATCAACGATGTTTAAATCCTAAGATGAAAGAAGTGGTAATAAAGGAGATACTAAAGCTCCTCGAGGCAGGTATAATTAATCCGGTTGCTGATAGTCAGTGGGTAAGTCCTGTCCATTGTGTCCCTAAGAAGGGAGGTATTACTGTTGTTCCTAATGATAAAGATGAATTGATCCTGCAAAGAATTATTACAGGTTATAGGATGGTAATTGATTTCCGCTAATTAAATAAAGCTACTAAGAAAGATCATTACCCTTTGCCTTTTATTGATCAAATGCTAGAAAGACTATCCAAACATACACATTTCTGTTTTCTAGATGGTTATTCTGGTTTCTCTCAAATACCTGTGTCAGTGGACGATCAAGCAAAGACTACTTTTACTTGCCCTTTCGGTAATTTTGCTTATAGATGTATGCCTTTTGGTTTATGTAATGCACCTGCTACCTTTCAAATATGCATGATGGCTATATTCTCAGACTTTTGTGAAAAGATTTGTGAAGTATTCATGGATGATTTCTCCGTTTATGGATCCTCTTTTGCTGATTGCTTGAGCAACCTTGATCGAGTTTTGCAGAGATGTGAAGACACTAGTCTCGTCTTGAATTGGGAGAAGTGCCACTTTATGGTTAATGAAGGCATTGTCTTGGGGCATAAAATTTCTGAAAGAGGTATTGAAGTTGATAAAGCTAAAGTTGATGCTATTAAAAAGATGTCGTGTCCCAAGGACATAAAAGGTATAAGAAGTTTCCTTGGTCATGCCAGTTTTTATAGGAGGTTCATTAAGTACTTTTCTAAAATTTCTAGGCCTCTGACTAGTCTATTACAAAAAGATATTCCTTTTTGTCTTTGATGATGATTGTGTAGAAGCATTTGAAATACTTAATAAAGCCTTGATCACTGCACCTATTGTTCAGCCACCTGATTGGAATTTACCCTTTGAAATTATGTGTGATGCTAGCAATTATGCTGTAGGTGTTGTTCTAGGGCAAAGAGTTGATAAAAAATTAAATGTTATTCAATATGCTAGTAAAACTCTAGACACTGCCCACAGAAATTATGCTACTACTAAAAAAGAATTCTTAGCAGTTGTATTTGCATGTGATAAGTTCAGACCTTATATTGTTGATTCTAAAGTAACTATTCACACTGATCATGCTACTATTAAATATCTTATTGAAAAGAAAGATGCTAAACCTAGACTTATTGGATGGGTCCTCTTGCTCCAAGAATTTGATTTGCATATTATTGATAGAAAGGGAGCTGAGAACCCCGTTGCAGCCAACTTGTCTAGGTTAGAGAATGTTCTTGATGACCCACTACCTATTGATGATAGCTTTCCTGATGAACAATTAGCTGTCATAAATGCTTCTCGTACTGCTCCATGGTATGCTGATTATGGTAATTACATTGTTGCTAAATTTATACCACCTAGTTTCACATACCAGCAAAAGAAAAAGTTATTTTATGATTTAAGACATTACTTCTGGGATGACCCACACCTTTATAAAGAAGGAGTAGATGGTGTTATTAGGCGTTGTGTACTGTGCATGAACAGGAACAGATCCTCATAAGTGTCACTCCGAACCATATGGAGGACACCACGCTGGATATAGAACTGCACATAAGGTATTACAATCCGGTTTTTATTGGCCTACTCTCTTAAATGATGCCCGTAAGTTTGTCTTGTCTTGTGATGAATGTCAGAGAATCGGTAATATTAGTAGACGTCAAGAAATGCCTATGAATTATTCTCTTGTTATTGAACAGTTTGATGTTTGGGGCTTTGATTATATGGGACCTTTTCATGCCTCTAATGGATATACACATATTTTAGGTGCTGTTGATTACATTACTAAGTGGGTAGAAGCTATTCTAACTAGTAGTGCTGATCATAACACCTCTATTAAGATGTGTCACAGCCCTAGAATACCTGGGTGTAATAGTTGCATCAGTGAGTATGTGAGTATGCATTATGTTTAATTCAAGAAATTGAAATGAGGAATATTCAAAGCCTCGGAAATTATTTTAAAAGAAGGGCAAGAACCCTTTAAATTACATTCAGTGATTCCAAATTGCCCTAAAAATAGTTTGAGAATTTTGGCAAGGGTTATATACCAAACCAAAATTTTGGAACATTTCTAAGGAATTATTTGGTCTCTGAATTTAAAAAAATATTCTATTTGAATTTGAAAATATAGTCATATATATATGGGATATATTTTCAAACGCTCTGTGATAATTTATGTGCCTCTGGAAAAGTCCATGAAGCAATATAAAATACTCAGAGTATGTTTTGGCATTGTTTGAATTATGTTTGAATTCAAAACAGTGGCAAAAGATTGAATAAAAGAAAAACAGAAGTAAAATAAAATGTAATCAAGACACAGTAGCTTACACGGCGTGGCAGACTGCCCAAAGATCAGAGTCTGCCCAGCCTAACAGGCGCCGTCTTCAACCTCTGCCAGTAGGCAGAGGCGTGTCGAGCGCGTGCGCGCCCGAGCTCCACCTCCTGCTTCCACCTCTTGCTTGCCCTTCGCCATGTCCTCGCGCCATTGAGACGGCCACGAACCCCCACGCTCTTTGGTTCTCTCTTCCCTCTCTCCTCTGCTTCCTCCCGATCGCTAGGCCGTCATTGCCCATTACGCCAGTGGCCGTAGCCATCGCATCCCCCTCGACCTCTCTCCACGCCCTAGAGCTCCGCCTCGTCACCTGCATCGTCCTCGACGAGTCAAGCAACCATGGGCGAGCCTAATGCCGCCATCGACGCCGTCTTCACCTCCGGCCGCCCGAGATCGCCGTCGCTGCCCCGACCCCTCCAGCCCTTCCCCGAGCCCTCTGAGCTTCCCCACGTGACCGCTGTGAGCTCCCGCTCCGAACCCCTCTCTTCCCCGCCTCTTTTGCGCCGCGTAGCCCTAGTTTCACCGGAGCCGATAGCTCCTCGCCGCCGTCCATGCCGCCACCGCGGCTACCGCCGTGCAAGCTCGCCTCTGAGCACGTAAACACACTCAGGGAGTCTCCAGGAGCTCGAATCACCCGCCCGTTAGGCCTTCCCTGCACCGTAGTCGCAACCCCTTGCACAACCTAAATCTGTCCGCCACCGCGAGCTTGATTCCGGCAAGCTTGGGTCGTCCCAGCCCCTCCCGCCTACCATACTAGATGCGCGCGAACGCCAGCTCGCCGTAGAGCCAAACCCAGACGCAAACCGCCGCCTGTAGTGTGAGCCCGAGCAACTCCGGCGAGCCTCCGCCATGTTCCGTGGTCGCCGCCGGCAGATCTCCGGCGTGACGACGTGGCGTTGTTTTAGTTAGCACTAATGACCATGCTAAACACCCCTGGAGCCACTGTCATGTGGGCCCCTGTGACTATTAGGTTAGTTTAATTTCTGTTTAGATTAGTGCTAACCTCGCGAACCCCACGTGTCAGCTTTGACTTTGACCAAGTCAGCGCTGACCGGTCCCACCTGTCATCCACCCAACCCAGCTCTGAGTCACTGACCAATGGGCCCCGCAGGTCAGGTTTAACCTGGGCAGCCAGTCCTTCTGGAATTAAAATAAATCAGAAATGATTTATAAATTCCAGAAAATATCCAAAACTTCAAAAATTCATAGAAATTCAACCGTAACTCCAAATGAAATAAATTATATATGAAAAATTATCAAAAAAATCCAAAGAATCTGTTTATGGCATTTTCATGCATGTTAGAACAACTTATGGCTACTGTCTAGGACAAATTAAGTGTATGACATTTAAAAGGACCACATGTGGAGTTTGAATTTGAGCCTTTGGTTCAAACCAACTTCATTTAATCTGGTTTCTAGATGCATTAGCTCAAATCACATCATATTGCCATGTCATGATCATGCATCATATTGTCGCATTGCATTGATTGTGTTCTTTCTCTGTTGCCGGTGTTTGTCCCCTCCCAATAGACATGGTTCCGACGGTGTGATCGAAGACACCGATGAAGAACTATATTATCTTCAGAAGTGCCTGGCAAGCAAAACCCCCTTGTTCATTCCGATACAATCCTACTCTCTCGCTCCTGCTCTCTTTTACTGCATTAGGACAACAACGTTTCATCTGTACTTGCTGCGGTAGCTAAACCCCTTTATCCTCTGCATGACCTGTCATTGCCACAGTAAATAGATGAAACCCTCTAGCATGAGTAGGAGTTGTTTGAGCCCTGTTGTGCCTACTCATTCATGCTTGTTTGTCATGCCTGCTACTGCTTAGAGTTGAGTCGGGTCTGATTCATCGAGGATGAATCAGAGGTGTGTGAACATGTCCTATTATGTGTGAGCTAAGTGTGTGAACACGATTTGGTAAAGGTACCAGTGAGAGGCCATGTAGAAGTACATGGTGGGTTGTCTCATTGAAGCCGTCCTCAGGAGCTGAGTTCTGTATTTGTGATCCATGAACAGCTACTACCACACATTGGGATCCTTAATTGACTCTCTCGGCTTCTTAACCACCCTTGTCCTCTATCCAGGAGTTGCAAGCAGTTTCTGGTGTTTGTAGTATGCTGGAGGACGTGGGCAGCGCTGACCGGAGGGGTGGGCTATGATGCGGTAGGCACGTGGTCGGGTATGTCGGACGCCCGTTTGGTGTCATGGAACCCTGTACACATCGTTCGGGGCCGTATGTGGAAACCTCGGCCGGACCCCCTGCGGATGGAACCTGAATAGGCGATAAACCTGGACTAGAGACTTGAGTGTTTAGGTAGGCCGTGGCCGACACCCTCGCCAGGCTTCCGCTTGAAGGTTGCCGAGATACATGACGTTTACATGGCGTTAAGTGGCGAGAGCGTGTGTGAAGAAGTACACCCCTGCAGGGTTAACATCATCTATTCGAATAGCCGCGTCCGCAGTGAAGGACTTCTGGGTTGCCGATACAGTTCATAGACGAGTAAAAGTGGATACTCTAAAATACGCAAGATAAGCGTGAGCGCTATGGATGGCGTTCTCGTAGGGAGACGAGAGCGGATCCATAGTGGTGTATTGATATGGTGAATATGTGGACTCGTGTGCGCCACCTCAAAAGAGTTACTTGCAGTCGTAGTTCAGGATAGCCACCGAGTCAAAGCTGGCTTGCTGCAGTTAAACCCCACCATCCCCTTTGTTGATAATGATGCATATGTATCTAGTTCTGATGTAAGTCTTGATGGGTACATTTGTACTCACGTTTGCCTATTTATGTTTTTGCAGAGAGACTTCAGTCTCACTAGTAGTTCTGTGTGGACTTCGACGTTTAGCTTGTTACCTCAGCTACGATCTTGTGCCCTCGGCAGGATCTGGTAGATAGTCAGGCTTCTCAGCCTTTTTCATTTGTAGATGTCTGTACTCAGACATGTTAAGCTTCCGCTTGTGTTTTGATTTGTATGCTCTGAATGCTGGGTCGAGAGACCCATGTTTGTAATATCTCGCTCCTCAGAGCCTACTGAAGAAAATACTTGAGTTGTAGAGTCATGTTGTGATGCCATGTTGTATTTGCACATATCGAGCATATTGTGTGTATGTTATTGAAATGCTTGGTATGTGTGGGATCCGACTATCTAGTTGTTTATCCTTGGTAGCCTCTCTTACTGGAAATGTCTCCTAGTGCTTCCATCGAGCCACAGTGACGGTGTCTGGACTAGGGGTACTCACCACGTCGTCCCCAATCGGTTAGATTGGGCCGAGGACCCCAGGCCGCATACTCATGGGCAGTCCGGACAGGTGCCGCATACAAGGAAGATTCCACAAGACTTGGCGATCAAGACAAGGACTCCCCCCCACCGGCGTATTCGGCTAGGAATCTTGTTATCCTAGGCCTCTGGTGCATTATATAAACCAGGGCCAGGCTAGTCGACACATATACAATATACAACAATCATACCATAGGCTAGCTTCTAGGGTTTAGCCTCTTTGATCTCATGGTAGATCCACTCTTGTAACACACATCATCAATATTAATCAAGCAGGACGTAGGGTTTTACCTCCATCAAGAGGGCCCGAACCTGGGTAAAACATCGTGTCCCTTGTCTCCTGTTACCATTGATCCTAAGACGCACTGCTTGGGACCCCCTACCCGAGATCCGCCGGTTTTGACACCGACACCTGGTAGCTTGCTACTGCTCCGGAACACTTAGGCTGGCCGGCATGTGTCCTTCTTCGTTCCTGTGTCTGTCCCTTCGGGGAAATGTCACGCAGTGTCTACCGGAGTCCTGTTAGCCTGCTACAGCCCGGTTTACCGGAGTCCTGCTAGCCCAGTTGCTACAGCCTGGATTCACTCGCTGATGACCGACACGTTCGTTGTTGGGTCATGTATGCATGTCCCTGTAAGTTAGTGCCACTTTGGGTTTACGACTAGCCATGTCAGCACGGGTTCTTTGTCATATGGATGCTAGCAACACTATCATATACATGAGCCAAAAGGTGCAAACGTTCCCGGGCCTGGTAAGGCGACAACCGTGGGAATACCTGCGTGAGGCCGCAAAGTGATATGAGGTGTTACCTGCTAGATCGGTGTCCGCCGCCACCGCCTCCTCAAGCGTCGTTTTAACGATTGCTTCGGTGGAATTATGCGGAATTGAGTCTACAACAACCCTGGAAAATTTCGTCGAGTTCCGATGGAGGAATCTTTGGCAATCTCCGATATACCGGAGCCGCATTGAATCTGGACGAGAATCCGGACGAGTTTAGGGCGTGGTGTCCAGCTTCTAGCTCGGACTTCCTTTAGAAGATCCAACCGCTGATCAGATGCGGAATTCCTATATCTACTACCCCTCAAATTTCAGCTCGATCCGACCGTCCAAACTCCGGGAACCTTCCGATTAGTGCATCACTTTTTCGGATTTGTTTTCTGCGCGAAAACGAATCCGACCCGAGTTCGTCTTTTTTCTGAACGGGATTTCGGACATCCTTTTTGAACGAAGTTTTGTATGGGGTATTGTGTTTTGTTTCCGAACACATCCCACTAACTTTAAGATCTTTTGAACATGATCTTCAACATCATGCTGGTGTCAAATCAGTCCGGTAATATTGTTCCACGGCTGCCGACCTGCGCTAGACACGCCGTCACTTTGTTGAGCCGAGCTCAACTTCTTCGGATCATTGACTCGGCAAGCCGAACAAGAGTCCGGCATCGCGAAGGATAAATCATCACCAACATCGCCGCCCCACGGATTAAACGGAGCGGGCATACCGGCATCGCCGCACGGTCGCTTCATCAAGCCGGCATCGACCACGTCACGACCTGCATCGGCATGGCCGCACTATTGCTTCTTCAAGCTGGTGTCCATCACGCCGACCTACTTCGGCATCTCGGCTGGACCGGGGGCTTCGCCATCTCTTCATCAACCTACTCCGGACACTTCGGCGTCACTAGCCGACCAGGCAATGGGTGCGCGGGTCGAGTCCCAATTTTGGGAATCATGTTCCTTCGGATTGCTACAATAAATAAACCAGGTGCTATTAATCCTAGTAATAAATAAACCAATTTTGGGAATCATTTTTTCCAACGAATCATTACTCTGGTTTGTCCATCATATGTACGCAGGTCTATCAAATGGTGGCTGCATTAACGACGGTCGCATGGTGGTTCGGTCAGTTTCCGTACATAGTCCGGCGAACGCCGCATTCGGAACTCGAACCAACCTTTGAATTCAGGCCTTGCCATGCCTTTACCGGATCACGCCGCCGCCCTGCATCGACATTGACTTCGGCGCCAGGCCATATTTCTTTTATTACTCACTTTGCATAAATTATTTATTATGCAACGATTTTTTTATTACTATTATCTCTGGTTTGCACTATTTTTTGTGCACAGGAAAATGATCCAGCCGGACTATATCCTTTGACGTCACCTCGGCTGGACGGGGGGCTTCGTCAACACTTCATTACCCCATGCCAAGGACTTCGGCATCACTCTGCCGTCCTGCATTGACCGTGCTATGTCACCACTTCGGAGTGCCAAGCTCTTTGCTCCGCCACCTCGTGACCGGCTTGGGGGATGGAACCTTGTCCCGCATCAAGCTCGGACCGCGTCGTCAATACCGAACACATTAACCAGCTAAGTTGCCTTCATGCTCAAAGTTTTAAATTTCTAACTTGTGTTCGGTTCGACCAAGCATTATACTTTTTGAAAAAAGTTGCTTGTAAATTTTTCCTTGTCCAAACTTTGTTTGCACATACTTGACGCTACCAGCTCATTATACACAGGGCTTCTTTAATGAAGCTTATTAATACGGGCTTTATGCCCAACACATGTGTCACACTTCCGCATGTACCTTTTATTCACCATTATATGCATCGATATGACTTAAGTTTTG
Organism: Aegilops bicornis; assembly: GCA_021605145.1. Lineage (NCBI taxonomy): Eukaryota > Viridiplantae > Streptophyta > Magnoliopsida > Poales > Poaceae > Aegilops > Aegilops bicornis. The sequence continues at coordinate 779,114,256 of CM038671.1, read as the reverse complement.
GCCAAGCTGGGTTGCTCGGCTCCCTGTGCTTACCCGTCGTTCCCGATTGTTCAGCTAGGTGGTAAAGGGAGCACCTCTGCGATTATTCTTGCGGGTCAGCCGGATCTGTACCTCAGGTAGGTGAAGCCAAAGCTAAGCGTTCTTAAGGGAATATTAGGTCGGTGAACTAAAAGATGATTTTTCATTATTTACCCATCTGCCCCGGATGATTTTACGCTTTCATAGCAGCTTTGACATGCACTTTAGGGCATGCATCCCAATGAAGGAACCCTTAATGGAACTATTCTCCCTGGAAGATGTTTCTTACTACCCATGTAATATAACATAACTAGTTGGGCACTTGTATGATACAGCACTAATGACCCCTACGCCTTGTCTCCATGCATACCACGGTTCTTATATAACCACGAAGGTATTCGGACACACTCCGGACTATTGGGTCCTGAGGTCGAAGCGAAAAGGTCTGCTATGACAAACGATCTACAATCCGGCTAGAAGGCATTCTACATGTCACCTTACATTACACAGTCAACTTTTACCCAAGTCACTTGGGGGCTCTTATGTTTATTTGAGCCGTTTCATACTAAGTGTTTTTCTTCTTAGTCGTTGCAAACTTTTTATTATTTATCACTCCTTTTCTCGACACGAGTGTGCGGTCACTAGCCGAGGAGCCTAATTTCTCTCTCAAAATCGCTAGAGTTTAGTTTTCTAAACTTGCCTAATCCGTAGGCTGACCCACTTGAAGTCTTGAGATGGGATGTGTCATGTTACAGCACGCGAGAATCACTTTTTTCTTCTAAAGTCCAATTTTCGGATTGGCACCGAACACTTGATCTTGTTCGGACGTCATGTTTTTACTGACGTTTTTTTTAGGGTTTCCAAGCTTTTGGCACTTTTAAACTATTTGTGTGTTTTCAGCACAAGTCTCGCAGTGCAACGCCAGACTCCTTTACGGATTTGGCAAAAACATTCTCGGATATCGCTATATATGCATCAGTTTCAGATTGTGTCTTCGGTCAATAGTTGGGTTGCCCGGCTCCCGCGCTTGCCTCCTATGTTCCGCTTTGTTCGCTAGGTGTGCAAAGGACAACCATCGAGATTGTGCTTCCAGCTCGCATGGTCAAGCACCTCAATGGAGAAAGCCGAAAACTGACTGTCACAATAGGTGTAAACTGGTCAGCGATCCGATGACTATATTAAATGACGGTCCATTCATAACATTGGCCGAAGTGTTTACGGCTTGACCACAACTGTCGCCGAACACTACCGGGGGCTATTAGCTGGCCTCCCAAACTAAATCCTTGATCTTTTTCTCTTACATTGGAGTTGAGGTTTCATGATCATGCTTAGCATGACAACCCTTGAAAAGGAACCGATAAGCGGGACTATTTTCTTTGGAAGACATTTCTTCATTAAACAGTAATATAACATATCTCTCTGCGTACCTTTGTTTATAAAACAGCATGGCCAGATTGCCTTGTTTGTCGTAAATCTTTGCCCTCATAAAGGCTTTATAAAGTAGGACAAACACTCCTCGCCATCGCCGAGGAGGTTGAAGCCGATGGTCGGTCAACAAAGTTTTGTACAATGCGGATCCGAGCATTAATGACATAAAGTACTTGGATACATTGAGTCATTACACATAATTTGTGATTTTATTATGGATATCGATCCTTAATTCGGCCTCCCGTGCCCGCATTAAGGCTCGGGGGCTACTGGGCTTCGGGCTTATTATTTACAAATATTAAAGGGGCACATCAATCCCCTGATCTGGTGTTGCCACCCGACCAGTGTCTCGGGGGCTACTGCGTTGCTTGTTCTATGCAGAAAATCTTATGTGCAATACGGTTTCCGAGGAGATTTTGATCCTCGGGTTGGTCGGCCGCACCCAACCTGAGTCTCGAGGTCTGAGCACGCCGCTTTTTGCGTCCCGAAGTATTCTGCCGAGCTAGGACTTGATCCTCAGACCGATTTTGCAAATCAACCTGAGTGTCAGCAGCTACGGGAATCAGCGGTCTTATGTCATTCTTCATGGGCATCTCGAGTTTTAGACCGATACCCACCTTGTGGGCTACCGGCTATGTATCTCGGCAGAGAATAAATTGCACCACCACGGAAGCAGTACGGCATAAAGCTCGGGCGCTAGTGGCTGGCTCCATAGAGGGCATTTCCGGCATTAAGCTCTGCTAAACTCCTTCAAACTTCTTTGAACCAAGGTGATTTACGACACCTCGGATACATAGTCCGGCGTTGGAGCTCGGACACATAGTCTGGCATTGGAGCTCGGACACATAGTCTGGCGTTGGAGCTCGGACACATAGTCCGGCGTTGGAGCTCGGACACATAGACCGGTGTTGGAGCTCGGATACAGTCCGGCGTTGGAGCTCGGATACATTCCGGCGTTAGAGCTGGGAAGCAGTCCGGCGTTGGTGCTCGGCTGCAAAAGATACCTCGAATGCAGTCCAGCGTTGGAGCTCGGACGCAAGAGGACGCTGCCGCCCGGGAACAACTTCAACCCCGAGGTGTGGCATAAAAATAACAAGGCATTGATAAAGGCCGGAAACTTAAAGGGGCTCCTCGGATACCCGACGTATAAACTCGCCGAATGCATTTCGGTGATCCTCAAGATCGAAGATTAGAAGATTTGTTGAACCAGTTTTCAAGACCGACAACCGAAGATGAAGAACAGTTCGGAAGAATCGAGGAGCGTCCCTAACTTGTATACCTGTTCAGTGGTCTACTGACGGTGTCCTTGACTAGGGGGTACTCACCACATCGTCCCCCAATCGGTTAGATTGGGCCGAGACCCCTGTGGCCGCATACTCATGGGCCAGTCCGGACAGGTGCCGCATACAAGGAAGATTCCACAAGACTTGGTGATCAAGACAAGGACTCCTCCCCCACCGGCATATTCGGCTAGGACTCTTGTTATCCTAGGCCTCTGGTGCATTATATAAACCAGGGCCAGGCTAGTCGACACATATACAATATACAACAATCATACCATAGGCTAGCTTCTAGGGTTTAGCCTCTTTGATCTCGTGGTAGATCCACTCTTGTAACACACATCATCAATATTAATCAAGCAGGACGTAGGGTTTTACCTCCATCAAGAGGGCCCGAACCTGGGTAAAACATCGTGTCCCTTGTCTCCTGTTACCATTGATCCTAAGACGCACTGCTTGGGACCCCCTACCCGAGATCCGCCGGTTTTGGCACCGACACCTGGTAGCTTGCTACTGCTCCGAAACACTTAGGCTGGCCGGCATGTGTCCTTCTTCGTTCCTATGTCTATCCCTTCGGGGAAATGTCACGCGGTGTCTACCGGAGTCCTGTTAGCCTGCTACAGCCCGGATTCTTCAGAGTCCTGTTAGCCCAGCTGCTACAGCCTAGATTCACTCGCTGATGACCGACACGTTCGTTGTTGGGTCATGTATGCCTGTCCCTGTAAGTTAGTGCCACTTTGGGTTTACGACTAGCCATGTCAGCGCGGGTTCTTTGTCATATGGATGCTAGCAACACTATCATATACGTGAGCCAAAAGGTGCAAACGGTCCCGGGCCTGGTAAGGCGACACCCGTGGGAATACCGTGCGTGAGGCCGCAAAGTGATATGAGGTGTTACATGCTACATCGGTGTGGCATAGGATCGGGGTCCTGACAAGATGCTTAGAGAAGTTATTTTTCCGAGGTTTGGAGTCCCTATATATCTCATGACTGATGGTGGTTCACATTTTATTCATGGTGCTTCCCGTAAAATGCTTGCTAAGTATGATGTTAATCATAGAATTGCATCCCCATATATCACCCACAGTCTAGTGGTCAAGTAGAGTTGAGTAATAGAGAGCTCAAATTAATTTTGCAAAAGACTGTTAATAGATCTAGAAAGAATTGGTCCAAGAAACTTGATGATGCATTATGGGCCTATAGAACTGCATATAAAAATCCTATAGGTATGTCTCCGTATATGGTTTATGGAAAAGCATGTCACTTACCTCTCGAACTTGAACATAAGGCATATTGGGCTATTAAAGAGCTCAACTATGATTTCAAACTTGCCGGTGAGAAGAGGTTATTTGATATTAGCTCACTTGATGAATGGAGAACCCAAGCCTACGAGAATGCCAAGCTGTTTAAAGAAAAAGTTAAAAGATGGCATGACAAAAGGATACAAAAGCGTGAATTTAACGTAGGTGATTATGTGTTGCTATTCAACTCTTGTTTAAGATTTTTTGCAGGAAAACTTCTCTCTAAATGGGAAGGTCCTTACGTTATCGAGGAGGTCTATCGTTCCGATGCCATAAAAATTAACAACTTCGAAGGCACAAGTCCGAGGGTGGTGAACGGTCAAAGAATCAAACATTATATCTCAAGTAATCCTATAAATGTTGAAACTAATATTATTGAAACCGTAACCTCAGAGGAATACATAAGAGACACTTTCCAGAACGTTTCATACTCCAAAAAGGAATAGGTATGTGGTACAGTAAGTAAACCGACTCCAAAACAGCTCTAATGGAATTTTTCTCCGTTTTGGAATATTTAAGAAAATAGGAAAATAAGAAGTAGTCGGGGAAGGACACGAGGCCTCCACGAGGGTAGAGGGCACGCCCACCCATACAGGGCGCGCCCCCTGCCTCGCGGGCACCTCGTGTGCTCTCCGGACTCCGTTTCCGTGCACGATACTTCTTTTGGTCGGTAAAAATTCATTGTATAATCTCCCAATGGTTTTGACCATCGTATCACGCAAAAATCCTCTGCTTTTGTTTCGAGCTATTTCTGTCGCAGATTTAGAGCAAGATGTCTTCACAAGAGTCTGTCGGGGAGAGTCGGGTGTCTCACCCGATGCCAGGTCCAGGAGCAAACAACAATGCTTATCACTTTGGGCCATCAACGGAGGATGAGATGGAGACCGACTTGAAATGGATAGTTGCCATGGAGGAGGATCAAGAAGTTACCTCTCGCTTCCAAGCAGGATTCATGATGGGGGAACTACAGAGCTCAGCTATCCCAAACTCGGTCATCCCTTCCGATGTTAAATTTCTTACTTATGAAAATATGAAAAAGATTGTCACTTGTTCTCCAGAAGCTATGCAGCATCCTTGGGTAAAAGGAGCTTTAGCCATCACAGTAAGCTTATAAGGAAAATATGGACCTCAAGCAACAAGTTAATAAGCTCGAGGAGGAGAATCAGATCCTAAGGGCATCATCGCCAAGAAGATCACAACACCAACTCTAAAGAAGGAGACATAATCATATGGGTATGGGCACTCCCCTTGGAAATTGCCAAGCTTGGGGGAGGTGCCCCGGTATCGTATCACCATCACACTCCTATCTTTATCGTTTTTCTTAGTTCGATCCTTTTGGTAATATCTAGATCTAGTAGAATAAAGTTTCGGTATGAATTAGTTTGAGTTTTGCTTTATGATCCCTCTATGTAATCGAGTTCGTGAGCTATATATAATAAAGATTAGTGTTGAGTCAAGGGGTTTGCTATCTTGCTATGATCTTGAGAAAATAGAAAGAATAAAAAGAAATAAAGAGTTCATATTGATCTTATGGATAGTAATGGCTTCACATATAAAGAGTGTGAGGCTTAAACGTTGTTGAGAGTTGGCAAACATAGTTTTGGTCATCGTTGCAATTAATAGGAAGTAATAAAGAAAGAGAGGTTTTCACATATAAATATACTATCTGGGACATCTTTTATGATTGTGAGCGCTCATTAAAGTATGACATGCTAAAGAGTTGATGTTGGACAAGGAAGACAACGTGATGGGTTATGTTTTCTCACATCTTCGTTAAAGTATATTATCATGGATCGTCCAACATGTTGAGATTGCCTTTCCCCCTCATGCTAGCCAAATTCCGTGCACCAAGTAGAGATACTACTTGTGCTTCCAAATATCCTTAAACCCAGTTTTAGCATGAGAGTCCACCATACCTACCTATGGATTGAGTAAGATCCTTCAAGTAAGTTGTAATGTTGCAAGCAATAAAAATTGCTCTCTAAATATGTATGACTTATTAGTGCGGAGAAAATAAGCTTTATATGATCGTGTGATATGGAAGTAATAAAAGCGACGGACTGCATAATAAAGGTTCATATCACAAGTGGCAATATAAAGTGACATTCTTTTGCATTAAGATTTCGTGCATCCAACCCTAAAAGAACATGACAACCTCTGCTTCCCTCTGCGAAGGGCCTATCTTTTAGTTTATGTCTTTTACATTATGCAAGAGTCAAGGTGTTCCCCACCTTTCCCTTTTTCATTTTATCCTTTGGCAAGCACCTCATGTTGGAAAGATCCTGATATATCCAATTGTATGTAAGTTAGCATGAACTATTATTGTTGACATTACGCTTGAGGTAAGTTGTTGGGAGGCAACACTATAAGCCCCTATCTTTCTCTAAGTCCGATTAAAACTCCATAACCATAAGTATTGCGTGAGTGTTAGCAATTGTAGAAGACTATATGATAGTTGAGTATCTGGACTTGCTCACTACAACAAGAACCCACCTATACCAACACATATCTACCAACGAAATGATAATATGGGTTATTTGTTTTAATGCACCACCTCCCCGACTTATCCCACCCTCCCCTACTTAGCGCTAACCTCCTCTCCTAGGAGAAAAATCTAACCTCCCCGTACGGCAGTACCCATCTCCACCCAATTTTTCCTATCCGCCATCTCCCCTCCACCTTGATTCCATCTCACTTGAACTCCATGAACGTGATGTTGCCCGCCACCACAGATTTCTAATAGCTCCGGTGCTCTCCCATGACGTCGCTCACCAGCCCGGCTGCCCCTCAATCTTCTCCCCGATCCTCTGCAACCGCGACTTCCTCTGCACCGCTGCACATGCCCCTGCAGCAACCCTAGCTGCTGGGCCGCTGATACGAATCTCGGGTAGGCCATCTACCTTGCGTCTCCGTATGCGCCGCCGACAGCTCGGGCTCGACGGTACTGATCTGCCTCGGCTACCTCACCACCGACACAGATGGTTTAGTAAGGCACTTCTCTCCTCTGTTTGTGGTGACATGGCCATCGTTTGATGGTCGACCTATGACAGAAATCGCTACTGTGATCTATTCTTCCTAGTGTAGCCGCCCCATCATGGTATTTTAGGTATTTTAGTTTCGTGCTTACATCTTTGAATGTGCACTGCTATCTAGTTCTGTAAATACAAGCCAGTTGTTTATAGTTTGGCTGATCTATTTGGATGTATGGTTGAGTGCATATGTGTAATGTGTCCTTTTTTTAATCTCAGTAGTCCGTTGTTGCTGCTATCTGTGTGGATGAATCCTTACCGATTTCCTTATCACGTGTTGTGCAATACTATATGAATAAGTCTCATATGCGTCCATCTGTCCTAATATTCCTCTTTATCCTTAATTTCATATTCAATTACAGGTTCTGAAACTGACCTTGCTTCAGCCAACATGTGTGTGTGTGTGTGTGTGTGTTTGTTGGATTGCACTCGCATCGTAGTGGTAGATCGATCTGTTGTGCGATGAACATCCACGCAGGGCTACAGGATGGTTGCGAGTTACCAAAAAATTGTCTCCCTTAATTAACTAATCGCTAAGTCAATTTGAATTATTGATCCGCCTACTGTGTTCAGTGTGAAGTTTTGGTTTGACCTTTTCATTGCGATGATTGTAGAATTGTGTGACGGCAAGCACTACAAAATTAGCCAACAACGACGAGCAACGTTGCAGCACTTATCCTCATGCTCACACGCTGTGGAGACACCGGCCTGCCCGAGCTGCCCTCGATTAGTGCCAACTCTATGGGGGAAAACTATGGTACTGATTTCTTTGGCCGTAAGGTTCTGTGTTCCCCTAGGATTTAAGATGGTGAAGTTACTGGCTGTAGGAACTATGGTATACTATGACTGTAACACGTTTTGTTGTTTCTTGACTTGTTTCAATAAGAATTTCAGTGCTTGAGTCAGAACCCAGTAAGATTTCACCTAGCTCCAGTTACTCAATCAGAACTCATGGTATTGTACATGGTGTTGGCTCCCAACTTCCTTCAATCAACATCTAATTCTTCACAATATCATTAAATATTTATGTCTCACATGTTATTAATCGGCCAATTTTTCATATTAGGAGTTAAGATAAACATCAACATGCTCAAGGTAATACACCCTACTTTGCATAGTAAACCATATTAACCTATTTTGAATGAAAAACATCTTTGATAAACTGAAGATTGTCGGTGTACTAGAGTAGGGATACCCTAGTATCCCGAACTCGTGCACGGGCAGTCGCAGCACCCCGCGGCATGGCTGGCCTGGTGACCATCAAGATCTTCCGAGGCTCCGTTGGAGTCATTCAAGAACAAAGTAATCAAGGCCCCGGCAAGAGGAGCTTGCCGGGAAGACCACTCAAGGCACGAAGGAAACAAGGCCCCGGCAAGAGGAGCTTGCCGGGAAGGCTTGGTGGGGGACGAGCCCCCAAGCGCGACAAGGTTTCTGCCGTGGCAAGGTGCTTGTCGGGGCAGGCAACCTCTCTTCATCTCCACTCCAGCTCATCCGCCAACGTGTCACCACGGGGCTTTCCCAGGAACGCGTGTCGATGGGCTGTGCAGCCAGCGGGGAGCAGCGATAAGCGGCGCTGACAAGCTACCATCATGGCAAACGGAGGCGTGCTTGACGGTCCCTGTTACACTGTTCACGTGACTGAGACGGGCATTAATGACTCTTGTCCCTTGCCGTCAGAGTTAGGTATAGATCCTTTGTACCTTTGTACAAGTTGGTATACCAACCACTGTTTTTACATTTGTACCCTCATACGTGTTGCCACCTGTGGTGACCCCTTGTGCCTATAAAAGGAGGCCCAAGTGCAACGTAGAAAGGGTTCGGTTCGGCTCCGGCTTAGTTCATTCGACACGAGACCACACTCAGGCTAGGTTTTGTAGCTTCCATTGCTCCCTAGCAAGAACACAAGATAATCCACAAAGCAGCAGTAGGAGTGTTATCTCTCCGGAGAGCTCCGAAGCTGGGTAAATCTGCTCGTGTGCATCGCCTCGACCCGCTCTTTGTGCATCCTCCGCTCCCACTCCGAACCACAAGGGGCTCGGTCCGCCGTGTCCCATAGGTGCTCGTGGGACACGATCAGCTTCCCCGACATCTTTGGCGCGCCAGGTAGGGGGGCGTCGAGGCTGTGTGAAACCGATCCGGCGTTCACACGAGCAGTTTCTTCATCAACATCTTCGTCAACATGGCACCGAAGAAGAAGTTTTCGGCAGCAGCAGAGCCGTCCGCGTCGAACCCACCACCACCGGAGCCGTCAGGTGGTGGGGGAAACGCTGGCGGAGGAACGGGCGTCGTCGAGAGAGCCCACAACGCCGCCAAGTCCAAAGACAAGGCAGCGCAGGCGTCGGCGTCCGAGTCCGCATCCTTCTCAGGAGGCGCGGGACCGACAGCGTCATGATGCGCGCGGCACCATACGCTCGTTGGATCAAGGCCAAGCTGGAGGATCCAGAGGCCCTCGAGACCCGCATGCACACCAAAGATGTTTGCGAGTGGAGTACGGTCGCTTAGGCGGATGCTGCTCCTCCTAACTTGGTTAGTAGTCCGAGCACATCCGTTCCTCGCCACGCACGCCATTGCCACCCACCACACCAGGTAAGCCTTGGCGAGAGCCCAGCTACTTCTAGACTACCCTCCAACGGCCGACAAGGTCGACGAATGGAGGGCCACAATCCAGAGCCTCATCGGCTTTGCCAATGGCGACGTCCCGCGGCAACCAAGCGCCTCGCAGCCACGGCAAGGCGACATGGCACGAGCTGATGGCGACGAGACTTGCGGGGGCACAGCCACCACACACTCCCCTTCCCGAAGGCCAAGATCGCTGACTCGCCGGATCTACCTCGACAGCGACTCCACAGCGTCGTCGGATCCGCGAGCTCGTCGCGACCAGCGCCAAGTTCTTCGAGAGCGGCAAGAAGAAGACGCTCGAACCCATATCGAGCGCCGAAGAGAAGCGCGTCGTCAATCCGACCAGCGCGCCGGGCCCACTGTCGATATGCATGCGCCAGGGGAACCAGGCGACTTGCCGTACGCGGTAGGTTGCCCTGCGTTCACTCGTGAGCTGCGGCAAGTCCGATGGCCCGACAAGAAAAACTTCAAGCGGATGTGCGGAGAAATATGATGGCAGGACACACCCATCGGAGTTCCTCGGCATCTACACCATCGTGGTGCAGGCTGCGGGGACGAGGCGACAAGATCTTCGCCAACTATTTCCCTCGGTGCTCAAGCCAAACGCCGTGTCTTGGCTCATGCATTTGCCGGATAGCTCTATTTCTTCTTAGGCGGATTTGTGCCACCAGTTTGTCGGCGCCTTCACGGTGACCACAAACCTCATGGCCAAGAGAGTGACCTTCACTTGCTGCGCCCGGAAGGAAGGAGAGTCCTCGCGCAAATTTATCCGGAGATTCAACAGTGCACTACAACATCCCAGACGTCCACCCTGCTGCGGTGATCAGTGCATTTCATCAGAATGTGCGAAACTGCAGGATGAGGGAGGAGATGGCGATGTGCAAAGTGAAAGACGTCAGCGAGCTCTACGCCCTGGCCGATAAGTGTGCATGCGCTGAAGAAGGAAGAAGACTCCCAGGAGAGAATGTGGGAGTAGAGTCTGACAGTGAGGAAACCGCCCCGGCAAGGAAGAGCCGGCGGCGAAACAACAGAAAGAAGAAGAACCAAGAAGTACTAGTTGTCGAGCAGTCCGGCAAGGATGGTGCCGCCAACAAGGATAAGGCTAGCGGCTCCGGCAAGGAGGTTGCCGCTGACACCGACCGCAAAGCTGTGGCGGCCGCCGACAAGCCTGACAGCTCCAACAAGCAGTACTGTAAGATTCACCGCACTAAGGGCCACGATCTCCAGAGCTGCAAGAAAGTCGAGCAGCTTGTTGAGCTACAGCGAGCTGAAAACGAGCGGCGAGACAAGGAGAAGGCCCAGGAAGGTCCAGGTGCAGCAAGTAAGAAGAGACCCGGTCGGGGAGGACGCCGCGGCAAGGCCAAGCAGCAGCAAGGAGACAGACCTCCCCGCGGCCGCGACAAGGAAGAAGACGAAGATGAAGATGACGAAGACATGGAAGACGATGAAGCTGATGAGCAGGAGTTTCAGAAGGCAACGGAGGTTCTTTGCGTTGACGGTGGTGCTTCCCTGCATACCTCACACCGCCAACTCAAGTAGTGGATGCGTGAGGTTAATGCAGCAGAACCATCCATAGAGTCGCGCAAACCTCTGAAGTGGTCCAGCACGCCCATCATCTTTGACATTGAGGATCACCCTGATCGCATTACTGCAGTCGGGTGCTTGCCGATGTTGGTATCACCAACCATCCGCAACCTCAAGGTCACAAAGATGTTGGTTGACGGCGGGGCCGGCCTGAACTTGATCTCCTCTGCGGTGCTCCGTAAACTTCAAATCCCGGCAATGAAGCTCAAGAAACCGCACGCTCCAAGGAATCAACCCAGGAAGGAGCAAGCCGAAAGGGAAGATCACATTGCCGGTAACATTTGGCAGTGAGCTAAACTTCAGAACTGAGAGGGTCACGTTTGACGTTGCCGATTTCCCATTGCCCTATAATGGCATACTTGGCCGTCTAGCACTCGCCAAGTTCATGGCCGCCTCTCATCATGCTTACAACTTACTCAAGATGCCCGGCCCGATAAGCGTCATTTCTGTCCATGGCGACAAGAAGGATGCGCTTATCTGCACCGACAAGATTTACCGGGATGCAGCAGCCGCGATAGATAGCAAACCACTTGCCGCTGAAGCTCCCGGGGGGAAAAAGAAGACCACCAAGTCCAGCAAGAGTTCTGATGCCCACTCCGGCAAGCGCACCTCTTCGGAGTGCTGCGCTACCGTCGAGGACGCACCATCGAGCTCCACCGGCAAGTGCAAGAAGACAATGGCAGCTCCGCCGAAGACCAAGAAGGTGCCCGCCAAGGAGGACGGCACTGATGGTACCTTCACCATCAGTGCCACGCTTGACCCTAAATAGGAAGGCGAGCTCGTTGCTTTCTGCGGGCGAATGTCGATGTGTTTGCATGGCAACCATCCGACATCCCCGTGTTCCTGTGAAAGTAATTGAGCACCACCTAGCTGTCTGTCCTCACGCGCGGCCCGTCAAGCAAAAATTTAGGAAACAGGCAGTGGAGCGCCAAGAGTTCATAGCAGAAGAAATCAAGAAGCTGGAAGCAGCAGGTCTTGTCAGAGGAGTCCTCCACCCCACGTGGTTGGCCAATCCGGTAGTTGTACGCAAGGCAAATGGGAAATGGAGACTTTGTATTGACTTCACAGATGTTAATAAAGCTTGTCCCAAAACCCATTTCCCTTGCCACGTATTGACCAGATTGTTGACTCCACGGCTGGATGTGATTTGCTTTCATTCCTTGATGCATATTCAGGGTATCATCAGATCTTCATGGCAGAAGAGGATGAAGAGAAAACCGCATTCATTACACCATGTGGCACGCATCGTTTCATACGGATGCCTTTCGGTTTGAAGAATGCTGGTTCAACTTTTGCAAGAGTAGTTCATGATGCTTTTGAGCCACAAATACACAGAAATGTAGAAGCCTACATGGATGACATAGTGGTCAAGAGCAAGAACAAAGCGACTCTGGTCCAGGATTTGGATGAGACGTTTGCAAATCTGCGTAAGATCAACCTCAAGCTCAACCCCGAGAAGTGTGTGTTTGGGGTCCCTTCCGGCAAGCTTCTCGGGTTCTTTGTGTCTCAGCGGGGAATTGAAGCCAATCCCGACAAGATCAAGGCCATTGAGCAGATTGAAGCACCAAGGCGAGTCAAGGATGTCAGAAGACTTGCCGGTTGCGTGGCCGCTCTTAGCAGGTTTATCTCTAAGTCTGCTGAGCGCGCCCTGCCATTTTTCAAAATTTTGAAAAAGGAAGGTCCAATGAAATGGACTCCCGAAGCGGAGGCTGCACTGCAAGACTTGAAGAGATACCTGTCCTCCACTCCAATACTTGTCGCACCTAAGCCACAAGAGAAGTTGCTGCTGTACATAGCAGCAACCAATCAAGTGGTTAGTGCTGCGTTAGTAGCGGAGTGGGAAGCAGATGATGAGCCGGCAACCGAGGCAGACGCATCCACCGACAAGCAGGGGGCTTCGCCGCCAAGCTCTGGTCCCGGCAAGGACAGATCAGCGCAGAGTTGCGACAAGATACAAAAAAGGATGGTGCAGCGCCCAGTCTACTTTGTCAGTTCCCTTTTACAGGGGGCTAGGTCAAGGTATTCCGGTGTGCAGAAGTTGCTTTTCGGCCTCCTCATGGCCTCGAGAAAGCTGCGCCATTACTTCCAAGCACATGAGATAACAGTTGTCACTCGCTTTCCACTGAAGAGGATATTGCAAAATCCAGAAGCAACAGGCAGAATTGTTGAGTGGGCACTGGAACTGTCAAGCTTTGGTCTCAAATTTGAAAGCACTTCAACTATCCAAAGCAGAGCATTAGCAGAATTTATAGTTGAGTGGATGCCAACGCAAGATGAAGAAATTCCAGAGACAAGCATCCCTATCAAGGAGGCAAATAAAGAGTGGCTGATGTACTTTGATGGTGCTTTCTCGCTGCAAGGCGCCGGTGCCGGCGTGCTGCTTATCGCACCCACCGGAGAGCACCTCAAATACATAGTCCAGATGCACTTTCCCAAGGAACAAGCAAAAAATAATACTGCAGAGTATGAAGGTTTGCTTGCCGGTCTAAGGATTGCGGTAGACCTTGGGATCAAGAAGCTCATTGTCAGGGGGGATTCGCAACTTGTCGTCCGCCAAGTAAACAAAGATTATCAGAGTCCGTTGATGGAAGCTTACGTCGATGAAGTGAGGAAGCTAGAAGAGCACTTTGAAGGCCTGCAAATGGAACATGTTCCAAGAGCTCAGAATGATATAGCTGATGGCCTCTCCAAATGTGCCGCACTTAAGTTACCTGTGGAACCAGGAATTTTTGTGCTCAAGCTGACTCAGCCAACCGTAACACCATCAACAGGACAGAGCAAGAAGAGAAAATTGGTTTCCGGCGACTACTTTCCGGCAGAGCTCCCTGGAGCCGCCGCCAAGAAAGTCCCTAAAATCAATGCAAATATCACTAAGGAGCAGTCTGCTCCTACAAACCATGTGGTTTGTTTCGTAGAAGCAGACGCTCCCGACAAGCTTTGCTCCGGCAAGCTTGTCGGGGATCATCAAGCTCCGGCAGAACCACAGGTTCTTGCCATGGAAGCTAATGTTCCCTTGATGGTAGATGAGCCTTTAGTCCTTGTTGTCGAGCCACGTGCTCCAAGATGGGCGCAAAGAATCGTCCATTTCCTTCAGACAGAGAACTTCACGAAGAGCAAGAAGAAGCGGAAAAAGTAGCCCGGCAGTCAAGTATGTACCAGTTTGTTGGCGACATCCTGCATGTAAGAAGACTCAACGGTGTGAAATTGAAGTGCATTTGCCGAAGATGGACAGAAGCTGTTGGCGAAGATACATGGAGGCATATGTGGCCACCACATTGGCAAGAAGAGCACTTGCCGACAAGGCTTTCCGGCAAGGTTTCTTCTGCCAGAAGCCCTCCAGGATGCAACTGCACAAGTAACCAAGTGTGAAGCGTGCCAGTTCCATTCCAAACAGATACACCAACCAGCTCAAGCTCTCCAGACGATCCCTTTATCCTGGCCCTTTTCGGTCTGGGGGCTCGATATCCTCGGCCCCTTCCCCCGAGCTGTCGGGGGCTTTGAGTACTTGTACGTCGCAATCGACAAGTTCACAAAGTGGCCGGAGGTGGAACCGGTGAGGAAGGTGACAGCACAGTCAACTGTCAAGTTCTTCAGGTCAATTGTTTGCCGTTTTGGGATTCCTAACCGGATCATCACCGACAACGGCACGCAGTTCACAAGCCGCACCTTCATGCAGTTTGCCCAAGATCTTGGCGCCAAGATCTGCTTTGCTTCTGTTGCTCATCCGAGAAGCAACGGTCAAGCAGAGAGAGCAAACGCTGAAGTGCTGCGAGGACTCAAGACCAGAACTTTCGACAAGCTGCGCAAGTGCGGAAGAAACTGGATCGAGGAGCTGCCGGTGGTTCTTTGGTCGATCAGGACGACGCCAAATCGAGCCACCGCCGCACACCTTCGCTCTAGTCTATGGAGCGAGGCAGTTCTCCCAACGGAACTCAGATATCTGGGTCACCTCGAGTGCTCGCCTATGATGAGCTTGAGCAAGAGCAGCTGCGACAAGATGACGCTGCTCCTCGAGGAGGATCGTCTTTCGTGTCTGCAGACGAGCTGCTCGTTACCAGCAAGCTTTGCGTCGCTACCATAGCCGCAGTTAATGCCGAAGCTTCGAGGAGGCGACCTTGTTCTTCGGCGCGTTCAATCCGCCAAGAATTCCAACAAGTTGACGCCGAAGTGGGAAGGCCCTTATCGGGTGAAACGAGTCACTAGGCCCGGCGCTGTCCGCCTTGAGACCGAAGATGGCGTTCCGGTGAGCAGTTCATGGAATATAGAACATCTTCGCAAGTTTTACCCATAAGGCACGGTTGCCGGAACCCGTTCCGGCAACCACCCTTTTGTACAAGTCTTGCCGCTGTTGCAGGTAATCCTCTGTACAAAGCCGGGCGTAGACCCCGTGCATCAGTAAAGCCTATGTGTTGCGCACAACTTGTCGATACATGCTCTTATAATCTTATATGCATGTGTTCTCTGACATCTTGTGCAACATCCACACCCGGTAAGCGATGACGAGCCACTAGGCTCCATAACTTTATTTTCTCTTCTTTCTTCTCAAACAAGAAGAAGGTTCATCCACCCACAAGTTAACCGGGGGGGGAGGAGAAGATAATGGTATGGGCCCCCAAGCGTCGCTCGAGGAACTGTCGCCTTGCCGGGAAGTGAACAACAGAAAAGCTAAGTCGCTAAAGTCGCTAAGTTTAAACAATCAGTTTTAAATTTTTGAGTTATCTTCCTCGAACGATAGTACTTTGTATGGAAAACCTGTGCGCGGAGGAACCGACTCGCGACTAACTTGCGCCCTTACTTTGTTTCGAGTCCGCTCAGCAACTTAAGCGTGCCGCAACTAGTTGCGACAAGGTTACTTGTCGGAGGCGGCATCGCCAGCAGGCTGCTGAAGTTCCGCACTCAGCGCTCGCGGCAAAGGTGTTCGCACTGACAAGTTCCCCTAAAAGCGTAGGGCATAAACATACAAGGGAAGAAATCGAGTAAAGGAAATAACATTGCATTCGATTGCCTAAGATAGTGTATATTACATAATAATAACTTGTCGCAGATCTAATAAACTTTTCGCCTAAACATGATCTACAGCGACAAGAGAAAGATAAGCTTATGCCTAGTCCACGCCGGGTCGCCATCGAGCCTCTTGACTCCGCTCACCCTGTCCACAATGGGTGCGACAAGGGCCTTGAGCACTTCAACATCAGCGGATGGAGGCGTAGACTTGAGGACTTTGGTGAAATCGGCGCTGGGTTACGGAATGCCACTTTCATCAAGACTCTTCCGAGAGCCCTCGCAAACTTGGCGCGAATCCTCCGCCAGTTGCTTTGGGATCTCCTCCTGGAGCCGCTGGAGACCCGTCAGCACGCCCTTGAAGAATAGGCTGAGCTTGACGCTGGTTTGGAGGTTCTCGTCGGTGGAGTACCCAAGATCCACCATCCCCAGCTCCATCAGCTCGTTATGGATGCCGGCGGCGGTGTCCACAAGACCTTCTGTCCAGTGCATTATGCTATCCCTGAGATTATTCTGGGAAGTCACAGCATTCGACAGCAGTTCTTCATTGGCCTTGATCTTCTCCAGCAGGCCCGCTTCCCGCTCCTTGGCGCCCTCCAACGTCTCCGTCAAGGTGGTCAGTTTCAGATCCAGATCCGCCTTGGAGTCCTTGGCGGCATCGAGCTCTTTGATCTTTTCAGCGAAACGACCTTGCAATTCGCAGAGAGTGTAGGCGTCCTTCTCGCGCTCGCGCTTCAACCCGGCGACCTCCACGGCGCTCTTCTGGAGGGTGGACTCCAGCTGAGCCACCCTCGTCTCCAATTCCTTCTTGGCGGCCTCGGCAGCCGCAGCAGCATCCTTTGCCTCCTGAAGTGGCCCACCAATCATTTGCTCGCGCACGGCGAGATCTTCTTCATAGCTGTCGAGGATGATCTTCCGCTGCGCCAGCACACCTTCTCGCGCGGAGAGCTTCTCGCCGGCAAGCCTCTGCTGCTCCTCAACCTCGCCCTTCTCCAAGATGAAGGCCGTGCGCTCCTCAGCAAGCTGCTCCCGCGCCTCTGCTATATCCCGGAGAGTTTGTTTGTTGGCACACCGGAGCTCTTCCGCGCGTTTCTCCAAGTCAGCTCCCGCTCTCGCGACAAGCGCCTCCCTGGACTCCAGCTTGGCTTGTCGGGCGCGGTAGAGCGACAGCAACTTCCTTAGCTGCTGCTCCTCCTCAGGCTCACCGCTGCTGCTGCTCGGAGCATCCACCAGCGACAGCCCGGCGGAGGCAAGCAGTTCCGCGTCGAAGGTCTCCCCTTCGGCCGGTGCCCTGGAGCTTGATGCCCATGGGAGCTTGATGAAGACACCCTCGCCGGCCTTCAGATAGGCGCCAGGCTGGGGCTCTTCGGAGTCTGGTGCGGCATCGGCGGCGGGAGGATCGGTGGTCGGTGCAGCGCCTGGCGCTCCTGCGGCCTTAGGGCCGTCAGTGCGATCGCCGGGTCCTTCCCCAGCCTCTGCACCAGCAGCCTTGGCGGCCTCCTCGCCGGTGGACCCATCGGCGCCGGCCTCCTCCTCCATGTTGGCGGCGCCTACATTGTCGCCGCGAGCGTCCTCCTCGCCAGCAGCCTCAGTCTCCATCGGTCCTCCGGCGGATGGATCTAGTGGTCAGAGAAAGAAAGAACAAGTCAAGCAAATGTTCGAAAAAGAAGAACAGAAGAAAAGAGTCCAAGGGAAATTCTCAAACAAGAAGATTACCTGCAGTAGGGTCTGTTGCCGCGGTCTCCACCACCGGAGGGTTGTCGGCGCTGCCTCTTGCCGGAGAGGATCCCCTTGTCGGAGAGGCCTCCCTTACCGGGTAGCGCTCCCTTGGCGGAGATTTCTCCCTTGGTGGTGTAGTTGAAGCAAGAAGAATTTTGGGGGTGACCTCCGAGGCCTCCTGATGAGGCTGAGCCTCGGGAGCTGCCTCCGGGACCTCCTGATGAGACTGCTCTGCTCCTACATAATTCAAAAAAAACAGATATCAATAACGGAGGAGCACCCAAGCACACCTAACCGTGAGAAATGAACCAAACACGTACGCTGGGGGCTGTGCTGGGGGCTGCTCTGTTGAAGGGTTGCCGGATCCGGCAAGGGAGTCCCGGACGTGCCCCCTGTCGCCATAGGGGAGTCATCTGAGACGACGACCACCGGAGTCTTGGCCCTCTTCGACGCCCTCTGAGCTAGCGTCCTGAAGGAGGAGAAGGTTCAGAGTGAAGTCAGTCAGATATAAAATAAAGCAATAAATTGGAAAATTACAAGTAGCAGCGACAAGATCTTACTCTTCCTCTTCTTCCTCGGACCTGAGGGCGGAGAGATCAAATTCCGCTCCGGCGCGACGAATTGGAGGAGAATATTCCCTCGGGCGCTTGGCGGGTGCAGGGGCCGCGACTCCACAAGACCCCGCTCCCGTCGTCATGGCGGCATGAGGCGCTCCCGCGGCAACAGTGCTTGCCGCGGTGGAGCGCGTCAGGAGGCGAGACGGCTGTTGGCCTGCGTGCCGCCCCGCCACCTCTCCGGTTTTGCGGAGACGTCTCCTTGGCGGGGCCGCGGGCCCCTCCTGCGGCAAGCTGCTTGACGGCGGAGGGGAGGCACCCCCGGCAGGCTCGCTAGGCTCATTGTCGGGCTCGGCCTGCTCCTCCTCATCGGCAAACTCTTCTCGGTCGGCAAGGCTTGCCCCCTCGGCTGTCTCTGCCTCCTCAACAGTGAATCCAAACACACCGGCGGCAGCAGCCTCTGCCGCCTCCTCCAATCTTGTGGCGATGCGCGCCATCTCCTGCTCGGTGGTGTCTCGGGTGAGCCGCTTCTGCTCGTCGGCACGGATCAGCACTTCTTCTAAGTCGTCGAAGAACTGCTGCACGACCTCGTCGGCGGGCCCCTGCCAAGTTGGAACGATTCCATGGGAATCGCACAACGGCATCATCGCGCGGATGCGATCAAGCGACGAGTTGTTGCACAAGGGCACGACTCCCCTCGGCAACATAAACCACTCGGGGTGATCTGCATCAGGCTTGAATAGCTCCCGCAGCATGCCGTCAAGCTCCAAGACAGTAAAATTCCAGTTCAGACCCGGGTGCAGCCTCATGATGTCCGCCGCGTTCTGGAACTCCCAAGCAGGCCTCCCCCTCTCCTGCAAGGGCGCAATGCGGCGGCGAAGGAAGTCCGCACCAACTGCTCCTACGGTCAGCCCGGCGTGTCTGAGACGCAAGATTCTAGTCACGGCAATCTTCAATTTGGCGTCCTCCGGCGCCAAGTTACTCCAGTCAATGCCGCGCACTATGGGGGTTTTGCGCAGGGCAGTAAAAGGCTGCGGCTCCTCCTCTAAGATCCAACACCAGTCAGCTCTCCACTCCTCCCACTTGCTGCGCAACTCTCCGTCAAGATACGCTTCCTTCTTGCCGATCCTAGAGGTCCATGCAATTCCTCCGGCAAGCGGCTCTCCTCTCTCTCTGGCGGGGTGTGAAGTAATGGCGGAAGAGTGCGACATTTGGTGGACCCGACAAAGTTCTCGCAGAGGTGTGCAGCAGCCATGGTGAGGGCGGCGTTGGGGGTGAAGTCAAGGAGGCGGAGGCCATAGGTATTCATGACATCGCAGAAGAATTGAGAAAAGGCGGGCGAGCCCGCATGGAAGAAAAGCGAAAAAGGGGTACCCGATGGAGACCTTATCGGACGTGGCGGCGGAGATCACCCTCGTGCGCGGGTGCGCCCGCGTCGCCGTCGACCAGAAAAGATAGTACAGCTCCCGCAGCTCCTTCCTATCGAGCAGGGGATCAAAGAGGGCCCGCTTCTTCCGCAGCGCCGCGAGCCGCTGCGCCACGGCCGATTTCACGCTTTTTCCCTTGTCGGCCTTCGGAGCCATGGGGAAAAGTGGTGGAGGAAGTCGATAGCGTTGGTGGCACCGGTGGCAATGGAGGGGGCAGAGCGTCGCTCTCTTTGGGCTCAAGAAGAAAGGGGGAAGCGGCGGTGGTTTCTGATGTGACAGCAATGGCAAGTGGGCGCTCCGCCCCTGTACCCCCTGCTTATAACGAGGGAGAGGGGGCGGGCGTTCCGATTTTTTCCATTAAAGAAAGCCCCACGATCTCCCCCACGACGCCATGTCCGGTGTGTGACGTTCGTGGGAGGCGTGGTGGGTCCAGGGCGAATAATGGCGTAATCCAGACCGCGCGTGACCGTGCACTGTTTTGGGCCTGGCCCAACAGAGCTTGGCGCCGTGTGTGGCCCAGGCCCGGGGGCTCCTGTCGGTGTACTAGAGTAGGGATACCCTAGTATCCCGAACTCATGCACAGGCAGTCGCAGCACCCCGCGGCATGGCTGGCCTGGTGTCCATCAAGATCTTCCGAGGCTCCGTTGGAGTCATTCAAGAACAAATTAATCAAGGCCCCGGCAAGAGGAGCTTGCCGGGAAGACCACTCAAGGCACGAAGGAAACAAGGCCCCGGCAAGAGGAGCTTCCCGGGAAGGCTTGGTGGGCGCCGAGCCCCCAAGCGCGACAAGGTTTCTGCCGCGGGAAGGCGCTTTTCGGGGCAGGCAACCTCTCTTCATCTCCGCTCCAGCTCATCCGCCAACGTGTCACCGCGGGGCTTTCCCAGGAACGCGTGTCGATGGGCTGTGGAGCCAGCGGGGAGCAGCGATAAGCGGCGCTGACAAGCTACCATCGTGGCAAACGGAAGCGTGCTTGACGGTCCCTGTTACCTTTGTTCACGTGGATCGAGACGGGCATTAATGACTCTTGTCCCTTGCCGTCAGAGTTAGGTATAGATCACTGTACACTGTACAAGTTGGTATACCAACCACTGTTTTTACATTTGTACCCTCATACGTGTTGCCACCTGTGGTGACCCCTTGTGCCTATAAAAGGAGGCCCAAGTGCAACGTAGAAAGGGTTCGGTTCGGCTCCGGCTTAGTTCATTCGACTCATACGCGACCACACTCAGGCTAGGTTTTGTAGCTTCCATTGCTCCCTAGCAAGAACACAAGATAATCCACAAAGCAGCAGTAGGAGTGTTATCTCTCCGGAGAGCTCCGAAGCTGGGTAAATCTGCTCGTGTGCATCGCCTCGATCCGCTCTTTGTGCATCCTCCGCTCCCCCTCCGAACCACAAGGGGCTCGGTCCGCCGTGTCCCATAGGTGCTCGTGGGACACGATCACCTTCCTCGACAAAGATGTTGTCACAAACCTACTTTGGTTTGTAGATTACAGAGAAATTTCCCAATATAGAAAAGAGAAGATGGATGCCAAGTCGGACAGTCATGTGATGTCTGCGGTGAGATCTTGAAAAGTTTGTGTAAGTCCTTCAGGCTTGCTCTCAAATATTAACTTCTTCGTACATGCGCGCTATGTCTAATATCTTCTAGCATTCCCTGTAGATTTTACGTTGATCTAAATATTTTACTAAACTAATCTGTAAAATTGAATACAGAGTTGCTAAGGGTCCTATAGCTCGGAGAGGCTAATATCCCGTTTTGTCAAGATTTAGACTTCTTGTACTAAAGTTTTCTCTATTTTGTACTTAAAAATTTCCTAGTATATAAATAAATGTCTAAATTGTTAGCATGTATCACTGTACCTAATTAAGGCATATCCAAGTTTGTCCTGGTGTGGATCATTTTATTTCAACATAAAGTATACTTGAATTGTTGAAACTTTGTATCTATTTGTATTTTCTGGAGAACTACATACCTTTCTTTAAAACCAGAGGATGTGTTGTATGTTAGCACATGTTTATTTAAAGTAAGTACCTCATTTCTTACATTAGTATGCTTGCTTTAAATTTTACGTTAATTCAATTGACGTTTTGCCGCCCTATTAACCTCATTTTCTCTACAGTAAGTTACTCATCTCATTTCTTTGTTTTTGTAGATTTCCAAGATAAATGAATGAAGCATGGCTCGGATGTTGATTTCATGCACGGGAATGGGGCTACTAGTAGTACTAGATAATTAGAATGTCATTTCTAGGACAATGTTTCAAACATTATAGTTGATTGCAAGGTCGAGAATTTGGCGACTATTAGATAGTTTCACATCTTGTAATCTTTGAATCGTGTTCTTTTTAATGCAACATAGTTGATTTAATGAACGAGACCTTCCTGTTTATTATATTGTGACTCCTATACTCTCTATATTTGACCTAATATTTCTAGATGGCAATGTGTAAAATATCATCCAATATTCTTGATTTGTAGTGAAGCCTTTAGTCGTTGCAATGTTATGTTCTATAATTGTGCAGGTTAGCCACCAACGATATGAAGTGTTGTTTACCGTTAACTCTTTTGTTGTTACCTTACAATGCTTATATATGTTGTTTACCAACGCATGTATATATGTTGTTATAGACCCTAGCAACGCCACCAACGACAACGCATAGTAATCCGTTGGTGTAGACCTTAGAAACGCATATATGGACATAGGAAAACATATCAACGCGTTGCTGAAGGGGGGTTCTTATTGTAGTGGCTGAAAAGCTCTATTCTTGACTCTTTCTGATGTTATGATAAATTGCAATTGCCTCAATGACTAAGAGTATAGTTTGCTAATTCTAAATAAAGTTTCTGAACCATACTTGACATTGTGAATAGATTGTTACTTGAGCATAAGAAATCATATGACAAAATATATATGTGTTGTTGTTATACGAATGATCATGATGCCCTCATGTCTGTATTTTATTTTTATTGACACCTCTATCTCTAAACATGTGGACATATTTTTCGATATCGGCTTCCGCTTGAGGACAAGCGAGGTCTAAGCTTGGGGGAGTTGATACGTCCATTTTGCATCATGCTTTTATATCGATATTTATTGCATTATGGGCTGTTATTACACATTATGTCACAATACTTATGGCTATTCTCTCTTATTTTACAAGGTTTAACATGAAGAGGAGAATCTTGCGGTTTTGGATTCTAGGCTGGAAAAGGAGCAAATATTGGAAACCTATTCTGCACAGCTCCAAAAGTCCTGAAACTCCACAAAAGTCATTTTTGGAATTAATAAGAATTATTGAGCGAAAGAAGTACCAGAGAGGGCCCACACCCTGGCCACGAGGGTGGGGGCACGCCCACCCCTACTAGGTGCGCCCCCTGCCTCGTGGCCCCCCTGGTGGCCCTCCGGTGCCCATCTTCTGCTATATGAAGTCTCTTACCCTGGGAAAAATCATAAGCTAGCTTACGGGATGAAACTCCTCCGCCACGAGGCGGAACCTTGGCGGAACCAATCTAGGGCTTCGGCGGAGCTGTTCTACCGGGGAAACTTCCCTCCGGGAGGGGGAAATCATCACCAACGATCCTCTCATCGGGAGGGGGTCAATCTCCATCAACATCTTCACCAGCACCATCTCCTCTCAAACCCTAGTTCATCTCTTGTATCCAATCTTTGTACCCGAACCTCAGATTGGTACTTGCACTACAAAAAAAAGACACATCCGTGACATTTTGGGCCGAACGAAAAAAAAAATTTGTCATACATATGACACTTCTATGACGATAATTGTGACAAAACCCGGTATCATCATAGATGTGGTGGACTCCTACTTCTATGACAAAAAATCATGATGGAAAATGGGATTTTCGTCCTGGGCGGGCCGGAGACGCAGCTGCATGACATTCTTTGGGCCGTCCATGACGGAAAAAACCATGGTAGAAGTGAGGGGGAGGAAAATTTCGGGGAGTTGCCGGTTACGGTGGGAGGTTGGGGCGGTGCGCGTTTCTCTCATACGTACACGCGTGTGTGCGAGGCGTTGGCTCTAACTGAACCCGAGTGAGGCGTTGGGCTCTAACTGAACCCGAGCGATTGCACTACAAAGCTACGACATTCTTGAACCCGGCGATCGATCAATGGCTGTTAATCGAACCCGATGGAGCGATTCGCCGCTCTGCTGCTAATCAAGCCGATCGATGCTGCCTCTGAGATGAGCGATGGCGTTGCGGGGGTTTGGATGAGCAGTGAGTGGTGGCGTTGCCTCTGGATGAACAGGAACCCGTGGTGTGGAGGGCTGGATGAACAGTAGACGGTGGAGGGGTGGCCGTGGAGGGGTGGTTGAACAGGACCCCGTGGTGTGGAGGGCTGGATGAACAGTAGACGATGGAGGGGTGCCCGTGGAGGGGTGGTTGAGTAGTAGCCGGTGGAGTAGCGCGCGGTGGAGGCTGGATGGCAGGAGCCCGTGGAGGCTGGAGGAGGTCGACGGTAGCCCGTGGAGGCTGGAGGAGGTCGACGGTGGAGATGAACAAGATCCCGTGGAGTCCCGTTTTGCGATGCCACACCCTCCCCCGTTTGACCGTGGCGCTCCAACACAAATCCGTTTAAATGCATTTTGCGGTGCGCCACACCCTCCCGATCAATAGGACCCCTGTTTGACCGTATAGGAGGTCCATTTCCTCCGTTTTGATGCATACACCCTCCCAATCAACAGGACCCCCGTTTGACCGTAGGAGGTCTGTTTCCTCTGTTCTTGATGCATGAGGCCCCTCCCGATCAACAGGACCCGTTTGAGCGTGGCCGGTCGAACACAAGGTTGTTTCCTCCGTTGTGCGGTACGCCAGGCCTCGTTTCCATCGCCTGTTCCGTCCAAGCCCTCCCGATGAACACGATCATGCATTCCGTTCCGACCGAGCCGGTTGGCTCCCCATGAACATGACGACGACAATGTTTCTCCGTTCCGACCCAGCCATGTATATATGCGCGAGTAGGCGTTCGAGACCCTGCCCGTATGTACGTGCGTGGCCATATTTTCTTTCTTGCACCCTCGCCGTTGTACGTACGTGTACATGCTACGTGCGCGCCTCTACTATGACACGTGCGCGCCTCTACATCTATGACACGTGCGCGCCTCTACATCGACCAGTATGTACGTACACGTTCGCGACCAGAATGACAACGCTACGTACGCTTCGACCAGGTGGGTCCCAACTGTCAGGCACTTCCTTGCGTGCGAAGATGTAGCTGGTGGGTCCCAGCTGTCAGGGGTGCGAATCGTTTTGTTTTTTTTTTGCCCGGACGCACTTCCTTGCGTGCGAAGATGTAGCTGGTGGGTCCCAACAGTCAGGAGGGCGAATTTTTTTTTTTGACCGGACGCACTTCCTTGCGTGCGAAGGTGTCGCTGGTGGGTCCCAGCGGTCAGGGGGCGAATCATTTTGTTTTTTTGCCCGGACGCACTTCCTTGCGTGGGAAGATGTAGCTGGTGGGTCCCAGCAGTCAGGGGGAAACGATTTTTAGCGAAATACAGTGGCCCGTCCGGTGGGTCCCGGCTGTCAGGTGGAGGAATCATTATTTTACGCGTAATAAGGAGGCACTTCCTTGCTGCGGCCGTGGACCCAGCTGTCAGCCTCTCCACGTACAGTCCACGTCCGATGGAAGTCGTTCCTATACCACGTTCACCACGCTGCGCCAAGAGCACCAGGCGGTGGACGGCAGCGAAGGCCTAGGTAGGGGGACGACGGGAGCCGGGAAGACGCGGCAGGAAGCCCGTGCGGAGAGGAGTATGAGGGTTCACCGGTTCGGCTGCGGTGTGAGGTTGCCGTCGCCGCAGGCCTGGCCATGGTGGGAATAGTAGGGGGCGGTGAGGCCTCCACGGCAGCACAGCCGGCCACGGGAGGCAGGAGCATGTGGCACGACCGGCGCTGCTTTGGGCGGCTGGAGCAAGAAGACCAGAGGTTGAAGAAGCACTACGCCCGTTGGATGGACATCGTACGGTCACTGGAGCTAGAATCGTTCATATTGACTAAAGTTGACAAAGGCCCCCGTCGATCAACTTAGTAGGCCCACAAGTCAGCCTCCCACCATGGTGGGTCCCAGCTAGCAAGGGAAGTATTCATTTTTTTGTGCGTAATAAGGAGGCACTTCCGGTGGGTCCAAGCTGACAGCGCGGGGAACGTTTTTTCCGTGAAATACGCTGGCCCGTACGGTGGGTCCCAGCAGTCAGGGGGAACGTTTTTTTCGCGAAATAAGGTGGCCCGTCCGGTGGGTCCCTGCTGTCAGGTGGAGGAATAATTATTTTGCGCGTAATAAGGAGGCACTTCCTTGCGGCCGCCTGGACCCAGCTGTCAGCCTCTCCACGTACAATACTCTTCCGATGGAAGTCGGTCGTTAACCACGTTGACCACGACACACCGAGAGCACCAGGGCGGTGGTCTGGACGATGGCGAGGCCTAGGAAGGGGACGACACGGAGCCGGGGAAGACGCAGCAGTGGTAGCCCGCGCGGAGAGGAGTACGAGGGTTCACTGGTTCGGCTGCGGCGTGAGGCTGTCGTCACCGCAGAATAACAGGGGGTGTGGGTGAGTAGAGGGATACCCTGGGCCAGCGGTGGGAGTAGTAGGGGGCGGTGAGGCCTCCGCGGCATCACAGCCGGCCACGAGAAGCAGGAGCACGCGGCACGACCGGCGCTCCTTTGGGCGGCTGGAGCAAGAAGACCAGAGGTTGAAGAAGTACTATGGCTGTTGGATGGACATCGTATGGTCACTGGAGCTAGAATCGTTCATATGAACTAAGTTTACAAAGCCCTCCATCCCCATCAACTTAGTTGGCCCACAAGCCCTATGTACATGCATGACAAAAAACGCGACCTACTGTGACAAACACGTATAATCACGGAAGTGTATTTTTTTTGTAGTGTTGTGGGTTGCTAGTAGTGTTGATTACTCCTTGTAGTTGATGCTACTTTGTTTATTCGGTGGAATATCATATGTTCAGATCCTTAATGCTTATTAATACCCCTCTGATTATGAACATGAATATGCTTTGTGAGTAGTTACGTTTGTTCCTGAGGGCATGGGTGAATTCTTGCTATTAGTAGTCATGTGAATTTGGTATTCGTTCGATATTTTCATGAGATGTATGTTGTCTCTCCTCTAGTAGTGTTATGTTAACGTCGACTACATGACACTTCACCATTATTTGGGCCTAGAGGAAGGCATTGGGAAGTAATAAGTAGATGATAGGTTGCTAGAGTGACAGAAGCTTAAACCCTAGTTTATGCGTTGCTTCGTAAGGGGCTGATTTGGATCCACTTGTTTCATGCTATGGTTAGGTTTACCTTAATACTTCTTTTGTAGTTGTGGATGCTTGCAATAGGGGTTAATCATAAGTGGGATGCTTGTCCAAGAAAGGATAGCACCCAAGCACCGGTCCACCCACATACCAAATTATCAAAGAGACAAACGCGAATCATATGAGTGTGATGAAAACTAGCTTGACGATAATTCCCATGTGTCCTCTGTGGCACCCCGTCTCAAAGAAACCAGAACGCCCCGTATTCCAGTCTAGAGATCGAGGAGAGGTCTTCTGGAATACGGCCCTGCTTGACATAGAACAAATCAACTCTTATTACAAGAATAATAATACAAGATTCTGATGTTACAAAGGTTTCACATCAGCACGACGACACTACGCCTGCGATACTACACTTGCTCCATGCTAGCAGCAGAACAACTCGAAGCAGCGGAAATCTTCTAGCAGCGGAACAACGACGAAGGTTGTGAACTCCACTCTGCAGGGACTCCGGCTGGGACACGATCTAGCTCGCACGAACGGAAACCACGACAAGCAATCAAGCAATCATGGCATCACCTGCAATCTGGCATGACACGCCAGGTTAGTACATTGAATGTACTTGCAAGCTCACAACAACCAAAAACATCAAGGCAAGACAACGACATAGCATTAAGTAGGTTAATGAAATTTACAGCTACCATGATACAACAGCAACTACTAAGCATGATATGAAACTACTACAATACTGATAAATCACCATCTCAGATCTCCATAACCATATCTCTCTTGGCTAACCAGCCAAGCAATATACCATCTCGATCACAAACGGACCAACCTCGTGGTCTTGGATCGGGTTACCTTGTAACCAAACGGTGATCTTCCCGACGATCACAACCATAACCAACACTTGGCCTCAAACGGTGATCTTCCCGGCGATCACTACCATGACCAACACTTGGTCTCAAACGGTGATCTTTTCGGCGATCACTACCATGACCAACACTTGGTCCCCAACATCATCAGCATCCTGCCAATCTGTAATGCTCAAAATATCACATATAAATCACCTATAAGTCATTCCGTCATGTGAGTGTTGATCGAACGGTGTGACCTAGTACGAACCCATGCCCATGACCGAGGACGTGGCTATCGATAGTTTAAACAAACACACTCTGCAGAGGTAGCGCACTGTACCCACACCATGGAACCCATGGCCTCGTACTCCAATTCGGGTGGACCAACGGTGTTCCGACAAAACCGATCTACTGCCATGACACTCTCCCGGCCACTCCGACTCACTCCCCACTAGGCTAGTCCTGGGTGACCCCGTGTCTACCAAAGACACCAACGGCCACCGTCGTGGCCAAAACAATAAACCGTCCCAAACGGGGACATGTGCACATAACAACAACAACGGGGACACAAGGCTTATGTCTGCCTACCTGATCAGGGTAGCGCGTGCCCATAACATTCCCTCGTTGGAGGCACCGGCGTGAGACACGGCAATAGCGTCGCATTAGGGCTTTCCCATAAAGGCAAATGTGGTTGCACTGGAGAAAGCCCGGTTCGGTGGCACCTGACCAACTTAATGACGGAATTTAACCCCAAAATATAACTATGATAACTGATACTCTGATATCAACTATCAAACTATAATCCAAGTCATAGCAATATCCAACAAATAATCCAAGCATAATATCATCATACCAAAATACTCTGAGGATAGCCTAACACTACTATCATGATGAATCTGAAAACAATAATACTACTACTCCAATATGCAAGAACAAGCTATCCAACTAAGATCCACATGTAAACATCATCTCCGAAAATAATACTCCAAGCAATAGAACATCAACTATCATCATGAAGATAATCATACTAACCATTAATAATCCAAAGGCAGCATGACATCCAAAGTAATACTCCAAAATATAAGAACAGATATCATCATGAAACCAATCATAATAGCAGCCACTAATACTCCAATAGCAACATGATACTCATCAACTGCAATCATTACTCCTAGTAATCCAAACAATAGCATGGCAACAGCAAGATCAAAATAATACTCCGAGAAAATGCCATGCAGAGAGTCATGTAGCTAAAGCAATATTTTAAACAAGTTAAAATAGATTAAACCATGTCACTTCATTATAGTGATGCAAATGGAGGGTGTGGCTTGCCTGGGGTGAAGAAGGCACCAGGGAGAAGTGCGGTGAAGCCGCGGAAACACTCGCCGGAAACAGTCCTCTCTCGGAGGGGCTGTTTACGTGCAAGGGAAAAAAGGTCATTTTCACTGTGGGACCACCTAGTGAAAATGGAACCAACAGAAAGAACTCGATGATAGAAAGAAGTAGGCTTTGGAATCACCTTATTTGGAGTTACGGTTGCGGAGTTATGAGGTGTAGAAGATCAGGGTCTTTTTTGTAAAAAAATCATCACAAACAAGTCCCTGAGTGGATAAGGCAGAGGCGCAAAACTAGAAATAAGCTTTCGGTCAGCGAAAACGTATTCCGCGGAATACGTTTCCACTAATCCACGCCAGCAAGGGCGGGGCCGGGGCTTATCTCGCTGACTGGTAGGGCCGTGGGACCCATGCACTTGGTCAACTCCCTCCTCCCGCTCCTCCTTCTTCTTTCCCCGATGCCGCGCGCAGGGCAGAGGAGAGGTCGCCGACGCCGGCGCTCGCCCGGCCGACTCCGGCCATCCCCCGAGTTGTGCAGCACACCGACGAGCTCGGGGAGACAGCCGCACCCGACTAAGGGATCTTCCCATGCCAGAGAACAGTGAAGCAGACAAGAACAGGGAGCCGCGGCGGAGGAGAGCTTCGTCCTCCGGGGAGTTCGTGGCAAACAACCACGGGAGGAGGAGGAGAGGTGTTGGGGTGGCTCCCGGGTGAGGATGGATGTCTCTGGTGGTGGAGAGAGGGAGGGAGGAGCTCGGCGTTGAGCGAATTTAGGCCGAGGCCAAGGTGGGCACGGCGGCCATGGGGGAGGAAAGGGAGGTGCTCGAGCTTCGGGGATGCTCGGGAAGGCTTCTAGGATGCGGGGGAGGCCAGCGGTGAGGAGAAACAGGGACGGGGTGGCCTTATATAGGCAGGGAAGGGGTTTGCACGCTGTCGTCGCCGCGGGCGAGTGGCCGGCGCCACGGACGCATGCGAACACGCATGAGCTCGGAGGCAGGCGACGAGGGAGGCACAGGGGAGAGATCACGGGGAGGAGGAGGCCAAAGGAGTGCAGGGAGGAAGACGGCAGCGACGAACTGAGCCAAACACCATTGTACGCCCGTGGGCACGCAGCGGTTTGCGTCGGTGAGGAAGCTGCCGGAGGGGGAGAGGGGTCCAGGGGAATGGCGACGACGATAGGAAGCCAAGGGACATGCTTACGAGCGCGAAGGCGATGAGTGGGGAGCAAACTAAGCAGAAACGGCGTCTTTGGGCCGACGCTGCCATCGCGCCTGAGCGCGACAAAGCTTGCCAAAGGTCGTAGTCACCACGTGAACAGGGGTATTCAATGCTCTACAGCACCCAAAATGTCGTCTAGCTGATAGTCCTTCCAATATAGAGCATTTACGAGGCATTGGCTTGATCTGGGGAGCTATGGTTAAATGGTAAGTGAGCTCTGAAGTTTACTGCAGTAAACTTTATCAACTAAGTGTGATCAACAGAGAGATGCTATGTGTCAAGTGTTATGTCTGCGGGAGTTTTGAGCAGAAATGGACCAAGAATTAATATAGTTGCTTCACAACTGCATTTTTGGTCTAGAAATGAATATCATGATGATGCTCTCACATAGAGTAGCAACTTGGGCTAAGATTGGGCAAGGCAGGGTCATTTGGTCATATGAAGATGTTGTAAAAATCTCATGCCAAATGGACAAGCCAAAATGGCACTTACTTCACAAACATCATTTATGTCCAGAAACTTGGAATAATTATGGTTATCAAATGTCTCCTTGAAATGATGCCAACTTAGGTGGAGAGATATTTTATGGGTATACGAATGATCTAGTAATTTATCAGGATTTTTGAAGCAATATAAAATGCACTTGCTTCACAACCTGAAAATATTGCCAGAATCAAAGATTTGCTCCAGTGCTCACATATATAATTGGATGGGGCTGCAAATGTATGGAGGGGGTTAATATGAGCACATTAAGGAGTGTGCAAAAGTTTAACTCATTTGGGTACTCCTAGCTAGTACTTCCTTCACAAAGCCTTCTGTTTGACAAAAACTTTGAAAATTCCCCGCGGAAGATTGGCTAGGCAAATAAAGTTTAACTTGTGCATAAGGCAATTATTTGGACATATAAGCATGCCCAAAAAGGTTGGGAGCCACTAGGAAAAATATGAATGACACTTCCTTCACAAAGTGCCAGTCAGGGCAAAATAGAAAAAGGAATATTGGGGAATTATTTTTGAACTGGCCAAGGAAATGTTTGGGCATATTTGATCTATATATGACCCAAAGAAATTATGAGAATTATTTGGGGATTTTTGGATGGACAAAAATATAGGTTGCTTCACAACCTAGGGCAGATAGGGTTATTCCTTTAATGAAAAAGGAATTTTCCCTAGAAAAAGAGTTTAGGGTTTGGTCAAGAAGTGAAGTGAAATGATCTTGGCAAGGTTTTGAGAATGATGAGCCACTTGGGAGGGGAAATGAGGATGATTTCCCAGCTGGCAAGGCCACATAACCACTCCAAAAAGAAAAACAGAGCAAAACCAAATAAACCAAAAGAAAAAAGGAAAGGGCCAAAAACCAGGCTGTTACAAATCTTCCCCCCTTAAAGAAATCTCGTCCTCGAGATTTGGTTGCTCAGGGAACAAGTATGACTTGAGGACACCGTTTCCAACTCGGGTATCCTTTTTCCTTTATTTATTGTTCCCACAAGAATTTCAGATGATCAACTTACCTTGCTCTGGGGTGGTTTGCCTCACCTTTCCCAAATTCTGACAGGTCTTTGCTCGTATACCAAATCTTTTTGTTGATGCGAATTTTCTCATATCTGCGGTGATATCCAATGGATCCGAGTATAAATTTTCCTTTGGTCATGAAAACCTTTTTACTTCTGCCATGGGGTTGCTTCAAATAAATTCAAGCCTTCTGGGTTCAATAAATGCTGAGAATCATGGCCATCTTTTGACGGGATCTGACTGCTCATAGGTGGCACTAACTTATTTTGATTTATTCCTTTGGCTCGAGCATGAGATATGTACCAAAGATTTGACTGCCTTCTGTCGTGAGTAATATAATGATGTATGGAGATATAGTTGTGCCATACTTCAAATACTTACATCTTGAGACTGGCCCGACAGGGGCTGACGGACAAAAGCTTTCCCTAACGGACTGACCGTGTACTTGATTTCGTCGGTGAGTGTACCGGGTCTGAGCTGATTGTTCGGCTTTTGATTTTTCTCATGTGGTCGACATACCCATCTGTTGTAATAGGCTGTGATATGCTTTAAACTGCCGCTGAGGTCAAACTGCTGAGGTTGCAAAGAAATATTGGATTTGACAGAACAGACTTGAATATTCCACACTAACCATGTCAAACGGGTTAGCAGGATATGGAAAATCCTTGTATAAAGAGCAGGCCGCTGAGAGTATGCCTTTGTGGATCCATATGGAATTATGGCCTCTAACTGATTTGGGTATCCGGACCCTGATGGTCGTGCAAAAATCATAATACCTTTGCGGTCAGTCTCATCCTTTTTATGGTCATGATTTACTTTTTTAGGATACCTTACTGAAATAACTTGGCCACACATGTCCTTGATTCTTCGTATGACCATGGACGTGATTAGTGCAATATTTTTGACATTATTCCTTGCGCTTGTTTTCTGACCAGGGTCCGCACACATATGACATATACCCGGGGTTTGTGGCTGTACGGAGCTCATTGCTGAGGCCAATCATACAAGAAGGTGACAAGGTTTTGTGATATCTCCTTGTCAGTTGCGGGAATAATGACCTTGATGACCATTGTCAAGACTGTGGATTCTGTGATGTCATCTCCAGATCTTGTCGATCCTTGTAATTCATGAGGTGTATCTCTGCTCATCTTCCTTTGTCTGACTCGTGAGGTTGTGGGATCCTTACTTTCCTTAGGTATATCTGTTGGATATTTGTCGTATCTCGTATGAGTGACTGATATGACTGGGCATGCATGCTCACCATATATAAGCAGGATATCCCACCGAACACTCATTCCTTGTGGTAGGCATACGTTTTGACTGAATTGTACATCTGACAAAATTATTGCAAGTTTGGTCCTTGAGCGGTGCTGCCATACATTGGAAACTCTTCAGCTAATCTCTGAGGATGGTGCAATATTGTGGTACTGGCGCGGACTGGGTGGCTTACGAGAGAAGCCTTACGAGTAGCTTGCTGATTAAGACTTGTTAACTTCTGCTCAAATCTTTTGTTTGGGTATCATGCAGAAGAAGGCTCTACAGCTTACACATGAAGCTTGACCTGATTATTGTGCTAGATAAGCCTGAGTTCCGTACTTGAGAAGCTTCTCCTCGGGTTTGCTTGTTGAGAAAAATCCATTTCCGTCTGTTAGAAGCCTTTACTGAGGTGTCCTGCTGAGAAAGACCGGGTATCATGGTCCGGAAATTGTCCACATATCATGCTGAGGAAAATTGAGGAGCCTTGCATCATAAATTTCTTTGAATAGCGTGTGGAAGAATACTGGGTTTCTTATATCCAAAGATTCATACTGAATGCAGACTGAAATCCATACACACGCCCATAATATTCTGAGGCTGATTATTTGCACGAGAAAAATGGTTCGACTGTCTTCCTTGAGCATATCACATTCTGACTTTATTTCGGATGATAACATATTTCAAGCATCATGCATTACTAAGCCAAAATTTTGTATATGATCCATACCTCTGTCGGAAAATATATCGTTGGTCTTGTACCTGACTTGTATTTCTGCTGGCTGGATCATAACTGCTGTGAGGATTTTGTACTGATGGGGACTTGATGCTGATAATCAATCCAAGACACCATTGATATTCTGAGCAAATATTAATGCCATAATGCAGTTGACTGTGTAGACAATAATTTCTAGCTGAGCTTCTTCCAAATATTTCAAATCCTTATTGCTTCGTTGAGTCTGTCGGTGGATGAGCAATTCTTTATAGGGGAAAATAATGTAACACCGGGGCCCAAAAAGAAAGAATCAAAAGAAACTCAACTAAACAAAAGCACACAACAACAAACAATTCACACACAATCAATGTCACATATTACTGCTATTCACACAATATGCATGCCTACTTAAGCACACAAATCTCGCGGGATCTCCGGTTGTACGATCTAGCATGTTGTGACGATGTGCACGAGGACGAATAAATGTGTGGGAGAATTGGTGTAAACAGCGCTACACCGAGTGCTAGCTTAGCCAGGTAGCAATCTTGACTAGCTCAGAGGTGAGGACGCACTCGGTAATCCTGTAGTGGGACACGAAGGTCGCAACCACATTATTATCAAGCGGACGGAAAAATATCCGTACTCGTCCAAGAAATAGGATAGCGGGGAAAAACTGAGGCTGCTGACATTGCTCTTTCTTGATAACTAAGATCATTAAGGGTTGCCAACACGACAAAATAAAAGAACAATCTGGGATAGAAGCATTTCTATCACCGAAACAATAGGCGGGGCTGAAAGAAAAACATCGGCACGATACCTGAGCACCATTTTTGCAAACAGTGTCGGGATCACTTGGCATCACTCTGTTGGGACAGAAATAACACCAAACACCGAAAGAAAAAGGAACTGGAGAAATGCAAAGGTTGAGCTATAGTGGAACTGAACTGATGCCAACTACACTCATGAGATAAACCATTATCACAAATACTAAGGCTGTATGCATGCTATGCAACAAACAAATGCAGCAACCAAATGCAATCAACAAGCCAGACTCTATACTACCGGTTTCTACCGCTCGAGCTGACTAGGCGTCCTACAGCCAGACCTGCTCTGATACCAAGCCTGTGGCACCCCGGCTCAGAGAAACTTGAATGCCCCGTATTCCAGCATAGAGATCGAGGAGAAGTCTTTTGGAATACGGCACTGCTTGACATACAACAAATCAGCTCTTATTACAAGAATAATAATACAAGGGTAAAATGTTACAAAGGTTCACATCAGCATGGCGACACTACGCCTGCGATACTACACTTGCTCTATGCTAGCAGCGGAACAACTCAAAGCAGTGGAAATCTTCTAGCAGCAGAACAACGACGAACGTGGTGAACTCCACTCCGCAGGGACTCTGGCTGGGACACGATCTAGCTCGCACGAACAGAAACTACGACAAGCAAACAAGCAATCACAGCATCACCTGCAATCTGGCATGACACGCCAGGTCAGTACATTGAATGTACTTGCAAGCCCACAACAACCAAAAACATCAAGGCAAGACAACAACATAGCATTAAGCAGGTTAATTAAATTTACAGCTACCATGATACAATAGCAACTACTAAGCATGATATGAAACTACTACAATACTGATAAATCACCATCTTAGAACTCCATAACACTACAAAAAAATACACTTCCGTGATGATACGTGTTTGTCACAGTAGCTCGCGTTTTTTGTCATGCATGTACATCCATGACTATTTTATGATAGAATCAAGATAGTCATACTGTGCTGTCGTAGAAGTGTTCCATGACAATACCAAAATTATCATCACAGAAGTGTCCACTTCCATGACGATAAATCGCGTGTCACAGAAGTGCTTTCGTCAAGGGTGACCGACACATGGCATCCACCGTAATGGAACGTCGTTAAGCTATCGGGTCGGGTTTTGGATCCGATAACCCATTAACAGCCCCGACCAATGGGGATTTTCCACGTGTAAAATCATCATTGGCTGGAGGAAACACATGTCGGCTCATCGTTGGGACAGATGTCATCCACTTAGTGGACAGAAGGCGCCTATGATACATCGACACGTGGCATGGCCCAACAGAGGCCCATTCCTGTGAAGAGGCCGGCCCGTTTGACTTGGTCAAAAGGTGGCGGGCTGGCCCATGGAAAGCCTGTCAACGGCTTGTTCGCATATAGCCCATTTACAGCCGGCTAACCCAAGGCCCGTTATGCCCTATCCGAATTAGGCCCAGTAGCGTCATCTGGGCCATCCAATATGATTCGAGCCCATTTTCACTTCTGGCCCATGTATGGCCCATGACGTCTTTCGGCCCATATGAGGCCCTATGTAACTCTTGGCCTATTAACGGCCTGTGGCGAAACTGGCCCGCAATGAACAGTGTATCACTTTACACCCATTAACGGCCCGTGGTGGCGGCCCGTAATGAACAAAGTGTATCATCATATACCCATTAAGGGCCCGTCATTCGGTTGGGCCATTTCAGCCCATGTTATCTTCGGCCTTCTCGAGCCCATTTATTCTTGCGCTCATTTCCAGCATTCGTTTACTTACGGCCCGTTACTATCATTTTCTGCTTGTGGGCCAAATTCAGCCCGTGGTTACAGTCGGCCCGTTTGTGGTCCGTTAATACGTTGGGCCATTTTCATAGCGTCATCAAATACGGCCTATTAACGATGGCCCGTTATGGTCATACGGCCCGTATAAGGCCCATTGATGATACGGCCCGTAGAAGGCCCATTGTTTCTACGGCCCGTAGAAGGCCTAGTGTTTCTACGGAGAAGGCCCACTGTTTCTATGGCCCGTAGGAGGCCCAGTGTCACTACAGTAAATATTAGCCCATGGTTATTGTGGCCTAGTTTTAAAAAATAGGTTATTGCAGCCACTGGCAAACCGCGGAAAAAGAACTGCACTGACTACAAGCAAACAAATAAACAAGACAACAAGGAAATAAATAAGCAAGCAACTTATGCTAGGCTATCACGGCTATTACACATATTACATCCACTGGGCATCAAAGTCCTCCACCAGTGCAAATATAGGTAACAAAGCAGCATATCATATACACTGGTTGTCAAAGTTGGCGACCAGTGCAAATAAACGCCGCAGCAAAACAAATCCAGAACTGAAACCACTTCAGAAGATCTCAAGAAACAATATCCTGTGTACCCATAATGCAGGCAAGATGCTTAGCAAGCTTATTAACTTTCTCTTTTTTGGCGCTTAAATCATCCAGCGCTTGTTGTTGCACCAGAAAATATGCATCTGAATTCTGTAGAGACTTCCTCAATCCTTGACTTCACAGCACATCTCGATCGATGTCTTTCAACTTGAAGTTGAGACTCAAGAAGATGAACTGATTCAGCAGCGAGTTCGAAGAGCTTGTGCCAGTGATCTTGCCAAGAACTCAAGACTACATCAAGACAGGACTTTTGGGTTCCCTCACTGTCGTCAAGATAGTTTTTATCAACTTTCTTGGAGACCAACAGGGATGTCTCACTATCTTGAACCTTATCTGCATTACTTCCTTTACCATTGGATAACGCGGTACTGTTCTCCAATATTTTGTCCGCATTCTAAAAGAGAAACAAGCAGACACATCACATGTTTACCATGTTGTATATGAAACTCATTTTGGTAAATGAGTTCGGTAGTAAAGTGGACAGGATAATAGCATGAAACAAACATATATCTATGTACCATGGTCACTTTATGGTCTATATCATTCTAGTTTTTGTTGCCAAATCAAGATAGAGACACAGTTCAAATAATATTTGTTCAAGACAAAGCAGAATAGACAAAATATAAGTGTGGGTAACTATAGAGCAATAACAACACTTGTAATGTGCATGACATGAGAACATAACTGTTTATTCAATTGAAACTGAAATCAACATAGAGCAGATTACAACCATAAACCGAGTTAAAGAAACAGGTTTAAAACATACCTGTTGCACCATTGGAGTTTCAATTCCATCCTTCAAATTTGAAAATAGTTGGTATGAGTAAATACAGTAATGCAAGAGCAAAGGAGTATGAACCATAGCTACAGAACCTGACCTGAGAACAAATCTTCTTCTCCTTTAAGCGTTGAGTTGGGATTCGGAGTGGTGGTCCTCGTGCTTTGGGCACTACAGTTCCCTTACTAACTGCTCGTGTTTGGGTGCTCTGTAGTGGAGACTGTGTTGTGTCAACTGGAACTGGGTTACTATCTGCCGGGGTTGGGGTTAGAAGGGGGTAGCTGGTTCTCTGTCCAACTAGGTAGGGGTACAATCTGCGAGAGTCTAGGTTATGTGTGGTGGATCTGGTCCTTGGGCAAGTACAACCGTGGTTCTATCTGCATCAACTGTTAGCACTATCGTTTCTGAAGACCGTGTTGTTACTCCCTTAGATACTGCCATCGCGCTCTCAAATTCAAATGGCTGATAAACAAGAAAGGTAATTGAAAGTATAGACATAGTATGATTGATAGGTGCAATGGATAGTGGGGAATAAAAGAGGGCATGAAATAATTCATATTTATGTTTTCTAACCAAACAGGATAGCATGACACAATTTCACATATATGATGGCTAACTAAACAGGATAGCATGACACAATTTCACATTATGATGGCTAACTAAAAAGATGGAAAGACATAGTTCAAAATATGAGACTATGTAAACAGGATGACATGACATAACTATATAATGTGTTTATTAAATAGGTTGGCATGCCATAATTCACATACATTCATGGATAGAATGCCATAATTCTAAATATGATGACTGTAAACAATAAACAGGATGAGATGATATAACTATATGATGTCTTTATTAAATGGGTTGCCATGCCATAATTCAGATAGATGATGTGTATGTAATATGTAAACATGATGGCATGATATAATTCAAATATATGATTTATATAGTAAGCAAGTAAGCAGATGGCAATCCATATATGATGTAAAAACTAAGCAATGCAAGACAACATGCATGACATGGGTAATATAACCCTGCCAAGTTTGAGCATAGACCTCAGGGGGGAAATAGGACTGGTCATCAGTCTCTGAATCCTCCTCTGGGGAGCTCTCTGTAACCAGCAAGATGTCTGCTTCAGCAGGTAGCATTGTCTTCTCTAAATACCTTGTTTTCACTCCAGATACTTCCATCACCGCTTCAAATGGCTGATGCATAGGAAGAGTAGTTGAATATACAAACGTTGTCAACAAATGGAACACGTAATACAAAAAAATGATAGCATTATATAATTCACATACATGATGATTGGCTAAACAGCATGGCATTGCATAATTCACATATATAATGCCTTTGCAACAAGATAGCATTGTCTAATTCACATATATAATGTCTTGCAACAAGATGGCAATGCATAATTCACATATATGGTAATTAGACACTGAACAGGTGGCATTCACACAAAGCATGTCTAAACTAATCAAATGACATAGCAATGCGAGACACCATACGCATGATATGAGCAACATAACCCTGCCAAGTTAGAGCATACACCTCGGGGGGGGGGGGGGAATAGGACTGGTCATCTATCTCTGAATCCTCCTCTCTGAGGAGCTATCCGTAACCAGCGACATATGCGCTTCGTCATATAGCATAGTCTGTTCTGAAGACCTTGTTTTCACTCCAGAATTTGCCATCACCGTGTCAAATGGCTGATGCACATGAAGAGCAGTTGAATGTACTAACATTGTTGACAAATGTAATATGTAACGGAAAAAAAAGGATGGCCTGATATAATTTACATATAAGATGACTGGCTAAGCAGGATGGCATTGCAAAATTCACATATATGATGCCTGGCTAAACAAGATGGTGTTGCATAATTCACATAAACGATGAATAAACTAAACAGATGGCATTCACACAAAGGATGTATAAACTAAGCAGATGACATATTTGATGTATAAAGTAAGCAATGCAAGACACCATATGCATGATATAACCAACATCAACATGCCAAGTTAGAGCGAAGACCTCAGGGGGTAAATAGGAGTTGTCTTCTCCTTTCCGAATCCCCTCGTAGCAGATATCTTCCTCTCGATTACAATCCGAAATGCGTGGAGGGGGGCTGCCTTTGCGCCTACCATGGAGCGACGTCTGCATGAAATTTTATTGCCATGCAAGGCTCATCTCTTTTTCTCTACATGTTCAGTTCCATTGTTTACAATAACTGTCATGCATAGGAATAAAACATATATGATGAAGTAAATCAGTCCATAATAGCCGTCTGATCTAGACGTTGAGAGGCTCCGCACTAAACCACATGCAAGCATGCAGAAATACCGTGGCACATGCATGTGAGTGGGTTTTAAATCACATCAACATGTCTGCATGCAACCATGCACCGGTAGCATGCATGTAAGTGAGCTTTTAAGTCCCATTAACATGTCAAAAAGAAATATATAATCCCATTATGCAGTAGGAGTTGGCTGATCTTTTTTCCTTACGTGGGATGATCTAAATGATAATGGGAGTTTATTTAGTTTGGCTACCACATTTGTCATGTGGTTATAGAGTTTTTTTAGTTCTGTGAAATTCATAATTTTGCGCAGAGAGATATACCGCTGTTCCACAGCAACGCGCGGGGACTCATCTAGTAATATTTAGGAACGGAGGGAGTACTATGTAAAGAGTTGGGTGTCGGACGGTGATAGTGTGAGGTGGGCCATGTAATCACTGAGCCTGCGTGTTTTCACTGCTCTTGCACTCCTCCGCTGTAAGAAAGGAGAAAATGTAATCTACTACCTCCTTTCGCCGAAAGCGTGGGACATCCACCAGTCCTACCACCTCAATAATAAAGACCAATGAGCCGTCAAATCACATAGACCTAGCAGTAAGTTGGATGGATGAAGCAACCATCACTCTTGCGCTAGTGAGAGGTCGCGTCCGCTCTGCCCGGGCATGAATGCGGCACCAATTCTTTGGAGCAGCGCTGACTGTTTCGGGCAGGAAGTGCGCGCGGGCGATGGAGGTGCTTTGGGTGGGTCAGGCTGGTCAGGAGCGGGCGTGGCAGTTGTCCGCATGTCCCTACCGGACATGCCCGGAAACGAGAGGATGCACCGACTCTCGCGGCTAAAATCGTACACTACACACCATCTCTCTGTAGGAGTAGGTCGATCTGTCGCACTCTCTAACACACACATGTTGTTAAACACACACACGCACACGCACGCACCTTGGTCCCATTGCACCTTCTAACGTGACTTATTACACCTAGACGGAGGGAGTAGTAAGTATACGAGATACGGTGGCACACTGAGTTAAGTCGAATACAAGTGCCCAAAATTTGTGTGCATGTTATAATAAGGATTCACTTAAAATAGTAATGCATTGGCGAAACAGAGGATCAATTGGACAGTGTTCCCGAGCAGTAGCGAGATGTGTGAGGTAAGATACACCGCTGCGTTTTTAATTTTTCTTATTAATTTGTTTGTTTCACCCTCTAACTGGTGGGACCCAACGTACTACGTGGAGAGAGGTAAGGTGACTAAGGCTGCATTATTTCTGCACCACTGTGGATAGTCTTACCACCAAAGCCACAAGACACGATTATGATTGAAATCCCAATGACTCCCACACACACAAAAAAACACGGCATGCTTGTCACACGAATGCAGGAACGTATAAAAGGTTATTTTCCTCTCGTTGAACATAGCGGGAGGGTTGTGTAGCTAGTTAGCCTGTTCGCTCATCAAACTTGAGGTCTCGGGTTCGATAACTACACATGAGCATAGTTTTTGCCAGGAGGATTCTTTGACTCGTCAAAATGTTTTCTAGGGTTTGCACGCTTAACACTCTCTCTCCAGTATATATATACACGCTGGAGCCTTAGCGCTTGTAGTTGATCTGTTCAAACTCTCTCGCCCTCTCTAGATCTAAACAAGACTTTGTTGGCCTCTCTCTCCCCTCAATACTGCTCAAAGAGCCGGCAGGATCCGTACGTCGGGAAGGGAAGGAGGCTTAACACTGTCGCCGTCGGCGAGGGAGGGAATCCACTACCGGCGCGGCTGTTCACTTTCCACCCAGCGGCGGCGCGGGAGGGCCTCTGACCCCTTCTTCTTCGCCGCCGTCCCGTCACCCACCGAACACCACGCCCCAAGAA
Source organism: Aegilops bicornis (assembly GCA_021605145.1). Taxonomy (NCBI): domain Eukaryota; kingdom Viridiplantae; phylum Streptophyta; class Magnoliopsida; order Poales; family Poaceae; genus Aegilops; species Aegilops bicornis. The sequence goes on along the minus strand of CM038671.1, from coordinate 779,071,980 downwards.
CCTTAAGGTATATTTTACTTACTCCACATGCATTGCTCTAGCTGCATGTATACCATGAATCTAGGACGTGGTTCAAAGAGGAAAGGAGTGGGGGAAAGTAGTGGGAAAATTTGTATATAGCATGAATCTAGGACGTGGTTCAAAGAGGAAATGAAGGGGGAAAGTTGTATAGAATGAATCTAGGACATGGTTCAAAGAGGAAAGGAATGGGGGAAAGTAGTGGGGAAAGTTGTATCGCATAAATCTAGGACATGGTTCAAAGAGGAAAGGAAGGGGTGAAAGTACTAGTTCAAAAAGGAAAGGAAGGACAAGGCTGTAGAGTTTGAGCAGGACTAGATTTGCTGCGCTCACATAGGGAAAGGTGTCTAAAGATAACAAAACTGGGACCAACACAAATATGCTCCTTGGTTGTTTGTTCTTTGTTGCAACAGACTGTGCATGACCATGGTACATCGGTAGATGCACATGGTGCTGGTGCATCCACTGTCCCATGCAACTCATTAGCTGTTGTTAATCTAAGGCCCTGTTTGGTTAAAACCTCCCTAGTCCCTACATGCCTGGTTCCAGGGACTAAACATGGACTAGAGGTTATTAAATGACATGCTAAAAGACCATGTTACCCCTAGTAATGAACTAATAGAAACAAGGTGCGATGCGTGGCAGGGGCAACTGTTGGAAAAGGTCCCGAAAAGACTCCCTCGGGGTCTTCTTTATTTAGTCCCAAATGCCCACTTTTAGTCCCTAAAAGTCCCTCATGTTTGGTTTAGATGGGAGTGACACAGAGTTTTTTTAGTCCCTACACCAAAATGTCCCTGTAAACAAACACCCTCTAATAATGCTGCTGGAAAATTGATGCAATGCCACAGTTAAAAGCAAATTACATGTTTAACGAATTTTATTGTTAATATAATCTCTATGTTAATATTAATCAATGCCACCATTTGAGAAATGCTACTGTCTTGCTTTCTTTCCCATTTAGATAAGGTAGATGCTTATTTTTGTTGGCTCTTGTGTCATCCACCGTTGTTGACCACTAATTGTTTCCTTTGCACCTCTGTGTAAATAGGTTTATCTACTTCACCTCGTTGCCATTGTGACCTTTTGTTGCACTGCACAAAACACTTTTGTTTTAAGAGTGTTTTGTGCAGTTCAACCAAAATGTCACACCGAAAACGTTGCTTGATTGCTTGATCTTAGTGGAACTGCACAAGAGGAGATCTTACTTCCTATCTGTTAAGGCAAATTTGGTTCAGATCTTCATCTTGTGAGTTGTTTGAATTCTGCATCATGAGAGGTCGGTACTAGCCTTCTTTCACAGGATTCTGCAGTGTGCTTTCATATGTTGTGCTACTTGTACGATAATGTTGCTTGATTTTAGTGAACTGCACAAATGGAGACAAGACTTCCAATCTGTATGTGCACCCTAATATCCCATTGAGGTAAGATAAGGATATTTCACAACTGCTGGCATGTATTTTGCCACTTTCATCAAAAAATTAAGTTTAGTACTATACTTTTGCTCCCTAATTGACATGCCAAATCTTACATTGAAGGCGAAGCTTGTCATTATTGAACCAAGTGATGAAGGGGAAGAACAAGCGGAAGAAAAACAAAAATCAACTCCCAGTGCTGTAATGAAGCACTAGAACTGTGATGACACAAGTAATGATATAGTTTTGCATCTTAATTTATTGCTATGGCTGGAACGAGCAATTGTTTTGCCACTCATTTGATGACATAGGCAATTATCTCTACTTTTGCAAACAGGGATCTTCTTTGAAGATACCATATGTTTTAGTGGAACTGCACAAGAAGATGTTGGAAACATTAAACTAATTGAGGAGTATATAGTAAGCATGGCCACCCCCGTAGATAGCAACAGGTGGTTCCAGAGAAGTGCTTCATCTGTATGCTCTACACAATCAGCCTCCTGACAATGGTTGGTACTTGCCCACTGATTTCATCCATATGATTGAGCTTTGTAATCTCTATTAGTGTTGTGCTACTGTTTAGATACTATCATGAAAAAGTGGTATTGTCCTTGAGAAGTGCTTCATCTGTGTTGTTTTAAATATTTCCTTTCCTTTTTTTCGAGCAAACAGGGATGCTAGCATTTAGTAGTCCTCTTGTCTTTGCACAATAGGATCATCTTCCTCCGAAGAAGAATATGGAGTACGTGAAGTGACTAGTTTCGATTATGCCAGGATGAAGAAGCCCTGTCTATCTTCTCATCAGAGGAGCAGTTGAAGGATGGTTACATTACTCCCCACAAGACCAAACTAACTTCAGCTCAGAAGGACTGACAAATCTCCAATTTTTGCTATGATGCGCGAGTACAATGTTGTTCTAGGATTCTTTCTGGTGAGTTCCATTTTTCTGAAAGTGTGCTCTACATGGACCATGTATGTGCCTGTTGAAACTGTCAATTCATAGTACAGTTTGCTTTATACTAATCACTTTTTTGTATTTGTGCAAACAAGGGTGCTCAGCGTGATTTCAATGGGAACTGCACAAAATGTTCATGAATACATTGAATCATTCATTTCCACCACAAGAAAGGAGGTGCCCATAAGTTCAAGGCGTTGCAACATATAAGGGCGAAAGCATACAAGCTAGGCGCGAATTTGGTTGATTTTGGTGGAACTGCACAAAAAGAACAGCTAGTTTATTTAGCACGAGGTGCCATGTCAATGTCCGAACTGATGGCAAACCCTGCCCATTCCACAATCATAGGCATTTGATATTTTGGAATGGGACAACCTTGTCAAATTTTGCTCACTGATTTTAGCAAGATATGCGTTTGATATTTTCGAATGGGACGCCCTTTGCTGTCAGCAGCTTCGATCAATTTTTTTCTTTATTCTTTAGTTGTGAAGTAAATATTACGTCTAACATGTGAGTCGCTGAGATGCATAATCATCGATTGTTTTTAATGTTCTCTATGAATTACCAGGCCTTTGTGTTTGATTGCAATGTACAGAAACGCTAAAAAGCTGCTCAAACTCTTTGTACTCCTTCTGTTCCTTTTTACTTTGCACATTGTGAAAGTGCATACTTTTTTGTATAACATTGGTCAAAGTAGAGATACTTTGACTGCAGACAAAACTTGTATGCAGACTAGAAAGGTCCAGAGGGAGTACATGTGAAACTGCTGCAAACAAGGTGATCACCGTAGTAGTACGTATTGTTTTGCATGTTCATCCAATGCCAGTGATATAGGAATTTGAACTAATCGAAATAAATTCATTCATACACGGTCGGATTTCATATAAACATGCCGGATTTCATTACATTTCATACATTCTTTAACTAAAAAGGGGTGCGCTGGAGGTATAATTAATTAACCGAAGCTACCCACCTGTGTCCCAGGCGAGCAGAAGCTTGATGACTTAAGCGCATGTGCAGTTGCGTAACTGACATGTGGCCTGTTAGGCCCACGTGTCAGTCAGCCAACTGCACCAGCAGTTAAGTAGAAGCAGCGTTCTTCTCCAGCACAGCTCTCCGACTCCACGTCGCCGCCAAGAAGCTAATCGGCCGTCAATGGTCAACCCGCCTAGCTTGGCTTCAACCGGAGGGTAGCAGCGGTGGCCTTACTTGGACCCGAGCGGCGGCGACCTACCGTGTTCTACTCTTCCTCGTTTTCTGTGTGGCGCAGCCTCGTTGGCAGCAGGGCGGGGCCTCGGCGGAGCCGGCGATGTCCTCTGTCTCGTTGCCGGCGGGCGGTGCCTCAGTGGAGCAGTGGAAATCCTCCCCCACGTTGCCGGCAGGGTGGGGCCTCGGCTGAGCCGGTGATGTCCTCTGCCTGTTGTTGGCGGGGCGGGGCCTCGGCGGAGCCAGCGGTGTCCTCTGCCTTGTTGTTGGTGCCGCGGGGCCTCAGTGGAGCCGGCGGTGTCCTCTGCCTCATTGTTGGCACCACCGGGCCTCGGTGGAGCAGGGCCTCGTCGACGCTAGCGGAGCGGGGACTCGTTGGAGCCGGCATTGTCCTCTGCCTCGTCCTCGGTCTCGCCAAACAGCGCCTCACCCGCTTCATCGCCCTCTTTGGTAGCCTCTTTGTAGGCGACCGCAGCCTCCGCCACCCGCATGCGATGCCGCCAGCGCTCGAGGCGGCCCTTGCGGGCGGAGCGGTACGAGTCGAGCAGCGCCTCCTGCTCCGCCCGCTCCACGGCGATCTGCTCCTCCGCCTGCAGGTGCTCCTGGAGGAGATGGTGGTTGTAGTCGGCGTCGGCCTGTGCCTCCCGGAACTGCTCCTCACGCATCTACCTCACCCTGTCCATATATTGGGCACGGGCCTCGCCGATGGTCAAGGTGCAATGCACCGGCGAGGATGGCACGGAGGAGGGGGTTGGCGCTGGATCGTCGACTACCATGTTCTCCATTGGGACGTTATCGTCCTCCGGCTACCTGCCGGCCAGCCGGTCGGCAGCAATGGTCCGTCGTCCGCTCGTCCTGAAGAGCGCTAGAGCGCGAGGAAGCCATGGTGGGCAGTAGTGGTGTGGACAGGAGAAAGGGAACGGATGCGGATGATTGCGTCTATGGCCGGCGCAGCAGTATATATTGGTGGGCGGGCGGAGGGACGGAGGTGTGGTGCCGGAGTAGCCGCCTCGGCAACCGCGTATCATTAATGTGTGCGGCAGATGGACGGACGGACGGCACTTGTGTCGTTTGAAAGGCGAACAATCGCACCGGGAAGCCGAAGCGGCGGCGCTGACTATTCGAGGCGGAAGCCTTGTGAGCGAGGAGATGACTTTACTTGGAGAGGATGACAATGGGTACCCACCAGGTCCATAGCCTCACGTACGCAAGTACCTCCTTATTATATATATATATAATTTATTTTGCTTCCTCCTGGTTTCCTGACATCACGGTCCCACACCATTGTCAACCTATGTACTCCCTCCTTTCCGGTTTATAGGGCTTATCTCAAAATTTTAGTTTTTCCATTTTATAAGGCTCAATTTGGTTGTTTCCATCACATGTTCAGATTCCAAGGTGCATTAAATCATTGCATTCAAGTATTAAGAGAAAATTGACCAATGCATGTACTTTATGCATGCATGCATTGCAATTAATGCATTGATAAACATAATTATTTGAGGATAACAAGAGCATTAATTAGGTGCTTTTGCAAAACTACAAAAAGTATTCCACCACTCGCCATCTACCTTGATTGGTGAGATTTTTGAATTGAGCATTATAAACCGGAAAGGAGGGAGTAGTCAATAAACAAGAGAATTGCACAAGAAGCGGCGGGGCAATTTGGGACCAAGCAGCTCGAGCGATTTGTGTTTTTAGGTGTGAGCACTGCAGAGTTTTTGATGTTTAGCCTAGATATTAATTTTTCTCCTCTGAACAACAACGAAAACATTGCTGTAGGTATTAACTGGGCGGGCTGTGGCCCGTCTAGCCCATGCCAGATATCCAGCCCAGATATTAATTTTTTTCAAGCTGAAAATTCCTAGCCCGACTATACTTTTTTTAGGAATACCCAGGCAAGGTCAAGTTGTTATTCTCCGCCCCGCTGGGCTGCAAATCTTTCCTAGAAGGGATGCATTAGGCTTAAGAAGAAAATGGGCTTTAAGAAATAATAAATGGGATGTAATTATAAAAAATGGGTAGTAAATATAAAAAATGCACCAAACAGTGATTACTTTATAAAATGTTATTTTTGGATATTGAAAATTTTAATTTCATTAATTGTTGGGAGCGCAATGTTTTGTTGTATTTTTACGTAATATAAATTTATATTGAAATTGTATTTAATCTGACTAGAAATTTTGGGATAAAAATATTAGGATCCCATCAAAATGTGGGAAATTTTTCTGTTTTGAACGGTTGGTTGAAATGGGCTGTACTTTTAACAAACTGTAAATGGGCTGTAGTAAATTCCATTAGAATTCAAAAATGGGCTACACATTCTTACAAATCTCAAATGGGCAATAAGTTCTCTGCCACACACTTCTGGCCTTACTAAGTTGACGCGTCCCCTAGTAAAAAACAGAGTTGACGCGTATGCAAGGCTTTGTCAACTTATAGTCAACACACGGTTCTAGCAGCAGTGGCCGTTGGATGTCCATCCAACGGATGCCATGCTTCTTCTTCAATCTCGGATATTCTAGCTTCACCCGCCCAAAAAATGATTCCTCCCCTTGACATCTGGGGCGCACCATTTCGGAAGCTGACCTGTAGGCCTACTAAGTTGACATACCAAGGGCTTTGTCAACTTAGTCAATATAAACGATTCTAGCTGCAGTGACCGTACGGTGTCCATCCAACGGTCGTCGTGCTTCTTCAACCTCTGGTCTTCTTGCTCCAGCCGCCCAAAGCAGCGCCGGTCGTGCGCTGCTCCTACCTCCTGTGGCGGTCAGTCTTTGCCGGAGGCCTCACCGCCCCCTACTACTCCCACCATTGGCCAGGCCATCCCTCCACTCACCCACACCCCCTGTTATCTGCGGCGACGGCAGCGCAGCCGAACCAGTGAAACCTCACACTCCTCTCCGCGTGTGCATCCACTGCCGCGTCTTCCCCGGCTCCGCGTCGTCCCCTTCCTAGGCCTCGCCGTCATCCACCGCGGTGGTGCTCTCGGCGCGGCATGGTCAACGTGGTCAAGGAACGACTTCCATCGGACGTGGACTATACGTGGAGAGGCTGACAACTGGGTCCACGGCAGCCGCAAGGAAGTGCCTCCTTATTATGCGCAAAATAATTATTCCTCCACCTGACAGCGGGGACCCACCGGACGGGCCACCGTATTGCACGAAAAAAATGATTCGCCCCAAGACTGCTGGGACCCACGAGCTACATCTTCGCATGCAAGGAAGTGCGTCTGGGAAAAAAATGATTCGCCCCCCGGACTGCTGGGACCCACCAGCTACATCTTCGCACGCAAGGAAGTGCGTCTGAAAAAAAAACCGATTCGCCCCCCGACTGCTGGGACCCACCAGCTACACCTTCGCACGCAAGGGAGTGCGTCCGGGCAAAAAAAACCAAAACGATTCGCCCCCCTGACTGCTGGGACCCACCAGCTACATCTTCGCAGGCAAGGAAGTGCCTGGCAGTCGGGACCCACCTGGTCGAAGCGTACGTAGCGTTGTCATCCTGGTTGCAAACGTGTACGTACATACTGGTCGATGTAGAGGCGCGCACGTGTCGTAGTAGAGGCACGTACGTGTCATAGTAGAGGCGCGCACGTAGCATGTACATGTACGTACAGCGGCTCGTGTACATGGCTGGGTCGGAACGGAGAAACAGCGTCGTCGTCGTGTTCATGGGGAGCTAACCGGATGGGTCGGAACGGAATGCGTGGTCGTGTTTATCGGGAGGGCTTGGACGGAACAGGCAATGGAAACGAGGCCTGGCGTACCGCACAACGGAGGAAACGGACCTCCTACGTTCGGAACGGGATCCTGTTGATCGGGAGGGGTGTGGCGTACCGCAACACGGAGGAAACAGACCTCCTACAGTCGAAACGGGGGTCCTATTGATCGGGAGGGGTGTGGCGAACCGCAAAACGGACGAAACGGACCTCCTATGGTCGAAACGGGGGTCCTGTTGATCGGGAGGGGTGTGGCGTACCGCAAAACGGACAAAACGGACTTGTGTTGGAGCGCTACGGTCGAAACGGAGGTCCTGTTCATCGGGAGGGGTGTGGCGTACCGCAAAACGGGCTCCACGGGATACTGTTCATCTCCACCGTCGACCTCCTCCAGCGTCCACGGGCTACCGTCGACCTCCTCCAGCCTCCACAGGCTCCTGTTCATCCAGCCTCCACCGCGCGCTACTCCACCGGCTCTTGTTCAACCACCCTCCACGGGCACCCCTCCACCGTCTCACTGTTCATCCAGCCCTCCACACCACGGGGTCTGTTCAACCACCCCACCACGGCCACCCCTCCACCGTCTCATCGCTCATCCAGCCCTCCACACCACGGGTCCTGTTCATCCGGAGGCAACGCCACCGCTCCTTTATTCATCCAACCCCCCATGCAATGCTCACTGTTCATCCAATCGATCGGCTTGATTAGCGGCGATGGCGAAGAATCGCTCGATCGGGTTCAGTTAACAGCCATCGATCGATCGCTCGGGTTCAGTAACACGTAGCCTGCAGTGCAATCACTCGTGTTCAGTTAGAGCCCAACGCCTCGCTCGGGTTCAGTTAGAGCCAACACCTCGCACACAACGCGTACGTGTACGAGGGAAACGCGCATCGCTCGGCCCCCGACCTCTCACCGTAATCGGCAACTCCCCGAAATTTTCCTCCCCCTCGCTTCTACCACGGTTTTTTCCGTCATGGACGGCCCGAAGAATGTCATGCAGCTGTGTCTCCAGCCCGCCCAGGACGAAAAGCCCATTTTCTGTCATGATTTTTTGTCATAGAAGTAGGAGCCCACCACATCTATGATGATACCGGGTTTTGTCACAATTATCGTCATAGAAGTGTCATATGTATGACAGAAAAAAAATTCGTTCGGCCCAAAATGTCACGGATGTGTCTTTTTTTTTTGTAGTGTAACCATATCTCTCTTGGCTAACCGGCCAAGCAATATACCATCTCGATCACCTCGTGATCAAAACCAATCGGTGATCATTCACGGATCACAAACGGACCAACCTCATAGTCTTGGATCGGGTTACCTTGTAACCAAATGGTGATCTTTCCAGCGATCACAACCATAACCAACACTTGGCCTCAAACGGTGATCTTCCCGGCGACCACTACCATGACCAACACTTGGTCTCAAACGGTGATCTTTCCGGCGATCACTACCATGACCAACACTTGGTCCCCAACATCAACAACATCCTGCCAATCTGTACTACTCAAAATATCACATATAAATCACCTATAAGTCATTCCGTCATGTGAGTGTTGATCGAACGGTGTGACCTAGTACGAACCCGTGCCCATGACCGAGGACACGGCTATCGATAGTTTAAACAAACACACTCTGGAGAGGTAGCGCACTGTACCCACACCATGGAACCCATGGCCTCGCACTCCCATTCGGGTGGACCAACGGCGTTCCGACAAACCCGATCTAATGCCATGACACTCTCCCGGCCACTCCGACTCACTCCCCACTAGGCTAGTCCTGGGTGGCCCCGTGTCTACCAAATACACCAACGGCCACCGTCGTGGCCAAAAAATGAACCGTCCCAAACAGGGACATGTGCACATAACAACAACAACGGGCACACATGGCTTATGTCCGCCTAACTGATCAGGGTAGCGCGCTCCCATAACCTTCCCTCGTTGGAGGCACTAGCAAGAGACACGGAAATAGCGTCGCATTAGGGCCTTCCCATAAAGGAAAATGTGGTTGCACTGGAGAAAGCCCGGTTCGGTGGCACCTGACCAACTTAATGATGGAATTTAACCCCAAAATATAACTGTGATAACTGATACTCCGATATCAACTATCAAACTATAATCCAAGTCATAGAAATATCCAACAAATAATCCAAGCATAATATCATCATACCAAAATACTCCGAGGATAGCCTAACACTACTATCATGATGAATCTGAAAACAATACTACTGCTACTCCAATATGCAAGAACAAGTTATCCAACTAAGATCCACATGTAAACATCATCTTCGAAAATAATACTCCAAGCAACAGAACATCAACTATCATCATGAAGTTAATCATACTAACCACTAATAATCTAGAGGCAGCATGGCATCCAAAGTAATACTCCGAAATATAAGAACAGATGTCATCATGAAAACAATCATAATAGCAATAACTAATACTCCAATAGCAACTTGATACTCATCAACTGCAATCATTACTCCTAGTAATCCAAACAATAGCATGGCAACAACAAGATCAAAATAATACTCTGAGAAAATGACATGCACAGAGTCATGTAGCTAAAGCAATATTTTAAACAAGTTCAAATAGGTTAAACCATGTCACTGCATTACAGTGATGCAAATGGAGGGTGTGGCTTGACTAGGGGTGAAGAAGGCACCAGGAAGAAGTGCGGTGATGCCGCGGAAAGACTCGCCAGAAACAGTCCTCTCCCGGAGGGCCCTTTTACGTGCAAGGGCAAAAAGGTCATTTTCACTATGGTACCACCTAGTGAAAATGGAACCAATGGAAAGAGCTCGACGATACGAAGAAGTAGGTTTTGGAATCACCTTATTTGGAGTTACAATTGCGGAGTTATGAGGCGTAGAAGATCAAGGTCTTTTCTATAAAAAAAATCATCACAAACAAGTCCCTGAGTGGATAACGCAGAGGCGCAAAACTAGAAATACGCTTTCGATCAGCGAAAACGTATTCCGCGGAATACGTTTCCACTAATCCATGTCAACAAGGGCGGGGCCGGGGCTTATCTCGCTGACTGGTAGGGCCGCGGGACCCACGCACTTGGTCAACGCCCTCCTCCTGCTCCTCCTTCTTCTTTCCCCGACGCGCGGTGTGCGCAAGGCAGAGAAGAGGTCGCCGGCGCCGGCGCTCGCCCGGCCAACTCCGGCCATCCCCCGAGCCGTGCAGCACACCGACGAGCTCGGGGAGATGAGCCACACCCGACTGAGGGATCTTCCCACGCCGGAGAACAGCGAAGCAGACGGAACAGGGAGCCGCGACGGAGGAGAGCTTCGGCCTCCGGGGAGTTCGTGGAAAACAACCACGGGAGGAGGAGGAGAGGTGTTGGGGTGGCTCCGGGGTGAGGATGGAGGTCTCTGGTGGTGGAGAGAGGGAGGGAGGAGCTCGGCGTTGAGCGAATTTAGGCCGAGGCCGAGGCGGTCACGGCGGCCATGGGGGAGGAAAGGGAGGTGCTCGAGCTTCGGGGATGCTCGGGAAGGCTTCTAGGATGCGGGGCAGGCCAGCGGTGAGGAGAAACGGGGACGGGGTGGCCTTATATAGGCAAGGGAGGGTTGTGTCGCGCTGTCGTCGCCGCGGACGCGTGCGCACATGCATGAGCTCGGAGGCAGGCGACGGGGGAGGCACAAGGGAGAGATCAGGGGGAGGAGGAGGCCAAAGGAGCGCAGGGAGGAAGACAACGGCGACAAACCGAGTCAAACGCCACTGTACGCCCGTGGGCACGCGGTGGTTTGCGTTAGTGAGTAAGCTGCAGGAGAGGGAGAGGGGTCCAGGGGAACGGCGACGACGAGAGGAAGCCAAGGGACATGCTTACGGCCTTGAAGATGGCGAGTGGGGGCGACGAAGCGAGAAATGGGCTGGGCCAGCGGCCACTTTGCGCTAAGCGTGCGCCGCAGGCTTGCCCGGCGTCGTAGTCCCCACGTGAACAGGGGCAATCAATGCTCTACAGCACCCAAAATGTTGTCTAGCTGATAGTCCTTCCAAGATAGAGCATTTATGAGGCATTGGCTTCATCTGGGGAGCTATGGTTAAATGGTAAGTGAGCTCTGAATTTTACTACAGTAAACTTTATCAACTAAGTGTGATCAACAGAGAGATGCCATGTGTCAAGTGTTATGTCTGGGTGGTTTATCTATCGAAGGACTATGATCCTGGGGGTTTTGAGGACAAATGGACCAAGAATTAATATAGTTGCTTCACAACTGCATTTTTGGTCCAGAAATGAAGATCATGATGATGCTCTCACATAGAGTATCAACTTGGGCTAAGATTGGGCAAGGCAGGGTCATTTGGTCATATGAAGATGTTGTAAAAAGCTCATGCCAAATGGACAAGCCAAAATGCCACTTGCTTCACAAAGCCTTTTGTTTGACAGAAACTTTGAAAATTCCCTAAGGACGTTTGGCTAGGCAAATAAAGTTGAACTTGTGCATGAGGCAATTATTTGGACATATAAGCATGCCCAAAAAGGTTGGGAGCCACTAGGAAAAATATAAATGACACTTCCTTCACAAAGTGTCAGTCAGGGCAGAATAGAAAAAGGAATATTGGGGAATTATTTTTGAACTGGCAAAGGAAATGTTTGGGCATATTTGAGCTAATATGACCCAAAGGAATTATGAGAATTATTTGGGGATTTTTGGATGGACAGAAATATATGTTGCTTCACAACCTAGGGCAGATAGGGTCATTCCTTTAATGAAAAAGAAATTTTCCCTAGAAAAAGAGTTTAGGGTTTGGTCAAGAAGTGAAGTGACATGATCTTGCCAAGGTTTTGAGAATGATGAGCCACTTGGGAGGGGAAATGAGGATGATTTCCCAGGTGGCAAGGCCACAGAAGCACTCCAAAAAGAAAAACACAGCAAAAACCAAATAAACCAAAAGAAAAAAGGAAAGGGCTAATGAGGGAGTCCTGGACTAGGGGGTGTTCGGATAGCCGAACTATCATCTTTGGCCGGACTCCGAGACTATGAAGATACAAGATTGTAGACTTCGTCCCGTGTCCGGATGGGACTTTCCTTGGCGTGGAAGGTAAGCTTGGCGATACGGATATGTAGATCTCCTGCCATTGTAACCGACTCTGTGTAACCCTAACCCTCTCCGGTGTCTATATAAACCGGAGGGATTTAGTCCGTAGGACGAACAACAATCATACCATAGGCTAGCTTCTAGGGTTTATCCTCTTTGATCTCGTGGTAGATCTACTCTTGTACTACCCATATCATCAATATTAATCAAGCAGGAGTAGGGTTTTACCTCCACCGAGAGGGCCCGAACCTGGGTAAAAACATCGTGTCCCTTGTCTCATGTTACCATCCACCTAGACGCACAGTTCGGGACCCCCTACTCGAGATCCGACGGTTATGACACCGACATTGGTGCTTTCATTGAGAGTTCCTCTGTGTCATCACCTATAGGCCCGATGGCTCCTTCGATCATCAACATCGACGCGGTCCAGGGTGATACTTTCTCCCCAGACAGATCTTTGTATTCGGCGGCTTTGCACTGCAGGCCAATTCACTTGGCCATCTACAGCAGATTGAAAGCTACGCCCCTGGCCATCAGGTCAGATTTGGAAGTTTGAACTATACGGCTGACATCCGCGGAGACTTGATCTTCGACGGGTTCGAGCCACAGCCAAGCGCGCCGCACTGTCACGATGGGCATGATTTAGCTCTGCTGCCAGACAGTGCCCTGGAGGCCGCACAAGTGTCCGCTCCGACCCTTAGCTCAGAGCCGACTGCGCCGATCGAGGACGGGTGGCTGGACTCCGCCTCGGGGGCTGCTACCTCTACGGTGATAGAGCCGAATAACAACCCTGTCCTTCGTAAAGCTCGTGACTCCAAGGTGCCGGACTCCTCTCCGGACTCCGAACCTTCCGCGTCCCTGCCAATCGAATCCGATTGGGAACCGATCATGGAGTTCACTGCCGCGGACATCTTTCAGCACTCGCCCTTTGGCGACATCCTGAATTCACTAAAGTCTCTCTCTTTATCAGGAGAGCCCTGGCCGGACTATGGTCAGGAAGGTTGGGATGCGGACGACGAAGAAATTCAACGCCCACCCACCACCCACTTTGTAGCCACTGTCGATGATCTAACCGACATGCTCGACTTTGACTCCAAAAACATCGACGGTATGGACGACGATGCCGGAGACGACCAAGAACCAGCGCCTACAGGGCACTGGAAGGCCACCTCAACTCACGATGTATATATGGTGGATACCCCTAAAGGAAGCGATAACGAGGATCAACGGGACGCTGGGAAGGATAATTCCCTCGAAAAACAGTCAAAACGGCGACGTAAGCGCCGCTCAAAGTCCCGCCTCGACAAAGACGGCACCCATACAGACCCAGCCATAGAGCAGGGCGAACCGGTGGACGACGAACATGCCCTCAAGCAACCATCCGAACAGGATAACTTGGATAGACAATCCATCCCCGGCGAAGATAACAGACCGGACGATCTCACGCCAGACATATCGTTGGAGCAGAAGAACCTCCACAAAAGGCTTGTCTCCACTGCACGTAGTCTGAAGAAGCAGAAGCGGAAGCTCAAAATAGCGGAAGACGCACTCAGAATGAGATGGAGCAACGTACTCAACACCGCAGACAAATACAGTGATAGTCGCCAAACAAAGAGCTACCCGAAGCGCAAACTACTGCCCGAATTTGACGAGGAGGCCGTAGAGCCCCCACGATCAAAGAACAAAGAGGCCGCCCGGTCGGGTAGACAACCACATGGCAAACATAGAGCGGCAAGCGGCGCCGCATACAAGCCGGCACACGATCCACATAAGGATCCACACCAAAAGGATGGCCCAGTCAGGTCTATCTATGGGCCAAGAAAGCAAGCTCTAGAAAGCAATACAACACGTCGAGTATTCGAACATCACGGCACACCCAAATACAGAGGTGCCGCACACCCCTTATGTTTCACCGATGAGGTGCTGGATCATGAATTTCCAGCGGGATTCAAGCCCGTAAACATAGAGGCATACGACAGAACAACACACCCTGGAGTCCGGATTGAGGATTACATCCTGCACATACACATGGCTAGAGGAGATGACCTCCACGCCATAAAATACTTACCCCTCAAGCTCAAAGGGCCAGCCCGGCATTGGCTTAAAAGCCTCCCCGAAAACACCATTGGAAGTTGGGAAGAGCTCGAGGATGCGTTTCGGGCAAATTTTCAGGGGACTTATGTCCGCCCTCCGGATGCAGACGATTTAAGTCACATAACTCAACAGCCCGGAGAGTCGGCCAACAAATTCTAGAACAGGTTCCTCACCAAAAAGAACCAAATAGTCGACTGTCCGGACGCCGAAGCCTTAGCAACTTTCAAACACAACGTCCGAGACGAAAGGCTCGCCAGACACCTTGGCCAAGAAAAGCCGAGAACAACGGCCGCACTAACAAGCCTCATGACCCGCTTTTGCGCGGGAGAGGATAGCTGGCTGGCAAGATGCAGCACCAGCGACCCAAGTACATCCGAGGTCAGGGATGGAAATGGGAAACCACGACGCAGTAAGGACCAGCGCCGGACCAAGGGAAACAGTCCAAAGAGCACGGCAGTCAATGCCGGATTCAAAAGCTCTCGGCAGAACAACAAAAAACTGTCTGTTAAGGACAACAGCGACGAGCTATCCAACCTAAACAAAATCTTGGACAAGATATGCCAAATCCACAGTACCCCCGGGAAGCCTGCAAACCATACCCACAGAGATTGTTGGGTCTTCAAACAGTCCGGCCGACTTAACGCCGAACACAATGGGCTCGACACACCAAGTGAGGACGATGACGAACCCCACAAGCAGAGCACAGGCAAAACAAAAGAATTTCCCACAAGAGGTCAAAACAGTAAACTCACTTCAAGTGACAACAGGGAAAAATAGAGCGGTGCGCATTGAAATACGCGCCGCACGGTCCACCCCAGCGGAGTCCCGACACTGGATGTCAAAACCAATCACTTTCGACCATCAGGATTACTCCGGAAGTATCCGGAACGCAGGATGGACTGCTTTGATATTAGATCCTATAATCGACGGACTACAATTTACACAAGTCCTAATGGACGGCGGCAGTGATCTAAACCTGCTATACCAGGACACAATCCGCAGAATGGGGATAGACCCAACCAAAATTCGCCATAGCAACACTTCCTTTAAAGGAGTGATGCCAGGCCCATATGCCCATTGTATGGGCTCTCTACTACTAGAAGTTGTGTTTGGCTCATCTGAAAACTTCCGTCGCGAAACGTTAGTCTTCCACATCGCCCCATTTAAAAGCAGCTATCAAGCACTTTTGGGACGCGAAGCTTTCGCCCGCTTTCACGCAATACCGCATTACACATCTCTTACACTTAAAATGCCCGGTCCACGCGGCATCATCTCATTAAAGGGAAACTTCGAGTGTTCCTCGAATACGGAAGAACGTGAGGCTGCCTTGACAACCACACACTAATCCGGCTTTGGTGATCAAAGCACCTAAACAGGTCATTCAGACCCCGGACACGGTTAGGCAAGTCCGGTATAAATAAACAAGGGGCTTACTAGCCGCGGACCCCCTTACAAGGGGCTCCACGCATTTACAACAAGAGACAATAAAGCTCAATTTTATTCATTGTTTGAATCATACTCTTGTACTACCCATATCATCAATATTAATCAAGCAGGAGTAGGGTTTTACCTCCATCGAGAGGGCCCGAACCTGGGTAAAAACATCGTGTCCCTTGTCTCCTGTTACCATCCGCCTAGACGCACAGTTTGGGACCCCCTACCCGAGATCCGCCGGTTTTGACACCAACAGCCAAAAACCAGGCTGTTACATCCTCGGGAGCGCTTTTCTCATTATAAGAATTTGTCCAGGCTTGTCCTTTGCTACAAAAAGTATTGGGCCACCTTGCTGCACCTTATTTACTTTCATTGCTTGTTACCCGTTACAAATTATCTTATCACAAAACTATCTGTTACCTACAATTTCAGTGCTTGCAGAGAATACCTTACTGAAAACCGCTTGTCATTTCCTTCTGCTCCTCGTTGGGTTCGATACTCTTACTTATCGAAAGGACTATGATAGATCCCCTATACTTGTGGGTCATCACGCGTTTCTCTGAAACGCGCTACTACTTACTTATCTTATCCTAGAGCGGTTCACTGCACCCTCTCACTCACTCTCTCCCTCTCACTCGCTCTACTTGCGTCGAACCCATCGTCACTTGCCCCTTGCTCCTCGCCGAGGTACTCCCTCCTCCCCCTCCTCCTCCGCCCGCCCTCCTCCCACCGCCCCTCCCTCCTCCTCCTTCGATTGCCCCCTCCCTCCTCCTCCTTCGGCTGCCCCTCCCTCCTCCTCCTCCGGCCGCCCCTCACCCTCCACCCCGCCCCTTCCTCCTCCTCCTTTGGCTGCCCCCACCCCCTCCCTCCTCCTCCTCCTCCTCCGGCCGCTCCCTCCCCCTCCTCCCCGCCCCTCCCTCCTCCGATCCCACCGGCCTCCTCCCCCTTCTCCTCTCTCCTTCTTCCTCCTCCCTCCATCTCTTTTTTCTGTTTTTTACTATTGTATAATGTAGTTTTTTTACTATTTTTAGTAAGTGTTTAAAATAATTAGTAAGCAAATTAATAAACTAGTTGAACTAGTTTGGTTTTAGTAAGAACTAGTTGAATTAATAGAACTAATGTATTTTTAGTAAGAAAATTAATATAACTAGTTGAACTAGTTTATTTTTTAGAAAGAACTAGTTTATTTCTATTTATAGTAAGTTTATTTTTAGTAAGAACTAGTTGAATTAATAGAACTAGTTGAACATGTCACATTTGTTGTTATTTTTTAGTTTAAGCAATTATTCCCGCATCGATGTCGATCGACGTCGACGATGCCTATCCCGCATCCTCGTCGTCGATACCTGTCATTCGCTAGGGTTTTAGTTGTATTAGTGATGTTATATGTATGATACTATTCGGGATATATTAGTGATAACTTATAGGGTTTTTGTTTTTGCAGAAATCAAGGAGCCCCTCCATCATCCCCGCCATCGTCCCCGTCACCGACCCCCTCCGACCTCGAGGTGAGACCCGCCAAATCTCCATGTCAATATGAGTCCTATAAGATATGATGTAGATAAAAACATGTATATATTGTGTTGCTCAAATAGGATATGTGGTTGCCCAAGTGGCCGGTCATGTTTGCAGGTTACACCTCCGAGTGGCCTATGTTTTGCCGGAATGTTGATTAATTTCTGTTCCGGCAAATTTCAGGCGCTCGATATGTCCTCTTTTAGCAAAGGTCATGCCAGAATTTTCCGTGAATTTTGGCATGCCTTGTGCTAGAATATGTAGGAAATATCGAGTGGCCTGGATTTTCTAGAAAGATAATTAAACGATATTTCGGGTTGACTTTAAGACTGTCGAGGCCGAAGAATCCCGACTATTGTCGTGGGGGTCGTTTCTCCTTCTCTGGGTGCTAGACCTTTGTTATGCACTAGGGGAAGGAGGAGTAATGACCATCACTGACAGTCGCAAATGTCAGAGAGGAATCAGTGAGGGAGGGTATCCACCATATATGAGAGGACGAAGAATCCCGACTGTTGTCGTGGGGGTAGCTTCTCCTTCGTTCCCATGTGCTAGACAATTTGGTGTAATGCACTCGGGAACGAAAGGAGGAGCTACCATCACCGACGATCGAATATATACACCACATGAGCTGAGAGTTTTCAAGAAAAGACTCGACAGACCCATAGTCAACCCGTGATGAATAATAATGATCTAATTTAGTTTTTTTAGTACATATATTTGATTGTACAAGTTTAATCTTTGAATTATGAACATTGGAAATGTCGTCAGACGAAGAAGGTACCGGGGAGTGCTCCTAGTGCGGCGATAACCGGGGTTTCTGCGACAGGCCTCACCTGGATGAAGGTCGGCGCTTTGGCATTAAGCTCGAGGAGGCCTTCGATTGTGAAACGTTACGCTACGACGCTAAGTGTTTTTTTCGTAATTAAGCTCGACTTCTACTAGTTCAACGTGTAATTTTAGTCTTTTACAATTCGACTAGCTTATCCCATGCCATGCAAGATGCTATGTCTTGGAGAGGATGGGTTTTGAAGATCATGAGAGGAATGAAATAAAGAAAATTAACCTAAGGACCCATCATGGTATGGATTTTGAGGTAAATCTATACAATTCTGGGAGCGTATCCAATTTTGGTTGCCCAGGTTGGGAAGCACTTTGCAAGATGTATGATTTTCAAGAGGGTATGTTTGTCACCATGGATCTTGGTGATCCTGACATCGACCAAGACAATTTGGACATTTGGGTTCTTGTTGATACGCTTCCAATTCTACCACTATGTGAGTTCCTCAAACATAGTTATTAAGTAATTTATATTGTTTATTTCAAAATAGTTGACAACTTATTTCCATTGATAGCTTATTTTCATTCTTCAAAGAGTGTGCGGAAGATGGTAGATAGAACCAACTACACCGATGTCTCTGAGTTAACTTATCGGGAGAAAAATCATCTGGTCGCATATTGTACTAAAATTGAGAATTACAATACCTTTTATCGAACTCCTCCAAATTATGGTGAATATGTGCCACTAGTGCACGTGTTGAACCACGATAACTTTCATGGAGATATCCTGGTAAGATTTTTTACTATTACGACATTCATGCATCTTTTTCATACTTCTAAAACTGAACTACATTGCTAAATACGAAGTTATTACTATGTTTTTCAACAGAAAATCCCGATAGATTGTGTGCCTCATTTGATGTATCAGAATGGTTGCCTTGATATTTTGAACATACAGCCAGGTCGTCCTACGAATCTCACCTGTGCATACCGGATTTCTAAAAACGGTGAACACATGATAATCAAAGAATGGAAGAAATGTATGGACAGTCGTAAGGAGGTTCTTGGAAGCAACATTGTGCGAAAGGCAAGAATTGGAGACAGGACAATCTCCATTCTCCATAATGGAGAGTCGGGGCTATCTTGTTTTATGCTATTTTACCTAAGATAATACAGATGAGTCCTAAGAGAATGTAGTAGGTCCTATGAGGTACAATATGTTTATGAGAGTTGATGATGGTGAGTAGTTGTGATTATGTCTAGTGACCAACTTGTGTGTGATGTCTCATTGATGAAAACGATGATCATGAGGAGGTGTTATATGACAATGATGTATTATGATGATAAGTTGTTAATGATATGATGATGATGATGATGATGATATTTATTATATCATTGGGTGAAAGAACCGCGGATTAGTTTCAAGTGGATGATGTTGAAAGTGCACCTATCCCTAGGTGGTTTTGGTAATTCATAACAACATATAGCTCATTGAGCTAATGCTATTCCAAGACCATTATTTCAGGAAAGCTCAATGAATGGCATGGCATGGATGATGAAAGTGGATCCCTCAAAATACTAATGACAAAGGATTGGCTCAAGCTTAAAAGCTCAAGACTCTTCATTTTATATTTTAGTGGTCCAAGATCACATTGAGTCTATAGGAAAAGCCAATACTATCAAGGAGGGATGAGGTGTTGCTTAATGAGCCTCTTGCTTCATGTGCTTGGTGATATGCTCCAAAAACCCTCAGCTACTTTCTCACATCCACAAATGACCTAAACCCAAAGTCAAAATCGGTCCCACCGATTCTTTCTATCCGACGCCACCGAGTTCTAATGTCATAGCCACTGCCACAAACCCTAGGCAAATCGGTCCTACCGATATGGATCTCCGTCTCACCGAGATGGGATTGTAATCTCTCTGTTTCCCTTCGTAACATTTCGGTCTAACCGAAGTGAGCGATCGGTCCCACCGAGATTGCAATGTAAACTCTCTGTTTCCCTTTTGTAACATTTCGGTCTCACCAAGAAGTGCAAATCGTTCCCACCGAGTTTACCTGACCAACTCTCTGGAAAGCTTATTACCAAAATCGGTCTCACCGAGTTTGTGTAATCGGTCTTACCAAGATTACGTTATGCCCTAACCCTAACCGAATCGGTCTTATCGAGTTGCATATGGGTCCACCGAAAATCACAGCGGTCACTAGGTTTTACTAAATCGGTCTGACCGAGTCTGTTGAATCGGTCCCACCGAGTTTGGTAAATTGTGTGTAACGGTTAGATTTTGTGTGGAGGCTATATATACCCCTCCACCTCCTCTTCATTCGTGGGGAGAGCCATCAGAACAAACCTACAGTTCGAACTTACCATTTCTGAGAGAGAACTACCTACTCAAGTGTTGAGGCCAAGATATTCCATTCCTACCATATGAATCTTGATCTCTAGCCTTCCCCAAGTTGCTTTCCACTCAAATCTTCTTTCCACCAGATCCAAATCCTATGAGAGAGAGTTGAGTGTTGGGGAGACTTATCATTTGAAGCACAAGAGCAAGGAGTTCATCATCAACGCACCATTTGTTACTTCTTGGAGAGTGGTGTCTCCTAGATTGGCTAGGTGTCACTTGGGAGCCTCCGACAAGATTGTGGAGTTGAACCAAGGAGTTTGTAAGGGCAAGGAGATCGCCTACTTCGTGAAGATCTACCGCTAGTGAGGAAAGTCCTTCGTGGGCGACGGCCATGGTGGTATAGACAAGGTTGCTTCTTCGTGCACCCTTCGTGGGTGGAGCACTCCGTGGACTCACGCAACCGTTACCCTTCGTGGGTTGAAGTCTCCATCAACGTGGATGTACGATAGCACCACCTATCGGAACCACGCCAAAAACATCTGTGTCTCCAATTGCGTTTGAATCCTCCAAACCCTTCCCTTTACTTTCTTGCAAGTTGCACGCTTTAATTTCCGCTGCCTATATACTCTTTGCATTATTGCTTGAATTGTGTGATGATTGCTTGACTTGTCCTAAGATAGCTAAAATCTGCCAAACTCTAAAATTAGGAAAAGGTTAAGTTTTTAATTGGTCAAGTAGTCTAATCACCCCCCTCTAGACATACTTCAAGGTCCTACAAGTGGTATCAGAGCTTTGGTCTCCATTTGCTTTGATTTCCATAGCTTTTGGTGGTCATAGCCTTGGTTTCACAACCTAGGAGAGTATGGCGTCTCGTGAGGGAAATTATCACCATAGAGGTCCTTACTTTGATGGTACTAATTTTGCTAGTTGGAAGCATAAGATGAAAATGCATATTCTCGGACATAACCCCGCCGTTTGGGCAATTATTTGTATTGGCTTGCAAGGTGATTTCTTTGATGGGAGAGAGCCGAACCGTGAAGCAAATGCGGAAGAATTAAAGATGCTGCAATACAACGCTCAAGCTTGTGATATCATCTTCAATGGATTGTGCCCCGAAGAATTCAACAAAATCAGCCGTCTTGAGAATGCAAAGGAAATTTGGGATACTTTGATTGATATGCATGAAGGTACCGACTCCGTCAAGGAATCCAAGTTGGATGTGCTCCCAAAGTCAGCTTGACAAGTTCAAAATGAAGGATGGTGAAGGTGTCGCTGAAATGTACTCTAGGCTTGCTCTTATCACAAATGAGATTGCCGGCTTAGGGAGTGAAGAGATGACCGACAGATTCATCATCAAGAAGATCCTAAGAGCATTGGATGGAAAGTATGATACCGTATGCACATTGATCCAAATGATGCCAAACTACAAATATCTCAAGCCAACGGAAGTCATTGGAAGAATAGTTGCTCATGAGATGTCACTCAAGGATAAGGAGGAACTTCACAACAAGTCAAGTGGTGCTTACAAAGCCTCAAGTGAAGCCCCCACATCATCAAGTGAGAAACAAACCTTCAATGAAGATTTGAGCTTAATGGTGAAGAACTTCAACAAATTCTACAAGAGTAGAAGCAAAGAAAGAAGCTCCAAGCCAAGGTCCTACCATGACAAAAGATCTTCTAGTCGAGAGCGAAATTGCTACAATTGTGGGAGACCCGGACACTATTCCAATGAGTGTACGACACCCTACAAAAGAAGAGAAGATTCTCCGAAAAGAAGAAGCAAAGAGAAGAATCACCATCGAGAGAGGAGGAGTAGAGATGATCGTTATGAGCGAAGACCCTCACGGAGAAGCAAGGATTCGGAAAGGAAGGACAAGTCATCAAGGAGCTACACAAAAGCGAAGACATCAAGCTCATGTTGGTGAATGGGTATCCGCTCCGACTCCGACAATCACTCCAGAGAAGCTATCACTCCGACTCCGAATATACTCAAGATGAAGGTGTTGCCGGTCTAGCACTTGTGTCAACCAACTCCTACGACATATTTGATTCACCAAATGAAGGAATTGGAAGATGCTTCATGGCCAAAGGTCCAAAGGTAACACATCCTGAGTATGTTGATTTCGATAGTGATGAAGATGACTTGCTTGTGGATGATGATTTACTTGTTGACAACTCTAGTGATAAATACTATGATGAAACTTCAATTAATCATGCTAATCAAGATAAAACGAATGACAATGATAAGGAGAAGATTGAGCTCCTAACTAAAGAACTAAACACTCTTAAGTTAGCTCATGAAACTATCTTTGAAGATCATCGAGAACTTTTAAGGGCTCATGAGAAGTTACGCTTTGAAAATCTCAATCTTGAGCAAGAGCATGAGTTCTTAAAGGCAATCAATGATGATCTCCGTAAGAAAAGTTCTTCTTACATTGCCAAGTGTTTACTCTTATCTACTTACATGCCTCAAGTCAAGTCTAGTAACAAGTACAAGAAAGATCCTTCCTCTAGTAGTAACAATAATAATGTCAAATCCAATATTGTTGCTTCTAGTAGTTCTCTTGCTTCCACTAATGATTCTCTTAGCCAAGTTACACTTGAGCAAGAAAATAGCTTATTGAAGGGAATTATAGAGAAAGGTGCCTACAAGAGCCTTGCGGGAGTAAGCATTTCGAGGAAATTGTGCATAAGCAAGGAAGGCACGGAAGAATCAAGGTGTTGGTTTTGAGCGAAAGTTCAATGCCAATGGAGTTGAGTGGAAAAAGATCAATACCCCAAGACGAAGTTTGTTCCTCAACAAGAGAAGTATGATCCTACTTCCTTCAAAGGAACACAAGCACAAGATGATCTTCCACCACAAGACCACAAGAACAAAGGAAGGACAAGCTTCAAGAAGAGATTGATGCATTTGAAGAAGCACCTAAGGCCTCGGTCAAGTGGGTTCCCAAGACTACGTCAAGTTCTACTTCATCAAGTACAACTACAACTCCAAGGATTCCCATCAAGATGATGTGGATTCTGAAGAAGAAGAACTAGAGAGTTATTGAGGGTGACTCCGCCAACATTCTTCACTCATATCATTATGGCAAGAACAAGTGCAATCAACTTCCACATCTTGCACTAGTTCAAGGAGTCACAAACCCTCATGTTGGTAAGGCAAGGGACAAGGTAACCTAATGATTTCATGGACATCATCTTGTGTGTGCATCACTCTATGTCTATGGATATTCTTGTTTGTTCCTTGTGGGACTAACCCATGTAGGTAAGTTGAAAGTGCAACTCACTCCAAAGGATTGCTCCAAATGATCTACATCAACATTGAGCATCCACATCTTCAAACCCTACATGAAGTCATGATCGACAAAACCCAAGGTTAGTTCATCCCTCTAAGGGGGGATCTCACATCTAGGGGGAGCTTAACTCTAAGAATTGAGTCAAAGAAACTCTAATGGTGTAAACACATCAATGCATTATGTAAAAGTGGTAACCCCACTTGAGCTTAAACGATGAGTATGACCTATGATCAAATGTTTTCATTTGACTCCTAAGTCAATATACTCATATATAGATGACCTAGTCATCGCCAATTGTTTGATAGATGCTAGAATTGGTTGTGCATGTTTGCCACATATTTCATTTGCCATCTTATTGTGTGAGCATGTTGGTGCATATTTTACTCATTCAAGGACATCCACTTGTTGTTTTGAGTGATTGGCTTCTTTTTATTTTTTGCCAAGTGGATGGACAAGAATGCCTAAGAACCTTCTCTAGCTATCTATGCTTTTATCGTCTCAAACTCTATTCATGCTACATCACAAAATTTGATCAAGTCAGATTCGAACCACTCTTTGTGAGGAGCACTCGGAGTCCCCGATTCGTCATAGACTTAAACTTCCAAAACTTCTTTGTGATTCTCAGTCTGACCGATTCCTCCATTTCGGTCCTATCGAGATCACTAAGTCGATCTAGTTTTTCAATCTCGGTGCCACCGATTTGAACTTTTCGGTCACACCGAGTTGCTGTAACTGTACACAGTTATGCATCTCGGTGCCACCGAGTCGTTCCACTCGGTCACACCGACAGGGTCGGGCTATATATATATAGTCACGGGCAAAAATTTGGAAATTTCTCCAAACCTCTTCGCCCGCGCAATAGCTCGCTCTGTCATCAGGGTCTCCGGATCGTCTCCTCGTCGCCAGCCGCCTCCTGTCGCTGGTCTCCGCCGCCGTCAACGGATTTCAACCCCGCCGTTGCCGCCGTAGCGAGTTCATCGCCAAGCTAGGGTATGGACTCGATCACAGTGCTATCCTCGTCCGATTCCTAGCACATTGTGTTCTTAATGATTCTTGCCACAATTGAAACACTCCTATCCAGTCAATGTGATCCTTAGATTAGATGAGATTCGGAAATTTAGGGTTAGGTTTTCGCCGAAACCATATCGGACCCACCGAGTTGAAAAACTCGGTCCCACCGATTTGGCTAATGCCATTGCACTAGTAACTCTCGGTCTGACCGAGAATTGCTAATCGGTGAGACCGATTTTAGGACTTTGTGAAACCCTAGCAGTCTCGGTGCCACCGAACTGTGACTCGGTCCAACCGAGTTCATCAGTTTAGGTTCCAAAACTGCTTCGGTATCACCGAGTTTGAAAATCGGTTGATCCGAAATGCTTTCTGTGGAAAACTAAAACTGAATTTTTGAATCATTCTTTTGCAAAAATCTCTGCATTTTGTGATGCTCATCCACTCTATCTCATCTATAAGTCTTCACAGTTTCAGCAGTCAGTGTTTGCAGCATGTTAGACCAAAGTGACAGCCAGAACAGGGAAGAAGAGCAGATTCACATGAGTGAGGGCACTAGTCTCTCCAGTTCCTCAGATGATGGCAGCAGGAGCACCCCAAGCAATCTGCCTAAAGCTGCCACCAGGACAAGGAAGAAGAGAACCTCAGATTCTGAGGATGAGGATTATAGAGCAGAAGAGGATGAGGCTACCTCCAAGAAGGTAGTGCTCAAAAAGGAGTGTGCCTCACCAAAGAACACTAAACCTGGAATCAATAGAAAGGTTCCTGCCAAGAGGACACCTATGCTGAAGGTTAGAGGATCTACTCAAGTGCCAGAAAAGTCTGAACCCAAAGAGGCACCTGCAAAGAGAGTCACAACTTCCAAACCCAAGAAAGTTCCCACTGGAGAAACTATGAAGTTTACCATTGAATCAGAAGATGAAGCTGCTACTCAGGATAAGAAGAAGAAGAGAGCCAGAACCACTACTGCCTAGGTTCTTGGAAAACCCTCAATGAGGAGAGACTCTAAAGAGGAAGAAGAGGTTGATGCACCAGCACCCAAGGCACCAAAGCTTATGGGTGATGCTATTAGATCAGGGGCTGCAACATCAAAGCCCAAGGAAGCACCCAAAGCTGCCCCCAAGCCCAAGCTTACACCAAAGAGGAATACCAGGAGTATTCCAAATTTCTTTGAGAAGAACAAGGCCCCAGTGCACGAAGTTCTTTGATGAGGAAGATGGAGAAGGACAAGTTCTGAGGAAGCTCAAGCCCAAGATACCAGACCACAATGATGTCCATCCTGTGGCTGAGGACATGAAGATCAGAAGAGACTCAGGGTTGAGGCTATGGAGGATGACAGATCCATATGCCACAAGGAGAAGAACTGTTGTTGATTACAGGTTCCATACAAAGGAACAGCAGGACTTCTATGAGACAATCTTGTTGGATAAGAAGCCCATAGTGTGTGATATGAGATGGGTCGACTGGACCTACATGAAAGACAATGAAGAGCACTATCCTAGAGTGCAAGACAGTTTTGTTGCTTGTGGAGTTGCAGATTTTGTTGGGCAAAAGCTCACCAACTGGAATGATGAACTCATTATGCAATTCTACTCCACAACACACTTCTATCTAGATGGGAGGATAGTTTGGATGTCTGAAGGTACAAGGTACCAGTCAACCATTGAGGAGTGGGCAAATCTGATCAATGCCCCAAAGGAGAATGAAGATGACTTGGATGTCTATGCCAATAAGAAGATGGACCACAATTCCATGGCACACATGTACAAGGAGATCCCAGACAATGCAACTGCGACACATAATTTTGGGTGTAACGCCCTCGATGCGGCTATATCTCCCACGTGTCGAAGCACGACTTAGAGGCATAACCGCATTGAAAGCAATGTCGCAAGTGAGGTAATCTTCACACAACCCATGTAATACATAAGGGAAAGAGATACATAGTTGGCTTCTACGATCGCCACTTCACACAATACATAAATAAACATCCATCATCCAGATTACACTCAAGGTCCGACTACGGAACCAAAATAAAAGAAGACTACCCCAAATGCTACACAGATCCCCGATCGTCCCAACTGGGCTCCACTACTGATCATCAGGAAAAGACACATAGTAACGACCACATTCCTCGTCGAACTCCCACTTGAGCTCGGTTGCGTCACCTGCACTGGCATCGTCGGCACCTGCAACTGTTTTGGTAGAATCTGTGAGTCACGGGAACTCAGCAATCTCACACCCGCGAGATCAAGACTATTTAAGCTTATAGGTAGGACAGAGTTGTGAGGTGGAGCTGCAGCAAGCGACTAGCATATATGGTGGCTACATTCGCAAAAAGAGAGCGAGAAGAGAAGCAAGGCACGGACGTGAAGCTAGTAGCGATCAAGAGGTGATCCTGAAACTAGTTACGTCAAACATAACTCCAACACCGTGTTCACTTCACGGACTCATGAGAAGAGACCATCACGGTTACACACGCTTGATGTATTTTAATTAAGGTCAACTTCGGGTTTTCTACAACGGACATTAACAAATTCCCATCTGCCTCATAACCGGGCACGGCTTTGAAGATAAAACCCTGCGAGGTGTCCCAACTTAGACCATTATAAGCTCTCACGGTCAACGAAGGATATTCCTTCTACCGGAAGACCCGATCGATCTCGGAATCCCGGACTACAGGACATCTCGACAATGGTAAAACAAGACCAGCAAAGCCGCCCGAATGTGCCGACAAATCCCGATAGGAGCGGGAGGAGGTTGGAGACGGGGTCGGGGCCGGCCAGGGCGCCCGGATCCGGCCAGGGCGCGGATCGGCGCGGGCACCGCGAGGAAGGCGGCAAGCCTTGGCGGCGGCGCGCTGGCCGACGGCGGTGATGGCCAGCGGTGGCGATGTGGGCGCGGCGGCGACGGTGGCCGGGCGCGCGGCAGGGCGGGGCCGGCCTCGGGCCCAGCGGGCTTCAGCGGAGGCGGCGGCGATGTGCGCTGCCCGCCACGTGGCGGCGCGCGATTGGTCCGGGCGGGCGGACGCGTCCGGCTCCGTCCGGACGTGTCCGGTGGCGCGTAGAGGAGCGGGGCTAGGGTTAGGGGTGGAGTTGATCCGGAATTTCGGGGGAGGAGGTGTTTTTATAGGTAGAAGGAGCTAGGAAGCTCCAAATGAGGTGTAGTTTTCGCCCACACGATCGTGATCCGACGACGGAGAGCATGAAAGTGACTTAGATGGGTTATTGGGCTGTTTTGGAGGGGTGTTGGGCTGCAACACACAAGAGGCCTTCGCGGATACTCGGTTAACCGTTGGAGTATCAAACGACCTCCAAACGGCACGAAACTTGACAGGTGGTCTACCGGTGGTGTACCAAGGCCACTTGGCAAGCCTCGGTCCATTCCGAGAAAGTTTAACACCCGCACACAAAAAGAGACAAGAGGGGTGCGCCGGTGCATGTGGGAGTGTCGGATTGCAAAACGGACAACGGGGAAAATGCTCGGATGCATGAAACGAACACGTATGCAAATGAGATGCACATGATGACATGATATGAGATGCATGACATGAACAAAATGCAAAACGAAAGACAAAACCCAACCACGGAGGGAATACCATAGCACATAGCCGAAAATGGCAAGAGTTGGAGTTACAAATATGGAAAGTTGCATCCGGGGTGTTACAACACTCCACCACTACAAAAGGATCTCGTCCCGAGATCTAGGACTGAAAGAACTCCAGATATTCGGAACGGAGGTGATCCTCGCGCTCCCAGGTGGCTTCTCGGTCGGAATGGTGTGACCACTTCACTTTCAGGAATTTGATTGACTTGTTGCGAGTCTTGCGCTTAGTTTCTTCAAGAATAGCAACGGGGTGCTCATGATAAGAGAGATCTTCTTGGAGGTCAATTTCTTTGAAGTTGATAGTGCACTCAGGAGTCTTGAAGCACTTGCGAAGCTGTGACACATGAAACACATCGTGCACGTTCGCGAAGTAGGACGAAAGCTCAAGTTGATAGGCGAGATCGCCTCTTTTGCCAATGATCTTGAAAGGACCCACGTATCTAGGGGCAAGCTTCCCTTTGATACCGGCGGCGAAAGTGCCTTTCATTGGAGAGACGCAGAGGTAGACATGGTCTCCGTTTTCAAAAGGCACATCACGGTGCTTTTCATCATAATAGCTCTTCTGGTAGCGATTCTTGCGGCTTTGAGATTCTCACGAATGACTTTGCACATTTCTTGACCACGTGATCAAGTCGTTGCCAAGAAGTTGGCGTTCACCTGTCTCGGACCAATTGAGAGGAGTACGGCACTTTCGCCATAGAGAATTTCGAATGGGGCCTTGCCGAACTTCGCTTGGAAGCTGTTGTTGTAGGAGAACTTCGGCATAAGGAAGACAATCTTCCCACTTCATACCGAAAGAGATGACACAAGCCACGAGCATGTCTTCGAGGATTTGATTGACTCGCTCGACTTGGCCACTTGTTTGAGGATGGAAAGCTGTCTTTGAAAGCGAATGTTGGTGCCCATGGCCTTCTGAAAGGAGTCCCAGAACTTAGAAGTGAAGATGCTTCCACGGTCTGAAGAGATCAATTGTGGAATGCCGTGCAAGGAGACAATCCTGGAGGTGTATAGCTCTGCCAACTGAGCTGCTGTGATAGATTCTTTGATTGGAAGGAAATGAGCCACTTTAGTAAGCTTGTCAATGACAACGAAGATAGCATCATTCCCACGCTTGGACTTAGGAAAACCAGTCACGAAGTCCATCTCGATATGATCAAACTTCCATTCTGGAATAGCAAGAGGTTGGAGGAGACCAGCTGGTCGTTGGTGTTCTGCTTTCACCCTTCTGCAGACATCACATTCATTCACGAATTGAGCAATTTCTCGCTTCATTCGAGTCCACCAATACGACTGCTTGAGGTCATGGTACATCTTCGTACTTCCAGGATGAATGGATAGAAGAGAATTGTGCGCCTCGTTCATAATGACTTTACGTAGATCACCCTTAGGAACCACAATTCGGTCCTCGAAGAAAAGAGTATCTTTGTCATCAATGTGGAAGCACTTGTACTTGGAAATGCCCTTGTCGATACCATGTTTCACCTTTTTCACCATGGTATCCAGGAGTTGTGCCTCACGAATTTGGTCTTCCAAAGTAGGAGAGACTATGAGGTTGGCAAGAAAGCCTTGAGGAACAACTTGAAGATTCAGCTTATGGAAAGCTTCACAAAGGTCCGGTTGGAAGGGCTTGAGAATTAAGTTGTTGCAATAAGCCTTCCTGCTCAAAGCATCTGCAATCACATTGGCCTTGCCCGGAGTATATTCAATACTTGGATTGTACTCTTGAATCATTTCGACCCATCGAGTTTGCCTGAGGTTGAGGTTGGGTTGAGTGAAGATATACTTGAGACTCTTGTGATCGGTGAATATGTCCACTTTCCTTCCCAACAAGAGATGTCTCCATGTTATTAATGCATGGACAACTGCCGCCAACTCAAGATCGTGAGTGGGGTAGTTCTTTTCGTTGGGCTTCAACTGACAAGAGGTATAGGCCACAACTTTCTTCTCTTGCATTAACACAGCACCGAGACCTTGAACAGAAGCATCACAGAAAACTTTGAATGGTTTGGATTCATCAGGAGGAGTTAAGACAGGAGCTGTGGCTAGCTTCTCTTTGAGGGTGTTGAAAGCAACTTCACACTCAGGAGTCTAGACATACTTCACATGCTTCTGGAGGAGGTTGGAAAGAGGCTTTGCAATCTTAGAAAAATTCTCAACGAATCTTCGGCAATAGCTTGCAAGTCCAAGAAAACTGCGAAGCTGCTTGACATTCTGAGGAGGTTCCCAATTCACAACTGCAGACACCTTCTCGGGATTAACAGCGATGTCTTTGGCGGAGATGATGTGACCAAGATAAAGCACTTCATCAAGCCAAAATTCACATTTGGAAAACTTCGCATAGAATTGATGCTCTCTGAGCTTGTCGAGCACCAATCACAAATGTTTGGCATGATCCTTCTTATTCTTGGAGAAGACCAAAATATCATCGAGATAGACCAATCTGAATTCATTGGTGTAGGGGTTGAAGATGAAGTTCATCATTCGAGAGAATGTTGGAGGAGCATTGACAAGGCGAAAGACATGACAGTATATTCATAAGAACCAAAGCTTGTTACGAATGCTGTCTTGGGAATATCTTGTTCACGAATGCGAATTTGATTATATCCCATAAGAAGGTCAAGCTTGGAGAATACTTTAGCACCTTTGAGTTGCTCGAAAAGCTCATTGATGTTGGGAAGTGGATACTTGTTCTTGATTGTCTTCTTATTCAATGGACGGTAATCGACGCACAGTCGGTCCGTGCCATCCTTCTTCTGGACAAAAAGAACTCCACAACCCCATGGAGATGAACTCGGTCTGATCAAACCCAGACGCTCTTGTTCATCGAGCTGTTTCTTCAATTCCTTCAGCTCTTTAGGTCCAAGCTTGTATGGACGCTTGCACACGGGTTCCTGCCGGGCTCAAGATCGATACTTGAATTCGGTGGCGGTGAGGAGGCATACCCGGAGCTCTTACGGAAAGACATCTTGATACTCACAAACGAGGGAATCTCGAGAGATAGCATCCAACTCGCCCTTCTCATTGAGAGAAAACAACCGAATGGTTTCATCACGAGCGGCATAGATGATCACATCCTCAGAAGAGTGTGTCAATTGAATTTCCCTGGCAGCACAATCAAGTTGAGCTTTGTGCTGAGAAAGCCAGTCCATGCCGAGAATAAGATCAATATCCGAGTCACCAAGAACAATTGGTTTAGCCAGAAATTTATAGTCGCCCATCTTGATGGAAACATCCGGGACATAATTATTAGCTGTCATTTGCTTACCCGGGGACACAACTGATAAAGAACTAGGCAATTCTTGATAACCCAACTCATGCTTAGATGCAAAAGGTCTTGAGATGAAACAATGCGAAGCACCAGTATCAAATAAGACTTTTGCAGGAATATCATTAACTGAGAGATTACCCATTATCACATCAATAGATTCCTCCGCTTGAGCTGCATTCATCATGTTCACCTTTGCAAACTTGGGATTATGCTTGACCACTGCATTGCTTGAAGATCTCACAGGAGGAGGAGGCGGAAGGCGCCTTTGGTTGAAGCACTTGTTCGCATAGTGACCTTTCTGCTGACATTTGTTGCAAGTCACCTCTGAGAGCGGACGGTGATAAGGAGCATTTGACCTTGGAGCTTGAGAATTAGACTTGTTCTGATAGCCTGGGTTGGGTGGGTGGGAAGATCCACGACCACCTGAGTTCTTCTGCTGATAAGGCTGACGGAACGGAGGAGGAGGAAGGTAGAAGTTTTGCTGCTTAGCTGCCACTTGTGAGGAAGAAGAAGACTGAACTGCATCCCTGATTCTCTTCTTAGAAGCCTCACACTTGAGCTGGGCAGCTTCTTGCTTCAGTGCCATGTTGTAGAATTCATCATACTTTTACGGCTCAAAAAGCCACGAGAGCTAATTGCAAATCTTCTCTGAGACCACCTCTGAATTGATAGATCATACTCTTTTCATCGGGGACATCTTGCTTAGCGAAGCGGCGAGTTCTGGAACTGGATATTGTATTGATACACAGACATGTTGCCTTGCTTGAGATTGCGGAACTCCTCCCGCTTGCTCTCAACAACACTTTGCGGAATGTGGTGAGCTTTGAAGTCTCGGCGGAAATCATCCCAAGTAATCACACGACCTCCTCTGGAATCTTTGTATTGTTGATACAACTCGACGGCTTGGTCCTTGAGTTGAAACGACGCAAACTTAACAAAGTCCTCAGGTCTGACATTGCTACATTCAAAATGTTTGCAGATGTCCACAAGCCAATCGTCGGCGTCTGTGGCCTCGGAACAGAAGCTGAAAGACTTCGGCTGATTAGCAAGGAACTGATTGAGGGTAGCGAAGTGCGGCTGATTGTTGCCTAGGCCTTGATTTCCTTGTTTGCCTTGCCCTTGGGTACGCTCTTGCAAGAGTTGCAAAATCATCTGAGCATTTGCGTTGGTGGCTGCCATGACAGCTTGCCATGCCTCCGGAGGCAGAGGTGGAGGTGGAGGGTTCGACTCCCATCATTGCGTTCCGGATTACGGCGTTGGCGGAGCCATCCTGAAGAGGGTGACATCCGTTAGCATCTTGAAAGACAGATAGACAAGTTGAATCAACGGATAGAAATTGCAACATATAGTCTTCACAATAAACATTCGAACAAGGATGAACGAATGAATTCCAAAAGCTAACATCACACGTCCATTAAGGTGAGAAGCCACTTGATAAAGAGTTGATGAATGAAAAAAAAAACAAGGTACGACTAGAACAAATAAGTGGTAAGGATTACCCAATCACAAACCAAATATTTGCGGGAAGAAATGCTAAGAGCTACTTGAATCCCACCTATAAACTCCCGAAACTTTCTGGTTATGCAATCAGGTGTTGGGGATACAGGGGACACAAAATATATCACCCAAACTAACAATACCTAGATCCAGCTGTATCCATCCATCAACACATAACCAAGAAACCTTCAGAAATCGTGTACCTCGACCTTTGCAAAGCATCCGTTATACGAGTCATGGCAATACTCCCGAGCTCGCCCGATCTTTGAGTTATCGGGCTATCTCACCAACAACTGTACAAAAGAGATTTTCGATGTCGGCAAAGCTCGTGTATTCCGAACTGCAACGATAAAATTGTGGCGACAACACCTCGGAGCTCAACTCCCGGGACACCGCCACAACCCCTAAATGTCAGGAGGCACCAAGAACAATGTTCTCATCACAAAACCATCGGAACAATTCCAAGATACCCGCGTGATCCTAAAATTTTTTTAGTGAAATTTGAGGAGAGGAGAGTCAAAATTTCTACGTCAGGAGACCTCACCAGAGCGACGAAGGGACTGAGGAGTAAAAAGAAAAAATCCTACTCTCCGATATATATAATCCTAAGACTCAAAACATTTTTGTTCTAGACTCAACAACACCAGTGAACAATCAAGTAGGGGGCTCCTAAGTCGGGGCTGGCTCTGATTACCAACTTGTAACGCCCTCGATGCGGCTATATCTCCCACGTGTCGAAGCACGACTTAGAGGCATAACCGCATTGAAAGCAATGTCGCAAGTGAGGTAATCTTCACACAACCCATGTAATACATAAGGAAAGAGATACATAGTTGGCTTACAATGCCACTTCACACAATACATAAATAAACATCCATCATCCAGATTACACTCAAGGTCCGACTACGGAACCAAAATAAAAGAAGACTACCCCAAATGCTACAGATCCCGATCGTCCCAACTGGGCTCCACTACTGATCATCAGGAAAAGACACATAGTAATGACCACGTTCCTCGTCGAACTCCCACTTGAGCTCGGTTGCGTCACCTACACTGGCATCGTCGGCACCTGCAACTGTTTTTGGTAGAATCTGTTAGTCACGGGGACTCAGCAATCTCACACCCGCGAGATCAAGACTACTTAAGCTTATAGGTAGGACAGAGTTGTGAGGTGGAGCTGCAGCAAGCGACTAGCATATATGGTGGCTACGTTCGCAAAAAGAGAGCGAGAAGAGAAGCAAGGCACGGTCGTGAAGCTAGTAGCGATCAAGAGGTGATCCTGAAACTACTTACGTCAAACATAACTCCAACACCGTGTTCATTTCCCGGACTCCGCCGAGAAGAGACCATCACGGTTACACACGTGGTTGATGTATTTTAATTAAGGTCAACTTCGGGTTTTCTACAACCAGACATTAACAAATTCCCATCTGCCTCATAACCGCGGGCACGGCTTTCGAAAGATAAAACCCTGCAGGGGTGTCCCAACTTAGCCCATTATAAGCTCTCACGGTCAACGAAGGATATTCCTTCTACCGGGAAGACCCGATCAGTCTCGGAATCCCGGACTACAAGACATCTCGACAATGGTAAAATAAGGCCAGCAAAGCCGCCCGAATGTGCCGACAAATCCCGATAGGAGCGGGAGGAGGTTGGGCACGGGTCGGCGGCGGGCACCGCGGCGGGGAGGCGACGGGGCCCGGCTGCCGGGCGCGGGTCGACGGCGGTGAGCGGGCGGCGGCGGCGGCGATGTGGGCGCCAGGCGGCGACGCGGCTGGGCAGCGGTGCGGGCAGCGGGGCCGGCCTCGGCCCTGGCGGGCTTCGGAGGCGGCGGCGATGGCGCGGCCTGCCACGTGGCGGCTCGCGGTTGGTCCGGGGCGGCGGGCGGACGCGTCCGGCTCCGCCCGGACGTGTCCGGCGGCGGCGAGAGGAGCGGGGCTAGGGTTAGGGGTGGAGTTGATCCGGAATTTCGGGGGAGGAGGTGTTTTTATAGGTAGAAGGAGCTAGGAAGCTCCAAATGAGGTGTAGTTTTCGCCGACACGATCGTGATCCGACGACGGAGAGCATGAAAGTGACTTAGATGGGTTATTGGGATGTTTTGGAGGGGTGTTGGGCTGCAACACACAAGAGGCCTTCGCGGATACTCGGTTAACCGTTGGAGTATCAAACGACCTCCAAATGGCACGAAACTTGACAGGTGGTCTACCGGTGGTGTACCCAGGCCACTTGGCAAGCCTCGGTCCATTCCGAGAATGTTTAACACCCGCACACAAAAAGAGAGAAGAGGGGTGCGCCGGTGCATGTGGGAGTGTCGGATTGCAAAACGTACAACGGGGAAAATGCTCGGATGCATGAGACGAACACGTATGCAAATGAGATGCACATGATGACATGATATGAGATGCATGACATGAACAAAATGCAAAACAAAAGACAAAACCCAACCACGGAGGGAATACCATAGCACATAGCCGAAAATGGCAAGAGTTGGAGTTACAAATATGGAAAGTTGCATCCGGGGTGTTACATTGGGTCAGTCCACTTTCTTATGTCAGGGCTGCCAACAATCAACTGCATCCCAAGGCACACTCTGTTGCCTAAGTCTGGTGACCACAACATGATTAGAGGGCATGCAATCAACATGTTACATTTGTTTGATGTGCCACAGAAATTCAAGGTCATGAGCCTTATGGTTGAGACCATTAAGAGGACTGCAGCAGACCAAAAGAGGAGTTGTGGATATGCCCCTCAGATTCAGGAGTTGATTAACTCAAAGATGGGCACATGCAAATATCTATTTGATAAGGAACATTTTCCTCTCTATCCAGACTTTGAGGACAATCAGGTTGTCATGAATGAGGATGAACCATCATCAGTACAAGCTCAAGAGAAGAAGGAGAAGGCAAGGAAGGAGAAGGTTGCCCAGATGCCAACTCAAGAGGAGGCATCTGAGTACTTTTTGAAGAACAAGCAGGAGCAGCTTTGTTACTTGATAGCATCAACTCTGAGGATTGAGAAGGGATTGGCCACCCTCACTCGAAATCAGGAGAGCTTGGAAAGAATCATGGAACTAAAATTCCATGATCTAGATGTCAAAGTAACTGAGATTCAGTCAGTTGTGGAGCAGCTACAGGATGACATGCAGGAGAGGCAGGGCAAGACTACCACTAATGTATTTGCCAGAGTACCTAGAGCTCAGAGGTCAGTTGCAGTGCCTGTGACAGACACCAGAGCCACATCATATGCACCAGCTACAGCTCCAGCGCAACCAACTCCAGCACCAACTCCTCCAGCTCCATCTACTTCAACTAAAGCCTTCGTTCTTGGAGTTATCCGGACACCACCACCTGAAGATCAAGCCAGAGAGTCGATCTAGCACTATGCATTTTCTATGAACTTTTTGGTAACTTGTTGCCAAAGGGGGAGAAAAATGTATAGATCATAGGCTTCGAGAGAGAGAGAGTGTTGCTTTTGTTCTCTCTTGCTTTGGTGGTTAAACTTTGTTTGCTTTTTAGTTCTTGAGATACTATGTTGTTTTTGTGAGACATTGATGATCATGTGTTTGATCATAAGCTACACATATGCATGTTTGATGATATTATCTTATCTATCCTATGTGATCATTCACTTTGCTTGGTGATGAGTGCATGTATTCAATCTTTGTCATTTTGAGCGCTCCACCAAGATGTATGTGACATGGAAGAGTAACCCATGAGCCTAATTCCTTGTGCATTTGCAGTCCAAAGCAAATCTTAAACTATGCACAAATTTAGGGGGAGCTCTTGCTTATCACATACTTCTCAAAGCGATGATGTTTTTCAATCTTATTATCATTTGTCGAAGCTTTGATCTATATGTTGTCATCAATTACCAAAAGGGGAGACTGAAAGTGCAACTATCCCTAGGTGGTTTTGGTAATTCATAACAACATATAGCTCATTGAGCTAATGCTATTCCAAGACCATTATTTCAGGAAAGCTCAATGAATGGCATGGCATGGATGATGAAAGTGGATCCCTCAAAATACTAATGACAAAGGATTGGCTCAAGCTCAAAAGCTCAAGACTCTTCATTTTATATTTTAGTGGTCCAAGATCACATTGAGTCTATAGGAAAAGCCAATACTATCAAGGAGGGATGAGGTGTTGCTTAATGAGCCTCTTGCTTCATGTGCTTGGTGATATGCTCCAAAAACCCTCAGCTACTTTCTCACATCCACAAGACCTAAACCCAAAGTCAAAATCGGTCCCACCGATTCTTTCTATCTGGTGCCACCGAGTTCTAATGTCATAGCCACTGCCACAAACCCTAGGCAAATCGGTCCTACCGATAGGGATCTTGGTCTCACCAAGATGGGATTGTAATCTCTCTGTTTCCCTTCATAACATTTCGGTCTAACCGAAGTGAGCAATCGGTCCCACCGAGATTGCAATGTAAACTCTCTGTTTCCCTTTTGTAACATTTCGGTCTCACCGAGAAGAGCAAATCGTTCCACCGAGTTTACCTGACCAACTCTCTGGAAAGCTTATTACCAAAATCGGTCTCCCCGAGTTTGTGTAATCGGTCTTACCGAGATTACGCTATGCCCTAACCCTAACCGAATCGGTCTTACCGAGTTGCATGTCAGTCCCACCGAAAATCCTAACGGTCACTAGGTTTACTAAATCGGTCTGACCGAGTCTGTTGAATCAGTCCCACCGAGTTTGGTAAATTGTGTGTAACGGTTAGAATTTGTGTGGAGGCTATATATACCCCTCCACCTCCTCTTCATTCGTGGAGAGAGCCATCATAACAAACCTACACTTCCAACTTACCATTTCTGAGAGAGAACCACCTACTCATGTGTTGAGGCCAAGATATTCCATTCCTACCATATGAATCTTGATCTCTAGCCTTCCCCAAGTTGCTTTCCACTCAAATCTTCTTTCCACCAGATCCAAATCCTATGAGAGAGAGTTGAGTGTTGGGGAGACTATCATTTTAAGCACAAGAGCAAGGAGTTCATCATCAACGCACCATTTGTTACTTCTTGGAGAGTGGTGTCTCCTAGATTGGCTAGGTGTCACATGGGAGCCTCCGACAAGATTGTGGAGTTGAACCAAGGAGTTTGTAAGGGCAAGGAGATCGCCTACTTCGTGAAGATCTACCGCTAGTGAGGCAAGTCCTTCGTGGGCGACGACCATGGTGGGATAGACAAGGTTGCTTCTTCGTGGACCCTTCGTGGGTGGAGCCCTCCGTGGACTCGCGCAACCGTTACCCTTCGTGGTTGAAGTCTCCATCAACGTGGATGTACGATAGCACCACCTATCGGAACCACGCCAAAAACATCCGTGTCTCCAATTGAGTTTGAATCCTCCAAACCCTTCCCTTTACTTTCTTGCAAGTTGCATGCTTTAATTTCCGCTGCCTATATACTCTTTGCATGCTTGCTTGAATTGTGTGATGATTGCTTGACTTGTCCTAAGATAGCTAAAATCTGGCAAACTCTAAAATTGGGAAAAGTTTAAGTATTTAATTGGTCAAGTAGTCTAATCACCCCCCCCCCCCCCTCTAGACATACTTCAAGGTCCTACATATGTCCATCCACTTGAAACTAGTCCACGATTCTTTCTCCCACTGATGTAATAACTCATTATGATGTAAAATCATTCTCTAAATTGTTGCGGTATGAAAACTTGTATAAAGGTGTATGAATACAACATGAAATAAAAAAGAAATATGAAATAATAGTAGTAGCGCGTGCTAGGAGAAGCGCTACTACTAATTACTAGTAGCGCTCATAGTGGAACGCGCTGCTACTAAGTCGATGTAGCAGTAGCGTGGTCCGACCGCCGCTACTGCTAACCTTTAGCTGTAGCGCCTTACTAGTAGCGTGGTTCCCCGAGCTACTGATAGGCTCTAAACACGCGCTACTGCTAGGGTTTTTCCTAGTAGTGTCTGTCTGCACGTGCAGCTGACACGTGGTTCCTTCGGCCAATGAGAATTTTACACATGGAAATTTCCCATTGGTTCTTGCTGTTAGCGGGTTATTGGATCCAAAACCGGACCCGATAGCTTAATGGCGAACCGTTACGGTGGATGTCACGTGTCGATTATCCTTGACGATAACACTTCCATGACGCGCCATTATCGTTATGGAAGTGGACACTTCCGTGATGATAATTTTGGTATTGTCATGGAACACTTTTACAACAACACATGTGTGACTATCTTGACTCTGTCATAAAATCTTCATGGATGTACATGCATGGCAGAAAACGTGACCTACTGTGACAAACACGTATTATCATGAAAGTGGTTTTTTTGTAGTGGACGGAGAGCTTACCAGGGGCAGAAGACCTATCTTTGGTGTAATTTATACTCTTTTGTTTATAGTGAGACCATCTGAAATGTAGCAAAGTACATGAATGTGGGTTTTGTTTGAATCTGTTTTTTACGTGTTTGTCGTTTGTGTCTTAGCGAGAACCATACTGGAATGCAAAAGTTGTGTTTTAGCACACGCATGTTACTATTACTTCTAACATGAGTTTTATGCCTTTTTCTACTATATACTTCATGTGTTTTTCGTTTGGCTGATGCAAAATGCACCTTAAATCAGCACAGGAGTTGCATGTGTTTAGAAATAGAGTTGCCTTGTTCTTAGACCTTATAAAGGCAACTCTAGACTTTTTTTGCGCAGCTATGATGCCCAACACACCGATCTTTTTTCTGCGTAGAGTTGTCTCAATGGATACAATATAGTTCCTTCCTGTTTACAGAATCAGTATTTTTGGGGGCTGGATGGGTTTGTACCGTCTATCTGCTAAACTGCACATGAGTTGCCCATTTTTTCTACTAGAGTTGCCCATTTTTGTTCATGTGTTGTTTTGGTTTAGACAGTTCATTATTACCCAGATGTTGCATGCATACAATGGGGTTTTCCTAGGGTTTTTGGCTCAAAACAATTGAGTAGTTGGACTAGCACCAAAAATGGGCGTCTATAATCAGCATCTTGGTTTTTGTACCCTTTATCCGCTAAAAAACACTGGAGATTGCCCAGTTTTGGTACTAGAGTTGTCCCTTTTTTTATCTAGTGCTGCCTTGTCTTACTACAGTTGTACATCAAGGTACACAATGCATTTATACGCAGTTGGCCTGTCCATACAGTAGGGTTGTCTAAAAGCAGTTGA
Source organism: Aegilops bicornis (assembly GCA_021605145.1). Lineage (NCBI taxonomy): Eukaryota > Viridiplantae > Streptophyta > Magnoliopsida > Poales > Poaceae > Aegilops > Aegilops bicornis. The sequence continues at coordinate 779,031,613 of CM038671.1, read as the reverse complement.
CCAGTTGATCTTGTTTTTCATCAAAGCAAAAAACCAGTTGATGTTCAAACAAGCACGGTTGGGGTGGCCGAGTAAGCAAGAAACGATCGAAGACCAAGGAGGAGAGAAGGCCGGGGGAGCTGGTGCTTACCTATTTGGGGGGCGGTAGGCTGTCTTTTTTGTTCTCCAGATCCGATTTGGAGGAAGAAAGGAGGAGGAAGAAGGGGTCTTTGTATGCATTTCTTCTTTCTCAAGACGCCATTGATGGTGGGAGCAACATGTCCTTGTTCTCCAGATCTGTTTTGGAGGAAGAAAGGAGGAGCAGGGAGGAAGAAGGGGTCCCATGCGTGTTCTCGTCCTTCAAGTAAAAGGGGGGAGAGGGGCGCGTGAGATCGGAGCGGGAGGGGGGGGGGGGGTTGGGGAGAAACACGAGAGGACCAGGGCGCTCGATTGGGTGGGAACTATGCGTGGGGGCGTATTTTCCTTTTATGAGTTGTCCCGATGGGCCACGCGGCTGGCGCTTCCTTTTGGGGAAAGCGCTCGATCCCGTGAGGTAGCCTCCGTTTCAGTTTACAAGTCATGCGCGTATACCTAGCTTGCCAATTTTATCACCGCAATATAAACTATATAACACAAAAATTTATACCGTTTGAACATATAGAACATCAAAAGTTTATAATGATTTGTCTTTTGTAATATAAGACTTTTATTAATTTGGTCAAATTAACGATCTAGGGATACGCGCACGCCTTGTGCTGTTTTAATTAAACTGAGAGAGAAAGGGAGTAGCAAACGTTTCCAACAAATAATGTTGGCGAGATAGGGTCCGAAGAAAATCGCTGCCAATTCGTGTTGGTGAAGGATTGGAAACTGGGCCAGTGCTACGATTCGGAACCGACCCGACCCGACCCCGACCCTCCTATTATACATCAACACGTCCCATGATGGGCTCTGCGGGGATCGGCTTGGATTGGAGCGTCGGTACGGAAACAGGAAGCATTGGAGCGATTTCGATATCCTGCCTCGATGTAAGCATCTCTCTCACGCCGGCATTGTCACCAGTCTCCGCCGGCGTTGATAGTACGTATTGTAATTATTAGTCGCCGCCGGCGTGTCCATGGACCTGACCATGGATGGCGTCGGAGATTGATAGATAGATAGATAGATAGATAGACAGAGCGTTTGCGTCGGGGCCTCGGCCCTCGGGGGACTGTTTGTGTATGTATCCTGATGACAAGTGGGCCATACCATACCGTCGACCTCCTTCCATCTTGCTTCTCCTCCGTTCCCCTCCCCTCCCCTCCTCTCCCCGGAAAAGAAACCCTAACCCCCTTCTTCCGCCATGGCCACCGACCGCGCAAGGGGGCGACGCTCCCGGCGACAGCCTGGGGTGCCCGTGCAACGCCTCCGCACCCCTATTACGGGACGAGCAAGTGGATCCACGAGTCTCCGCGACCTGCCGCCGCCCGTGCTCCCGCCTCCTGATTTGATGGACGCCTTCCGCTCGCTGCACCAGTATGACCATCGTCGCCACCGCTTCTTTCCTTTCTCTTTCGGTTTCTCATATTTGCGTAGGATTCATGCTGCACCGGTAGATGATTTCGTTTTGGGTCTCTCAGTTTCCGTAGAAATAATATATTTTATCTGGAACACACACACACACACACACACACACACACAAGTCTCTATGCTTCATCAAGCAGATCCAGACTGCATTGATGTTGATTATTCATCTCCTAACAGCCTGCTTCTTTCACTCCAGCTCCGGGGAGGATGAGCAGCAAAAGCCGGCTACAGCATTGGAGGAATCGCCGTCATCATGGACCTGGCTTCCCTTGTTATCCAATTTGTTTCAGAAACAGCACAGCCAACTGCCGTATGGCCACTCAGCCTCCCCCTCTTGTTATATATCATCATGTTTAGTCCAAGTCAAATTGTTTCATTTGTCAATGGAGGCTTGTTGCTTGGATCGTTCATCGATGGAGGATTTGGGATAACAAGGGTTTCTGTACAGGGATGGTTGGTTTGGTTTCGAGCCGATGTTTGGCAAACCAATCACTAGACTTGCCAAATTTTGGCTTTCTCAATACCGCAGCGCAAAAGTTAGCAACAGCTAACCTATCCAGCCCGCATTTCACACCGATTTCAGGCCTCTTATCGACCTTTTGCCATGATGATACCATGGACTATTCATTCACCACCTAAGATAATTTGGTTTTGCTCATCGAAACTGCTTGTTCCAATGCAGGTCTCAGGAGCATGTGGCTGAGTCTGCGTCCGGACAAACGCTGCAGCAGCTGGATGTTTCGTCATCAAACAACTTGGTTGATGTTACACCATTCAAGGGATTGTCCATCACTGCCACGTCCCCGTCCTCTCAGCGTGACACCATTTGGGTCCGATACCAGTGTGATTGGGGGCTCACATTTTACACCAGGATCGATCTTCATGGATATTTCCACACATATCCTCATGTGGGTGGGCCATTTCAGAGCTTAGAGCAAGTTAACAATGCCATTGATCGCTATCTTCATGACCGTCGGTGTCGTGGAATTGTCACGGCAGATGTCCTTAGTGTTAGGACTTAGTCGCGAGGCCAACGCATCTATGTGGTAGCTTGAGAGGGGTTGAGCGGGACGAGAGACGCGAGGTTTTACCCAGGTTCGGCCCCTCACGGTGGAGGTAAAAGCCTACGTCCTGCTTCATTGATATTGATGATCATGATCACGGTTACAAGAGTGCTCTAACTCGAGAGCTATTGTCTAAACCTAACTTGTCCAACTTGTGGAACTTGTCCCCTTTTGGGGAGCCCTGCCCCTCCTTATATATGTTGTGAGGGGCGGGCTACATGTAGAGTCCTATTAGGATTAGGACTAGTCTATCGCTAATACAAACCGGATACAAGTCCAGGTCTTAGCTCCTTGTAAGATATATTCCTCCTGCCTTTTCCTCTTAAACCGGCCCACCGTAGTTGAACCGGCCTTCATGAACCGCCAGTCGGGCCACCGAGTCTTGTCGCTCCTCTGACCCGCCTGCCGGATTACCAATGAACCGTAAACCGCCAGGTCGCAAGTGAACCGCCAAGTGCCAGCGGGTTCTTCAGGTAAACCGCCAAGTCCGGCCGGGTTATACTTCCGGCCGGTTTACGCCACGGGGTATATCCCCGACATTAGCCCCCAGTTTAATTTGGATTTATCCATGTTAAACTGATCCTGTGAAATAAACACAAGAACAAACTGGACAGATTATGCTCCGGTTTAAGAATTCTTGTAAACCGGCATCTGATCATCCTTAAATCCTTGTCATTTCCTCCTTCTAGAAAATCCGGTTTAATCGGCCAGCTTCATAATCAACTTGCTGACATTGGTTTCTCATAAAAAATATATTGTGAAGAATAACTCCTTTGATTCAGCTCCCAATGCTTAAAAACAATATTGGTCCTTGAAATACTCATCTGATCTTCAGCCGGTTTAAGGACGTAGAACTTGCCGGTTTATCATTGCCAAGATCACCGGTTTATAAATATTGATGGCACCGGTCATACTTGTAGTTAACATCCAGCTTGAAAATATACCTCTTAGATACCTATCACTTGTAGCCCCCAAGTCTTTAAGAAGGTAGCATAGCAACAGCTTAAGACTTGTTTCAATATAAATATCACAATCTTGAAGAATCCAGGTTGTTCATCTCAATCACTAGTCAGAATTGAGTATTCCACATATGTAGCCCCCAAGTGCCGGGTTGTCATGCTTGCAGCAACCTGGAACTTGTAATTGCCTGATGCTCATAAAAACTTCAACCAGTGTAGCCCCCAAGGGCCGGGTCATTATGCAATAATGAGCAGGGACTTTGTAAATATAATCATGTAGATTTGAGCAATGATGTGTAGCCCCCAAGTGTCATGGTGCATGCTTGCAGCGACATGAGACTTGCATATTTGATGTAATCCCAACTTAAATAATGTAGCCCCCAAGTGCCGGGTCGTAAGCCTGCAGCGACTCGGGACTATTCCTTCAATTGTAGAATAAATCATATCCATTAATAATATGATAACCATTGCGCTAAAAGCGACTTTGAAAACCTCAATTATAATATTGGGTATTGATAACCATAATAAAAATCCAGCCATGTTGGCTATTAAAGATAACATAATCTGGTATGAAAAACCTTATTCATTCAATACCATAATGAAAATTCAGCCAAGTTTGGCTATTTGAATAATATAACCCAATGATTTATAAGCGCATGATTCCAATGGCGCAATCCAAATAGGTCTTGGCGACTTATAGTCCAAAGCCAGGCGGGTTAACAAACACCGGATAATTTCTCATCATATATTGGCGACTTATCGTCTTAAAGCCAGGCCGGTTTAATAAACACCGGATAATTTATCATCATGCTTTATTCAACCTGTCTCTGCATACAACAAGTTTAAAGTGTCCTGGCGGTTTACCACCGGACGGGTCATAATGCCCAACATATAACCCAGGTTTATAACCAAGGCTGCACTTTAAGAATAATCAATGAAATATATCATACCTGTGACATTGAATCACATCATTGGCTTACCAATTTTTTGTAGTAAGAGTGATGGCCCCAATCTTGAGTAATGATAACTCCTTTCATATTGTGTCGGTTTACGATGAAACCATACCGGGTTGTAATAACCACCGGTTTAACCATATATAATACTGGCGACTTGTAGTCGACCCAGACCGGGTTAATAATCGCCGGATTATAATTGGTCATGTACTGACAATTTGTGATTGAAAGTCAAGCCGGGTTAATGAACGCCGGTTTACTCCATAATAGGATGATAATAGAAAATCAAACCGGGCAAATAGTCTCCGGATTAGGATTTGACCGTGTTCCGCCAATTTGTAATTGACAGTTTGAACCGGATTAATGATGTCGGTTTGAAAACACAACAAAAGAAATAATTTAAAAGAGAAAAAAAATCAAGCAAAGGCAAATATAAAACCATTGCAAATGAGGCTTTGAGCCGATCAAGAGGCATTACCATGGTCGGACACGACCAAGCCCCCAAAAGGCGTAGCTATGGTTCGAGTCAGCCAGGTCCCCAAATGATGCATTGGCATTACGCCGATCAAGAGGTGTAGCGATGGTTCGGGTTCGACCAAAGCCCCCAAGTGATGCTGTGGCACTAGGCCGATCAAGAGGCGTGACTATGGTTCAGACGTGACCACAAGTCCCCAAGTGATGCTGTGGCATTGCGCCGATCAAGAGGTGTGACTATGGTTCAGACATGACCAAGCCCCCAAGTGATCAATAATATGATAAGCCAACAAGGCATGATACCCATGTTTGAACCGCGCATCATGGCAGCAGGTCCTCTTTGGCCCCCTTTAACTTTTTGCAAGAGATAAATCCTTCTTGAACCGGGATTTTGAACCGGATATTGAGAGCTTCAAAGCTTTGTGGGAGACATCTTTCCCTTGAACCGGATGTTAAACCGGAATCTTCATTTTCAGCCAGAAATTTTCTGACGGCCTTTAAACTTCGAACTTGCGAGAAGTTAATTCCTTTTTGAACCGGACATTGTTAAACCGGATTTGAGAGCTAAAGAGCTTTGTGAGAGAACAGATTTCCCTTGAACCGGATTGTAAACCGGATATTTGAGAGCTTCAGTGAGACTGACTTTCCTTTAGCCGGATTTTTTAAACCGGAATCCTTTCTGATGACCCGGATCTTCTTCATTGAGCCGGGATTTTGTAACTGTCATACACTTTCTAAACCGGAAATTTTCTGACGGCCTTTAAACTTTCATCAATATAACAGTAGCCTCCGGGACCGGGTTATCCTTCCCTCCATCGTCCTGGGGTTCTTTAAATTTACTGAAACTGGCAATATTCGCTGAGTCATGTCATCGTAGCCCCCGAGTCTCAAAGGTGTCTCGAGGAGTTGGCTTGAGACTCTCCATATTTGACTGTGATATAAACCGGCATAACTTGTATATCATTGTTGTTGATAGCACGATGTGAATCCATAGAAGGTTGAGGTGACTGCGGCGGGTTGTAAATGATCCCATATGAGCCGTGTCGACAACTCGGCCAATGGTTTCTTCCAACCGCGATTTGAAGTTAATCAAAACTATAATGGCGGCGACTTGTGCGCCTGCCCATTGAACCATCCAGTGCAAACGGCGGTTTGATGATAATTTGTCTCCAATTTTGAAAGAAAACCGGGCTACCCAAGTTGTGACTTGCTCATACCCAATAAACAGCTCATGCAGACAGATGCGGCCCGGTATGTTGATGTAGACCGGGCCGCGAGAGACGGGCGACAAAAGCGACCGCAACATCAGAAGCAGCTCAGATAGATGAATCGGCCGCGGCATTGTAAACCGGTGCGGACGGGGAAGATCTTCACCGGTGTTGTAAACTGGCACGGACGGGCGAGTTAATCGCGGGTGCGGTCCCGGTGAGTCGAAGTAGTCCGGGCCACAAGGGCGGCGTCTTGCACGCATATTCTTTGATCATTGTGGCACGGTCATATGCTAGCACATGACAGTAATTACGCAATTTATATATCCATGATCCGGCCATCGGCTTTGTAATGACCAATTGTCCTGCATATAAAATGCAAAGACCAACATATGTGCTAAAGTTACACTTAGAGGGATATCACCTGATTCGCCCAGACAACAGATGAGTCGACCATGGCATTGTAAGCCGGTGTGGACGCGTGAACCGGTGCGGACGCGCGAACCGACGTGAGGACAGATGGACGATTCGTCCATGGCGTGGTAAAGCGGCGCAGATGGCGAGTCAAACGTGATGTTATTTAACTGGTGTAGACGCATGAATCGGCCACAGGTGCGGACGGATGAAATCCGAACATTGGGGAGGCGACTTGCACGGGTATCCGTTGAGCATCATAGCACGGACAAACACAAGTGCAAAAGTGATGTTGATCGCCTCTTAGGCGACACCTTTTTGTAATGATCCTGCAAAAATATTGCAAGACCAAGTAATTGTTCCCTGATGAAAAACAATATGTGTTAATAATATAGAGTCAGATGGATATGACCTGATGATCTGGACAGTAGATGATCTGTGCGTCATGTCCATTCGACAGATGATCCATACGCAGACTGTGGTAGCACTTTTCACGTGATACATTGGTTGTTGGGGGGCGTGCCGCTAGTGGATGTCCCATGCATGGCTGTTATTCTGTCTCTCTCTTCCTCTTTCTTTTCAATGATGGACAAGGCAACTGCTCCCTTTTTTTATGCCTTTTTCCTCTGGCGACTTGACGCAGCGTAATGCCATGGCGTAACAGCCTCCCTACGACGGGCTATTGCCCCTGCAGCTCCCTTGCTGCTCTGTTTGCTGCAGCAGCAGTGGATTCAGACGGCTTGGTAAGACCGACTTAAAGCGGCGTTTAAAGAAAAAACAATCCAGCGGTCGCGAGCTTGGAGGCGTCGCGTCTTGGTAGAGCAGAAGTACTCGAAGGCCGCAGAAAACCGGAGGACTTGGGCGCGCAGAGGCTTGTAGAGCAGGGCGAGTTGCACGGACGGAGTGTACAGTGGCGCGAGGTGGCAGAAGCAGCTAGGCGGGACAACAAAGGCGACCCGGGGTGCAACCGGATCGTCGTGTGATGGCGGCGGCGTTGAGGCGGCCACTACGGAGGCACTTTAAAGGAAGCGACGCGGGTCGACGAAGGCAAAGCGATCTCAACAGTGACTTGCAGATGGCTGTGCCAATACTGCTAACAAGGCGGTTTAACGACGGAGCTCCGGCAGGGGACGGTCCGACGCGGCTCAGAGATGACCGTGATAGAGGTGGCGGCGAGTGCAGTAGCGGCCCGAAATCCATGGCTGAAAACAGACTGATCTGGTACCACGGCTGAGGAGCAAAACCAAGGCGAGGCTCTGGCGTTGACTCGGCATAGCAGTGGCCGGTTCAGAAACGACGACGGACGCGGCGGTGAACGGCCCAGAGGCGGAGCTGGCTTGAAGGCAATATGAATCCGGGTCGTAGTTGGTTTTGACCGACTCGTTCAATCGTTTGCACACTGGAATCTTGCATTGATGTTTCCGATAGTAGGCAGTGTTTTGAACACCCAAAAATCTGGTCTGTACTGAATTGGTATTAGCATCGCGTATAGTGCAACAGGAGACAGAAAATTAAATCTTGTGGATCAGCCTTGACCACCACGTGGGAGCAGTAGCATTATAGTACAAAAATTGTGTAATAGCTGGTGGTCTCCTCGGGACTTGAAGGAGGCGAGGAGGAGTAGGGGAATTCGGCGGATCCGGCTGTAACCTTGGATCGGTTTGTCCATATACGTACCACAGATTAACCCCTTCCATCTCGGATTCGGCGGAGCTGCGGTTTAGACGGTTCTCGTCACATCTGACGACTCAAACAATAGAACCCTTTTATCCTCCTGATCTCAAAACTTCGCACTGTAAACTTCAAATTTAATCATGATTCTGGTAATCAAACCATCTTTTCTTCATCTGACCAATCGTGAGTTTCCCGAAACCTTGAAAAGATCCCTCCAAGAACTCAACACCACCGTGCGCAGGCCCCACGGTGGGCGCCAACTGTCGTGGAATTGTCACGGCAGATGTCCTTAGTGTTAGGACTTAGTCGCGAGGCCAACGCATCTATGTGGTAGCTTGAGAGGGGTTGAGCGGGACGAGAGACGCGAGGTTTTACCCAGGTTCGACCCCTCACGGTGGAGGTAAAAGCCTACGTCCTGCTTCATTGATATTGATGATCATGATCACGGTTACAAGAGTGCTCTAACTCGAGAGCTATTGTCTAAACCTAACTTGTCCAACTTGTGGAACTTGTCCCCTTTTGGGGAGCCCTGCCCCTCCTTATATATGTTGTGAGGGGCGGGTTACATGTAGAGTCCTATTAGGATTAGGACTAGTCTATCGCTAATACAAACCGGATACAAGTCCAGGTCTTAGCTCCTTGTAAGATATATTCCTCCTGCCTTTTCCTCTTAAACCGGCCCACCGTAGTTGAACCGGCCTTCATGAACCGCCAGTCGGGCCACCGAGTCTTGTCGCTCCTCTGACCCGCCTGCCGGATTACCAATGAACCGTAAACCGCCAGGTCGCAAGTGAACCGCCAAGTGCCAGCGGGTTCTTCAGGTAAACCGCCAAGTCCGGCCGGGTTATACTTCCGGCCGGTTTACACCACGGGGTATATCCCCGACAGTCGGGATCCAATAATGTAAACTTTCTCAACTCTTTTCTTTGCGTGCACGCTTGCAATTGATAATATAGTCAAACAAGTTCCAATTAATGCCTTTTCCTTCTATGTTTTAAGCCCCAAAGGTGATTACAGTTTTTGCATAATTAATCAAGAGAAGAACGAATGAACCCTAGTTAGATTATAGAAAATTTGGTACTTTCATACATACAGAAGAAACAAAATGACGCACCAAACTGCCTTAATTTTTAAGTTCCTGTTCTGAGACCACTTCAAGTTAAGGAGACATTTTAACTGTATTTGTGAGAGAGTTGCTGAATAGTGCGTCAAATTAATATAGATGCTATATGTGCTACCACTTTGTAATTTTGTATGTAGGTCTCTTTCGTTTTGGTCGATTAATGTCATGAGCTACGCCAGAAGACATGTGCGAGCTGTTTGATCCTTGTTAAACAATCCTGCATGCATACTATTTGTCCCTAATCCTATTTCCAGATGATAACATAGAAACTATAGCCAGTATCTCTTTGTACACTCCACTGTTTGTGAAAGTAAAATATATTAACCATGAAGGAATCTCTGATCTAAACTAGGTGCGAGGAGCGACCTGAGTTCTATGAAGTGGGTAAGGCTAGTGTTGAGAGGGGTATACGGGACTCTCTTTTCTGGCCTGATGGCTCAAAGAAGATGTACGTGAAATCTGAGCCAGTTGATGAAAGCCGTTGCTGGATGCTCCAGCTGGTTCAAGCTTTGGTGGACAAGTATAACGAGGATCACAATCTTTTCAAGGTTTGCTCTTTGTCCTCCTTCCTGTCCTTACTCTTTATCATGCTACCTGTATTGCTTTGTGTTATACGACTGTCCTATTCGTTCATCTAACAACTAGTCGCTGATGGGATCCATTCTTCTTATCTCAGGATCTTGCGTTTGAAGTTAAAGATGTTGTGTGCTACGAAGTGATATATGAGGGCAACTGCCTCTACTACCATATTAATTTCACTACAAGGACCAAAGGAGCAAAGACCGCCGACAATCTATTCTTTTCTGAAGTCAAACGTATGCCAGGAGAAGACAAAAAATTGGTGGTCAGCTGTACCTGCATGGTTGATCCTTTTGATAACGGTATTTTGTACTCTCATCAAGTGTTGCTGAAATATAGTTTAAACGTTTTTGTCTTTCAAACGGTATTTTTACTCTTATCATGGTTGACCTGTTTATTTGTGCCTCGTGTCATCTTATCGATTATCCTTGAACTTTGCATTGTGATATCTCAAACAAGTTCATGCCAATCCATGTGTATTATTACCTTCACTTAATCAGCCATCATTATTTAACGGTCCTTATCTCCTCTCTTTCTTTAAACGAAGGTCACTGCTACAGCTGTCAAAGTAATATGAAGCACCCCAATGCTGATGCATACAGTGGTGGTCACTCAAAGGTTTGCAACTTGAAGGGAGAATGTCTTGGACCTAATATAGCGATCGCAGAGACTATGGATGACGTAAGTGTGATGTTTTTATTTCCTGGTAAGCTGGCGTTTGACATTTTCTGTTGCTGTGTTCATTTTTAATTGAATGAACGTCTTTTACAGTGGAAGGCTGAGGAAGCGAGGGTAAGACAAATGTTCAAGGTAAAGACGCTTCATCTTGTGTGGTACGTATATAATAACATGATGTTGGTTAGTTGGTTGATCAATTCCTGCTTGTGCATTTGTTTTCGTTAGGGCCTTGATGATCCAACTGTTGTGGCGCGACTCATGGAACCACCCAAGTTGAACTTCGGAGCAACCAAAGCCACCGATGAGGAAGTAGAACGTTTTATGAATTCGATCATGGAACCATACGATCCTAACCTTTGCAGCACTTATGGCATCCTCGATGCTAGCGCCGCAGAAAGATTTAGAGTGGCGCTAATGTAAGACCAAGGATGCTGCCCGGAGTTGTTTCACTTTCTTGTGAGTAGATGGTTTCCCATCAGCGAACCGTTCGATACCATGGTGTTTTGTGTTTCTAAGACACTCGTAGAAGAAGCTGAATGCTTATTTGGTTTGAAGATATGTACGACTTTTATTATGTGTGTATGGCAGTACTTGTTATGGCTGCTCGTATCCATTTTGAACAACTGCTTGGGTATGTCAAATATAACTGTGTCGATTTATGCGTGATGCGTTGAAGGAGAGAACACCGACCAGATGGACATATAAATACAGCAGCTCACCGAAACTTTTTTTTTTTTTTTTGAAACGGAAACTTGATGTCTTCTCGTTTGGTTTTGAAACAAAAAAGAAGGCTTAAGATGCTTATAATCCCCAAAAGGCAGAAAAAAGAAGCAGACGCCATTTCAGTCTAGTGTTGCATTGCCTGTCTATCACCTATTGTAAGGCTATAAGGAGATGTTGTAAGGGTTAATGCTCTTTGCCATTTCGGGCGGATCCATTTCATAAGAATTCTTAACAAGTGTGATTAAAACACAAGACACGAATCCACTGCAAATTCTAACTTTAGCAGAATAGAATGTTAACCAGAAGCAAGAACATCATTTACAGTAAACAGCATGCGTTCATGCTAATTCTAACTCAGGATGAATGATTTGTGGTCAGTAGCTAGCAGATTTCCCAGTCTACAAAAGGGAAAATGTTAACAGTTGTTTTGATGCAGAGGCGGGATGGTTTGTTTGATGGCTTCTGTATTCTACAGTATATTGTTGGCACCAATACAACAGGTTGAGGAATACAATACAGACTCCGGGCAGGCACCAATACAGCAGACCTTTTGCTGTTCCTCAGCCCACGTCCTCTCTTCTGTCACTTGTCATCGGCGCCATTGGCAACTTCACCCTGGTGTTCTTCATGATAGCAGACCCAGCGCTGCTCACCCTCTGCTCGACAGCAGCCAATGCGGACTTGGTCTCGTGGGACGCCCGCAACTTGTGGTCCATCTCCCTGGCCTTCTCATTTCCCAAAGTAATTTGCCCAATCTTCTTGTCGATGGCGGGCACCTTGGCACCAGCAGTGGGTGTGAAACCGCCATGCTTCTCATCGAAAGATTTTGCCTTGCCGACAGCGTCTTTGCCCACCTTAGCGAGCACAGTGCTGACAACATCTTCTGCCAAATTGTCTTCACCAACTCGGTCTCTGTCACCAATCATCTTACAACATACCATAATATGAGAATTCATTCAATTAATAATGTGCACAAGATTGAAAGAGAACACCGCTATCGTGCTGCCTATGCACTACTAGAATAAGGTTGTTAGTACACTAGTGGGCAGACATAAACCTACCTTTGCTGCACCAGCATCAGCACTACATGACTCAAATTCAATGAGATGAATACATGTTGTCAACCACAATAGAGCTTTCAACTCAAAAATAAATAAATCTTAGCGCTAAGCAAATCACAACTCAAAACCCAGGATTATTACTGTTTGATGCTAATAGCGCTGCAAACTTACAATGCATTTATTTCATTCATGGTTTTACAAAAAGAGAAGATGCACAAGTACGTTTTCAGTGAAATTAAAGAAAAGCACAAATGACCAGACCCAGATGCACAAATGCAGACTATCATATGTGACAAGTTCAATAAAGGACATCATCACTAAACCAACACACTAAAAAATGTAAATAGGGAAAAACACAAAATCGGGGTATCACATACCAGTGGAGCAGAGGAGGTAGGGGGTGGCTGATGCTCAGGAGCAGGTTGGATGATAACAGAGAGATCAAGTAAAGTTGAACCCTGTTACAACAAAACGGAATGTCATTTCAGAGACCATTTTTCTAGGATAATAACGTCCAGCTTGGTCTGCTGCCCCTCTAGAGTCGCTGTGGTCTTACCTTTTTTTGGTGTACGTGCATGTATGTTAGCTGCTGTAGCTGCATGCTGTTCCTCCGCCAAACCCTTACTGCAACCGGACATGGACTTCATTTGCACAGCCAACAAACCATCAACAGCTAGGTTACCCGTTGCATGATCAGCAGCAAGCTTATGACGCCAAGCTGAGCTTCCGTCCGCCCGACGAGCCCCCCGGCCACCGCGTCCACGGACCGAAGATGCAGTACTCTCCGGTGTCTTCATCTGGTTCCAGACCGCCAGTGTTTGCAGCCGTGGATTGGGACGCCCAGCAGCCACGGATCCACCGTCGGAAGGCTTCGGGCGAGCAGCATCCACGGAGGGAGCCCTATGTGCGCCCCCACCGACCACCGGGTTCACCTCGGCCACCAGCGACTCCTTGCCGGCCTCGTGCGCAGATGACGACGACATCCCAGCAGACGGCGGTTCCGTAGACGCGTGGGGTTTGCGATCCGGCGGCTTGCGTGGTACCTTCGGCACTCCCTCCGTAGCCCTAGATGAGTTTGTGTAGGGAGGAGACATTCTTTCCTTGCGGCTGGGGTTAGGGCGTCCCGGATCCTCCTCGCTCCGTGATTCAGCAGGACTCCACCCCTCATACTCCAGGAAATATACGGGATCGCAGCGCCTGGGGGCGCCGTGCGATCGATCTGCGGACTCAGCCGCGGCTGTTCCGACGCCCAGCCTAGACTGAGACGCGGAGGAAAGGCCACACACAGCCGGCGCGGCGGCCGGCGGTGGTGGCTGCGGGGCGGTCGCCTCCAGATCGCCAAGGGCGAGAAACCCTAGCATAGACATAGGACTTCAGCGTATGAGTAGTCCTAGCTGGCCAGCGCTGCAACACATAGGCCCGGATGATCTCGTTGGTACAGGCATATGATAAAACTAATCTAATGGGATTTTGGATTTGCGGAACTGAAAATTAAATCTAATCTAGAGATCTGATCAAACCTTTGATTGATCGGGTGCCGCGCCTCCGTGGAGAAGAAAAAAATAGGGTTTTTTACAACCATTATTTTTATTTCTTTTCTATATCATATCACAGAAACCTTTCGCTTTGAAATGTGGAGAGATGATTGAGTGGACTAAAGCGGCGGATTGCTAATCTGTTGTACAATTTTTTTTGTACCGAGGGTTCGAATCCCTCTCTTTCCGCTCCCTCGGATCATTTGGGACTTTCGAATTGGAAAGAATTCTGGCCCCCGGATTTTCTCATAGATAAATATACGAGACAAATCCAATAAGAAAAGAAAAAGGAATTTTTACTCCTCGCGTCGTCATTAGATAAGGCGCGTTGCAGAAGTGGTGGAACGACTTAGGATCGGCATCGTGAGACTAACCGCTCTGATACCATATAGAAATTGTAGGATGAGTAATGTTTCTACTGTTGTATTGATCTGACCCAGGTATGGGATATATATAGAGTATAATATATGAGAGAGACTTGAAATAGGGGACAAGTCGTATATGGTTTAAAGCAATCTTATCTCTATCTCCTAATCTCTAACTTAAACATAATTATACTTCTAACAGATGTGTCGGCTACAAAGTATCAATTTGAGTACCTTCAGGACAAAACTTTTGGAAAGGTCATGTGCGGGGAAGGCTAGTTCATCACTATGGCTAGGAGGGCCACCTGGATCAAATTGGTCATCATTTCTTTTTCTACGAGAAAACTTCCAATCTATTCATCTTCAATCATGGTAGTACAACGAACACCAGAAATAAAAGATACATTCATATCCGTAGACCACCTAGCGACGACTACAAGCACTGAAGCGAGCCGACGGCGCGCCGCCATCATCGCCTCTCCATGCCAGAGTCGGGCACAACTTGTTGTAGTACACAATCGAAAAGTCGTCGTGCTAAGGCCCCATAGGACCAGCACCCCATAACAGTAACCACCACCGACGAAGAATAACGTAGATCGAAAGGATCCAAACCAAAGACACACGAATGTAGATGAACAACGGCGAAATCCGAGTAAATCCATCAAAGATAGATCTGCTGGAGACACACCTCCACACGCCCACCAAAGATGCTAGATGCACCGTCGAAACGGGGGCTAGGCGGAGAGACTTTTATTCCATCTTTAGGGAGCCGCCGCCATCTCGTCTTCCTGAGCAGGACACAAAACCTAATAAGATTAAAAAAAGGGACTAAAAACGGAGCCCTCCCGCCGGCCCTTGTCAGAATCCACCGCGCCTCCATGACCCTAGGGCCACCGGAGACGAGGCGGACCTGCGCCGGCGCCGGCGAAAGGCACGAACCCTAACTAACATTTTTTTTTCTTGGAGGAGGAGGAGGAGGCAATTGGTCGTCATTTCGCAAAGCCATTTATCACCTCACGCCGTTGATTGTGCCAAAATGAATGTTGAAGGCGATCATCAAGCTCCAACATGCATTCCTTTGAAGTGGGTGAGACAGTGTCAAAGGAGGGAAATGCAAAATAATATGGGACCTTGTTCACAAACCAAAGGACATAGGAGGTTTGGGTATTGTGGAAATGGAAACAGATGGTCGTGGCTTGCTTGGAAGGACCTGGGGCGCGCTTGGGTTAGCTTGGGCCACCCTTGCGATGGAACTGACATGGATCTCTTTATGAGCGTACCTCCATTACTGTTGGCAATGGCAAGAAGGCGCCCTTTTGGCATTCTCCATGGCTTGGGGTCGAAAACCCAAAGACATTGTCCTTTCCATCTTCACAATTTCCAAGCGAAAAAGTGAATCCATATAACAAGCCTTGGAGAACGACCATCATCACTATTCACTAGATTGGGCCTCTCGGTCCAACACATCATCAATTTTTTGAGCTTTGGGTCTGCCTCTTGGGCTTAAATCTCAATGACGACGTTGATGATGAGATTGTATGTAATCGCACCATCAGGAGATTAGTACTAGACTTCTTTGGCCTACAAGGCCCAACTGTGCACCTGAGTTGCTTCCTTTATGAAGCTGTCAATTTGGAAGATTTGGGCACCGTCAAGGCATATTTTTTCTGCATGTCTTGTCATTCAAGACCGAGTGTGGACTCTAGATAGGCTTTAGCCTTTTTGAGTTAAAACGAACCTTTATTTATTAGCGATAACCACTATATCATTTGTGAGAAACATTACAATTTCACTAAGAGGTTCCTCAAACCAATCCGAAGTCAAAGAAAATCTAATTAATCTAGCAAGTTCATGTGCTACTTTATTTGCCTTTCTATTACAATATTCAAATTTAGTCATGATAAAAGCACATGCATAACAGTCATCAAAAATTGCCACCGCCACTCCCGCTGAGTGCCCTCCGTCATGCATGGTCTCAATCACCTCCAGATTGTCAGAGTTGATGATTAGGCGATTACATCCCGCCCTTCACGCTAATGTTAGGCCAAATTTGAGAGCTAAGGCCTCTGCCATGAGAACATCCGCGCAGTAGTCGATCTTTCCATTTCCTCCTGCAATAAACCTAATTTTTTTCGTCTCTCAAGACTGCCCCCATCTTACCCTTCAGCATGTCATGGTCAAAAGAGGCGTCAACATTGAGTTTAAAAAAACCCCTAGGAGGACATTGCCAAGCCCCCTTTTTCATGGATGCCTTTGAAGATGATGCATTTACAAAATTACATGTAAGAGCTATGATCCCCATTGATATCTGAGTCGCATCCTGAGTTAATCTTTGTGCATTAATATCCGTCTTTCCCACCATAGATACCAAGCTGAGATAGCTATTATTTCTCGAACATTTTGGTATCGCATAATGCACAATTCTTGATCTGGAAGGAGTAATAGGTATTCCATTGTCGTAGATAGGCTTTAGCCTCGCGGATGGCCAAATTGTAGTTTATGCCAAGTTTGCAAGCTGGCACCGGCGGCTCATCTACTTTTCAAGTGCAGATACACGAGGCGGATTTGGGCTGACATCAAGAATTGGCTTTGCCTAACACACATCAACTTTGAAAATTCGAGCAACTTCAACTCGGTTAAAGATTAGTGGTACTCATCCATGAGATGGTAAATGGCAACGATAACGTGAGGAAATGTGTCTCGTCCATGATTTTGTTGGCGTCATCGGAGGTTTGGGATGAGAGAAATACACTGAGTATTTAGAAACGTGCTATCCATGCCAAGTGTAATAGCGAGTGGGATTAAAACGGAGACTGCACTTTGGGGCTTAGCGGGGCCATTTTTGTAACTTGTAAAGCTTTTGTCTTCATTTAAAAAAAAAATCAACCGTCATGCATGCACTGATCACTGATCAGGGCAAGAGCAGAGAATGCGTACACCATTGGGATGAAAGGAAAAGCACACGCCACTCTCCATGCATGGAAGAACACACAGATATACTACTGAAGAATAACACGGGGCGTAATGCACGTTCACATATGCCGATATGCCGCCGGCCTCGGTCGGGCCACGGCTAGTAGTCAACCTCCACGTTTTGTTTATGGGGTTTTCAGTTCAGCTGACAGTCCAACATTCCTTGCGACAGCCAAATTATTCAATATGGCTTGTCCCTATCACAGGACACGTACTACGCTTGAAGTGCTGGTCTACCATTATTTTCTTCTCCTCTCTTTTCATTTTCTTTTAAAAATTGCAGGAGGAAAATGTTCTTACGTAAGTCCATATTATGTCCACCGAGTAGGAATTCTGGAGGTGCACTTAGCGTGCATTTTTCAATTCTGAAGTGTTTGAGCACGGAGCGTGCATTTTTCATTGTGAAAACTCTTTTTATCCTAATTCTTTCTCCCTGTTAATATTCTTTGCAACTTGCATCTCCATCGATTGAACGATCAAACACAGACGAGGTCAACTTTGCACCCTTGGAAACAAAAGAGGGTGATCATCTCTCTTCTAGTGCACCCTACGTACCGATCTAAGTGTGCCGAGTGAAGAATAAACCGAAGTTAAACTGATTGAACAAAGTAACGCTAATATTCTAGGTGAACCCATCGATATACAATTGTGTAGGATCATTCCCAATCCCCAGAAGCAGTAAAATCCATGTCGTCGAACGTGGAATTGTCGACGGTCGGCGCCCAGTCCTTGGCACGAGAAGAATTGTCGTTGTCCTTTGTTCCTCCTTCCTGCGAAGCCAGACTTGCAGACCTGCACGTTTACCGTTGGAAATGGTCAAACGACTGTCAATTATGAAGTGAGTAATTAAGCTACATACTATCTTAAAAAGTAGGCCATGTGTCGTGCTGAAAAAACACCTGCACGTGTATCTAGTGACTGGTGGGAGCATAAATTCAGCTAGGCAAATCACTGGGCACGTAAACAAACACTTGCCTCTTTCTTTTCTTCTGGAAGAAGCGCGTGGACGACGAAGACGGTGCCTGGGGCAGCGCATCTGCACATGAATGGTTAGAAAAACGGATCTCAAAGCACATCTCCCTCTCTTCCTCCTCTGGCCTCTCTCTCTCCTCTCTCTTTCTCCTCCCACGCATGGATCCATTAATGGAGGCAAATTAAACATGCTTATATGTGCACGAGTTGAGACGGCGTACATACCTGGAATGAAGTTGGGGGAAAGGCGTCCATGATCTCCGGCGGCCGGCACATCGGCGACTTCATCCACTAGCTCGTCACCTCCTGCGATGATGAGGCGGTCGGCGAAGTCGAGCTGAGGCTCAACCAGAACACCCTCCAGCCAGTTCGCGAACCCCCCGTCGCTGTCGTCGTCGGCAGCAGGGGGGGCCGCCACGGCCCGTTCGACGACGGCATCCACAAGCTCGTCCCCTCCTGCAATGACGAGGCGGTCGGCGAAGTCGAGCTGAGGCCCAACCAGAAGAACACCCTCCAGCCAGTTCGTGAACCCTCCATCGCTGTCGCCGCCGGCAGCAGGGGCCGCCGCCGCTGCGGCCCGCTTCGCGCAGCAGGGGCTTTTGGCGTGCCGCCGGAGGTGCGAGGTCCCGTGTTTCTTTGCGCTGGCTTGGAGGGTGGTGCCGCACCTCTTGCACACCGCCATGGCACCCGCGCCGGTGCCGCCGGAGGTGCGAGGTCCCGTGTTTCTTTGCGCTGGCTTGGAGGGTGGTGCCGCACCTCTTGCACACCGCCATGGCACCCGCGCCGGTGCCGCCGGGCACGATGACGCGGTCGAAGTAGTTCCACACCGAGGGTTTGCGCCCCCCAGTGTTGCCGTGCTTCGCCGACGCCATGATCCAAGCTCCTTGCTCCACTGCACGTACGCCGTGGTGCGTAGCTAAGCTAAACGACCGGCTGCGAGGAGGAAGGGAGCACGTGGCCGGCCGTCGATAGGGAGAGAGAGAGAGGGCTTAGCTAGGCTTGTTCGCTGTTGTCTGCTGACATTGGCTGCCGGTGACAGGTGTATATATGCTGCCACGTACGGGCCAACCCAAGGCAGGCCCGAGGGCGTGCAACTATGTATCGCTCCAGGGCTGGAGCTCCTGCCTAATGAATTGCACCTTGGAATGCATCCTAGCTAGTGTTCTGCTGCACATGCCGGCGCGCGGCAGCAAAGTGGTTGAACGGGAGAAGGTGACGAGAGACGCTGGCCCGTTTATTTGCACCAGGCCACCAACCACGCTAGCTTTTTTTTTAGGTGTAACTAGGGATTTTATTGATCAACCAAAGCCTGGCCACAAATAATGTCTGACGGGTTCCCTAGCCACAAATGGCGTCCAGTAGGGAGAGACGAGGCTGCCTTTGTCAAGGCATGAGCCTCAAAGTTTGCCTCCCTACTTTCAAAACGAAACTTAACTTCTACAAAGTATGTAATTCTAGCTTTAATCTCCTGAATTACAAAAGCATAAGAGGAAGAAGACGCCGCCCCCTTAATATCCGAGACAACCTGCATGCAATCCGAGGCTATTATCACATGTGTCAACAGAAGATCTTGAGCCAAGGCAAGCGCCTCATTGCACGCGTGAGCTTCCAAGCTTGGGGCGTCGACTAGGCCGTCAAAGACCACCGCTGAAGACCCCAGATAGTTGCCCTCTTTGTCCCGACACACAGCAGCAGATGCACCAGTTCCTCCTTGGCGAGAAATAGCCCCATCTACATTGATCTTCATCGCATCTTCTCCCGGCGGGATCCACCTGCGTGGCCTTGGTAGCGTCGGCTGTGTAGGTCCCGTAGGTGCACGTTTGGTAGCAATCTCCAGATCCTCCACGTACCTGTTCACAAAACTCATCGTTGAAAGTGGGCTTTGGAATTCGTCGCCGTGAATCGCTTTCCTTCTAGCCCACCAGATCGCCCACATGGTGATGAGTACCCTTGCAAGGTCCTTTTGATTCAAAGTGTCAAAAAGCTAGAACAACCAAAGCCTTGCATCTTCACTCCTGTTTGATATCACATGCTCCAGGGTCTCCTCATCTCCTAGTACCCACACACATCGTGCCATCCGGCATTCAAACAAGGAATGACACAAGGAATCCACCTCCTCATCGCAGAGTCCGCAAGCTGGGGAAGTGGCCATGTTTCGCTCTTTGCTGACTACACCAGTCGGTACCGACATCTGTGCTAGTCTCCATACAAAAACCCTTATCTTAGACGAGACTTTAACCTTCCATAGTTGAGACCATGCTTTGCTTTCAGCATCCACATTTGAGTGGCTCGTCCTGTGTTCTAACCAATCCTCTCTCTGGTGTTTTATACCATTGATCATCTTGTATGCTGAATGCACGATAAACACCCCTTTCCTATCATAGTGCCATGCCCAGAAATCATGTTGCACTTGGAGACTTAGTGATATATTCATTATGGTATCCACATCCGGACTGACGAAATGCTCGCTTAGAACCTGTTTGTTCCATGTACGCATTGTGGCATCAATTAACTCTGAAACGAGTTGCGGCGGATCAGGTGATATGGTGCATATGGGCTTCAGCTTATAGTCACGCGGCAACCAGTTGTCCTCCCATATGCGGGTATCTGTGCCCGACCCGATCCTCTTGATTAATCCCAGAACGAGCAATTCTTTCCCTTCCATCAACAATCGCCAAACTTGGGAGGGATGTGCGCCTTGCGTAGCATCAAGTATGTTGCCTTCCGGGTAATAGCGAGCTCGTAAAACTCGAGCACTCAATGATTCAGGATCTTGCAATAGCCGCCATACTTTCCGGGCTAATAAAGCCAGGTTAAAAAGCTCGATGTTCCGGAATCAAATTCCACCCATATATTTTGGTTTGCACATGGTCTTCCAAGAAACCCACGCTGGCTTCCTTTGACCCCGTTTACTGCCCCACCAAAACTTCCAAAGAAGATTGTTTAGGTGTTCAATTAGGCCTTGGGGCAACTTAAAGCATGACATTGAGTAAGTTGGGATAGATTTCGCTACAGATTTGATGAGCACTTCTTCCCCCCCCCCCCCCCAACTGATAAACATTTCTCCATCCATCCTTGGATGTGCTTCCAGATTCTGTCCTTCAAGTATTTAAAACCTCCCTCCTTTTTTACCTACATCTGTGGGCAGTCTGAGATATTTCTTTGATAGTGTTTCATTGTGGACATCTAGAACGTCTTTTATCTCTTCTCGTGTGGCTTCTGGCACACCCTTGCTGAAAAAAATCGAGGATTTATCGGTGTTAATACGCTGTCTCGAAGCTTCACAATACATTCTCAGCACCTCTCGTACTTGTGCAGCGCTCTCACTGTTAGCTTCCTAGAACAAGAGACTGTCGTCTGCAAAAAGTAAATGGTTGATTGCTGGAGCAGAATTTGCCACATACAGCCCTCGGATCCCCACCCCTTGGGCCTTTAACAAACACGAGAGTCCTTCCGCTGCTAACAAGAATAGGTACGGGGATATGGGATCCCCTTGTTGGCCTGAAATCATGTAGACTGCCACCATTAAAAAGAACTGAAAAAGTGACTGATGGCACGCACCTCATAACCATCTCTATAAAACGTGGACTAATGCCCATCTTCAACATTACTGCTTTCAAGTAAGGCCACTCAAATCTATCATATGCTTTCATCATATCCAACTTCAGAGCCACAAAAAGATTTGCTTTCACTCTCCTGGTCTTCATATAATGTAGGCACTCATAAGCCGTTATGAAGTTGTCCTTGATAAGACGTCCAGGCAAAAAAGCAGACTGCTCCTCAGAAATTACCTCGGGGAGAATAATCTTCAGCCTGTTGGCTAAGACCTTTGACACAATCTTATAGATCACGTTACAAAGACCTATATGCCGAAATTGTGCTAACATTTTTGGACTAGCTATCTTGGGAATAAGAACGATGAACGTACGGTTAATATCCTCCGGTGAGTCCTCTCCATTGAGCAATCTTATAATCACGCCGGTTACCTCATCACCACAAACATATGAAAAAGTGCCTCTTTTACTTCCTCTTTTGTGTATTGTGCGTTGAGCCTTGCATTCATATTACCATCAACTCTAACAGGAATGTGTGACAAAACTTCCTCTATGCCTATACATCCTTCCGATTTGTACAAGTTTCCATAAAACTCATTCGTCATCTCAGCCATCTCCTCCGAGTCAGAAGTGATTGTCCCATCAAGCTTCTGAAGCTGTGTTATGGTATTCTTGGCCCTTCTAGCACTCGCTTTCCTCTGAAAATATTGTGTATTGCTGTCACCCACGGATAGCCAGTCCATGCGTGATCTTTGTCTCATGATAATCTCCTCTCAGAACGACAGCTCAACAATCTGGTCCAAAACCCTTTTCTCTTCCTCTCCCGGCCCAACACGAGTCGGATCCTCTCTAAGCACAATCAGCTGCTGCCGCAGCCTTCGCAGCTCATGTCTAACTGAGCCAAAATGACAGCTTGCCCCAATGTTTCAAAGCAGTCCCTACCGAGGACAGCTTGGCCGCAAGCTGCGCCAAAGTTTCCGCCGGCTGATCCCAATTACAAGCCTGCTGAAGTGTGTCACCGAACCTGTCATCACTTTCCCACATGCATTCATAACGAAATAGCCTCTTCAAAGCAATTCTTTGATTGCTTGCCTCCATCTCATTGATCAATAAAATTGGGCTATGATCTGATTTTGCTGCAGTAAGATGCTCAACCGTAGCATACAGGAATAAAGCTGACCAACTAGCAGTAGCCAACACTCTGTCGAGCCTTACCCTACAGTATTCTCCCCCCACAATTTTCTTCTCAAAAGTCCAATCCAAACCTTTATAGCCAAGGTCCGCTAGCTCACATACATCAACTGCTTCTCTGAAGCACTCTATATGAGCACTTTCTCGTTCATTTGGACCCATTTGCTCTTCTGGCCTCAAAATTTCGTTGAAATCTCCCATGCAGACCCATGGCAGTGCATTCTCCCCACGTAATATTTTCATGGTATCCATGTCTTGTACCTCATGCTCCTATCTGCTGCACCATAGAAACAAGACAAACGCCAGGGGTCCTTTCCCGACATTTTCACCACTGAATCAATATGATAGCGAGAATAAGTCTTTATTTCAAGATCAACATTATTTTTCCAAAACAAGCATAAACCTCCACTCCTACCACTACTATCTACTCCAAAACGACCTGAAAAACCTAAAGTACCTGCCAATCCTTCCACACGGTACTTTGCCAACTGCGTCTCCACAATACAAAGCACCGCCGGCGCACACGCCTCCACGAGATCGCAGAGCTCCCTAACCATCGCGGGGTCGCCAATCCCGCGGCAGTTCCAACACAAAAGCTTCATTGGGCTCGGCGGTCCTCCTCGAGGGAGGCCGCCTTCTCATCATATTCCGCATCTTCCTCGTGACGCCTATCATCCTGCTTCCTCCTCTTCACAATCGGGGTTCTCCCTGGTGTTGAGGATGTCGCCTGGTGTGTATCTTCTCCTCCATTCTCCAAAAACAAGACCGTTTCGGCCACCTTGCCCGAGAGGTTAGGGAGGCCTTGTCCTGTCACATTGACTGACCCATCTGCACGCACGAGTATTTTGCGGGCGTTCGGGTTCTCCTCTGAGTTGACCTGATGCATGTAATCCATGGTCTGTGATCCTCCATCCTCCCCTTCAAAATCCCTCCTATCTCCCTCCCTCTCTCCTCTACCCTGTCTGTCCCTCTACCTCCTCTTCGACCTAGACCTCCAGACCTACCTCCTCTTCCCCTTCCTTCCATACTACCCCTATCTCCTGTAGTGTAAGCCGGCTGGTCCGCGCTCCACAGAAGCCAATCTCCCCATTCACAAGTGTGCGCGTCATGAATTTCGTCCCCGCACTCCTCCACTGTATGCCCCATCAAACCACAGAAGTAGCAAAAGTCCGGCAACCTCTCATAATAAACAAGGTATTTCTTCCTCTTTTGAAGTGTGATCGGAACAAAACGCACAAGTGGTGTGTCAACATACACAAAAACTCGTGCTCTCAATGTGCTTGAAGGGTTTATCTTGCCCTCATTGACTGTCACTGTAAAAGGTGGTTCCCCAACTTTGGCAGCTACCTTTTCTGCTAATTCTTTCTTAGCTGTCAAACCGTCCGGCAAACCCTTAATTCGAGCCCATACTGGAACTTTATTAAGTTTGTATTCTGCCACATCAGTAAAACCATCATATTCCTGTACTATTACCGGAGCATAACGGAAGATCCATGGCCCCCCATCCATAATCTGCTTCCAATCGCCGAGACAATGGCACTGGAACAAGAAGAGATTGGGTCCTTTAACATTAAAAGTCACACCCTGCGCAGCCGCCCAGGAGTTCTGCATCGGCCTCAATAGCGCCGCGTGACTGAAAGGTTTGGTGGTATGGACACAAAACAATCCTAGCCACCTCACCCCCTTGATCACTTCCTCTACCTCCCCTGACAGGTCAAGATCATCCTCCTCTCCATGCAGCTTCATACCTGCAAATTTGTCCTCCAGATCCGGTTCCCGGCCGTAGTAATCCCACTCTTCATCTTCCTCCTCTACCTCTTCTCCACCCCTACTCCCGCTACCTCCCGATGGACCCCTGCTAGTCGCCCCTTCACTTGCCATCTTGAGTTCTCCGCTCTGCCTCCTGTCCCCGCTGGATCGCCTTCCTCGCTCACCGCTGCCTTCATCTTCTCTGCCTCCCCCATCACCACCGTTGGCGGTGGATTCGCCATGCAAGCGAGACTCGCACTCTTGCTCGTGATGTTGATCCCCCTGACACCCGATAGACTCGGCCGCCGTGATTTTTTACGTGGACTCCCTCGTCGCCGCCGGAGGATAGGTGGAACCCTAGATCACCTCTAGGGGAAAACTCATACCAACCACGCTAGCTAGCTAGCTAGCTCTGACCACGCAGAACCTGTTTTGCTTATCGCGGTTGCGTGTTTTCGTCGGCCCGACGGACGTCCGTGCTGCGAACCTTCCTACAACATTTGTTACACACGTTGCCTCGGGCCTCGGAGGGGAATAGCTTATACAGTAATAGTCAAGTTTCACGTTTGAATTATGCTGAGTGTGCAACGTTCCATGCGTGCCAAATACTTGTTCAACATTGGCGTCGACCCCTATTCTATTATTATATGTTCCAGCTTTTAGAAATAGACATCTCTCTCTCTCTCTCTCTCTCTCTCTCTCTCTCTCTCTCTCTCTCTCTCTCTCTCTCTCTCTCTCTCTCTCTCTCTCTCTCTCTCTCGTTTGTACTAATACACTACTACAGTATAATTTTACGTTGCAGCTTCTGGAAATAGGGTTAATGGCATTCCACTACTTCCAGGATTTATACATGAGGGGAGGGGAGATGACAATCTCAGCTAACATAAAAAATTATCTTTTTGTTAGGAGCATAATATTTTCATCAAGAATTCTTACATTACCGATTTATACAATTGGGGTGGGGTTGGGATATGAAAATTTCAGCTAACATAAAAAAATTATCTTTTTGTTAGGAGCATGATATTTTCATCAAGAATTCTTACACTACCGATTTATACAAGAGGGGAGGGGAGGGGAGGGGAGATGACAATCTCAGCTAACATAAAAAATTATCTTTTTGTTAGGAGCATAATATGTTCATCAAGAATTCTTACATTACCGATTTATACAAGAGGGGAGGGGAGGGGTGGGGAGGGGAGATGACAATTTCAGCTAACATAAAAAATTATCTTTTTGTTAGGAGCATAATATTTTCATCAAGAATTCTTACATTACCGATTTATACAAGAGGGGAGGGGAGGGGAGATGACAATTTCAGCTAACATAAAAAATTATCTTTTTGTTAGGAGCATGATATTTTCATCAAGAATTCTTACATTACCTCTATTAGGACTGTTTTCACGAATATTCAATGCTTGCTTATCATTCCATTGATAGAAGAAGTTGAATAAAGAACAAAAGATGGGTTACATCACATGGCACAACCGCAAGATGGAGTACATGTGCACAGATCAGAGAAACATGGGATGCTTGGAGAAACAACCCAAACGAAGACAATGTCGCAAAGCTTGAAATCCAATACCAAATATGTCACAAGCAAATAAGATGACACCTTCAAGAAGGGAAACGACGCCGTGACGTCGCCGTCGTTCGGTACGAGGAACTGGACCTGGGGTTTCCCGTGCTCTTTAATTAGGGGCACGGAGAAAAGGATTTTTTGCTGGATTGTCATCGGTGATATTCTGCTTAGTGGCTTGTGGGTCAGTTGGATCGAAGTTTTCAACGCTAGATAGGGGGATCCGAGAGAATCGACCTGTGATTGAATGGTTATGAAGGCAGTAGTACCCCAGCTCACCATGGCTCTGGTGTCTTATAAAGGCGAAATATTCTTTTAGTATGAGGCAACGTTCTCGTGAGTAGCGAGGTGTCTATGGTTACTTTGTTATTTTGCATACCCGCCAGCTCAGTCTATGCATGTGTACGTTCATAGAGGTGAGTGTGTGTATATACATATATGTTGTTTAGCGTCTGTAATTGTACAGTGTTTCTCAAAAAAGAAAAGGAATTCGAAGTTGAAAGAATTATTTTGAGAAAACAATGCACAGACTGACCTTGTGGTAAGCAATCTTCAAGGTCGAAGATAATTCATGGGACATGTGGTAAGCTATCTTCAAGGTCCAAGATACGAGAAATACTAGCAAAAGTATAGCTACAAATGTTAAACCGGGAACAAAAGATAAAATAAGATGCCTGATTCCCTTTTACGAATACGAACTAGGGCAATACGCGGGGCAAATAGCTCCCATGCGACGTCGTTGGTGTGAATTGTCTCTGATGCGACGTAGTTGGTTGTAATAGCTCACATGCAACATCTGCGTTGGAAAAAATAGCTCCTATGCGACACTGCTGCCTAATCCAAAGACACATGTTTAAAACTCGAATCAGGTGAGCGGGACCCACAGCATGGGACCCACTAACTTATCCAACTCAGCATTGGTCAGGTGAGCGGGACCCACAGCGTGGGACCCACTAACTTATCCAAGTCAGCATTGGTACAAGAGGATACCGAGCCGTGCCCCGAGCCGTGCAGCACTCGCGCCCATCCTCCCCCTCCCCCCTCCCGACCGTTGTTCTTCTTCTTCTCCGTGACGGCCAGCAGCAACGCTCGTTCGGCAGCGACCTAGCAATGTCGAGCTCCGCTTCAGCCTCCCGCCGATCATGGCGGCGCTACTGGCGTAGTGCCCATGACAAGGTGCCCTGCATGCCCACGTATCGCACCCACAGGCGGCTAGTCACAACGACCGACAAGAATGGCAACCTTGGGCGGGAATTCGTGAAATGCGAGAGCAAACCAGAGCAGGGAAAGGTGAGATTTTACTTCTCAATATGCCAATTTTGGTTTTTGTCTCCCAATTTCAAATTTGACCATTTTTCCCCATCGGATTTGGGATTTAGGGTTCATCTTTCCGATTTCAGAAATTGAAGCAATGCACCCATTTTGAGTGGCTAGATGAGTACATAGAGCGGATTCAACTGGAGGGTGCATCAGGGGAGCTCGATTTACCGTTGGAGGTGGAGAAGTTGGGCAAGTTTGGATCGGGCGCATCTGGATCTGGCAATTCCATTGGGGCGCCCGCCCTTCCATGGGTGCTACTGTGGGGGATGCAGGAGTGGCCAGAGCTGAAGAAGCTGAACAAGCAGATGAAGAAACTCATCGAATTGCAGAAGCAGGGCAATTTGATGGGGCTGATGGCCGGACTTTTTTATGTTTGTGTAGTTACTCTCGCATTTGTTTATGTGATGATAATTAGTCGTAAGTGAATAGATTGGGCATCATTTGTAATCGTAATGATATGTACATTTGAATAAAAGTGTTGCGCTATACGAATTCGGCATGTCTTCTCCACTCTGTTTTGTTTTTTCAGTTCTTCAGTTCGTCATCAGTTTCAGTTTCAGTTTCAGTGGTAGAGGGAGAAAAGGAAAAAAAAGGTTTGTCCACAGTTGCCCGAAAAGGCCCGGCCCATATAGAAGTTAGGCAGGGCCGAATAGAACATATCCAGGCCCATTGATAAAAGAAGTGTAGCCAGTGCAAAAAAGGTGCAAACGGTCATTGACATCGATATATCTTTTCGGCTTTAGGTTATTTCACAAATGTTAAGTTTCCTGCCTTCACCTTTTTTTAGATAACTCATCTGGTAATTATTTGAGCAATTTTTATGCATAAGCTATCGTGTCCGATTGTAGGGGCCCGTGTTGTTTGGCTAAAACAAAATGTTGGTTCTAGTTTATTTCAACCAAGGTTGGTTCTAGTCTTTGTGAACCAAAAAGTTGCAATTGTTTGGTTCTAGTTTATTTCAACCAAGCACCATTTTTTAATATTTTTCTGACTTGTTCTATGGTGTTTTCAAAGTTTTTACTCGTGTGTTTCAACCGAAAAAGGTTGTGCCCCTCCCAAAAAAAGAAGACATCTAGTGTGCCCCTAGTAGCATCTCCTTACAACATAGAGGGGCATCCCCTTACAACATATAGTGCATAAAACATAAAAGGGAGATAATTAACTAGACATGTGCTAACAACAACTTATATGATTGGATCATGTTTTAGTGCATTTTTAGTACACATGGCCACATAAATAAAATGCAATGGAGAAACTTTAGGACCGAAAAAACATATAGATAGATAGAGGGCATCGGGTACCCTAGTAGCATAGATAGATAGAACATATAGAGGGCATCCCCCACTACATATAGTTCATAAAACATGAAAGTAAAATAATTAAAACTAGATATATAGAAGACACGGGCACACACGCCCGAACCAACACAAACACAAACTAGATAGATGGAAGACTCACACTTGAACAACTCCTTGGCCCCTCCTCCTTGCCACTCCTTGGCCCATCCTCCTTGGGCCCCTCACTCGTCGTTCTCCGGCATCTGGTAGGGGAGGGTGTGCATGCCGTTGGGGTGAGGGAAGATGTTGTGGAAGTTGGTGAAGATGTTGTAGGTCGTGAACGCGATAAACTCGCATCCACACGAACACCTCCCGAGGAGGTGGTGAGCGTCGTGGGGTTAGTGAAGGTGACGTAGAGGCCGATGGCGATGCCGTTGGGCCCGGCGTTGCCATCGTCTTTGCTCGTGGAGGTGGAACATGGGCGGAGTGCCCGGAGGGAGGTGGCGGTAGCCGGCTTGGAGGAAGAAGCGAGCCAACTCTCTAGGGCCCCTCCACCTAGAGATGGCCCACACCCTCAGGCTATTCTCGACGACGACTCCGGCCGGGTACTGCCTCTCCGGCACGGTGCGAGGGCGACGGTAGGTAGGGCCGTTGAACTGCATGGTGGCTCGAGTGGTGGATTTGGCTCGAAAAGAAGAAGGGGAGGAGGCTTGAGAGATGAGTGTGAGAGGATGAGGAAATGGTGCCCTTTTATAGCCGCGTTCCAGCCATGGTCGATGTGTACACGGTGCCCCTTCTCGATCGTTTCTCTTCTCCGTTCGCACTGGCATAAGTAATTGTGGGCATTATATCAAAAACGGCGGGCAGAGCATCCAAAGAGGCACGGGCGGCACAGGCGAGATGCATCGTTTCGTGCACTTGCATCGGCGGTGACGCCGCGTGGGAAACAGGCCCGTTCATCCGCGTGTGACACTGAAAAAGGAGCTGCACCACCGACGCGTCCGTCTCGTTCAAACATGCATTTGTTAAAATAGCTTAGATGCGACGTACGTACCTATACGCTGCGGCCCTGCCGTGCTTTACTGCATCGATGCGTGCATGCAATCCCGCATGCAAATGGCTAGGTGTTCACGAGCAAAGAATAGCTAGGCTGCGACGTTGCATGGCATGCATGGGACAGGGATGGCCCAGATGTCATTGACCCTCTCGCATGCAGCCCATCCCCCCCTCTCGACGGCCGTGCGCACGCACGCCAGACTCTGCCGGGCCCGATCCGCTCGGCCCAACGGTCACTTAGATGCTCCCCCGCTCAACGTTATATGTTCGTCAGAGAGAAAAACGGTGGCCAATCAGATTGGAGCCCACGGATCGCCCCCGCGGAATCCTTCTAGAAGGCCTATCCGACGGCCGCAGTTTGGCGTTAGGGTTAGATCGACGGTGGACGTTTGGCGCTAGGGTTACATGGGGTTTGGAGGCAGTCAACGGGTTTTGAAAGGTTTGACCGAACATTCAAATGTGTATAACTAATTCAAAAAATCTAAAAAATGAAAAACCTCATGCATATAGCCTTTTTATGTTACATAGTTATGATATAAAATGATAAACTTGATCTAATGATCTTTGCATAAAAAACCTTCACAAATTGGACTATCTCAACGAGGTTGCATAGAGTTCAAAGGAGTGAGAAGAGGGTTTGAGGTTTTGAAAATGCAAAAAAATCAAAAACATCACCTTAGCTTCATTTTAGAGTGACTAAGGAGGATCTGAAGTTATTTTTGCATTTTAAATTTTTAAACTTGTTTTATTGCTGACTTTGTATTAAAGGGTGTTTTTTCAAAATAAATTAAATAATATGAATACTTATTCAAAAAAGGTGAGACTTCGTATTGATCCTATATAGGTATAATATAAGCTAAGAAAATCTTTTTGGATGATTTTGAGAAGGTCGAAAAAAACTTGCTTAGAAATGGGGCCGTTTTCCCTTACTTTGGAGCCTGTTTGGACAACATTTTCGGTGACTATGAGTTGGACTTCACAAAAGGGTTGGATTTATGAACTAAAGTGCATAGTAGTACATAAAAGCGATGCAACATCACAGAACAAACAAATGAACTCAAAAATATTGGAGATAGGTTCAAATTTGAATGTCGGTTCAAATTTGAATTTTATTTCAAGTCAAATCAACATCATAGCACATAAGTTTTCACATGAAAGAACATAAGTTTTCACATCAAATGACAACAAACTTAAGTTTTCACATCAAATTTGAATGATTTCGACTCTGTTTCTTTTGCTTCTTTCTACCACTTGATTTCTTCTGCTTTTTTCCACGGCGCATAGTTTGTTGATGCTGATGCTCTTGCTTTTTGGCCCCTTGCAAACTCCACTGGGCCCCCTCAACTTTTGGGGCCCTAACTTTTGCACCTGACCATGTCCCACTTCTTCAGTTTGCACTTCTGCAGATTGAGTAGATGGCACACATTGTTCAACTACTTCAGTTTGCAACTCAACACTTGGCAGCACAACCTCCAAACATGGCAACACAGTTGTCAAAGCAGATTCATGGCAGCACAATAGTTGCTTCATCTGCAACAGTTTCAGATTGCCCTAGCGTCTGCAAAACAGAAACACTTAGCTCATGTTCAGCAGTAACAGTTTCAGTTAGCTCCATATCTTTGTCACCAAACATTTTCTGCTTAGTGCTCTTTCTTCTATAGCCATTGAGTCTTGCTTTTTCAATCGCCAGCATTGTTCAACAACAAGAGGTGGGGCTTTTTCTGCACGCTTCCTCCTAAAAAATAAAGCATTTGACTTGGTTAGATACTAGAACAAGTAGCAAAATCAAAAACTTGCAAAAACAGTAACATAAACATACTTTGGCAAATATGGGTGCATATTTAACCTGGGTTTAGATGCCAAAAAAAGTATGGAATGCTCACATGGTTTTCCAGTGTGTTGCCACTCTTGGCAAGTGCACTCATGCAACTCAGTATTTACCACATGCCTCTTGCCACTCTTTGTATCTCTAACTTCAGCACCCCACAAGGAAGATTTCTCAACAGATAGATGTGAAAGATTTCTACTCCTGTTGACCACTTGTTGTACCACTTCTTTGGAAGCTTGTCCCCTTCAAAATATTAGCAATTTTTCCTCTTAACTCCCACAAACGCATGATCATGATCCTTATTTGATCCACCATGTCATGCACAGGCAAGTCTTTCAAATCCTTCACTTTGTTGTTAAAACTTTCTGCCAAGTTGTTATTGATATGATCACATTTTATGGCAGTATTAAAACCTGATCTATACCACAACAGAGAATGGTGGGTGTTCAACCATGAAGCAAATTCATTATCACTACATGATGCCAATATCTTACCAAGGTGATAGGAATGTGTACATGCAGTGTAGGATCTTGCTTCTTGGCCACATGCGCCCAAATTCATCTCCTCTGAATTTTTTATCAGATTCATCCACATATGTCCAAAGCACTCCCTCTGCTCAGCATGGGGGAAAACATTTTTTACTGCATTTTCCAACCCTTTACATGCATCCGTGTGGATGGCCAAAGGAGAAACTGGCCCTATGCATCTTTTCAGTTGCATCATGAACCATATCCATGATGCCTCTGTCTCTGATTGAAACATTCCTATTGCAATTGGGAACATCCAGTTGTGTCCATCTAGAGCATTGCATGCAGCCAACTGACCATTCCACTTTCCAGTCAAAAAGATGAGTCTATGCTCAAATATGGACGACAACCTGCTTTGAATCCATCTATGCAAGGCTTCAAACACATAAAAACTTGCTGAATAAAACCTTGCCATCCTCTGTTACCTCTGTATCTATCTCCACCACACTCCCAGGTGACCTCTTCTCCACCTCTGCTTTAAAACTATACAACATCCTAAATGTATTTGCCCAGTCACCATACAATGATTTCATGTCCCTTTGTTTTGCTTTCCACACTGTGGTATATTGCAGCTGGATGGGGTACAGCTTCTCCAAGTCAACTTTAAGCCTCTTTGCAGTAGTGTTTGGAGTCTTGGCTAAAATAGGAGTAATCTTCTCTGTAACCCAAAGCTGTGATGTCATCTTTGAAACTCTCTGTGAAGTGGTCATACATGTATGCTGGTGTGGTATTTGATTTACCCTTCTTGTACTTCCATCAGGTTGTAGTCCGCGGACAAGTACCATTTGCAAGGATTGCCACCACCATCATAACCTTTGCACCGAGCATAAAATTTCTTTCGGTCAGTCCACATAGTCTTGGCATCAAACTCTTTTTTCACTGCATAGGTCCTGAAAGACATCCTAAACTCATTCATGCTTGGCCACAACTTCTCCACCTCAATAACTGGGTTCTCTTTGTCATACAAACAAATCAGCTCATTATCATCTGCATCATCCACATCATTTGCAGCCTCTCTCATCAGTTGTTCTTCATCCTCATTTGCATTTCTAGGGCCTGTGTTACCTTCAGCAGGCAAAGAATTGTCATCCTTCTCCTTATCTTTGTCATCAACTTGAATGCCAAACATTTCGGCCATATCAATGTCGAGATATTGGTGTAATGACCAAATCTGTTTTTCATTCAACTCTACTACATTCCAGTCAACAACAATCTTCCTAGCACCATGGGTTCCCTCCTCTCCATCTGCATCAATCCCTATATCTTCAGCTACTACTACAGTCGGTTCAGTCAACAATGCCAACATTTTCTTTTGTGAAACCCACTCATCATCTTCCATCTGTGCAGCCATCTTTGATGGCACATAACCAACTCGAATGAGTTTGCAGATCAATTAGCTCTGCATAAAATGTTACTTGTTTGCTTGCCCACCCTTCTTGCTGATCAATTTCAGCAACCATGGATTCTCCATCTTCAATTCTCACATATTCACCATTATAGTTATCGAAACGTTGCAGAGATACCTCTTGTTCTGGACCCCAAACAATACTCTCCCCAATTCTCTCCACCAAATTGCCCACGGCCTTCTCCTTCATGCTCTCCAATTCCCGGGGATCAACATCTGCAAATTCGACATCCAACCTCACGGTGGTATCTCTATCAATCTCTTGGACACTGCCATCACTGAGCTTGGCTTTACAGGGAAAAATTCCATTATAATTACGAATGTGGTGGCAGAACCTGAACCTCCCCTGTTTTGTCAATGGCAGGCAGCGGCGGCAGTCACTACCAAATCGAGTTCGATTCTAAATGGGTCGCCAAGAAAAGAGGGTGGCATTACCGATTTGAAGCACTGTCTCCTCGCTCCATCTCATCCAGCCCTCGCTCCATCTCCTATCCAATCGAGATTCTAAAACGCCAAGCAACAGGGGCAGCAGCATGAGGCCACAGATTTATCCAAAATCCAGTGGAATGGGAGTAGTGTTTGGAAAATACTCACTGCAATAGCATTGCAGAGATAGGCGCTCCACTACCGGGCCGCGGAGAAGAAACAACCCCCGGATCCAATGGAGCCCGATTCTAAATTGCCAAGAAACAGAGGGCAGCATGAGGCCACAGATCCCCCAAAATTCTGGGGAGTGGGACTAGGGTTTCGGGCTCACCTCGTAATAGCTCCACCACCGCGGAGAAGAAACCGCTGCCGGAGAAGATGCTTACGGCGGCGCCGCCGTCCAGCTCGGGCGAGTCGAGCACGGTCACGGGCGCCCCACGGTCACACAGTCACCGGTCGAGTCGTGGACGGTTGACTCTTGACTACGTGGCCATAGGTGGACCCCACCAGTCAGAGCACATAACCCCCAGTGTCCTAACCAAATCTCAGCCTAACGGACAGCCAACTAGCCGCGTAAATGGTGTGTCGCATGGGAGCTATTTTTTCCAACGCAGATGTCGCATGCGAGCTATTACAACCAACTACATCGCATCAGAGATAGTTCACACCAACGACATCGCATGGGAGCTATTCGCCCCAATACGCGTTATCGCATCAGAGCAAAAGTAGTATACCTGCTTGCCTGGTTCGTGTGTGTGAAGCGTGCGGCAACCGGCAATAGCACTCACGCTGATCGTCGTCGGCGGCGGCTGGCGAGTGCGTGGCTCCAAAGTTTGCCTGACGCTCGAGCTGATGCGTGGGGGTGGAGGAGGAGACGAAACGATCACACACTGTTGCGTCTGGAGGAGGTTGGTTCCACATTTCTGATCGGCTAGGCGGCCAGCAAATCGCATATATGATCTTATGGGAGTGTGGTTTCTTTTGCACGTTTATTTGCACCTACCACGCGCTTTGACTTTAGGGCCCATTGTGCACCTTGCGCCTGCTTATCACGCATGAGCGTGATCTTTGTTAAATCGGCCCGACGGGTCCCGGAGCTGCGCGCGAAGCTTCCTCCTCTCTTTATCGGGCCGCCTTTCCTTTTTGGCGGTTTTCTTCAACGCGCATCTCAGATTTCACGGCGGCGGCGCTGCTGCACAACCGGGAGCTCCAGGAAACCGGTGACAAACAACAAGACGACAAGAAAAGTACCATTTCCGAAACGTGTCTCCTTTATTAGGTTATAATATCGCATGCACTTCACCCTAAGCAAGAAACCAGAGATTATTTAACTTTAAAAGAATTAGGTCATACTACTACAAACTTAGAAAACTTTAAAAGAATTTGCTACGACTCGAAGTCTTGTGCATGGAAGAGAATTTACATATTCCTTACTTTGTACTCCCTTCGTAAAGAAATATAAGAGCGTTTAAATCATTATAATTGTATTTTTTTTACGGAGGGAGTACTAATCAAAACATATGTGTGGATACTCTGCTCATTCTGGTTCATGCCGCTCTTAGTTATACGATAACACTAACGTCCACACGTGTGGCAACATTGTAACTCGCTCACACGTCTGGATCACCGTCCAGTTAAGTTTGCACGAATCTTGACACATCGGGGCAGTTTTCGCGTGCACGTAGGACAAGGCCGGTGTGTGGGCGTTGGAGAGGTCGCCCACACGTCCACAGCACGCGGTTGCCAGCTGCGTATGTGGGCGAACTAGTTTCTGCCCACACATCCATCACCCAGTCTACGCACGTGTGGGTGAACTGCTTTTCGCCCACAGGACAGTCGTACGTTATTGGATGGCAACTACAGTTGCGCGTACATGGCAACTAGGTAAACATACATGGCAATTATGATTCGTTTGCTAGGAAGCAACTGCAGTTGCGCGTATGTGGCAATCAAGTAAACATGCATGGCAACTGTGATTAACCACACATGGTAACTATTGTTTGATCATATGTGGCAAGTAGTTAATCACACAACAACTATGGTTTGATTACACGCGGCAACTATCATAAATTAAACATGGCAACTATAGTTAACCAAAATAGAGAGAGTTGCCATGCTTTTACAACCATATTTGCCATCCCGGATAACTACATCTGACATCCTGGATGGTAATTAAATCGTCGTCCCGCGGATACCTATTGTAGCTGCGCCAGGACGTGTGGGCATATTTGCTTCATGCCTCACGCGCGGAGTAGGGATGGGTAGTACTTGTTGGACGTGTGGCACGAAGTAGATCTTCTTTTATGAGCTTCAATCCATGCCTCTTGGTTTGGTTCAAATATGACCAACCGGGCTACAATATTCAATACTTGTAGGCAAAACTCAGAACTATTGGGATCTTGATGAGAGATGTGGAAATCTGTTGTGAGTTTGCAAATATAGGCTATTTTCGGAGTGCAGATGCAAATGTACCAAGGGGGCATGTGTAAATGCTGAGCGAGTTGATCCTGTCCCTTGCATGTAAGTCCAACGCACCACACAATCCTGGAGCAGGTATCATGTGGTGAGCCGTATCACTCGATATTTTCCCCCTCACCCACCTACACGGTACAGCCACACAAAGCCTCCTGGCCCACCTACAAGGTCACACACGCACTGACTATCAGGTCCCACCCTTTTTTCTTTTGGAACTAACTATCAGGTTCCACCTGATCTTTACTATGTCACGATTACAACACTGACGCCGTCATGGTGTAGGTGTGACAAGGACACTGTCCGTCTGTTTGAGAAAACATTTCCATGTTAGTTATGCTTATCGAATATTCCCTCCGTTCTAAAATGTATGACGTTTACGTCATATATTTTGAAGCATAGGTAGACTGCTCAGAGTAAGAGCAGAGCATGCGCACGCACGCTATTGTTTTGGTATGAAAACCCACGCATACCTCACTGTCCATGCATCCAGGCACACATGGATTTTTTTTTTTTGAGGATCACACACGGATTTTCTGAAGACATAAGAGCATCTCCAGCCGCGCCCTCAACAGCCCCCCCCCCCCCTCCCCTCAGGCGACATTTTCAGCGCCGGCGCCAAAAAAGCGCTCCAGTCGCGCCTCCAGGACGACGGAAATCGCCGGTTCTGCCCTTTTTTCCGCCCGGCGACCGCAGGCCGAACCCGGCGCGCTGGGGGCGCTTGGGGGCTCCGGTGCAAGGGAAAAGTGCGGCTGCCCACGCTGTCAGGTGAAAAGTCAAGATTTTCTTCCCCGACTCGCCTCCCATCCCCGCGCTCTCGGCCGCCACTAGCTATATCCCGGCGCCGCCCGCCGCCCTTCATCGGTAGATAGCCATTCCCCGCCGGAAAAATAGCAGAGGTTTGCCGCGGCAGCCCCTCCGACAGCAGCTGGGCGTTTCCGGCCGCGGAGGGGCAGTTTAGCGGCGGGTGCACGCCCACCGGGTGCAATGTGTTCGGCGATTTGCCTGCCTCGGCGATGGACTCGGATGACGAGCAAGTGCTTGCCGCGCTGCTGGAGGAAGAAGCCGAGGCCGACGTCCAGGAAGAAGAGCATCTCATGGTGCTCGCCGCCCTCGCCCAGCTGCTGGCGAGCAATGAAAAGCCGCGGCGAGGTAGCTCGGCGCCGGGGCGGGTGAAAGCAAAAGAACCGGCATCGTCTCGAAGGCTACTTCATGCTCTACTCCGACTACTTCGCCGATGCTCCACTTCACGGCAACAGAACATTTCGGCGCCGTTATCGGATGAGCAGAAAGCTTTTCCTCAGGATTGTGAATTCCATCCGGGAGTTCGACAACTACTTCAAATGCAAGATGGATTGCACCGGCAAACTTGGATTCACCTTGATTCAGAAATGCACGACGGCGATGAGGATGCTTGCATACGGAGCTCCCGGTGACTCACAGGACGACTATGGGCGCATGGCCGAGTCCACCAGCATAGAGTGTTTCTACAAGTTCCGGCGGGCAGTGGTGGCAGTGTTTGGACCGCAATACTTGAGAACACCCAATGCGGAAGACACTGCTCGGATCCTAGCACAGAATGCAGCAAGAGGATTTCCTGGGATACTTGGAAGCATCGACTGTATGCAGTGGAAATGGAAGAATTGCCCATTTGCTTGGCAGGGGATGTACAAAGGCGCCAAAAGCGGTTGTAGTGTGGTACTTGAGGCGGTGGCCACACAGGACCTCTGGATTTGGCACTCCTTCTTTGGTATGCCAGGAACCAGTGGCGGAGGCAGCGTGTAAGCACGGTGGGCCGTGGCCCACCCAGAATTTGGAGAATTTTTTTGTACCATGTACTAAATTAGCCCAAATGATTGTCCAAAGCCCAGCCCCAGTCGTCTAGGTTTCTTCTCGCGTGTGAAGGCAGCTCCGTGCCTCCGTCTCCTCTCTGGCCACGCCGCCTCTGCGACTCAGCCCTCACCCATCTCTCCTCTGAGCTCCGGCCACTGGTTCCCCTCCTCTTGCCGCTCCCCTCCTCTCACCTTCGCCCGCCCCACGATCGCCGTCGTCGGGCCGGGAGAGGCGAGGCAGGGGGCATCCGCTGCGTCTCCCGTGCGGACTGCGGCTGGATCGATCCTGCCGTGCTCGCGGCTGGCTGGACACCACTCCAGCTGCGTCTCCCTCACCACCGCGGACCAGTACTGCGCCGGACGGCCTCAAATCATCTTCCCCAACCTCCGTTTGAACAAATCAGCAAGGTGAGATTCCAAGCTTTCCCCCAAAGTTGATGCTTTGCTGCTTCCAAATAAATTGATGCCCACTCCAGTGTATATGAATTATGAATTGCTAGTAGTTGATGTCCAGTGGCCCAATCCAGCGTAGATTTGTACTGGTTTATATGCAATGGTCAATAGTTGATGCTTATATTGTGTAGAACTGATTAAGTATGCTGCTGCTACCAATGATGTTTTAATTTTGATATAATTGCAGAGCAGAACATGAAGAGGAATGGTGCCATTCTGGACCTTTTTCGAAAACATGAAGAGAAAGCAAGGAAGATTGCTACTGAACATCACACCAAGATATTGAAAATGCACGGTGTCCTAATTCCCCACCTCCAGTCCATTTCGATACG
Source organism: Aegilops bicornis (assembly GCA_021605145.1). Taxonomy (NCBI): domain Eukaryota; kingdom Viridiplantae; phylum Streptophyta; class Magnoliopsida; order Poales; family Poaceae; genus Aegilops; species Aegilops bicornis. Next base: position 778,992,315 of record CM038671.1, on the reverse strand, counting down.
AACATGGATACAGATACTGAGATCAATGTCGAAATTGAAGACGCAACGCCAAGTCTTCCATCACCCCAACAGCCAAGTGAACATGTCTTTTCAGTGATCCTGGGAAAAGAACTCCTATTTCAGAGTATGCTTTTAATGATCAAGATAGTGTTCGAAGAAGATACATTGCAAAAACTGCATGCCGACCATATGCACATGCTTTTCAAGTCAGGAAAATCTATGGTAAAAATCAACACTTTAGTTTTGTTTGGTTTGAAAAGTATACTTGGCTAGAATATAGTGTCTCCAAGGAAGCAGCATATTGCTTTGTGTGCTATTTGTTCAAAGGGAAAACTAATGGGGGGCCTAGGGGTGATGCCTTTGTTAAAACTGGTTGGAGAAATTGGAACAAACCTGATGCACTAGACAAACATATGGGCGGTATTGGTAGCATTCACAACCAAGCTCAAGAGAAGTACAATTTATTTGTGACACCTCGTCAATTGGTAATACCATGGTGAGGGTGTCTAAACAGGATCTGCGTCTTTACAAGGCTAGGCTAACTTATTCACTAAGATGCTTGAGGTTTCTTTTGAACCAAGGATTGGCATTTCGTGGACATGATGAGAGTGAAGAATCTAGCAATAGGGGAACTTTCTTGAACTTCTAAAATGGCTTGCAGAAAATGATGAAGAAGTTGATAAGATTGTTTTGCACAATGCTCCTGAAACTGCATCTTGACTAGTCCAACGATACAAAAACAAATTATTGAATCTTGTGCTGTGTTAACTACAAAACAAATTATTGAAGATCTTGGTGATGAGCACTATGCAATCCTAGCTGATGAGTCTAGTGATGCATCTCATAAAGAGCAACTTGCTATTTGCATACATTATGTTGATAAAGTTGGAAAGGGGTGTGAGAGGTTTCTTGGAGTTGTTCATGTTGCCAACACAACTTCCTTGTCACTTAAAGCTGCAATTGAATCTTTGCTTACCGATCATCATTTGACTCTTACTCAAATCCGTGGGCAAGGATATGACGGGGCTAGCAACATGAAAGGAGAGATTAAAGGGTTGAAAACATTGATCATGAAAGAGTCACCTTCTGCTTATTACATTCATTGCTTTGCACATCAACTTCAATTGGTTCTTATTGCCGTGGCAAAGGGAAATGAACCATGTAAATGGTTTTTTGATCATGTTTCTTACTTGCTGAATATTGTTGGAGTTTCTTGCAAGCGTTATGACATGCTTCGAGATGTTAGAGCTCAAAAGGTTTTGGAAGCACTTGAAATGGGTGAAAGTGAAAGTGGAAGTGGGTTAAATCAAGAGATGGGATTAGCTAGACCCGGTGATACTCGGTGGGGTTCTCTTTTTTGAACCATTCTGCACATTATTACCATGTACCCCACAATACTAGAAGTACTTGATACTATTGGAAAAGATCCTTCACAAAGTGGTGAGTGGACAAGAATACGTGCAGTGGCTTTTTCCTTGGAGTCATATGACTTTGTTTTCAATCTTCATGTGATGCTTGTTATTCTTGGCCACACTAATGAGTTGTCTCAGTCATTGCAAAAGAGAGATCAAGATATTGTTAATGCAATGGCACTTGTTAGTTTGGCAAAGAATAAAATGCGACATATGAGGTCTCATGGCTGGGAAGAATTTCTTGCAAAGGTGACATTGTTTTGCAACAAACATGGCATTGAAGTTCCTACACCGGAGGATAATTATGTGCCTCATGGAAGATCACCTCGGTATTATGAAGTGCAAACAAATGATGATCGTTATAGAAGAGAGGTATATCTTGGTATCCTTGATCAAATCATTCAAGAGCTTGACAATAGGTTTGATGAGGTTAATATGGAGTTGCTTATTTGCATGTCTGCTTTGAACCCCCGCCAATTCATTTGCTTCTTATGATGCACTCAAGGTAATGAAACTTGCTGAATTCTACCCCCAGGACATATCAAGCATGGATTTGGTAAGGCTTGAATTCCAACTTGATACTTTTATTGATGATATGAGACAAGATGATAGGTTCAGATCTGTGCGTAATATTGGTGAACTCTCTGTTATGCTTGTTGGTACAAACAAACATGTTCTCTATGATTTGGTCTACATGCTTATCAAATTGGTATTGATCTTACCGGTGGCCACATGAAGTGTTGAAAGAGTATTTTCGGCAATGAATCTAGTGAAAAATAAGTTGAGAAATAGTATGAGTGATGATCTCATGAACAATTGTTTAGTAACATTCATTGAGCGAGATGTGTTCTTGAAAGTAAGCGAGGAAGACATAGTTGAAGATTTCATGGCAAAGGAACGTCGTAGAGTTACTTAGTGTTATAGTTTCTACATGCCTACATATTTGTATCTTTCATGTAAGACTATTTGTATTTGCAACGTTGCAAATTCGGAATATTTGGGAACTATAATGTTGTCTGACTTGATTGGGCTATTTGTATTATATTTTTGCCAACTATTGTATGTATGACACTTGGATTAGGTAGAATTTTTTTAGGTGTGCACACCCACCATTTCTTTCCTGGCTCCGCCACTGCCAGGAACTCACAATGACATCAATGTGCTGCAGTGCTCTCCTGTCTTTGCCAAGTTTGTTGAAGATCATTCTCCTCCGGTGAACTTCGAGATCAATGGGCGGCACTACAACAATGGGTACTATCTAGCTGATGGCATCTATCCGAGATGGTCGACATTTGTGAAGACCATCGAAAACCCTGTGCCTGGAGGCAAGAACGCCTGGTTTGCGAAGATTCAGGAGGCTTGCAGGAAGGATGTCGAGCGGGCATTTGGTGTGCTCCAATCTCGATTTGCTGTTGTCCGGTACCCCGCTCAGACCTGGTCGAAAGATCAAATGTGGGAGATCATGACCTGTTGTGTCATCTTGCACAACATGATCATTGAGAGCGAGCAGGAAGAGCCAGTGTTTGACATTGAACCATACCACAGGCAGGGTCCTCTTGCCCAATTTGATCACCAGCTACCAGCAACCTGGACTGCCTACCTCAGTATGCGTCAGGAGATCCGAGACCCACAGGTGCATCATGAACTGCAGCAAGATCTTATAGAGCACCTATGGAGTCTCAAGGGCGACGTCGGGCGCGACATGTGATAAAATATGAGTTTTTATTTGTTGAAATTTGCATTGAACTATTTGTTGTTGAACTATTTTGTTGAAGTATTTGATTTTTCTGTGATGAAATATATGATAAAAAATATATTTATGTTGATAATTGAACGCCGAGCCACGGTGAACGACGCCCAATATGAGCCTATTCCCGCCCATATGGTCTTTATATTCGCCGAAAAGTGGGCCAACATCAGCGCCTGGGGCACGGCTAAACCGCCCCCAGCGGAGATGCTTTAATGCACGTTCACATTTGCTTGCCGTCCTCGGTGGGGCACGGCTAATGGTCAACTTCCACGTTTTGCTTATGATGTTTCACTGTGTGATGATTTCGGTATACTAGTCCACTATTTCCTTATATTTTCTTTTCCTTTTGATATAATTCTAGGAAAAGGTTCTCACGTACATAGTAAGTCCATACTATGTCGTCTACCGCGTTGAAACTCGAGAGGTGCTGGATTTCAGCAGGAAATTCAATGGAAAGAAACATCCTATTTACTGTACAATTTTCTTGCGTAAAAACATATATAGTACACTTCACCAATCCACGGAACCAAGCCGGCCAGGGACGTGGGAAAGGAACGAAAATTCTAGACTAACGGAGTAATACGGGCGTTTTACACGATCCCTTCGTTAACTTATCTTCACCGCCCCTTGATTTTCAGGGGGTGTGGACCCCTCATCCCCTTTCCTTCCAATCAAGTTATCCCAGCTAAGCATCCCCGTAAATCTTAGTAAAAATCACCCCGTGCGTGTAGCATTGCTTGGAAAGGAATGGGATAATCCTATTGGCTCCTTTCTACATAGCAGTTGACCAATTAACCAATGGAGATGAAAATTGTAATGAATATGAACAGGAAGAAACAAATACGGATACAAGAAGAGCTAGCTTGCCGCCGTCCATGCACGAACGTAAATGCACACAATATGCTGAGATAAAGAGGAGGTTATTTTGCATCCATCGTAAAAAAAAAAAATAGAGGATGACTATCTGTGGCACAAATGTTGGCATCGTTACACGTAACTAGCTGGGTCTCCCGCGCAATTGCGCGGCTAGATTTACTATGTAATATATTTCATATTATGTTCTTATTTTGCCATGTTATCAACTATTATTTGATTTATTTCACATATATATTAGTGTGATATAAAATGATATAGTACCGGAAATGTATGTATTGAAAAAATATGATTGTGTACTTTTTTACAAAGATCTTTCCATACTGATGCATTGGATTGTATCCGAGGACAGCTTTATGCCACAACAAAACATAAATGGTAGTCATATATGTGCCTGCAATGCAAAACTACAGATATGTTCAGGACATTATCTCTTCCACTCTCCATCCATGGGGTGTACCTTTCCATCCGTTAATTTTAAGGCACTTTACAAAAGCGGTGTACTTACTCATTTCTCATCTTATATGCTCATAATTGGTATTGTTTGCATTTGTTATTTCTTCTGTGTAACATGGATTTTATATACTTACACACATGTCCATCTTAATCTAATGTCCTATGCTCCTTGCCATTCTAAGACAACATAATTTCACTACATATTTATTAGAAACAAATAATATTATTATCTCTTACTCAACCTCCTCACAACTTGCCTTGTACATCATGCTTTTCATAGTGTTGTAGCCAAAACACGGTCATGCTTTACATCATAGCATGCTTGCCTTGTACATTGTTTCTGTACATTTATATACTTTTCTACCCTTTTAAAATGCACCGCTACTTTGTTGCTGACTGGCATGAAAGCGAATGAAACCGCTACTTTGTTGCTAGCCAAATAATAGTCTTATCTAAAACATATATTAAGAATGAATTTTGGGAAAAGTATAAGGAAATTCTCCTTGTATAAAACTGAAGTAAGTTCTACTTCATGAAGACTTTTAATCCATGTGTTGTGATTTTACTTCAAAAACTGGGTTACCCTCCTGTAATTAGAGATGTTTGCTCTTGATCCATAAACATATTATACATATTTTTCTTCCAGTCCATCAAGAGAATACTATTGTTTTTGAAGTGAGCATGTAATACGCAAGAACTTGAATCGATAATTAATATGCTAGAACATTTCCAAAAAGCATGTCATTTATTTGGCGAAGCATATATAAGATTTACAATGCGTGTTGTACCCAGAAAAATAATATGCTAGAAAATGACACACAGAGTGAAGCATTTGGAAATTTGTTTTGTAGACAATTAAATATATAAAATTATATCCAAACACTATATCACCATTGATTCTTAATCAAATTGATTTTATAAAAAACACTGGACGCCTATGTATGAAATATGTATAGTTACTTCACCGAAAAGTGATCTCACACGCATGCATCATATATCTCATCTAGAAATTTTAAACAAATGCATATACCTCCACAAACGCATGCATAGATTATATAGCCTACCTTGTACAATCCCATGTAATAGCTGGTACCGTGAAGAATCTTTTTTCTTGAATAATAAAGAAGCTATTAGTGTACGTGCATATGCAACAGAGAGATCAATCAACGCACCTTTTCATCTTCAGATGCATGTGTACGTACATGCTTGTGTTATGCTCAGCTGAAGCCCCAGATCATGATCACACGCGTACTCGACTCGATCGTGCCGCCACAACCATAAGTCACCAACCACACGGCCACATTGTTGCCGTCTTGTCCCACGACACGGCTCAGCCACTGCTGCAGGCTCGTAGGTCACACGGCCCGTGCTATGACCATATTCATATATATCTTGCAGATAGCTAAACAGATGATGCTTTGGTGAAACCCATATATGTCTGATTGTTCTTCCCTGTTCTAAGTAGTAGACTGCTGCCTTCGTGGCAGCAGCATCAGCGACGATGCGCCTGCGGGATCGCATGAAGCATGACCTATTGACCTAGTCACGGCTCTTGTCGTGGTGCTTTCAGAAGTTGGAAGCCTGGGTCCAGTAAAAAAAAGTTGGAAGCCTAGGTGTCCATGCATGGTCTAGCCATCCATCGTGTCCAAGTCATAATAGATTTCAGTATTCTATATGCATGTGCGCTGAACCGCTTCAGCCGTTTGATTGCCGACTTGCTCCTTCCAAGTTACCTTTTTTATTCTGTCAAATCTGTACCGCTCCAATTAGTGTCCATGTCCATCACGTTTGGCTTTGGTCCGAAAGTATGGCTATTTGTACGTGACATGTTCAATTATTCTTACGTAACAATATTTATATGTAACGTATGCATCTTTAAATCTCAGCCTTTAATATATAAAATTAATGGTCAAGATAATTTAATCTGTGTGGATCAACGTGATGGCTTGTTTGACTCTTGTCTTAATTATATAATAGATAATAGATTGCCCGCTCTTCTACCTAGTGCACCCTATAGCTCTATGCATGTGTAGTGCTCTGCTGAGTAAATAATGAAACCAAGGTAAACATATTCTAGCTAGGTCAACCAATCAGTATATAATTATATACAACTCCCTGATCTAAACGAGTATGAATCAATCACCATATATCACCATATCCAAAAGTAAGGTCCAAGCAAATAATGGACTACTTGTCAAAGGTCGCCGCCCAGTCCTTGGCACGAGAAGAATGGTCGATCGTTGTCCGCCGTCTCTCCTTCGTGCGAACCCAAGCTTGCAGACCTGCACATTTACAGTTGGAAATGGTCAATGGCTGTCAATTATGAAGTGATCAATTAAGCTGCTGATGTCCTAGTGGAAGAAGCGCGTCTCTCTTTTCTTCTACGAAGAGGTCATAGTACGTTAGTACTCCCTCGGTCCCATAATAAAAAAGCGTTTTTTACATTATACTAGTGTAAAAAACGCTATTATTATAAGGTGGAGGGAGTATTGTAGAACATGTGATCACCGGGCACGTAAACACTTGCCCCTCTCTTTTCTTCTGAAAGAAGCGCGTGGACGACGAAGACGGTGCCTGGGGCAGCGCATCTGCACATAAAAAGGTCCATCTCAGGGCAGTGAACTGAATGTATGCAATGCATGGGTTAGTTCACGAAGGTCAATTAAGATTGAGACGACGCTACGTACGACGGCGTACATACATACCTGGAATGAAGTTGGCGGAAAGGCGTCCATGATCTCCGGCGGCCGGCGCATGGCCGCCAGCATCCACCAGCTCGTCCCATCTTTCGAAGATGAGGCGGCCGTCAGAGTTGACCTCAGGCACAACCCAAAGGTCCTCCACCCACTTCGCCACGTCGAGGCCGTCGTATAGGGCCGCCCGCTTGTCACAGCAGCTGCTGTTGGCGTGCCGGCGTAGGTGCGAGGTCCCGTGCTTCTTTGAGCAGGCTTGTAGGGTGGCGCCGCACCTGTTGCACGTCGCCATGGCACACGGTCCGGCGGGGCCGGAGACGATGTCGTGGTGGAAGTCGTTCCACACCGAGGGTTTGCGCCTCCCCGTGTTGCCGTGGTTCGCCGACGCCATGATCCAAGCTCCTTGCTCCACTGCACGTACGCCGTGGTGCGTAGCTAAGCTAAACGGCCGGCGGCGAGGAGGAAGGGGAGCACGTGGCCGGCCGTCGATAGGGAGAGAGAGGGGGGGCTTAGCTAGGCTTGTTCGCTGTTGTCTGGTGACATGGGCTGCCGGTGACAGGTGTATATATGCTGCCACGTACGGGCCAACCCAAAGGCAGGCCCGAGGGCGTGCATGCAAGCAAGTATCTATCGCTGGGGAATGCATCCTGCCTAGCTAGTCTTCTGGTTCTTCTCAAAAAAAAAAAAAAAAGCTAGTCTTCTGGTGCACTTGCCGGCACGAAATGGCATACATGCTCTTTCGTGCACATATATACCCACACACTGTCGCTTCCGTCAGGTTCGATCTACATTTGTGTTGGCGAGGCGGGCCAGCAAATGGCATATATGCTCTTATGAGTAGTTGTGCCCCAAAATCCATGCATGCAACGTTTATTTGCACCGACCACGCGCCTTGACTTTTAGAACCCTGGTGCAGGCTGCGCTTGCTTATCACGTGCGTGAAGAATATCGGCCCGACAGGTGTGCCAAGCTTCCTCTATTCTTCACGTCCTCCCGCCCGCGTTCCTCTTTTTAAATCGAGAAGACGCTTTTCCTTCTCTTTCCTTTTGGGGCTTTTCGTTGACGCGCATTTCAGGTTTCACGGCGGCCGCCAAACGGGGCGGCGCTGCAAGACCGGGTGCTCCAGGAAACCACTGAAGTGCCAAAAACAACCATATTTGAATTTGCATCCGGTGTGTGTGGTCTTCGCCGGTTTCCCTTAATAAACCGATGAATGCCATGTATGGCTTTTGGGTCCGGTTTCCCTTATTAACTGGACCAACTCTCTTCTTCTATATGCAATGCGGGAGCTCCCCGCCCTCTCACGAGGTTCCGTCAAAAAAAATAAAAAATTGCATCCGGATTTGCCACACATTTCTTCCGTATCTCAAAATCTATCATTTTGCTTGCTAATTTTCTCAATAAACACAAATGGCCGATTTGATGTAGTTAACCCAGATTTCTGACACAGTTGGCCCACCTGTCAGCCCGCCCTCCCTCTGTCTCGCTCTTCCAATACGGTAGGCGGCGGAGGGACGGGAGACGATTGTGGTGGCTTCTCTGAGGTGGACAACCAGCTCGGTAGCAGTAGCTTGCCGACGCAGCGGGCTCCTTCGCTGGAGCGAACCCATTCGCCGTCGGAATTTGATATGGACCGGCGGGCGGCAGCGGGCCTGGCCCGTAAGATAAGGGCTTCCGGCGTGTGCGAAGGCCATCAGTGGGCTTCAGATTTTGGTGGCGTCTGGTAAGTCTTTCTGCTGGCATTTATAGGTTTTGTCTGGTTTAGGGTTAGGTATTTACTTGATTCATATGGATTTAGAGTTAGGGATAGGGTTTGTGATACTGGGCCAGGACCTGGAGTTAGAGTGTAGGGCTAGGATTTTCTCTCTCAATGTGGTATGTAATTACATGTTAATTTACCGCTTTCAAATTACCTGTTGATTTACTGCTTGCTTGTTTAACGCATTGTTTATTGATTGACATGTTGAGTTACATATATGGTTTGTTTTGCATATGAGTGTTCGTTTACTGCAAGGTTCTACTTATGCAGTACAGGAATATTACATATGAGTGTCAGGTTGACCTACAGATTTTTAGGTGACATGTCGTAATTATTTCTGTTACAATAGTTATTTATGTTACACCTAAAGTAAAGACTGATGGATAAATATATGATTCAATTATAATAGTTAAGTAAAGCAATAAATCAATATAATAGACAATGATTCAAATTCAATAAATTAGTAATTCTATTTTTTTCTGTATAGTTTGGATTATGAGATATGTGAAATTAGGTTTCATTTTCAAGGGAGAGTCAACTTGGAGAGGACCATTTTCTCTTTCAAAAATAACCTTTATGTAACATGTTAGCACTGATAAAGACTGAGGAGGGATATACTGAAGCTGACTACATGTTCTATGTGAAAGAAGATGGAAAGGGGGCAGCAGGTATGCAGGTGATAGATAGTAAAGATAGGGTAGAGATGGCTGTCAGTTGGAGTGGCTGGGAGTAAGTTGTTGGCCGCTGGTTCGAGCCCTGCCATCGCGCCTGCCTCTCTTTTTTGCTTTCTTTTCCTTACAGCGGTACAACACGATGGGCCGGCCCACTTAGGCTGCTTCCGTGTGTGTGGCGACGCCAGTTTGGCCCAAAGAGCGTCCAACAGGCAAGGGCGGCGCTAGGGGTATTCCTGGGTCTTCATGTGAATACCCATGATTTTTACAAAACAGTGTTGATTTTGGCAAAAGAGTGACAATTTTGGAAAAACAACAATGATTTTGGCAAAATGAATACACATGAATACCCGGTTGCAAATTCCTAGAGCCGCCACCTAGGTGTAGCATTACTAGGATGTTGGCGCTATGGGTGGCCCGAGGCCCACTTGATAATTCAGGTCATAAAATCAACCCATTAATGGATGACCTGCTTCAATGTATTTTTCTTTTCGAAATCACTAATTACAGGGCATCTTTTGCAAATGTCACTCTTCTCGTCGTCTCGTGGCGCATAGTATGTGCGACTCTTGTGCAACCTAGGAATATTTATGCTTTTTTCTGTAGATTCTTTTTAAAAATGTTTATCTCTTGAACCGTGCGTCCAAATCATGAACCATTTTCAATATTGCATTTCTCGCGTCGAGATCTTCGAAATTAGATCCCGTGTTGATAGGTTCTGACGAACTTTTTTTCAAAACATAAAACCAAAATAAATTATAAACCTACAAAATTTGAAACCATAATAACAACTATGTTTTTCCTTTTTTGGGAAGCTCAATTATCCCTTTTGACTTTTCGGGAATCACATTTGTGCTTCACACACATCTGTGTTTTTCAATTCCCGGGAAACACATTCATGCTTCTGTCGGAAGCATATATGTCAATTTCATTTTTTTAGGAAGCACGACTGTGCTTCACACTGGAGCATAACCGTGCTTGTACTTTCGGGAAGCACAACCGAAGAACAACTGTGCTTCAATACTTCACCGTGAAGCACAGCTGTGTTTTATACGGGATGCTTCATGCGAGGTAAAAACAATTTCTGTTTGATAAAACCTGTGAACGAAGGAAATCAGAAAACATAAAAAACACATGCAAAAGAATGAGTTCCCATGGGTGCATCCAACACACAACACGTGGCGGCTGCTGGGCGCACCACGCAGCGGTTGGAGTGGTCCCGCGCGCCTATGGAGTTTCCCCCGAAGGGGTACCCGATGATTAGTTACTCCCTTTTCTTTTCTTTCGTCCTCATTCCGCCGGTCTCTCGTCCAAGAGAAAACAGATACACCAATACACCATCTCTTATTTATACCAGTGCATTAAGAAAACATCAACGAAAAATGTGACACAAAGTGGAAAAGTGCAGTGTCCAGAATCCAAATATGGTATCATGCCAGTCCATTCAACTTAATATTAAATAGCAACTTCAAATTTGGCTTCCAACATCCAAACTGCTGGTCTCCCTCTTTGGGGGAACTCCTTCTTGATTAGCAACCATCCAACACATGTTAATCCTACCATGGCAGTGCTAAATTTGCGCTTTGACTATAAAGTAGTGAGCAGCTGGCCTTTCAGTCGGTCAACAAAATACCGTGACGTTTACACATTTTTAGAATAATAAATTTCACAAAATAGTACAAGGTTGTTGCTGATTACCAATCTTCAAGTCAACATCGAGTGCTGGCATTTGAGGAAACAAAACTGGCCTCGGAAGTTCAACCCGTCTTGATGTTTGAATAGAAACACATATTTTGCTTAATTTAACTTTTTTTCAGAGAGCGGCATATCTGATCTTATTTAATGAAACCAAAGTGTCTCTTACAAACTACTACCGAAGCAACAAAACTAGAAGTATGAAGTAGGGAACTACATTTCCTGGGCTTCCACGTGTTGGTCCTCGGATCACAGTAGTCCACAATAGCAAAACATGGCAGTTCACTACCTTTACCCAACCAACAAAACATCTGAAGGTATATATTATAGACCCATCTCATTTGTTTTCAAGACCAAAATCTGACAGTATGAGAAGCTAAAAAGGAGAAACGTCATCCCACCGTGATTTTACTCACCCCTACCCGCCTGCCACGTACCACTTAAAGACTTCATCAGCTATACTCGAAAATTCTTACTCGTCAGCTCGGTACATCTTGATTTCCAACTTTTTCTGCAAAATTATCCAATCATTAAGACAATCAGCAATCATATTAACAAGAACACAAGGAATGCTTATCATTTTTATATTTTCAAACACAAAATTATTCCTCAACCTCCAAATTGTCCAAAAATACAGTTGAGACCCCCACTATCATAAGATGTTTTTCTTTTTTTTTTCAAATTTCTTAATTCACACTTGAAACATATCATCTATGTTATCAAGCACACCAAACAAAGTAAAGGCGCATTTTAGAAAAAACCATAACATTCTGGAAATTGAGCATTTCAAAGCAAGTGATTTATTATCTCCTCTCTACCACAAAAAGGATAGACCTTTCACCAATCCAGATCCTTCTAGCCAATTTATCTTTGGTTAATTAGTATGCTATTTCTAACAACCAACCACATGAAGATTTTGATTATAGGATGCATCTTAGCCTTCCACAGAAAATTGTTTGGGTATTTAACCCTGTCTACAATCAGCTCCCTATAGGAAGATTTAGTGTCAATTCCATTCTTAGTAAAAGTAATCCTCTTGATCATCAAGTTCATTATCACTACACGATTCCTTAGTATGCAGATGACATCCATCGTATAGTGCATGTCTCTGTTCTCGGGTGTTGGAAAGGGTTGCCTTTGGAGTGGGCTACCTAGGACAATGTGGTTGACATGATATTCAGTTAGGTGGCTTGGGGTCAAGCCAGTTCTTATGGATGGGAGCATGCCACAGAGTCTATACCTAACATGGAGAACCATCAGGAAGTCTATCAAGCTTATCCAATTCGAAGGAGCATGTCAACTGGAAGAATGGTGAAACATGACCAGCCCGGTTAATAAAGCCTGGTGTTCGTCGTCTTCCTCATGCATCAAAAGATCAGTCTCCTAAATCGAGCATCCATGCGTGCCTCTCCCCTCTCTTCTCCCCAAACCCTTGAATTAATCTTTCATCGGTATGAATTCGTGTATCTGAAACTAGATTACCGTCTAGTGTGAAGCTAGTGATGTCATTGGAGTGGAACTAGAACAATGCTTAATTTAACTAGTATATCCTTGGTTTTTTTATATCAGTTTACACACTAGCTTATGGCTTAGCAATGTAACATTGTGTACATCCTCCAAGAGAAGGGATCCGTTTAGCATGTGTTCATGGCATAAATAATCAGAGGCATATCCAGGCCCAAGTTGCCTAGGACACAACTCGAGTCGTGACGCTGGATTCCTTCATTGATTGTAGCACCTTCGATATTGTTTGACATTGTAACACGTATTCGTCCTAGGGCTTGTCCGGGGCCCCGCTCGTTCCTTTCTACGCCGCTGTTGGTAACCGCGGGCTTCACATTGTTAATTATATCAAGGTCTAGTTCTGACACCTCAATCTAAAACAATACAAAAAATTAATTAACCACCGGGTTGTTTAAATCATGAGTTTCTTCCTTCCAAACTCTCGTTTCATCAAGTGTGTTCTTGATGTTATTATGCTCCTTGAGCTTCAACGCAAAATGGTGGAAAAAGGGCGTGTTACGATCAGTTACGGAGACAGGGGGACCAGCAAGGACCCTGCGAACAGTGGCATTATCAGTAATAATTTGCAGCTAAAAATTATTATTTTCAATAGTTTAGCCCTCCCCAACCTGTTTTAGCAGCACTTGGCCCCCCTAATACATACTCCCTCCGTTCCTAAATAATTGTCTTTCTAGCCATCTCAAATAGACTACAACATACGGATGTATGTAGATATGTTTTAGAGTGTAGATTCACTCATTTTGCTCTGTATATAGTTACTTGTTGAAATCTCTAAAAGGACAATTATTTAGGAACGGAGGGAGTATTTTCTAGCTCCGCCACTGGTTACGATACCCATGCGCAACTAATTGGCAAGTCGGTGCCGAAGCCAAAACATCTTCTCTTGCTCCAGAATTTTTCCAATGGTGATTTGCAAAGTTATTATTGAAATCGTTTGCAAATTCCTTTCTGGAGCATCATTGAATGTATTGAAGCAAATTCGTTTCTCTTGTTCTTGGAGAAGAGCGGCTGTTTCGTGGGCCTAGGGTGGGCCCGATTCCGAATTTTGGCCCAATATCTAACTAGCGACATCTCTGCCCAGTGCCCACCACCACTCATTCTCAGTCACCACCACCGGCCGCTACCACTCCCCTCACTGCTCCAAACCGAAACCCTCGCCGTCACCCCCACCCAACCCCCTCCTCCACCGGCGGCCATGGACGACTCGCATGTGATCCAGGGCATCTCCTGGAGCGACATGGTCGCGCACATGGAGCGCGGCGGCATGGACCGCGGCATGGTGTATTTCGGCTACAACCTCATTCTCCACTACGTGTACAGCTACCTCCCCGACCCGCCCGTCTCCCCCGCCGCCACCCTCTCGCTCTCCGCTGCGCCGTCGGCCCCCGACGGCGTCGACCGCATCAGCCGCCTCCCGGACAGGGTCCTCCGCGACATCGTCTCCCGCCTCCCCGCCAAGGACGCCGCGCGCACCGCCGCGCTCGCCTCGCGCTGGCGGCCGCTCTGGCGCTCGGCTCCTCTCACGCTCGCCGACAGCCACCTGCTTCCGGACGGCGGCGCGGGCGGCCAGCTCGTCATCGGCGCCGCCTCTCCCCGCGCCGTCACCGCCGGGGTGTCCCGCGTCCTCGCGGCGCACCCGGGCCCTTTCCGCTGCGTCCACCTCACCCGCACCACCATGGAGGAGCACCGGGGCGAGATGGCCCGCTGGCTCGACATCCTCGCCGCCAAGGGGGTCCAAGATCTCGTCTTTGTCAACCGCCCTTTGCCGATTGACCTGCGCCTCCCCGCCACCATCTTCAGCTGCGCCTCCCTCACCCGCCTCCATCTCGGCGTCTGGAGGCTCCCGGACACCGCCGCCGTACCGCGCGCCGCCAGGTTCCCCAATCTCCGGGAGCTCGGCCTCTACTGGAACTCCATGGAGGACCGTGATCTCGACTTCATGCTTGAAAGAAGCCCCGTCCTGGAGTCGCTCTTCATCTTGGGATTCCAGAGCGGATTGCACCTCCGCCTCGTCAACCAGAGCCTGCGGTGCATTCAGCTGGGCTTTTCCTTCGCGGAGGACATCGACTTGGTGGATGCCCCTCGCCTGGAGAGGCTCTTTCAGTTCGCGGAGCTCACCGAGTCCCCCAAGATGAACAATGGCCGCCCCACCAGGAAACGCTCTTCTGTGATCAAGATTGGCTCTGCACCTAACCTGCGTGTGCTGGGATACCTTAAGCCAGGAGAGCAAGAGCTGGTAGATCCTACTTTAATTTGCATGTGTAGATGTGCCGTGTCAGTTAACAATGCAAATGTATGATCCTTGTCCCTGGGTGAATTGCAGGTTGGGAGCAAGGAGAACATTGTCCCTAGTGTGCAGATTTTGGGCATAGAGGTGCAATTCAGTGTCCGCAATACTGTCAAGAAAGTGCCTGGCTTTCTCAGATGCTTCCCCAACCTGGAGACGCTCCATGTCCAGGTAAATTTGGTTAACTTTGAATGAGATACACTTGCTGCATTGGCAATGTTTGCAATATTAGTTAGTGCGTACATATGTAGCATGGTCAGAAATGTGAATCAGACTAATTATCTATTTAGTTACTGGCCTGATCATAGATTCCTGATCGATTTCATCTGCAGTCCCGCCCCATATCTGAAGAGTCCACTGGCAAGGTTAATGTCAAGTTCTGGCAGGAGGGCGGTCCCATCAAATGCATCCTGCAGAGCATCAAGAAGGTGTTCTTCTATGAGTTCCGAGGGTCGAGAAGCGAGGTTTCTTTCCTCAAGTTCGTCGCGGAGAAGACTCGGGTGCTGGAGCAGATGGTGGTTGTGGTGGGCATAGAGTGTTTCTCCCTGGGGGATGATAATGTGAGCGTGAAGCTGAAGCCTCTTACCAGCGCAAAATGGAGCAGCAAAGCTTGCAGACTCGAGCTCTTCAAGAGCCCGGTCACTGACGGTTCAGGTCCTGCTTACAACCACGAACTAGCTTCTGATTTTGGGTTTGCTGACCCTTTTGACCTCCAGTACTACAAAAGAGCAGAAAGGATCTCTGTAAGTTAATTGGTAGAAGACTAATGGTACCTTGCTGGTCTTTGTGTTGTGGCAGCAGCTGAAAAACCTACTTCTCTTGCAGCTGTGATATGCTTTCTGCAGGCAGTGTATTACATGATAAGGATGTTTGTGCCAAATTAAGTCCTAATATGTGGCTGGATGCTATGTTGTTTTTCTGGCTTGTCCGTTGCACGGTTATCGCGTTTGTTTGTTATGTTGTTACCTATGCATAGTGAAAGATGAGTTCAGTTGAGGAGGCAGGAAGTTGCTGCTTCCAAATGTTTTTTCTTTTCCAGCTTAAACTGTCACAAATAGTTTGCTGTAATTGCTTCATGGAAGAATCTAAACTATTTCATTCAGCTTGGTCGTGCTCTCTGTAGAATGCTTCTAACTTTCCTGTTTTGTCCAACTGCAATTTCTTGACTTAACTTGCTATGCATTAGGTTGGTCTCACTCTCACCCTCTGGCCGATGCGCTGAGCCGCTGGCTGAGCACATTGTCTCACCTTCATGGTTTGTCGCACACCGTTTGTTTGCCAAGACTTTGAGCTATGCATGGTGAAAGATCACTTCAGTTGTGCTGGCAAAGAGGGCGCAGGCACTGTATTACAAATGGTTTGCTGAAACCGCTGTGGACATTGCAACAAGCAACAAGCAACAAGCAGGACATATGGACATAGTTCAGTTCCAAATGCATCTGAAGAAGATAGGGATTTCATTCTGCTTCGGTGATCGCTCCCCTTTGTGCTTTTTTCTGTAGAGTGCCTCTACATTTTAATATATCAATCTGAATTCCAAAAAGGAACAGAAAAAAAAACCGATCATCCATTGACTTCTTCTTTCTCCAGAAGTGACACATCAAACTGCATCTTATACCGTTGGTTCACTCGTGAACAGAATAACATAATTTGACACAGCAGTAGAAGGTTTGATTTAGTTGTGGTGGCAAAGAGGGGGCTGCTTCATGGTTGGAAATGTTTTCTTGCCTAGCTTAAACTATCCACAAACAGCTTCATGGAAGAATCCAAATAATTTAGACAAGAGCGTGCGATGTATCCGCATGCAAATTGCTCAGGTTGTAAAAAGCCACAAGCAGGACATCTGGACATTGCTCAGTTGCAAATGCATGTGCAGTAAATTGAAATTTCACTCTGCTTCGGCGTGATTCCCTTCGTAGAAGCATAAATTCCTTATAAATTTTACTGAATTTATATTAATCTGATTCCGGGGAAAAAAAGCTATTGTAGTCTACTTCTTTCTCCGGAAGCTACACTCAGACAGAATCTGATACCCTCTATCCATTCACAGAATTAGCATAATTCTACAAACCAGTGGAAGGCTGTTGGTAATAAAAATCTTGAAGCCAAGATCTCATGCTGGCACTTGAAAATGTCAGAATGGACTCAGAAGTTGGATTCATGTCAAGGTCTGAATACAGACACAAGTTTAGCTTAGTTCAATTAGTACATGGCCCTGGTTTTCTGACCTTGGTTACCCACTCAATGGCGGCTCAGCAATGTGATACAATATGACGCACACCTAGGCGTCACTTGAGTACATAGCAAATAGCAAAGCGCTTTCTACGCCGTCATACAATTATTCCTAGTAGTTCGGACTCAAAACCACCCGCGTCTTTATTATTGCGACAGACATCCACGAGTTTCTGTGAGTAGACCGGTGACGACCTAGTTGAACAACTGAGGCCTCCTTTGGTTTGTAGGAATTACATAGGATAGGATTTCTAAACGAAAATTTCCTATAGAGTCCATGGATTCCTATTACTATGTAGGATTGACTCATACCCTTCATGTTTCAAAGGAAAAAAACATTAACTCAGGCCCGGTGGATAAAATCCTATCCCATGAACCAAGTGACATCTCTTTTCCTATAGGAACTCAGATACATGGCATTCATTTCCTATGACATTTCTATTCCTATGATTTCCCTATCCTATGAATCAAAGGAGGCCTGGACATGTTTCAATTTGGTTATTTCCTGCAGGTTTTCTATCAAGCATCCAAACAAAGATTTGATGATGAGGTGCAGAATTCA
The DNA here is from genome assembly GCA_021605145.1 of Aegilops bicornis. Classification (NCBI taxonomy): domain Eukaryota; kingdom Viridiplantae; phylum Streptophyta; class Magnoliopsida; order Poales; family Poaceae; genus Aegilops; species Aegilops bicornis. Next base: position 778,974,401 of record CM038671.1, on the reverse strand, counting down.
AAAATAAGGCTCAATTGATCTTCTTAGATGCAGAGCCTGGTATTTTTGTTATAAAAATCAAATAATTCTTTATTAAACTATAAAGAAAAACGTGGAAGATTGTGGTCTTATCATTCTCTTCGAAACAATATATACACTGCAGGGAGGGGAGCAGAAGTATCGTGTTGCTCGGAAAAAGATATCAAATCAGCATGAATGAATTTGACCAGGTTTACAAGCTTTTACATGTACATTTTGAATAAACGGTAGTCCTACTTTCTACTGTGATTTGGCTTACAATCCTAAATATTTGCTGAGCAAAGGATCGATAGAATGCTGCCCCAACCTGAATTTTGTTTGCCAACTGGACTTTAGATGAACACGGTCACATCTATTTCTAGAATGTTGCCCTCTTGCTGTATATAAATGAATTATTGTACTTTATAAACTGAAATCTGTGCAGTGGTTGTTGATTGGATTTTTTTTGCTTAAAGTCTTTGTATTCCTTTCTCCCCTTTGAACCATAATGAAGATGATTCTATCAATTTTTTTAGCTGATTCGGTCATCCTAGTTTATTTCCTTATTGTCATATGAAGTCCTAAATATCAAAATTTAACATTTATTGCCAACAGTTTACAATTTAGCTTCACTTATTTATTGGTGTTCATCTTTTTATTTAAGAAATTATGTAGATTTGGATACTTTAGTTTTTGAGATAATTTCTCATGTACTTTAATTAAAAAGTCACCCAAGTGAGTTATTCAAGGTTCTGCCTGTTTTTTTTTACCTGCAGGTGATCAAGAAATTGTTCGCCACTTTTCACCTCACACTTCCCCTTGATTCTTTTCAATTATAATTAATTGATACCATTTGTTTCAGAATTTTTATAATTCAGTAAGCTTTACTAGAACCAAACAGATGAACAGTGCATGCTTAAAAATTGTACTGTTAAGTAGTGATATGTATGTGCGACACAGATCTTTGGAGTTCGGGTGCCAACGTACCGAAATTGAAAAAAAAATAGAAAATAAAAAAAGTAAAAATAAATCCTGACTTTTTTTGGAGTCAAACATGATCAGGTGTTACGCTTGTGTGAAATGAATGACATTCATCGTATTATGGGAGAAAAAACAACATTGACACAATATAAAAGTTACTATTCACGCTTTTTATACTCACATTTTTTTTTGTCTTCGCCATGGAGTCTGTCAAAGATTATCCTTTGCGGAACTTTTCATAAGATTGTAATATCTAATCACATTTGATTCCAAAAGAATTCAGAAATTCTTGACTCCTTTTGAATTCTCTAAATTATTTTTTCCAATTCAAGTCCATTGGTGCCCGAAACCCACTAGGTATTTACGTATATAGTTGTGGGTGTCAGTTAGCCAACATGTGGTTGCATGGTTAGGAGGATAGTAGTATCCCTAGCCCACCAGAGTTCAAGTCCTAGAGTTTACATAGTGCTCGCATTTTCCTTAATTTATTTCAGGCCTTCTGGCGATGTGCTTTCAGTGGAAGGAGATGTTACCTCCTTCTATGAAGGCGTCTGTGCTGATTTTGTCAATCTCAAAATGATGTGCTGGCTCAGTCTCTCGAAGGTGCTCATAGAGATAGGGTGTGCGTATGTATGAGCGTCTGTGTCTGTATTGTGTTAAAAAATCGAGTTCTCTCCGTATCATATAAGATCCTTACAACAGAAATCAAATTGCAAAATGGTACATTTTATTTATCCTATAGCTAACCATGTAAATCCCTGCATAAAGTATTACCATCTTTTGTATTTTTAGGAATCTTTTGTATATTTATAGTTTTATATGAAAGTATAGGCTTGGCTGGATCACCAATAGAAAATAAACCGAGCCCAGTATAACTAAAGACCGCAACCCAGCGGTCAATTATGATACAACCCAAAAAATTAACCCACGAACAAAGAACCATGAGACAGCTTCTAGTGTTAGAGCATCTCCAACATCTCAAAAAAAAAAAAAAAACTCCCAGTAACACTTTTCTGGTTATTAGGGATAAACTGTTGGGAACGCAGTATTTCGAAAAATTTCCTACGATCATGCAAGATCTATCTAGGAGATGCATAGCAACGAGCGGGGAAAGTGTGTCCACATACCCTCATAGACCGAAAGCAGAAGCGTTAAGTAACGCGGTTGATGTAGTCGAACATCTTCGCGATCCAATCGATTAAGTGCCGAACGCACGGCACCTCCGCGATCTGCACACGTTCAGCTCGGTGACGTCCCACGAACTCTAGATCCAGCTGAGGCCGAGGGAGAGTTTCATCAGCACGACGGCGTGGTGATGGTGATGATGAAGTTACCGACGCAGGGCTTCGCCTAAGCACCGCGACAATATGACCGAGGTGGAAATATGTGAAGGGGGCACCGGACACGGCTAAGAATCAACTTGTGTGTCTATGGGGTGCCCCCTCCCCCGTATATAAAGGAGGGGAGGAGGGGGCCGGCCGGCCTCATGGTGCGCCCCCAAGGGGGGATTCCTACTCCTACTAGGAGTAGGTTTCCCCCCTTTCCTAGTCCTAATAGGAGGGGGAAGGAAAGGGAAGAAGAGAAGAAGAAAAGGGGGGCCGGCCCCCCTCCCAATTCGGATTGGGCTTGGGGGGCGCGCCCCTCCACTTGGCTGCCTCCTCTCTCTTCCACTAAAGCCCATGTAGGCCCATTAAGCCCCCGGGGGGTTTCGGTAACCCCCGGGTACTCCGGAAAATGCCTGAACTAATCCGAAACCTTTCCGGTGTCCAAACATAACCTTCCAATATATCAATCTTCATGTCTCGACCATTTCGAGACTCCTCGTCATGTCCGTGATCACATGCGGGTCTCCGAATAACCTTCGGTACATCAAACCACAAAACTCATAATACATATTGTCATCGAACGTTAAGCGTGCGGACCCTACGGGTTTGAGAACTATGTAGACATGACCGAGACTCATCTCCGGTCAATAACCAATAGCGGAACCTGGATGCTCATATTGGTTCCTACATATTCTACGAAGATCTTTATCGGTCAAACCGCACAACAACATATACGTTGTTCCCTTTGTCATCGGTATGTTACTTGCCCGAGATTCGATCGTCAGTATCATCATACCTAGTTCAATCTCGTTATCGGCAAGTCTCTTTACTCGTTCCGTAATGCAACATCCCGCATCTAACTCATTAGTCACATTGCTTGCAAGGTTTATAGTGATGTGCATTACCGAGAGGGCCCAGAGATACCTCTCCGACAATCGGAGTGACAAATCCTAATCTCGATCTATGCCAACTCAACAAACACCATCGGAGACACACCAGAGAGCATCTTTATAATCACCCAGTTACGTTGTGACGTTTGATAGCACACTAAGTGTTCCTCCGGTATTCGGGAGTTGCATAATGTCATAGTCATAGGAACATGTATAAGTCATGAAGAAAGCAATAGCAATAAACTAAACGATCATAGTGCTAAGCTAACGGATGGGTCAAGTCAATCACATCATTCTCTAATGATGTGATCCCGTTCATCAAATGACAACTCATGTCTATGGCTAGGAAACTTAACCATCTCTGATTAACGAGCTAGTCAAGTAGAGGCATAATAGTGACACTCTATTTGTCTATGTATTCACACATGTACTAAGTTTCCGGTTAATACAATTCTAGCATGAATAATAAACATTTATCATGATATAAGGAAATATAAATAAAAACTTTATTATTGCCTCTAGGGCATATTTCCTTCAGTCTCCCACTTGCACTAGAGTCAATAATCTGGATTACATAGTAATGATTCTAACACCCATGGAGTCTTGGTGCTGATCATGTCTTGCAAATCTCTATGTCTCCCTCCTTGACTTGATCATGGATGGAATTGAAGCGTCTTTTGATGTGCTTGGTTCTCTTGTGAAATCTGGATTCCTTTGCCAAGGCAATTGCACCAGTATTGTCACAAAAGATTTTCATTAGACCCGATGCACTAGGTATGACACCTAGATCAGATATGAACTCCTTCATCCAGACTCTTTCATTTGCTGCTTCCGAAGCAGCTATGTACTCCGCTTCACACATAGATCCTGCCACGACGTTTTGCTTAGAACTGCATCAACTGACAGCTCCACCTTTCAATATAAATACGTATCCGGTTTGTGACTTAGAGTCATCCGGATCAGTGTCAAAGCTAGCATCGACGTAACCATTTACGACGAGCTCTTTGTCACCTCCATAAACAAGAAACATATCCTTAGCCCTCTCCAGGTATTTCAGGATGTTCTTAACCGCTGTCCAGTGATCCACTCCTGGATTACTTTGATACCTCCCTGCTAAACCGATAGCAAGGCACACATCAGGTCTGGTACACAATATTGCATACATGATAGAACCTATGGCTGAAGCATAGGGAATGACTTTCATTTTCTCTCTATCTTCTGCAGTGGTCGGGCATTGAGTCTGACTCAACTTCACACCTTGTAACACATGCAAGAACTCTTTCTTTGCTTGATCCATTTTGAACTTCTTCAAAACTTTATCAAGTTATGTGCTTTGTGAAAGTCCAATTAAGCGTCTCGATCTATCTCTATAGATCTTGATGTCCAATATATAAGAAGCTTCAGCGAGGTCTTTCATTGAAAAAAATCTTATTCAAATATCCTTTTATGCTATCCAGAAATTCTATATCATTTCCAATCAACAATCATCCACATATAATATTAGAAATGCTACAGAGGTCCCACTCACTTTCTTGTAAATACAAGCTTCTCCAAAAGTCTGTATAAAACCATATGCTTTGATCACACTATCAAAACGTTTACTCCAACTCCGAGATGCTTGCACCAGTCCATAAATGGATCACTGGAGCTTGCATACTTTGTTAGCATCCTTTGGATCGACAAAACCTTCGGGTTGAATCATATACAACTCTTCTTCCAGAAATCCACTCGGGAATGCAGTTTTGACATCCATTAAATTTCATAATCATAAAATGCGTCAATTGCTAACATGATTCGGATGGACTTAAGCATCGCTACGGGTGAGAAGGTCTCATCATAGTCAACTCCTTCAACTTGTCGAAAACCTTTCGCAACAAGTCGAGCTTTGTAGACAGTAACATTACCTTCAGCGTCAGTCTTCTTGTTGAAGATCCATTTATTCTCTATGGCTTGCCGATCATCGGGAAAGTCAACCAAAGTCCGTACTTTGTTCTCATACATGGATCCCATCTCAGATTTCACGGCCTCAAGCCATTTCGCGGAATCTGGGCTCATCATCGCTTCCTCATAGTTCGTAGGTTCGTCATGGTCAAGTAATATGACCTCCAGAACAGGATTACCGTACCACTCTGGTGCGGATCTTACTCTGGTTAACCTACGAGGTTCGGTAGTAACTTGATCAGAAGTTTCATGATCATCATCATTAGCTTCTTCACTAGTTGGTGTAGGAATCACTGGAACTAACTTCTGTGTTGTACTACTTTTCAACTCGGGAGAAGGTACAATTACCTCATCAAGTTCTACTTTCCTCCCACTCACTTCTTTTGAGAGAAACTCCTTCTCTAGAAAGGATCCATTCTTAGCAACGAATATCTTGCCTTCGGATCTGTGGTAGAAGGTGTACCCAACAGTCTCTTTTGGGTATCCTATGAAGACACATTTCTCCGATTTGGGTTCGAGCTTATCAAGTTGAAGCTTTTTCACATAAACAACGCAACCCCAAACTTTAAGAAATGACAACTTGGGTTTCTTGCCAAACCACAGTTCATATGATGTCGTCTCAACGGATTTAGATGGTGCCCTATTTAACGTCAATGCAGCCGTCTCTAAAGCATAACCCCAAAACAATAGTGGTAAATCAGTAAGAGACATCATAGATCGCACCATATCTAATAAAGTGCGGTTACGACGTTTGGACACACCATTACGCTGTGGTGTTCCGGGTGGCGTGAGTTGCGAAACTATTCCGCATTGTTTCAAATGAAGACCAAACTCATAACTCAAATATTCTCCTCCACGATCGGATCGTAGAAACTTTATTTTCTTGTTACGATGATTTTCCACTTCACTCTGGAATTCTTTGAACTTTTCAAATGTTTCAGACTTATGTTTAATCAAGTAGATATACCCATCTCTCCTCAAATCATCTGTGAAGGTCAGAAAATAACGATACCCGCCACGAGCATCAACACTCATCGGACATCATACATCAATATGTATTATTTCCAATAAGTCCGTTGCTCGCTCCATTGTTCCAAAGAACGGAGTCTTGGTCATCTTGCCCATGAGGCATGGTTCGCAAGTATCAAGTGATTCCAAAAGCCCATCAGCATGGAGTTTCTTCATGCGCTTTTACACCAATATGACCTAAACGGCAGTGCCACAAATAACTTGCACTATCATTATTAAATTTATGTCTTTTGGCTTCAATACTATGAATATGTGTATCACTACTATCGAGATTTAGTAAAAATAGACCACTCATCAAGGGTGCATGACCATAAAAGATATTACTCATATAAATAGAACAACCATTATTCTCTGATTTAAATGAATAACCATCTCGCATTAAACAAGATCCAGATATATTGTTCATGCTTACCGCTGGCACCAAATAACAATTATTTAGGTCTAAAATTAATCCCGAAGGTAGATGTAGAGGTAGCATGCCGACGGCGATCACATCGACTTTGGAACCATTTCCCACGCGCATCGTCACCTCGTCCTTAGCCAATCTTCGCTTAATCCGTAGCCCCTGTTTCGAGTTGCAAATATGAGCAACAGAACCAGTATCAAATACCTAGGCACTACTGCGAGCATTAGTTAAGTACACATCAATAACATGTATATCAAATATACCTTTCACTTTGCCATCCTTATTATCCGCCAAATACTTGGGGCAGTTCCGCTTCGATGACCGGTCCCTTTGCGGTAGAAGCACTCGATCTCGTGCTTAGGTCCAGACTTGGGCTTCTTCACTTGAGCAGCAACTTGCTTGCCGTTCTTCTTGAAGTTCCCCTTCTTCCCTTTACCCTTCTTCTTGAAACTGGTGGTTTTGTTGACCATCAACACTTGATGCTCCTTCTTGATTTCTACCTCCACAACCTCTAGCATTGCGAAGAGCTCGGGAATTGTCTTATCCATCCCTTGCATATTATAGTTCATCACGAAGCTCTTGTAGCTTGGTGGCAGTGATTGAAGAACTCTGTCAATGACACTATCATCAGGAAGATTAACTCCCAGTTGAGTCAAGTGGTTGTGGTACCCAGACATTCTGAATATGTGTTCACTGACAGAACTATTCTCCTCCATTTTGCAGCTGTAGAACTTATTGGAGACTTCATATCTCAATCCAGGCATTTGCTTGAAATATTAACTTCAACTCCTGGAACATCTCATATGCTCCATGACATTCAAAACGTCGTTGAAGTCCCGGTTCTAAGCCGTAAAGCATGGCACACTGAACTATCGAGTAGTCGTCAGCTTTACTCTGCCAGACGTTCTTAACATCATCAGAAGCATCTGCATCAGGCCTGGTAAAAGATCGTGGATGTCGCCTAGAGGGGGGGGGGGTTGAATAGGCGCTTTAAAATAATTACGATTTTGGCTAGAACAAATGCAGAATAAACCTAGCGGTTAATTTGTCAAGCACAAAACCTACAACATGTAGGCTCACCTATGTGCACCAACAACTTATGCTAAGCAAGATAAACTACTAGGTGATAGCAAGATATATGACAAGAAACAATATGGCTATCACCAAGTAAAGTGCATAAGTAAAGGGCTCTGTAAGAGATAACCGAGGCACACACAGAGGCAGCGATGTATCCCGAAGTTCACACCCTTGCGGATGCTAATCTCCGTTTGGAGTGATGTGGAGGCACAATGCTCCCCAAGAAGCCACTAGGGCCACCGTAATCTCCTCACGCCCTCGCACAATGCAAGATACCGTGATTCCACTAAGGGACCCTTGAGGGCGGTCACCGAACCTGTACAAATGGCAACCCTTGGGGGCGGTCACCGAACCCGTACACTTTGGCAGCCCTTGGGGGCGGTCACGGTACCGTCAAATTGCTCGGGGCGATCTCCACAACCTAATTGGAGACCCCGACGCTTGCCTGGAGCTTTACACCACAATGATTGAGCTCCGAACACCACCAACCATCTAGGGCGCCCAAGCACCCAAGAGGAACAAGCTCAAGGGTACCAAGCACCCAAGAGTAATAAGCTTCTCAACTTGTAACTTCCACGTATCACGTGGAGAACTCAAACCGATGCACCAAATGCAATGGCAAGGGCACACGGAGTGCCCAAGTCCTTCTCTCTGAAATCCCACCGAAGCAACTAATGCTAGGAAGGAAAATGAGAGGAAGAACAAGAAGGAGAACACCAAGAACTCCAAGATATAGATCCAGGGGTTCCCCTCACATAGAGGAGAAAGTGATTGGTGGAAATGTGGATCTAGATCTCCTGTCTCTTTTCACCACAAAACTAGCTAGTATCCATGGTGGGATTGAGAGTTAGCAAGCTCGAAGAAGGTCAACAATGGGGGAAGAACACGAGCTCAAAAGATAAGGTTCAATGGGGAAGAAGACCCCCTTTTATAGGTGGCGAAAAATCCAACCATTATGCTCACAGCCCGCACAGAGCGGTACTACCGCTCCAAGGAGCGGTACTACCGCTAGGGCGGTAGTACCCCTTTGAAAAACAACAGCGAGGAGGCAAAAGGCCAGTAGAACCGCCGGAGCGGTACTATCGCTCGTCCTCACGGTACTACCGCTAGGGATCGCGGTACTACCGCAAAGGGTAGCGGTACTACTGCTTGCGAGCGGTACTAAAAAATACATCCGTGCCTACCACCGCAGGACTTGGGACGAGTTTTTGGTCCGGAGCGGTACTACTGCTGTAGGAGCCGCGGTAGTACCACTCTGGAGTGGTAGTAAAAGATTACATCCGCTCCAATTCACGGTAGTACCGCTGCAGCCTTTTCAGAACACCAAAACTGCCACAACTTTTGCAAACGGATTCCGAATTCGATGAAACCAAGTTTGTTGGAAAGCTAGCAACAAGGGATAACACAATCTTGAAAGAAATATCAATAAGAAGCAAATTAGAAAATACCCAAAAGAAAATGGTGAGAACCCTTCCTCGGATAAGACCAGTAAAACCTCCAACACCGAAAACATCATAGAAGACGCATGTGAACTCCGTTTTCGATGAACTCAAGCTTGTCATCAAGATGACCATAAGATCTAAGATCACAAAGAGAACCAAACAAGAACCAATAAACATGATGAAAGGATGCAATGGTTTGAGCTCTCTACTAACGATACGATCAAGCTACTCATCAAGAGCCCCCTTGATAGTACGACAATCGATCCTATAACCCGGTCTCCCAACTACCACCATAAGACCGGTAAAATAGAAAACCTATCAAGGGCAAACCTTTGCCTTGCATGAAGTACACTTGAGCTAGATGATGACAATCTTGACTTCCTCATGTTGGACCACCTTTCATGATTGCTTTGGCTCTATGAAGGCTAGTTGATTGCTCCCCCATACTCCACTATGGGTGAGTCACTCTTCGGCACACCTTCACAAGTGATTGCGTTGGCTCGATGAAGTCTAGTTGATTGCTCCCCCATACTCCACTATGGGTGAGTCACTCTTCGGTACACCTTCACAAGTCTATTGTCACCATAATGGACGACAAGCTACAAGATTGATTTCTTCGTGATGCTCCACTTGAACTTGCACAACACAACCTTGATTTGATGTCATCCTCCATGGGTTGTATGAGATCTTCCTCTTGACGCAAGCCCATGGAAGCAGACCTAACCCCACATAGAACTCTCACAAAGACCATGGGTTAGTACACAAATCATAATGGACAATGCTTACCATACCATGGGATCACTTGATCCCTCTCGATACATATTCTACGCTTTGTGAGTTGATCAACTTGATTCACTCTTGACTTAGTCTTGATCAACCTTGAATCTTTCCAACTCTCTTCATTTGGATGATGTCTTGAAGTTAAACATGAATGATCACACAATCTTCTTCATCAAGACATGCTTACAATAAGCTCAACACTCACATGACCAATCTTTGGATAATTCCTTAATAGCACCTTGGTCAACTCATAAACTCCTTGAAACCAACACATGGACTTCAAGAAAATCCTATGGACAAATCCTTCAAATATAACTCAAGACAACCATTAGTCCATAGAGATTGTCATCAATTACCAAAACCAAACATGGGGGCACCGCATGTTATTTCAATTTCCCCCATTTTGGTAATTGATGACAATCACTTTCAAGAGAGTTTATACAAGGGAGCCACCGAAACACAATTCCCACCGCCGTAACCTTCTGTATCCGCGAGATCCCATCTTGGAGCCTTCGTCGGCGCTCCGGTGGAGGGGGAATCGATCATGGAGGGCTTCTACATCAACACCATAGCCCCTCCGATGAGTTGTGAGTAGTTTACCATAGACCCTAGGGTCCATAGTTATTAGCTAGATGGATTCTTCTCTCTTTTTGGATCTCAATACAATGTTCTCCCCCTCTCTTGTGGAGATCTATTCGATGTAAAATCTTTTTGCGGTGTGTTTGTCGAGATCCGATGAATTGTGGGTTTATGATCAAGTTTATCTATGAGAAATATTTGAATCTCCTCTGAATTCTTTTATGTATGATTGAGTTATCTTTGCAAGTCTCTTTGAATTATCAGTTTGGTTTGGCCTACTAGATTGATCTTTCTTGCCATGCGAGAAGTGCTTCGCTTTGGGTTCAATCTTGTGGTGTCCTTACCCAGTGACAAAAAGGGTTGCAAGGCACGTATTGTATTGTTGCCATCGAGGATAAAAAGATGGGGTTTATATCATATTGCATGAGTTTATCCCTCTACATCATGTCATCTTGCTTAAGGCGTTACTCGTTCTTATGAACTTAATACTCTAGATGCAAAGGCGAGTCGGTCGATGTGTGGAGTAATAGTAGTAGATGCAGCAACAATCGGTCTACTTACTTGTTGCGGACGTGATACCTATATACATGATCATGCATAGATAATCTCATAATTATTCACTTTTCTATCAATTGCTCGACAGTAATTTGTTCACCCACTGTAATACTTATGCTATCTCGAGAGAAGCCTCTAGTGAAATCTATGGCCCCCGGGTCTATCTTTTATCATATTTGCTTTCAATCTACTTGTATTTGCATCTTTACTTCTTGCATCTATATTATAAAATACCAAAAATATATTTATCTTATCATATTATCTCTATTAGATCTCACTTTCGCAAGTGGCCGTGAAGGGATTGACAACCCCTTTATTGCGTTGGTTGCGATTTCTTTGTTTGTTTGTGTAGGTGCGTGGGACTTTGGAGGAGTCTCCTACTGGATTGATACCTTGGTTCTCAAAAACTGAGGGAAATACTTACGCTATTGTGCTGCATCACCCTTTCCTCTTCAAGGAAAACCAATGCAAGCTCAAGAGGTAGCAAGAAGGATTCTGGCGCCGTTGCCGGGGAGGCTTCCACCAAGTCAATACATACCAAGTACCCATCACAAAATCATCTCCCTCGCATTTACATTATTTGCCATTTGCCTCTCATTTTCCTCTCCCCCACTTCACCCTTGCCGTTTTATTCGCCCTCTCTTTCCCAATCTCCTCTCTCTTTCGCTTGCCTTTTTGTTTGCTTGTATTACCATGTGCCTTCTATATGCTTGCATCTTCGCTTGCTGAAAATCTATTGATATGGATCCACTTAAAGTGTTTTACTTGGGTCATCTTCGATCCTTATGTGCTCGTGCTGAAACCCCAACTAGCCTAGTTGATGGGAAATCTTTAGATGAGCATGCTCATTTTGTGCGCCACCGTTTGTCTGAAAAAGGAGACTATTATGGGATCAAATAAACAGATTGTTGTGTTATGCTTGGAATCTTTGTGAAATTTGTGATTTTACTTGTTGCTCTAAGAACCCTAAAAAACACCTTCCCTACCTATGTGAGTTTAATGAAAATGAAATCTTATCTTCTTATGCAAGGGGTGTTTATAGTTACTATGATATCGAAAAAATTGAAGAATTTGTTTCTTTTAAGGGTGCTTATGAAGTTGCTTCTTTAATTGAAAAGTAGGATATTACTCTACGAATCTGAAAATTTTGACATACTTAAACATTGCTATGAAAACTATGCTCATAATGTCTATGTCAAAGAATTTATTGAGAGAATGACTGTTGCTTTGGAAGAAAATAATGATATGCATGAACCTATAGATAACGGTTCCGATGATTTGATTGAAATATCCCTTGATGAACATGATGCTTGCTATTCTTGTGTCCACGATGCCAATATTTATGAAGATGAAATTGCTATAGTTCCTTATGTTAAACATGAGATCATTGCTATTGCATCCATACTTGATACATCCTTCGATGAGAAGCATGATTGCAATGCTGTTATTATAAATTCTCTTGATGTCAATTGTGCTAATAATATGCAAAACCCTAAGCTTGGGGATGCTAGTTTTGCTACGTCTACTACTTGTTGCAATGCTCATGATTGGGGTGATTCTTCTTATGATCTAGAAAATTTATTTAAGCCCCATGATAAATATGAGATTGATAATAATGTTTGAAATAGTATTGAAAGTGGGTTTGGAAGAGTGTCAACTTCAGATCCCACATATTTGGATAATGTTCAATCTTATGGTATTTTTGATAAAAGTTGGAGAGGTCATGCCTTTAGTTTATGTTATTCCCACTATTTTGGAAGAGTGTCAACTTTGCATGCATGTGGATCATCTAGAGAATATGTTATGTGATAGCTATATTGTTGAATTTGAATATGATCTTACATGTAATTATTATGAGAGAGGAAAATATGGTTGTAGAAGTTTTCATGTTACTAAATTACCTCTCTTCATGTTGAGATTGCTATCGTCACTTTCTTCTTCCTTGCATATGCTAGTTTTCGCTTGACTTGCAAAATTATTTGCTTATAATATGCCTATGCATAGGAAGTATGTTAGACTTAAATGTGTTTGTCACGTGTTTTATGATGCTCTCTTTGCGCTCCAATTCTTGTCTTTCATGTGAGCATCATTAAAATTATCAATGCCTAGCTAAAAGGTTTTAAAGAAAAGCGCTTGTTGGGAGACAACCCAATATTTTTACTTTCTTTTATTCAATAAATATTTGATCTAGCTTCTGGTTAGATTTTTTTTATGTTTTAATTAGTGTTTGTGCCAAGTAGAACCTATGGGATCACCTATGGTGATAGTTAATTTGATTCTGCTGAAAAACAGAAACTTTGCACGCACTAGAAACAATTTAGTAAATCACATAAACGTGCTTTTGCGTTGATTCTTTTTGATGCTGTTCAATAGACAAATTTTCTAGGACGTCCTATTTTGGTAGAATTTTTGGAGTTTCAGAAAATTGCGTCAGTTACAGATTACTACAGACTGTTCTGTTTTTGACAGATTCTGTTTTTCGTGTGTTGTTTGCTTATTTTGATGCATCTATGGCTAGTAAAATAGTTTATAAACCATAGAGAAGTTAGAATACAGTAGGTTTAACACCAAAATAAATAAATAATGAGTTCATTACAGTACGTTATGTGGTGGTTTTGTTTTCTTTCACTAACGGAGCTTACGAGATTTCTGTTGAGTTTTGTGTTGTGAAGTTTTCAAGTTTTGGGTAAAGCTTTTATGGACTATGGAATAAGGAGTGGCAAGAGCCTAAGCTTGGGGATGCCCAAGGCACCCCAAGATATTCAATAATAGCCAAAAGCCTAAGCTTGGGGATGCCCTTGGAAGGCATCCCCTCTTTCGTCTTCGTTCATTGGTAACTTTACTTGGAGCTATATTTTTATTCACCACATGATATGTGTTTTGCTTGGAGCATCGTGTATTATATTAGTATTTGCTTTTTAGTTTACCACAATCATCCTTGCTGTACACACCTTTTGTGAGAAGCCTACTTGATTAGAATTTGCTAGAATACTCTATGTGCTTCACTTATATCTTTTGAGCTTAATAGTTTTTGCTCTAGTGCTTCACTTATATCTTTTAGAGCACGATGGTGACTTATTTTTGTAGAAATTGATAGTCTCTCATGATTCACTTATATTATTTTTAGAGTCTTTTAGAACAGCATGGTATTTGCTTTGGTTACAAATTTGGTCCTAGAATGATGAACATCCAAGTTGGGTATAATAAAAACTATCATAGGAAGTGAATTGGATGCTATGATCAATTTGATTCTTAATAATTGTTTTGAGATAGGGAGGTAGTGATATTAAAGTCATGCTAGTTGAGTGATTATGAATTTAAAGAATACTTGTGTTGAAGTTAGCAAGTCCCGTAGCATGCACGTATGGTTAAAGTTATGTAACAAATTTAAAACATGAAGTGTACTTGGCTTGTGCATCCTTATGAGTGGCGGTCGGGGACGAGCGATATTCTTTTCCTACCAATCTATCCCCCTAGGAGCATGCGCGTAGTACTTGATTTTTTATTACTTCTAAATTTTTGCAATAAGTATATGAGTTCTTTTGACTAATGTTGAGTCCATGAATTATACGCATTTTTACCTTTCCACCATTGCTAGCCTCTTCGGTACCGTGCATTGCCCTTTCTCACCTTGAGAGTTGGTGCAAACTTCGCCGGTGCATCCAAACCCCATGATACGATATGCTCTATCACACATAAACCTCCTTATATCTTCCTCAAAACAGCCACCATACCTACCTATTATGGCATTTCCATAGCCATTACGAGATATATTGCCATGCAACTTTCCACCGTTCCGTTTATCATCATCATGACATACTTTACTTTTATCATATTGCCATTGCATGATCATGTAGTTGACATCGTATTTGTGGCAAAGCCACCATGCATAATTTTCATACATGTCACTCTTGATTCATTGCACCATCCCGGTACACCGCCGGAGGCATTCATATAGAGTCATATCTTGTTCTAGTTTTCAAGTTGTAACTCGTATGTTGTAATCAATAAAAGTGTGATGATCATCATTATTAGAGCATTGCCCAAAAAGAAAAAAAAGAAAAAAAAATAAAGGCCAAAGAAAAAAAGGAAGGAAAAAAAAAGAAAAAAAGAAAAGAAAAAAAAGAAAATAAATAAAAAGGGCAATGTTATGATACGTCTCCAACGTATCTATAATTTTTGATTGCTCCATGCTACTTTATCTACTGTTTTGGACTATATTGGGCTTTATTTTCCACTTTTATATTACTTTTGGGACTAACCTATTAACCGGAGGCCCAGCCCAGAATTGCTGTTTTTTTGCCTATTTCAATGTTTCAAAGAAACGGAATATCAAACAGAGTCCAAACGGAATGAAACCTTCGGGAACGTGATCTTCCCACCGAACGTGATCCAGGAGACTTGGACCCTACTCCAAGAAGTGCGAGGCGATTCACGAGGTGGGCGCCCCCCCTGGGCGTGCCCTCCTACCTCGTGGGCCCCCTGATGCTCCACCGACGTACTCCTTCCTCCTATATATACCTACGTACCCCCAAACGATCAGGAGAGGAGCCAAAAAACCTAATTCCACCGCCGTACCTTCCTGTATCCATGAGATCCCATCTTGGGGCCTGTTCCGGAGCTCCGCCGGAGGGGGCATCCACCATGGAGGGCTTCTACATCAACACCATAGCCCCTCCGATGAAGTGTGAGTAGTTTACTTCAGACCTTCGGGTCCATAGCTAGTAGCTAGATGGCTTCTTCTCTCTTTTGGATCTCAATACAATGTTCTCCCCTCTCGTGGAGATCTATTCGTTGTAATCTTCTTTTCGCGGTGTGTTTGTTGAGACCGATGAATTGTGGGTTTATGATCCAGCTTATCTATGGATAATATTTGAATCTTCTCTGAATTCTTTTATGTATGATTGAGTTATCTTTGCAAGTCTCTTAGAATTATTCGTTTGGTTTGGCCAACTAGATTGGTAGTTCGTGCAATGGGAGAAGTGCTTAGCTTTGGGTTCAATCTTGCGGTGTCCTTACCTAGTGACAGAAAGGGTTGCAAGGCACATATTGTATTGTTGCCATCGAGGATATCAAGATGGGGTATTTATCATATTGCATGAATTTATTCCTCTACATCATGTCATCTTGCTTAAGGCGTTACTCTGTTTTTAACTTAATACTCTAGATGCATGCTGGATAGCGGTCGATGAGTGGAGTAATAGTAGTAGATGCAGAATCATTTCGATCTACTTGTCACGGACGTGATGCCTATATACATGATCATACCTAGATAACCTCATAACTATGCTCAATTCTGTCAATTGCTCAACAGTAATTTGTTCACCCACCGTAGAATATCTATGCTCTTGAGAGAAGCCACTAGTGAAACCTATGGCCCCGGGTCTATTCTCATCATATCAATCTCCATCACTTTATTTACTTGCTTTGCTTTTACTTTTTACTTTGCATCTTTATACCAAAAATACCAAAAATATTATCTCTATCAGATCTCACTCTCGTAAGTGACCGTGAAGGGATTGACGACCCCTAATTGCGTTGGTTGCGAGTAGCTATCATTTTGTGCAGGTACGAGGGACTTGCGCGTGGCCTCCTACTGGATTGATACCTTGGTTCTCAAAAACAGAGGGAAATACTTACGCTACTATGCTGCATCATTCTCTCCTCTTCGGGGAAAACCAACGCAAGCTCAAGACGTAGCAAGAAGGATTTCTGGCGCCGCTGTCGGGAGGTCTCATAAAAGTCAACATACCAAGTACCCATCACAATCCCTATCTATCGCATTATATTATTTGCCATTTGCCTCTCGTTTTCCTCTCCCCCACTTCACCCTTGCCGTTTTATTTTCCCTCTCTTTCCCAATCTCCTCCTCCTTTTTCCTTTGCCTTTTGTTTCCCCGTGTGTTAGTTTGCTTGTTCGTCGCAATGGCTCAAGATGCTACCAAATTGTGTGACTTCACCAATACCAATAATAATGATTTCCTTAGCACTCTGATTGCTCCTCTTACCAATATTGAATCTTGTGAAATCAATACTGCTTTGTTGAATCTTGTTATGAAAGATCAATTCTCCGGCCTTCCGAGTGAAGATGCCGCTACTCATCTGAATAGCTTCGTTGATTTATGTGATATGCAAAAGAAAAAAGATGTCGATAATGATGTCGTTAAATTGAAGCTATTTCCTTTTTCGCTTAGAGATCGTGCTAAAGCGTGGTTTTCATCTTTGCCTAAAAATAGTATTGATTCTTGGAACAAGTGCAAAGATGCTTTTATCTCTAAATATTTTCCTCCCGCTAAGATTATCTCTCTTAGGAACGATATTATGAATTTTAAGAAACTTGATCATGAAAATGTTGCACAAGCTTGGGAGAGAATGAAATTAATGATACGTAATTGTCCTACTCATGGTTTGAACTTGTGGATGATTATACAAAATTTGTATGCTGGATTGAATTTTGCTTCTAGAAATCTTTTAGATTAGGCCGGGGGAGGCACTTTCATGGAAATCACTTTAGGAGATGCTACTAAACTCCTAGATAATATTATGGTTAATTATTCTCAATGGCATACTGAAAGATCTACTAATAAGAAAGTGCATGCTATAGAAGAAATCAATGTTTTGAGTGGAAAGATGGATGAACTTATGAAATTATTTACTAAGAGTGTTTCTTCTGATCCTAATGATATGCCTTTGTCTACCTTGATTGAGAATAATAATGAATTTGTGGATGTGAATTTTGTTGGCAGGAATAATTTTGGTAACAACGCGTATAGAGGGAATTTTAATCCTAGGCCTTATCCTAGTAATCCTTCTAATAATTATGGAAATTCCTACAACAACTCTTATGGAAATTTTAATAAGATGCCTTCTGAATTTCATAGTAGTGCTAAAGAGTTTATGAATTCACAAAAGAATTTTAATGCTTTGCTTGAAGAGAAATTGCTTAAAGTTGATGATTTGGCTAGGAACGTTGATAGAATTTCTCTCGAGATTGATTCTTTAAATCTTAGTTCCATTCCTCCTAAGCATGATATCAATGAGTCTCTCAAAGCTATGAGAATTTCCATTGGTGAGTGCAAAGAAAGAACCGCTAGGATGCGTGCTTCCAAAGATGCCTTTATTAAAGCGTGTTCTTCTAATTCCTATGAAAATCAAGATGAAGATCTGAAAGTTATAGATGTGTCCCCTATTAAATCTTTGTTTTGACATATGAATCTTGATGAAACTGATTATGATCTTCCTTTACCTAGAAGGCGTTCTAAGAATTTTGAGTTTTTAGATCTTGATGATGAAATTGATAAAAGTGGGATTGAAAGAAATAAAAATCGAGATATGTCTAAACCCACTATTTTGGATCTCAAGGAATTTAATTATGAAAATTTCTCTTTAATTTATTGTATTTCCTTGTTGCAATCCATGCTAAATTCTCCTCATGCTTATAGTCAAAATAAGGCCTTTACCGAACACATTGTTGATGCCTTGATGCAATCTTATGAAGAAAAGCTTGAGTTGAAAGTTTCTATCCCTAGGAAACTCCATGATGAGTGGGAACCTACTATCAAAATTAAAATTAAAAATTATTAGTTTCATGCTTTGTGTGATTTGGGTGCTAGTGTCTCTACTATTCCCAAAACTTTATGTGATTTGCTAGATTTCCGTGATTTTGATGATTGCTCTCTAAACTTGCATCTTATGGATTCCACTATTAAAAAGCCTATGGGAAGAATTAATGATGTTCTTATTGTTGCAAATAGGAATTATGTGCCCGTAGATTTTATCATTCTTGATATAGATTGCAATCCTTCATGTCCTATTATTCTTGGGAGACCTTTCCTTAGAACGATTGGTGCAATTATTGATATGAAGGAAGGAAATATTAGATTCCAATTCCCTTTAAAGAAGGGCATGGAACACTTTCCTAGAAAGAAAATAAAATTACCATATAAATCTATCATGGGAGCCACTTATGGATTGCCTACCAAAGATGGCAATACCTAGATCTATCCTTGCTTTTATGCCTAGCTAGGGGCGTTAAACGATAGCGCTTGTTGGGAGGTAACCCAATTTTATTTTAGTTTTTTTTTGCTTCTGTTTAGGAATAAATAATCTATCTAGCCTCTGTTTAGATGTGGTTTTATCTTTTAATTAGTGTTTGTGCCAAGTTAAACCTATTAGATCTTCTTGGGAGATAGTCATTTGATCTTGCTGTAATTTCCAGAATCTTTGCGCTCAGTGCCCGAATTGTTAAAAATCACCAGAATGTGATAAAATAGTGATTCCAGTTGCTGATGATCAATAAACAAATTCTACAGGTCGTATAATTTTGGTAGAACTTTTTGTGTTCCAGAAGTTTGCGTTAGTTACAGATTACTACAGACTGTTCTGTTTTTGACAGATTCTGTTTTGCGTGTGTTGTTTGCTTATTTTGATGAATCTATGGTTAGTAAAATAGTTTATAATCCACAGAGAAGTTGGAATACAGTAGGTTTAACACCAATATAAATAAAGAATGAGTTCATTACAGTACCTTAAAGTAGTCCTTTGTTCTCTTTCTCTAACGGAGCTCACGAGATTTCTATTGAGTTTTGTGTTGTGAAGTTTTCAAGTTTTGGGTGAATTCTTTTGATGGATTATGGAACAAGGAGTGGAAAGAGCCTAAGCTTGGGGATGCCCATGGCACCCCAAGATAATCCAAGGACACCAAAAGTCAAATCTTGGGGATGCCCGGAAGGCATCCCCTCTTTAAATCCACTTCCATCGGTAATTTACTTGGAGCTGTATTTTTATTCACCAACATGATATGTGTTTTGCTTGGAGCGTCTTGTATTATTTGAGTCCTTGCTTGTTAGTTTACCACAATCATCCTTGTTGTACACACCTTTTGTGAGAGCCATACATGATTTGAAATATGTTAGAATACTCTATGTGCTTCACTTATATCTTTTGAGATTGATAGTTTTGCTCTAGTGCTTCACTTAGATCATTTTGAGAGTCGTTAATAGCATGGTAATTTGCTTAATGTTAATATACTTGGTGTTTGAGATATGTGAAACTTTCTTTTGAGTGAATTGAATACTAAGATAATTTAATTGCTTAATAATTGTTTTGAGATATGGAGGTAATAATATCAAAGTCGTGCTAGTTGATAATTGTGAATCTGAGAAATACTTGTGTTGAAGTTTGCAAGTCCCGTAGCATGCACGTATGGGTAAAGTTGTGTAACAAATTTGAAACATGAAGTATACCTGGCTTGTGCATCCTTATGAGTGGCGGTCGGGGACGAGCGATGGTCTTTTCCTACCAATCTATCCCCCTAAGAGCATTGTGCGTAGTACTTGATTTTTGATGGCTTCTAAATTTTTGCAATAAGTATATGAGTTCTTTTGACTAATGTTGAGCCCATGGACTATACGCACTTTTATCTTTCTGCACTTGCTAGCCTCTTCGGTACCGTGCATTGCCCTTTCTCACCTTGAGAGTTGGTGCAAACTTCGCCGGTGCATCCAAACCCCGTGATTGTTGGGGAACGTTGCATAAAATAAAAATTTCCTACGTTCACCAAGATCCATCTATGAGTTCATCTAACAAAGAGTGAGAGAGATGCATCTACATACCACTTGTAGATCGCGTGCGGAAGCGTTCAAGAGAACGGGGATGATGGAGTCGTACTCGCCGTGATCCAAATCACCGATGACCAAGTGCCGAACGGACAGCACCTCCGCGTTCAACACACGTACGGAGCGGATGACGTCTCCTCCTTGATCCAGCAAGGGGGAAGGAGAGGTTGAGGAAGAAGGCTCCAGCAGCAGCACGACGGCGTGGTGACGGTGGAGAGGCGATACTCGGCTGTGGCTTTGCCAAGCACTTAACGGAGGAGGAGAGGTGTTGGGGAGGGGAGGGGCTGCGCCTTGGATGTGTCTTGCAGCCCTCCCCTCGCCCCTCTATTTATAGGGGAAGGGGGAAGGGGGCCGGCCCCCTCTAGATGAGATCTAGAGGGGGGCGGCGGCAAAGGGAGGCTTGCCCCCAAGGGGGGCGCCCCACTAGGGTTCCCCAACCCTAGGCGCATGGGCCCAAGGGGCGCCCAGCCCTCCAGGCTGGTTCCCTGCCCCTATGGCCCATGAGGTCCTCCGAGAGGGTGGCCCCTCCTGTGGACCCCGGAACCCCTCCGGTGGCCCCAAAGATAATACCGATATGCCCCCGAAACTTTCCGGTGACCGTATGACAACTTCCCATATATAAATCTTCACCTCCGGACCATTTCGGAACTCCTCGTGACGTCCGGGATCTCATCAGGGACTCTGAACAACATTCGGTAATCACATACATGTCTTCCTAATAACCCTAGAGTCACCGAACCTTAAGTGTGTAGACCCTACGGGTTCGGGAGACATGCAGACATGACCGAGACGGCTCTTCGGTCAATAACCAACAACGGGATATGGATACCCATGTTGGCTCCCACATGCTCCTCGATGATCTCATCGGATGAACCACGATGTCGAGGATTCAATCAACCCCGTATACTATTCCCTTTATCAGACGGTATGTTACTCGCCCGAGATTCAATCGTCGGTATCCCAATACCTCGTTCAATCTCGTTGCCGGCAAGTCACTTTACTCATACCGTAATGCATGATCTCGTAACCAGACACTTGGTCACTTTGAGCTCATTATGATGATGCAATACCGAGTGGGCCCAGTGATACCTCTCATGGTCTAAGGAAGAGATGCTTGACATTGGAAAAGCTCTAGCAAAATGAACTACACGATCTTGTGCTATGCTTAGGATTGGGTCTTGTCCATCACATCATTCTCCTAATGATGTGATCCCGCTATCAATGACATCTAATGTCCATAGTCGAAACCATGACTATCTATTGATCAACGAGCTAGTCAACTAGAGGCTCACTAGGGACATATTGTGGTCTATGTATTCACACGTGTATTATGATTTCCGGATAATACAATTATAGCATGAATAAAAGAAAATTATCACGAACAAGGAAATATAATAATAATCCTTTTATTATTGCCTCTAGGGCATATTTCCAACAGTCTCCCACTTGCACTAGAGTCAATAATCTAGTTAAATTGTGATGAATCGAACACCCATAGAGTTCTGGTGTTGATCATGTTTTGCTCGCGGAAGAGGTTTAGTCAACGGATCTGCGACATTCAGATCCGTATGCACTTTGCAGATTTCTATGTCTCCATCTTGAACATTTTCACGAATGGAGTTGAAGCGACGCTTGATGTGCCTGGTCTTCTTGTGAAACCTGGGCTCCTTGGCAAGTGCAATAGCTCCAGTGTTGTCACAGAAGAGTTTGATCGGCCCCGACGCATTGGGTATGACTCCTAGGTCGGTGATGAACTTCTTCACCCAAATTGCTTCATGCGCTGCCTCCGAGGCTGCCATGTACTCCGCTTCACATGTAGATCCCGCCACCACGCTCTGCTTGCAGCTGCACCAGCTTACTGCTCCACCATTCAACATATACACGTATCCGGTTTGTGACTTAGAGTCATCCAGATCTGTGTCGAAGCTAGCATCGATGTAACCCTTTACGACGAGCTCTTCGGCACCTCCATAAAAGAGAAACATATCCTTAGTCCTTTTCAGGTATTTCAGGATATTCTTGACCGCTGTCCAGTGTTCCTTGACGGGATTACTTTGGTACCTTCCTACCAAACTTACGGCAAGGTTTACATCAGGTCTGGTACACAACATGGCATACATAATAGACCCTATGGCTGATGCATAGGGGATGACACTCATCTCTTCTATATCTTCTGCCGTGGTCGGACATTGAGCTGAGCTCAATTTCACACCTTGTAATATAGGCAAGAACCCTTTCTTGGACTGATCCATTTTGAACTTCTTCAATATCTTATCAAGGTATGTGCTTTGTGAAAGACCTATGAGGCGTCTCGATCTATCTCTATAGATCTCGATGCCTAATATATAAGCAGCTTCTCCAAGGTCCTTCATTGAAAAACTTTTACTCAAGTAGGCCTTAATGTTGTCCAAGAGTTCTATATCATTTCCCATCAAAAGTATGTCATCTACATATAATATGAGAAATGCTACAGAGCTCCCACTCACTTTCTTGTAAACGCAGGCTTCTCCATAAGTCTGCATAAACCCAAACGCTTTGATCATCTCATCAAAGCGAATGTTCCAACTCCGAGATGCTTGCACCAGCCCATAAATGGATCGCTGGAGCTTGCATACCTTGTTAGCATTCTTAGGGTCTACAAAACCTTCCGGCTGCATGATATACAGTTCTTCCTTAAGATAGCCGTTAAGGAATGCCGTTTTGACGACCATTTGCCATATCTCATAATCATAGTATGCGGCAATTGCTAACATGATTCGGACGGACTTCAGCTTCGCTACGGGAGAGAAAGTCACATCATAGTCAACCCCTTGAACTTGCCGGTAACCTTTAGCGACAAGTCGAGCTTTATAGATGGTAACATTACCATCCGCATCCGTCTTCTTCTTAAAGATCCATTTGTTTTCTATCACTCCCCGATCATCGGGCAAGTCTATCAAAGTCCATACTTTGTTTTCATACATGGATCCTATCTCGGATTGCATGGCTTCAAGCCATTTGTTGGACTACGGGCCCGCCATCGCTTCTTCATAGTTCGAAGGTTCACCGTTGTCTAACAACATGATTTCCAGGACAGGGTTGCCATACCACTCTGGTGTGGAACGTGTCCTTGTGGACCTACGAAGTGCAGTAGTAACTTGATCCGAAGTACTTTGATCATCATCATTAATTTCCTCTCTAGTCGGTGTAGGCACCACAGGAACATTTTCCTGAGCTGCACTATTTTCCGGTTCAAGAGGTAGTACTTCATCGCGTTCTACTTTCCTCCCACTTACTCCTTTCGAGAGAAACTCTTTTTCCAGAAAGGATCCGTTCTTGGAAACAAAGATCTTGCCTTCGGATCTAAGGTAGAAGGTATATCCAATGGTTTCCTTGGGGTACCTATGAAGACGCATTTTTCTGACTTGGGTTCGAGCTTTTCAGGTTGAGGTTTATTGACATAAGCATCGCATCCCCAAACTTTTAGAAACGACAACTTAGGTTTCTTCCCAAACCATAATTCATACGGTGTCGTCTCAACGGATTTAGACGGTGCCCTATTTAAAGTGAATATAGCTGTCTCTAGAGCGTATCCCCAAAATGATAGCGGTAAATCAGTAAGAGACATCATAGATCGCACCATATCCAATAGAGTGCGATTACGACGTTCGGACACACCGTTCTGTTGAGGTGTTCGGTAGCGTGGAATTGTGAAACGATTCCACATTTTCTTAAGTGTGTACCAAATTCGTGACTTAAATATTCTCCTCCACGATCTGATCATAAGGGCATCTCCAAACGCTACCAACAGGCCCTCCTCAGCGATTTTTGCTACTGGCGCCAAATAAAGGCCCCAGTCGCGCCCCCAGAAGCCCGTTTTTCACCGGCTCGGGCCAAAACTGGTGCCGGCGGACCCAGGCCGAACCCGACACCCTGGGGGGCGCTTGGGGAGCCGACACAAGCGGGGGCGTGGGCCCGCCGAGGCGACGAGAGCCTTTTTCCCGACGCTTGGCGCTTTTCCTCGCATCTCTCCCGCCGCTGCCGCTTTCCTCCCGCCATTCTCTCCCTTTCTCCCGCTTAAACCCTCCCCGCTGCCGCCAAGAAGTACGCCAAGCCGCCAAAGAAGTACGCCATACAAGGCGGCAACCGCGATCCGCCGTGGCTCAGCCAAGCAGAGAAGCCGAGGGCGCCGCCATCGAAGCCACCGGCCTGTCGAACGCCGAGTGGAGGGTGGAAGTTCAACGGCGCTGGCGATCACCGCCGACAAAGCGGAATAGGGCCATAGCCAAGAAGGCCCGCGACAACGCGGCGCGCGCGGCGGCGTCTTCCTCATCGGTCGACCAGGCGGGGATGAATCCACCCGTTGTCGCCCACGCCCGACGCGCCACAGGGACAGCAAGCGCCGGATCTCCATGGGGTTCATCGTCGCCCGGCTACGCCCGGCGGCGGCAGCGCGGTGGGTTCAACCCAAACGTGACCTTCCTCATGGTCACCCGCTTCTGCGCCAAGACGCCCTCGCCCGCCGTCGGCGTGCGGTACCCTCCATACAACTACTACGCCCGCCGCCTCTGGCGTCCACACCGACGCCCCATCTCTCATGGCGGACCGCTACCCTTCTCGCACCTCGGCGACGCCCGGCGACATGGGAGCCGACATGGGCGACATCATCGCGACAGATCGACCGCGGCCGCCGCGTCTCCCGGGTTCGCCACCCAGGACGAGGTAGTGGACTTCAGCGGCGACATGGAGGCCGAGCTCGGCTACGTCTACGGCGACGACGCGCAGGAACCCGAGGAGGAGGAGGAGGACGAGGAGGAGGAGGAGGAGGAGGAGCCGGCTCCTGTTCCGACGAAGGGGCGCCAGAAGAAGAAGAAGCGGGCGGCTAGGTCAGGCGAACCGCGCATCAAGTGGACGTCCAAGGAGGAGGAATGCCTCGCTGAAGCATGGAGAGTCGTCTGCCTCGGCCCGACCACCGGCGCGAACCAGAGCTTGGAGACGTACTGGGACCGCATCAAGGCCGAGTTCGACGAGCGGAAGCTCGTCGACCCCTACTTCAAAGGCGTCTACATGCAGCGCGGCTCCAAAGGCGATGGCGAACCATTGGGGCGATCTAGTTGGCGTGCAACAAATGGCATGGAATCGCCGAGGAGGTCGCGGCTCGCTGGAGAGCGGCGCCAGCGTTGAGGATCGTGCACGCACGCCGTTCGCCGCATATCTTCGTCCCCTACGCCCGCCGCTCGCCAACTGTTCATCCCTCCACGCAGCTGCTGCGTATGTTCGCCATGTATCGAGGCGACAACCAAGACGCCGACTTCAAGCACCTCCACGTCTACAAGCACATTGACAAGTGCGAGAAGTGGGCGGAAGTCCGACGTGCCCTCGACAAGGCCAAGGACACATACTAGCCGGACGCGACGACTCCGGGCGCGTCAGAGGGGCGGCCGGACGGCCACAAATTGGCAAAGAAGGGGAAAAGCGCCGACGCGGCAACCGCGCTGCCGCAGGAGTCCATCGAGCATTGCCTCGCCGAAGCCCAGGCCGGGCCGCCCCACGCGAAGAGAAGACCGAGGCGCGGTGGTCGCCGCTAATGAAGAACAATGACATCAAGCTCGACCTGCTCCGGACGAACGTCGCCCGCGAAGAAGAGGAACACCGACATGGCTTTTCTGATGGGCGGGGCGGACATGCTCCAGAGCAACGACGAGAAGCTCAAGGCGTGGTACCTGGTGCAGCGCGGCCTCATCCTGAATGAGCTGCCGACGGCAACGCCGACGACGCCGATGACGCCCACGACCACACGGATGCCAAGCCCGAACGACGCCTCTACATCGCCGCCCAGCAGTGCCGAAGCTGCACCGACGCAGCCCAGCACCGAAGCAGCTCCGACACCGACGAGCCCGCGCACGCCAACTCCGCCAACGCCTGGAGCCGACCCAGCCGAGTAAATCGTTGCGCACGCGAACTTGCGGCGGCGGCGCTCTGTTTTTTGTAACGCCAGACTACGTCCGATTGCCGGATTTGCGGCGTCTTTTGAGAGCGGGAACGACCAAGTTTAAATTTCCCGCATCCTGGGGCGGCGTGGGGCGTGTTGAGCTAGGTCGCCCCGAGGCGAACTAAGCGCCACGCCCCCAGGCCGCTCTATTTAGGCGCCCTGGGGGGCCGAACGGCTGGAGATTCCCTAAGAACTTTATTTTTCGGTCACGTTGATTCTCCACCTCATTCTGAAATTCCTTGAACTTTTCAAAGGTCTCAGACTTGTGTTTCATCAAGTAGACATACCCATATCTACTTAAGTAAATGCGTGAGAGTGAGAACATAACGATATCCTCCGCGAGCCTCAATGCTCATTGGACCGCACACATCGGTATGTATGATTTCCAAAAAGTTGGTTGCTCGCTCCATTGTTCCGGAGAACGGAGTCTTGGTCATTTTGCCCATAAGGCATGGTTCGCATGTGTCAAATGATTCATAATCGAGAGACTCTAAAAGTCCATCGTAATGGAGCTTCTTCATGCGCTTGACACCAATGTGACCAAGACGGCAGTGCCACAAGTATGTGGGACTATCGTTATCAATTTTACATCTTTTGGTATTCACACTATGAATATGTGTAATATTACGTTCGAGATTCATTAAGAATAAACCATTGACCATTGGAGCATGACCATAAAACATATCTCTCATATAAATAGAACACCCATTATTCTCGGATTCAAATGAGTAGCCATCTCGCATTAAACGAGATCCTGATACAATGCTCATGCTCAAAATTGGCACTAAATAACAATTATTGAGGTTTAAAACTAATCCCGTAGGTAAATGTAGAGGTAGCATGCCGACGGCGATCACATCAACCTCGGAACCATTCCCGACGCGCATCATCACCTCGTCCTTCGCCAGTCTCCGTTTATTCCGCAGCTCCTGCTGTGAGTTACAAATATGAGCAACGACACCGGTATCAAATACCCAGGAGTTACTACGAGTATTGGTAAGGTACACATCAATTACATGTATATCAAATATACCTTTAGTGTTGCCGGCCTTCTTGTCTGCTAAGTATTTGGGGCAGTTCTGCTCCAGTGACCCTTCCCTTTGCAATAAAAGCACTCAGTCTCGTGCTTGGGTCCATTCTTTGACTTCTTCCCGGCAATCGGCTTACTGGCGCGGCAACATCCTTGCCGTCCTTCTTGAAGTTCTTCTTACCCTTGCCCTTCTTGAACTTAGTGGTTTTATTAACCATCAACACTTGATGTTCTTTCTTGATTTCAACCTCTGCTGACTTCAAAGATTGAGAATACTTCAGAATGGTCTTCACCATCCCCTGCATATTGTAGTTCATCACAAAGCTCTTGTAGCTCGGTGGGAGCGACTGAAGGATTCTGTCAATGACCGCCTCGTCCAGGAGGTTAATGTCCAGCTGGGACAGGCGGTTGTGCAACCCAGACATTTTGAGTATGTGCTCACTGACAGAACTATTTTCCTCCATCTTACAACTATAGAACTTGTCGGAGACTTCATATCTCTCGACCCGGGCATGAGCTTGGAAAACCATTTTCAGCTCCTCGAACATCTCATATGCTCCGTGTTGCTCAAAACGCTTTTGGACGAGGGAGTAGTCATCAACACGAGACTGCCAAGCTGTAAAGCATGCCGCACTGAACGAGGGAGTAATCATCAGCACGAGACTGCCAATCATTCATAATGTCTTGGTTCTCTGGGATGGATGCTTCACCTAGCGGTGCTTCTAGGACATATTGTTTCTTGGCTGCTATGAGGATGATCCTCAGGTTCCGGACCCGATCCGAATAGTTGCTGCCGTCATCTTTCAGCTTGGTTTTCTCTAGGAACGTTGAAGTTCATGGTGACATGAGCGTTGGCCATTTGATCTACAAGACATTTTGCAAAGATTTTAGACTAATGTTCATGATAATTAAGTTCATCTAATCAAATTATTTAATGAACTCCCACTCAGATTTGACATCCCTCTAGTCATCTAAGTGTTACATGATCCGAGTCGACTAGGCCGTGTCCGATCATCACGTGAGACGGACTAGTTATCGTCGGTGAACATCTCCATGTTGATCGTATCTTCCATACGACTCATGTTCGACCTTTCGTTCTCTTGTGTTCCGAGGCCATGTCTGTACATGCTAGGCTCGTCAAGTTAACCTAAGTGTTTTGCATGTGTAAAACTGTCTTACACCCGTTGTATGTGAACGTAAGAATCTATCACACCCGATCTTCACGTGGTGCTTCGAAACGACGAACTTTAGCAACGGCGCACAGTTAGGGAGAACACTTTCTTGAAATTATTATAAGGGATCATCTTATTTACTACCATCGTTCCAAGTAAACAAGATGCATAAACATAATAAACATCACATGCAATTATATAAAGTAGTGACATGATATGGCCAATATCATATAGCTCCTTTGATCTTCATCTTGAGGCTCCATGATCATCTTGTCACCGGCATGACACCGTGATCTCCATCATCATGATCTCCATCATCGTGTCTCCATGAAGTTGCTCGCCAACTATTACTTCTACTACTATGGCTAACACGTTTAGCAATAAAGTAAAGTAATTTACATGGCGTTGAATCAATGACACGCAGGTCATACAATAATTAAGACAACTCCTATGGCTCCTGCCGGTTGTCATACTCATCGACATGCAAGTCGTGATTCCTATTACAAGAACATGATCTCATACATCACAGTATATCATTCATCATTCATCACAACTTCTGGCCATATCACATCACATGACAATTGCTGCAAAAACAAGTTAGACGTCCTCTAATTGTTGTTGCATCTTTTACGTGGCTGCAATTGGGTTCTAGCAAGAACATTTTCTTACCTACGAATAACCACAATGTGATTTGTCAACTTCTATTTACCCTTCATAAGGACCCTTTTAAAGAATCCGCTCCAACTAAAGTGGGAGAGATAGACACCGCTAGCCACCTTATGCAACTAGTGCATGTCAGTCGGTGGAACCTGTCTCACGTAAGCGTACGTGTAAGGTCGGTCCGGGCCGCTTCATCCCACAATACCGCTGAAGCAAGAAAAGACTAGTAGCGGCAAGCAAGTTGACAAGATCTACGCCCACAACAAAATTATGTTCTACTCGTGCAATAGAGAACTACGCATAGACTAGCTCATGATGCCACTGTTGGGGAACGTTGCATAAAATAAAATTTTTCCTACGTTCACCAAGATCCATCTATGAGTTCACCTAGCAACGAGTGAGAGAGATGCATCTACATACCACTTGTAGATCGCGTGCGGAAGCGTTCAAGAGAACGGGGATGATGGAGTCGTACTCGCCGTGATCCAAATCACCGTTGACCAAGTGCCGAACGGACAGCACCTCCGCGTCCAACACACGTATGGAGCGGATGACGTCTCCTCCTTATTGATCCAGCAAGGGGAAAGGAGAGGTTGAGGAAGAAGGCTCCAGCAGCAGCACGACGGCGTGGTGATGGTGGAGAGGCGATCTCGACAGTGGCTTCACCAAGCACTTAACGGAGGAGGAGAGGTGTTGGGGAGGGGAGGGGTTGCGCCTTGGATGTGTGTTGCAGCCCTCCCCTCGCCCCTCTATTTATAGGGGAAGGGGGAAGGGGGCCGACCCCCTCTAGATGAGATCTAAAGGGGGGGGGGGCAAGGGAGGGGGCTTGCCCTCCAAGCAAGGGGGGCGCCCCCACTAGGGTCCCTCCCCCAACCCTAGGCGCATGGGCCCAAGGGGGGGGGGGCGCCCAGCCCTCCAGGGGCTGGTTCCCTGCCCCTACGGCCCATGAGGCCCTCCGAGAGGGGTGGCCCCTCCCGGTGGACCCCCGGAACCCCTCCGGTGGCCCCGGTACAATACCGAGATGCCCCCGAAACTTTCTGGTGACCGTATGACAACTTCCCATATATAAATCTTCACCTCCGGACCATTCCGGAACTCCTAGTGACGTCCAGGATCTCATCCGGGACTCCGAACAACATTCGGTAATCACATACATGTCTTCCTAATAACCCTAGCGTCACCGAACCTTAAGTGTGTAGACCCTACGGGTTCGGGAGACATGCAGACATGACCGAGACGGCTCTCCAGTAAATAACCAACAGCGGATCTGGATACCCATGTTGGCTCCCACATGCTCCTCGATGATCTCATCGGATGAACCACGATGTCGAGGATTCAATCAACCCCGTATACTATTCCCTTTGTCAGACGGTATGTTACTCGCCCGAGATTCGATCGTCGGTATCCCAATACCTTGTTCAATCTCGTTGCCGGCAAGTCACTTTACTCGTACCGTAATGCATGATCCCGTGACCAAACACTTGGTCACTTTGAGCTCATTATGATGATGCAATACCGAGTGGGCCCAGTGATACCTCTCCGTTATACGGAGTGACAAATCCCAGTCTCGATCCGTGTCAACCCAACAGACACTTTCGGAGATACCTGTAGTGCACCTTTATAGTCACCCAGTTACGTTGTGACGTTTGATACTCCTACGGTATCCGGGAGTTACACGATCTCATGGTCTAAGGAAGAGATGCTTGACATTGGAAAAGCTCTAGCAAAACGAACTACACGATCTTGTGCTATGCTTAGGATTGGGTCTAGTCCATCACATCATTCTCCTAATGATGTGATCCCGCTATCAATGACATCTAATGTCCATAGTCAGGAAACCATGACTATCTATTGATCAACGAGCTAGTCAACTAGAGGCTCACTAGGGACATATTGTAGTCTATGTATTCACACGTGTATTATGATTTCCGTATAATACAATTATAGCATGAATAAAAGACAATTATCACGAACAAGGAAATATAATAATAATCCTTTTAGTTCTTTTGACTAATGTTGAGCCCGTGGATTATACGCACTTTTATCTTTCCGCACTTGCTAGCCTCTTCGGTACCGTGCATTGCCCTTTCTCACCTTGAGAGTTGGTGCAAACTTCGCCGGTGCATCCAAACCCGTGATATGATACGCTCTTTCACACATAAACCTCCTTATATCTTCCTCAAAACAGCCACCATACCTACCTATCATGGCATTTCCATAGCCATTCCGAGATATATTGCCATGCAACTTCCATCATCATTATTATGACATACATTACTTTTGTCATATTGCCATTGCATGATCATGTAGCTCACATCGTATTTGTGGCAAAGCCACCATGCATTATTTTCCATACATGTCACTCTTGATTCATTGCACCATCCCGGTACATCACGGAGGCATTCATATAGAGTCATATTTTGTTCTAAGTTTGTAATTGTTGAGTTGTAATAGAAATAAAAGTGTGATGATCATCATTATTAGAGCATTGTCCGAAGTGAGGAAAGGATGATGGAGACTATGATTCCCCCATAAGTGGGGATGAGACTCCGGACAAAATAAATAAATAAAAAAGAGGCCATAAAAAAGACAGAGAAAAGGCCCAAATAAAAAAAATGAGAGAAAAAGAGAGAAGGGACAATGCTACTATCCTTTTACCACACTTGTGCTTCAAAGTAGCACCTTGTTCTTCATGTAGTGAGTCTCATATATTGTGCTTCAAAGTAGCACCTTTTTCTTCATGTAGTGAGTCTCATATATTGTGCTTCAAAGTAGCACTAAGATCTTCATAATAGAGAGTCTCTCATTTTGTCACTTTCATATACTAGTGGGAATTTTCATTATAGAACTTGGCTTGTATATTCCAATGATTGGCTTCCTCAAAGTGCCCTAGGTCTTCGTGAGCAAGCAAGTCGGATGCACACCCACTTAGTTTCTTTTATAGAGCTTTCATATACTTATAGCTCTAGTGCATCCGTTGCATGGAAATCCCTACTCCTCATGTTGACATCAATTGATGGGCATCTCCATAGCCCGTTGATTATCCTCGTCGATACGAGACTTTCCTTTTTTTTGTCTTCTCCACAGAATCCCATCATCATATTTCTATTCCACCCATAGTGCTATACCCATGGCTCGCGCTCATGTATTGCGTAAAGGTTGAAAGAGTTTGAGATTATTTGAGTATAAGACAATTTCTTGGCTTGTCATCGGGGGTATAGAAGTTGGGAACATCTTTGTGTGACGAAAATGAAGCATAGCCTAACCATATGATTTTGTAGGGATGAACTTTCTTTGGCCATGTTATTTTGAGATGACATAATTGCTTAGTTAGTATGCTTGAAGTATTATTATTTTTATGTCAATATGAACTTTTGTCTTAAATCTTTCGGATCTGAATATTCATATCACAAGTAAGAAGATTTATATTGAAATTATGCCAAAGTATCACTCCGCATCAAAAATTCTCTTTTTATCATTTGCCTACTCGAGGATGAGCAGGAATCAAGCTTGGGGATGCCTGATACGTCTCCAACGTATCTATAATTTTTGATTGCTCCATGCTACTTTATCTACTGTTTTGGACTATATTGGGCTTTATTTTCCACTTTTATATTATTTTTGGGACTAACCTATTAACCGGAGGCCCAGCCCGAATAGCTGTTTTTTTGTTCTGTAACATCCCAAAATTCTAAATTTTGGAATGTTATATTAAATAAATAACTATGCTTGTTGTCTGATTGTTTGTCTGATTTATTGAGTGAAATTGAGTGGAATTTGAAACTTTTGAAAGTTGAATGAGAGGGAATGAAATGACTTTCCCAAACTTTCCACTTTGCCTTTTGGATCCCAATGAACTCAAGTTCATTGCAACACCAAACCCTAGAGTGAAGTTGACATGACTTCTTCCATGTTGAAATGAAAAGGGTTTTGGAAAAAGATTTGAATTTCATTTGAGAATATTTCAAATTCAAAGCTTTATGCAACTCAATGATTTTCATGAGAGAAGATAAAAAGACTTCTTCAATTATATGAAATATGAGTTGGAAGTTATAAAGTATCAAATTGAAAATCATTTGAAAGTGCCATTTGCAGTTTCAGAAGATTTTGAGTTTTGGAATTTGAATTCAAACTTTGGCAAGTGGGAATCATACCAAAAACTATGCCTGATAAATACTTGAGCAAAAGTATGAGAGGAGCAAACATGACACTCCAAAAATATCAGAAGAAAACATTGCCAAAAGTTTTGGATTCAAATCTGAATTTTATTTGAATTTGAAGAAAATGGATTTTTATAAAGTTTGGATTTTGCCTTTGGAAAAATGTTCAAATGATAGGGAATATTCCCCTGATCATTTTGGTATATATATACCCTATATAAAATATTTATAGATGTTGTTTTATTTCTGTTTTGGTTTTATTAAAAAAAAATTCAAAAATAGAAAACCCCAGCGCCAGCCCCCTGGCCCAGCCAGAAACCCCACCACTGGCCCGGCCAGCCCACTGGCCACCGAGCCGGCCCAAAGACCGGCCAAAGGCCACCCCCTCGCCCGAACCTGCTTCGGTCCGGTCGACCGCCGCTCCACCCCCTCCCTCTCTCTGACAGCAGGCCCCACCCCCCTTCTTCCTCTTCGCCCACGCCACCGAGCTGCGCCGCCGCCGATCGCCGGATCCCGCGAGATCCGGGATCCCGATCCCCCTCCCGATCGCCTCCCTTACCCCGACGAGGCCCCCGCCCTATAAAACCCCCTCCCCGCACCCCATTCCCCCCCTCGCCCCTCGCGGACCCCTCTCTCTGCCACAGACTCACCGGAGTTGCCGAACCCCCGCCGCCGCCATTCACCTCGCCGCCGTCACCCTAGCCCGCCCCGAGCTCCGTTGACTCCACCAGACGGACCCCTGAGCCCGTCCGCACCCGCCGGAGCCCTCCGCCGACGCCCCTGACCACCGGAGACGTCGGGACACTCGCCGCCCGAGCCGCCGCCGTCAAACTCCGGTACATCGCCGGAGCCTCTCTCCCCCGTCCGATCTAGCCCCGACGGTCCAGATTAGAACACCCCGAAGGGGTATTTCTTTTTATAAAAACCGCCCGGTTCGGCCGGTTCGTTTACGGTTCAGTTAGTTAGGGTTTTTATTTATTAGCCCGGCCCGTTTTAGTTTAACCCTAGGGCCCTTTTAGATTATATTACGCCCAGTGCACAGTTTAGGCTCATTAGGCTTTTTCTTTTATTTTTGTTTTTTCTGTTTTAACAGAATAGTTTCTGTTTTGAAAAATTCATATCTTTTATTCTGTTTATTATTTTTAGATGATTCTTTTTTTGTTGGTTTGCAAATTTTCTAAAGTTTATGTAGAATATATATTTAGCTATGTTAAAATTAATTAAAATTGCTTTAGTTTAGTTTTAGACAGAATAGTAAATCTGTTATAACTTGAGCTAGAAAAATTATTTTTATATGATTCTTTTTGTCCCAACTTTATTTTGACATTGCCAAACCATAGGAATTAATTTGGGTATTTTAGGATTAATAAAAAAATAGTTTTAAGCAGAATCTTGTTAATCCTAATTAATTAACTAGCTACTGTTTTCCTATTATTTTAATTAGTAAATAAATTTATTTTTAACATGTGATTGATTATTCTAGGATATTTTCTGTCACTTTATAGGATGAACTTTTATTTATTATAAATAAAAGTTTTATTTTATTTTTCTTAGTGGAAATTTGGATTAGGCCTAATAGGAGTTTCATAATAGATTTTAAATTGATTCTTTTTGCTCCTAATTTTTTAATGCATTATTTTCTGTTAAGTTAACATAAACCCATGATTAGGTTATGTTAAGAAAATTTTTGTTATATAAAACTAGTTTTAGTTGTTGCTTGAAGTAGGAAAACTTTGAATTGATTTTTCTTTGAGTTTTTCCCTTGAGTTTTGATTTGGTTGTTTTGGTGTGTTATGTTACTATGTTACTACTGTGTTAAGTGATGTTATGCTATATGCTTATTGTGTTTATTGTTTGCCTCGGTAGAATTTCCGGAGTGCGAAGTTTGCTACTACGAATCCCTAGTTTTCGAAGATCGTCAACAAGGCAAGTTCACTTTGACCATGCTTTCATACCTATGTTTTTATTGCATTTAGTGGCATCTTTGAAACCACCCCTCAGTAGTGTTATTGAAATTCTTGTAGTTGAGTAGTATGCATGAGGTAGGAACCCATCACCTGTTACCAAGCCCGGGACGTTATTTATTCTAATGCTACGCTGTAGTAGACGGGTTTTGGTATGAGTGCTCAAGAGTGGTGTGAGAATGGAGGATCTACGTCAATGACGACAACACCATGATGAAAGCTGCAAGGACTGCATCTTCAAGGCCTCAAGACTTCAAGACTCGAGACAAGAGTTCAATACACACTCTTTGGGTGAAGGGCGGTTGTGGGCACCACTGGAGAAACCAGTGGTTGGCCGGGATGCATGGAGAAGCGCCATGACATCTTGCGGAAAGCTTCACCCAGACTCAAAGAGACGGAAGAATACTTCATGCCCGGAAGCTTACTGTGCAACCGCAAGTCATTATGGGCTCGCTTGGTTGACCTTAGTGGTGACTCTGGCTGGGGCGGTGCTAGCAGATGTAGAACTACGGTAGGATGGGATGAGCACCGGACGGTGGTCGGAGGAACTCTTGAAGACCATGTTTGGTCATCTTGTTCTCAAACACCACGAAGTGCGAGAACGTAAAAGCGGAGGATCGAATCTTGCGGGTAAAGTGTACAAACCTCTGCAGAGGGTTTAAACCTAATCGATTAAGCCGTGTCCCGATTCACGGACAATTTGAGCATCTGGACTTGGATCTATCTCGAACTCTCAACACCGGATGATAACTTAATTGTGGGCAACTTATGATGAATTTGGGCTATGAGACATCGGTTGGCGGAACCATGTCATGATAGAAAAATCTATAGTACAGACTTCATTTATTCCTTTGATGTAGGGAAAATAAAACCAGCTTTTACGCATAAACAAAACTCGAATCTGAGCCACAAAGCCATACCGCATATAGTATAGTTTATCATCTGTTTTCTCTTATTGTGATCTTGCCGGTACATTCAATGTCTTGACCTACACGGATGCAACGTATCATGCAGATATTTCCTCGGCGAGTAAGAGTTACGATACAGGTTACGATCTACACTAAACTGCCGATGGCGTTGATGGGACTCCACACCCGTTTGATTGTTTCCGCTGAGTATTATGAGGTATATATCAGTTTACGTTAATTATACATGTGATTGCACTTTGATATATACATTGATGTACTGTGTGTGCCAGCATACTGATCCAGGGATGGCACAGCAACACAGAGGCTTGACCGTCTGACGTCGGGTCGCTACATTGCCTATTTCAGTGTTTTGAAGAAACGGAATATCAAACGGAGTCCAAACGGAATGAAACCTTCGGGAACGTGATCTTCTCACGGAACGTGATCCAGGAGACTTGGACCCTACTCCAATAAGTGCCAGAGGCGGTCACAAGGGTGGAGGGCGCCCCACAGGGCGCCCCTACCTCGTCGCCCCACGCTCCACGTACTCCTTCCTCCTATATATACCTACGTATCCCCAAACGATCAGAAGAGGAGCCAAAAACCTAATTTCACCGCCGTACCTTCCTGTATCCACGAGATCCGATCTTGGGGCCTGTTCTGGAGCTCCGCTGGAGGGGGCATCCACCACGGAGGGCTTCTACATCAACACCATAGCCCCTCCGATGAAGTGTGAGTAGTTTACTTCAGACCTTCGGGTCCATAGCTAGTAGCTAGATGTCTTCTTCTCTCCTTTTGGATCTCAATACAATGTTCTCCCCCTCTCTCGTGGAGATCTATTCGATGTAATCTTCTTTTTGCGGTGTGTTTGTTGAGACCGATGAATTGTGGGTTTATGATCCAGCTTATCTATGGATAATATTTGAATCTTCTCTGAATTCTTTTATGTATGATTGAGTTATCTTTGCAAGTCTCTTTGAATTGTCCGTTTGGTTTGGCCAACTAGATTGGTAGTTCTTGCAATGGGAGAAGTGCTTAGCTTTTGGTTCAATCTTGCGGTGTCCTTTCCTAGTGACAGAAAGGGTTGCAAGGCACGTATTGTATTGTTGCCATCGAGGATAACAAGAGGGGGTATTTATCATATTGCATGAATTTATTCCTCTACATCATGTCATCTTGCTTAAGGCGTTACTCTGTTTTAACTTAATACTCTAGATGCATGCCGGATAGCGGTCGATGAGTGGAGTAATAGTAGTAGATGCAGAATCGTTCGGATCTACTTGTCACTGACGTGATGCCTATATAAATTATCATACCTAGATAAACTCATAACTATGCTCAATTCAGACAATTGCTCAACATTAAATTGTTCACCCACTGTAGAATATCTATGCTCTTGAGAGAAGCCACTAGTGAAACCTATGGCCCCCGGGTCTATTCTCATCATATAAATCTCCATCACTTTATTTACTTGCTTTGCTTTTACTTT
The DNA here is from genome assembly GCA_021605145.1 of Aegilops bicornis. NCBI lineage: Eukaryota > Viridiplantae > Streptophyta > Magnoliopsida > Poales > Poaceae > Aegilops > Aegilops bicornis. The sequence goes on along the minus strand of CM038671.1, from coordinate 778,936,429 downwards.
TTACTTTGCATCTTTATACCAAAAATACCAAAAATATTATCTCTATCAGATCTCACTCTCACGTTGGTTGCGAGTAGCTATCGTTTTGTGCAGGTACGAGGGACTTGCGCGTGGCCTCCTACTGGATTGATACCTTGGTTCTAAAAAACTGAGGGAAAAACTTACGCTACTATGCTGCATCATCCTCTCCTCTTCGAGGAAAACCAACGCAAGCTCAAGATGTAGCATGTTACTATCTCTTTTTTCCATAATTGTGCTTCAAAGTAGCACCTTGTTCTTCATGTATTGAGTCTCATATATTGTGCTTCAAAGTAGAACCATGTTTTTCATATAGTGAGTCTCATAGGTTGTCTTTTTCATACTAGTGGGAATTTTTCATTATAGAACTTGGCTTGTATATTCCTACGATGGGCTTCCTCAAATGCCCTAGGTCTTCGTGAGCAAGCGAGTTGGATGCACACCCACTAGTTTTCTTTTGTTGAGCATTCCTTTATAGCTCTAGTGCATCCGTTGCATGGCAATCCCTACTCCTCATGTTGACATAAATTGATGGGCATCTCCATAGCCCGTTGATTATCCTCGTCAATGTGAGACTTTCTCTTTTTTTGTCTTCTCCACACAATCCCCATCATCATATTCTATTCCACCCATAGTGCTATATCCATGGCTCACTCTCATGTATTGCGTGAAGGTTGAAAAAGTTTGAGATTATGTAAGTATGAAAAAATTGCTTGGCTTGTCATCGGGGGTATAGAAGTTGGGAACATCTTTGTGTGACGAAAATGAAGCATAGCCTAACTATATGATTTTGTAGGGATGACCTTTCTTTTGCCATGTTATTTTGAGAAGACATGATTACTTTGATTAGTATGCTTGAAGTGTTACTATTTCTTTTATCGATATGAACTTTTATTTTGAATCATTTGGATCTGAACATTCATGCCACAATAAATAAAATTACATTGAGAATTATTCTAGGTAGCATTCCACGTCAAAAATTCTGTTTTTATCATTTACCTACTCGAGGACGAGCAGGAATTAAGCTGGGGGATGCTTGATACGTCTTCAACGTATCTATAATTTATGATTGTTCCATGCTATTATATTACCGCTTTTGGATGTTTATGGGCTTTATTTTACACATTTATATCATTTTTGGGACTAACCTACTAACCGGAGGCCCAACCTGTATTGCTGTTTTTTTGCCTATTTCAGTATTTCGAAGAAAAGGAATATCAAACAGAGTCCAAACGGAATAAAACCTTCGGGAGCGTGTTTTTTGGAACGAATGTGATCCGGAGAACTTGGAGTGCAAGTCAAGAAGAAAATGAGGCTGCCAGGAGGGTGGAGGGCGCGCCCCTGTCTCCTGGGCCCCATGTGTAGCCACCGACGTACTTTTTCCTCCTATATATACCTACGTACCCCGAAAACATCCAGGGTGCCACCGAAACACAATTTCCACCGCCATAACCTTCTGTATCCGCGAGATCCCATCTTGGAGCCTTCGTCGGCGCTCCCCCGGAGGGGGAATCGATCACGGAGGGCTTCTACATCAACACCATAGCCCCTCCGATGAGTTGTGAGTAGTCTACCACAGACCTTCGGGTCCATAGTTATTAGCTAGATGGCTTCTTCTCTCTTTTTGGATTTCAATACAATGTTCTCCCCCTCTCTTGTGGAGATCTATTCGATGTAAACTCTTTTTGCGGTGTGTTTGTCGAGATCGATGAATTGTGGGTTTATGATCAAGTTTATCTATGAGAAATATTTGAATCTCCTCTGAATTATTTTATGTATGATTGAGTTATCTTTGCAAGTCTCTTGAATTATCAGTTTGGTTTGGCCTACTAAATTGATCTTTCTTGCCATGGGAGAAGTGCTTAGCTTTGGGTTCAATCTTGCGGTGTCCTTACCTAGTGACAGAAAGGCTTGCAAGGCACGTATTGTATTGTTTCCATCGAGGATAAAAAGATGGGGTTTATATCATATTGCATGAGTTTATCCCTCTACATCATGTCATCTTGCTTAAGGCGTTACTCTATTCTTATGAACTTAATACTCTAGATGCAGGCAGGAGTCGGTCGATGTGTGGAGTAATAGTAGTAGATGTAGGCAGCAGTCGGTCTACTTGTTGCGGACGTGATGTCTATATACATGATCATGCCTAGATAATCTCATAATTATTCGCTTTTCTATCAATTGCTCGATAGTAATTTGTTCACCCACCGTAATACTTATGCTATCTTGAGAGAAGCCTCTAGTGAAAACTATGGCCCCCGGGTCTATCTTTTATCATATTTGCTTTCAATCTACTTTTATTTGCATCTTTACTTTTTGCATCTATATTATAAAATACCAAAAATATATTTATCTTATCATATTATCTCTATTAGATCTCACTTTCGCAAGTGGCCGTGAAGGGATTGACAACCCCTTTATTGCGTTGGTTGAGATTTCTTTGTTTGTTTGTGTAGGTGCGTGGGACTTTGGAGGAGTCTCCTACTGGATTGATACCTTGGTTCTCAAAAACCGAGGGAAATACATACGCTACTGTGCTCCATCACCCTTTCCTCTTCAAGGAAAACCAACGCAAGGTCAAGACGTAGCAGCCACATGAATAAAGATATTATGATATGAGCAGAGGATTATTCTAAAGAAACTAGAGAAGCTCCCCATGATTTGTGCACATCAAGAATTTTTGTATTTGGATACAAAGTGCACAAAATAGGATTATAGCTCCCCCAAAATCAATAGAAACTAACAACAAGTACAAGTGAGCATATAGGAAACTAAGCCTAGTACTTGGAACAAACACATGGTTGAGCAACAAGTAAAAGAGGCAACTTAAGAATGGGCTCAACCTGAATGATGTGTGTGAGTCAAGGCAATGCACTTGAGAAGACTAATGTAAGGATGAGCATAAGCATCAACATAGTCTTGGATAAATGATATACACGGTGCAAGACATGTCCTCCCCAACCACACCCAACTAGCAAATGGGATCACAAGCTCACTAAAAAGAGAATTAGCAACAAAGCTTGCGACCACCCATGGTGAAGATAGAAGATGAAAGCCTCATCAAGACGAGGGATACCAATTAAGATGGCAAAAGCCTCATAGAGATAAGCATGAGGAAAATAATCTTCACCACACACGAGTGCAACAAGATGCAACGAGATAAGACACACACTCAAGGCAAAAGATTTCACGGAGCCACCAAAGAAATAACAAGAAAGACAAGGTGGACGTGAAAGAAAGGATATCATCTAGAGATGTAATTTCTCTCAAGTGTATAAGGTTCTGGGTAGACGAAATCATGATGATATATGTCTACAAAGAAGGATGTACACCCGAAATAGTTACAACACGATGGAACAAGATATCCACAAGGAAGTCATAAATATACCAATAAGATATTTTCTTGAAAGCATAGCACTTGGCTAGATATGGTCTTATTGTATATAAATGAAGTCCAATCACACATCCATTATAGACATCACAACTAGCAACAAGAGATCATCGTTGGGATGCTTTGAGAAAGGAAACAAGTATCACAAGAAAGAATGAATACATGCCATGATACAACCTACACAAGGTTGATGCAAGAAATGTGTGCATGAAGTAGATGATGATACTTGTTACCGAGATACCATTGGAAGGATGTAGTAGATGCCAATTGAAGGTAGATGGTAGTTCATTGATCATCCTAGCTTGACTCCAATAAGCACATGGTGGAAACACCTTCCTTGTGAGTGAGCCGAGCATCCAATGCACCTCCAAATGTTCCTAGAAGAACAAGACAAACTAAACGGTAGCCAAACTCATTGGGACCACATAGTTAGAAACACCAATACATAGGACAAACTCCACATAAATATGTGCATATAGATATGAAAATAAATATCATGCACATATCATCCAATTTGAGACTTGGTGGAGTTTGCCCTATATATTGGGTCAAACAAAGAAAGCCTGCCAAATAACATACATGAAGTAAACATGCATGCTCAAAACTTTCAAGAACCGAAACCAATGAAAATGAAATGCCAAGTGAAAAAGGATACCAAATAGATAAATCATAACTTGGAAGATATCATTAAAGATACATAAAGGAATGAGATATCCATTGATACACACTAAATTAAAGATGTCAAACTCCCAAAGAGAGGATGGTTCCAAACAAACCAAGCTCTCAAGAAAGTTTCAAGATGGCACAAGGTACCAAAAGAAAACGGCTTGCCTTCCACCAACACACACTTGATAAGGATCACAAGATGAGCATTTTAAAGAAAATAGGATAGCTCCCCCACAAGTTGTGCATTATATAGAATTTGCATTTGAATACAAAATGCACAAGGTGGGATCACCACTTTCACGATATCTAGAAAACACTAGACAAGAACAAGAAATAAACAAGATCCACAAGTGGTATGGAAGACAATGGGAGTTGACACAATTCGAGGCAAGAGAAAAGGCAAATAAAAACAAAAGCCAATGTAAAGATGATCAATAAATTCTACCACACATAACTGACTACCAATTCTCAAAAGACAAGAAGTATTTGGAAATAATTCCCGGTGGTAGATAACAAGGATATCCAACACCATCTTCACAACAAGCACAAGCAAATTGCAACTTGTGGAGCTAACATGTCACCTAGGAACAAGATAGTTAAAAGTATCAACTCTAAGTGACAATATCTCAATTGTACACATTTTATAGGCTTGTAATATGCACATGGCATATTACTCCCCCATAATGTGATACCAAAGAAAACTTAACAAGAGGCAATAAGAGGATCCAACGAGAGATAATCAATGGACCTTTTAGAATTTGAATTTCTCATGAGAGATATACTACCTAGCGACTAGATAATCTTGTATTATCAATACTAGCTGGTATTCCTCATGTACACACATTTATAGGATTCTGAGGTGCACAAAGCAGATCACTCCCCAAAAATGGGATGTTCCATTAATCTCTCACACGAGCCAACTAGGTTACAAACAAGCAGCATAAAGGCTCAACACACGACACACACGTACATGATGTGTGAACCAACACACACATACTTGATTGCTCAATATAAGCAAGTTGGAAGCAAAACATATACAAACACATGCAAGGAACAAAACCAAAGCATGCATGGGGGCAAGTAACTTTCAATGTATCCAATTAAAGTACAAGTTACCGCAAGGAGGCACATTGGATATAAGATAGAAACTTGATAATCCGATTGACTTGGCTTGAGACAAAAGGAATGATGAAGTCCCCTTAATTCTTCATAATGTAGCCAAGTCTTCAATGCCCTCCAACAACACCTATTGATCAAGTTTGAGCTAGTTGGTCCCCAACCAAGTTGGGTCCTAAGAGGTTAGTCACAATAGGCTTGGCTACCCAAATGGTTCTTTGCTTCAAACCACTTTGAGTACCAGAAAACTTGGCAAACACATTGCCAACCTTATCCTTCCCAAGAGAATAGACATCATCAATAATAATTGAGTTGGATAAGTTACCACTAGTGCATGAAGAAGCGAGGTGAACTTTCTCACGACATAGGTAGCAACGTCTACTCTTCATTTTCTTCTCTCTTGATTTCTCAACTTGAGAAGCATTAGCTTGAGTCTTCTTGGGAAGAGGCCTTTCTTCAACTTGAGGTTGAGCATGAGAACGCACTTGTAGCCGCTTCCCTTGTTGCTTGTCACTAATGGCCTTCTTCTTCAATGGGCAATATCTAACATGATGCCCTTCAATTTTGCACTTGAAGCAAATAATCTTGGCTGAATTCTTGACTTGTTTTTTGCCCTTCTTGTTGTTGCTCTTGGACTTCTTCTTCTTATTGGAGTTGAATCCAAGTCCACCATTGTCATTGGGGGATTTCTGCACACTCAAGATATTGTTGAGTGTGGCCTTCCCTTCATGACACTTTTCCAAGGCTTTCTTCAAAGAAGTGACTTGGGCCTTGAGCTCTTTGATTTCCTCTACATGGTTAGTCTCAACACAAGCACTAGAGGAAGTATAAGCTTCATCGTTAGAGCAACAAGGCAAGGAAAGCAATTCCACAAGACGTACCAATGTTATGCATGGATGAATCGCGAGGACTAGCACAAGGCAATATAGCATTTTGACTAAAAGTAGTGCTACTATTCACATGAGTCTCACCAGATGTTACCTTGGCAATCATGGCCTCATGAGCTATCTTTAGCACATTATGGGATACTAGAAGATCATCATGAGAGCTTGAGAGCTTTTCATGGCTTTCTTCCAATTTCCCATAATTTCTAGATAGCAACTCAAGTTGAGCCCGAAGCTCAACATTCTCCTTCAAAATGGATGCTTCACAAGTAATAGAGTTAGTAGCACAAGCATCATCAATAATAGCAAGAGGAGAAGGCAACTTTACAAGCTCTTTAGAATATGAAGCTTTAAGTTGAGCATGAGAATCGATGAGTTTGATGAGCTCACTCTTAATGACCCTTGAGCCATTTTCGAGGTGCTCAAAGTCCTCAAGGAGTTTAGCATGCGCAACTTCAAGCTCCTCATTTGTAGTTTCAAAAACATTGGCCACCTCAAGAGCTCTATCACGAGATTCCCTCTCTCTAGATAATTCTAGGGCAAAAGTTTCCTCAAGAGATTCCTTGGTGGTTTGTTCGAGTTCAAGAGCTTGAGAGACGTCCGCAATCTCATTAGCGTAATCACGCTTATGACCTTCCATTTTATCAATGGTGACCTCATGCTCCTCAAGACGAGATTCCAACTCATCAATATATTTCTTGCCCTCAATAGAAATAGACATGATTTCCATGAAGTTGGAACGAGCAATTTTATTCTTAAGAAGAGCTTTAAAAATCATTTCACCCTTAATTTTTAAGGAGGCAACATCATCATTCTCTTCATCATAATCAACATCATCATCACTCTTGCCATCATCAATATCATCACAAGATATATTGGGATTCAAAGTGGGAGATACCTTTGAAGCCTTGGACATAAGGCAAAATGCAATAGATGATGATGTAGGATCCCTTGAATCACCATCCAAGACCACATCTTGTTCCATGGAGTGTTGGGTTTCCTCTACATTGTTAGCACAACAACTGGAGGAAATACATGCATTTTTATCATGGCAACAAGATATAGCAAGCATATCATCATGTGATTTAGTCAAGCAATTTCTACATGATATGAAAGGACTATCAACACGAGCATGTGAAACATTTGGAGTGCTCGAAGTGCTAAAGTCCAAAGATGAAGCATTGAAATAAGAAAGTGATGAAGGATTATCAACAATAAGCCCACTATCATTATTGCAATGAACACCACTACTCACCATGTCATTACCTTGTGGCAAACCACATGTAGGTGAAGTAGAAGAAGTTGAGAACGCAACACGACCAGAGGTGGAGGGAGAACAATCATCCTTACAAATCTTGGACACACCATATTTCTCTTGTAGCTTTGTCCACAACTCCTGGGCATCCCAGAATGTCCTGAGTTGAAATATAACTACATTGCTCAAAGTATCGAAAAGCACATTAGAAACTTGAGCATTGAGATAAGATTTTTTCTCATCCTCTAAAGATAATCTTTGGGGATCCTTTGGAGGAGAAAAACCCATATCTACAATTCGCTCTAAATTTGGATCCATGACCCTAAAGAGATTAAGCATGCGAATACCCAAACATCAAAATCTGTGCCATCAAAACTAAGAGTGTCAGAGAATCCTAAACTCCTAGTCGACATCATTACTCTCTAGGTGGTTAAGCCTAACAAAGAGAGACGAGACTTTGATACCAATTAAAAGATCATGAATGTCGCCTAGAGGGGGGGGGGGTGAATAGGTGCTTTAAAATAATTATGATTTTGGCTAGAACAAATGCGGAATAAACCTAGAGGTTAATTTGTCAAGCACAAAACCTACAACATCTAGGCCCACCTATGTGCACCAACAACTTATGCTAAGCAAGATAAACTACTAGGTGATAGCAAGATATATGACAAGAAACAATATGGCTATCACCAAGTAAAGTGCATAATTAAAGGGCTCGGGTAAGAGATAACCTAGGCACGCGGAGACGACGATGTATCCCGAAGTTCACACCCTTGCGGATGCTAATCTCCGTTTGGAGCGGTGCGGAGGCACAATGCTCCCCAAGAAGCTACTAGGGCCACCATAATCTCCTCACGCCCTCGCACAATGCAAGATGCCGTGATTCCACTAAGGGACCCTTGAGGGCGGTCACCGAACCCGTACAAATGGCAACCCTTGGGGGCGGTTCAGGGAGTCCTGGATTAGGGGGTATCCGGACAGCCGGACTGTGTACAACGTCCAGACTATTGAAGCGTGAAGATACAAGACTCAAGACTTCGGCCTGTGTCCGGATGGGACTTTCCTTGGCGTAGAAGGCAAGCTTGGCGATCCGGATATTATATTTCCTTCCTTGTAACCGACTCCATGTAAACCCTAGCTGTCGGTGTCAAAACCGGCGGATCTCGGGTAGGGGGTCCCGAACTGTGCGTCTAGGCGGATGGTAACAGGAGACAAGGGACACGATGTTTTTACCCAGGTTCGGGCCCTCTCGATGGAGGTAATACCCTACTCCTGCTTGATTAATATTGATGATATGGGTATTACAAGAGTAGATCTACCACGAGATCAGAGAGGCTAAACCCTAGAAGCTAGCCTATGGTATGATTGTTCTTCGTCCTACGGTATAAAACCCTTCGGTTTTTATAGACCCCGAATAGGGTTAGGGTTACACAGTGTCGGTTATAATGGTAGGAAATCTACATATCCAGACGCCAAGCTTGCCTTCCACACCAAGGAGAGTCCTATCCGGACACGGGACGAAGTCTTCAATCTTGTATCTTCATAGTCTAGGAGTCCGGCCAAAGATGATAGTTCGGCTATCCGGACACCCCCTAGTCCAGGACTCTCTCAGTAGCCCCTGAACCAGGCTTCAATGACGACGAGTCTGGCGCACATATTGTCTTCGGCATTGCAAGGCGGGTTCCTCCTCCGAATACTTCATAGAAGGTTTTGAACACAAGGATAGTGTCCGGCTCTACAAAACAAGTTCCACATACCACCGTAGAGAGAATAATTTTTTGGAAAGATCTGCTGGCGTATTCCGCGGCGTGACATCACACCACGGCCAGGCCTTTATTTGAATCATTTTTTACTGTCCCACCTCAGCGCGTTTAGCGAGGCGGTTTCCTTGGCACGTCTTATCAAAGCGTAGATCGTGCCCCTTATTCCGGGATTCTCATCAATACGGACGTGGGTAACCCAACCGCGCCATTGATTACGGCGCTTGGGAGATAAGCGAGTTTTATCAGGCTGGCGGGGGACGCATAGCTTCGTCCGTCCATATAAGGGGATAGGGATCCACCTTTTCACCTACGCCTTCTTCCTCCTTTACTCATCCATTTCCGCGCACTCGAGCTCCAGCGCCCAAGTCCGCACATCCCACCTCAACCTTCTCCAACTATGTCCGAAGCGGGAGGCAAGTCGATGGCCTCCTCCGTCACGGAGGGGCACATCAAAAAGCTGCGGAAGGCCGGATACTTGTCCAGCGACATCAAAGCACCGGCTACCCGACAAGGGGCAGCTCATTCCCCACCCCCAGGCCCCATGAGAGGGTGGTGTTCCTCACCCACTTCCTCCGCGGACTAGGTTTTCCACTTCACCCATTTGTCCGGGGGCTCGTGTTCTACTACGGCCTGGATTTCCATGATCTAGCCCCGAACTTCATCCTCAACATCTCGGCGTTTATCGTCATGTGCGAGGCCTTCCTCTACATCCAGCCCCACTTCGGCTTATGGCTGAAGATCTTCAATGTCAAGCCGAAGGTAGTGGGCGGCCGCCAAGCTGAGTGCGGAGGCGCCATGGTCGGAAAGATGTCCAAAGTCCTATGGCTCAAGGGCTCCGTTGTGGAGACCATAAAGGGGTGGTGATCGGGGTGGTTCTACATCACTGAGTCGCGCGACTCTCAATGGACGGCGGCCCCCGAATTCCGATCTGGCTTCCCCACACGGCTCACATCATGGAAAGAGACGGGCCAGACGTGGGGGGATTCAGATGAGCTGTCCGGACTCCAAACTTGCGTCCGAAACCTGGTGGACAAGAATCTCAGGCTTGTCAACGTAATCCAGGTGATGCTCATCCACCGGATTCTCCCATGCCAACAACGGGCCTTCAAATTGTGGGAGTTCGATCCGGCACAACACCCAACTCTGAAAAGGCTCTTCGACACTACGTACGAAGACGCCTGGAAGGTGCTGTTCAAGGGCGCCGAGGCTCCCACATCCGCTACCAAGATCATGATTCAGCTCGCAGCGTCAAGCCAGCGAGGTAAGTTATTTTACCCTTTATGGGACTCTTGTTTTTCATAGATTTACTCTATGTGGGATCTAAAACTCCCTAACCTTTGACAGGACTGGCTGAAGACGTCCGGACAGATTAACTGTCCGGCCCCTTTGCCAGAAGACCCAACAGACACCCGATTGACGGGGCTGCTGGCTCCGGCGCCTTACGTGGTGCCGGAGAAGAAGTCCACGGGGACTCGAAGGAGTGCCCGGCGCCAGGTGTTGTCAGACTCATCGTCCGACGACTCGGAGGCAGACTCCTTCCGTGAAAATGAGGAGGAGGAAATAGAAGCCTCTCCCCCAGCGGGGGGAGAGAAGAAAAGAAAGGCCACCCCAGCTGGGGAGGCCGGAGGGTTCAAGAAGGGAAGAACCCTTCCTACGGACGTCTCCACCAACGCCAACGACGGCGAGGAGGAGTGGCCCTCGAGGGCCAAGCCCCTAGCGAGATCGTAAGTGTCCGGATACCCATGGATTTTTTCATTGCATAGTGTTCTCTAATGCCGAACAATCATGCAGCCCGCCCAAGGACGAGCTCGCCTCTTCGTCGAGCGGGTCCCTGAATTCATCGGAAGTGGAGAGTACTTCACTTTCGGCCGCCTCCTCACCTCACGTTGCTGACGACGCCGAGGTGGGGCCCCAAGGGAGGCCTAGTCAAGAGGAGGTGGCGCAGGAGGCGCCGCATGGCAGCCTCCCGGACTCCAGGCGTGAGGGGAGCGAGACCCCCAGGGGCTCTAAGCCCGACCCTTGTCCGGACTCCATACCGGAACTTGCAGCGGTTCCGAAGTCCGGCAAGCGGCCCCTTCGTAGGAAGGGTAAGACGCCAGTGTCCTCCATCCAACCGGAGGCACCGGATAGCTTACTGGAGGCGCTTAACAGCGCCTCCATCGAGGAGGAGCAGCGCACAGTTATGAGTGTGGTGATCCAGAAAGTTCAGACCACCAAGAGCGGGCTGACTGATGCCTGCAACGGCCTTCTAACAGGCTTTGAGGTAAGTTTTCAATATATGTAAGAAGATTACCGCATAGACAGTAGCCCCTGATGCTTAGTTCGGTGTTCGGAAAGAACAGACGGACTGAGGATCTAAAAAGATATACGCAGGAGTCTAACATAATTATGTCAATATGGGAATGCAGGCTGCCTGCTGACCTCTGCCAGACCGATCATGGAGGTCAATGCATTGAAGGAGAGCCTCGAGCGGTCCGAGAACGAACTCGGCCAAGCCAAGAAGCAGCTCGAGGACAAGGAAGGTAAGTAATACCTTATGGAATTTAGAAATGTGGTTGCAAAAGATAACAGGAATAACATGGGTACTGCAGGGGCCACGAGCGAGGTGGCGACCCTGAAGGAGGCGGTGTCCGCGGCCGAAAACAAAGCGGTCGCAGAGCGCACCGAGCGAGAGAAGGAGGAGGCGCAGCTGGCGGAGGTACGGCAAGAGCTCCAGGCTCTCGTGGAAAAACACGAGGGTTTGGAGCGTGACTCGAAGACCCGAGAGTCCGAGCTTGCCTCGGCTCTTGAGAGTGCCAAAGCTGCTAAGGCCGAGGCCCAAAAAGCCCTCCAGGAGATTGAGGAAATAAAGAAGATCACGGCGAGTAAGGCTTTCTTTATGCAGAGCAAGAATGTAAAATTCAATTATCTAGTACTTACCCGAATCCAGAGCTCTCCAGGAGCGTTCGCAGATCTGCCGCGGAGTGTCTCCGATGCCGCCGCTTTCTACCGAGCCGAAGAAGGGAGCTCGACGGAAAAGGTGTTTTGGTCTCAGTATGTTGAGGCCGAACACCCGGTGCCCTTGAGCGACCAACTGAAGCAATTGGTCGAGCTCCACAAGGTCGCCGAACAGGCCATGAAGGGCCTTGTAGCTCGGCTGTGGCCAAATGAGGCCATGCACAGGAGCTACCGGGCTAGTCTGGCGGCTGGTGGATGCCTGTCCATGGATCGAAGTCATCAAGCGCTCCGTCTGTATTGAAGGTGCCCGTGGGTCCCTTGCCCGTGCCAAGGTGCACTTTGGGGCAAGCTGGACGCTGAGAGGCTGGTGACGGACAGGCCGCCGGGCAAAGAACATCGCAAGCCGAGAAGTATTATAAGGCGTCTGAAGGGTGCCCATCTTATAGCGGGTGAATGCTCCAAAGATGTAATATTTGAGTAGACTCGCATTTGTTATCCTGTCGCTGAAAACTTTTTCATATGCGCTAAGCAACGCTTTTGAATTTAAAATATTACCTTCAGGCGGCCATTTATCAAATTTGAGAGATGGCGAGTCGTTAACTTCAGCCCCATGCCACAGTCTTTGGGGTGTTCGGGATAAACTTGAGCGCTCTTGTTCCCATTCTTGGGTCCTTAGAGGGAGGCGCTCAACGCAACGAACCAGGCAACCGGACTATAATGCTTGAACACTCTTACTTAGCCATAGAATTCTATAATTTTAAATTTCGGCGAAGCCCCTAGTATTCGGAAGACCGAGTTCGGGGCGCTATCCACGCCTTGGCCGGACAATGCCGGTTCCTCGCTCTAAGCGGCATAAGTCTTTAGGGACTCGAAGAAACCTCTCGAACAGCGACCGGCTCTCGCCTTATCATGACAGTCAGTTTTAGCTTTCTCCACTGAGGTGCTCAACCCAGCTCAACCGGGGCACAATCGCAGTGGTTCTCCCAGCGCTACCTTAGCCGATATAACGGAATGTAAGGTACCAAAACATGGGAGCTGGGCAAACCCAACTATTGACCCAAGACATGATTCAGAGCCGATGCATATAATGCTATAAGTTCGGGGTGCCGCACTTGTGAAAGTGTTCGGACTTGTCACACCATGTTTTTGGGGTACATAAGCCCCTGGTGTATTGGCCGTACCAAATTGTATGGTTGCGCAATGTCATAAATGAACATATATAATGGGAAAGAATGCAATAATAGGCAAGAGCTATATATTGGTTATTCAAAAGAAACTGCAAATTAAAGCGAGCGATACAAATTGTGCGATAAGCAAGGTACGGACTTTTGACATGTCCCCCTTCCAGGTAAGTTTGCGGTGTGGTATGTAAAACAGGTATATTGCTCGTAATAGAGACCACTGGACACTCGACGCAGTTTTCGCTTCCCTGGCTGTTACATCGTGTATTCGGGCGTGAATGCAGACGGGGCTTCGGAGAACAGAGTCACGAAAGTAAAAGTAAGAAAAGAAAAAAGGAATGACACAAGCGGAGCCCCTAGTGCGGTCTAGCCGCATTCTGGGCGTGCCATGGTCGTGGCCCGTCCCCTATGCCCATGGTGCTTGAGCGCTATTTCGTGCGCGTAATCTCTTCAGCGAGTTCGCGAGGGCTGGGGTTGGGGCTGCATTACTACGCTTGTTCGAACATGCCAGCGGTCTTGCTGTAGGTTACTCCGGCGGCGCTTTGATGTCCGGTTGTTTATTGGCCGGATGGAGAATTGCCTTAAGAGGCTGTTCGCACTTCGCCGCAAGGGCGGCCATATGCTCCTCCGTTCGAAGGGAGCTTTCGGTGTTTCCATTGACCGTGATTACGCCTCGAGGGCCTGGCATCTTGAGTTTGAGGTACGCGTAGTGCGGCACCGCATTGAATTTTGTGAATGCGGTTCGTCCGAGCAGTGCGTGATAGCCGCTGCGGAACGGGACTATGTCGAAGATTAACTCCTCACTCCGGAAGTTATCCGGGGATCCGAAGACCACTTCAAGTGTAACGGAGCCTGTGCAGTTGGCCTCTACACCTGGAATGACACCTTTAAAGGTCGTCTTTGTGTGTTTGATCCTTGACGGGTCTATGCCCATTTTGCGCACTGTATCCTGATAAATCAGGTTCAGGCTACTGCCGCCGTCCATCAGGACTCTGGTGAGGTGAAATCCGTCAATAATTGGGTCAAGAACCAATGCGGCGAAACCGCCTTGACGGGTGCTAGTGGGGTGGTCCCTTCGATCGAAGGTGATCGGGCAGGAAGACCATGGGTTGAACTTCCGGCGATCGCTCCATCACGATATCGCCCCTTAGTGCGCTCTTCCGCTCCCTTTTGGGTATGTGGGTTGCGTATATCATGTTCACCGTCCGCACTTGTGTGGGAAAGCCCTTCTGTCCTCTATTGTTCGGCGGCAGGGGCTCTTCCTCGTCATCGCTATGCAGCCCCTTGTCGTTGTTTTCGGCGCTTAGCTTGCCTGCTTGCTTGAACACCCAACAATCCCTGTTGGTGTGGTTGGCTGGTTTTCAAGCGATCGAGTATACGGTCCAAGTTGGAGGGGACCTGGGTATTTCTTTTGAATGGCTTCTTCCGCTGACCGGGTTTAGAGCCTCTGAATCCGGCATTTACTGTCGTATCTTCAGCATTATCACCGTTAATGCGGCGTTTATGCTTGTTGTGACGCGACCTGCCATTGCTGTCCTTGGTATCCACACTACCAGTGTGTTTGGCCAAGATTCTTTGCTTGAGCTAGCCAGCTGTCCTCTCCAGCATAAGCGGGTCATGAGTGTGGTGAGGGCTGCCATAGATTTCGGCTTTTCCTGTCCTAGGTGCCGGGCTAGCCACTCGTCGCGGATGTTGTGTTTGAAGGCTGCTAGCGCCTCTGCATCCGAACAGTCGACGATCTGATTTTTCTTTGTTAGGAACCGCGTCCAGAATTGTCTGGCCGATTCTTCTGGCTGCTGAATTATATGGCTAAGGTTATCGGCGTCTGGTGGTCACACATATGTGCCCTGGAAGTTATCAAGGAATGCGGCTTCGAGTCCTCCCAACAACCGATTGACTCTGGCCGGCAAGCTGTTGAGCCAATGCCGAGCTGGTCCTTTAAGCTTGAGTGGGAGGTATTTGATGGCATGTAGATCATCACCGGGCCATGTGGATATGGAGGAGATAGTCCTCGATCCGGACCGCAGGATCTGTGGTACCATCACATGATTCGATGTTTACGGGTTTGAAGCCCTCGTGGATTTGATGATCCATTACTTCATCTGTGAAGCATAGTGGGTGTCTTGGCGCCTCAGATTGGGCTATATCACGGCGTAGCTCATATGAGCTTTGTCTACTGTGTTCGGCCCGGCCGGGTTTGCTGTATCCGGCGTGACGGTAATCATCCCGAGTCGTTGGGCACCCACGCGATCTGTAGATCGATCTTGTATGCTTTGCCTTATCCTCCAATATATTTTGCAAGTCCGGCGCGTTTTCCGTGCCTTGGTACTTTTTGGCGTCGGGCGTGGCTTGAGCGGAGGGCCGAGAGGCTTCTCTGTCAGCGCGCACGGGTGGCGGTCTGCCATGTCGTGCGCTAGTGGCGTGGGTGCTTCCTCCTCTGATCGAGGCAACGGCCTGCGTTTGGGGTAGCTTTTGGAGGGGCGTTCGAGTTCATACTCTTCGGCTGCAAGGACTTCAGTCCATCTGTCAGCTAGCCGGTCTTGGTCAGCTCTAAGTTGTTGCTGCTTTTTCTTGAGGCTGCTTGCCATGGCCATGAGCCTGCGTGTAAAACGCTCTTTTTCGACGGGGACTTCTGGCACGACGAATTCGTCGTCGTCGAGGCTTGCCTCGTCTTCGGAGGGGGGCGCATAATTATCGTCCTCTACCTCTCTTTCTGCCGCCTTTGTCGTGCGAACTTGCTTCCCCTCGTCTGCGCTGAGTCCTGTGGAGGGGTCATCTTCGCACCTGTCACGGGTATTATTGTCTCCCGTGCCGGAATCGCTGTTTTTACTGTGGCGGGATTTAGAGCGGCGCCGCTGACGTCGGCGCTTGGGTTGTTTCTTGGAGGGGTCATCCTCCGCCGTTCCATCGCCATTCCCATCTTTTGGGATGTCCACCATGTATATGTCATATGACGAGGTGGCCTTCCAGCGTCTGCGCGCTGGCTCTTGATCGTCTCAGGCACCGTCGTCCATACCTTCGACGTCTTCGGAGTCGAAGTCGAGCATGTCGGTTAAATCATCGACAGTGGCTACAAAGTGGGTGGTGGGTGGGCATTGAATTTCTTCGTCATCCGAATCCCAACCTTCCTGACCATAGTTCGGCCAGGGCTCCTCTGACAAAGAGAGAGACTTTAATGAGTTCAGGATATCGCCAAAGGGCGAGTGCTGAAAGATGTCCGTGGCGGTGAACTCCATAACCGGCGCCCAGTCGGATTCGACTGGTAGGGGCGCGGGAGGTTCGGAGTCCAGAAAGGAGTCCGGCACCTGGGAGTCACGAGCTTCGCGAAGGACAGGGATGGTGTTCGGCTCAATCACCGTGGATATTTCAGCCCCCGAGGCGGTGTCCAACCAACCGTCCTCGATCGGCGAAACCGGCTCCGGATTAATGGTCGGAGCGGATACTGGTGCGGCCTCCAGGGCGCTGTTCGGCGGCAGAGCTAGATCGTACCCATCGAGATAGTGCGGCGCGCTCGGCTATGGTTCGAATCCGTCGAAGATGAAATCTCCGCGGACATCGGCCGTATAGTTCAGGCTTCCAAATTTGACCTGATGGCCAGGGGCGTAGCTTTCAATCTGCTCCAGATGGGCTAGCGAATTGGCCCGCATCGCAAAGCCACCGAATACGAAGAACTGTCTGGGGAGAAAAGTCTCACCCTGGACTGCGTCATTGCTGATGATTGAAGGAGCCATCGGGCCTATAGGTGACGACACAGAGGAACTCTCAATTAAAGCACCAATGTCGGTGTCAAAACCGGCGGATCTCGGGTAGGGGGTCCCGAACTGTGCGTCTAGGCGGATGGTAACAGGAGACAAGGGACACGATGTTTTTACCAGGTTCGGGCCCTCTCGATGGAGGTAATACCCTACTCCTGCTTGATTAATATTGATGATATGGGTAGTACAAGAGTAGATCTACCACGAGATCATAGAGGCTAAACCCTAGAAGCTAGCCTATGGTATGATTGTTCTTCGTCCTACGGACTAAAACCCTTCGGTTTATATAGACACCGAATAGGGTTAGGGTTACACAGAGTCGGTTACAATGGTAGGAAATCTACATATCCGTATCGCCAAAGAAGATAGTTCGGCTATCCGGACACCCCCTAGTCCAGGACTCCCTCACTAGCCCTCTCCAGTGTATATATAAACCGGAGAGGTTGGTCCTTAGAAGGCCGATCACAATTACATTCATACCATCATAGGCTAGCTCCTAGGGTTTAGCCTCTATGATCTCGTGGTAGATCTACTCTTGTATTACCCATATCTTCAATCTTAATCAAGCAGGAAGTAGGGTTTTACCTCCATCGAGATGGCCCGAACCTCGGTAAATATCCGTGTCCCTTACATCTTGTTACCATCATCCTTGACGCACAGATCGGGACCCCCTACCGGAGATCCGCCGGTTTTGACACCGACATTGGTGCTTTCATTGAGAGTTCCTCTGTGGCGTCGCCACAAGGCTCGATGGCTCGTCTCATTGTCAAGGACGACATTGCCTTAGAGGGGGCTCTGGCTGTAGGCCAGACGCTCCGGCTCGGCGGCTTCATCATGGCCGCCCCATCGGCGATGGCGCCGACGATGACTTCTCGGGTCATCAACTGTCGGGGATATACCCCGCGGCGTAAACCGGCCGGAGGTATAACCCGGCCGGACTTGGCGGTTTACCTGAAGAACCCGCTGACACTTGGCGGTTCACTGGCGACTCGGCGGTTGGGTTCATTGGTAATCCGCAAAGCGGTCGAGGAGCGACAAGACCGGTGGCCCGGTGGCGGTTCATGAAGGCCGGTTCGACTACGGTGGGCGGTTTATAAGGAAAGGCATAAGGAATATTTGTCTTACAAGGAGTTAAGACCTGGACTTGTATCCGGTTTGTATTAGAGATAGGTTTGTCCTAATCCTAGTAGGACTCCACATGTAACCCGCCCCTTCCACTTATATAAGGAGGGGCAGGGCTCCCCAAGAGGGACATGCTACAAGCAAGAAGAAACAATCTCTAGGGCTAGACACAAAGAGGAGAGCCGGTTTACGGCGACTCCCTCGTGATGATAATGAGACCTAGCCTCAACAGCATGTAGAGTTTTTACCGGATGATGTTTCCCGGGGCCCGAAGCTGTCTAAATCCCTGTCTTGTGTTGCGTCTCTCGATTCCGCTCAACCCCTCTCAAGCTACCACATAGATGCGTTGGCCTCGCGACTAAGTCCTGACACTAAGGACATCTGCCGTGACAATTCCACGACAGTTG
Organism: Aegilops bicornis; assembly: GCA_021605145.1. Lineage (NCBI taxonomy): Eukaryota > Viridiplantae > Streptophyta > Magnoliopsida > Poales > Poaceae > Aegilops > Aegilops bicornis. The sequence goes on along the minus strand of CM038671.1, from coordinate 778,917,934 downwards.
GCGCCCACCGTGGGGCCTGCGCTCGGTGGTGTTGAGTTCTTGGAGGGATCTTTCTATCGAGGAGCTCGCGATTAATTTGATGAAGAAAAAGAATGGCTCAAGAAGATATGGAAGGTCGCACGGGGAGAACTGCAATGTGACAGAGCCTGTAATTCATTGTTTTGTGATCAAAGATTGTGATTAGCCAGGAGCTGGCATGTAGTACAAGATTGGATCAAGATCGAGAGGGATCAAGAGGATTAGGGTTGCGTTGGTTGTCCGTTGAGTCGCCGCAAGCCGTCGACACCGATTGGATTTTCCGCTACAGCCGTTACCGCAAGCTACGTGAGACTAACAAAAAATTTCTATCTCCTGGGCGTGGCTGTGTCCGTTCCAGTTCTTCTTTGCTCGCAACAGCCAAAGGCGTACAGCCCAGCGTCGCCTAATCATCTACTTGTAGTTTAGTCAAAGCGAGTCCGAAGACTACTCATGTTCTGACATCTCCAAGTCAGTTTTTTTAAATGTCTGTTTGCTACACGGAGAAGCAAACCTTTCAAGGGACAAAATTCCTAGGCCATCATTACCATAAATTGATCTCACACAAGGCTTTCCAAGTGGTTTTGCTCACCAACGGTTGCTCCTTGCTCCACGCCAACACACAAGAGAGTCAATTGGCGGTAGCGCGCTTTGAAAGGCTGCTAGGTGAGCGTGGACTAGAAGTCAACCGCTACGGCCTCGTTTCCACTTCGGGCTGCCCGCTCCAAACCGGCTTGGCGCTTGTACTGCGGCTGCCTACGAGTTGCCGAGCAACCCCGGTGCCACGGTCGCCTCTGCTTCAACCTGTTTCCACGGCCATCTCCACGCCGAGCCGCTGCCGTCTCTACGGCCGCAAGCCGCCGCCCCGCCTTTCCCTGCTGGGCCTCGCTTCCGTCCATGGTTGCACTGTTGGCCCAGACCCGACGCCAAGTACTTTCCAGCGACGGTGACGACCGACGATCAAACGACGATGACGAACAAAACTCGCTGGCCGAACTCGACGAAGTTCCTTTACGCCGAGATGCGTCGTTGTAAGCTAGCAACACCACGTACTAGTTTGATCGATTCCTTTGATCAACTTAGTATCTCACGTACACACACAATGGCCAGCCGGCCGGAAACAACACGAACGCACGCGAGACAGATGTATTGCCAAACGCTCGTATCGAGCCTCTACTTGACTTTATTGCTTCACGATGTGATTACAAGCCCCGGGTATACATGTATATATAGTAGTACAAAGCTAGCTATCCAATTCTAATCGGTGACTAACTCTAGACCTACTCGGATACACACATGTAGCCTGAACCGGACACACCAGCCGACGGGGGATCAAGTCGTGGTTAATTCCAACATTCACCCCCCTAAACACGACGTCTTCATTTCACGGCTTTGACGTCGATCCTTATTTGCGTATCCAAGAACTTCTCTCGATCCAAAGCCTTGGTCAGGATGTCCGCCAGCTGATCATCCGTGCAACCGTAGTTGACCTTCGTCATCCCTTCTTCCACGCAATCCTTTATGTAAAGATACATTTTATCAATGTGCATGCTCCTGTCATGCCGCCTTTGGATCCTCACGTAGAAAAACATAGACTCACTGTCAACGTTGAGCATCACTGGTTCCGGATCTCGATCCATGAGATCACCGTGTAGCCTCCCTAGCCACACACCTTGATACTCTGCTTCACTTGAAGTCGATGTCACCACTTTATACTTTCGTGATAGCCAACTTACTGTGCTTCTTCCAAGGAAATATGCCACGCCCGAGGTACACTTACGGTCGTTAACAATCCTTTCCTTGTCACTACCACTGTAGCCGAGTAGTTTCACCATCTCCTTCTTGCTTAGCTCAAGACGAGGTTCCATTGAAGCGACAACGTGATTGCAATCTTTCATGCCACGGCTTTCAAGTACCTTCCTTGCATATGCCTCCTGGCATAGTGTGATCCCCTCCAGCTTTTGATGTACCTCTGTCCCGAGGTTGCAACTCAAAAGGCCTAGATCATCCATCTTGAAAAGCTCCTTCATCTGTAGCTTGAACTTTGCTATCACCTCTTCATCTGCTCCAGTAATCAATAGTTCGTCGACGTAGATGCCAACTAGTAGACGATCTCTTCCTTCACCTCTCTTGTACATTGCATGCTCTAGTGGGGCTTTCTCAAATCCAAGAAAAATCAAAGTCCGATCAAGTTTGATGCTCCATGCCCGAGAGCCTTGCCGTAGCCCGTACAAGACTTTGTGTAGCTTCAGTACCTTCTGTTCCTCTCCCTCTCTGATGAATCCCGGTGACTGATTCTCATACACATCTCCTTCTAACTCGCCATTCAAAAATTCGGTTTTTACATCCAAGTGATGTATCTTCCATGATTCCTGAACCGCGAGAGCGATGAGTAGTCTCACCGATTCCATCCTTTCAACGGGAACGGACACTTCTTCAAAGTCCACACCACCCTCTTGCACGTACTCTTTGGCCACTAGCCTTGCATTGTGCTTCACGGACCCTTCGGCATCTTTCTTGATCATAAATTCCCACTTGAGATCCATGACTTTTTCATTGTTGGGAAGATCCACAAGCTCCCATGCATTGTTATCGTGGATCGACCTCAACTCCTCTTTCATAGCGTGACGCCAACACTCCTTCGCTTTTTGCATCCTCAAAATCCGCCGGTTCCTCGGCGCTTGTTAGACACCGCCGCCCACTCCGTTTCACCTTTTCCGGGTCTTTTGTCCAAAGAGCTTGCTCCGGATGCATGTCTGACACCGGGCGTAGATGATCGGTTGTGGGTATACGTGTCCTTTCTTCCTCTATCACTGTTGGAGGCGATATTGCTTGCGTGGCCCCTTGTACCTTTAGCAGCGATGCCTCGACTTTCCCATTTCCTTGCGTTGCAGTGGCCAAGCATGGCGAAACTGCACACCTGATCACTCCTGGACTTGCAACTCCAGGTGATTCTAGTGATGGGCCAAGCTCATCCCGTGAGCCACCTAGCAGCCTTCCTGCTAGGCCGCTTTCTCCTGGCCATACAAGCAAATTAGCTAGCCTCCTGCAGCGTGGCGCAGCTGCTACGCACTTTCCACCGGACACCATTGAGCTGGAATTGCCTCCACAGCTACCACGCGCGTCTCTCGAGCAAGCATGACTCGATCCAGCAGATTTTTTTCAGCGCGTCTATAGCCGCTGCACTCGTGTCCACCTTTGCACTAGCATCAACAACAGTTGCACTTGTGTATGTTGTTTCCTCGTGGACTTCCGGCGCCACGTACGCCTTTATTTTCTCTGGACGCATCGCACGAAGACTGCTTCTCCATGGCCGAGCACACGCAGCAATCGCTGCATCCGCTCCAGAAGTTAGCACTTATATACGTAACATCGACATAACTTTCGGAATCACCCCACGCGTCCGTAGCTTCGACCACGAAGTTTCCGAACCATGATCTTGAGAGCGAACTTTTTCTTCACGGAGCTCGACAATTTCTTTAGACGATGCTTGAAGAACTGGATCCTCCTCGTCCACGAAGTTCACACATCAACATCATGTCACCTTCATCTCCTAGCTGTGCCATGAGCGCTTTCTCCTTCGGGGATTCTTACACTCCGACTTGAAGTGTCCAAGCAGATTACATTGTGACAACGGATCTTCCCTTGTCGAACTTTTTCTTCTTTGGCTTCTCCGACCGTTTCGTCGGTGTCCTTTCTTGGACGGTACTTTCCGCCGCTACCGGACGCCTTTGTCGAAATTGTTCTCCTTGGAAACCAATGCCAACCACTGAGCACGCGTTAGCATCAGGTACTCATCCTCTTTTGCATCACCGTAACTCAGCTTCATCCGCTCGTCGTGAGCCTTGAAGCAACCAACCAGATCATCCAAAGTGAGAGTCTTGAGATCAACACACTGCTCGATCGCTGACACAATCGGCATGTAGCGCGGTGGAGCGGCACGTAAGAAACGCCGAACCACGGAGATGTCCTCCAACTTCTCTCCGAGACTGCGAATCCCGTTCACCATCGAGGCCACCCTTGCTGCGAAGGCGTCCACCGTCTCATCTTCTCTCATCCTCAGATTCTCGTAACTCTTCAGCAAAGTTTGCAAGTTCGCCTCGCGCACACGCGAGTGCCCTAGATGCAACGTCTTGAGCATGTCCCATGCTTCCTTCGCTGATGTCTTCGAGATTAGATGCTGCTGCACGTCCACCGGCATCACCGAGCAGATGGCCGTGATAGCCTGGCGATCCTTCCGATACAAGGCACCACCCTTCAGGTACTCGTCACCGCCGGGGTCGACGGCTTCCCAGAGTTCATTGGCCTCGAGCGCCCACTCCATCATGGTCGCCCACACCACGAAGTTCCCACGGTCGAATCGTGGATACTCCGATCTCACCGAGCAGCAATTACTTTAGCCGCACCGTAATACTCCGCCAGCTGCTTGGTCTTCTCGTCGTCCGACATGATCTCCCGTTACTAGAAGATCAACCTTGCTCTAGATACCAATTGTTGGCCCAGACCCGACGCCGAGTACTTTCCAGCGACGGTGACGACCGACGATCAAACGACGATGACGAACAAAACTCGCTGGCCGAACTCGACGAAGTTCCTTTACGCCGAGATGCGTCGTTGTAAGCTAGCAACACCACGTACTAGTTTGATCGATTCCTTTGATCAACTTAGTATCTCACGTACGCACACAATGGCCAGCCGGCCGGAAACAAATACCTGAACGCATCGCGAGACAGGTGTATTGCCAAAGGCTCGTATCGAGCCTCTACTTGACTTTATTGCTTCACGATGTGATTACAAGCCCGGGGTATACATGTATATATAGTAGTACAAAGCAATAAAGTAATCACCGGGCACGAGACGTGCCCGTGGCAATCCAATCGAATCCTAAGTGTACATGTGTGCATTGTGAGCTAGTTAGCTTGTAGATCGTATTGATCGGCTGTAGCTATTGTGCACTAAGTACGTGTTGGAGATATTGGAAGCTAGCTTTGTACTACGGCCTACGGTGCAACTCGGCGTAAAGCACTTCGTCGAGTTCGTCAGTGTTGGTTCGCTTCATCGTTGTTCGTCGTCGGTCGTTGCCGTCGCCGGAAAGTACTCGGTGTCGGGTCTGGGCCAACATGCACCGGGTGCCGTCGCACCTCGCCGAGCCGGCTGGCTGACACGGTCGCCGCAAGCACCCTCCGCCGGCTGCGTCAAGGCGCCTCTGCCTCCGCGAGACGCGGTTCCCGCCTCATCCGGCCTCTTCCACCTGTCACTACGGGCCTACGCCCTTGAGCTGCCGCTTCGCGCCGCTCCAATTTTCTGATGAATCATATGATGACTAGCAGAAAGAAGTGTTTACAAGGATTGACGCTGTATTGGTTCGTGTTTTGCTCCTCAGGAAGTTGTCCACAATGAACTCCCAAGAAGATTGAATTGGTCACTGCTGTGCTGCATTCACGAAAGGCATGGCCAAGTACTGGTGGTTGCACGGTTTACAAAGACTGTTCTGATTTTTGGAGTAGTACTGCTACTTTTAGTACGTGAGTTCTAGCAAGATCAACTCATATTCATCACGTGAAGGCACCATAAGCATGAAGGGAAGATTCCAGCGTGCCATGATTGAACGAGCCACCAAGCCAACACCGGCCTCGTGTGCCTTTAGCCGCAGCCTCGCCCGGCGCTAACACTTCCACCTTGGCTGACTCGCCGCGTCGGGCTACTTTGGCCGCGTCGAGCCGCCTTAAAAGTGAAGGACATCTGCCGGATCGTGACCCGCGCCTCCGCGTTAAGCATCCACCAGGCCGCGGTCGCTGTGAGTCATCCCGGCGCTATGCTCGCATCGGTCGTGCTAAAGCCACCCTCACCGGCCTGTTGTCAAAAATCAGGGAACTGAAGTTTATACCTGTCGGAGAAGCAACTCCGTAAGTCTAAAAATACCATGAGGAGGAGCGCCTGATTCTGCAGGTTTTCAATGCTCTCATAAGAGCTTTTACTTACCAACGTCACCTCTGCCTCGGCCTCAAGAATGGTTAAATCGCCACTGAAATTATTGGAGGGGATCCACGATGACGCTATATGCAGCTCATGTCTCGGCCGGTCGAAACAGGTGAAATCCATCCGGTCTATTTTTTTTGATACATTTTTTATTTTTAAAAGAACAAATTATTCCTGCTTGCGATATTGTTTATGCAGGAGCTATTATTCATCACAAAAGCTATGGCCGTGTCAAGGATGTATAGCTCGCGCCATCATTATAATGCGCTAGCATCTGACCACAACATCAAGCTCGGTGAATATATCTGCAAACCGCCATTCTGCAGACCGGTTTACATCAATATGACGTGGCTAATTCGCCCGTCCATGCCGGTTTACAATACCGCGGCCGACTCATCTGTTGGAGCCGCCACTGATGCTGCGGTCGTCTCTGCTGTCCGTCTCTCGCGGCCTGGTTTACATCGACATACCGGGCCGCACCTATCTGCATGAGCTGTTTATTGGAAATGAGCAAGTCACAGCTTGGGTAGCCCGGTTTTTCTTTCAAAATTGGAGGCAAATTATCATCAACCGCCGTCTGCACTGGATGGCTCAATGAGCAGGCGTACAAGTCGTTGCCACTGCAGTTTTGGTTAACTTCAAATCGCCAGTTGGAAGGAACCATTGGCCGAGTTGCTGACACGGCTCATACATGACCATTTATAACCCGCCGCAGTCACCTCAACCTTCTGTGGATTGACATCGTGCTATCAACACCAATGATATACAAGTTATGTCGGTTTATATCACGGCCAAACATGAAGAATCTCAAGCCAACTCCTCGAGTCACCTTTGAGGCTCGGGGGCTACAATGACATAACTCAGCAAATCTTGCCAGTTTCAGCAAAGTTAAAAAACCCCAGGACGATGGAGGGAAAGATAACCCGGTCCCGGAGGGTACTGTTATATTGATGAAAATTTAAAGGCTGCCAGAAAATTTCCGGCTTAGAAAGTATATAACAGTTACAAAATCCCGGATCAATGAAGAAGTTCCGGGTCATCAGAAAGGATTCCGGTTTAAAATCCGACTAAAGAGAAGTCAGTCTCACTGAAGCTCTCAAATATCAGGTTTACAATCCGTTTCAAGGGAAATTTGTTCTCTCACAAAGCTCTGAAACTCTCAAATCCGGTTTAAAAATATCCGGTTCAAAAAGGAATTAACTTCTCGCAAGCTCGAGTTTAAAGGCCGTCAGAAAATTTCCGGCTGAAAATGAAGATTCCGGTTTAAAATCCGGTTCAAGGGAAAGATGTCCCCCACAAAGCTTTGAAGCTCTCAATATCCGGTTTAACATCCGGTTCAAGAAGGATTTATCTCTTGCAAAAAGTTAAAGTGTGCCAAAGAGGACCTGCTGCCATGATGCGCGGTTCAAACATGGGTATCATGCCTTATTGGCTTATCATATTATTGATCACTTGGGGGCTTGGTCGTATCCGAACCATAGCTACACCTCTTGATCGACGCAATGTCACAATATCACTTGGGGGCTTGGTCGTGTCCGAACCAATGCAACACCTCTTGATAGGCGAAAGCCACCAGATCACTTGGGGACATGGTCACGTCTGAACCAGTCATGCCTCTTGATCGGCCTAAGGCCACAGAGTCACTTGGGGGCTTGGTCGAACCCGAACCATTGCCATGCCACTTGGCGGCATATATGCCACGGTGTCGATTGGGGACCTGGTTGACTTGAACCATAGCTACGCCTATTGGGGACTTGGTCATGTCCGACCATGGTAATGCCATCCGATCGGCTCGTAACAGCCTCTTTTGCAAACGGTTTTATCATTGCCTTTGCTTCCATATTTTTTCATAACTGTTATTTGATTTTTGTTGCGTTTTTTAAACCGACAACGTTTTAATCCGGTTCAACTGTCAATTACAAATTGACGGAACACGGTCAAATCTTAATCCGGGGGCCATCTGCCCGGTTTGATTTTCTATTATCATCCTATTATGGAGTAAACCGGCGTTCATTAACCCGTCTTGACTTTCAATCACAAATTGTCAGTACATGACCAATTATAATCCGGCGATTATTAACCCGGTCTGGTTCGACTACAAGTCGCCAGTATTATATATGGATAATCCGGTGTCTATCATAACCCGGTACAGTTTTATCATAAACCGGCACAATATGGAAGGAGTTATCAGTACTCAAGATTGGGATTATCACCCTTACTACAAAAAGTTGGTAAACCAACGATGTGATTCAATATCACAGGCATGATATATTTCATTGATTATTCTTAAGTGCAGCCTTGGTTATAAACCTGGGTTATATGTTGGGCATTATGACCCGTCCGGTGGTAAACCGCCAGGACACTTTATTCTTGTTGTATGCAGAGACAGGTTGAATATAGCATGATGAGAAATTCTCGGGTGTTTGTTAACCCGGCGTGGTTTTGGACTATAAGTCGCCAATACATATTTGGATTGCGCCATTGGAATCATCGCTCATAAATCATTGGACTATATTATTCAAATCTTCAAATAGCCAACATGGCTAGATTTCTATTATGGTTATCAATAACCAATATTATGATTGAGGTTTTCAAAGTCGCTTCAAATAAGAATGGCTATTATTTCATCAATGGGTATGATTTATTCTACAATGGAGGAATAGTCCCGAGTTGCTGCAGGCTTCACGACCCGGCACTTGGGGGCTACATTATTTAAGTTGAGATTATATCGAATATGCAAGTCTCATGTCGCTGCAAGCATGCACCATGACACTTGGGGGCTAATGCAAAGTAATTTTTTGCTCATATTATTGAAGATCCGACTCATCATATTATACTGCGTCGGACCTTGGGGGCTACCAATTGCTCCTGTCAACAGTTGAAGGCACAAAGCTTTTTTATATTGAAGGGTCCACTGCTCAGTTGGTAAAGCACAAGGCTCTTAACCTTGTGGACGTGGATTCAAGTCCCATGATGGGGGTTACATCATATGATGTTATTTTCGTTGAAGTATATATTAAGTCCCAGCTTAATATTATCTTACTGAGCCGACCCTTGGGGGCTACACATCATTGCTCAAATCTACATGATTACACCTACAAAGTCCCTGCTCATTATTGCATAATGACCCGGCACTTGGGGGCTACATAGTATGGAATATTCTGTTTTCACTAGTCAATGGGATGAACAACATGGATTTCTTTGAAAGTGGCAGTACTTATATTGAAGCAAAGTATTAAGCCACCACTTTGTTCTGCTCAAAGACTTGGGGGCTACAGGTATTATATTATTATCGAAGAAATATTTTCAAATTCTCTGATTGAGCAAACTAGGTTGACCCGGCGACACCAATCATTATGACCCTGTGGCTGCAACCCGGCGTCATTAACAATCATGAACCGGCGTTGGCAACAATCATGAACCGGTGTCTGCAACAATTATGAGCCAGCGTTGGTAACAATTATGACTCGGTGCCATCCATATCTACAAACCGGCAATTTTGGCAATGATAAACCGGCAAGTTCTACATTTTCAAACCGGCTGGTATCAGTGGAATATTTACCAATATTTTTGTCAAATCTGAGCATTGAAGGTCGGCTCAAGTAGATTATTCTTCACAAATTTTCTCTGTGAGAAATCAATGTCAGCAAATTGAGTATGAAGCTGGCTTGTTGACCCGGATTTTCTAGAAGGAGGAAATGACAAGGATTTAAGGATGATCGATGCGGTTTACAAGAATTCTTAACCCGGAGCATAATCTGTCAAGTTTGTTCTTGTGTTTATTTCACAGGATCAGTTTAACATGGATAAATCCAAATTAAACTGGGGCTAATGTCGGGATATACCTTGGCGTAAACCGGCCAGAGGTATAACCCGGCCGGACTTGGCGGTTTACCTGAAGAACCCGCTGACACTTGGCGGTTCACTGGCGACTCGGCGGTTGGGTTCATTGGTAATCCGGCAGGCGGGTCATAGGAGCGACAAGACCCGGTGGCCCGACTGGCGGTTCATGAAGGCCGGTTCAACTACGGTGGGCCGGTTTATAAGGAAAGGCATAAGGAATATTTGTCTTACAAGGAGTTAAGACCTGGACTTGTATCCGGTTTGTATTAGAGATAGGTTTGTCCTAATCCTAGTAGGACTCCACATGTAACCCGCCCCTTCCACTTATATAAGGAGGGGCAGGGATCCCCAAGAGGGACAGGCTACAAGCAAGAAGAAACAATCTCTAGGGCTAGACACAAAGAGGAGAGCCGGTTTACGGCGACTCCCTCGTGATGATAATGAGACCTAGCCTCAACAGCATGTAGGGTTTTTACCGGATGATGTTTCCGGGCCGGCTGTCTAAATCCCTGTCTTGTGTTGCGTCTCTCGATTCCGCTCAACCCCTCTCAAGCTACCACATAGATGCGTTGGCCTCGCGACTAAGTCCTGACACTAAGGACATCTGCCGTGACAATTCCACGACATCAACCATAAACTTCGCGTCAGTTCGGAACTTGCCGAACAGATGGATCCAATGGAGCTCTCCTCCCTTAACGAACTCTTGGATCGCATCGCCACTCTAGGAGTCGCTACATACTACGACCGGGTTGGGCTTAAACCCGACCAAGGGGACATCAGGTCCCCGCCGGCCACCCATGAGATAACGATAGTGGAGGAACCACACGCAGGTTGCCCCTCAACTTTGAGGACAAGTCATGTTCGGATCGCCGAACTCCTTGAGCCAAAGACCTGCTCAAAGGAAAACCTGACCCAGGCCCCGCACTTAGAATCGGGCGTTGGGCCGAAGAAATTGGGCACTTCGGATCTGAGCTGTTGGGCTCGGGACCACCCGCGCCCTTGGGCGTTAGATCGGATCAAAATCCGGACTCTAAACTGGACCTAAACTATCTCTCCCGCATCAGGCAAGAGCCCCAGGAAACTGTACATCGCTACTGGGCTAGATTCCTCCTTGCGCTTAACAAGGTCAGGGGCTGCCGCGAAGAGAACATGGTCTCACTTTTCTGCAAAAACTGCACGCACGAGGGACTTCTCAATGCTATAAGCCGCCGCTACATAGTACGCTCCGGGGACCTGGCAGCCATAGTACGGAAGTACTGTGCGATGGAGAGCACTTGGAAGACCCAAACAAAATTTTGGGATAGTACCACTCTCACCAAAACCTTTGTCCGAACTAAACGGACAAACTCTCGTAGGACGTCCAATCCAATCCCAAAGAAACTGAAGCCCACCCCAGGGCGGGGATCCGTATTGGAAGGATGGCTCGATGGGCCATGTAAGCTCCATGGAACGCCGGATACAATGCCAACTCATAGCCTTAGGGCATGTTGGATACTCCGGCAGGTGGCAAAAAGCGGCGAGGATCTTCTTGTGAGCCATAAAGCGGAACAATATCCTGCCCGCGGACACAATACGGTGCTAATAGTCTTTGAGACTTTCACCTCGAACAATAGGCGCAAGCGATCTCGTCGAAGCTCCGCCGAAATGTACCAAGTGGCAAAAATAAACCCTTGGAATGACACTGCTATAACTTTTAATGCCAGTGATGAACCTCGATTCCGGGCCGTCCGAACACCAGCCGCTCTGGTCCTTAGTCCGGTCGTAGATGGCTTTCGGCTCACTAAAGTACTCATGGACGGCGGAAGCGGATTAAATCTGATTTATGAAGAAACACTTAGCAAGATGGAGATTGATAAAAGCCGCGTTGAACAAAGCGGCACGACCTTCAGGGGAATTATCCCTACTCGGGAAGCGTGGTGTGCGGGAAAAATCACACTCGATGTGGTATTCGGCACCCCGGAGAATTATAGGTCCGAGGAAATCACATTCCAGGTGGCTCCTTTCAGCAGCGGATACCACGCCCTTCTAGGGCGGGACGCGTTTACAAGCTTTCAAGTTGTACCCCATTATGGGTACATGAAGCTTAAAATGCCCAGACCCAATGGAATCATCACTCTAGCTAGTGATCCGGACCTTGCACTTCGTGCCGAAAATAAAACCGCAGCTCTAGCATTGGAAGCATTATCTGAAGCCCTAGCAGCCGAAGAGTTGACAAGCGATCCAAGTCCACCTCATTTAAACCTGCAGACGAGATAGTCAAATTCCAGGTCCGTCCAACGGACCCCACGAAGACAGCTTCCATCTGGACACAGCTGAGCCCCGCTATTGACGCCGCACTACGAGATTTCTTACGCGAGAATTGGGACATTTTCTCCTGGCACGCATCGGACATGCCCGGCATCCCACGCAGACTGGCTGAACACAGCCTCAATATCCTAAAAGGATGTAAACCAGTCAAGGTGACCCTAAGGCGATTCTCAGAGCTCAAACGACAGGCAATGGGGGAAGAGTTAGCCAAGCTACTTGAGGCCGGATTCATCAGAGATATCAAACATCCGGATTGGCTGGCAAATTTGGTGATGGTACCAAAGAAGGACAAATCCTGGCGCCTATGCGTCGACTTCAAAGACCTCAACAAGGCTTGCCCCAAGGATCCCTTTCCCCTCCCTCGCATCGACCAAATCATTGATGCCACAGCTGGACACAACTCGCTGTGTTTTCTTGACGCATACTCTGGATACCATCAAATAAAGATGGCGGAGTCTGACCAAGCTGCAACAGCTTTTATAACGCCATATGGCCCTTTTTGCTTCAACACTATGCCCTTCGGGCTCAAGAATGCCGGCGCAACCTATCAACGCATGATCCAAACATGCCTGGAAAAACAAATCGGCAAAACAATGGAAGCATATGTGGACGACATGGTCATAAAAACTAGACACGTCGAAACCTTGATAGATGACTTGAGGCTCACATTAGATAACCTCCGGACATACGACATTAAGTTGAATTCGGAAAAATGCATCTTCGGCGTCCCATCGGGGAAACTGCTGGGCTTCATTGTTTCCAATAGAGGAATTGAAGCGAACCCGGCAAAAATCCGAGCTCTGTCTCAATTGGCTATACCAACAGACCTCAAGCACATCCAGAAGCTAGCTGGATGCGTGGACGCTTTGAGCCGCTTTATCTCCAGGCTAGGAGAAAAGGCATTGCCTCTTTACCGCCTCCTGCGGCGCACCGAACACTTCGTATGGACGGATGCAGCCGCGGCCGGACTCGATGAAATAAAGACCTTACTGGCCAGTAATCCAGTCCTAACAACGCCGAACACCGGCGAGCCTATGCTATTATACATAGCGGCAACACACCAAGTTGTAAGCGCAGTACTCGTCGTCGAGCGAGAGGTTGACGGATACAAATTCCCACTCCAAAAGCCGGTCTATTACGTATCCACAGTCCTCATCCCATGCAAATCCCGATACCCACACTATCAAAAAATAGCATACGCGGTCTTCATGGCATCCCGGAAGCTGCGACACTACTTTCAAGAGTGTTCGATCACAGTAGCCTCCGAAGTACCACTCAATGACATAATAAACAACCGCGATGCTACGGGCCGGATTGCTAAATGGGCCATCGAGCTCCTTCCGTTCGACATAACGCATTACAAACCACGGCGGGCCATCAAGACGTTAATCAAGCCGACTTAAATGCCGCCGAATGGACGGAAGCCGAACTCCCTAAAGAGTACGGCGCATACTCCAACTGGATCATGCACTTTGATGGCTCTAAAATGCTGGCCGGATTGGGAGCTGGTGTATTCCTGACATCCCCCACCGGAGACACGGTCCAATACGTCCTTCAGATATTATATACAGACTCCAACAATGCAGCCGAATATGAGGCTCTGTTGCATGGTCTTCGGATGGCAGTCTCGATGGGCATTCAACGCCTGGAAGTGCGAGGGGATTCGAACCTCGCAATCTCACAAATAAACGGAGACTTCAATGCCAAGGATCCGAAAATGGCGGCCTACCGTAACGCCGTCCTAAAAATGTCAGTGCCATTCGAGGGGCTCGAGTTCCACCATGTGGCTCGAGAAAATAATCAAGCGGCGGACGTTCTCGCCCGCATCAGCGCCAAAGGCGACCCTGTCCCACCTAACATATTCCTGGAAAGGCTGTTCAAGCCATCCGTAGTATGGGGAGGGGAGTCCGGCAATACTAGCTCAGACCCGAACACACCCCCAGATATCGAACCATCAGACATAATCGGAGGCTCTGCCACCTAAATAACGCCCTCGGCCCACGAAATCATGGCCGTTATTGCCCCGTGGACCGAGACTTTCTTGGCCTACCTAAATAGGCAGGAGCTACCCGAAGACCAAAATGAAGCACGCTGCATAGTCCGACGTCCCAAAGCTTACAAAGTCCACGAAGGGGAACTCTATAAGAAAAGCGCGACTGGAGTGCTCCAAAGGTGCATCTCCGAAGAGGAGGGGTGGCAACTCTTGGCTGACATCCATGCCGGACTGGGCGGACACCACGCCGCGGCTCGAGCGCTTAGTCGTAAGCCTTCCAGACAGGCTTCTATTGGCCGACGGCCCGAGCAGACGCACAGGACCTTGTCCAACACTGCGTCGATTGCCAGCTCTTCGCCAATCAGAGTCATATGCCCCCTACCACTCTCCAAACAATCCCCATAACTTGGTCGTTCGCAGTCTGGGGGCTGGATATGGTTGGACCACTTAAAGGGGGAAGCCATAAGAAAAAATACTTATTGGTCATGGTGGACAAGTTTACCAAATGGATAGAAGCCAAGCCAGTTAAAATTGCCGAATCCGGACCAGTAATCGACTTCATATCCAGGGTCGTACACTGATACGATGTCCCCCATAGCATCATCACTGATAATGGCTCAAATTTCACAGCCGATGAAGTGAAAACTTGGTGCGGCAAAATGGGAATTAAGCTCGACTATGCTTCCGTCTACCACCCCCAAACAAACGGCATGGTCGAACGGGCAAACGATCTCATCATGAGCGGCATCAAACCCAGACTAGTGCGGTCTTTAACAGAATCGGATACGCACTGGGTGGAGGAGCTCGACTCTGTACTCTGGGGGCTATGGACCACACCGAATCGCACCACCGGATATACACGATTTTTTATGGTGTACGGTGCGGAAGCAGTACTACCCTGCGACATAATACATGATTCGCCACGCGTACGCATGTACGAAGAGAAGGAAGCCGAGTTAGATCGGCAGGATAACTTGGATGCCCTGGAGGAGGAGCGCGATGTCGCAAAAGCCCGTTCCGCATTCTATCAGCAACAGGCTCGACGATATCAAAGCAGAGAAGTGCGGGCCAAAACTTACAATATTGGCGAACTCGTTCTACGCCTACCGGAGAAGAAGAAGGACAAGCTCAAACCCAAGTGGGAGGGTCCCTTCATCATTGACAAAGTTCTCACTGGAGGAGCGTACCATCTATGTAATGCATCCGATGACAGACTCGAGCCGAACCCATGAAACCCGGCCAGACTCCGGAGATTCTACGCCTAACGCCGAACTCAATGTTCGTCTCCTAACCCCTCCCTTTTAATTATGCTCCATCCATTTATTGACCCTTTTTCCTTCACACAAAGTATTCAATACAGTGCGGATTCCCGGATCACCCCGGCCGCACTAGGTGTGTAAGCAATACCTGGGGGCTTCCTACACGGAAGCTAAAAATAATTACTCACATGGATTTCTGCCCATCACATATGCATTCTTTTTCCATAATGCGCCTTTTCTTCACCATTATATGCATAGATATGACTTAAGATGTTGCCAAGCTGGGTTGCCTGTCTCTTGTGTTTATGCCCTACGTTCCCGCTAATTCGGCTAGGGCATAAGGGGAGCACCTATGCGATTGTTACTACCGGTTCAGCCGGATGTGTACCTCAGACTGGGTGAAGCCGAAAGCTAGCTTCCTTAAGAGAATATTCGGTCGGTGAACAAAAGATGTGTTCGTTTATTACAATGTAAATCCCCAGAAGTCTTATATCCTGCGCCATCGTTCGTAGTCCGGGCATGCGCATCGTCGCATGCGTACGCATGGAAAGGAACCCCTAATGGAACTATTCTCCCTGGAAGATGTTTCTTACTATCCATGTAATATAACATAACTAGTTGGGTACTTATACATTTCAAGCACTTATGACCCCTACGCCTTGTTTCCACGCATACCCCAGTTTTGTATAACTGAGTGGGTATTCAGACACACCCCGGACTATAGGATCCGAGGGCTGAAGCGAAAAGGTCCGCCAAGACAAATGATTTTAATCTGGCTAGGGGCTAATCATGACCATTAAATTACATAGTTATTTGGACTGACTACATTCCTCTTCTATACCGTCCAACAGGCTATCTAGCTTACAATCCTGTTGAGAATACTTAGCGGCTAACGCTACCTGGTCATACACCAGACTAACGGGAATTTCTCGCCCATCGGGCCCCGCCGGTCCCACTTCGTCCATATGGTTCGGGTCCAGCTTGGTGTAGTGTGTCTTCACCATTGCCTAGGCTTATCTTGCTCCTTGCCGGCATGCTGATATCTTCCATAGACGGAAGCGCCGTTGGGCTCCTTGAAGCAGGTCCGCAAGCTCCCCCATGCCATTCGGCAGTAGGCTTGATGGCCACAAAGCCTGAGCAACACCCTGCATCACTTGCCGAGCTCGCTGCGTCAACAAGCGAAAAGGTCTTGCAGTAAATCATTTGCAGATGAGGGAATCTCCTCCTCGGGGCGACCCGTTAACATTCCTGCAAGCAGAATTCTTTCAATATACTTCCTCGCCGAACTGTACAACAGTCCGTATAGGCACTTACTGTAAATACCGCGTCGAAGCCTCTTGTTCTCCTTCATGGAGTCCGCCAGCTGAGCGCGGAGATCTTTTAACTCCACGTCCAGCTGGACTTTGGCATCTTGAAGATCGTTCTTCTCCCATCTAACTCGCGTAAGAATGCGCTCGCCAGCCTCTAGATGCTTTTTGAGATGCGATGCGTCCTCTCCAACGCCCTCCGGATTCACCCCGGGATCGTCTGCAGAATTTTCTGTTAGACTTGTCATATTATCATTTACTAACTGGTGCATCTTTGCACAATTGTGATAATTGTTACCAGATGAGGGCCTTTTGGGTTCCTCTAGCTTGGCAACTGCGGCCCTCAGTTCGGCCTTGCAGTGCTCCAGCTCCCGAAATAGTTGCTCGTTCTTCTCTACAAGGACCTGCACATAAACTGATCCTTAAAACTGTTGTTTCAACCGTTTCAAGTCTCAGGGGCTACTGTTATACATACTTGTCAAAATTTCTCACCCGTATGTCTTTGGTATACTGGTTTGTCGCTTGGACAAGCCCGCCCCGAGCAGCTTGGACGTATGCTCGGCATTAAACGCCTCTTTGGAAAAGATGTTGTTCCGAAGCACGGCCCGTCGGCGCCTGTGATTCATGGCACTCTCTACTTCGGAATTCGTAGCTGAGAGCATGTCCGCACTCTCGGTTCGAGAGCTATGCGGTGCTGACCCCGTGTCCGCCTCCGCCCCTGAAGCTGGTTCTGCAACCCGGCTGGTGGAGGCATGATTGGTAGGGTCTCCGGATATAGTCTGGCTATTTTTCTTCCTGCCAGACACATGGGGCGCTGTCACATTTTAGATTCTATAATTACAGGACAGGTTATTGTTTTACCTCTATAGCGGTGTGTCAACCCTCACCGCCTTCCTCTTGAGCCTGCCCGATCTGGACGCCCGTGGTTGACGAGTCCCTAGGGGCTCGGCCCCTCGCTCCGGCGTCGTTTCTGCAAATAGAACGATGCCTCAAAGGTAAATTATAACAGCTGGGGGGAGTCCTCTTCGAAGGATAGGGCTTTCTAGTTTGGCTTACACACGAAGAGGGGAGCAGTCCAGGGTAGTCGGCCGTAACGGCCACTAGGGCGCCATCCCAGCTCGCCTGATAAAATACCCCGTTGACAAGCTCCAGAGTGATATCCGGATTGAAAGATCGTGGATGTCACCTAGAGGGAGGGGTGAATAGGCGCTTTAAAATAATTATGATTAAGGCTTGAACAAATGCGCAATAAACCTAGCGGTTAATTTGTCAAGCACAAAACCTACAACAACTAGGCTCACCTATGTGCACCAACAACTTATGCTAAGCAAGAAAAAATATGGGCTATCACAAAGTAAAGTGCATAAGTAAAGGGCTCGGGTAAGAGATAACCGAGGCACGCGGAGACGACGATGTATCCCGAAGTTCACACCCTTGCGGATGCTAATCTCCGTTTGGAGCGGTGTGGAGGCACAATGCTCCCCAAGAAGCCATTAGGGCCACCATAATCTCCTCACGCCCTCGCACAATGCAAGAAGCCGTGATTCCACTAAGGGACCCTTGAGGGCGGTCACCGAACCCGTACAAATGGCAACCCTTGGGGGCGGTCATCAAACCCGTACACTTTGGCAACCCTTGGGGGCAGTCACCGGTACCCGTCAAATTGCTCGGGGCGATCTCCACAACCTAATTGGAGACCCCGACGCTTGCCCGGAGCTTTACACCACAATGATTGAGCTCTGAACACCACCAACCGTCTAGGGCGCCCAAGCACCCAAGAGGAACAAGCTCAAGGGCACCAAGCACCCAAGAGTAATAAGCTTCTCAACTTGTAACTTCCATGTATCACCGTGGAGAACTCAAACTGATGCACCAAATGCAACGGCAAGGGCACACGGAGTGCCCAAGTCCTTCTCTCTCAAATCCCACAGAAGCAACTAATGCTAGGGAAGAAAATGAGAGGAAGAACAAGAAGGAGAACACCAAGAACTCCAAGATCTAGATCCAAGGGGTTCCCCTCACATAGAGGAGAAAGTGATTGGTGGAAATGTGGATCTAGATCTCCTCTCTCTTTTCCCTCAAAAACTAGCAAGAATCCATGGAGGGATTGAGAGTTAGCAAGCTCGAAGAAGGTCAACAATGGGGGAATAACACGAGCTCAAGGTTCAATGGGGAAGAAGACCCCCTTTTATAGGACCTCCCAAATCCAACTGTTATGTGCTCTGGTCGTGCACAAGTGGTACTACCGCTTGGAGGAGCGGTACTACCGCTTAGCACTGTCAAAACAGCCCAACGAGAGAGAAAACACGAGTTGAAGTTCTGCGAGAGAGGTAGTACCGCTCTGGGAGAGGTAGTACCGCTTACCACTTATAAGAGGTACTACCGCTCGGGAGGAGAGGTAGTACCACTTACCACTAATAAGAGGTACTACCGCTCGGGTGGAGAGGTTGTACCGCTTACCGCTTATAAGAGGTACTACCGCTCTACTACCGCGAAACCCGACACAAAAAGACGCATCCCCAGAAGCAGTGATACTACGCGCGGCACAGGGCCGCAGTACTGCCGCTTACAAGCAGTACTACCGCTCTAGAGAGAAGTACTACCGCTTGAGGCTTTCAGGAACACAACAGAGAAAACAGAGGATGCAATAAAGCCTAAACTGCCACAACTTCTGCATATGAGCTTCAAATTGATCAAACTCAAGCTTGTTGGATAGAAGACGACGAGTAGCATCCAACAGCGGCCGATTATAGTAAAGAAGTGGCAGGGGAGGTGAGGGAGTCCCGGATTAGGGGGTGTCCGGATAGCCGGACTATCGTCACGGCCGGACTCCAAGACTATGAAGATACAAGATTGAAGACCTCGTCCCGTGTCCGGATGGGACTTTCCTTGGCGTGGAAGGCAAGCTTGGCGATATGGATATGTAGATCTCCTACCATTGTAACCGACTCTGTGTAACCCTAACCTATCCGGTGTCTATATAAACTGGAGAGTTTTAGTCCGTAGAAAACAACAACAATCATACCATAGGCTAGCTTCTAGGGTCTAGCCTCCTCGATCTCGTGGTAGATCTACTCTTGTACTACCCATATCATCAATATTAATCAAGCAGGAGTAGGGTATTACCTCCATCGAGAGGGCCCGAACCTGGGTAAAAACATCGTGTCCCTTGTCTCCTGTTACCATCCGCCTAGACGCACAGTTCGGGACCCCCTACCCGAGATCCGCCGGTTTTGACACCGACATTGGTGCTTTCATTGAGAGTTCCGTTGTGCCATCGCCATCAGGTAGGATGCCTCATCTCGTCTTTAAAGACGACACCATCACCAAAGAAGCCTTGGCCACTTGTCAGACTCTTCGGCTAGGCGGTTTTCTCATGACCGCTAGTTCGGCCGCCGCGCCGACGATGACCTCTCGAGTCATCGAAACCAATCTCCATGTTGGTTAGGAACTTGCCGAACAGTTAGATCCGATCGAGCTCTCCTCCATAAACGAGCTCTTGTATCGCATCGCCGCCCTAGGAGTCGCCACAGATTACGACCGGATCGGGCCTAAAACCGATCTGAGAGAGATCAACTCTCCCCAGGCCACCCATCATGTTGCTGTGATAGAGGAGCAATGCGGCGATTCTTCTTCTATCTTGAGGACCAGCTACGTCCGGATTCCCGATCCCTCCATGCCGGATTCCCGCGGAGGGACGGATGTCGATCAAGCCCTGAACTTAAAGTCAGGCGGCGTGTCGGACTCATCGGATAGCACTCAAAAATCCAAACTTCCGAGTTCGGAAACTTCTCGGCCCTTGAGTCCTAAATTGGACGGGGTTCCGGATTTAGTTCCACCCGCCCACCCAAACATGTGCGATCTCTCTCGAATTCGGAAAGAGCCCGCTGAAACAGTACATCATTACTAGGCCAGATTCCTCCTGTTTTTGAACAGGATAAAGGACTGCCGAGAGGAGGACGCAATGCCAATTTTCTGCAATAATTGCACGGACAAGGGAATCTTAAACGCCATAAGT
Organism: Aegilops bicornis; assembly: GCA_021605145.1. NCBI lineage: Eukaryota > Viridiplantae > Streptophyta > Magnoliopsida > Poales > Poaceae > Aegilops > Aegilops bicornis. Next base: position 778,897,213 of record CM038671.1, on the reverse strand, counting down.
CGTCGCAAAATTACACGCTTTGCTGACTTGGTGACCATAGTACAAAAGTACTGTGCGATGGAGAGCGCCTGGACAACCGAAAATAAATTTGGGGATAATCCGGCCCCGAATACATCCCTAGTCCGGAACAAAAGGGTGCATCACTATCAAGCACCTGGGTTGAATACCAAAAAACCAAAACCCCCTAAAGGGTACGGAACCATACTGGAGAGTTGGCTAAACGGACCCTACAAAATTCATAGCACAGAGGGCGCCACTCCAACTCATAGCCTTCGAGCATGTTGGATACTACGACAGGTGGCCAAAAGTGGCGAAGAGCTTCTAGCTTCAGAGTCCCAGCCCAACAACACCAGTACGATGTTAACAGTCTTCGAGACTTTTGCATCAAATAACATGCGAAAACGAACACTCCGCAACCTTGCCGAAGTCTACCAAGTAGCAACAATAAATCCATGGAGTGACGCGGCTATTACCTTTAATGCCAGTGAAGAACCTAAATTCCGAACTGCCCGGGCACCAGCCGCATTGGTCCTCAGTCTGATAGTGGACGGCTTTCGCCTTACTAAGGTACTCATGGATGGCGGTAGCGGACTAAACCTCATCTTTGAGGAAACCCTCCGAAAAATGGGAATAGACTGGAACCGCATTGAGCGAAGCAGCACAACCTTTACAGGAATAATCCCCAGCCGGGAAGCATGCTGCACAGGAAAAATTACACTGGACGTAGTGTTTGGCTCGCCGGACAATTACAGGACCGAAGAGGTCACCTTTCAAGTGGCCCCGTTCAACAGCGGATACCATGCTTTATTAGGACGAGAGGCATTCAAAAAATTTCAAGCTATACCCCATTACGGGTACGTGAAGCTTAAAATGCCTGGACCTAACGGAATTATCACTCTCGCTAGTGATCCGAACATAGCACTCCGCGCCGAAAACAAGACAGCAGCACTAGCCCTCGAGGCACTATCCGAAGCCCTAGCGACCGAAGAGCTCACCGCGATGCGATCCACGGTGAACAGGGATGATGTGATACTTGATAAAAGATCCAAGTCCACCTCTTTTAAACCAGCGGATGAAATAGTCAAATTCCAAGTCCACCCAATGGAACCTGCAAAGACGGCCTCCATTGGGGCACAATTAAACCCTGATGTAGACGCCGCACTACGAGAATTTCTACGAGAAAACTGGGACATTTTTGCCTGGCACCCTTCAGACATGCCAGGAATCCCACGTCGGTGGCCGAACACAGCCTAAATATCCTAAAAGGATTCAAGCCAGTCAAACAGGCTCTTCGGCGCTTTTCCGAACCCAAGAGACAGACCATGGGAGAGGAGCTAGCCAAACTTTTGGAGGCCGTATTCATCAGAGATATAAAACATCCGGACTGGCTAGCAAACCTGGTGATGGTACCAAAGAAGGATAAATCCTGGCGCCTATGTGTCGATTTTAAAGACCTTAACAAGGCTTGCCCAAAGGATCCCTTCCCCCTCCCCCGAATTGATGAAATTATTGACGCTACAGCAGGGCACGACTCATTGTGCTTCCTCGACGCGTACTCCGGCTACCACCAAATCAAGATGGCGGAGCCAGACCAAGCTGCAACAGCATTTATTACTCCATACGGCCCGTTCTGCTTCAACACAATGCCCTTTGGGCTCAAAAACGCCGGCGCAACATATCAGCGCATGATTCAGACATGTCTGGCAAATCAGATCGGCAAAACAGTGGAAGCATATGTAGATGACGTGGTCGTCAAAACCAAGCACGTCGAAAATCTAGTAGACGACCTGAGGCTCACATTTGATAATCTTCGAAAATACGACATCAAGCTCAGTCCGGAAAAATGCGTCTTCGGCGTTCCAGCCGGAAAGCTCCTGGGCTTCATTGTGTCCGGTAGAGCAATTGAAGCAAATCCAGCAGAGATCCGATCTCTGTCACAATTGGATATCCCAAAAGACCTCAAACAAATACAAAAATTGACGGGATGCGTAGCAGCTCTAAGCCGCTTTATTTCCCGATTGGGAGAAAAGGCGTTACCCCTTTACCGCCTCCTCCGGCGCACCGAACACTTCGAGTGGAAGAGGCCCCCACGGCCAGACTCGAAGAAATAAAGGCCATTTTGGCAACAAACCCGGTCCTGGCCGCGCCCAACGTGGGCGAACCAATGCTATTATATATCGCCGCAACACATCAAGTTTTTAGCGCGGTGCTCGTTGTCGAACGAGCAACGGACGGACACCGCTTCCCTCTTCAAAAACCGGTTTACTATGTGTCCACTGTCCTAACTCCATGCAAGTCCCGGTACCCACACTATCAAAAGATAGCATACGCGGTGTTCATGGCATCCCGGAAGCTGCGACACTACTTTCAAGAGTGTTTGATAACGGTGGCCTCCGAAGTACCCCTTAATGACATTATAAACAACCGCGACGCAACGGGCCGGATTGCTAAATGGGCCATAGAGCTGCTTCCATTCGACATAACCTACAAGCCACGACGAGCTATCAAGTCGCAGGTTTTGGCCGACTTCGTGGCCGAATGGACCGAAGCCGAACTCCCTAAAGAGTACGGCGCATACTCCAATTGGATTATGCACTTTGACGGCTCCAAAATGTTGACCGGCCTGGGGGCTGGCGTCGTCCTGACGTCCCCAACCGGGGACACAGTCCAATACGTACTTCAAATAATGTATACAGACTCCAACAACGCAGCCGAATACGAGGCCCTTCTGCAAGGCCTCCGGATGGCAGTCTCCATGGGCATTCAACGCCTAGAGGTGCGCGGGGATTCGAACCTCGCAATATCTCAAATAAACGGGGACTTTGATGCCAAAGATCCAAAAATGGCAGCATACCGCAATGCGGTCCTAAAAATGTCAGCACGGTTCGAAGGGCTCGAATTTCATCATATAGCCCGGGATAACAACCAGGCGGCGGATATATTGGCTCGCATCCGTGCCAAACGCGATGCCGTCCCACCCAATATCTTTTTGGAACGGCTGTTCAAGCCATCCGTACTATGGGAAGGGGACTCCGGCAATATCAATCCGGACCCAACCGCACTGCCTGATGCCGAACACTCTGACGTAACCGGAGGCTCTCCCCCCGAGATAACACCCTCTGCTCATGAAATAATGGCGGTTATTGCCCCGTGGACGGAACCATTCCTAGCCTACCTTACTAGGCAGGAAATCCCCGAAGACCAAAATGAGGCTCGCTGCATAGTACAGCGCTCTAAAGCCTATAAAGTCCATGAGGGAGAGCTTTATAAGAAAAGCACTACCGGAGTCCTTCAGAGGTTTATCTCCGAAGAGGAAGGGCGAAACCTCCTGGCTGAAATTCATGCCGGACTGGGTGGGCACCACACCGCAGCCCGGGCCCTTGTAGGCAAGGCCTTCCGTACAGGATTTTATTGGCCGACGGCCCGGGCAGATGCGCAGGACTTAGTCCAACGATGCGTCGGTTGCCAGCTTTTTGCTAACCAAACCCACATGCCACCCACCGCCCTTAAAACTATACCCATTACCTGTCCGTTCGCAGTCTGGGGGCTTGACATGGTTGGACCCCTCAAGGGAGGAACCCACAAGCAAAAATACCTATTGGTCATGGTGGAAAAATTCACCAAATGGATAGAGGCCAAGCCTGTTAAAACGGCTGATTCCGGACCAGTGATAGACTTCATATCAGGGGTAGTGCACCGTTATGGTGTCCCCCATAGTATCATCACTGATAATGGCACCAACTTCACGGCTGATGAGGTCAAATTATGGTGCAAAAACATGGGCATCAAGCTCGACACGCCTCGCCTATCACCCTCAAACCAATGGCCAAGTCGAAAGGGCAAATGGTCTGATCATGAGCGGCATTAAACCCAGACTAGTGCGGTCCCTCAAAGAATCTAACACGCCTTTGGGTTGAGGCTTCGACTCCGTACTCAGGGGCTGCGGACCAAGCCGAATCGTACTGCGGATTCACACCATTCTTCATGGTGTATGCGGCGCAGAGGCAGTCTTGCCCTGCGACATAATACATGACTCACCTCGCGTGCGCATGTACGAAGAAAGAGAAGCCGAGCTCGATCGGCAGGACAGCTTGGACGCATTGGAGGAGGAGCGCGACGTGGAAAAAGCTCGTTCCGCATTTTATCAACAGCAGGCTCGAAGATATCAAAGCAGGGAAGTACGGGCCAAAGCTTATAACGTTGGCGAACTAGTTCTATGCCTGCCGGACAAGAAAAATGACAAACTCAAGCCCAAATGGGAAGGTCCCTTCATCATTGACCAGGTCCTGACCGGCAGAGCATACCGTCTGCGGAACGCATCGGATAACCGACTCGAGCCGAACCCATGGAACGCAGCCCATCTACGAAGATTCTACGCCTAAGTGCCGGACTCCAAGTTCGTATCCTTCCTCCGTCCGCATTCTTTATTTTTGCTTTTGTGCTGTCTTTTATTTCACTCCTTCCTCCTTCTTCTTCTTGTAGCCTCTAGAGGCTCGTTTGCGCTTTTTCCGCACACACTTGATGCGCTGCCCACGCTCATTATACCTGGGGGCTTCTTTAACAGAAGCTTATTTATACGGGCTTCATGCCCAACACATGCGTTAAGCTTCCGCATGTACCTTTTAGTCACCATTATATGCATCGATATGACTTAAGTTTTGGCCAAGCTGGGTTGCCTGGCTCCTGTGCTTACCCCTACGTTCCCGATTGTTCGGCTAGGTGGTAAAGGGAGCACCTCTGCGATTGTTACTGCTGGGTCAGCCGGATGTGTACCTCAGACTGGGTGAAGCCGAAAGCTAGCGTTCTTAAGGGAATATTCGGTCGGTGAACTGAAAGATGATTTTTAACTATTTACCCATCTGCCCCCAGATGATTTTCTGCTTTCATAGCAGCTTTGACATGCACTTTAGGGCATGCATCCCAACGAAAGGAACCCTTAACGGAACTATTCTCCCTGGAAGATGTTTCTTACTACCCATGTAATATAACATAACTAGTTGGGCACTTGTCTGATACAGCAACAATGACCCCTACGCCTTGTCTCCATGCATACCACCGTTCTTATATAACCACGAAGGTATTCGGACACACTCCGGACTATTGGGTCCAGAGGTCGAAGCGAAAAGGTCCGCTATGACAAACGATCTACAATCCGGCTAGAAGACACTAGTCATCAACCCGTGCGGCCGCCCGGGCTAGATATTTGACATAAAACATAAATGGAAAATTTTTAAACAACATATTTATTTGACATAAAATACATAGGAAAATTACACATACACTCTCTAAAATAACTATTGAAAATAGCTAACAACTTATGTGGACTATTCATAGGTAGGACTAAATTATATTTCTTCAGTACGTCGGTGAATCAAAACTGGTAGTATCTACACCATTATTTGACTTTTAAAATTTTACTATTGTGCAACAGAAATTTATAATTTGATAGGAATATAATGAAAATATTATACAATTGGAATAGTAGACTTTATTGTGCAAAACAAGTATATGCATGGTCCTGCATATTTCACGTGCATATAACATTGTAACAAACAGAAACAAAAGCATAATAGACATATGTTTTGGCGTATTAGTCCTTATTTTCACTAATTCTTTACATTATTACAGAAAGGTATATGATTTACAAAAGCATTCGGTACTTCTGTAGTTATGTAAGCATCATTACACACCAGGGATTTATTTACTTTATACATCATTGGAGCACCATAAACTACACTAAATTTTTTCCCATGATCCCATGGTGTCGCAGTGCTCTTCTTTCCAATGTATTATTTTATCATGATAATTTTTGATGAATGATGACTAACTAAAAAACCATTCTCACAATCAAAAGTTTAACTTCTAAAAGATCAATAAAACAGTTAAAGGTTTCCTCGATGGCACGAAAGGTATCAACTAACAGGATTTGTGGACGAAATTTTGCAAGAACCCTAGTATTTTGATCTAGTTTTGATGACCAACAAACTTTTTTTGTATTTTTTCTGAAATTAATTAATGTTCACCTAAGCGCACCTACACCCAAGAGCAGCTACACCTTTCTCACTGATTAACTCTAGCTTCAAGGAAACTCCGTGAAAAGATGAAAGGCTGAAGCGTATCAAGACCATCATTTTGGTTCGATGATAATGTTCAGTACACATTAAGTAAATTGCTCCTTGTGTTGTTGAATTGTAACTGGAAGCAAGCGGCAGCTTGGCTACTGGCCTATAACACTTTCAAGTAGAAACCGGTGCAGTAATTTGTCATCTAAATATACATGTGTCATGTGTACCTTTCTTTATTAGAGCATTCTAAAACTACCTCTAAAATCATGCAAATAAATCTTTATACAACAAAAGTATTTGCTTGCTTTTGCATGTCCCACTACTTATACATATTTACTCCGGCCATGTTGTAAGTGGTAGTTTACGCTAGAATTTACATTACAGTATAAGAATATCAGTAAAATTTCAAAAGCATGGCATCTATAATTTTAGCATGGGTATTTAAGAAAACACATTGCTCAACCTGATGTGCTACTTTACCTTCACAAGTTGAAGCACAGGTCCATGTAAAGCATACGTATGTACTTCCTGTAGGAATTCGATGACAGGAAAAACCAATTCTATCAAACTTGCGAACTCCATATAAAAATAGATAAGCAATTCTGCAGTCAAAAACCAATCCATCTGCTCAGACCCTGGTGTCGTCCCTTGTTATGTTCTCCTCATGTTGACCAAGTCTTCCTTTTTCTTTTTGCGTGCCTACTTAAGTTCTCCTCATATCGATCAGGTCTACCGTGTAATGACAAATTTGGTGGCTTTAAAATGAAAGGGGTGTAGGTATACAGGTCTATCCATCAGTTTATTTTTTGACCAGAGAAGTCCATTAGCACTTCATTTATCACATATTATCTACCATAATGTGGTATATGATGCAAAATCTACAACAATGCTAAAACTCACTTTTCACCCGACATCTAAGAAACAACCAAAGTCATGCCCTATGTCCCAGTTTACATCGAGAAACCATGTGGAAATTTTATATATTTCACACCTACATACATGTCCTGCATTACCTTTTCTATGCGGCAAAATACACAGAAGAAAAATCATGCTGTCGCTGTTCGGAAGCCTTAGAAATAGTCAAATAATTCTCACTCACCATTAGGGATCAATCAGATTTTTTGCAGCTGGTGAAAAGAAAAGTGAATTCCCGTATTTAGGGTTTCTTGCTTACCAATTTCAACGGTGTGTATTTTCCTGCGCCCCACCAATTTGATGTACTTTATCGAACAACTATAGAAATAGCTCGTACGAAGATCAGGTGAATGTTGTCCTTCTGTTGGGAAGTTCTCAATGTTTAACGTGAGTCTCAATGTTTAACGTGAGTCCTCATAACAGTGCTTCCAATTAGTAAATTTTGCTCCTGTTTAGAAAAAAAGGGCCAAAAGAATTAATCAATGGCCTAAACAATTCAGTTTGTAATCCTGACACTCAAGCGACAACAACAGTAATGGTGCACAGACTACGTTCGAGCAGTAAGAAAAAATGCATATGAAAACCGCATGCATTTACATGAAGAAAAAAAAGGAGTAATCTGGATGATGTTTATAAAGCGTAACCAATCCCTCTGCTCTAACACAAATTCCGTTGTGTTGATGAAACATTTTCTCTGGATTTACAGACCACAACAAAACTTCTTTAAATTCATACCTCGTCAGGAAATTATGATCACCGGTACAACAATTTTTCATTGCAACAAAATCCAGAACGCAAGTATGAAACTATAACAGATAAATCCATCATCTCCACATCACCACCTGATCCCTATTCGCTTCATGCTCTTGTGATATGAAAGCCATGAAAGGAAAAGCAGTTGTCTGAAGTCGCATGCCCAGGAAAATCCACGACCCAGATTGGTGTAGCTGAACGACGCCACCCATTAATCCAAGGATAAACCAATATTTCCTTTCGTGTTCAGCTACATAGTTTGTTCGTCCATCGTTGTTCTTGATGTTGTACGAACCCTAGGTCGTGCACTTGGTGTGAGAGCGATGGTGGTTGAATCAGATCACCCGCAAAAAATAATCAGATCGCCGGCCAGCAGCACAGAGGAAAGGGAGGAGGCCTAATCTAGATTGAAGGGATGATTGGAATTAGAACTGCTGCACATATTAGATGAGATGTACATGGACCATGGCGCTGCTGCTACCATGAAAATTGTAGCTTCTCAAACTGGAGTCTGGAGGTGACGCTCCTGGTGGAGTAGCATCGTGGAAAGCATCCGGGGACAGGATCGCCAATAACCATGGCGCTAGTCGGATGACTAAAGCAGCAGCTTATTGATTTTTAGGCTGGATGTGATGCTCCCGGGCAGAGCATCACCGTGGAAGGGACGGGAGGACTCGAGGGAACCGATAGATCGAGACCTAACTCGAGGGAGGCAAAGCAGATTTGGCAGATGCCCTGGGTAGGACTCTACGTGGCAGGCTTGCATATGGAGATGAGTTGTGTTTTTGGGGGACTCTAGAGGAGGAAGGCTTGCACACGGAGATGTCTTTTTTAAATACACACATATATGAGTTAGTTACGTGGAACACATTGAGTCGGATTGGTGAAGAAAACTACATCGATGTTTTTTTTAGGGAAAACAACTACATCTATCTAGCGGTCAAGTTTCCATCTTAAACTATATCTAATGGCTCTTAATTATTAATTTTTAGGATTAACGTGGAAGCTCGGATGGTGCTTTCAATTAGTAAATATAAGATTCTTTCATGTCAAATTTTTTACATAGTCAACTCGACTCATTGTATTCCTCCTCAATGCCATCTAATAGGCTATCTAATTTACAATCTTGCTGAGAATACTTGGCGGCCAATTCTAGTTGGCCGTACACTAACTTTCTGAGGATCTCCATCCCATCCGCCCCACAGTCTGACCTCGGCCATGTGGTTTGGGTCACCGTGTACCGCGTCTTTACCATGGCCCAGGCCTCCCTGGCGCCTTGACGGCAGGCCGATATCTTCCATAGCCGGAAGCGCCGCCATGCTCCTTGAAGCCGCTCCGCCAGCTCCCCAATGCCTTCGGGCAGGGAGATAGATGGCCACAAGGCCTGGCCGATGCCTTTCATCACCTGCCGGACTCGTTCGTGCAGCTGAATTCGGGAAGAAGATCACCCGAAGTACTGGGCATCTCCTCCTTAGGACGACCTGTGAGCAAACCTACATACATGTTTATGTTAGTGGCCTTCCTCGCCAAACTCTTTTCAAAGTTCGCTCAAGCACTTACTGAAAATGCCGCGACGAAGCCGCCGATTCTCCTTTACGGAGTCAGACAACTGGGCACGAACGTCCTTTAGTTCCTCAACCAGCTTGGTGTTGGTGTCTTGGAGGTTATTCTTCTCTTGCCGCACCCTTGTAAGCACGCTCTCGCCGGCCTTTAGCTGGCGCAAAAGATGTTGCTTGTCCGGATCTAGTCCGGCGCCATCTGCAATGTTTTTGTCAGATTTACACACCCGCCGCACTTTATAAACTATTTATCTTTTAACGCATATATTACCAGAGGGGGTCTCTGTAGCTCCCCCTGTAGCGGCTAGTGCGGCCTCAAGTTGGCCATTGCACTCTTCAAGCTCCCGGGACAGTCGGGTATTCTTCTCTGAAAGATCATACATAACAAATAATCCTTAAATCAGTTATTCTAACGATTTTAAGTCTCGGGGGCTATTGGCATATATAACTGTCAAATTATCTTACCCGTATGTCCTTTACATACTGCTCTGTGGCTCTGGCTAGACCATCTTGAGCGGCACGGAGGTGCGCATCTCCCGAATCAAAGGCATTCAAGGCCTCTTGGGAGAAACATGCGTCACAAAGAACTGTCCGGCGATACCTGTGATTCAAGGCGCTCTCCACCTCGGAGTTGGTGGCGGACAACCTCTCGGCATCCTCTGTCGGAGGAGCATCCGACGCACGTCTCGTGCTCGCCACAGCCTTCGGACCCGGCTTTGAAGCTTGGTCGGTGAAGGTTCGATTATAACCTCTCCGGACTCGATCCGGCGGCGCTCTTTTCCTGAAAAGAGCATCAGCGTTAGTACGCCTTCCAGGAATCAATCCTGGGAGTATGGTGACACACCGTACCATTGCGGCGGAGTTTCGATCCAAACCGCACTTCTTTTTAACCTGCGGGGCCGCACTGCCGTTTGTTGGCCAGCCGCCGCGGGCTCGGCTTCCTGCCTCGAAGGCACCCCCTGCGAAACACCATTGGTATACGGTGATCAAAAATAAGCACGGATGGGTCATTATCAGGGTTTTGGGATTTCGGTCTCATTTACCTGTGAGGCTGGAAGTATTCCGGGGTAATCAGCCGTAATGGCAACCAAAGCGTTATCGATGCTAAGTTGGTAGAATACCCCGTCGATCAACTCCACCTGTATATCCAGATCTTCTTCGGAGGTCGGATCGAGGGACCGCTCCGGATCCTCGGGTTGTGGGGGCGGACTGTGTATCTTCTCCATAGTCCGGCGCAGTTCCTGCGCAGAAACCACGAAATGAGATATTTAACCATGGGTACATGGATTGGACAGGTCGTAAAGATGTTTGCTTACCTAGCTTCGAGGATTATTCTCCTTCAATGGATTGACACGGAGGAAATCCTCCTCCTCCCCTTTGTACATAGCAGACAAGATCTTCACCAGTTCGGTGACCGATCCGACCCTTTATGCGGCCATGGCGGGTGGCGTCGTCCTCCCGTTGAAGTCCCACATGGGGTGGCCCCTATATTGGAGCGGTTGCACCCCCTCATAATACTGATTGCCATGACTCCAATCATGGTTAATCCGGCATGAGCCAGTAACCTTATTCGGCTCATTAGATAGAGGACGTCCTTGTCATCTTCCCTCTGGGGGCTTCGAGGGCGCCAGCTTAGGCGCTTCTTCAGAAGAGCATTGGTGAACTCCGGAAGGCCGATCCGAACAGGATCCGGCAGCGGGACGTCCTCCATATAAAACCATTCCGAGGGCCAGTCTTCGGACGCCTTCTTTGGGGTTCCGGATAGGTATCCGGTCCTGGCGATGCGCCATACCTCGGCTCCGCCCACTTGATATATTGACCCCTCATGAGAACGGGGTACTAGGCAGAATAATCTCTTCCACAGCCTGAAATGAGCCTTGACGCCCAAGAACAGCTCGCAGAGGGCCACGAAGCCTGCAATGTGCAAAATGGAGGCAGGCGTAAGGTGGTGCAACTGGAGGCCGTAGAACTCCAAGAGCCCCCGGAGAAACGGATGGATTGGAAATCCGAGTCCTCTTACTAGATAAGAGATGAAGCACACCCGCTCTCCTTTAGAGGGATCGGGGACGCTCTCCGCTAGCTTTCCGCCCTTGTAGGTGGCGAGTCCGGCTCGAACCGGAACCATGAAGGCCAGGGGAAGAAATCCCTTGGTTTGGAGTATAACTAGCTCGCTATGCGGGACTGAGCATCTCTCCCAATTTCCAGGCTGAGGGCTGGGAGCGCGAGAGGAGGAGCTGCGTCGACTGTCCATGATGGAATGGGCTTTGGTCAGGGGCGCTCCGATGAAAGCTCGCAAAGGAGGGATGATGTGACTCAGATCTAGATCCTCGCCCCTCTTATAGGCATCTCATTTGCGCAGCTAAGGGGGTAATTGTAAAAACACCCTGGCCTTTCGCGTTCATTCAAACACGTGGAAGATGGCCATTATTGGGCGCAGAAGCCAAGGAGCACAACATTTATCAGAAGCCGGACACTGTTCGACAGGTATGTGGAATTTGGAGAAGAACCCGCCTCGTAATGCCGAAGACAATCAACGCACCGGACTCGTCGTCATTGAAGCCTGGTTCGGGGGCTACTGAGGGAGTCCCGGATTAGGGGGTGTCCGGATAGCCGGACTATCGTCACGGCCGGACTCCAAGACTATGAAGATACAAGATTGAAGACTTCGTCCCGTGTCCGGATGGGACTTTCCTTGGTGTGGAAGGCAAGCTTGGCGATACGGATATGTAGATCTCCTACCATTGTAACCGACTCTGTGTAACCCTAACCTATTCGGTGTCTATATAAACCTGAGGGTTTTAGTCCGTAGGACACAACAACAATCATACCATAGGCTTGCTTCTAGGGTTTAGCCTCCTCGATCTCATGGTAGATCTACTCTTGTACTACCCATATCATCAATATTAATCAAGCAGGAGTAGGGTATTACCTCCATCGAGAGGGCCCGAACCTGGGTAAAAACATCATGTCCCTTGTCTCCTATTACCATCCGCCTAGACGCACAGTTTGGGACCCCCTACCCGAGATCCGCCGGTTTTGACACCGACAGGAGGTATGCCTAACAAATAGAAGAGAGAAACCTCCGACAGAGAAGAACTGGCATAACCTCCAACATCGAAAACATCATAGAAGATGCACATGAACTCCGTTTTCGATGAACTCGAACTTGTCATCAAGATGACCATAAGCTCTAAGACTCACAAAGAGAACCAAACAACAACCAAGAAACATGATGCAAGGATGCAATGGTTTGAGCTCTCGATGAACGATACGATCAAGCTACTCACTTGAGAGCCCCCCTTGATAGTACGGCTATCGATCCTATAACCCGGTCTCCCAACTACTACCATGAGACCGGTAAAATAGAAAACCTATCAAGGGCAAACCTTTGCCTTGCACATGATCCACTTGAGCTAGATGATGACGGTCTTGTCCTCCTCAAGATGGACCACCTTTCTTGATTGCGTTGGGTCGATGGAGACTAGATGATTGCTCCCCATACTCCACTATGGGTGAGCCACTCTTGACACATCTTCACAAGTCCATTGACACCACAATGGATGGCAAGCTTCAAGCACTTGATCTCTTCGTGATCCTCCACTTGAACTTGCACACGGCAATCTTGATGACGATCACCACTTGATGTCATCCTTTCCATGGGTTGTATGATATCTTCCTCTTGACGCAAGCCCATGGAAACATACCTAACCCCACATAGACTCTCACATAGACCATGGGTTAGTACACAAAGTGCAATGGACAATGCTTACCATACCATTGGATCACTTGATCCCTCTCGGTACATCTTCTACGCTTTGTGAGTTGATCAACTTGATTCACTCTTGACTTAGTCTTGATCAACCTTGAATCTTTCCAACTCTCTTCGTTTGGATGATGTCTTGAAGGTAAACATGAATGATCACACAATCTTCTTCTTCAATACATGCTTGCAATAAGCTCAACACTCACATGACCAATCTTTGGATAATTCCTTAATAGCACCTTGGTCAACCCATAAACTCCTTGAAACCAACACATGGACTTCAAGAAATGCCTATGGAAAAATCCTTCAAATATAACTCAATGCAACCATTAGTCCATAGAGAGTGTCATAAATTACCAAAACCACACATGGGGGCACCGCATGTCCTTTCAATCTCCCCCATTTTGGTAATTGATGACAATCACTTTCAAGAGAGTTTATATTAGGAATTATGCTTCCCTAGCAATGCAACACCCAATAGTGCATGCGTAGGAGATGTGTATGCTTGGGAACAAACCAAAGCCAGAAGAGACAACTCTCTAAACTTCTCCACAAAACTCTCTAAAACTTCTCCCCCATTGGCATCGATTGCCAAAAAGGGCTAAAAGCTTAGAAGGCTAATATAAAATGTGTTCTTCCATAAATTGTGTATTTATCAACAAGAGAGTGGAATGCAATACACATATTCAAAGGTAAATACTTGGAGGAAGACAAACTATATTGAGGCCCAAAGATTGCAAAAGGAAGATATGCCACAAAGACATAACAAAGAGAGACGCAAGCAATGAAGAAGTCAAAATATACCAATGGAAGCAAGCAAGCAATCAAAGGATATCAACTGAACCAACTAGACCAAGGATCCTATGAGCCACAAGAATAAATGGTATTATGATATGATCAGAGGAGTGTTCTAAAGAAACTAGAGAAGCTCCCCATGATTTGTGCACAAATAAGAATATTTGTATTGGATACAAAGTGCACAAAATAGGATCATAGCTCCCCCAAAATCAATAGAAACTCACAACCAATACGAGTGAGCATATAGGAAACAAAGCCTAGCACTTGCAACAAGCACATGGTTGAGCAACATGTAAAAGAGGCAACTTAATAATAGGCTCAACCAAAATGATGTGTGTGAGTCATGACAAAGCACTTGAGAAGACTAATATAAGGATGAGCATAAAGCATCAACATAGTCTTGGGTAAATGAGATACACGGTGCATGACATGTCCTCCCCACACACACCAAGCAAACGGGTTCACAAGCACACTAAAAATGCAAAATGAATAACCAACACTTGTGACAACCCATGGTGAAGAAAGAAAAAGAAAGCCTTATCAAGACGAGGGTACCAATTAAGATGGCGAAAGCCTCATAAAGACAAGAATGAGGAAAAAATCTTCACCACACAAGAGTGCATCAAGATGCAATGAGATAAGACACACACTCAAGGAAAAAGCTTTCATGGAGCCACCAAAGAAAAAGAAAAAAGACGAGGTGGACGTGAAAGAAAGGATATCATCTAGAGATGTAATTTCTCTCAAGTGTATAAGATTCTAGGTAGATGAAATCATGATGATATATATCTACAAAGAAGGATGTACACCCGAAATAGTTACAACACGAAGGAACAAGATATCCAAAAGGAAGTCATACATATATATACCAATAAGATATTTGCTTGGAAGCATAGCAAATGGCTAGATATGGTCTTATTGTATATAAATGAATTCCTACCACACAACCATCAAAGACATCACAACTAGCAACATGAGATCATTGTTGAGATGCTTTGAGAAAGGAAACAAGTATCACAAGATGGAATGAATAGCATGCCATGATACAACCTACACAAGGTTGATGCAAGAAATGTGTGCATGAAGTAGATGATGATACTTGTTACCGAGATACCATTGGAAGGATGTAGTAGATACCAATTGAAGGTAGATAGTAGTTCATTGATCATCCTAGCTTGACTCCAATAAGCACATGGTGGAAACACCTTCCTTGTGAGTGAGCCGAGCATCCAATGCATCTCCAATTGTTCCTAGAACAACAACACAAACAAAATGGTACCCAAACTCATTGGGACCAAAGAGTTAGAAACACCAACAATACATAGGACAAACTCCACATAAATATGTGCATATAGATATGGAAATGAAATTCATGCACATCTCATCCAATTTGAGACTTGGTGGAGTTTCCCTTATATATTGGGTCAACGAGAGAAAGCATGCCAAGGAAACTACATGAAGTTAATATGCATGCTCAAGACTTTCAAGAACCGATACCAAAATACAAGAAAATACCAAGTGAAAAGAATACCAAATGGAGAAATCATCACTTTCGGAAGATATCATTAAAATATATATCAAGGAATGAGATATCCATTGGAACCCACCAAATGATATCAAACTCCCAAAAGAGAGGATGGTTCCAAACAAACCAAGCTCTCTACACAGTCTCATGATGGCACAAGTACCAAAAAGAAACGGCTTGCCGTCCACCAACACACACTTAAAATGGATCACAAGTTTAGTGTTTTATAGAAAATAGGATAGCTCCCCCACGAGTTGTGCATTATAGAGAATTTGCATTTGAATAAAAAATGCACAAGGTAGGATCACCACGTTCACTATATCAAGGAAAACACTATACAAGATCAAGAAAAACAACAAGATCCTCAAGTGGCACGGAAAGCAATGGGAGTTGACACAAACTTGGCAAGAGATAAGGAAAATAAAAGGCAAACGCCAACGTGAAGATGATCAATAATTTCTACCACACATAAGTGAGTACCAATTGTCAAAAGACAAGAAGTATTTGGAAATAATTCCGGTGGTAGATAGCAAGGATATCCGACATCATCTTCACACCAAACAAAAAGCAAATTGCAACTTGTAGAGCTAACATGCCACCTAGGAACAAGATAATTTACAATATCAATTCTAGGTGACAATATCTCAAATGTACACATTTTCTAGGCTAGTAATATACACATAGCATATTACTCCCCCATAATGTGATACCAATTAAAGATAAACAAGAGGCGAAATAAGGGGACCCAACAAGAGATAATTAATGGACTATTTAGAATTTGAATTTCTCATGATAAGACATACCACATAGCGACTAGATAATCTTGTAATATCAATACTAGATGGTATTACTCATGTACACACATTTATAGGATTGTGAGGTGCACCAATAAGCACATCACTCCCCCACAATGGGATAATCTATTAATCTCTCACAAGAGCCAACTAAGATACAAACAAGATGCATAAAGGCTCAACGAACGACACACATGTAGATGAAGTGCAAACCAACATACATATACTTGATTACTCAAGATAAGCAATTTGGAGACACAACATATACAAACACATGCAAGGAACAAAACCAAAACATGCAAAGGGGCAAGTAACATTCAATGTAAACAATTTAAGTACAAGTTACCACAAGGAGGCACATTGGATATAAGATAGAAACTTGATAGTCCAATTGACTTGGCTTGAGACAATAAGAATGATGAAGTCCCCTTAATTCTTCATAATGTAGCCAAGTGTCCAATGACCTCCATCAACACCTATTGATCAAGTTTGAGCTTGTTGGTACCCAACCAAGTTGGGTCCTAAGAGGTTAGTCACAATAGGCTTGGCTACCCAAATGGTTCTTTTCTTGACACCACTTTGAGTACCAACAAATTTGGCAAACACATTGCCAACCTTATCCTTCCCAAGAGAATAGATATCATCAATTATAATAGGGTTGGATAAGGTACTATTCGTGCACGAAGAAGCGACGTGACCTTTTTCATGACATAGGTAGCAACGTCTACTCTTCACTTTCTTCTCACTTGATTTCTTAACTTGAGAAGCATTAGCTTGAGTCTTCTTGGGAAGAGGCCTTTCTTCAACTTGAGGTTGAGCATGAGAATGCACTTGTAGCCGCTTCCCTTGTTGCTTGTCACTAATGTCCTTCTTCTTTAATGGGCAAGATCTAACATGGTGCCCTTCAATTTTGCACTTGAAGCAAATAATCTTGGCCAAATTCTTGACGTGTTCTTGGCCCTTCTTCTTGTTCATCTTGGACTTCTTCTTCTTGTTGTAGTTGAATCCAAGTCCACCTTTATCATTGGGGGATTTTTGCACACTCAAGATATTTTTGAGTGTGGAGTTCCCTTCATGACACTTTTCCAAGTCTTTCTTCAAAGAAGTGACTTGGGCCTGGAGCTCTTTGATTTCCTCTACATGGTTAGTCTCAACACAAGTACTAGAGGAAGTATAAGCTTCATCATTGTAGCAACAAGGCAAGGAAAGCAATTCATCACAAGATGTACAAATGTTATGCATAGGCAATTACGAGGACTAGCACAAGGCAATATCGCATTTTGACTAAAATTAGTTCTAATGTCCACATGAGGCTCACTAGATGTTACCTTAGCAATCATATCCTCATGAGCTATTTTTAGCACATTATGGGATACAAGAAGATCATCATGAGAGCTAGAAAGCTTTTCACGCCTTTCTTCCAATTTCCCATAATTGCTAGCTAGCAACTCAAGTTGAGCCCTTAGCTCAACATTCTCCTTTAAAATGGATGCTTCACAAGAAATAGAGTTAGTAGCACAAGCATCATTATTAACAATAAGAGGAGAAGGCAACTTGGCAAGCTATTTTAAATAAGAAGCTTCAAGTTGAGCATGAGACTCGGTGAGTTTGATGAGCTCACCCTTGATGACCCTTGAGCCGTTTTCGAGGTGCTCAAAATCCTCAAGGAGTCTAGCATGAGCAACTTCAAGCTTAGCATTTTTAGTTTCAAAAACATTGGCCACCTCAAGAGCTCTATCATGAGATTCCTTCACTCTACATAACTCTAGAGCAAAAGTCTCCTCAAGAGATTCCTTGGTGGGTTGTTCAAGTGCAAGAGCTTGAGAGAGGTTCGCAATCTCATTAGCGTAATTACGCTCATGACCTTCCATTTTATCAATGGTGACCTCATGCTCCTCAAGACGAGATTCCAACTCATCAATATATTTCTTGCCCTCAATAGCAATAGACATGATTTCCATGAAGTTGGAATGAGCAATTTTATTCTTAAGAAGATCTTTAAAAATTATTTCCCCCTTAACTTTTAAGGAGGCAACATCATCATTCTCTTCATCATAATCGACATCATCATCACTCTTGCCATCATCAATATTATCACAAGATATACTGGGATTCAAAGTAGGAGATACATTTGAAGCCTTGGCCATAAGGGAAAAAGCAATCAATGATGATGTAGGATCCCCTGAAGCACCGTTCAAGACCACATCTTGTTCCATGGAGTGTTGGGTTTCCTCTACATTGTTAGCACAACAACTCAAGGAAATAGATACATTTTTATCATGGCAACAAGACATAGCAAGAATATCATCATGAGATTTGAGCAAGCAATTTCTACAAGATATGCAAGAACTTTTAACACAAGCATGTGAAACATTTAGAGTGCTCGAAGTGTTAAAGTCCAAAGGTGAAGCATTGCAATAATAAAGTGATGAAGGATCGTCAATAATAAGCTCACTATAATCATTGCAATGAATACCACTACTCACCATATCATTACCTTGTGGCAAACCACATGTAGAGGAAGTAGAAGAAGTTGAGAATACTATACGACCGGAGGTGGAAGGAGGACAATCATCTCCACGAATATTGAACATGCCATATTTGTCTTGAAGCTTTGTCCACAACTCATGAGCATCCCGAAACGGCATGAGTTGAAATATAACTACATTGCACAAAGCATCAAAAATCACATTAGAAGCTTGAGCATTGAGATAAGAGTTTTTCTCATCCTCTAAAGATAATCTTTGTGATTCCTTGGGAGGAGAAAAACCCATATCTACAATTCGCTCTAAATTTGGGTCCATGACCCTAAAGAGATTAAGCATGTGAATTACCCAAACATCAAAATTTGTGCCATCGAAACTAAGAGTGTGAGAGAATCCTAATCCCCTAGTCGACATCTTTACTCTCTAGGCGGTTAAGCCTAACAAAGAGAGACGAGGCTCTGATACCAATTGGAAGATCGTGGATGTCGCCTAGAGGGGGGGGGGGTGAATAGGCGCTTTAAAATAATTACGGTTGAGGCTTGAACAAATGCGGAATAAACCTAGCAATTAATTTGTCAAGCACAAAACCTACAACAACTAGGCTCACCTATGTGCACCAACAACTCATGCTAAGCAAGAAAAACTACTTAGGTGATAGCAAGATATATGACAAGAAACAATATGGCTATCACAAAGTAAAGTGCATAAGTAAAGGGCTCGGGTAAGAGATAACCGAGGCACGCGGAGACGACGATGTATCCCGAAGTTCACACCCTTGCGGATGCTAATCTCCGTTTGGAGCGGTGTGGAGGCACAATGCTCCCCAAGAAACCACTAGGGCCACCGTAATCTCCTCACGCCCTCGCACAATGCAAGAAGCCGTGATTCCACTAAGGGACCTGTCGGTGTCAAAACCGGCGGATCTCGGGTATGGGGTCCCGAACTGTGCGTCTAGGCGGAAGGTAACAGGAGACGAGGGACACGATGTTTTTACCCAGGTTTGGGCCCTCTCGATGGAGGTAATACCCTACTCCTGCTTGATTAATATTGATGATATGGGTAGTACAAGAGTAGATCTACCACGAGATCAGAGAGGCTAAACCCTAGAAGCTAGCCTATGGTATGATTGTTGTTCGTCCTACGGACTAAAACCCTTCGGTTTATATAGACACCGAATAGCCTATGGTATGATTGTTGTTCGCACGATGGTTTGATGATTTTGAGGGCAAGTTCGAAGGACTCGAAGGTTATGCAGTGGGCCGGATGACTAAGAGTCGTCGCGGCAAGCTCTACATCGGCAATCTGATTTGGGGCCCCGAGGCGGCTCGGTTGAGTACGGGTACCGGGTCCCCTTGGCGCATACACGTGTTCATTGGCAAGATCAGCGAGCCAGGGCCTGGGCAGACGTCTGTCTTGACCTCGTCGAGGCGGCTCAATGGGCGAAGAAGAGTCCTGCCCTGGCTAAACCGGCGGTCGAGCATGTTTTTCGTGGGAGTCGCCCACGGAGGCCGCGAGGACGGATCAGCATCTGGTGACAACTGTTGTCTACTGGTGACGAATCGTCGGCCGGAGAAACCGAGTCTCTATACCAGCTACAAGATGGCCAGATCGGGGGCTGTTCCGACGGTGAGAGTGTTCCGGACCCTTTCGATCTACCCAACCGGGTTGGGATCTTCATGGCCGGTACGCAGGCGGCGCTTCACTCTTCGACCGCGGCGCCCCTGGTCGTCGGTTCAACAACGGTGACGGCAGCCGGGGAAGGAGGCCACTGTCGCCCGGCTCAAGTTTTGTCGAGCTTTTGACGCATTGGTTGTGCTCATGGCGAGGCTAATCCACCGGATCAGGACCTGCACAACGCGGAGATTGCAAAGGTGAAGGAACAGATCACTAAAGCTAAAGCGGACTGGCGGCCGCGGACGCGAGGATGGCGGCGGGCAGGCCGCTTTGGATGCGCAGGCTTATAGGCTCATGCTGGATCAGAGCGCGTCGCATGAAGTCATGAAAAGGAAGTACAGGTCCCGTTTACCTTCGGTTTTCGAGGGAAGAGAGCTTTTCAACACCCCAGGGGCGGGGACCAGTAATCCGCCACCGGTGGTAAACCGGCCGGAAGCACCTGGGACGGCCGCGCCGATTCAACCCCGTGTGATAGATCTACCTCGTCATCACACCGGCGCACCCCAGGCTGTGCAGACACCTCCAGGTCACTACTCCAACCCGATGGATAACGTTGTCGCGGCTGCGGCACGGTTGGAGGCGATTCCTATCGAGGGCGATTCACCACAGGCGGTTGAAACCCGCCGGGTCAAGGAGCTCCTCAGGACGGCCCTGGCTCAGCAAGAAGCATATTCGTACAGTCGGGATCGGATCCACTCCACCCCCCGCCCAAGCCGGAGCTATAGCCGACGCGTCGACGAACCGGCCATGTCAAGCAATGCGCAGCGTGGTCCGCCTCGCGGCAACAATCCGACGGGCGGCTTTGAGGATGCTCAAGTGGTAGTGGACCGCCCGAGGCGGCGTAGGGAGGCGAGTTAGCAGCACAAGCGGAGGATCATCCGCTGCGTGTCGGTTCGTCAGACCATCTTCGAGCCGAGGTCACGTCTGGTTCTTTGGGGTGCCTTGCCTCGTCCCGCTTTACGTAACGTCGCTTGCCCAAGGACTTCAAGGGGCGCGCAAGGTGCCCAATTATCTTGCCGATTTGGCTCCGAAGCATGGATAGAAAGCTATGAGATGGCCATGGAGATTCTAGATGTGGATGAAGCCGCATGTGCGAAATACTTCACAATGATGTTGGAAGGAACGGCCCGGACTTGGTTGAAAAATTTACCGCCCAACTCTATCAGTTCGTGGACCCGATTCACGAACCCGATTCATTAAAAATTTCAAAGACACACTGTAAGCAGCCCATGTCTGTGGTGGATTTAGCAGTTTGTGTCGAGACGGAGGAGAATCCACAACCCATTGGGTGCACCGTGTTTGGAAGTTTTACATTCTTGGACCGGATCAACCCTGATTCCGCGATCTTGACCTTGGAAGCCAATTGCGGTTCGAGCCATTGAAATTGAAGCTGGGCGCATGAAGCGTTTTGCCATGACATGGGCACTCTAATGGGCGTTTTGGTAAAATCGCTGATTACGATAGTACCAAGGATCCCGAATCTGAGAATGATGAAGTGGGGAAGGGAAAAGCGAGCGGCAACCCCAGGGCCAGCAGCATCATTCGGCGAGCAATGGAGGGAACAAAGCGTAAAGCGAACGGCAACATGGGCTTTGTGGCCAACACCAACGCGCATGACAAGGGGCAGCGGCGCAGGGGTAGGCAATCAAACCGGGGCGGTCACAATCCGGATCGTTTGAATTTTATATTGAATCAACCTTGTCCGAAGCATGGGACGAAGGAGGCACCGGCGAACCACCTTTGGAAGGATTGTTACATTATGCAGGAGTTCAAAAACTCCAACTCTTTCCGGTATGATCAAGGGCCCGGCGGCGGTTCGGGGTCCGCCCGGTTCTGATGGAGGAAATTCCGGCCCAGGATTTGGTGGTAATCCGGGCGGGCAAGGCAATCAGAATAATCAAAGTAACCAGAACAGTCAGAACAATCAGAACCAAGGGGGCTACAATCAACAACAGCAGCAGTCGGGTTATCAAAGTAACCCAAAGCAGTTGAACGGGGGACTGTACCACGTCTTTACCACCAGCTTGGACAGACGAGACCGAAAACTTCAGAAGCGGGCGGTCAGCGTTGTTGAACCGGCTGCGCCGCATTACTTACGCTGGTCCGAGCAACCGATCACGTGGGCGAGAGGACCATCCTCCCGGGTTTACAATCCGGGTCAGCTATACAGTGGTGGCACCCCATGTAGGAGGGTACAAGTTTACCAAGGTCCTTATGGATGGAGGAAGCAGCATCAACATCCTGTACTACGAGACCTTCCGGCGTATGGGGTTGACGGATAGGCATCTTAGGCCATCCAGCACAGTGTTTCATGGAGTGGTGCCTGGCAAGTCGGCGTATCCGCTCGGTAAGATAGCTCTGGAGGTGACCTTTGGGACGAACATGACTCCAGATCAGAAACATTGACATTTGAGGTGGTGAAAATTCAAAGCCCTTACCACGCCCTCTTTGGGCGGCCGGCTTATGCTAAATTTATGGCGGCCTGTTATGTTTACTTACAGCTGAAAATGCCGGGTCACAAAGGAACGATAACGGTTCATGGGAGCCGCGGATCGCTTTGGAGTGCGAGGAAGGTGATGCGGCTTCTGAGAGTCGGTTTGTGCCACCGAGGAGCTAAAATATTATAAAGACAATGTTGATCCGGCGGATATGACCCCTTTGAAGAAGCCAACTACGGAGCATGATCCGGACTTGAAGTTCAAATCGGCGGCTGAGACGAAGCTTGTTGATTTTGTGCCCGGCGATTCGTCCAAGCAGTTCACCATCAGTGCCAACTTGGATCCTAAATTGGAAAGCGCTCTCATCGAGTTCATCCGTGTGAATCGGGACATTTTCGCATGGAAGCCTTCTGACATGCCAGGTGTACCGAGGGAACTCGCTGAGCACACTCTTAATGTGGACCCAAAATACAAACCGGTAAAGCAGTTTCTTTGCCGGTTCAATGAGGAAAGGCGCAAGGCCATCGGAGAAGAAGTTGCTAGGCTCTTGGCAGCAGGGTTTATCGTCGAAGTCTTTCACCCAGAGTGGCTTGCCAATCCGGTGTTGGTTCTTAAGAAGAATGGCACTTGGCGCATGTGTGTGGATTACAGATCTCAACAAGGCATGTCCAGCAGATCCTTTCGCCCTCCCGCATTGACCAGATTATTGATGCTACGGCGGGTTGTGAGCGTTTGAGCTTTTGGACGCCGTACTCGGTTATCATCAGATTAAGATTGCGATTAAGGACCAGGAGAAGACGGCGTTTATCACCCCTTTGGAGCCTTCGCTTTGTATCTATGCCTTTTGGGCTCAAGAGCGTAAGCGACTTATCGGCGTTATGCGTTGAGTTGCTTGCACGAACAGATCGGCCGTAACGCGTGCATGCTTATGTGGATGATATCGTGGTTAAGACAAGGAAGAAGGAAACCTTGATTGAGGATCTAAAGGAAACCTTTGACAACTTGCGGGTGTACAAGATGATGCTCAACCCGGCCAAGTGCGTTTTTGGTGTTCCGGCAGGCAAGTTATTGGGCTTTCTCGTGTCCAACAGGGGGATCGAAGCTAATCCGGAAAAAATTACGGCTATCACCTCCTTGGCTAAGCCGAAGTGCATCAATGACGTCCAGCGTTTGGCAGGCGGATTGCTGCGCTAAGCGGTTTATCAACCGTCTGGCGAGAAGGCCATTCCTTTGTACCGGATGTTGAAAAAAAGCGGATCGGTTTATGCAGAGTTCAGCCGATGAAGCATTGGAGATTTGAAGCGGCGGTTGGCCAACCCGCGGTTCTAGCCGCCCCATTGACAAAGAGCCGCTGCTGCTATATGTTCTTTGCTAATGCCGGGCGATTAAGCGTGGCTATCGTGGTGGAAGCGGAAGGAGGCGGGAAGGAGTATCCGGTTCAACGGCGGTTTATTACATCAGCGAGGTCCTCATTGAGTCTAAACAAAGATATCCGCATTGGCGAAGCTGGTATCACGGGGTTTTATGGCAAGCGGAAGCTAAGGCAATATTTCCAAGGCACCCCATCACGATGGTCGATTCGGCTCCCTTGGGCGATATCATACGTAACCGGAAGCGACTGGCCGGATTGCTAAGTGGGCTATAGAACTTGGGCATACGGTTTAAGATATGTGCCTCGGACGGCCGTAAAATCTCAGGCACTTGTGGATTTCATTAATGATTGGACGGAGTTGCAAGCGCCTGAAGAGAAGCCGGATCATACCTATTGGACCATCCACTTTGATGGGTCCAGACAATTGGAGGGCTCGGGGGCTGGCGTCGTATTAACTTCCCCACGAGGTGACAAGTTCTGCTACGTTCTCCGCCTAATGTTCCCTTGTACTAACAATGCAGCTGAGTATGAAGCTTTGCTCCATGGTCTCCGGATGGCTAAGGAAATGAATCTCAGCGGGTTAAATGCTTTGGTGGCTTTCCGGATTTGGTGGCCCAAAGAAGTATCGGTACTTGGGATTCCAAAGATCCACTCATGGCTGCATATCGTCGGGAGGTGGATGTCGTTGCAGGACATTTTAAAGGATATCAGGTGGACCATGTGGATCGTCGGAAGAACGGCGGATGCTTTAAGCCGGCTGGGCTCTCAACGTAAACCGGTCCCGCCCAACGTCTTCCTTGATGTACTGCACAATCCGTCAGTTAAGCTTCCGGATGAAATTGATTTGGCTATCCCTGATCCGGAGGCTCAATTGGTGGCGGCCTTGCATGTCACTCCGGATTGGACGCTCCCTTATTTGGCATACATGAACCGGGGCGAGTTACCAGAAGATGAGACGTTGGCCCGACAGATAGTTCGGCGGTCTAAGTCTATGACCATTGTTAATGGCGAGTTGCACCATTGCAGTGTGTCAGGGGCGTTTCAGCGTTGTGTGTCCCCTGAAGAGGGCTGTGAGATATTGCGAGAGATCCATGAAGGGGATTGTGGTCACCACGCCGGTTCAAAGTCCTTGGTGGCCAAGGCGTTCCGCCATGGTTTCTATTGGTTGACTGCCCATGCTGATGCGGAGGATCTGGTCAGACGATGTGATGGTTGCCAAAAGTTCTCTAGGCGTGCTCATGTGCCAGCCCAAGAATTGAGGATGATTCCAATTACTTGGCCGTTTGCGACTTGGGGGCTGTATATGGTTGGACCTTTCAAGAGGTCCAAGGACAAAAGACCCACCTGTTGGTGGCGGTTGATAAATTTACCAAGTGGGTTGAGGCGAGCCTGTTAGCAAGTGTGATGCGCCACGGCGGTTCAGTTCATCAAAAAGGTGATTTTCCGGTTTGGGTTTCCACACGGTATCATCACGGACAATGGCACCAATTTGTCCAAAGGAGCTATGAAGGACTTTTGTGAGCGAGCACATCCGCTTGATGTTTCTTCCGTAGCCCACCCGCAATCCAATGGGCAAGCGGAACGAGCTAATCAGGAGATCTTGAAAGGTATCAAACCCGACTTATGGTCCCTTTAGAGAGGACGCCGGGTTGTTGGGTGGAAGAGCTACCATCGGTGATATGGAGTATAAATACTACCCCAACCGATCCACTTTGGATACACGCCGTTCTTTATGGTCTATGGAGCGGAGGCGGTCCTTCCCAGCGATATCCGTCACGACTACGCCTCGAGTGGCAGCTTATGTTGAGGCAGATAGCGAGGCAGCACGGCAAGACGATTTGGATCGACCGGATGAAGAGCGCGATATGGCAGCTGCTCGTTCGGCGGTTTACCAGCAGGATCTTCGTCGGTATCACAGCGGCGGGTTAAAACCAGAACCTTCAGGAAGGAGACTTAGTACTGCGGCTCATTCAAGACCAGAAAGATATGCACAAGCTATCCCCACCTTGGGAGGGGCCTTTTGTGGTCAGCAAGAATCTATACAACGGGTCCTACTATCTGATTGATGTTCGAGAGTGAAAGGATTCACGCACGTCAGAAGAGGAGACCAACAGGCCATGGAACATAGCTCATCTTGACCTTATTATACCTGAGCCATCGGCTCCACTTATGTACATATTAAGACAATGTATATATGTTACGAATAAAGGCAATAAACCGGATCCTCGACTAAAGCGGGGTATACATTACGTATCAAAGTCCGGTTTGGGTACATGGAGATCTTTGTCGTGAAGCGGCCTCCGGTTTAATCCTTGGCCTTGCTTTTGTGAAACTTTTGTCACTTGGGGGCTTGGTCGTGTCGAACCAATGCAACACCTCTTGGCGGTAAAGCCACCAGATCATTTGGGGGCTTGGTCGTGTCCGAACCAATGCAACACCTCTTGACGGTAAAGCCACCAGATCATTTGGGGACATTGTCACGTCTGAACCAGTCACGCCTCTTGGTCGGCCTAAGGCCATAGAATCACTTGGGGGCTTGGTCGAACCCGAACCAATGCAATACCACTTGATCGGCGTAATTCCACGATGTTAGTTGGGGACCTGGCTGACTTGAACCATCGCTACACCTTATAGGGAGCTTGGTCCTGTCCGACCATTGTAACGCCATCTGATCAGGCTCAATAAAGCCTCTTCTTGCAAACAGTCTTTGTTGTTGTTTTTGCTTCCATGTGTTTTTTATACATATAATTTGGCTTTTGTTTGTTGTCTTAAACCGACAAACCTTCTTTCAACCGGATTCAAGTTTTCAGAATTTGGTCCATTTTTAATCCGGCGATTGATTGTTCCGGATTGATTTTGCTGTTAACATCCCATTATGGAGTAACAGGGGGCTTATCATGCCCGACACGATTTACACAGTAAATCGGCATTATACACACAGGGATTGTTCTCCTTTGACGGTGATGGTTTATAAAGCCTCCGCTTGAGATTGGCTAAAGCCACCTGTGTGCCCGACATCGGCAGGTATGTTTGTATCACAAATTTTTCTTATAATATTGGCATCACAATCCAATTTGGGCGCAAGCCGCCATGGCGGGTTAAGAATTTGTGATTGCAGGCAAAATATGTTGAAGGGTTCACTACTTCAAAACCAAAGCATCCGCACCGCCATGCAAAAGTTCTGAGACTGAGGTTGTAACGACATTGTTTAAAACAAAGTACTGGCTATCCTATTACAAAGCCTTTTGAGGCCCGGCGTTTCATGTGGGGTTATGCCTTGAAGCTTCGGAGGCGTCACCCGGCTTGATGAATTACGCTGCTTCGCCGGGTTGACGTGAGGTAGAGGCGCTGACGTCGGTTCAACTTCTTCTTCTTCCTCACCCAAAGCCCGAAGTCATTGGTGGACCAGTCAATCCGGGTTAAGGCACGAAAGACAGCTTCTTCACTTATCAACTCAGCCGGATCAACGTCGAGGCGTAAGTGTGCTTACGGATTGGGGAACAAGGCTCTGCACTTCGTGGATGACAAAATCCACCCGCTTGTTGTTGGCGTCATAAAAAGCGGTGAACCGTCGGGTTAGCCGTCTGCCAGTTGACTTCGCCCGGTGAACGCATTTCCTTTGTGATCTGTTTGAGCGTCGTTATCAAAGGCTTCACCATTCTCTTGAAACCTTTGGGAAACCTTTGGCTATGTCCGCCGGATCAAGATCTGCTATCCACGCCTTTGGCGCGTCGAGCCGATAATGTGCCAGCCCGAGCATGGATCGCTTCAACTCTTCAAGCTGCCCGGAACCATGGACAACCGGTCGAGGTTTCTCTGATCGAGGGACGGCGCCGTTTTGTCGTATGATGTAGCACAGATGACTTCATTGGCGCCGTATACAACTGCTCAATCAGCGTATAAGCGGCCTTGATTTCCTCCGCACATCGAGCCCATATGTACTGTACGTTTGCCTGCACGGTTTAAGACAACTCAGGATAAACCGCGGAAATATCAAAATTAAGATAGCGATTGCATAGTTTCTTACCAAAGACGGCAGAGGTCATGGCATGCACTTGGCGCTTGAGTCCGGCAAGCTCTTCGGTCACCGGTTTAAGGGCTGCTTGGCTTCTTCCGCCCGTTTTTCAAACCGGCCTTCTCGGTGTCCCGATTGGCTTCTTCGGATTTATACCACTCCTTGGCTGTTCCATAGTGGCCAAGGCCGTTCTCAATTCGTCCTTGGCCTTAGTGGTTTCTGCTTCTTTGAGTCTCTAGATTGGCTCATGGTCTTTGAGTTGCACGCCTTGCTGCTCTATTTCATTATGGTAACAAAGGAAGCATGTTAGGTGTCTCATTATCAAGTCCCAAGCTCAATATACATATTCACCTTGGCACTTGGGGGCTAATGGCTAATTGATCTCAGTTTGCCATTTGGGTACAGAAATCAAGTCCCGGTTTAACTATGCTTTGAGTTGAACCGACCCTTGGGGGCTACTATACAGCTAAAGTACAGGAAAGACATAATTCATTACCTCATAGCGGTCCTTCATCCGGTTTACGGACCAGCTTCAAAGTCACGGCTGGTGTAGAGCCGGTTCGGAAAGCCGGAATGAAGTTCTTAGGCGGAAGAAATTGTAAATGGTAAGCCGACAGATCAGTCTTCCCTTGTCCTTGCTCATAGTAGTGGAACCTTCCTTGATGTTGTGCTTTGCTAAAGCGACCGGTCGGCTAGGAGCAGTGTAGCCAATACCGGTCACAATAACATCGTCATTTTCAGCGGTCTTCTTTGGGCTTGATGTCGTCTTGCTCTGGCTCGGCGGTTCAACAATCACGACCCGCTACGTGGGCGGGTTTGATGGAGCAGGCTGCGAAGTTTGCACTTGGACCTCCGGTTCAACTTCCGTGGGTCGGCAGTATCATCTTTGTACAACTTCGCCAGAACTATCTTTGGCGGCTTCAGGATTGTCGTGGGTTTGTTCTGGGGTCTTTTCCGGATCAGCATCCGCAGTAGGGTCAAGGGTTTTTGCAATATTCGGAATGGAATAAAGAAAAATTGGACAAAGCAATTGTAAACCGAACGGACGGGACAGCGGTTGCATACCCTGCAGCAACTTTAAGCGGAGGCAGTTGCGTGGTTGATGAACCGCCGGACGAACCGGAAGAGGCACGATAATTTAGGTCGGATGGATTCAGAGGACATCGGAAGAAACCCTTTAAGGGATAACGCTTTTCGGAGAGCAAGTCACCTCTGGGCGACGCTTCCGGGTTGGTGTGTCTGATAAACCGGATGAGGTAATACGTTGGCCACTATGCGGGTCGTGCGGCGCTCTTTAGCTTCTTTGTGTCTTCAAAGAAAGGTTTGGATTTAAGTAAGCACAGGAATGATATCTTTTCACTTTCCGGACGGTGCGCCGAATTCTTTTAACCGGCACAAGGTCGGATTCGGAAGAAAGAAAGATTACCTCAAGGCATCATCCTGGGAAGCAAAGTTGTCAGTAAAAGGAGTACAAGGGAACAAATCATAAGCAAGAATGAGCGCAAAGCGGGAAGCCGGTTTACAGCGGCTCCCTCGTAAGAATGTCAAGTGTTACCTCAGCTCCTTCTGATTCTGCGTCCTCTGGCGGATCAGAGGACTCGGCGGTTTTCTTCTTGCCTGCCTTCTTGGTGGCCGTGGCCTTTACACGCGTCGCCCGAACCGGTTTAATGCGTTTCGAAGGAGCTGTCGACTGAGAAATAACAAGGATTAATACATATCAACAAAGTTTTAAAGACCCAAGAACGGTGAATAGAGCTTTACCGGCGGTTTGTTGGCAACACAGAATGGAGCCAGCCGGTTAGGCTGCAAAGCGGAGATTGGTTCATCAAGCATCTTCTTTACAATCTCCGTAACTTCAAGTTCAGTTATGGGCAGCTCGTGGCGTCTTTGAGGGTCTTTGAGGCTGCCGGTGTACTCATGCATCAATCCGGGCGGCGGCTTAGCGGGAAGACGCCCCAGAAACCCAACACCGCACAAGGTCCACGCCCGGTTAAGCCATTGGCCATTAGAGCCCGGAGCTTGATTATTTGAGGCGAAGTTCTTCCGTTCATGGCGGTTAAGCGTCAGAGCAACGGATCTTTGGTTCTTTGGCCGGGTGAGGGCGATAACCCGGCAAGGGGTTCTCGTTGGCGGAAGCGGTGTTCGGCGATAGAACCAGGTTTGGTTCCAATCCTTTGGATGACTGTGGTGTTTGGTGTGAGGAAAATCCACCTCCTTCCTCTTTTGGATTGAAACGCCGCCCAGCTCTGTGTTCGGACCATCAAAAAATTCGGTACGGCGGTTCAAGTGAAAAAAATCCCGGAATAACTCCACAGATGGTTCTTCACGAAGGTAGACTTCACGAAGACTTGGAAGTTGCATATGTTTGACCACGAGTTCGGGCCGATATCCTGCGGATGGAGTTTCAAACTTGCGAGGGCGTCACGGAAAATTTTTGAACCCGGGCGGGCAGAATCCCAGTCTAAGTGCTGCATAAACACGATTACTTCACCCTCTTGTGGCTCGGGAGGAAACTTCGCCATCCGAACACGCCGATGGAGGACATTTTTGGAGCCAAACCGCCCGGTGGTGACATAGCCGTTCAGTTGTGTTTGGTGATTTTGGACGGACCCAATTGCAAGCTGCGAATTGAGGGCCATTCCGGAAGACTAAGCTGCGAAAGAAAGGAAGAGACGGTTTACCATTAAGCGGTTCAGGCATATCATACATTGTTAAACCGGTGATTCAGCATCCGGCTTCCCGTTCGGTTTAGCGAGGACTAATGGAGTAGACGGATTAGCTGTCGAAAGTTAAACCGCCGAAAATGGCAGAGTTGAAAAGTCTACTAAGTATGGATGAAACAGTTTTCACATACGAATGGAGGTAATCGAGATCTACGAAGCTCTAGTAAGAAAAACTTTCGACCTATGCAAACCTTCATAAAAAGCGGGAGGGTTCAGATATTCTAAACTCGAGGATCTGAACAAAAGGAAGGGTGCATAAAGAGTTCAATGGACGGCGGGCGATCAACGATACAAGATGCACGGTATGGCTGAGGCGTCACGGCCATGGCGGAGCAAGTGAGAAGAAACTGATATGAACTGCGTGATGAGCGGGATCTGAGATGGGATCTTGGGCTTGAGAGGAACCTTACTCGGCGGAAATGCGGAGGAACGCCGAAAACTACGATGCGGTCGAGGTTGATGCAGCGGCCCGGCGATGAAGCGTCGTTGAAGGTCGGGCGCGACGGCGAGCTTCAGGGCTAGGCGTCGCGAGGAAGGAGAAGAGCGGAAGAAGAAGAAGAAGAGAAAGGCGACCAGTCTATTTATAAGGGACGGAGCAATCAACGGGCGCGAGAATCGAGGAGTCAAGAGCGGCCGGACGGTGCAGCGGCCGCCTCGATTTCAGGATAGCATTAAATGAAGGAATCTTCTTGTTTGGATTTCTTTATTAAAGAGGGCGTCAAGGTGCCACGACATGGAAATCGGAGGATAGCGTCCACGGCGGTTCAAGCAGATGGCGGTTTACAAAATATGAAAGGAGATCGAAGAGTTTCCTGAAGGTGTTGAAGATTGACTTGAACCGGTTCAGGTCAATCTGGGCCCTAATGTTGGGGACACAACTACTGAGTGTGAACCGCCCTGGAGGGGCCGGTTTACCCTAAATCCATGATTCAGGCCACGGAGGAGGCACAGAGCCCAGGCGAATTAAGGTCCATCTATGTAATCCGCCTTAGTATTGTAACTTGTGTTGTAAGTTAAGAAAGGAGAGACCGAGGCGGACGCTTGTATGAGCGGATCGGGACTCTGTGAACCGGCAGGCGTCAACCCGTGTATATAAGGGGACGACCATGCGGATTAGGAGAGAGGATTCGAGGCTAAGGCAAAGCTATTGCTCCCTAGTCGCCGAAATCATATCAATCACATCCAATGGCCGGGCGTAGGCTTTTACCTTCATCGAAGGGCGAACGATATAATTCCCGTGTCTTGTGTCCGCTTTAACCCCTCTAGGTTAACTCGTACGATGGCCCTACGACTAAGTCCTTTCATGAGGACATCTGTCGTGACAATTCCACGACAGTTAGGGTTACACAGAGTCGGTTACAATGGTAGGAAATCTACATATCCGTATCGCCAAGCTTGCCTTCCACGCCAAGGAAAGTCCTATCCGGACAAGGGACGAAGTCTTCAATCTTGTATCTTCATAGTCCAGGAGTCCGGCCAAAGATGATAGTTCGGCTATCCGGACACCCCCTAGTCCAGGACTCCCTCAGTAGCCCCTGAACCAGGCTTCAATGACGACGAGTCCGGCCCGCGTATTTTCTTCGGCATTGCAAGGCGGGTTCCTCCTCCGAATACTAAGAAGGTTTTGAACACAAGGATAGTGTCCGGCTCTACAAATCAAGTTCCACATACCACCGTAGAGAGAATAATTTTTGCACGGATCTGCTGACGTATTCTGCAGCGTGACATCACACCACGGCCAAGCCTTTATTCGAATCGGTTTTTTACTGTCCCACCTCAGCGCGTTTAGCGAGGCAGTTTCCTTGGCACGTCTTATCAAATGGTAGATCGTGCCCCCTTATTCCGGGATTCTCATCAATACGGACGGGGGTAACCCAACCGTGCCTGTTGGCACGCCTCCTCTGTCGAAGGCGAGTCCCAATCGACCACAGGGAGGGCTCTTGGTATTCAACCTCTTTATAATGAGACCAAGGCCCTCTTCTTTTTTCCACCCTCCATCGAATTAAGCCTCGCTTTGAGTTCTAACACCCAAAGCTTCAGATTTAGGCGCCGGACCTTCGACGATGTCCGGCTCCGACCAGCTCGGCCGATGGATGTCTTCTTCCGTCCTGAGAAGAAGATGTGCTAAAAGCTGCGAGCGCCGGTATCTAACCGCGAGATTTTGCATAGGCTGCCTGCTCGAGGCAGGTCATTCCCACTCGAGCCGGCGAGGCGTGGTGTTCGTGTCTCACTTCCTTGAGGTTTAGGCTTCCCGACGGATCCCTTTGTGCGGGGCTCATGTTTTATTATGGGCTGGATTTCCATGACTTGAATCCGAGTCCATCCTCCATATCTCGTCATTCATTGTCGTATGTGAAGCCTTCCTCCATATTACCCCTCACTTTGGATTGTGGCTCAAGACCTTCAAGGTGGAGCCAAAGATGATCGAGGGCAACAAGCAGTCGGAGGCGGTCATAAGCAAGTGTGCTTTGATGCTCCGTGGCCGAGGGCTCTTTTCAAGAGAAGCTTGGTTTGTGTAGCAGGATTGGTTTTATATCACCGCTCCCGGGCACCAAATGGGTGGCGCCACCATATACCTTTCAGGTCCACCACAGCGGCTGGCATCATGGGTCAACCGGGGGCTCGACTGGGGGCCGTCCAAGGACGTTCCTCTGTTGCAGGGCCGTATTCAAGACCTCCAAGAAAGAGAGATCAATCTGGTCGTGGCGGCGCAGGTTATGCTGATTCGGCGCCTTCTGCCCTGCAAACGTCGCCCCCTCCGTCTGTGGGAGTTTAATCCGGAGGGACCACGAGCTCTCCAACATTTTATGGGCGCGATGCCCAAGGAGATGTACAAACTGTTCTTCGGATCACAAGAGAAGTGTCCGGACTTAACAGAGGATGCAGGTCTAAGCTGCAATCACCCAGATACTCAAGTAAGTAACCCTGTAACCGGACAGGTTGTTCATTCATTTATCATATATATGCCCTTTAAGGGAGCCATTTCTTGAACAGGAGTGGATAGCCTAAGACAAAGTTGATAAGGTGTCCGGCTCCCCTCCCCGAGACCACGCCGGATCCCATGCTGACCAAGATGTTGAAGGTCGCGCCTATTAAAGAAGGCGAAGGGGGGAGCAGGGAAGCAACTGCCTCCGCGAAGGAGGCTTTCAAGGAAGAGGGGATCAGGGATCCTCCCCTCCCAGGGAGAAGAGGACCGCTTTCGAAGACCCGGAAGCCAAGGCCTCAAAACGGGGAAAGAAGTCTTCGTCAGAAAGTCCGGCGCCGGGAAGTACCCCAGCCGCACTATTTCCCCAAGGGGATCAGCCCTCCAGCGAGCCGTAAGTAAAAAAGAAGGGGTCCTGTGAATAAAGAACATCCCTGTATTTATTTCTGAAGATAACCAAAATTGTACCTTGTAGTTCGGATCTCAGCCCTTCTCGTGAGCTCGTCTTGAGGATCTTAAATGCAGGAGATGATAGAGAGCGAAACGCCTCCACCTATCGCGCGCCGTGCAGAAGGCGGGCGACCCTGAAGTGTCGTGGACGGAGGGTTTCCCAGTCCGCGGGGCCGGACGGTCCGGCGCCAAGCCCAGCGTCTTGGTCGGAGGAGCTGAAGGACCTGCTCGAGGCGGCGTATATCTCGGAAGATCACCGTGCGCTAATGGCTCTGATAATTGAAAGAATTGCATCCGCTAAGAGCGGATTGCATGAAGCCGCCAGTTCTTGTGACGGGTTTGAGGTACAAAAAATGATGTACCTTCGGCGATTATGCATATAGAATCATACTGTATAGATAGTAGCCCACGAGACTCGGTATCTTTGTCTGGCCCAGCGGCGTGCGAGGATCATAATCTCAGTACTAACATGTCGCCGTTCCTATGTAGGTGGCGGGGTGTCCGGTGGCTAGCCGGACTGATGAATTTGCCGAACTAAAGCGGCAACTTGACGAGGCGGATGTGGACATTGCGCTGGTCAATAAACAGTTTGACGAGTCACAAGGTATGCGACTTCTCTGCGGACACCTGGTAAGGGAGCTTGACGCCCATGCCTTACTACTTGTATGCTTTGATGCAGACGGTGCCGCTGCTGTGGAGAGGCTGCGGGCGGAACTTGCCCGAGCTGAAGAGCAAGCCCGAAAGAGTAATGCGGCCGCTTTAAAGGCGGCCGGAGAGCTGAAAGCCGAACGGGCTGCTCACTGCCGAAGCAAAGAGGAAATGGCCGATTTGGCCCTGAAACAGAATAATACTACCGACCACTGCGAGGTTCTTGAAAAAGAACGTCAAGCGGAACAAGAGGACCTGAAAAAGGCCACCGCCGAATCCAAGGATGCTCGTTCCGCTATGAGAGCTGCCAAGGAGGAGCTGAGTCAGGCCGGGGATATTGCGTCTGGAAAACCGTTTCTGGTGCGGAGGAAATATCTGGATCCGAAGTATGCTCGGTTGGACAAGCTGTGGAGTTCGGAGGATGCTTATCTAGACTTAGCGGCGGCGCCACTGAATGTGATTGAGCACTTCCGAGGCGGAAGGGACACGAAGGGAAGAGCTATTTTGGTCCCGATTCCATAGTCCGGGCGTCCTCTTCCGTTGACCGATCGGTTGGCTAAATGGGCGAGCTGAATCGATTATCCGGACTTGCCATGAAGCATGTCATGACTCATTTGTGGCGAGCGGACCCCAGCCGAAGAGTTATTTTGGCTTAGTGCAGCAGTTCCTTGATGCGGTACCGGCGTGTCGGCGCAATGAAGCGGTCGGCGTGTATTGAGAAGCGCGGATGGCTCTTGCCGTGTCAAGGCATCTTTGGGCTGAGTTGAAGGCCACCGATATTGCGTCCCCAGATTCGGACGGCAGCGAGTACCGGTCGGCGCTATTTTGAGGAAGTTCTTCTAGGCGCTCGTTTAATAGAGGCCTTGATGCTCGAAGGATGTTATGTTTGAATGACATGTATAGTTTTATGAAACAACGTTTCAATTTAATGTAAGAGCTTTTTATACTTGTGCCTTCAAGTAGCAAACTACCTCTGTGCGGCCGTTGATGTATATATGTATATAACACGAAAGATGGCAGTCTTGACTTCAACGCACATAGTGCGGGGGTGTTCTAAAAGTCACACTTTCACACTTAATCCAACGTCTTGGTCCTATGAAGGAGGTGGTAGCGTAGCAAACTAGGCAACCGGACTATAATGCTTTATCACTTTCACTTAGCCATAGGAGTTCGATGGTGGGGCTACTATATAGCCCACAGAATACCGCACTCTCCCGAATTCGGGGTGCGTATGTGCCTGACCGGAAAACAGTCCTTCGTTAATGCGGAGGAATTCTAAACATTCCGGTGAGTCATCGAGTGGTTGACCAGTCTCTCGCTATATCATGACATTCAGTTTTCAGCTATCTCTACTGAGGTGCTCGCCTTGACGAACCGGGCACAATTGCGATAGTTCTCACGGTGTCGCATTAGCCGATAGAGCGGACGCATAAGGCCGCCAAAACACGAGGAGCGGGCAAACCCAACATTTGACCAAAGACATGATTGAGCTGATGCATATAAGGCCTAACTCGAGACGCCAAACACTCCCTAAGGTATTCGGTCTTTTATAAAGCGGGCGAACAATGCCCTTAGTAACAAGCCCACAGTGTCCAGTGCACGCAAACTTCAGCGGCGGCCGATGCCAAAACGCCATGACCTCCTCCTCGGTTAAGATAAGAGACCGGGGATGAGTAACAACAAGAGACAGTGAAAAAGGTTTACGCGGTCTTAATCTGAAAAGAATCCTTACAGCGGGTCCTGCTGCACGCGTCTGCGCTGTGTCTCCGTTGTGCCGTATCACGGATTTGGTATAGCAGCGTTCATCTGTAAAAGAGAGGAACTTAGTTTGAAAAGATAGAGCTAAAATGTAATTGGAATTAAAATATAGTTTGATTCAAAAATAAGTAAAATTGAGCTTTATTGTCTCTTGTTGTACATGCGTGGAGCCCTTGTAAAGAGTGCAGCGGCTAGTAAACCCTTGTTTATTTATGCGGACTCGCCTAACCGTGTCCGGGTGCAAACGACCTGCTTTAGACGCTTTTGGCCAGCAAGGCCGTATTAGTGTGAGGCTGTTAAGGCAGTCTCACATTCTTTCCTTAAGGGACACGCGCAACTTCCCTTTAATAAAATGATGCCTCGTGGACCGGGCATTTTAAGTTTAAGAGATGCATAATGGGGTATTGCGTTAAAGCGGGCGAAAGCTTCGCGTCCCGATGAGTGCTTGATGGCTACTTTTAAATGGGGCGACGTGGAAGTCCAACTTTTCCCGACGGAAGTTGTCGGGTGAGCCGAACATAACTTCCAATAGTAGGGAGCCCGTACAATGGGCATATGTGCCTGGCATTATTCCTTGGAAGGAAGTGTTGCTATGGCTAATCACATGCAGGTTTATCCCCATGTTGCAGATTGTGTACTGACATAGCAGTTCTAAATCACTGCCGCTGTCCATTAGGACTTGCGTAAATTGAAGACTGTCGATTATAGGTTCTAGTATCAAGGCAGTCCATCCTGCGTTCCGGATACTTTCGGAGTATTCCTGATGGTCGAAGGTAATTGGTTTTGACAACCAGTGTTGGGGCTCCGCTGGGGTAGATTGTGCGCCGCGTAATTCAATGGGTGCCGCTCTGTTTTCCCCTTTTGTTACTTGAAGTAAGTTTACTGTTTTGACCTCTTGTGGGAAATTATTTTGTTTTCCGGGGCTCTGCTTGTGGTGCTCGTCATCATCCTCACTTGGTGTGTCGAGCCCCTTGTGTTCGGCGTTGAGTCTGCCGGACTGCTTGAAGACCCAACAATCTCTGTGGGTATGGTTTGCAGGCGGGAGTACTGTGGATTTGGCATATCTTGTCCAAGATTTTGTTTAAGTTGGATAGCTCATCGCTATTGTCCTTAAGGGGCAGTTTTTTATTGTTCTGTCGTGAGCTTTTGAATCCGGCGTTGACTGTCGCGCTCTTTGGACCGTTCCCCTTAATCTGGCTGGTCCTTGCTGCGTCGTGGTTTCCCATTCCATCCACGACTTCGGATGTACTTGGGTGGCTGGTACTGCATCTTGCTAGTCAGCTATCCTCTCCCGCTTTAAAAAGCGGGTCATGAGGCTTGTTAGTGCGGCCATTGTTCTTGGCTTTTCCTGGCCAAGGTGTCTGTGAGCCATTCGTCTTGGACGTTGTGTTTAAAAGCTGCTAAGGCTTGATTGTCCGACAGTCGACTATTTGGTTCTTTTTGGTGAGGAACCTGTTCCAGAATTTTCGAGCTGACTCTCCGGTCTATTGGGTTATGTGACTTATATAAATGCTGCGTCCAGGAGGTCGGACATAGGTTCCACAGAAATTGGCCCGAAAAGCATCCTCAAGCTCTTCCCAACTACCAATCGTGTTTTTGGGAGGCTTTTAAACCAATGCCGGGCTGGCCCTTTGAGCTAGAGGAGTAGGTATTTTATGGCGTGGAGATCATCTCCTCTGCCAATGTGTATGTTGAGGATATAATCCTCAATCCAGACTCCAGTGTCTGTCGTTCCATCGTATGCATCTAATTTTACGGTCTTGAATCCGCTGGAAATTCATGATCCGGCACCTCATCGGTGAAACATAGAGGGTGTACTGGCGCCCTGTATTTGGGTGTGCCGTGATGTTCGGATATTTGACGTGTTGTATTGCTCGCTAGAACTTGTTTCCTTGGCCCGTAGATAGGTCTAACTGGGCCATCCTTTTGGTGTGAATCCTTATGCGGATCACGTGCCGGCTTGTGTGCGATGCCGCTTGCCGCTCTAGGTTTGCCATGTGGTCGTCTATCCGACCCGGCGGCCTCTTTGTTTTTTGATCGTGGGGGCTCTACGGCCTCCTCATCAAATTCGGGCAGTAGTTTGCGCTTTGGGTAGCTCTTTGCTTGGCGGCTGTCACCATATTTGTCTGCAGCGTTGAGTAATTTACTCCATCTCATTGGTCGTCTTCCGCTGTTACGAGCCTCTGTTTACCTTTTTCAAGCTACAGCGTAATGGCGAGGAGCTCTTTGTGGAGGTTCTTCTGATCCAATGACGTGTCCGGCGTGAGATCGTCCGGACTGTTGTCCTTGCCGGGGACGGGTTGTTTGTCCAAGTTGGCCTGTTCGGATGGTTGCTCAATGGTATGTTAAATGGTCGGTCGGCTCACCCTGCTCTATGGCTGGAGTGCGTGTGGGCGCTATCTTTGTCGAGGTGGGGTTTTGAGCGGCGCTTACGCCGCCGCTTTGACTGCTTCCCGAGGGAATTTTCTTTCGCAGCGTCTCGTCATTCCTCGTTATCGCTTCCCTTAGGTGTGTCCACCATATATACATTGTAAGTTGAGGTGGCCATCCAGTGCCCTGTGGGCACTGGTTCTTGGTCGTCTCCGGCATCGTCATCCATATCATCGATATCCTTGGAGTCGAAGTCGAGCATGTCTGTTAAGTCATCGACAGTGGCTACAAAGTGGGTGGTGGGTTGGCGTTGAATTTCTTCGTCGTCCGAATCCCAACCTTCCTGACCGTAGTTCGGCCAGTGCTCCCCTGACAAAGAGAGATACTTTAATGAGTTCAGGATATCGCCAAAGGGCGAGTGTTGAAAGATGTCCGTGGCGGTGAACTCCATAACCGGCGCCCAGTCGGATTCGACTGGCAGGGGCGCGGGAGGTTGAGTCCGAGAAGGAGTCCGGCACCTGGGAGTCACGAGCTTTGGAAAGGACAGGGATGTTGTTCGGCTCAATCGCCGTAGAGATTTCAGCCCCCGAGGCGGTGTTCAACCAACCGTCCTCGATCGGCGAAACCGGCTCCGGAATAAGGGTCGGAGCGGGCACTGGTGCGGCCTCCAAGGCACTATTCGGCGGCAGAGCTAGATCGTACCCATCGAGACAGTGCGGCACAATCGGCTGTGGCTCGAATCCGTCGAAGATCAAGTCTCCGAATTGGTCAAGCTTCCAAATCTAACCTGATGGCCAGGGGCGTAGCTTTCGATCTGCTCCAGATGGCCTAGCGAATTGGCCCGCAGTGCAAAAGCCGCCCGAATCTGAAGATCTGTCCGGGAGAAAAGTCTCACCTGGACTGCGTCGTTCTTGATGATTGAAGGAGCCATCGGGCCTATAGGTGACGACAGGAAGGAACTCTCAATGAAAGCACCAATGTCGGTGTCAAAACCGGCGGATCTCGGGTAGGGGTCCCGAACTGTGCGTCTAGGCGGATTGTAACAGGAGACAAGGGACACGATGTTTTTACCTAGGTTCGGGCCCTCTCGATGGAGGTAATACCCTACTCCTGCTTGATTAATATTAATGATATGGGTAGTACAAGAGTAGATCTACCACGAGATCAGAGAGGCTAAACCCTAGAAGCTAGCCTATGGTATGATTGTTGTTTGTCCTACGGACTAAAACCCTTAGGTTTATATAGACACCGAATAGGGTTTGGGTTACAAAGAGTCGGTTACAATGGTAGGAAATGTACATATCCGTATCGCCAAGCTTGCCTTCCACGCCAAGGAAAGTCCTATCCGGACAAGGGACGAAGTCTTCAATCTTGTATCTTCATAGTCCAGGAGTCCGGCCAAAGATGATAGTTCGGCTATCCGGACAACCCCTTGTCCAGGACTCCCTCAGGACCCTTGAGGGCGGTCACCGAACCCGTACAAATGGCAACCCTTGGGGGCGGTCACCGAACCCGTACACTTTGGCAACCCTTGAGGGCGGTCACCGGTACCCGTCAAATTGCTCGGGGCGATCTCCACAATCTAATTGTAGACCCCGACGCTTGCCGGGAGCTTTACACCACAATGATTGAGCTCCGAACACCACCAACCGTCTAGGGCGCCCAAGCACCCAAGAGGAATAAGCTCAAGGGCACCAAGCACCCAAGAGTAATAAGCTTCTCAACTTGTAACTTCCACGTATCACCGTGGAGAACTCAAACCGATGCACCAAATGCAATGGCAAGGGCACACGGAGTGCCAAGTCCTTCTCTCTCAAATCCACCGAAGCAACTAATGCTAGGGAAGAAAATGAGAGGAAGAACAAGAAGGAGAACACCAAGAACTCCGAGATCTAGATCCAAGGGGTTCCCCTCACATAGAGGAGAGAGTGATTGGTGGAAATGTGGATCTAGATCTCCTCTCTCTTTTCCGTCAAAAACTAGCAAGAATCCCTGGAGGGATTGAGAGTTAGCAAGCTCGAAGAAGGTCAACAATGGGGGAAGAACACGAGCTGCGGGATGGCGGAGGTTCATTGGGGAAGAAGACCCCCTTTTATAGGACCTCCCAAATCCAACCATTATGTGCTCAGGTCGTGCACAAGCGGTACTACCGCTTGGAGGAGCGGTACTACCGCTTAGCACGGTCAAAACAGCCCAACGAGAGAGAAAACACGAGTTGAAGTTCTGCCAGAGAAGTATTACCGCTCGTGGGAGAGGTAGTACCGCTTACCACTAATAAGAGGTACTACTGCTCGGGTGGAGAGGCAGTACCACTTACCGCTTATAAGAGGTACTACCGCTCTACTACCGCGAAACCCGACACGAAAAGACGTATCCCCAGAAGCAGTGATACTACGCATGGCACAGGGCCGCGGTACTGCCGCTTACAAGCGATACTACCGCTCTAGAGAGCAGTACTACCGCTTGAGGCTTTCAGGAACACAACAGAGAAAACTGAGGATGCAATAAAGCCTAAACTGCCACAACTTCTGCATATTAGCTTCAAATTGAGCAAACTCAAGCTTGTTGCCTAGAAGACGACGAGTAGCATCCAACAATGGCTGATTATAGTAAAGAAGTGGCAGGGGAGGTATGCCTAACAAATAGAGGAGATAAACCACCAACAGAGAAGAACTGGCATAACCTCCAACGTCGAAAACATCATAGAAGATGCACATGAACTCCGTTTTCGATGAACTCGAGCTTGTCATCAAAATGACCATAAGCTATGAGACTCACAAAGAGAACCAAACAACAACCAAGAAACATGATGCAAGGATGCAATGGTTTGAGCTCTCGATGAACGATA
The DNA here is from genome assembly GCA_021605145.1 of Aegilops bicornis. NCBI lineage: Eukaryota > Viridiplantae > Streptophyta > Magnoliopsida > Poales > Poaceae > Aegilops > Aegilops bicornis. Next base: position 778,855,336 of record CM038671.1, on the reverse strand, counting down.
CGATCAAGCTACTCACTTGAGAGCCCCCCTTGATAATACGGCTATCGATCCTATAACCCGGTCTCCCAACTACCACCATGAGACCGGTAAAATAGAAAAACCTATCAAGGGCAAACCTTTGCCTTGCACATGATCCACTTGAGCTAGATGATGACGGTCTTGTCCTCCTCAAGATGGACCACCTTTCTTGATTGCGTTGGGTCGATGGAGACTAGATGATTGCTCCCCCATACTCCACTATGGGTGAGCCACTCTTCGGCACACCTTCACAAGTCCATTGTCACCACAATGGATGGCAAGCTTCAAGCACTTGATCTCTTCGTGATGCTCCACTTGAACTTGCACACGGCAATCTTGATGACGATCACCACTTGATGTCATCCTTTCCATGGATTGTATGATATCTTCCTCTTGACACAAGCCCATGGACACATACCTAACCCCACATAGACTCTCACATAGACCAGGGGTTAGTACACAAAGTGCAATGGACAATGCTTACCATACCATGGGATCACTTGATCCCTCTCGGTACATCTTCTACGCTTTGTGAGTTGATCAACTTGATTCACTCGTGACTTAGTCTTGATCAACCTTGAATCTTTCCAACTCTCTTCGTTTGCACAATGTCTTGAAGGTAAACATGAATGATCACACAATCTTCTTCTTCAAGACATGCTTGCAATAAGCTCAACACTCACATGACCAATCTTTGGATAATTCCTTAATAGCACCTTGGTCAACCCATAAACTCCTTGAAACCAACACATGGTGTCGGTGTCAAAACCGGTGGATCTCGGGTAGGGGGTCCCGAACTGTGCGTCTAGGCGGATGGTAACAGGAGACAAGGGACACGATGTTTTTACCCAGGTTCGGGCCCTCTCGATGGAGGTAAAACCCTACTCCTGCTTGATTAATATTGATGATATGGGTAGTACTAGAGTAGATCTACCACAAGATCAGAGAGGCTAAACTATAGAAGCTAGCCTATGGTATGATTGTTGTTAGATCCTCTGGACTAAAACCCTCCGGTTTATATAGACACCGGAGAGGGTTAGGGTTACATAGAGTCGGTCACAAATGGGAGGAGATCTACATATCCGTATCGCCAAGCTTGCCTTCCACGCCAAGGAAAGTCCCATCCGTACAGGGGCCAAGTCTTCAATCTTGTATCTTCATAGTCCAGGAATCTGGCCAAAGGTTATAGTCCGGCCATCCGGACACCCCCTAATCCAGGACTCCCTCAGTAGCCATTAAACTAGGCTTCAATGACGACGAGTCCGGCGCGCAGATTGTCTTCGGCATTGCAAGGCGGGTTCCTCCTCCGAATACTTCGTAGAAGATTTTGAACACAAGGATAGTGTCCGGCTCTGCAAAATAAGTTCCACATACCACCGTAGAGAGAATAATATTTGAAAAAAATCCAATCGGCTGACGTATTCCGCAGCGTGACATCACACCACGGCCAAGCCTTTATTCGAATCGTTTTTACTGTCCCACCTCAGCGCACTTAGCGAGGCGGTTTCCTTAACGCGTCTTGTCGAGCGAGATCGTGTCCCCTTATTCAGGATTCTCATCAATACGGGCGTGGGTAACACAACCGTGCCATTAATTACAGTGCTTGTTAGATAAGCGAGTTTTACCAGGCTGGTGGGGGCCACATAGTTTCGTGCGCCCTTATAATGTGATAAGGATCCACCTTTCTCATCTACGCGTTCTTACTCCTTTACTTATCCATTTTCACAAGACTCGAGCTCCAAATACCAAGTCCGCACATCCCACCTCAACCTTCTCCAGCCATGTCCGGAGGCGGGAGGCAAGTGGATGGCCTCCTCCGTCACGGAGGGACACATCAAGAAGCTGAGGAAAGCCGGATACTTGTCCAATGACATCAGCGCACTGCGGCTCCTCGACAAGGCAGCTCATCCCCACCCCCAGGCCCCATGAGAGGGTGGTGTTCCTCACCCATTTCCTCCGCGGACTAGGTTTCCCACTTCACCCATTTGTCCGGGGACTCATGTTCTACTACGGCCTGGATTTCCATGATCTGGCCCCGAACTTCATCCTCAACATTTCTACATTCATCGTCGTGTGTGAGGCCTTCCTCTGCATCCATCCCCACTTCCGCTTATGGCTGAAGACCTTCAATGTCAAACCGAAGGTAGTGGGCGGCCGCCAAGCGGAGTGCGGAGGCGCCATGGTGGGCAAGATGCCGAACGTTACATGGCTCGAGGGCTCCTTCATGGGGACCACAAAGGGGTGGCAATCGGGGTGGTTCTACATCACCGAGCTGCGTGACCCTGAATGGGCAGCGGCCCCCGAATTCCGATCTGGCATCCCCACACGGCTCACCTCCTGGAAAGAGACGGACCTGTCATGGGGTAATTCGGAGGAGCTGACCGGACTCCAAACCTGCGTCCAAAACCTGGAGAGCAAGAAGCTCAAACTCGTCAACGTAGTCCAGGTCATGCTCATCCGCCGGATCCTCCCGTGCCAACAACGGGCTTTCAGTTTGTGGGAGTTTGATCCGGCACAGCACCAAACCCTGAGTAGGCTCTTTGACACTACGTACGAAGACGCCAGGAAGGTGCTGTTCAAGGGCGCGAGGCTCCCGCATCCGCTACCGAGGATCGCGGATTCAACGCGCAGCATCAAGCTAACGTGGTAAGCTATTTTACCCTTTACGGGTTACTTGTTTTCCATAGTTTGGTTCTATGCGGGATCTAAACTCCCTTACCTTTGACAGGATTGGCAGAAGACGTCCGGGAAGATTGACTGTCCGGCTCCCTTGCCCGAAGACCCAACGGATGCCCGCTTGACGGGCTGCTGGTTCCGGCACCTTATGTGGTGCCGGAGAAGAAGGCCAAGAAGAAGGCCACTGGAACTCGAAATAGTTCCCGGTGCCCGGTGGTGTCGGATTCATCGTCCGATGACTCCGAGGCGCACTCCTCCCACGAAGACGAGGAGGAGGAAGAAGAGGCCTCTCCACCTCCAGCGGGGGGAGGAACGAAAAGGAAGGCCACCCCAACCGGGGGGCGGAGGGTCCATGAAGGGGAGAACCCTTCCTCCGGACTACTCCACCAACGCCGACGACGGCGAAGAGGAGTGGCCATCCAGGGCCAAGCCCCTGGAAAAATCGTAAGTATATGGATACCAGAATAACTCATGGTGTTCCTTTGTTGCACAGTATCTCCTGACGCCGAATATAATCATGCAGTCCGCCCAAGGCCGGGCTCGATGCTTCGTCGAGCGGCTGCCTGGATTCGTCGGATGTGAATAGCACTTCACTTCCGGCCGCCTCCTCTCCTCGCGCTGCGGATGATGCCGAGGTGGAGTCCCAAAAGGGTCCAAGCCAGGAGGAGGTGGTCCTGGAGGCGCCGCAAGGCGACCTCCCGGACTCCAGGCGCAAAGGGGACAAAACCCCCAAGGGTTCCATGTCCGGCCCTAGGCCAGACACCGCACCGGAACTTCAGTGGTTGTAGAGTCCGGCAGGCGCCCCCCTAGTAAGAAGGGAAAGCCTACGACGCCGGTGACCTCCGTCCAACCAGAGGCACCGGATAATCTGCTGGAGGTTCTTAACGGCGCCTCCATCGACAAGGAGCACCGCACTATTATGAGTGTGGTGATCCAGAAGGTTCAGTCTGCCAATAGCGGGCTGACTGAAGCATGTGCCAGCCTTCTAACAGGCTTTGAGGTATGTATTTAAGATATGTAAAAATATTACCGCATAGACAGTAGCCCTTGATGCTCAGTTTGGTGTTCGGAAAGACAAACCAAACTAAGGATCTAAAAGATATACGCAGGAGTCTAACATAAGTATTTCAATATGGGAATGCAGGCTGCGCTGCTGACCTCTGCCGCACTGACTGCGGAGGTCGATGCATTGAAGCAGAGCCTCGAGCGGTCCGAGAACGAGCTCGGCCTTGCCAAGAAGCAGCTCGAAGATAAGGAAGGTAACTAATACCTTATGTAAGTATATAAAAAGATGTGGTTGCAAAAAATGACAGGACCAACGTGAGTATTACAGGGGCCACAACCGAGGTGGCGACCCTGAAGGAAGCGTTGTCCAAGGCCGAAGACAAGGTGGCCGTGGAGCGCACCGAGCGAGAGAAGCAGGAGGCGCGGGTGGCGGAGGTGCAGCAAGAGCTCCAGGCTCTCGTGGAAAAACACGAGAGTTTGGAGCTTGACTCAAAGACTCGAGAGTCCGAGCTCGCCTCGGCCCTTGAGAGCGCCAAATCTGCCAAGGACGAAGCCCAAAAAGCCCTCCAGGAAATTGAGGCGATGAAGAAGATAGCGGCGGGTAAGGCATTCTTTATGTAAAGCGAGCACGTGAAAGTGAATTACTTGTTACTTACCTGAGTCCGGAGCTCTCCAGGAGCATTCGCAGATCTTCCCCGGAGTGTGTCCGACGCTGCCGCATTCTACCAAGCCGAAGAGGGGAGCTCGACGGAGAAGGTGTTCTGGTCTCGATATCTTTGAGGCCGGATACCAGTGCCCTTGAGCGACCAGCTGAAGCAGCTGGTCGAGCTCCATAAGGTGGCGAACAGGCCATGAAGGGTCTCATAGTCCGGCTGTGGCACAGGAAGCCATGCACAGGAGCTACTTGGGCTGGTGAGGCGGCTGGTGGATGCCTGTCCATGGCTTGAAGTCATTAAGCACTCCGTATGCATCGAAGGTGCCCGTAGGGCTCTTTCCCGTGCTAAAGTGCACTGGGGCAAGATGGACGCTGAGAAGCTTGTGACGGACGGACCACCGCCGGGCAAGGAGCATCGCAAGCCCGAGATGTATTATGAGGGCGTCCTGAAGGGTGCCCGCCTTATAGCAGATGAATGCTCCAAAGATGTAATTTTTGAGTAAACTCGCATTTGTGATCCTGTACGCTGAAAACTTGTTCATATGCGCTAAGCAACACTTTTGAATTTAAAATATTACCTTATGTGCGGCCATATATTAAATTTGAGAGATGGCGAGTCGTCGGCTTTTGCCCCCATGCCGCGAGTGCTGGCGTGTTCGGGATAAACTTGAGCGCTCTTTTTCCCATTCTTGGGTCCTTCGAGGGAGGCGCTCAACACAACGAACAAGGCAATCGGACTATAATGCTTGAACACTCTCACTTAGCCATAGAATTCTATAATTTTAAATTTCGGCGAAGCCCCTAGTATTCGGAAGACCGATGTCGGTGTCAAAACCGGCGGATCTCGGGTAGGGGGTCCCGAACTGTGCGTCTAGGCGGATGGTAACAGGAGACAAGGGACACGATGTTTTTACCCAGGTTCGGGCCCTCTCGATGGAGGTAATAACCTACTCCTGCTTGATTAATATTGATTATATGGGTAGTACAAGAGTAGATCTACCACGAGATCAGAGAGGCTAAACCCTAGAAGCTAGCCTATGGTATTATTGTTGTTCGTCCTACGGACTAAAACCCTTCGGTTTATATAGACACCGAATAGGGTTAGGGTTACACAGAGTCGGTTACAATGGTAGGAAATCTACATATCCGTATTGCCAAGCTTGCCGTCCACGCCAAGGAAAGTCCTATCCGGACAAGGGACGAAGTCTTCAATCTTGTATCTTCATAGTCTAGGAGTTCGGCCAAAGATGATAGTTCGCTATCCGGACACCCCCTAGTCCAGGACTCCCTCAGTAGCCCCTGAACCAGGCTTCAATGACGACGAGTCCGGCGCGCATATTGTCTTCGGCATTGCAAGGCGGGTTCCTCCTCCGAATACTTCATAGAAGGTTTTGAACACAAGGATAGTGTCCGCTCTGCAAAACAAGTTCCACATAACACCATAGAGAGAATTACTTTTGCAGATCTGTGGCGTATTCCGCTACGTGACATCACACCACGGCCAGGTCTTTATTCGAATCGTTTTTACTATTCCACCTCAGCGCGTTTAGCGAGGCGGCTTCCTTGGCACGTCTTATCAAAGCGGAGATCGTGCCCCCTTATTCTGGGATTCTCATCAATACGGACGTGGGTAACCCAACCGCGCCATTGATTACGGCGCTTGGGAGATAAGCAAGTTTTATCTGGCTGGCGGGGGACGCATAGCTTCGTCCGTCCATATTAGGGGATAGGGATCCACCTTTTCACTTACGCCTTCTTCCTCCTTTACTCATCCATTTCCGTGCACTCGAGCTCCAGCGCCCAAGTCCGCACATCCTACCTCAACCTTATCCAACTATGTCCGGAGCGGGAGGCAAGTGGATGGCTTCCTCCGTCACGGAGGGGCACATCAAAAAGCTGCAGAAGGCCGGATACTTGTCCAGCGACATCGCGCACTGGCTACCCGACGAGGGGCAGCTCATTCCCACCCCCGGGCCCCATGAGAGGGTGGTGTTCCTCACCCACTCCCTCCGCGGACTAGGTTTTCCACTTCACCCATTTGTCCGGGGCTCATGTTCTACTCTGGCCTGGATTTCCACGATCTGGCCCCAAACTTCATCCTCAACATCTCAGCGTTTATAAATGGGTGTGCGAGGCCTTCCTTCTGCATCCAGCCCCACTTGACTTATGGCTGAAGATCTTCAATGTCAAGCCGAAGGTAGTGGGCAGCCGCCAAGCGGAGTCTTGGGCGCCATGGTTGGCAAGATGGCCAAAGTCCTATGGCTCGAGGGCTCCTTTGTGGAGACCATAAAGGGGTGGCAATCGGGGTGGTTCTACATCACCGAGCCGCGCGACTCTCAATGGGCGGCGGCCCCCGAATTCTGATCTGGCTTCCCTACACGGCTCACATCATGGAAAGAGACGGGCCAGACGTGGGGGGATTCTGATGAGCTGTCTGGACTCCAAACTTGCGTCCGAAACCTGGTGGACAAGAATCTCAGGCTTGTCAACGTAATCCAGGTGATGCTCATCCGCCGGATTCTCCCATGCCAACAACGGGCCTTCAAATTGTGGGAGTTCGATCCGGCACAGCACCCAACTCTGAAAAGGCTCTTCGACACTACGTACGAAGACGCCTGGAAGGTGCTGTTCAAGGGCGCCGAGGCTCCCACATCCGCTACCGAAGATCGCGGATTCAGCTCGCAGCGTCAAGCCAGCGAGGTAAGTTATTTTACCCTTTATGGGACTCTTGTTTTTCATAGATTGACTCTATGTGGGATCTAAAACTCCCTAACCTTTGACAGGACTGGCTGAAGATGTCCGGACAGATTAACTGTCCGGCCCCTTTGCCAGAAGACCCAGCAGACGCCCGATTGACGGGGCTGCTGGCTCCGGCGCCTTACGTGGTGCCGGAGAAGAAGGCCAAGAAGAAGGCCACGGGGACTCGAAGGAGTGCCCGGCGCTAGGTGTTGCCGGACTCATCGTCCGACGACTCGGAGGCGGACTCCTCCCGTGAAAATGAGGAGGAAACAGAAGCCTCTCCCCCAGTAGGGGGAGAGAAGAAAAGAAAGGCCGCCCCAGCTGAGGAGGCCGGAGGGTTCAACAAGGGAAGAACCCTTCCTCCGGACGTCTCCACCAACGCCAACGACGGCGAGGAAGAGTGGCCCTCGAGGGCCAAGACCCTAGCGAGATCGTAAGTGTCCGGATACCCATGGCCTTTTTTCATTGCACTGTGTTCTCTAATGCCGAACAATCATGCAGCCCGCCCAAGGGCGAGCTCGTCGCTTCGTCGAGCGGGTCCCTGAATTCGTCGGAAGTGGAGAGTACTTCACTTCCAGCCGCCTCCTCACCTCACTACTAGGAAAAGGCCTACTAATGGCGCACCGGTTTTTCCTACTAATGGCGCACTACCGGTGCGCCATTAGTACCACGCCATTAGAATTTTTTAGTAATGGCGCACCTGTGGTGCGCCATTAGTATCTAATATACTAATGGCGCACCCGCTGGTGCGCCATTAGAATAGCCCACGGTGCGCCATTAGTATCTGGTATACTAATGGCGCACCACATAGAAGTGCGCCATTAGTAACAATATTCTCTCAAAAAAATCAATATTTAAAAAAATCAATTTTTTTTTCAAATTTTTTTTTCATTTTTTTCTTAATCTCAGTTCACTATGGCTTAATCTCGGGTCAATATGCTTAATCTCAGGTCAAATCACACTCCATGGTCAAACTTTTCGAAAGGTCACCCATCCTCACACTACTCTAGCCCAAGCACGCTTAACTTCAGAGTTCTATCCAACCCCAGCAACAGCTCACTTCACAGGCACTTGTTGATATCTAGCATATCAATCCTATTATACCTTGTTGATATCTAGGACTTTGTTCATGTTCATGACTATGATGAAATTTTGAAAAATATTTCAAACTTCCCGGACATATTACGTATCATTTTTTGAAAAAAAATTGAAAAAAAAATTTCAGAACCAATTTTTTTTCTGTTACTAGTGGCGCACCACATCCACGGTGCGCCACTAGTAAGTTTGAAAATTTTTTAATTTTTTTGCCTCTAGATCTTGAAAGCCCCGTAACTTTTTTCTGTTAGGGTTTTGGGGATTTTGAAAATGTTTAACAGGGATCCCCCTGTTAAATTTGGATGTAACTTTTTGAGTAGATGATTTTTCATATAAAAAACTTTTTCATCTGAGTTCGTATGCAAAAGTTATGCCCATTTAACAAATTTCTAGAGAAATTTTGCAAATAAAGTCGAAATTCATATTTGTAAATTTTTCCAACAAGTAGACCACATATCACATGAGAAACTTATTTTCTTTTATTTTTTTGACATTTCCATCATTTTATTTTATTTTTTTAAAACTAAAAAGGCGATCCATAGGGGGCGGTGCATTCGGTGTTGGGGCAAGTTAGTAATGGCGCACCATGGGACTAGTAATGGCGCACCACCCCATGGTGCGCCATTACTAGTTTTGAAAAAAAAAATTGATATTTTTTTTGAATTTTTTTTTGAAAAAAACTTAGTAATGGCGGACCAGTGGACAGTGCGCCATTACTAGTTAAAACTAGTAATGGCGCACCGAGACATGGTGCGCCATTAGTAACAAATATTTTTTTTACTTTTTTTCAAAACTACTAATGGCGCACGGTGGGAGTGGTGCGCCAACATAGTAATGGCGCACCACTCCCACCGTGCGCCATTAGTAATTTTGAAAAAATTAAAAAAAATTACTAATGGCGCACCGTGGGATGTGGTGCGCCATTAGTATTTGCACACTAATGGCGCACCAACATAGGGTGCGCCATTAGTATTTACTAATGGCGCACCACATGTACAGTGCGCCATTAGTGTCCATCCCATCTATAGTCCTTTTCCTAGTAGTGCCTCACGCTGCTGACGACGCCGAGGTGGGGCCCCAAGGGGGGCCTGGTCAAGAGGAGGTGGCGCAGGAGGCGCCGCAAGGCAGCCTTCCAGACTCGGTAGCGAGGAGCGAGACCCCAGGGCTCTAAGCCTGACCCTTGTCCGGACTCCATCTGGAACCCTCGGTGATTCAAGTCCGCAAGCGGCCCCTTCGTGAGGAAGGGTAAGACGCCGGTGTCCTCCGTCCAACCGAGGCACTTTGGATAGCTTCTTGAGGCGCTTAACAAGCGCCTCCATTGAGGAGGAGCACCGCATGTTATGAGTGTGGTGATCCGAGAAAGTTCGATCCGCCAAGAGCGGGCTGGTCAAGCCTGTGACCTTCTAACAGGCTTTGAGGTAAGTTTTCAATATATGTGGGAAGATTACCACATAGACAGTAGCCCTCGATGCTTAGTTCGGTGTTCGGAAAGAAAAGCGGACTGAGGATCTAAAAGATATACGCAAGAGTCTAACATAATTATGTCAATATGGGAATGCAGGCTGCCCTGGCGACCTCTGCCCGACCGCTGGAGGTCAATGCATTGAAGGAGAGCCTCGGCGGTCCGAGAACGAGCTCGGCCAAGCCAAGAAGCAGCTCGAGGACAAGGAAGGTAAGTAATACCTTATGGAATTTTAAAAAATGTGGTTGTAAAAGATAACAGGAATAACATGGGTACTGCAGGGGCCACGAGCAAGGTGGCGACCCTGAAGGAGGCGGTGTCCATGACCAGCTCATGAAGCGGGCGCACTGCGAGAGAAGGGGAGGCGCAGCCTGGCGGAGAATGCGGCAAGAGCTCCAGGCTCTCGTGGAAAAACACGAGGGTTTGGAGCGTGACTCGAAGACCCGAGAGTCCGAGCTTGCCTCGGCTATTGAGAGTGCCAAAGCTGCTAAGGCCGAGGCCAAAAAAGCCCTCCAGGAGATTGAGGCAATAAAGAAGATTGCGGTGGGTAAGGCATTCTTTATGCAGAGCAAGAATGTAAAAGTCAATTATCTAGTACTTACCCAAATCCAGAGCTCTCCAGGAGCGTTCGCAGATCTGCCGCAGAGTGTCTCCGATGCCGCCGCTTTCTACCGAGCCGAAGAAGGGAGCTCGACGGAAAAGGTGTTTTGGTCTCAGTATGCTGAGGGCGAACACCCGGTGCCCTTGAGCGACCAACTGAAGCAATTGGTCGAGCTCCAAAAGGTCGCCGAACAGGCCATGAAGGGCCTTGTAGCTCGGCTGTGGCCAAATGAGGCCATGCCTGGGAGCTACTTCAGGCTAGTGCGGCAGCTGGTGGATGCCTGTCCATGGATCGAAGTCATCAAGCGCTCCGTCTGTACTGAAGGTGCCTGTAGGGCCCTTGCCCGTGCCAAGGTGCACTGGGGCAAGCTGGACGCGGAGAGGCTGGTGACGGACAGGCCGCCGCCGGGCAAAGAACATCGCAAGCCCGAGAAGTATTATGAGGGCGTCCTGAAGGGTGCCCGTCTTATAGCGGGTGAATGCTCCAAAGATGTAATATTTGAGTAGACTAGCATTTGTTATCCTGTACACTGAAAACTTTTTCAAATGCGCTAAGCAATGCTTTTGAATTTAAAATATTACCTTCTGTGCGGCCGTTTATCAAATTTGAGAGATGGCGAGTCGTTGGCTTCAGCCCCCATGCCATGAGTGCTGGGGTGTTCGGGATAAACTTGAGCGCTCTTGTTCCCATTCTTGGGTCCTTCGAGGGAGGCGCTCAACGCAACGAACCAGGCAACCGGACTATAATGCTTGAACACTCTCACTTAGCCATAGGATTCTATAATTTTAAATTTCGGCGAAGCCCCTAGTATTCGGAAGACCGAGTTCGGGGCGCTATCCACGCCTTGGCCGGACAATGCCGGTTCCTCGCTCTAAGCTGCATAAGTCTTTAGGGAATTGAAGAAACCTCTTGAACAGCGACCGGCTCTCGCCTTATCATGACGGTCAGTTTTAGCTTTCTCCACTGAGGTGCTCAACCCAGCTCAACCGGGGCACAATCGCAGTGGTTCTCCCAGCGCTACCTTAGCCGATATAACGAAACGTAAGGTACCAAAAAATGGGAGCCGGGCAAACCCAACTATTGACCCAAGACATGATTCAGAGCCGATGCATATAATGCTATAAGTTCGGGGTGCCGCACTTGTGAAAGTGTTCGGACTTGTCACACCATGTTTTTGGGGTACATAAGCCCCTGGTGTATTGGCCGTACCAAATTGTACGGTTGCGCAATGTCATAAATGAACATATATAATGGGAAAGAATGCAATAATAGGCAAGAGCTATATATTGGTTATTCAAAGAAACTGCAAATAAAAGCAGAACAATACAAATTGTGCGATAAGCAAGGTACGGGACTTTTTGACATGTCCCCTTCGAGGGTAAGTTTGCGGTGTGGTATGTAAAACAATGTATACCGCTCGTAATAGAGACCACACTGGACACTCGGCGCAGTTTTCTGCTTCCTGGCTGTTGCATCGTGTATTCGCGCGAATGCCGGACAGGCTTCGGAGAACAGAGTCCTGAAAGTAAAAGTAAGAAAAGAAAAAGGAATGACACAAGCGGGAGACCCTAGTGCGGTCTAGCCGCGTGCAGGCGTGTCGTGGTCGTGGCCCGTCCCTATGCCCATGGTGCTTCAGAGCGCAATTTCGTGCGCGTAGTAATCGGCTTCAGCGAGTTCGCGAGGGCTGGGGTTGGGGCTGCATTACTACGCTTGTTCGGAGCGTGCGGGCGTTCTTGCTGTAGGTTACTCCGGGCGGCGCTTGACATGTCCGATTGTTTATTGGCCGTCTTTGGAGAATTGCCTTAAGAGGTTGTTACGCACTTCGCCGCAAAGCGGCGTATGCTCCTCCGTTCGGAGGGAGCGTTCGGTGTTTCCATTGACCGTGATTACGCCTCGAGGGCCTGGCATCTTGAGTTTGAGGTACGCGTAGTGCGGCACCGCATTGAATTTTGTGAATGCGGTTTGTCCGAGCAGTGCGTGATAGCCGCTGCGAAATGGGACTATGTTGAAGATTAACTCCTCACTCCGGAAGTTATCCGGGGATCCGAAGACCACTTCAAGTGTAACGGAGCCTGTGCAGTTGGCCTCTACACCTGGAATGACGCCTTTAAAGGTCGTCTTTGTGGGTTTGATCCTTGACGGGTCTATGCCCATTTTGCGCACTGTATCCTGATAAATCAGGTTCAGGCTGCTGCCGCCGTCCATCAGGACTCTGGTGAGGTGAAATCCGTCAATAATTGGGTCAAGAACCAATGCGGCGAAACCGCCGTGACGGATGCTAGTGGGGTGGTCCCTTCGATCGAAGGTGATCGGGCAGGAAGACCATGGGTTGAACTTCGGGGCGACTGGCTCCATCGCCAGATACGTCCCTTTAGTGCGCCGCTTCCACTCCCTTTTGGGTATGTGGGTTGCGTATATCATGTTCACCGTCCGCACTTGTGTGGGAAAGCCCTTCTGCCCTCTATTGTTCGGCGGCCGGGGCTCTTCCTCGTCATCGCTATGCAGCCCCTTGTCGTTGTTTTCGGCGCTTAGCTTGCCTGCTTGCTTGAACACCCAACAATCCCTGTTGGTGTGGTTGGCTGGTTTTTCGTGGGTGCCATGTATCTGGCACAAGCGATCGAGTATTCGGTCCAAGTTGGACAGGCCACAGGTATTTCTTTTGAATGGCTTCTTCCACGACCGGGTTTAGAGCCTCTGAATCCGGCATTTACTGTCGTATCTTCAGCATTATCACCGTTAGTGCGGCATTTATGCATGTTGCGACGCGACCTGCCATTGCTGTCCTTGGTATCCGAACTACCAGGGTGTTTGGCCAAGTTGCTGCTTCGAGCTAGCCAGCTGTCCTCTCCCGCGCAAAAGTGGGTCATGAGTGTGGTGAGGGCTGCCATGGATTTTCGGCTTTTCCTGTCCTAGGTGCCGGGCTAGCCACTCGTCGCGGATGTTGTGTTTGAAGGCTGCTAGCGCCTCTGCATCCGGACAGTCGACGATCTGATTTTTCTGTGTTAGGAACCGCGTCTAGAATTGTCTGGCCGATTCTTCTGACTGCTGAATTATATGGCTAAGGTCATCGGCTCTGGTGGTCGCACATATGTGCCCTGGAAGTTATCAAGGAATGCGGCTTCCAGGTCCTCCCAACAACCAATTGACTCTGCTGGCAAGCTGTTGAGCCAATGCCGAGCTGGTCCTTTAAGCTTGAGTGGGAGGTATTTGATGGCATGTAGATCATCACCGCGGGCCATGTGGATATGGAGGAGATAGTCCTCGATCCGCATCGCAGGATCTGTGGTACCATCGTATGATTCGATGTTTACGGGTTTGAAGCCCTCGGGGATTTCATGATCCATTACTTCATCTGTGAAGCATAGTGGGTGTCTTGGCGCCTACGTATTGGGCTATATCACGACGGAGCTCATATGAGCTTTGTCTCATCGTATTCGGCCCGGCCGGGTTTGCTGTATCCGGCGTGACGGTAATCATCCCGAGTCGTTGGGCGCCCACGCGATCTGTAGATCGATCTTGTATGATTTGCCTTATCCTCCAATATATCTTGCAAGTCCGGCACGTTTTCCCGTGCCTTGGTACTTTTTGAGCGGCGTCGGGGCGTGGCTTGAGCGGAGGGCCGAGAGGCTTCTCTGTCGCGGCCACGGGGTGGCCGATCTGCCATGTCGTGCGCTGGTGACGTGGGTGCTTCCTCCTCTGATCGAGGCAACGGCCTGCATTTGGGGTAGCTTTTGGAGGGGCGTTCGAGGTCATACTCTTCGACTGCAAGGACTTCAGTCCATCTGTCAGCTAGCAGGTGTTGGTCAGCTCTAAGCTGTTGCTGCTTTTTCTTGAGGCTGCTTGCCGTGGGCATGAGCCTGTGTTTAAAATGCTCTTGTTCGACGGGGTCCTCTGGCACGACGAATTCGTCGTCGTCGAGGCTTGCCTCGTCTTCGGAGGGGGGCGCATAATTATCGTCCTCTACCTCTCTTTCTGCCGCACTGTCATGCGGACTTGCTTCTCCCTCCTCCTGCGCTGAGTCCTGCTGGAGGGGGTCATCTTCGGCACTGTCCGGGGTATTATTATCTCCCGTGCCGGAATCGTTGTTTTTACTGTGGCGGGATTTAGAGCGACGCTACTGATGTCGGTGCTTGGGTTGTTTCTTGGAGGGGTCATCCTTCGCCGTTCCATCGCCATTCCCATCTTTTGGGATGTCCACCATGTATATGTCATATGACGAGGTGGCCTTCCAGTGCCCCGTGGGCGCTGGCTATTGATCGTCTCCGGCACCGTCGTCCATATCGTCGATGTCTTCGAAGTCGAAGTCGAGCATGTCGGTTAAATCATCGATAGTGGCTACAAAGTGGGTGGTGGGTGGGCATTGAATTTCTTCGTCGTCCGAATCCCAACCTTCCTGACCATAGTTCGGCCAGGGCTTCCCTGACAAAGAGAGAGACTTTAATGACAAAGGGAGGTTCGGAGTCCAGAAAGGAGTCCGGCACCTGGGAGTCACGAGCTTCGTGAAGGACAGGATGGTGTTCGGCTCAATCACCGTGGAGATTGCAGCCCCGGAGGCGGTGTCCAACCAACCGTCCTCGATCGGCGAAACCGGCTCCGGATTAAGGGCCGGAGCGGATACTGGTGCGGCCTCCAGGCCGCTGTTTGGCGGCAGAGCTAGATCGTACCCATCGAGACAGTGCGGTGCGCTCGGCTGTGGTTCGAATCCGTCGAAGATCAAATCTCCGCGGACATCGGCCGTATAGTTCAGGCTTCCAAATCTGAACTGATGGCCAGGGGCGTAGCTTTCAATCTGCTCCAGATGGCCTAGCGAATTGGCCCGCAGCGCAAAGCCGCCGAATACGAAGATCTGTCCGGGGAGAAAAGTCGCACCCTGGACTGCGTCGTTGCTGATGATTGAAGGAGCCATCGGGCCTAAAGATGACGACACAGAGGACTCTCAATGAAAGCACCAATGTCGGTGTAAAAACAGGCGGATCTCGGGTTGGGGGTCCCGAACTGTGCATCTAGGCGGATGGTAACAGGAGACAAGGGATACGATGTTTTTACCCAGGTTCGGGCCCTCTCGATGGAGGTAATACCCTTCTCCTGCTTGATTAATATTGATGATATGGGTAGTACAAGAGTAGATCTACCACGAGATCAGAGAGGCTAAACCCTAGAAGCTAGCCTATGGTATGATTGTTGTTAGATCCCCACGGACTAAAACCCTTCGGTTTATATAGACACCGAATAGGGTTAGGGTTACGCAGAAGTCGGTTACAATGGTAGGAAATCTACATATCCGTATCGCCAAGCTTGCCTTCCACGCCAAGGAAAGTCCTATCCGGACAAGGGACGAAGTCTTCAATCTTGTATCTTCATAGTCTAGGAGTCCGGCCAAAGATGATAGTTCGGCTATCCGGACACCCCCTATTCCAGGACTCCCTCAACCGAGTTCGGGGCGCTATCCACACCTAGGCCGGACAAAGCGGACTCCTCGCTCTAAGCGGCATAAGTCTTTAGGGACTCGAAAACCTCTCGAACAGCGACCAACTCTCGCCCTATCATGACGGTCAGTTTTAGCTTTCTCCACTGAGGTGCTTAACCCAGCTGAAACGGGGCACAATCGCAGTGGTTCTCCCAGCGCTACATTAGCCGATATAACGGAACGTAAGGTACCAAAATATGGGAGCCGGGCAAACCCAACTATTGACCCAAGACATGATTCGGTGCCGATGCATATATTGCTATAAGTTCGGGGTGCCGCACTTGTGAAAGTGTTCGGACTTATCACACCGTATGTTGGGGTACTTAAGCCCCTGGTGTATTTGGCCGTACCAAAGTGTACGGGTGCAACATGTCATTAATGAACATATATAGATAAAAAAGGGAATGCAATAATAGACAAAAGCTACGCATTGTTTATCCGAAAAGGTTGCGGTAAAAGCAGGACGATACAAATAGTGCAATAAGCAAGAGATGGGACTATTTGACATGTCCCCCTCCAGGGATGATATGTGAAACAAGCATACTGCTCCTTATAGAGACCACCTGGACACTCGACGTAGCTTTCTGCCTCCCTGGCTGTTGCATCGTGTGTTCAGAAATTGTACTGCCGGACAGGCCTTCCATAGAGTGGAGTCCTGAAAGTAAGAAAAAGAATGACAAAATCGGGAGCCCCTAGTGCGGTTGAGCCGCATTTTGGGCATGTCATGGTCATGCCCCTCCCCCTATGCCCATGGTATTTCCAGAGCGTAGTTATGTACGCGTAGTACTGGTTTCGCAATTTCGCGAGGGCTGGGGTTGGGGCCGCATTGCTACGCTTGCTTGGAACGTGCCAGGCGGTCTTGTTGTAGGTTACTCCGGGCGTGCTTGACGGTGTCCAGACGTTTAATAGCCGGACTGGAGAATTGCCTTGAGAGGTTGCTTTGTACTTCCTCCGCGAGGGCCGCCGTATGCTCCTCCATTCGGAGAGAGCGTTCAGTGTTTCCATTGACCGTAATGACTCCTCGAGGGCCTGGTATCTTGAGCTTGAGGTATATGTAGTGCAGCACCGCATTGAACTTTGCAAATGCGGTTCGTCCAAGCAGTGCGTGATAGCCACTGCGGAACGGGACTATGTCAAAGATTAACTCCTCGCTTCGGAAATTATCCGGGGATCCGAAGACCACCTCAAGTGTAACTGAGCCTGTACAGTTGGCCTCTACACCTGGTATGACGCCTTTAAAGGTCATCTTTGTGGGTTTAATCCTTGAGGGATCTATGCCCATTTTTTGCACTGTATCCTGATAAAGCAGGTTCAGGCTGCTGCCGCCGTCCATAAGGACTCTAGTGAGGTGAAATCCGTCAATGATTGGGTCTAGAACCAATGCGGTGAATCCGCCATGGCGGATGCTAGTGGGGTGGTCCCTTTGATCAAAAGTGATCGAGCAGGAGGACCATGGGTTGAACTTTGGGGCGACTGGCTCCAACGCATATATGTCTCTGAGTGCACTCTTCCGCTCCCTTTTGGGGATGTGGGTTGCGTATATCATGTTCACCGTCCGCACTTGTGGGGGAAGCCCTTCTGTCCCTATTGTTCGGCAGCCGGGGCTCCTCCTCGTCATCGCTATGCAGCCCCTTGTCTCTGTTTTCGGCACTTAACTTGCCTGCCTGCTTGAACACCCAACAATCCCTGTTGGTGCGATTGGCTAGTTTTTCGGGGGTGCCGTGTATCTGGCACGAGCGATCGAGTATTCGGTCCAAACTGGACGGGCCCGGAGTATTTCTTTTAAATGTCTTTTTCCGCTGACCGGGTTTAGAGCCTCTGAATCCGGCATTAACTGCCGTATCCTCAGCATTGTCGCCGTTAATGCGGCGCTTGTGCTTGTTGCGACGCGACCTGCCATTGCTGTCCTTGGTATCCAAATTACCAGGGCTCTTGGTCGTGTTATTACTACGAGCTAGCCAGCTGTCTTCTCCCGCGCAAAAGCGGGTCATGAGTGTTGTGAGGGCTGCCATGGATTTCGGCTTTTCCTGTCCTAGGTGACGGGCAAGCCACTCGTCACGGATTTTATGTTTGAAGGCTGCAAGGGCCTCTGCGTCCAGACAGTCGACTATTTGATTTTTCTTGGTTAGGAACCGTGTCCAGAATTGTCTGGTCGATTCCTCTGGCTGCTGAATTATGTGGCTTAGGTCATCGGCGTCTGGTGGTCGCACATAGGTGCCCCTGAAATTGTCGAGGAATGCGGCTTCCAGGTCCTCCCAACAACCAATTGATTCTGCTGGCAAGCTGTTAAGCCAATGCCGAGCTGGTCCTTTAAGCTTGAGTGGGAGGTATTTGATGGCGTGTAGATCATCACCGCGGGCCATGTGGATATGAAGGAGATAATCCTCGATCCATACCGCAGGATCTGTTGTGCCATCGTATGATTCGATGTTTACGGGTTTGAAACCCTCGGGGATGTCACACCCTGCATTTTGTAACATTTCATTTGCATTAATAAAGCATGAAAATTTGGACCAACAAAAACTTTTGCATTATTTGGCTTTTATTTGGAGTTGGTTTTCTCTCTGTGACTTTTAAGTGCTCCTTAAAGTCAACAACTCCACCTTATTCTGCCCAATGATCATGCCATGTGTATAGTGCAATATAGTATTTTCTTACAAAAATAATTTGGCCAAATAGTATTTTCAAAAAATTAGTTTTCCAAAAACCCCTGAATTGAGGTTTGCACTACAAGTACTTGATTTGGGGTATGAAAAATATTTCAAAGAGTATATTTGAAACCTATTAGATATAGGACTTCCATAAACCACAAAAATATAATTTTAAAAGTTATTTTCCTATTTTATTTAAAAAGCTTTTTCTTAAGGCCAGAAATGGTCTTTAATAGGGAAAAATTATTTTATTGTTTTAAAAATATTTGACAAAAATCAGGGAAACTCAGTGGGCATATATTTCCCATATATAAGAGTTTCAACACATGGTCATGTTCAAATATTGGTCAAATCCCTCAAAACCCCTTTCTGGATATTTCAACCTTTTCAAATATTTACAAAGGAAATATTCTCCAAAAATTCCAAGGAAAATCCAGCAAGTCACAAATGCAAATTGTGATCACCTTGCAAGGCCCCATGTCAATTAAAGTCATTTTGGTTCACCAAAATGCCCAAAACCCTCTCTGACCAGAATCAAATCTGAACTACTTTGTACTACCAACTTTCTCTCCTTGACCAAACCGAGTGGTGCATCAAGGAGAAGTGATTTACTCAACTAGATCTGCACAAGTCCATTCCTGCCAATTTCTAGGGTTTACAAAAGTTGCATTGGCAACTTTGCCCAAATGAGCTCAAAATGGGTGGAAGGCCCTAATTATATGTGCCATTTCACCCTGTGGAGTCACATGACAAATGGAAATCATCTACTTGCCCAAACCAGCATCAGACACCTTCTGCCACTTTACCAAAATCCTATTTTTGGCCTCTCCCACTAATCTCCTTGAGCCCTGCTTTTTACCACAACCCCTCCTAGTTCCCCTCTATCACCTAGATGCTTTCCTGCCCGAGGAAGCAATGATGAAGGGAGGGGGAACCCCATTTTTCTTCTCTAGACAGCAGATTCCCCCCTCTCTCTCAGCCTCCTTCTCTCCCCTCAGCTTTCCAGAGCATCCAAGGCTCTCTCTCCAGCTTTTGCCCATGCCCCCTCCAGCTGCCAGACACAAGTGGGCGCGCGCGGACGCGGGAAAACCGCGGATGCCGGCCAAAGTCGCGCTCTGGAGCGCCTGGCAGGGCACCCGACCGTTGACGCCGCGTCCCCCGACCACCTCGAGCCTCCCCCGCGCGCCAGTCGATGCCCCTCGACGTCCGCTCCACGCCAGCAGGCCGCCCACTTGCCCCCGTGCCCTCCTCTCTCTCCTGCAGCTCGCGCCAGAGCGCCGCCACGCTCGGCCAATGCTCGCGCCACTCCTGTGGCCCGCGTGCAGCTCGTCCCGCTCCTCCTCTCTCTCCCTGGCACCCTACACCACTCCCACAAACACCCCCGAGCCCTCCATTCCCTCTCTAACGGCCACCCGAGCCGATCCCGCGGGAACCCGTAGGCCCCGCCTACGGTGGACCTCGGCAAGCCTATAAAAGGCGACCCCGAGCCTCTCTCTCGCTCCCTGTCGCTCCCCTACACCCCTTATCTACCTCCCGATCCATCCATTCAACCCTAGAGAGGCCCGAGCTCGAGATCGAGCTCGAGCTCCGCCGCCTCGGGTCGTCGACGTCCACGCGGTACAGGCCTCCTCCGCCCCTGTTCTCTCTCGATCTGGAACCACAAGGCGTCGCTGATCCTTTCCCCTCTCTTCCCCGCTCTTTTTGCAGCCAGGAACGGCCGGAACCATCGACGCCCGAAGCACCTCCGCCGTGTGACCTCGTCGCCGGTGAACCAGGCTGCTCCGGCGACCATCTCCACCACCACCCGAACGGCGACATCCCCCCGAGTCCAACGGTACCACCCACGCATCCCCCCGTGCCCTATATCGCCGCCGGCGAGCTCGCCGTTGCCTCTGGACGGAGGTAGACGATGACGGCCGTGGGCCCTGTCCGTCAGCCTCACGCCCTGACGGGTGGGACCCACCCGTCAGGTTTAAAAACGCACGCGTGCGCACCGGTTCGCCCGTCGGCTAAAGGCGTACTCCGCCTTTACGCCATCGACGTGGCGGCCTCATGAGCGATTTCCCCCACAGGCCTGCAGCCTTTGTGGCCTTTACGGCGATGTACAGTGCCATTTTTCCTTTTTCTTTTCTGTTAAACTTACAAAAATTCCTCTGGTCTAAATATTAATCCAAATGAAATAATTCCAGTTCCTAAATTCTTGTAAAAATCCCACCTATTTAATGGTGCAACTTTCATTCAAATCCCACGACCTTTTCTTCACTGTGAATATTTAAATGTGATTTTAAGCATTTAAATATACCTTTGTAAATCCATTCCTCCTGTTATGCCACTCCATATCCAAAACTAAGAATTTTCCCCTTCCTAGTTTTCCTCCTAGTATTTTACAAAAATAAGTTGACATTTTTCTGAGCACTTTGACTTTTGTGTTTTTATTATTGTCTTATTTTTCCGTTATTTTCTTGCGACGTTTAGATCCCGTATTTGAGAAGTAGCTGAACAAGAAGGAGGAGAAGGTTTTGAAGACCTCGAAGAACAAGCCAATCAAGGCAAGCAGCCCTTTGACCATGACACCCCTCTTGTTCATCGGTACCCTTTTTTTGATTGCATGATGATGAAATTTGACGGTGGTAAACTTGTGGTGAACCACCCATGCTGCATACCCCTACTCATGACCTTACCTTGTTCATGATTGCATTGTCAAGAAACTAGTTGATGCATAATGATGCATGTGTACCATGAACTCTTCGTGGTTACAATCTTTCGAAAACCCCATCGGGTGCCCCTAATGCCCTTGGGAGATGTTGAACTAAAGTCACCACTTGAGGAAGAAGTGGTGTACCGAAGAAAGCTTTTGGAGTGTGTGTGTGTGTGTGTAAAATGATGGATTAGATTTATGTGTGATTACCGTCCCAACCAAATATGTGCAACCACTCTATCCCTTTATGGGATGGGGCGTTATTGATTACTTAGGCTGATACTAGCATGGTTCCCACATTACTAGTGACGGGGGTGACTTGAGGTCACTCTCGGGATGGGGTCGTGCTTGGGTAGGCGGCCATGACTGTTTTCACAGGGCACCGGACACACCGTTGGTCCCTTCGTGTATGCGTAATAATGTGAAAAGGGCAGAGTCCCACGATCTTTTTCTTATACACGAGGGTCGTGTATCAACGAGTGGACCCTATGTTAGTATCGTCTAGGGAAAGGTAATGATCGGGTGCTTCCCCCGAGTACTTGAGGTACTGCAGGATCGTGGATGACACGAAAGCTTCCCTGATCTTATGGGTAAAGTGCGAAACCTCTGCAGAGTGTCAAACTATTCGAATAGCCGTGTCCACGGTCATGGACAGTTGGGAGGTGCTACTTAAAGTATGTCCAGAAATTTACAACCTCGGTGCATGTGTGTGTGGGAAAGAGAACTATTTGTGTCAAGGTGGTGACTTGACATGTTGAAAGACATGGCATTGATTCAAATTCTATTTATGTTGATATATGTAACCTGTTCTCAAGGTTACCCATGTTCATTGATGCATATCTCACAAGTTGAAGGGACATCTCAACTAGCTTGAAGCTAGGTTGCTTACTTGTTGTATAGTTGCATTGTTTCTTGAACCAAATCATGGGTTGCTTGCGATTACATTCAAAGTACTCATTGTCTTGCCACTGGTTATTTAATTGACCAGGCATGGAGGAGCAGGAGTTCGAGGAAGAGTTCTTTGGTGACGAACACGCGAACTAGGACGCTTCCAAGTCAGAATGCCTATAGGGTTAAGGCAGATGGCATGGGTTCTACTTATCAACGAAGATTTCCGCTTCTTAAGTTTATTTGGTATTCAGCCCTCGTGGCTTTATCTATGTAAGACTTGACCATAATGGTCAGAATTTGTGTAAGACGGTATGCATGGATGTAAGACTATTGCTATTCAGCTTCTGTGTGTTCAGTGAGCATTGATCTCTGGGATCACTGTACACGTGCATTCGGTGATCATGACTTATGAGTCGGGGTCCCCACAGGGGATTTGATGATCCATTACTTCATCTGTGAAGCATAGTGGGTGTGCGTCGCCTCTGTACTGGGCTATACCACGACGTAGCTCAAACGAGCTTTGTCTACTTTGTTCGGCCCGGCCGGATTTACCATATCCGGCATGACGGTTATCGTCACGTGTTGTGGGGCTCCCACGCGATCCATAGATCGATCTTGTTTGCCTTGCCTTGTCCTCCAATATATCTCGCAGGGCTGGCGCATTTCCTCGTGCCTTGGTGTTCTTTGAGCGACGCCGGGGTGCGGCTTGAGTGGAGGGCCGAGAGGCCTCTCTGTCACGGCCACGAGGTGGCCGGTCGGCTGCATCATGCGCTGGTGATGTAGGCCTAGGTGCTTCCTCCTCTAATCGTGGTAGCAGCCTGCATTTTGGGTAGCTCTTGGAGGGGTGTTCGAGTTCGTACTCTTCGGCCACAAGGACTTCAGTCCATCTATCGTCTAGCAAGTCTTGGTCATCTCTAAGCTGTTGCTGTTTTTTCTTGAGGCTGCTCGCCGTGGCCATAAGCCTGCGTTTGAAACGCTCTTGTTCGACGGGATCCTCAAGCACGACAAATTAAATGCGTCGTCGAGGCTTGCCTCATCTTCGGAGGGAGGCATGTAATTATCGTCCTCTACCTCTCTGCCTGCCGCTCTCTCATGAGGGCTGGTTTCTCCATCCTCCTGCGCTGAATCCTCTTTGGAGGGGTTGTCTTCGGCACCGTCCGAGGTGTTATTGTCTCCGTGCGGAATCACCGTTTTGCTTTGGCGGGATTTAGAGCGGCGCCACGACGCCGGGCGCTTAGGCTGCTTCTTGGAGGGGTCATCCTCCGTTGTTCCATCGCCGTTCCCTTCTTTTGGGGTGTCCACCATGTATACGTCATACGAAGAGGTGGCCTTCCAGTGCCCTGTAGGCGCTGGTTCTTGGTCGTCTCCTGCATCGGCATCCATACCGTCGATGTCATCGGAGTCGAAGTCGAACATGTCAGTTAAATCATCGACAGTGGCTACGAAGTGGGTGGTGGGTGGGCTTTGAATTTTTTCATCGTCCGCATCCCAACCTTGCTGACCATAATCCGGCCAGGGCTCTCCTGATAAAGAGAGAGACTTTAGTGAATTCAGAATGTCGCCAAGGGCGAAGTCTTTGAAAAGATGTCCGCGGTGGTGAACTCCATGATCGGCGCCCAATCGGATTCGATTGGCAGGGGCGCGGAAGGTTCGGAGTCCGGAGGGGAGTCCGGCACCTTGGAGTCACAAGCTTCGCAAAGGACAAATCTAGTGTTCGGCTCGATCGCCGTAGAGATTGCAGCCCCCGAGGCAGTGTCCAGCCACCCGTCCTTGATTGGCGCAGTCGGCTCCGAGCTGAGGGTCAGAGCGGACAGGGGTGCGGCCTCTAGGGCACTGTTCGGCGGCAGAGCTAGATCATGCCCATTGTAACAGTGTGGCGCGCTCAGCTGCGGCTCGAACCCGTCGAAGATCAAGTCTCCGCGGACGTCAGTCGTGTAGTTCAAACTTCCAAATCTGACCTGATGGCCAGGGTCATAGCTTTCGATCTGCTCCAGATGGCCAAGCGAATTGGCCCGCAGTGCAAAGCCGCCGAATACAAAGATCTGTCCGGGGAGAAAAGTCTCACCCTAGACTGCATCATTGTTGATGATCGGAGGATCCATCGGGCCTAAATATGATGACACAGAGGAAATCTCAATGAAAGCACCAATGTCGGTGTCAAAACCGGCGGATCTCGGGTAGGGGGTCCCGAACTGTGCGTCTAGGCGGATGGTAACAGGAGACAAGGGACACGATGTTTTTACCCAGGTTCGGGCCCTCTCGATGGAGGTAAAACCCTACTCCTCCTCGATTAATATTGATGATATGGGTAGTACAAGAGTAGATCTACCACGAGATCAGAGAGGCTAAACCCTAGAAGCTAGCCTATGGTATGATTGTTGTTCGTCCTTGATACGTCTCCAACGTATCTATAATTTTTTGTTGCTCCATGCTACTTTATCTACTGTTTTGGACTATATTGGGCTTTATTTTCCACTTTTATATTACTTTTGGGACTAACCTATTAACCGGAGGCCCAACCCAGAATTGCTTTTTTTGCCTATTTCAATGTTCCGAAGAAACGGAATATCAAACGGAGTCCAAACGGAATGAAACCTTCGGGAACGTGATCTTCTCACCGAACGTGATCCAGGAGACTTGGACCCTACTCCAAGAAGTGCCAGAGGCGGTCACGAGGGTGGAGGCCGCCCCCCCTGGGCGCGCCCCCCTACCTCGTGGGCCCCCTGATGCTCCACAGACATACTCCTTCCTCCTATATATACCTACGTACCCCCAACAAATCAGAAGTGGAGCCAAAAACCTAATTCTACCGCCGTACCTTCCTGTATCCACGAGATCCCATCTTGGGGCCTGTTCCGGAGCTCCGCCGGAGGGGGCATCCACCACGGAGGGCTTCTACATCAGTACCATAGCCCCTCCGATGAAGTGTGAGTAGTTTAATTCAGACCTTCGGGTCCATAGCTAGTAGCTAGATGGCTTCTTCTCTCTTTTTGGATCTCAATACAATGTTCTCCCCCTCTCTCGTGGAGATCTATTCGATGTAATCTTCTTTTTGCGGTGTGTTTGTTGAG
This sequence comes from Aegilops bicornis, assembly GCA_021605145.1. Taxonomy (NCBI): domain Eukaryota; kingdom Viridiplantae; phylum Streptophyta; class Magnoliopsida; order Poales; family Poaceae; genus Aegilops; species Aegilops bicornis. The sequence goes on along the minus strand of CM038671.1, from coordinate 778,830,307 downwards.
ACGGATGAATTATGGGTTTATGATCTAGCTTATCTATGGAAACTATTTGATTCTTCTCTGAATTCCTTTATGAATGATTGAGTTATCTTTGCAAGTCTCTTCGAATTATCCGTTTGGTTTGGCCAACTAGATTGGTAGTTCTTGCAATGGGAGAAGTGCTTAGCTTTGGGTTCAATCTTGCGGTGTCCTTACCTAGTGACAGAAAGGGTTGCAAGGCACTTATTGTATTGTTGCCATCGAGGATAACTTGATGGGGTATTTATCATATTGCATGAATTTATTCCTCTACATCATGTCATCTTGCTTAAGGCGTTACTCTGTTTTTAACTTAATACTCTAGATGCATGCTGGATAGCGGTCGATGAGTGGAGTAATAGTAGTAGATGCAGAATCGTTTCGGTCTACTTGGCTCGGACGTGATGCCTATATACATGATCATACCTACATAACCTCATAACTATGCTCAATTATGTCAATTGCTCAACAGTAATTTGTTCACCCACCGTATTATATCTATGCTCTGGAGAGAAGCCACTAGTAAAACCTATGGCCCCCCAGGTCTATTCTCGTCATATCAATCTCCATCACTTTATTTACTTGCTTTGTTTTTACTTTGCTTTTACTTTTCACTTTGCATCTTTATACCAAAAATAACAAAAATATTATCTCTATCAGATCTCACTCTTGTAAGTGACCATGAAGGGATTGACAACCCCTAATCGCGTTGGTTGCGAGTAGCAATCATTTTGTGCAATTACGAGGGGACTTGCGCGTGGCCTCCTACTGGATTGATACCTTGGTTCTCAAAAACTGAGGGAAATACTTACGCTACTGTGTTGCATCATCCCCTCCTCTTCGGGGAAAACCAACGCAAGCTCAAGACGTAGCAAGAAGGATTTCTGGCGCCGTTGCCGGGGAGGTCTACGCAAAAGTCAACATACCAAGTACCCATCACAATCCCTATCTCTCGCATTACATTATTTGCCATTTGCCTCTCGTTTTCCTCTCCCCCTCTTCACCCTTGCCGTTTTATTTGCCCTCTCTTTCCCAATCTCCTCCTCAATTTCCGTTGCCTTTTCCTTTGCCTTTTGTTTGCCCGTGTGTTAGTTTGCTTGTTCGTCGCAATGGCTCAAGATGCTACCAAATTGTGTGACTTCACCAAAACCAATAATAATGATTTCCTTAGCACTCTGATTGCTCCTATTGCCAATACTGAATCTTGTGAAATCAATACTGCTTTGTTGAATCTTGTTATGAAAGATCAAATCGCCGGCCTTCCTAGTGAAGATGCCGCTACTCATCAGAATAGCTTCGTTGATCTATGTGATATGCAAAAGAAAAAATATGTCGATAATGATGTCGTTAAATTGAAGCTATTTCCTTTTTCGCTTAGAGACCATGCTAAAGCGTGGTTTTCATCTTTGCCTAAAAATAGTATTGATTCTTGGAACAAGTGCAAAGGTGCTTTTATCTCTAAGTATTTTCCTCCCGCTAAGATTATCTCTCTTAGGAACGATATTATGAATTTTAAGCAACTTGATCATGAACATGTTGCACAAGCTTGGGAGAGAATGAAATTAATGATACGTAATTGTCCTACTCATGGTTTGAACTTATGGATGATTATACAAAAAATTATGCTGGATTGAATTTTGCTTCTAGAAATCTTTTAGATTCGGCCGCGGGAGGCACTTTTATGGAAATCACTTTAGGAGATGCTACTAAACTCCTAGATAATATTATGGTTAATTATTCTCAATGGCATATTGAAAGATCTACTAATAAAAAAGTGCATGCGGTAGAAGAAATCAATGTTTTGAGTGGAAAGATGGATGAACTTATGAAATTATTTACTAAGAGTGTTTCTTCTGATCCTAATGATATGCCTTTGTCTACTTTGATTGAGAATAATAATGAATCTGTGGATGTGAATTTTGTTGGTAGGAATAATTTTGGTAACAACGCGTATAAAGGGAATTTTAATCCTAGGCCTTATCCTAGTAATCCTTCTAATAATTATGGAAATTCCTACAATAACTCTTATGGGAATTTTAATAAGATGCCTTCTGAATTTGAGAGTAGTGTTAAAGAGTTTATGAGTTCACAAAAGAATTTTAATGCTTTGCTTGAAGAGAAATTGCTTAAAGTTGATGATTTGGCTAGGAACGTTGATAGAATTTCTCTTGAGGTTGATTCTTTAAAGCTTCGATCCATTCCTCCTAAGCATGATATCAATGAGTCTCTCAAAGCTATGAGAATTTCCATTGATGAGTGCAAAGAAAGAACCGCTAGGATGCGTGCTTCCAAAGATGCCTTTATTAAAGTGTGTTCTTCTAATTCCTATGAAAATCAAGATGAAGATCTGAAAGTTATAGATGTGTCCCCTATTAAATCTTTGATTTGCAATGTGAATCTTGATGAAACTGATTATGATCTTCCTTTACCTAGAAGGCGTTCTTAGAATTCTGAGTTTTTTGATCTTGATGATGAAATTGATAAAAGTGGGATTGAAAGAAATAAAAATCGAGATATTGCTAAACCCACTATTTTGGATCTCAACGAATCTAATTATGAAAATTGCTCTTGAATTGATTGTATTTCCTTGTTGCAATCCGTGCTAAACTCTCCTCATGCTTATAGTCAAAATAAGGCTTTTACCGAACACATTGTTGATGCCTTGATGCAATCTTATGAAGAAAAGCTTGAGTTGAAAGTTTCTATCCCTAGGAAACTCCATGATGAGTGGGAACCTACTATCAAAATTAAAATTAAAAATTATGAGTTTCATGCTTTGTGTGATTTGGGTGCTAGTGTCTCTACTATTCCCAAAACTTTATGTGATTTGCTAGATTTCCGTGATTTTGATGATTGCTCTCTAAACTTGCATCTTATGGATTCCACTATTAAAAAGCCTATGGGAAGAATTAATGATGTTCTTATTGTTGCAAATAGGAATTATGTGCCCGTAGATTTTATCATTCTTGATATAGATTGCAATCCTTCATGTCCTATTATTCTTGGTAGACCTTTCCTTAGAACGATTAATTGGTGCAATTATTGATATGAAGGAAGGAAATATTAGATTCCAATTCCCTTTAAAGAAGGGAATGGAACACTTCCCTAGAAAGAAAATAAAATTACCATATGAATCTATCATGAGAGCCACTTATGGATTGCCCACCAAAGATGGCAATACCTAGATCTATCCTTGCTTTTATGCCTAGCTAGGGGCGTTAAACGATAGCGCTTGTTGGGAGGCAACCCAATTTTATTTTTAGTTTTTAGTTTTTGCTTCTGTTTAGGAATAAATAATCCATCTAGCCTCTGTTTAGATGTGGTTTTATATTTTAATTAGCGTTTGTGCCAAGTTAAACCTATTAGATCTTCTTGGGAGATAGTTATTTGATCTTGCTGTAATTTCCAGAATCTTTGCGCTCAGTTCCCGAATTGTTAACAATCACAATAATGTGATAAAATAGTGATTCCAATTGCTTCTGATCAATAAACAAATTTTCCAGGTCGTCTAATTTTGGTAGAATTATTTGGATTCCAGAAGTTTGCGTTAGTTACAGATTACTACAGACTGTTCTGTTTTTGACAGATTCTGTTTTGCGTGTGTTGTTTGCTTATTTTGATGAATCTATGGCTAGTAAAATAGTTTATAATCCATATAGAAGTTGGAATACAGTAGATTTAACACCAATATAAATAAATAATGAGTTCATTACAGTACCTTAAAGTAGTCTTTTGTTTTCTTTCTCTAGCAGAGCTCACGAGATTTCTATTGAGTTTTGTGTTGTGAAGTTTTCAAGTTTTGGGTGAATTCTTTTGATGGATTATGGAAAAAGGAGTGGCAAGAGCCTAAGATTGGAGATGCCCATGGCACCCCCAAGATAATCCAAGGACACCAAAAATTCAAAGCTTGGGGATGCCCTGGAAGGCATCCCCTCTTTCGTCCACTTCCATCGGTAATTTACTTGGAGCTATATTTTTATTCACCAACATGATTTGTGTTTTGCTTGGAGCGTCTTGTATTATTTGCGTCTTTGCTTGTTAGTTTACCACAATCATCCTTGCTGTACACACCTTTTGTGAGAGCCATACATGATTTGGAATTTGTTAGAATACTCTATGTGCTTCACTTATATCTTTTGAGCTTGATAATTTTGCTCGTAGTGCTTCACTTATATCTTTTGAGCTTGATAGTTTTGCTCTATTACTTCACTTAGATCTTTTAGAGCATGGTGGTGGATTTGTTTTAAAGAAACTTGATCTCTCATGCTTCACTTAGATCATTTTGAGAGTCGTTAGTAGCATGGTAATTTGCTCAATGTTAATATACTTGGTGTTCGAGATATGTGAAACTTTCTTTTGAGTGAATTGAATACTAAGATAAATTTAATGCTTAATAATTGTTTTGAGATATGGAGGTAATAATATCAAAGTCATGCTAGTTGATAATTGTGAATTTGAGAAATACTTGTGTTGAAGTTTGCAAGTACCGTAGCATGCATGTATGGATAAAGTTGTGTAACAAATTTGAAGCATGAAGTGTACCTGGCTTGTGCATCCTTATGAGTGGCGGTCGGGGATGAGCGATGGTCTTTTCCTACCAATCTATCCCCCTAGGAGCATTGTGCGTAGTACTTGATTTTTTATGGCTTCTAAATTTTTGCAATAAGTATATGATTTCTTTTGACTAATGTTGAGCCCATGGATTATACGCACTTTTATCTTTCCGCACTTGCTAGCCTCTTCAGTACCGTGCATTGCCCTTTCTCACCTTGAGAGTTGGTGCAAACTTCGCCGGTGCATCCAAACCCCGTGATATGATACGCTCTTTCACACATAAACCTCCTTATATCTTCCTCACAACAGCCACCATACCTACCTATCATGGCATTTCCATAGCCATTCCAAGATATATTGCCATGCAACTTCCATCATCATTATTATGAAATACATTACTTTGTTATATTGCCATTGCATGATCATGTAGCTGACATCGTATTTGTGGCAAAGCCACCATGCATTATTTTCCATACATGTCACTCTTGATTCATTGCACCATCCCGCACATCACGGAGGCATTCATATAGGGTCATATTTTGTTCTAAGTTTCGAGTTGTAATTGTTTAGTTGTAATAGAAATAAAAGTGTGATGATCATCATTATTAGAGCACTAGTCATCAACCCGTGCTCCTGCACGGGCTAGTACTATATGATAGAAAATTTGTAGTATCATCCTTCTTTTCAATAGTAAAAATATATGGTAATTTGTAGATAAAGGTTACACGAATGGAAAAAAAATTGGTTACACTTTATGAAATAATTATAAAGATATAAGCTAAAGAATTCGTTGAACTACGTGTTTTCCTATAATATAGTAATATTTGTCTTCCATTGTAATTTCCCATTTTGGAAATACAACCATCGTCAGTTTGAGAATGTCACGGGTTTGAACTAAAATGGGATTATCCATGCATGTTATGTGGAAATATCGACCAAAAACTTTATGCATCTCCGACAACTCTACACATTCTTGGTATTAGGATTTGGGAAATCCACACGTGGTGGCGATGTACTTCCATGCTTGATCGTCCACAAAATGGTACATATAATTTCACTAATCATCCTTTTCCACTAAATAACAATTATTAATACAAAAGAGTGCTTAAGTTCTTGACAATGGTGATTATAAGGAGAAGTGTTGTTGACATGCTGTATGTTGGTTTCAACTTTGACAGCCCATAATTTAATGTAGATTTCTTGTGCTTTGGCAAAAAGAAGAGTTTTAGAAATATTGGAATCAGAAATAACATGAGTACGTTAATTAGAAGGGATACATTTGGTACAATTTTAGTTGCACCATGCTAGAAATTAATTGTTTAGCATTAAATAGTACCACCTCCGTTCAAATAAGTATCTACTACTTATATTGGAACGGAGGGAGTAGTAGGGAAGACACACAACATCATGGATTTTCTTCAAGGTGTGTCATGCTTAGCTTAGTATGATATATGTATGCTTTGAAACGTACTATAATTTTGTTAAAAGGTAATGACTATAGTTATTTCCAAACAAAACTTGTCGAGACTAAGGATTTCAACATGACCCGGCGTTATTGCATCAAGGTTGTGAATGTGGAGTTCGTCTGCCAAGCTAAGCTTTAGCTCACCTGAATATTTTTCATCCCCGCAAAAAACAAACCTGAATCTTTTTCATGCCCTCTGTAGCTTTGACTGTTTGACTGCATCATCATGGAGATAATAATGGAAGTGTTTTAGAAAAGTACTAACTATCTCATTGCCTTCTTGCAAAGTAGAGGAGTCTAATTTCAGAAAAAGAGTTCTTTTATCCAACCCGGGGAATCCGCCTGATTGATTGTATCTTGCTCAAGAATCTGTCTCTGCTGCCAAAATGTGACCTTAGGATGCCTCCACGGCCGCGTATGAAGTTTCTGCCATGCTCGAGAGGATGACAACGAAGACAGCATGCCACCACGCCTACGCAAGGTCAAAGCCTTCCGTCTGCACGTGAACTTGCTGCCATGTGCCTTCTACAATATATGTGCATCTGTATAGCTGATGGGGTGATCCATTGAGCTTCTATTTAACCACTGCTGAATAATCTGGGATCCAACACTCTTACAGCAGCATGCTCGAGGCAAGTTTGTATCATGTTGGTGCGTAGATGCTGTACACGATTATAAGTACATATGATGATAATCCTTCCCAAGTATTTTCATGTTAGAAATAAATAGTCAATGCATTTTATTGGTGCTTGTAGATCAATACGTACCATATACCATTATTATATCTCGACCTGATGATCATAACCTTGGACTTTAACTCGTATCTCAGGTAGTACAATAAAATTCTTTGCTCCGGCCAGTATTTCATCAGGCATCTAGTGAACGGATTAGACAGGGGACTTATAAAGCAGCAAGATTATCTAAAAACTTGAATGCTGCAAAATTGAAAAGTGGATCATGAATCCAGCAATAGAGATATCTATGACACACCCAATGAAGACACACTTGATGTACATGCTATGGTTATTACAACATCAAAGATCTGGCTACAACAAAAGTTGATGTGGCCACTACCAGAAGAATCAGCTGAGGAGGTAGCATGTCAACTTGGACTCGTGTCAACGTCGATCACCACAGCACATCTAGTCATAGAGCTTATGAACCCAAGATCTACTTTCATTGTTGATCGTTGGGTCCAGGAGGAGCCTTGACATATGCTGATACCAACAAATGCAGGTGAATGCTTGACTTGAAAGCGGCGAGTCAGGGATATACTACTGAGGAAACCAAGAGAGAGTAGGAGGGCTGCGGCATGCATGTAAGTTGATCCCAAATTTCTTCCAATATAGAGCACTATAGGAGACAAATCTGCACGTTCAAACCGAGGGGGAGCAGTTACTTGAGATATATGTGAACAACATCAGCAGACTTGGATGATGTTATAATCAGAGGAAGACGATATGGACTTTGTATGTTATTTGTTCCTACTACCATTCTTGCGGAGGCTCAATCAGGTGGTCGATTGATTCAGCAGCAACATAGGAGATTGAAAGAGGAAGACGTGGTGGACTCTGTATGTTATTTGTTTTAGAATTCGGCACGTTTCCTGCTAGTAATTATGTACGTGTTGGTTGGAGAAGGGAAGAGTAAGGCGATATGGACTCTGTATTTGTTTTTTTTTTTTCATGGAGAGTTATGTACGTGCAATGCTATGATGGAGGATTTTTTTGTGTCCCTCAAGAATAAAAGATTTTTTACATGGTTTGTTAGGAGGGTATACTTTTTTGGAAGAATTATGTAAGTGTTTCTTGTTGATAATTCTGTACGTGGTTTGCTAGGGTGGGTGATTTTTTTTCTACTCGTCATTACGTACGTGTAGGTTGGGTTAGACTCTTTTTGTTTGGACAGTATATATTTCTTTTTTGAGAATCATGTACGTGTCTTTTGGAGGATTTAGTACGTGGTTTGTTGGGTGTTTTTTGAGCTAGTCAATACGTACGTGTAGGTTGGGTCAGATTGAGTCTTTTTCCGGCAAGAGTAATGTAACATAAATCGTAAGGTCAAGATAAATCAGTTACATAGATTGAATGGTTAAGATATTCTTAATGGTGTGGATTAACGTGGGAGTTCGTCTGATGCTTCCAATTAGTAAATATAAGATTGTCCCAAGTGAGGAAAGGATGATGGAGACTATGGTTCCCCCATAAGTCGGGATAAGACTCCGGACGAAAAAAAAGAGGCCATAAAAAAAGAGAGAGAAAAGGCCCAAACAAAAAAAATATAATTAAAAAAAAGAGAAAAAGAGAGAAGGGACAATGCTACTATCTTTTTACCACACTTGTGCTTCAAAGTAGCACCTTGTTCTTCATGTAGTGAGTCTCATATATTGTGCTTCAAAGTAGCACCTTGTTCTTCATGTAGTGAGTCTCATATATTGTGCTTCAAAGTAGCACCTTGTTCTTCATGTAGTGAGTCTCATATATTGTGCTTCAAAGTAGCACTAAGATCATCATAATAGAGAGTCTCTCATTTTGTCACTTTCATATACTAGTGGGAATTTTCATTATAGAACTTGGCTTGTATATTCCAATGATGGGATTCCTCAAAGTGCCCTAGGTCTTCGTGAGCAAGCAAGTTGGATGCACACCCACTTAGTTTCTTTTGTAGAGCTTTCATATACTTATAGCTCTAGTGCATCCGTTGCATGGCAATCCCTACTCCTCATGTTGACATCAATTGATGGGCATCTCCATAGCCCGTTGATTATCCTCGTCGATATGAGATTTTCTCCTTTTTTGTCTTCTCACACAATCCCATCATCATATTTCTATTCCACCCATAGTGCTATAGCCATGGCTCGCGCTCATGTATTGCATAAAGGTTGAAAGAGTTTGAGATTATTTGAGTATGAAACAATTGCTTGGCTTGTCATCGGGGATATAGAACTTGGGAACATCTTTGTGTGACGAAAATGAAGCATAGCCTAACCATATGATTTTGTAGGGATGAGATTTCTTTGGCTATGTTATTTTGAGATGACATAATTACTTTGATTAGTATGCTTGAAGTATTATTATTTTTATGTCAGTATGAACTTTTGTCTTAAATCTTTCGGATCTGAATATTCATATCACAAGTAAGAATATTTATATTGAAATTATGCCAAAGTACCACTCCGCATCAAAAATTCTCTTTTTATCATTTACCTACTCGAGGACGAGCAGGAATTAAGCTTGGGGATGCCTGATACGTCTCCAACGTATCTATAATTTTTGATTGCTCCATGCTACTTTATCTACTGTTTTGGACTATATTAGGCTTTATTTTCCACTTTTATATTACTTTTGGGACTAACCAATTAACCGGAGGCCCAGCCCAGAATTGCTGTTTTTTTTTTGCCTATTTCAGTGTTTCGAAGAAACGGAATACACTGAGTGCAAACGGAATGAAACCTTCGGGAACATGATCTTCTCACCGAACGTGATCCAGGAGACTTGGACCCTACTCCAAGAAGTGGCAGAGGCGGTCACGAGGGTGGAGGGCGCGCCCCCCTGGGCGCGCCCCCTACCTTGTGGGACCCCTGACGCTCCACCGGCGTACTCCTTCCTCCTATATATACCTACGTACCCCCAAGAGATCAGAAGAGGAGCCAAAAACCTAATTCCACCGCCGTACCTTCCTGTATCCACGAGATCCCATCTTGGGGCCTGTTCCGGAGCTCCGCCAGAGGGGGCATCCACCACGGAGGGCTTCTACATCAACACCATAGCCCCTCCGATGAAGTGTGAGTAGTTTACTTCAGACCTTCGGGTCCATAGCTAGTAGCTAGATGGCTTCTTCTCTCTTTTTGGATCTCAATACATTGTTCTCCCCCTCTCTCGTGGAGATCTATTCGATGTAATCTTCTTTTTGCGGTGTGTTTGTTGAGACCAATGAATTGTGGGTTTATGATCTAGCTTATCTATGGAAGCTATTTGATTCTTCTCTGAATTCCTTTATGAATGATTGAGTTATCTTTGCAAGTCTCTTCGAATTATCCGTTTGGTTTGGCCAACTAGATTGGTAGTTCTTGCAATGGGAGAAGTGCTTAGCTTTGGGTTCAATCTTGCGGTGTCCTTACCTAGTGACAGAAAGGGTTGCAAGGCACGTATTGTATTGTTGCCATCGAGGATAACTTGATGGGGTATTTATCATATTGCATGAATTTATTCCTCTACATCATGTCATCTTGCTTAAGGCGTTACTCTGTTTTTAACTTAATACTCTAGATGCATGCTGGATAGCGGTCGATGAGTGGAGTAATAGTAGTAGATGCATAATCGCTTTGCCTACTTGTCTCGGACGTGATGCCTATATACATGATCATACCTAGATAACCTCATAACTATGCTCAATTCATCAATTGCTCAACAGTAATTTGTTCACCCACCGTAGAATATCTATGCTCTTGAGAGAAGCCACTAGTAAAACCTATGGCCCCCGGGTCTATTCTCGTCATATCAATCTCCATCACTTTATTTACTTGCTTTGTTTTTACTTTCCTTTTAATTTTCACTTTGCATCTTTATACCAAAAATAACAAAAATATTATCTCTATCAGATCTCACTCTCGTAAGTGACCGTGAAGGGATTGACAACCCCTAATCGCGTTGGTTGTGAGTAGCTATCGTTTTGTGCAGGTACGAGGGACTTGCGCGTGGCCTCCTACTGGATTGATACCTTGGGTCTCAAAAACTGAGGGAAATACTTACGCTACTGTGCCGCATCATCCCCTCCTCTTCGGGGAAAACCAACGCAAGCTCAAGACATAGCAGTCCTACGGACTAAAACCCTCCGGTTTATATAGACACCGGAGAGGGTTAGGGTTACATAGAGTCAGTTACAAATGGGAGGAGATCTACATATCCTTATCGCCAAGCTTGCCTTCCACGCAAAGGAAAGTCCCATCCGGACACAGGATGAAGTATTCAATCTTGTATCTTCATAGTCCAGGAGTCCAGCCAAAGGTTATAGTCCGGCCATCCGGACACCCCCTAATCTAGGACTCCCTCACATGGACTTCAAGAAATGCCTATGGAAAAATCCTTCAAATATAACTCAATGCAACCATTAGTCCATAGAGAGTGTCATCAATTACCAAAACCACACATGGGGGCACCGCATGTCCTTTCACGGATCCACCTTAAGTCCCGGATCTAGGGCCCTTCCAGGGTCCTCTGGTTGCGGGAAGGGCTGAAGATTCCTTCTATGACCCTCCTTAAATCCTGCCCAGAAGCATTGATGCAAGTAATCTTAGCAAAAGAACGCTAGAGCAAAGCGGGGAAAAAAGAATGGCAACTTACCCACGCTGGGGGGTTGTACATGGAGAATCCTTCCCGCGTTTTTATGTGAAGGAATTCCTCCTCTTCCCCTTTGTACAGATCGGACAATATCCTTGCCAGAGCGGCAGCGGAGTCCGGACCTTTGCGGCCGCAGCGAGAGGTGTCGTCTTCCCCGTTGAAATGCCACATGGGCTTCCCCCGATATTGGAGCGGTTGCACTCCCCGTCTTATGCATATCGCCATAACCTCAACTATCGTCAGTCCGGATTTGGCCAGTAACTTTATCCTGTTCATCAGGAGGAATATTTCCCTTGTGTCCTCTTCTTGAGGGCCCCGGGGGCGCCAGCTTAGGCGTGCCCTCGGGTGGGCGTTGCTGAACTCGCGGAGACCTGTCGGACTGGATCCGGAAGGGGGACGTCGTTTATATAGAACCACTCTGAAGACCAGTCTTCTGGTGCTTTCTTAGGAGTGCCGGACAGGTATCCGGTCTCGGCAATGCGCCATACTTCGGCCCCACCCACTTGGCATAGGGACTCCCCCTGGGTGCGGGGAACGAAGCAGAATAGCTTCCGCCATAATCCGAAGTGTGGTTCGCAGCCGAGAAATAGCTCGCACAGGGCAACATACCCTGCTATGTGCAGAATAGAGCCGGGGGTAAGATCATGTAACTGGAGGCCGTAGAACTCCAGGAGCCCGCGAAGAAACGGGTGGATAGGGAACCCAACGCCCCTCAGCAGATGAGGGATCAGACATATACGCTCCTCCGGAGATGGGTTAGGAGATCCCTCAGCCTGGTCAACACCGCCATAAGTGGCTATTCCAGCTCGGACGGAGACCATGAACACCGTGGGAGAAACCCTTGGGTTTGTAACTTTGTCAAATGGCTATGAGGAACTGAACACTCTCCCCAATCCCCCGACTTGGAACGAGAAGGGCAAGCAGAAGAGCTGCGACGGTCGGCCATGTTGGAATGGCTTTTTGCAAAGCGCTCTGTTGGATGCTGGCTCTGGGAGGGACAGTGAGGTTTGGATCTGAGAATCCCCATCCCTTCAAATAGACGGTTTGCCGGGAGGATCGAGGGTGGCAAGTGCAAAAATTCCTCGACTCCTCGCATTTTCTCGACATGTGGAGATGGTCATTACCGAGGAACCGAAGCCGAGGAGCACAACATTGATTGGAGGCCGGACACTATTCGCTGTAACAAGTACTTTGGAGTACTCGGAGGAGGAACCCGCCCTGCAATGCCGAAGACAATACTGCGCGCCGGACTCATCGTCATTGAAGCCTGGTTCAGGGGCTACTGAGGGAGTCCTGGATTAGGGGGTATCCAGATAGCCGGACTGTGTACAACGTTCGGACTATTGAAGCGTGAAGATACAAGACTCAAGACTTGACCCGTGTCCGGATGGGACTTTCCTTGGCCTTGAGAAGGCAAGCTTGGTGATCCGGATATTATATTTCCTTCCTTGTAACCGACTCCATGTAAACCCTAGCCCTCTCCGGTGTCTATATAAACCGGAGAGGTTGGTCCTTAGAAGGCCAATCACAATTACATTCATACCATCATAGGCTAGCTCCTAGGGTTTAGCCTCTACGATCTCGTGGTAGATCTACTCTTGTATTACCCATACCATCAATATTAATCAAGAAGGAAGTAGGGTTTTACCTCCATTGAGAGGGCCCGAACCTGGGTAAACATCCGTGTCCCTTACTTCTTGTTACCATCAGCCTTGACGCACAGATCGGGACCCCCTACCCGAGATCCGCCGGTTTGACACCGACAGCGGTGACCGAACCCGTACACTTTGGCAACCCTTGGGTGATGAAGCCATGTACCTAGGGTAGGGTCATGGACCTGTCCAAGGTACCCTTCCCAAGGACATCTCTTGAAGAAACTACCTTTCAGTCGACCTGGAAGGATTCCACTCGACGGACCTAAAGACACTCGACCATGAAGCCAACCACTCGACCGCCAGGAGATCTACAGTCAGTCTGCACGCAAACGGTCGGTCATTAAGTGACTTTATGGTCATCATAGCACTTTATGTGGGACGTTACCAGTAACTCCCTATCTTAATGTACCTTAATCCCTGCATAATCGAAATTTGGAGGGTCCGCGAACTCTATATAAACCACCCCCTCCTCGGTGTAAGGGGTTCGCACCCTGTAACTCATACGCACATAATACATCGACCGCCTCCGGCTCCGAGACGTCTGGCTGTTACTTCCTCCGAGAAGGGCCTGAACTTCGTAAACATCTTGCGTATACAACTAATCCATAGCTAGGATCTTGCCTCTCCATACCTACCCCCATTCTCTTGTCGGACTTAGAACCACGACGACGGTTAAGCGCCCACCGTGGGGAAGGTGTCTTAGCGACTTCTTGGAGAAGTTGCAGTTTTTTCCGATCTCCTTCGTCATGGTTTCAGGTGGAGTTTTGGTTGAGTGCCGCGAGATCCGTCTCGGCGCGCTCACGTTCGTTGCCGATGACTCCGCTTGGCTTCAGGAGGCTCCACTCGACGTCGACGCGCTCCCCGTCCGCAGGGCAACGCACTTTCGCGCGTGTGTCCGCGGCGTCCTCCTGCGGCAACCGTAGACCCAGTATCAGTTGGCTCTTGTGCCATCCTCCCTCCCAGTCTCTCGCCAGCGCAAGCGCTCCGATCGGTTGAGGCTTCAGCGGTGGGTGAGGCATGCGGTGGCCCGCTAGTCGGCCACACCCCAAGGCGCAGCAATCGAGCCCGACGAATCTCTCTACGGCATGTTCGATCTGTCGACTGGCTCCGTAGAGACTGCATCCGAGTGCGACAGCAGTGATCCAGCAGCGGAAGTCCTGATGGTCGATGGGCCACGCAGTCCACCCGGCTTTCCTCGCGCCGATGATGGCGACGGCAAGGGTGACCCATCGCAAGACCATGAAGAGTACTTGCCCGAGCCACTCACTTCGCTGCAGAAGGAGGAGCTTCACCGCCGGAACATGGATGCACTTCACACTCCTATCGTTGGAGAAACCCCTGAGGCCCGTGCCTTAGAAGACGCGCGTTTGGCCAACTTGGCTGAGCGCACTCGACTAGAAAATCTCCAGCGAGTGCTCGACGAACGAGCACGACAACGGGTCCCGTTGTCCAGTCGACGTCAACTCTTTCCACAACCGACTCAGGTATACCGAACTCCAATTCAGAATCTAGCAGCTGCAGCCCGTATGGCAGAGTCCATTCAGCCTTCCCAGTCAGAGGCTGGCAGAGGCTTGCTCCAGATCAGAGATTTGCTCCGGGCAGCAGGAGATCAAATTCAGCTGTGTCGCAGTCGCGGAATCGGATTCACAGCAGATCCGTCGCTGCGAATACAGTCCAGTCGGCTCATAGCCCAAGATCGCCCCCGAGGCGTGAGGGACATGGAGGCCGGCATGATCAGTATGAGGACCGATTCGATCGTGATGATCGACGTCGAGTGCCCACTCCTCCCCCGAGGGATGGGTCATACGCGCCTTGACAGCAGGATGACAGACGCCATCACAGTGTTGGGCGAAGGATTCCAGTCGACCCCAGGGAACCAGGCTTTGATGTGAGATCCATTATCGTTCAAGGTTTGGTCGACAGGAACAGAGCTCACCGAGAAGGCCATGACAGAGATGTGCCCACCAGCAGCAGAGTACACGTCTCAGGACCAGAGTGCTTTAGCAGAGCCATCGGGGCATGGTGATTCCTCCCAACTTCAAAGTTGGCGACTGGAGTCAGTAAGTTCACCGGTGAGTCCATGCCGGATACTTGGCTTGAGGACTACCGAGTGGCTGTTCAGATTGGCGGCGGCAACGATGAATTGGCCATGAAGCACCTTCCTCTTATGTTGGAGGGCTGAGCCAGGGCATGGTTGAATCAGTTAGCACCCAGCAGCATTTACACTTGGGAAGATCTTGCCCGAGTGTTTGTCAGGACATTTGAAGGAACTTGCAAGCGGCCAGCAGGCTTGACAGAGTTGGCAGTGTGTGCAGAAGTCGAATGAAACTCTGAGGGATTATATCCAGAGATGGATCACATTGCATCACACGGTAGAGAATGTATCTGATCATCAGGCAGTCTCTGCCTTCAAGGAAGGCATTAAGAATAGAGAGTTAAGTTTGAAATTCGGTCGGCCGGAGATATGACCCTGAGTCGAATGATGGAGAATGCCACCAAGTACGCCAATGGTGAAGAAGAGGATCGGCTCCGGAGTGGCAAGTACAAGTCAGCCGCTAATGAAACCGGGAGGGAACTCGATCGGAAAGCGAAGCGGAAAGCCGAATAACTGCTCTGGAGAAGCCTTGACCGTAACTCGAGAAAATTCAAGGTGAAACCCAAGGGCCTTGGAACCCTAAAAGGTGAAAGACCAAGATGGGAATGATGTATTGGACTTGCCATGTCACATTCACACGAAGAAAGATGAAGAGGGTAAACTCATTTACACAAAGCATACCACTTTCGGCGATTGTCGGCTCTTGATTCAAAGTAGCCTGTGGGAAGCAGCCCAAGGAGAAGGAGAAGGAGTCGGACAAAGTTGAGGACAAGGAAGATAGTGATGGTGGATACCCCCAGGTCAATTCCACCCTGATGATTTTTGCTGACGTTGAAAGAAAAAGTCGATTGAAAGTTATCAACCGAGAAGTGAATATGGTCGCTCCGGCGACACCCAGTTATCTGAAATGGTCACAGACCGCCATCACATTCGACCAGTCTGATCACCCGACACATATAGCCACCCCTGGGAGGCAAGTTTTGGTGGTCGACCCAGTCGTCGAAGGCACTCGACTAACTAAAGTTTTGATGGATGGTGGCGATGGCACGAACATCTTGTATCGAGAGACATTGAAAGGGATGGGCATTCCGATGTCCAGACTCAACACCAGCAACATGAGCTTCCATGGGGTCATTCCTTGAAAGAAGGCTGAGTCACTCGGCCAGATTGCTCTCGATGTGGTTTTTGGTGATTACAAGAATTTTCGTAAGGAAAAGTTGACCTTTGAGGTCGTGGATTTCTAGAGCGCTTATCACGCTATTCTGGGAAGGCCGGCGTATGCATGTTTCATGGCTCGGCCATGTTATGTATACCTCAAACTGAAGATGTCAGGCCCCAAAGGTGTGATCACTGTCACTGGCAATCGAAAGAAAGCAGAAGAGTGTTTTCAGAAAGGCTCTAAGATAGCTGATGCTCAGATGGCAGTGGTAGAGCTGCAAGAGTACAAGAAAACTGCAGACCCGAGTGATTTGTTGCGATCCAACAAGCCCGCCACGGAGTCAGCATTTCAGTCGTCCAGTGAGACGAAACCGATTCACATTCACCCTACTGATCCCAATGCTGCTCCGACTCACATCTCAACAACACTCGACTCCAAATAGGAAGAAGCGCTCATCCAGTTCCTCCGTGAGAACTGGGACATCTTCGCATGGAAGCCTTCTGACATGCCGGTGTTCGAGGGATCGACCGAGCATCGTCTACGAGTCGACTCAAAGGTTAAACCTATCAAAGAACATCTTCGACGGTCCGCCATCCAGAAGAGAAAGGCCATTGGCGAGGAGGTGGCTCGGCTCTTAGCAGCAGAGTTTATCCGAGAGATTTTCCACTCCGAGTGGCTCGCCAATGTTGCCATGGTCCCTAAGAAGGACAAGTCACTTCGCATGTGCATCGACTTCAAACATATCAATCGGGCCTGCCCGAAAGATCATTTTCCTCTCCCCCGCATCGACCAAATAGTCGACTCGACTGCGGGATGTGAGCGGTTGTCTTTTTTAGACGCCTATTCCGGTTACCATCAGATCCATCTGTATGGACTCGACGAGATCAAAACAGCTTTCATCACTCCATTCGGGTGATTCTGTTATGTCACCATGCCATTCGGCCTCAAGAATGCCGGAGCCACGTTCATGAGGATGATTCAGAAGTGTTTGCTCACTCAAATCAGTCGGAATGTGGAAGCATACATGGATGATATTGTGGTCAAGTCACGGAAAGGTGCCGACCTGTTGACTGACCTTGCTGAAACATTTGCCAATCTTAGGAGGTATGATATCAAGCTTAATCCATCAAAGTGCACATTCGGAGTTCCTGGAGGAAAGTTACTCGGTTTTCTCGTTCCCGAACGAGGAATCGATGCCAACCCAGAAAAAGTTGGCGCTATACTCCGAATGAAACGCATACAATCGTGTAACGATGTCCGAAGCTTCTTTGGATGCTTGGCCACTTTAAGTCGATTCATCTCTCGTCTCGGTGAAAAGGCATTGCCTCTTTACCGGTGATGAAGAAGTCGGACAAGTTCGAGTGGACTCCGAAGCTGATGCAGCGTTTGCGAGCTAAAAGCTCTGCTCTCCACCCAGCCGATGCTTGCTACCCCAATCAGCAAGGAGCCTTTGCTGCTTTACATTGCAGCCACAGGACAAGTCGTCAGTACAGTACTTACGGTCGAGCGGGAAGAAGAAGGAAAAGCCTTCAAACTTCAGCGCCCAGTATATTATCTTTCTGAAGTATTGACCCCATCAAAGCAAAGATACCCTCATTATCAGAAGCTTGTTTATGGGATTTATATGACCGCGAAGAAGGTTGCTCATTACTTCTCTGATCATTCCATTACAGTCGTCAGCGACGCCCCATTGTCAGAGATTCTGCTGTGAGAGATGCAACTGGTCGAGTGGCGAAATGGGTGATTGAACTCCTTTCCCTTGATATCAAGTTTGAGGCAAAGAAAGCCATCAAGTTCCAAGCAGTAGCAGATTTCATCACCGAGTGGATCGAACAGCAACTACCGACTCAAGTTCATCGGAGCACTGGACCATGTTCTTTGATGGTTCCAAGATGCTGAATGGTTCCGGTGCTGGGGTAGTGTTGGTTTCCCCCCTAGGAGATAAGCTCAAATATGTGCTCCTGATTCACTTTGATTCTTCCAACAATGAAGCAGAACACGAAGCACTGTTGTATGGGTTGCGTATGGCCATTTCACTCGGCGTTCGTCGCCTCATGGTCTATGGCGACTCAGATCTAGTGGTTAATCAAGTGATGAAGGAGTGGGACGTCAGAAGTCCAGCCATGACTGGTTATTGCAATGCAGTGAGGAAGCTAGAGAAGAAGTTCGAGGGGTTAGAGCTTCATCATGTACCCCGACTGAAAAATCAAGCTGCTGACGATTTGGCGAAAATAGGGTCCAAGAGGGAAGCCATTCCCAGTGATGTGTTTTTGGAGCACATCCACACACCGTCAGTTCAAAAGGATCCTTTCACCAAAGAAGCTCCACAGCCAAAAAGTGCCACTGATCCGACTGAAGTTGAGGTCCCAGCTGTGGTCGACCTGATCATGGAAGTCGTGGTCATCACTCCCGATCGACAGATTGCCGTTACGCCAGCGTATATCCTAAGGAAAGAGCTCCGGAGAACGAAGAAGAAGAGGCTCGACAGATCGTCCGCCGATCCAAGGCCTTTCTTGTGATCAAGGGACAGTTATGTACAGAGAAAGCGCGACCGAGTCAGCCGTAAATGCATAACACCGTAAGAAGGTCAGATAATTCTTGATGATATCCACTCGCGGACCTGTGGTCATCATGCGTCCTCTCGGACCATTGTGGCTAAAGCATACCGAGCGGGATTTTACTGGCCAAAAGCAAATGAAATGGCAAAGGAAATAGTCGACAAGTGTGAAGGATGTCAGTTCTATTCCAATATGTCACACAAACCCGCCTCAGCCTTGAAGACCATTCCACTCGTCTGTCCCTTCGTTGTTTGGGGATTGGATATGATTGGACCACTAAGAACTGGCAGAAGCGGCTTCACTCACTTGCTAGTGGCAGTCAACATGTTTACTAAGTGGATCGAAGCTAAGCCTATCAAGAATCTCGATGCGTGCACTGCTATCAGTTTCATCAGAGAGTTGATATACAGATATGGAGTTCCGCATAACATCATCACTAACAATGGGTCAAACTTCAATTCCG
Source organism: Aegilops bicornis (assembly GCA_021605145.1). Lineage (NCBI taxonomy): Eukaryota > Viridiplantae > Streptophyta > Magnoliopsida > Poales > Poaceae > Aegilops > Aegilops bicornis. Next base: position 778,811,004 of record CM038671.1, on the reverse strand, counting down.
GCAAATTCAAAGCCTTTTGCGCCTCTCAAGGCACGCGAGTCGACTATGCTTCAGTTGCTCACCCACAGTCGAATGGACAAGCAGAACAAGCAAACGGTCTAATTCTCAAAGGATTGAAACCCCGGCTGATGCCGATCTCAAGCATGCAGCAGGAGCGTGGGTCGACGAACTTCCATCAGTTCTCTGGGGATTGAGGACCACTCCTAATCGGTCAACTGGGAGAACTCCATTCTTTCTGGTCTATGGAGCTGAAGCAGTTCTGCCGAGTGACCTGCTTCACAATGCACCTCGAGTCGAACTCTACTCACGAAGATGAAGCGGAGCAAGCCCGGCAAGATGCGATCGACCTCCTAGAAGAGGAGGAGAGAGATGGCCCTGATCCGCTCGACCATCTATCAGCGGGACTTGCGTCGATTCCATGCTAGAAATGTGAAGAGCCGAACCTTCCAAGAAGGAGACTTGGTCCTCCGAGTGGATCAACAGAAACCACACAAGCTCGCTCCCACTCGGGAAGGTCCCTTCATCGTCACTAGAGTTCTCCACAATGGAGCATACCATCTTTACAACGTCGATCGCCAGATTGATGAGCCTCGAGCTTGGAATGCGGAGCTGCTCCGCCCCCTTTTATACTTAAGTACTCACTCAGGTGAGATGTAATAGAAGTACCTCTGTAGTTTGTTTATCGAAGACAAGAATGTTATAATTTTCCCAGTGATTGTTATTACTTTTTGTTTACATGAGAAATCCCCCCCCCCCCAGTGGGTGGCTTAGCTGCAAACCCGTTTCGCCTAAGTTTTTAAAAAAATCCCTGCCGAGTGGAGAGCCAGCCTCCCACTCGGGGGCTTAGCTGCGAATCCGTTTCGCCTAAGTACTTGAAAATCCTACAAAGTGGTGAGCCAGCCTCCCACTCGGGGGCTTAGCTGCAGTCCAAGTACTCGCCTAAGTGTTTGAAATCCTACCGAGTGGTGTGCCAGCCTCCCACTCGAGGGCTTAGCTGCAGTCCAAGTACTCGCCTAAGTGTTTGAAACCCTACCGAGTGGTAAGCCAGCCTCCCACTCGGGGGCTTAGCTGCAGTCCAAGTACTCGCCTAAGTGTTTAAAATCCTACCGAGTGGTGAGCCAGCCTCCCACTCGGGGGCTGAGCTGCAGTCCAAGTACTCGCCTAAGTGTTTAAAATCCTACCGAGTGGTGAGCCAGCCTCCCACTCGGGGGCTTAGCTGCAGTCCAAGTACCCGCCTAAGTATTTAATACAATGTGCGCTTTGTAAGGACGACGAGGTACAGATCGACTGCTGCCTTCTCCTTCAGAGCTATGACACAAAAAAATCCTCCCACTCGGAGGCTTAGTTGCAGTCTAGTACTTGCCTAAGTTTGAAAAATCCTACCTAGTGGAGAGCAAACCTTCCACTCGGGGGCTTAGCTAGAGTCCAGTACTCGCCTAAGTATTTAAAATCCCGCGAGTGGAGAGCAAACCTCCCACTCAGGGCTTAGCTGCAGTCCAGTACTCGCCTAAGTATTTAAAATCCTAACGAGTGGAGAGCAAACCTCCCACACGGGGCTTAGCTGCAGTCCAAGTACTCGCCTAAGTGTTTGAAATCCCACCGAGTGGAGAGCAAACCTCCCACTGGGGCTTAGCTGCAGTCCAAGTACTCGCCTAAGTGTTTGAAATCCTACCGAGTGGAGAGCGAACCTCCCACTCGGGGGCTTAGCTACAGTCCGGTACTCGCCTAAGTATCTTAAAATCCTACCGAGTGGAGAGCAACCCTCCCACTCGGAGGCTTAGCTGCAGTCCAGTACTCGCCTAAGTATGAAATCCATTCCGGTCCGCAAGGACGACGAGGTGCAGGTCGACTGTTACCTTCTCCTTCGGAGCTGCGCCATAAGTACAACATGCGCTCCATTCCGATCCGCAAGGACGATGAGGTGCAGGTCGACTGTTACCTTATCCCTCGGAGCTGCGCCACAAGTTCAACGTGTGCTCCTTTCCGATCCATAAGGACGACGAGGTGCAGGTCGACTGCTACCTTCTCCTTCGGAGCTGCGCCACAAGCACAACAAGCATTCCATCCCGATCCGCGAGGACGCATGTCGACTGCCATCTGTGCTCCATCCCTACCTGCAAGAACGATGAAGTGCAGGTCGACTGGATTTTTCACCTCAAAGCTGCATCTCAAGCACTGAAGTATATTCCGAGTGAAAAACAAAGTTCACTCGAAGGCAAATAAAAGCATATTCGATGATAAGCCAAGTTCAGATAACATCCTACGGATTCAGAAGTGCTCAGGCGTCAAGCCTGTTAAAGTTTATCGGTTACAAAACCACTCGGCATTCCAAGGCAAATTTAAGACGAAGCATAGAAGTTTTTTACTCCTCAGGTGGAGGACTGGAAGGCGTGACAAACTGATCCAGGTCGATTCTGTCAGCAATCCGGGTGGCAGCAGCAATGAAAGTCTCCATGAAAGATTGGAAGTCATACTTCTTGGTATTGGCAACTTTGATGGACGCCAGCTTTTCTTCTCGCGCCTCCTTGTAGAGAAGACAGACCAGGGACAGAGCAACATCGGCACCACACCTGGCAGAAGACTTTTTCCATTCCTGCACTCGATTTGGAACGTCATTCAGTCGAATCATTAAAGACTCGAGGTCATTTTGAAACGCCTCTGCGGCAGAGTGTCGAGTCGATTCGCGACACCGCAACCTTCAGTCGAGCAAGGTATTCCACCACAGCAGCGACACGAGACTCCAGTCGGAGCACATTCATAGCGGCTTCATCCTTCACAGGAGAGTTAATGGGATCCAGGCTGTTCTCCACTCGACTAGTCTCCTCCTCGAAGTTCTGGTAGAATTCTGTAAACGGAACTCGAGTTCAAGATAATGGTTCTATGATGAGTCGGTGATAACAACTCAATCGGATAGGAGGGATTACCTTCAAGCATGAGGAATAACTTCTTGGCGAGCCCTCCTAGATAAGCCTCCAGATCGTTCCTCTTCCCCGCCAGTTCGCCAGCCTTGTCACTCAGAGCTATCTTGTCATTCTTCAGTCGGCTAACCTCCTTGTTGGCCGCGTCGAGAGCTTTCAGATTGGCGTTCTCTTCTTCAAGTTTACCGTGAAGCCAGTTTTTCTTCTGCGAGCTTTGTTTTGTCCAAAGCAGCTTTACTGCTTCTCGGCAAGGTCATGATCCTTCTTCTTGAGCCTCCTCCATTTCGTCTGCAAAATGACAATGAGATCAGAATTAGGAATGGGCAGAAAGACAAAGACAGTCGTCAAGTTCTCACCAGCCATACCTTTTGCTTCGTCTCTCGCCTTCTGCAAGTTCTCCTGGGCAAGCTTCAAGTCAAGGTTGTGCCGAATCAAAATATTCAACAGTAGTCTCGGGGACTACACCCAGTGGGTGCACTCAGCGTGCCCCCACTGGTTCTATCGACTTGGTTCGATCAATCGACCAAAAAAAAGAGAAAAAAAGGGAGTTCTTCAGACTACAGTCGACTGCCAGCAGTCCACCATAGTCTCGGGGACTACACCTAGTGGGTGCACTCAGAGTGCCCCCACCAGTTTCAAGATTCCATTCGACATGGTCCGACCAGACCGGGTGAAGAAGTTAGCAAAGAAATTCAAAGTATAAAGACTACGGTCAACTGCCAGCAGTCCACCATAGTCTCGCGGACTACACCCAGTGAGTGCACTCAGCGTGCCCCCACCAATCCAAAAATTCAATTGACACACCCAGTGGGTGTATAGATACGAAGATCTTCGGAAAGAAGAGTTTTCAGGTAGCATATCCTAACAGAACAAGTGGTGATCAACTAACCTGGACGTTGCTCTGAAGAGCTGAGCTAGCATCATAGGCCGCCTGGCTGGCCTCCCGGACCACCTTCACTTGCTCCATCATGATCCCCGCCTGGCATATAGCTTCCTTAGCAGCATCCACTTGGTCCTCTGGGACGTGGTGTGTGGCGAAAAGGGAAGGCGGATCAGCAGTCGATGATGAAGGTCGGATACTCGTCAGCGGCACAGCAAAAGACACAGAAGTCTGAGTATTGTTGCCACCCTCATGAACCAGCATCTCAGGCACTGATACAACCTGAGCAGTCTTGCCAGCAGGCGCCTTTTTATTCCTCCTTCGCCTCAACGGCGCCTCGTCGTCATCATCAGGGAGATCAATGACATGAGGAGGGACTACAAGAAAGATTCAAAGTTAAAAACGGAAATCCAATCGACCAAAAGCGAAACTACAGAGATCATACCAAGGCTAGAGGTGGCAGCATCTTCCATCTCCTCGTCTTCATTCCTGGCTGAGGTCTCGGAGGTAGCAGCGCTGCAGATTTCAGAAATCAGTTGATCAATCAACAAGTCGACCCAAAGTATGTCCATGCCAAAAAAGAAAACACAAGTTCTGCTGTACCCGGAAATGGTGGGAATGGCCATCCTCATCTTGGGCAAAGCCTTCGTAGGCTTTGATGGCGTCGCTCGGGTTTGCTTCGGCGCTTTTTCAGTCGACGCCAGAGAGGTCGTCCGAGGGCGTTTTGTCAACTGCCCGACAGGCGCGATAGCCTTGCCACGCTCGACCACGCGGTCATGGGTGAGCTTGGATCGCCTTTCCATGTGAGGAGGATCGACTTCTTCCTCCTCTTCCTCCTCCTCCTCTTCGCCGGAGCTGTCGTCGTCTTCGTCCTCCTCACCATCAGATTGCCATTCCTCCTGGCTTTCGCCTCTGCTCATTTCTTCCTCCTCGACTGGTGCTTGTGCCCCGTTGGGCATCGAGTACATATCAGTAGTGGCCTGGAAGACAACAAACAAGACTAAAGTCAATCGACCGATTTTAAGCGAACAAGATGGAGAAAGCGGGATCACAGTCAAAGATGCAGGAATGGACCTTGTCTACTTCGTATGACTGGTCGAGTGGAGGGATCCTCCTGGCTCCTCGAGGGTTGTCCTTGTTTCCTGTGATGCCCGCAAGACACCTTTCCATCATGGCATCCTCGACCTCCTCCGGGTGGATCCGAGTGGTTTCCTCCGTGCCAGAGTACAACCACATCGGATGGTCTCGAGCTTGAAGCGGCGGGATTCGTCGTCGAAGGAAGACCTCCAAGAGATCCATGCCAGTCACCCCGTCTCGGATGAGCTGAACAACACGTTCGACCAACACCTTCACCTGCGCCTTCTCTTCCGGGATCACCTTCAAAGAAGATGGCTTGCTCACTCGGTCCATGGAAAACGAGGGAGTCCAATGACCGCTCAAGGCGTTGGCTAGTCCATGCAGTAGAACCAAGTCGACTGCCATCCATGGACTGACTCGGGTAAGATCATGGCCTGGAAAGAACTTTTTCCTCTCATTTGAACCCCAAGACCCCCACACATCTGAATCACTTGAGTTCTCTCGTCACTCGGATTGGCCTTTTTCACCGTCTGGGAGCGACAAGTGAAAATGTGCTTGAAAAGACCCCAATGAGGCCGGCAACCCAAGAAATTCTCGCACAAAGACACAAAAGCAGCGAGATACTTCAAAGAACTTTGGAGTTGGGAGTGAAGGGGTGAAGTTGTGCCCCAAAGAAGTTCAGAAATCCCCGAAAGAAAGGGTGAGGCGGCAGAGAAAACCCGCGGTCAACATGGGTGGCCAAGAGAACACACTCACCCTCCTGAGGTTGCGGCTCCGACTCCTTCCCCGGGAGCCGCGCTGATCCATGGGGGATCCGTCCCTCATTGGCCATGTCGTCGAGATCCTTCTGACGGATCGTCGAACGAATCCAGTCGCCCTGGATCCAACCCTGCGGCAAGCCGGCCCTTGACGAAGATCCGCCCCGACTGGTCGCCCTTCCCTTCGCCTTCGCCGTCACCTTCTTCGCCCGCTCCAAAGCCGCCGTCTTCTCTTTCACCATTGTCGCCGGCGCAACGCGCACAGAGCAGCAGCGCTGAGATGGAACCGCACGTGGCAGATGAATCTGGGGAAGGGAGGAGGAAAGGGGAGCGCACTGTTCAAAAACCCCCGTCCGGGGCCTTATACGAGGTTGCTTCCGAGTGACTGACTGGTAGGCCCGGGCGATCCTGTCAAATCCCGCAATAGTCGCCCGCGCGATACGTGGAGGCACCGCATGTTCTTTCACCTGGCACCTAGCAGTGCTTCCACGACATAATTCTTCTGTGCAGCAATGAGGATAATCCTCAAGTTACAGACCCAGTCCGTGTAGTTGCTACCATCATCTTTCAACTTAGCTTTCTCTAGGAACGCATTAAATTTCAAAGGAACAGTAGCACGGGCCATTGATTTACAACAACATAGACATGCAAAATACTATCAGGTACTAAGTTCATGATAAATTAAAGTTCAATTAATCATATTACTGAAGAACTCCCACTTAGATAGACATCTCTCTAATCATCTAAGTGATCACGTGATCCATATCAACTAAACCATGTCTCATCATCACGTGAGATGGAGTAGCTTTCAATGGTGAACATCACTATGTTGATGATATCTACTATATGATTCACACTCGATCTTTCGGTCTCAGTGTTCCGAGACCATACCTGCATATGCTAGGCTCATCAAGTTTAACCCGAGTATTCTACGTGTGCAAAACTGGCTTGCACCTGTTGTATGTGAACGTAGAGCTTATCACACCCGATCATCACGTGGTGTCTGGGCACGATGAACTGTCGCAACGGTGCATACTCAGGAGAACACTTATACCTTGAAATTTAGTGAGAGATCATCTTATAATGCTACCGCCGAACTAAGCTAAATAAGATGCATAAAGGATAAACATCACATGCAATCAATATAAGTGATATGATATGGCCATCATCATCTTGTGCCTTTGATCTCCATCTCCAAAGCACCGTCATGATAACCATCGTCACCGGCTTGACACCTTGATCTCCATCGAAGCATCGTTGTCCTCTCGCTGACTATTGCCTCTATGACTATCGCTACCGCTTAGTGATAAAGTAAAGCAATTACATGGCGATTGCATTTCATACAATAAAGCGACAACCATAAGGCTCCTTCCAGTTGCCGATATTTGTTACAAAACATGATCATCTCATACAACCATTTATATATCATCACATCTTGACCATATCACATCACAACATGCCCTGCAAAAACAAGTTAGACGTCCTCTACTTTGTTGTTGCAAGTTTTACGTGGCTGCTACGGGCTTAGCAAGAACCGTTCTTACCTACGCATCAAAACCACAACGATTTTTCGTCAAGTGTGTTGTTTTAACCTTCAACAAGGACCGGGCATAGTCACACTCGATTCAACTAAAGTTGGAGAAACAGACACCCACTAGCCACCTATGTGCAAAGCACGGCGGTAGAACCAGTCTCATGAACGCGGTCATGTAATGTCGGTCTATGCCGCTTCATCCAACAATATCGCCGAATCAAAGTATGACATGTTGGTAAGCAGTATGACTATTATCGCCCACAACTCTTTGTGTTCTACTCGTGCATATAACATCTACGCATAGACCTAGCTCGGATGCCACTGTTGGGGAGCAGTATTTCAAAAAAATTCCTACGATCACGCAAGATCTATCTAGGAGATGCATAGCAACGAGGGGAGAGAGTGTGTCCACGTACCCTCGTAGACTGAAAGCGGAAGCGTTAAGTAACGTGGTTGATGTAGTCAAACGTCTTCGTGATCCAACAGATCAAGTACCGAACACACGGCACATCCGCGATCTGCACACGTTCAGCTCGATGACGTCCCATGAACTCTAGATCCAGCTAAGGCCGAGGGAGAGTTTCGTCAACACGACGGCCTGGTGAAGGTAATGATGAAGTTACCAATGCAGGGCTTCGCCTAAGCACCGCGACAATATGACCGAGGTGGAAATATGTGGAGGCGGCACCGCACACGGCTAAGAATCAACTTGTGTGTCTATGGGGTGCCCCTCCCCCGTATATAAAGGAGGGGAGGAGGGGGCCGGCCGGCCTCATGGTGCGCCCCCAAGGGGGGGATTCCTACTCCTACTAGGAGTAGGTTTCCCCCCTTTCCTAGTCCTAATAGGAGGAGGAAGGAAGGGGAAGAAGAGAAGAAGGAAAGGGGGGCCGGGCCCCCTCCCAATTCGGATTGGGCTTGGGGGGGCGGCCCTCCTCTTGGCTGCCTCCTCTCTCTTCCACTAAAGCCCATGTAGGCCCATTAAGCCCCCGGGGGGTTCCGGTAACCCCCCAGTACTCCGGAAAATGCCCGAACTAATCTGAAACCTTTCTGGTATCCAAACATAACCTTCCAATATATCAATCTTCATGTCTCGACCATTTCGAGACTCGTCATGTCCGTGATCACATCCGTGACTCTGAACAACCTTCGGTACATCAAATCACAAAACTCGTAATACATATCATCATCGATTGTTAAGCGTGCGGACCCTACGGGTTCGAGAACTATGTCGACATGACCAAGACTCATCTCCGGTCAATAACCAATAACGGAACATGGATGCTCATATTGGTTCCTACATATTCTACGAAGATCTTGATCGGTCAAACCGCACAACAACATACGTTGTTCCCTTTGTCATCGGTATGTTACTGTCACGCCCAATATGCGATACTATCCTAAAGAGACTCGAAGGTCCCACCAAGGATAGAACCGCATATTGATACGCTTTTGCAAGGTGGATATCATTACATCAACATTACATAATAGATGGGGATACATACAAAAGGCATGCAATGCCACACGAATACAACATCATCTTACATAAGAGCACCATCCGACTACGGATGAAACACAAACAGAAACTCAAACGACATCCACCCTGCTAGCCCAGGATGCCGACCTGGAACCTATCCCCTGATCGAAGAAGCAGAAGAAGAACTCCAAAACAAGTAAACATCACTCTCGCGTCATGATCATCGCAAAATTTGTACCTGCAACTATTGTTGCAGTAATCTGTGAGCCACGAGGAATCAGCAATCCCATTACCATGGGTATGAAGACTAGCAAAGCTTAATGGGTAAGGAAGGGGTAAAGTGGTGAGGTTGCAGTAGCGACTAAGCAATGTATGGTGGCTAACTTACGCAAATAAGAGCGAGAAGAGAAGCAAAGCAAGCGGTCGTCAACTAGTAATGATCAAGAAGTGATACTAAACTCCTACTTACGTCAAACATAACCCAAGAACCGTGTTCTCCTCTCGAACAACCCCGAAAAGAGACACTCACGGTTACGCACACGGTTGGTGTATTTTAGAAGAGTTTACTTCAAGTTTACTACAACCGGATATTAACAAATTCCCATCTGCCACATAACCGCGGGCACGTCTTTCTTAAGTTCAAACCCTGTAGGGGTGTCCCAACTTAGCCCATGATAAGTTCTCGCTATCAACGAAGGATATTCCTTCTCCCGGGAAGACCCGATCAGTCTGGAAATCCCGTTTACAAGACATTTCGACAATGGTAAAACAAGACCAGCAAGACCGCCCGATGCGCCGGCATCCCGATAGGAGCTGCACATATCTCATTCTCAGGGCAACACCGGATAAGCTAAGCGTACAGGTACCAACATAACCCAAGTTGCCAAGGGACGGTCCCGCACGGTGATCTAGTTTGTACCAACACTTAGACAAGCATTGGCCCGGGGGGCTAAATAAAGATGACCCTCGAGAGAGCGACTCCCTAGGGAAAAATAGGAGGTGGTGAGGCAAATGGTAAAACCAAGGTTGGGCCTTGCTGGAGGAGTTTTATTCAAAGCGAACTGTCAAGGGGGTCCCATAAATCACCCAACCGCGTTAGGGACGCAAAATCCGGGAACATGATACCGATATGACGGAAACTAGGGCGGAAAGAGTGGAACACACCAGGCATAAGGCCGAGCCTTCCAGCCTTTACCAAGTATATAGATGCATTAATTAAACAAGAGATATTGTGATATCCCAACATAATCCTGTCCACCATGGAGCAATCTTCAACTTCACCTGCAACTAACAACGCTATAAGAGGGGCTAAGCAAAAGCGGTAACATAGCAACGGTTTGCTAGGAAGGGTGAAAATGTTAGAGGCTGACATGGCAAATTGGGAGGCTTGAAGAGCAAGTGATAGGTAACGTGGCATAGAGATAGAACGAAGCAACTAGCATAGCAATGATAGTAGTGAGATCCAAGGTGGCGGTCATCTTGCCTGAAATCCCGCTAGGAAGAAGAACGAGTCCATGAAGAAGATGAACGGGAGTAGTCGAACGAATCCTCACAATCGCAACATTACCGGAACTAAGAAGCAACACCGGAAAGAAACAAACAACATTGTAAATGCACAAACAACATTGTAACTGCACAAGCATAAACATGGCATGATGCACAATCAAGTATGATGCATGTCCGGTTTAATGAGGCATGGCATGGCAAGGTGCAACAAACAATGCTACTAGTTAAGTGGAGCTTAATATGCAACGAGTTGCATATTGACAAAACACCACATCCGAGTTATTTAGTTCGCTCTTGTTTATGTACACAACAATGTTAAATGTTGTTAAACATGGCAAGTTTAAATGAGGCCGGAACAACAAACAACAATTCCGGAAAATCCCCATGTGCATATTTTAGATTTGGTACTGTTCTGCCCTAAAACATATTTTAATATTGTTAAACAGTAAAACAAAGTGCACCTAGATAATCTATGCATTTTTTCACCCCATTTACATATAAAGTTTATTTAAAACCAAGCTACGGTTATTTAGTTATCAAATAAAACATTTTAACATGGCATTTGAGCAAATTTAAACAAAAACAACATTTTAAACATTTTAAACATGGATGAAAGTGGTATATTATGAATCTACACAAAATTCTAAGCATTTTACATGTTTAAATCATTTTAATCTGATGCATGGTTGTTGAGTTATTAAATGCTTGAACATGAGGGTGCAATCTGTAAACATGCAGTTTACTGGATAAATAGATAAATTCGCAGGAAGGGAAAAAAACATGCATGGGCCGAATCTGACTAGGCCAAGTGTACAGGAGAAGGCTGGAGGGGGCTGCTCACCCATGGGCCAAGGCCCGGTTGGTGCAGCAGGCCACCGAGGAGGCGCTGGGCAAGAGGTTGTTGGCCACACGGCGCTGGAGGCGTGGTCAACGCTCGGGACTGAACTGGGTGAGCCGCTGCTGCTCTCGTTTCTGAAGAAACAGAAGCAGCAGGAGCATGGCAACGGAGACGGTAGGGGGCCCTGGCGACGGGGTCGGCGGGAACCGGACGGAACGGGCGGATCAAGGCGGAGTCCTGGCAGGGCGGAACGGATCCACAAGGGCTCGGACGAGGGGGTCAACGGGGCATGCGGGCGCTGCTCCTGGCGGCGCGCCATGGCTCCTGTGAAGGTTCAGAGAGAGGGAGAGAACTGCATGAGAGGGAGAAAAACAGAGGGAGGAAGGAGAAACAAGGGGAGGCGGCAAGGGGGAACCGCGGCGGCGCAGCGGATCCAGGCGGAAGGCGAGGATCTCCGGCGAGGCAGGGACTTGGCGCGGGCTCGGCGGGAACCATGCAGAGGCATCTCCTCAACGCTGCAGGCTGGGCGCAGAGCAGGCAAGGCGGCGGCGAGGCATGAAGCAGGGCGGGGCACGACGCTGGTGACCTGCTGGTGGGTCTCCGGCGACGAGCTGCCGGTGGTGACGCGAGGTGGTTGAGGAGGCCGGCGTTGGGGAAGAGCTCGAAGGTCGTCCATGGCGTCAGGTGCTCTCCTGATCGTTCCTGGTACAGAGATGGAGAGGGAGCTGAGAGACCGAGAGAGAAAAACGACAGGAGGAGGAGAACGAAGGGAGGGAGAGGGGAGGGTCGAGGCTGGCCCTGGTCGACGGGGAAGACCGGGCGCAGTCCAGGTGGCTAAGTGCGCCGGCGGCGACGAACTGCAGAAGGCCTGGCGAGGTTGTTGCAGGGCCGGAGGAGCTAAGGCCGGTGCCTCACGGGCTGCACGGGGACGAGCCGTTGGTACTCTCCGCCGGGATCGAAGCGAGGAGGAGGGTTCTTGGCGCCGGGAGCTGTCATCTTTCTTTGGATTGAGGCGAGGTTGGGCATGGAGGATCTCCTCTCCTCCGGATCGAGCAGTGCGGGCGCTGGTTGGGCCATTAGGGAAAACGATGGAGGTAGGTGGTTGGATGGATCGGGAGGGGATCCCGATGTGGAGAGGACAAGGGGGGGTGGCGGCGCGATGGAATGGGAAGGATGGGACAGGATCCCTAGATCCTAGGGTTGGACCTATATATATAGCAAGTGGTTTAGATTAGGGGTATTTAGTCCCTCCGATCGAAATCAAACGGCCGAGAATAAATAGGTTAGGGAGTCCAAATAAGAAAACGGAGATGTTTTATAGACGTTTGGGGATGATCCGGATCCATCGGTAACGATAGACCGGTTCGGGTTCGGGTAAGTTCCGGACACGCACACGAGGGGTCTGAGAGAGGTCAACGAGAACAAGGGCCTAACAAAATGACAATGGAGGCAAAGAGAGAACGGGCAACTGCGAACGGCTATGATTTTTATGAAAACATGCAGATGCAATGCGCATGATGCTTTGAGATGAGATGCATGACATGAACACAATGCAAAACAACAGACAAAACCCAACCACAGAGGAAATACCATATCACATCGCCGGAAATGGCAAGAGTTGGAGTTACAATTATGGAAAGTTACATCCGGGGTGTTACAACACTCCACCACTACAAGAGGATCTCGTCCCGAGATCTAGGATGGCACCGGAGAGAAAACGGAAGAGAAAGAGGTAAGACAAAGTTGCTTCTTTGAGAAATGAGTGAAACCAATGAACCTTGAGAGGTTGAAAAGTTGAAAGAAGAACACAACAGAGTTGAACGAAATTGGTAGCACTCCGATAGAAAAGAGAAACAATGAACATCATGTGAACCTTGGAGTTGCAAAGCTATGAATGACGAGCACAATGGACAAGAAGGAATTGAAACCACTCTGGTTGAAACGAGATAAATAAGGAACAAGGAAGATCAAATTCGGACAACACTCCGATTGAAAAGAGATGCAAGACTTGATAAGATGAAAAGAACTTGAAGGGATGACACAACACTCCGGTTAAGTGGGTAAGCAATAAAATAACATGATCTTGACAAAACGAGGTGATGGGTGAAGAGCACAACATCACAATGCCTCCGGAACGAAAGAATAGGAGCTAGACTGTTGGGATAAAGGGACGGAGAAGAAAATGACAACTTCTACCACAATTGAATTTGGAAGGCATCCTTGCCAGAAGGTTAGAATAGAGTTGTTGGAAGACCAACAACGAAAAGAATAAGTTTGTAGTGGGCTTATGGAAACATCTCAACATGATGAGGTGACAACCGGCCACCGATGGAAACTGTTAATTGGATTGAGATCAGCAAGGAGATGAAAACTCCTTTTAATGAGAGAATAGGAGGAAACTTGGATTATCGATAGGCACCACAATTAGCAACATTCCTTAGGGAAGGCTTTAGGGTAACCTAAACCAAGATAACTCCAAGGAAGAAAGTGATGGGTTTAAAATATGTCATTCATGAAAACTTGTGAATCATGAAACACGAAGGGAATTGTCAAGAATGGCATAACACCACCTCAAAAGATAAGGTGGGAAGAATTGCACTTCGGAATGCAAGATGAAGAATGCTTGAACTCCTCAAAACAAAACATGTGTTGAGCACCATGTTTATTTTGAAGTATGGCTTGACGGATCATAACTTCGAGAGAAATCTTGAAGAACAATTGAAGAATGAAAAGAATCCTTGACGAACCATCATGTAGAGCCTCCATGAAGAACTCCGGAAATAAAAGGACGATAAAAAGAAAGAGAAGTTGAAGACACAAGGTGAAGCCTTGCAATAATTTAGGTGGAGCTTCGTGATGAGATAATGCGGAAAACTTGGAACTCCAGAAAAGAAAAGATGGAGCATCTCGAACCGAGAAATGTGACATGATGACAATGATGGAAAGAAGAAACTAGATCACTTGGATGAAACAATAATAAGAATTACGTTATGCGTATCCTTCACCAATTTAATTGATGATAAGCAATGGATTTGGCACACTACTTATTCTTTGGCAAGGATTGAAGAGAGATATAGCGCCAACTTGAAGAATTCTTCGACGAATCACCGAGAGGATTGGAAAGGACGAATGAAATGATACGGTAATAAAGGAAGAGGAATCTTGAACGAACCACCGTAAAAATTGAAAATGAAAGTAGCAAAGGCACAATTCACCGGGAAGAATTGGAAAACGAATGAAGATACTTGAGGGGATTTAGATACAAGAGAATGAAGAGATCATGAACTGATTAGAGGATATTTGAACGATTCACCGGCAAGATTTGGAGAACGGTAGCTACACGTTGAGAATGAAGAATTATGACATGATGGCCTTCGGAGGAAAGAAATGGAAACAACTCATGAAATGCTCCGGATGGGTGAAAAGAATTCCCACAATTGAAAACAATTATGAGAGGATGGCATCAAACTTGAACTACGCATCTTTGGAAGAACGATTAAGGATTTAAGAGGAACTCTTCTTCGGCCTTCACATGCTGAGAATGACGAGGAGAAACACCACCAAATTGTTGAGAAACTCCGGAAGGATTAAAAGAGGAAAGGTTGAGCCAAAGATGAAAAGAGTTTGAAAGCGACCTTGGAGAAGGCATGTGACTGATGAAAATTCATTCTTACGTCAAACTTTGAAATGAATTTGAGAATAGTTCCTGGAAAATTAGAAGAGTCAGGTAAGATCCTGGGAAAAGACCTGTGGGTTAGGGCCCACTGGAAAGAAACATCGTTGAAGGATTGCTTGAAATAAAGATTGCACCGGTAGAATTAAATGGCTTGAATGAGCTAACAACCTCAAAATAACTTGAACGGATCTGGAATGAAAAGACGAGCCTTCTGAGATATCTTGAACACTCCAGAACAAATGAATAGCGAGAAGTGAATGATTAAGAGGTGCATCGGCAAGAGAAAGCATTAGCAACAAGGAAAGGAATATGATCAACAGTGAAAGCTTGAGTTAAATCCACCGGAAAAGAATACGAGAATGAAGAATGATGAACTTGGAGCTGTTGAGCATCTTCATGAGGGATCACCGGATCGAACATTGATTGAAAAGAGTGAAGAGACTTCACATGAATAAATGGATACTTGATTAAAATATATAAATCCTTGCAGAAAAGGGTGGGAGGGCGGTAAAACAAAGACAACTTGGGACGGATGAAACAAACACTGTTGAGAAAACTTAGAATTGATCTCGCAAATGTTGAAATGATCGTATCCACTTGAAGAGAAGCACGCCGGTTGGGAAAAGAATTAACGTGACGACCTCGATGATCAAGAAAGATTAGTATTCACATAGCAATATGAGAACACCATTTAGGAAAGGTATGGATTCAATATTTGACTTCGAAGCAACTCGAATGCCACAAATAAAACAAAACAAAGGATTTGGCTTGCAGAATAAGCCGGAACAAATACATATGATAGAGATTTACCCAATCCCATCTCATGCATCTGTAGGAAAGATATTCTAGGAGCTATTTGAATTCCCACCTATAAACTCCCGAAACTTTCTGGTTTTGCAATCTAGTGTTGGGGATACAGGGGACGCAATATATCTCACCCAAACTAACAAAACCTAGATCCAGCTGTATCCATCCGTCAACACATAACCAAGAAAACTCCGGAAATCGTGTACCTCAACCTTCGAAAAGCATCCATTATACGAGTTATGGAAATACTCCCGAACTCCCCAGTACTGGGTGGCGTCGAGGTTATCTCACCAACAACTGCATAAAAGAGATTTTCGATGTCGGCAAAACTCAGGTATTCTAGAACTGCAACGATAAAATTGTGACGACAACACCTCGGAGCTCAACTCCCCGGGACACTGCCACAACCCCTAAATGTCAGGAGGCACCAAGAACAATGTTCTTGTCACAAGACTATCGGAACGATGCCAAGATACCCGCGCGATCCTAAAAAAAGTTTCTGAAAAATTGAGGAGAGGAAAGACAAAACATCTACGTCGAGAGTCCTCACCAGAGCGATGAAGGGGGCTGTGGAGTAAAAAGAATCCTACTCTCCGATATATATAATCCTAAGACTCAAAATAGTTTTCTTCTAGACTCAACAACGGCCAACAATCAAGGGGTCTCCTATGGTCGGTCGGGGCACTGATACCAACTTGTCACGCCCAATATGCGATACTATCCTAAAGAGACTCGAAGGTCCCACCAAGGATAGAACCGCATATTGATACGCTTTTGCAAGGTGGATATCATTACATCAACATTACATAATAGATGGGGATACATACAAAAGGCATGCAATGCCACACGAATACAACATCATCTTACATAAGAGCACCATCCGACTACGGATGAAGCACAAACAGAAACTCAAACGACATCCACCCTGCTAGCACAGGCTACCGACCTGGAACCTATCCCCTGATCGAAGAAGCAGAAGAAGAACTCCAAAACAAGTAAACATCGCTCTCGCGTCATGATCATCGCAAAACTTGTACCTGCAACTGTTGTTGTAGTAATCTGTGAGCCACGAGGACTCGCAATCCCATTACCATGGGTATGAAGACTAGCAAAGCTTAATGGGTAAGGAAGGGGTAAAGTGGAGAGGTTTCAGCAGCGACTAAGCAATGTATGGTGGCTAACTTACGCAAATAAGAGTGTGAAGAGAAGCAAAGCAAGCGGTCGTCAACTAGTAATGATCAAGAAGTGATCCTAAACTCCTACTTACGTCAAACATAATCCAAGAACCGTGTTCTCCTCTCGAACAACCCCGAAAAGAGACACTCGTAGTTACTCACACGGTTGGTGTATTTTAGAAGAGTTTACTTCAAGTTTACTACAACCGGATATTAACAAATTCCCATCTGCCACATAACCGCGGGCACGTCTTTCTTAAGTTCAAACCCTGTAGGGGTGTCCCAACTTAGCCCATGATAAGCTCTCGCGATCAACGAAGGATATTCCTTCTCCCGGGAAGACCCAATCAGTCTCGAAATCCCGTTTACAAGACATTTCGACAATGGTAAAACAAGACCAGCAAGACCGCCCGATGCGCCGACATCCCGATAGGAGCTGCACATATCTCGTTCTCAGGGCAACACCAGATAAGCTAAGCCTACAAGTACCAACATAACCCAAGTTGCCAAGGGACGGTCCCGCACGGTGCTCTAGTTTGTACCAACACTTAGACAAGCATTGGCCCGGGGGCTAAATAAAGATGACCCTCGAGAGAGCGACTCCCAAGGGAAAAGTAGGAGGTGGTGAGGCAAATGGTAAAACCAAGGTTGGGCCTTCTTTGGAGGAGTTTTATTCAAAGCGAACTGTCAAGGGGGTCCTATAAATCACCCAACCGCGTTAGGGACGCAAAATCCGGGAACATAATACCGATATGATGGAAACTAGGGCGGAAAGAGTGGAACAAAACACCAGGCATAAGGCCGAGCCTTCCACCCTTTACCAAGTATATAGATGAATTAATTAAATAAGAGATATTGTGATATCCCAACATAATCATGTCCACCATGGAGCAATCTTCAACTTCACCTGCAACTAACAACGCTATAAGAGGGGTTGACCAAAAGAGGTAACATAGCCAAGCAACGGTTTGCTAGGAAGGGTGAAAATGTTAGAGGCTGACATGGCAAATTGGGAAGCTTGAAGAGCAAGTGATAGGTCACGCGGCATAGCGGTAGAATGAAGCAACTAGCATAGCAATGATAGTAGTGAGATCCAAGGTGGCGGTCATCTTACCTGAAATCCCGCTAGGAAGAAGGACGAGTCCATGAAGAAGATGAACGGGAGTAGTCGAACGAATCCTCGCAATCGCAACATTACCGGAACTAAGAAGCAACACCGGAAAGAAACAAACAACATGGTAAATGCACAAGCATAAACATGGCATGATGCACAATCAAGTATGATGCATGTCCGGTTTAATGAGGCATGGCATGGCAAAGTGCAACAAACAATGCTACAAGTTAAGTGGAGCTTAATATGCAACGAGTTGCATATTGATGAAACACCACATCCAAGTTATTTATTTTGCTCTCGTTTATGTACACAACAATGTTAAATGTTTTTAAACATGGCAAAGGGTGAAGCATAATTAATCTGCCTATCTAGGCAAGTTTAAATGAGGCCGGAACAACAAACAACAATTCCGGAAAATCCCCATGTGCATATTTTAGATTTGGTATTGTTCTTCCCTAAAACATATTTTAATGTTGTTAAATAGTAAAACAAAGTGCACCAAGATAACCTATGCATTTTTTCACCCCATTTACATATAAAGTTTATTTAAAACCGAGCTATGGTTATTTAGTTATGAAATAAAACATTTTAACATGGCATTTGAGCAAATTTAAAAAAACAACATGTTAAACATTTTAAACATGGATTAAAGTGGTATATTATTAATCTACACAAAATTCTAAGCATTTTACATGTTTAAATCATTTTAGTCCGATGCACGGTTGTTGAGTTATTAAATGCTTGGACATGAGGGTGCAATCTGTAAACATGCAGTTTACTGGATAAATAGATAAATTAGCAGCAAGGGAAAAAAACATGCATGGGCCGAATCTGACTAGGCCAAGTGTACAGGAGAAGGCTGGAGGGGGCTGCTCACCCATGGGCCAAGGCCCGGTTGGTGCAGCAGGCCGGCTGAGGAGGCGCTGGGGCAAGAGGCTGTTGGCCACACGGCGCTGGAGGCGCGGTCAATGCTCGGGACTGAATCAGGTGAGCCGCTGCTGCTCTCGTTTCTGAAGAAACAGAAGCAGCAGGAGCATGGCAATGGTGACGGTAGGGGGCCCTGGCGACGGGGTCGGCGGGAACCGGACGGAACGGGTGGATCGAGGCGGAGTCCCAGCAGGGCGGAACAGATCCACAAGGGCTCGGACGAGGGGGTCAACGGGGCATGCGGGCGCTGCTCCTGGCGGTGCGCCATGGCTCCTATGAAGGTTCAGAGAGAGGGAGAGAACTGTGTGAGAGGGAGAAAAACAGAGGGAGGAAGGAGAAATAAGGGGAGGCGGCGAGGGGAACATGGCGCAGCCGGATCCAGGCGGAAGGCGAGAATCTCCGGCGAGGCAGGGACTTGACGCGGGCTCGGCGGGAACCATGCAGAGGCATCTCCTCAACGCTGCAGGCTGGGCGCAGAGCAGGCAAGGCGGCGGCGAGGCATGAAGCAGGGCGGGGCACGACGCTGGTGACCTGCTGGTGGGTCTCCGGCGACGAGCTGCCGGTGGTGACGCGAGGTGGTTGAGGAGGCCGGCGTTGGGGAAGAGCTCGAAGGTCGTCCATGGCATCAGGTGCTCTTCTGATCGTTCCTAGTACAGAGAGGGAGAGGGAGCTGAGAGACCGAGAGAGAAAAACGACAGGAGGAGGAGAACGAAGGGAGGGAGAGGGTCGAGGCTGGCCCTGGTCGACGGGGAAGACGGGGCGCAGTCCAGGTGGCTGAGTGCGCCGGCAGCGACGAAATGCAGAAGGCCCGGCGAGGTTGTTGCAGGGCCGGAGGAGCTAAGGCCGGTGCCTCACAGGCTGCGCGGGGACGAGCCGTCATGGTACTCTCTCGCTCGGGATCGAGCGAGGAGGAGGGTTGCGGGCGCTGGGGAGCTGTCGTGCTACTGGATTGAGGCGAGGTTGGGCATGGAGGAGCTCCTCTCCTCCGGATCGAACAGGCGGGGCGCTGGTTGGGCCATTGGGGAAAACGATGGAGGTAGGTGGTTGTATGGATCGGGAGGGGATCCTGATGTGGAGAGGACAAGGGGGGTGGCGGCGCGATGGAATGGGAAGGATGGGATAGGATCCCTAGATCCTAGGGTTGGACCTATATATATAGCAACTGGTTTAGATTAGGGGTATTTAGTCCCTCCGATCGAAATCAAACGGCCGAGAATAAATAGGTTAGGGAGTCCAAATAAGAAAACGGAGATGTTTTATAGACGTTTGGGGATGATCCGGATCCATCGGTAACGACAGACCGGTTCGGGTTCGGGTAAGTTTCGGACACGCACACGAGGGGTCTGAGAGAGGTCAACGAGAACAAGGATCCCAAATTTCTTATGAAGACTCAACAGCATGAAGCTCGCCGCACAACTCGGCACAGCGGCCAGGTAGTTACCTCCACCGGTTTACCGAACAGTCCGGTTCAGAAACGTCGTTCAGAGGTCTCTAATTTGCTTGTCGGTGCTTATCCTAAAGCAGATTGTTTTCGTCAACCCCTTAATCCGTCTGATTCCGATTATCAGGTCACTTCCCACTCCTCATCTGGCGAGTCATCAGCCACTCAGCTGCCGCCGCTAAAAACGGTGCTTGGGTAAGTTATACCTTTCATATTGTTTCTACTGCATCATTGTGTAGTATATGCCGTATTTAACTGTTGTTGTGCCTTTTCAGGGCCAAGCCTAGGCCGAGCAAAAAGGCTCGTCTGGATAAAGCGGCCGACGAAGAGACTGCCCCTGAACCGGGCAGCGCCCCAAATCTTGAAGCGGCCATCTGTGAAGACACACCCAATGATCCGCCACAGCAAGATGACGATTTTGTTGCTGAAGAAAGGCCTGTTGACACCGCCCTTCCTACTAACCAGCCCAGAAGCCCAACCCGGATTGAAAAATCCACCAGTCCAATCCGGCCTGCTAACAAACCGACGGCCCCTGGTCAAACCGGTGACTCCAAGGACGATGACGTCGTAATTACTGGTTTTGGCCACAGCGAACTGGGTAATCCAGTCGCTTTATCCAAACATTCTGCCAAAGAAGAGTTTGCCACTATGAGCAAGGGCAAGTGGGATGTTGATCTGGCAACTTATGCCGCTCTGAACCCCCAAGACCTTCATTCTGGCTACTTGAACCGGCTGTATACCAGCCGTGACTATGAAGCTGGCCTGGTGAAGATGATGAAAGAGAAATTCGAGGTAACCTCCATGTTCATTTCTTGCCTGAATACTTCAATTTTTGTTAACTCTCCTAGTCCCCAAGGGCCGGTTCAACTTAGCATAGTTAAACCGGGACTTAGTATAAGCTCAATGCTTCAGAATCCACTGATGTAGCCCCCAAGGGCCGGTTCAACTTAGCATAGTTAAATTGGGACTGTATTTTATATCGCTGCATCAGAACATGTTCGAGCAAATAGCCATTAGCCCCCAAGTGCCAAGTTGAATACTTGTATTGAGCTTGGGACTTTGTGATTCTATTGATAGATGAAGATCAAATATGCATTAGCCCCCAAGTGCCAAGTGTATAACTGGTTATGCACTGGGGACTTTGAAATGACGATATTTAACATGCTCCCTTTTTGTTGCAGAGTGAGATACGTCAACAAGCCTCACAAATCCATGACCTTCAAGAGAATCTGAAATCTCAACAAGCAGAAACCTCCAAGGCCAAGGATGAACTGAAAACCGCTTTAACTACTATGGAGCAACTCAAGGAGTGGTTCAAGTCTGAGCGGGCCGGCTGGGATACTGAAAAGGCCGCTTTAACCAAAAAGGTTGAAAATGTTGAGGCTGCCCTTAAACCGGTGGTAGATGAGCTGACCAGCGTGAAGCGGCAAGTGCATTCCATGACTGCTGCCATCTTCGGTAAGTTTCCTTTAGCTTCTATGATAATCTTGACTTTCTTATAATAAGTCTGGTTTGTGATTTCTCTTGCAATGTTGTAGGCACACGCATTGGTCACTTGGGGTCAGATGTTCGGAAGAAATTGAAGGCTGTCTATACCTTAATAGAGCAGCTGTATACTGGAGCACAGCGGATCATCTCCACTGCATCACATAACAATCCGGCACCTTCCTTAATTCAAGATACTCTTAGGAGGTTGTCCATGCTTCCCGCCCGGATTAAAGAGTTGAAGAAATCTGCTGCTCGAACCGGCGCCATCAACGCCTTAATCCGGGCCAAAGCATGGGTGCCAGATTTCGATCCCGTTGAAGCGGCTCAAGGCTATCGATCACGAAGGAAGACGGCTCAGAATTCAACGAAGATGACCTGAGAGCGATAAACTGGGCAGTGCGCCCTCTGGCTTGCCAGTTAGCTGAAGAGGCAAACTTGTCCCATTATGAAGCCCAGTATGACGATCAGAATAAGCGAGTAGCTGCACCTATTCCTGAAGCGGAGAACCTAATCCCTCCGATCCGTAAGCATACTTACGCTCCTGATATTGACCCAACTCCCCTAATCCATGAGGAGGCTGTCTTTCAAGCTTTAATGGGAATCGACTGGACCACTATTGACTTCCAGCAGCTGGGTAGAGATGAAGAAGCTAAAGCGGCGTAGGACGACCCACAACCACTAGACCGGGGCGGCGAGCAAGCATGAACGGGAAGCCGGTTTGAAGAGCTGCTTCATTACATTCCGCCAAGAAACAATGATCTTATTTGGGCACCATGTTGCCTTGTAATAGGATAGCCAACACTCTTGCTTTCAATATGCCTTCGTGCATAGGTGCCGATACTCTTGCTTGAATGATCGAAACTTTCAATCTTATATTGCCTGCAGTCACAAAATCTTAAACCGCCACGGCGGTTTGTGCCACCAGCCAGTCTTGTGACGTTCATATAAATATGAAGTGAAATATTAAGGTATAGAATCAAAATTTATGATACAAAATACCTGCCATCGCTGGGCATAAAGTTGGCTTAGCCAATCTTGAAGCGGAGGTTGTATAAACCCTTACCATCAAAGGAGAGAACAGCTCCTGTTATTTATAATGCTGATTTACCACGTAAACCGTGCCGGGTCATGATAGGCCCTCTTGTTACTCCATAATAGGATGTTAACAGAAACAACATCAAACCGGTGAAATTATCTCCGGATTAAAAAAATTGACTGAATTCTGTCAACTGACAGTTTGAAACCGGTTTAAAAATGTTGTCGGTTTAAGAAACGCAACAAAAATCAAATAATAGTTATGAAAAAACATAAGAGCAAAGGCAATGATAAACCGTTTGCAAAAAATAAGGCTTTACTGAGCCGATCAGATGGTGTTACCATGGTCGGACACGACCAAGCTCCCTATAAGGTGTAGCCATGGTTCTAGTCAGTCAGGTCCCCAACTGAAACCGTGGCATTATGCCGATCAAGTGGCGTGGCAATGGTTCGGGTTCGACCAAGCCCCCAAGTGACTCTATGGCCTTAGGCCGATCAAGAGGCGTGACTGGTTCAGACTTGACCATGTCCCCAAGTGATCTGGTGGCTTTCGCCTATCAAAAGGTGTTGCATTGGTTCGGACACGACCAAGCCCCCAAGTGATATCACAAAGCTTTTTTGAAAAGCAAACTCAGGGGGTAAACCGGAGGCCGCTTTAAGACAGAACAACTCCATGTAACCACACACATGATATAACAGAACGGATACCCCGCTTTAGCTGAGGCTCCGGTTTATTTATTCATAATATATACACTGTCATAATATGTACATAAGTAGAGCCGATGGCTCAGGTATAATAAGGCCGAAGATGAGCTATGTTCCACAACCTGTTGGTCTCCTCCTCTGACGTGCGTGAGTCTTTATGCTCTCGAACATCGATCAGATAGTACGACCCGTTGTGCAGATTCTTGCTGACCATGAAAGGTCCCTCCCAAGGTGGGGATAGCTTGTGCATATCCGTCTGGTCTTGGATGAGCCAAGCACCAAATCTCCTTCTTGAAAAGTTCTGGTTCTGACCCGGCGACTATGGTAACGACGAAGATCTTGTTGGTAAATCGCCGAGCGGGCAGCTGCTATGTCACGCTCTTCATCCAGCCGATCCAAAGCGTCCTGCCATGCCGTCTCATTGTCCGCTTCAACATAAGCTGCCACACGAGGTGAGTCATGACGGATGTCACTGGGGAGAACCGCCTCCGCTCCATAAACCATAAAGAACGGCGTGTATCCTATGGATCTGTTAGGCGTAGTGTTGATACTCCATAACACGGACGGTAGCTCCTCTACCCAACAACCCGGTGTCCTCTGCAAAGGGACCATAAGCTGGGGCTTGATGCCTCTCAAGATCTCTTGATTTGCTCTTTCCGCTTGACCATTAGACTATGGGTGGGCTACTGAAGAAACGTCAAGCCGGATGTGCTCACGTTCGCAGAACTCTTTCATGGCACCTTTGGACAAATTGGTACCATTATCTGTGATGATACTGTGTGGAAAGCCAAACCAGAAAATCGCCTTTTTGATGAACTGAACCGCCGTAGCTGCGTCACACTTGCTAACAGGTTATGCCTCCACCCACTTTGTAAATTTGTCAACCGCCACCAAGAGGTGGGTCTTTTTGTCCTTGGACCTTTTAAAAGGTCCAACCATATCCAGCCCCCAAGTCGCAAACGGCCAAGTAATTGGAATCATCCTTATTGGGCCGGTACATGAGCACGTCTGGAAAACTTTTGGCAACCATCACATCGTCTGACCAGATCTTCCGCATCAGCATGGGCAGTCAACCAATAGAAACCGTGGCGGAACGCTTTAGCCACCAAGGATTTTGAACCGGCGTGGTGACCACAATCTCCTTCGTGGATCTCACGCAATATTTCACAGCCTTCCTCAGGGGACACACAGCGTTAAAACGCCCCTGACACACTGCAATGATGCAATTCGCCATTAACAATGGTCATAGACTTAGATCGCCGAACTATCTGCCGGGCCAACGCCTCGCCTTACGTAACTCGCCCCGGTTCATGTACGCCAGATAAGGAAGCGTCCAATCCGGAGTGACGTGCAGAGCTGCCACCAATTGAGCCTCCGGATCAGGAATAGCCAAATCCGCTTCACCAGGGATCTTGACTGACGGGTTGTGCAGCACGTCCAGAAAAACATTGGGTGGGACCGGTTTGCGTTGAGAGCCCAACCGGCTTAAGGCGTCCGCCGCTTCATTCTTCCGATGGTCCACGTGGTCCACCTGATAGCCCTTGAAATGACATGCGATGATATCCACCTCACGATGATATGCAGCCATGAATGGGTCCTTTGAATCCCAAGTGCCAGACACCTGTTGAGCCACTAGGTCCGAGTCACCGAAGCACTTAACCCGGCTTAGATTCATCTCCTTAGCCATCCGAAGACCATGGAGCAAGGCTTCATACTCAGCTGCATTGTTAGTACAAGGGAACATTAAGCGGAGAACGTAACAAAACTTCTCACCTCGTGGGGAAGTTAATACGACTCAAATTTCGAGCCCTCCAACCGCTGGATCCGTGAAAATGGATGGTCCAATATGTATGATCCGGCTTTTCTTCAGGCGCTTGCAACTCCGTCCAATCATTAATGAAATCCACAAGTGCTTGAGACTTCACCGCCGTCCGAGGCACGTACTTCAAACCGTGCAGCCCAAGCTCTATAGCCCACTTGGCAATCCGGCCAGTCGCTTCCCGGTTCTGTATGATATCACCTAAGGGAGCTGAACTGACCACCGTGATGGGGTGCCCTTGGAAATACTGCTTGACTTCCAACTTGCCATAAAAACTCCATACACCAGCTTACGCCAATGCGGATACCTTTGCTTAGATTCAATAAGCACCTCGCTGATATAATAAACCGGTCGTTGAACCGGATGCTCCTTCCCTGCCTCCTTCCGCTCTACCACAATGGCCACGCTGACCGCCCTGGCGTTAGCAGCAACATATAGCAGAAGCGGATCCTTGTCGATGGGGGCGGCGAGCACAGGCGGGTTGGCCAATTGCCGCTTTAAGTCCTCCAACGCTTCATCGGCGGCTGGACTCCAGACAAACTGATATGTCTTCTTCAGGATCTGGTACAAAGAGATGGCCTTCTCCGAGGCGGCCGATAAACCGGCTCGCCGGCAATCCGCCTGCCAAACGCTGGACATCATTAGTAGACTTCGCTTAGCCAGGAGATGATAGCCGTAATCTTCTCCGGATTAGCTTCAATCCTTCGTTGGACACGAGAAAGCCCAATAACTTGCCTGCCAGAACACCAAAAACACATTTGGCCGGGTTGAGCATCATCTTGTAAACCCGCTGGTTGTCAAAGGTTTCTTTCAAATCGTCAATCAGTGTTTCCTTCTTCCTTGACTTGACCACAATATCATCCACATATGCGTGCACATTACGGCCGATCTGGTTATGCAGGCAATTCTGTACACAGCGTTGATAAGTTGCTTGGGCGCTCTTGAGCCCAAAAGGCATAGACACATAGCAGAAGGCTCCAAAGGGAGTGATAAACGCCGTCTTCTCCTGGTCCTTAACTGCCATCTTGATCTGATGATACCCAGAATACGCATCCAAAAAGCTCAAACACTCACATCCCACAGTGGCATCAATAATCTGGTCAATGCGGGGGAGGGCAAATGGATCTGCTGGACAAGCCTTGTTAAGATCTGTGTAATCCACACACATGCGCCAAGTGCCATTTTTCTTAAGAACCAGCACCGGATTAGCAAGCCACTCTGGATGGAAAACTTCAACGATAAAGCCAGCCGCTAAGAGCCTGGCCACCTCCTCTCCAATGGCCTTACGCCTTTCCTCGTTAAACCGGGCGAGAAACTGCTTCACCGGTTTGTACTTGGGATCAACATTAAGAGTGTGCTCACGAGTTCCCTCGGTACACCTGGCATGTCGAAGGCTTCCATGCAAAATGTCCCGATTCTCACGGATGAACTTCGATGAGCGCTTTCCTATTTTGGATCCAAGTTGACATTGATGCTGAACTGCTTGGACGAATCGCCAGCACGAAGTCAACAAGCTTAGTCTCATTGCCGATTTGAATTTCAGGGCCGGATCATGCTCAGAGTTGGCTTCTTCAATGGAGTCATGTCTGCCGGATCAACATTGTCCTTATAATACTTCAGCTCCTCGGTGGCACAAACCGACTCTGCGTAAGCCGCATCACCTTCCTCACACTCCAAAGCGATCTTGCGGCTCCCATGAACCGTTATTGTCCCCTTGTGACCCGGCATCTTGAGCTGCAAATAGATATAACAAGGTCGTGCCATGAACTTGGCATAAGCCGCCGCCCAAACAGGCGTGATATGGACTTTGAATTCTCACCACTTCAAACGTCAATGTTTCCGATCCGAGTCATATTCATCTCCAAAGGCCACCTCCAGAGCTATTTTACCAACCGGATATGCTGACTTGCCAGGTACCACACCATGGAACACTGTATTGGACGGTTTGAGATGTTTATCTGTTAACCCCATACGACGGAAGGTCTCATAGTACAGGATGTTGATGCTGCTCCCTCCATCCATGAGCACCTTGGTGAACTTATAACCTCCCACCTGAGGTGCCACCACCAGGGCTAGCTGACCCGGATTGTCAACCCGGGGAGGATGATCCTCTCTATTCCATACAATGGGTTGCTCGACCAGCGTAGGTAATGAGGCACGGCCGGTTCAACGGCGTTATCGCCCGCTCGAAGCTTCCGGTCTCGCTTGTCTAAGCTAGTGGTGAAGACGCAGTACTGCCCACTATTCAACTGCTTTGGTTTGCTATGATTACCAGACTGCTGCTGCTGCTGATTGTAACCACCTTGGTTATTCTGATTGTTCTGATTTTTATGTCCGCCCGGATTACCATTAAATCCTGAACCGGAATTTCCTCCACCGTAACCCGGCCCGGATCCTGAACCGCCACCGGAGCCTTGATCATACCGGAAAGCATTAGAACTCTTGAACTCCTGCATAATGTAACAATCCTTCCAGAGGTGATTTGTTTGGCGCCTCCTTCGTCCCATGCTTGGACAGGCTGATTCAATGATAGTTCAAGCGGTCCGGATTGGGATTAGGCGCTCCACCTCGATTCGGCTGTTTACCCTTGCGCCGCTGGCCCTTGTCCTGCGCGTTGGTGTTGGCTACGAAGTCCATGTTGCCATTTGCTTTACGCTTGCCTCCACCATTACCTGCCGAGTGATGTTCTTTGGCCTTTGGAGTTGCTGTTCTTCTTTCCTTCCCTGTCTCGTCATCCTCGGACTCGGGATCCTTGGTACTATCGTAATCAGCATACTTCACTAAAGCGCCCATGAGAGTGCCCATGTCATTACAAAACCGCTTCATACGCCCCAACTTCAATTTCAAAGGCTTAAACCGGCAATTGCCCTCCAGGGTCAAGATCGCAGAATCAGCATTGAGCCGGTCTGACGAGTGCAAGATTTCCGAAACGCGGCGTACCCAATGGGTTGTTGACTCCCCTTCACCCTGGACACAAGCTGCCAAGTCCACCACAGACATGGGCTGCTTACAGGTATCTTTGACGTTCTGGATAAACCGGGTCCGCAACTGGGCCCATGAATTGATAGAATTGGGTGGCAAGCTCTTCAACCAAGTACGGGCCGTGCCTTCGAGCATCATGGTGAAGTACTTTGCACACGCGGCCTCATCCACATCCAACATCTCCATGGCCATCTCATAACTCTCTATCCATGCTTCTGGAGCCAAATCGGCGGTGTAGTTTGGCACCTTGCGCGGACCCTTGAAATCCTTGGGCAAGCGCACATTGCGTAAAGCGGGGACGAGGCAAGGCACCCCCAAAGAACTAGAGGTAGCCCCAGGCTCGACCGAGATGGTCGGACGAACCGGCGTAAGCTGATAAGCCTGATGCTGTGCTGCTAACTCGGCCTCCCTGCGCGCTCGGGCCCGGTCCACCACCTCCTGGGCGTTATCGACGCCACCTGCCGGGTTGTTGCCACGGGGCGCACCACGCCGTGCATTACTTGATACGGCCGGTTCATCCACGTTCCTGCTATAGCTCCGCCTTGGGCGGGGGGTAGAGTGGATCCTGTCACGGCTGTACGAATACGCTTCATGTTGGACCAAAGCTGTCCTAAGGAGCTCCTTGACCCGGCGCGTCTCTACCGCCTGTGGTGAATCGCCTTCAATTGGAATAGCCTCCAGTCGTGCCGCAGCTGCAACAAGGTTATCCATCAGGTTGGAGTAGTGACCTGGGGGTGTTGGCACAGCCTGAGGCGTACTGGCATTATGGCGAGGTAGATCTATTACGCGGGGCTGAACCGGCGCTCCCGCCCCAGGTGCTTCCGCCCAGTTTACCACCGGCGGATTATCGTTCCCGCCCGGGTGTTGAAGAGATCTCTTCCTCAAGACTGAAGGCAAACAGGATCTGTATTTCCTCTTCATGACTTCATGCGACGCGCTCTGATCCAGCATGAGCCTATAAGCCTGCGCGTCTAAAGCGGCCCGCTCTGCCGTCATCCTGGCGTCTGCAGCTGCCAGATCCGCTTTAGCCTGAGTGATTTGTTCCTTCACCTTCGCAATCTCCGCGTTATGAGCGTCCTGGTCTGACGGGTTAACCTCTGCCATGAGCACAGCCAACGCATCGAATAGGTCTGATAAAACTTGAGCCGGCGGGCGCACAGGGCCTCCTGCCCCGGCAGCCGTCGCCGCTGTTGAGCCAGCAATCATTGTCGCGACGGTCGAAGAGTGAAGCACCGCTTGTGTACCGGCCATGAATATTCCAACCCGGTTGGGCAGATCAGAGGGGTCCGGAATACTATCACCATCGGAACAGCCCCCAATCCGGCCATCTTGTAGTTGATATAGAGATTCAGTTTCTCCGGTCGACGACTCATCGTCAGAGTAGACGACGGTTTCGCCACCAGATTCTGATCCGCCCTCATAGCTTCCTCCGTGGATGACTCCCACAAAGGCACGCTTCACGGCCGGTTTAGCCTGGGCGGGTCTCGCACGCTAAGCCGTCTCGACGAGGTCGGTGCAGATGTCCGGCTCAGGCCCTGGCTCACCGATCTTGCCGATGAAAACGTGTATGCCACCAAAGTGGACCCGGTACCCGTACTCAATCGAGCCGGCCTCGGGGGCCCAGCCTGCATCGTCGATGTAGAGCTTGCCGCGACGACTCTTGGTCATCCGGCCCACAGCGTAGCCTTCGAGTCCTTTGAACTTGCCCTCCAAGATCATCAAACCATCGTGCGATAGCCCCACGGTGGGCGCCAACTTTCGTGGTTTTGTCACCACAGATGTCCTCATGAAAGGACTTAGTCGTGGAGCCATCGCTACGGGTTAACTTGAAGGGGTTAAAGCGGACGCAAAGACACAAGAGTTATACTAGTTCGGCCCCTTCGATGAAGGTAAAAGCCTACGTCTAGTTTGTGATGGGATTGATGTGGTCTCGATGACTAGGGAGAAAATAAGCTTCGCCTAGGCCTCGAGTTGTTGTCTGTCCCCCTTGAACCGCCCCGGGTCGTCCCCTTATATACACGGGTGACGCCCGTCGGTTCCAGAGAGTCCCAGTATCCGGTTCATATTCGTATCTGGGTTGGTCTCTCTCTATTCCTAACTTACAATACAAGTTTACATATCAGGCCGGTTTACGGCTACAGGTTCTAAACCGACTATAGGCCTTGGGCCCTTACTTTCATGCCTCTTGGGCTTTTACACATGTTGAACTACTGATGAAGTTAACTCGGCCCAGATAGGCCGGTTTACGCCCAGTAGTAATATCCCCAACAGAGCTCCTCTCTAAGCAGGCCTTTGTGGGCCTATTGCAAGTCTTCTGCCCTGTGGGGCCTACTGGGCCGTACGGGCCTGCATCCTGGCCCAACTAGAGATTGGGTTTCTAGTCGTATGCAGGCGGTGCCGGCCCAGTAGGCGGGCTGTTTTTGCTTTATTTCAAAAATAAAAATAAAAAAATCCTTAACAACCGGGACTAAAAGTCCCCCAGACCACGGCGCGCCTCGTGCCACGTGGTGGGCCTTTGGTCCCGGTTCGTGTTGAACCGGTACTAAACGGGGGGACCTTTAGTCCCAACTCTTTAGTATCGGTTCCAGAACCGGTACTAAAGGTTCTTACGAACTGGTACTAAAAGTCGTTTTTCTACTAGTGTATTATACTTATACTAGTTAATTTTCCGTGCATTGCAATGGGCGTATACATATTTTAATGGCTCAACACTACTTATAAGGTTTAATTAGATTCGACTATTGACAGACCGTAGGGGAATGCAAGGAAAAATTTAATTTAGTTGAGATTTTGGTAAGATTTGATTTGATTTGGATATGTGTAGGTGAAATAAAGAAAAGTTTTTACTTTGTCGAGATTTTAGGAAGATCTGATTTGATTTGATTAAGTAATGCAAGACGTGATTTTGAGAAAGTCTCTATTTAATTTAGATTATTCCAAATTACTCTATTTATGTTGGTTTTTTTATTTTGTGTGCATAGGTTGAGAGTACCAAAATAATCAAGAAAAAACTAAGGAGAAAAGGGGCTGCATGGAAAGGAAAAAACTGAGTGAGAGAGAGGTGAGTAATCAATTGCCTTTAATAGTATATTTTAGTTTGCCAAAAAAATAGTATATTTCCTTCATTCCATAAGTGCGCACACGTTTTTCAAAAGAAAAAGCATGAGTGTGCTAGCTCGGTTCTGGTGGGGAGGAGATGATAAAAAAAGGAAGATGCATTGGAAGAAATGGATTGATATTGCAATACCCAAAGGGGAAGGAGGCATGGGTTTCAGGGACATACAATTGTTCAATCAAGCCATGCTCGCAAAACAAGGCTGGAGTTTATTGACAAAGCCTGATTCATTGTGTGCTAGGATCTTAAAAGGTAAATACTTTCATGACAGTGACTTTATGGAAGCTAGGAATAAACGGAATTCATCTCACACATGGAGAGCGATACTGCATGGCCGAGAACTCCTTAACAGAGGCCTAATCAAGCGTGTGGGGGACGGCAGCAGCATTAGAGTTTGGGATGATCCGTGGATCCCTGAAAGTTTCAGCAAGAGACCACTTATTAGGATGCCAAATGCCAATGTGTCCCGAGTGGAAGAATTGCTACAACCTGACTTGAGTGGTTGGGATATGGAGAAACTGGAAGCAAACTTTATTGAATCAGACATTTCCTTGATTGCTAGAATCCCAGTTAGCAGAGTCCAGGAGGATTTCTGGGCGTGGCATCCGGATCGGCTGGGAATTTTTACAGTAAGATCGGCCTATAAACTAAGCGTGCAACTTAGAAGGGATAATGAAATACCGGCTGGCTCGGGAGGACCGGACAAGAAATTCTGGAAGAAAATGTGGAGGCTTCCGGTTCCACCCAAAGTTCGGAATTTTTGGTGGCGGGTAATCAAGGGCTTTGTCCCTTCCAGAGGGGTATTATGCCAAAGACATATTGAGCAGGTTGATTTCTGCCATGCTTGTGGGCAACAGGACACCATTCGACATGCTTTATTCGAGTGTACTTGGGCAAGAATGTTTTGGCAAGAGATCAAGAAATTGACATCAACTAAGGTGTCGCTCATGCACCCTGAAACCTGGGCGATGGACATAGTAGATGGAGTTGGGGTGAGCCAAACAGCGGATTGCATCATTCTATGCGGTTCATGGGCTGTTTGGACGGAGAGAAATGCACGCAACCATGGAGAAACTACTCGGTCCATAACACAATCTGTAAAATGGGCAATTGATGTAGCCACAGATCTCGCAGTTACAGGATCACAACATGTAGTAAGCGTGAACAAAGAACTGCAGAAGTGGAAACCGCCAGAGAAAAGTTTCATTAAAGTTAATGTGGATGCTGCGTTCTGGGAAGAAACTCATGAAGGAGGGACTGGCGCAGGTCTGCGAAATCATGAAGGTAACCTGCTCAGAGCACAATCCATATGGTATGAAACGGGTCTTAATGCAAGATCACTTGAGGCATATGCTATCAGAGATGGCATACAATTGGCAGCAGACTTGGGGTATCGGAAGGTCATTATTGAGTCTGATGCTCAACAAGTTATAAAACAGTGCAATTCTCTTGGGGTAGATCAATCGGAGATAGCAACCATTGTGAACGAGATACAAGAGCTTTGCGGGAATTTTGAGGAACTTCGTTAATGTTTATTCATAGAGAAGCAAATGAATTAAGCGCATCTTTGTGCTAGGCAATGTTGTTCCTCTAGGAGAAGATGTATTTGGATTAATTATGTACCATCCTTCCTTACGGCTTGTGTAATGAAGGAATGTAATCCCGCTGATTAAATCAATAAAGCTCTTGAATTCCAAAAAAAAAAGCATGAGTTTGGTGAACCCAAATAATTCGAGTCATCCAACCATCTATATCCAATGTCTCACGCTGCTTTAATGATGTATCAATCACATCATCAATAATTTGGATAATTTGGAAAAAATAATTACATTAATCATAATTTGGAAATGACATTAATTTCATTAAAGACAATTATCAAACATTAATTGTGATTTAATCTGGAAAATAATATTAATATCGACCATTACTAATCGAGGAAAGGAGAGTCGTTGGAGATGCTCCTACTGTATTTACCATTCTGCATCGAAATCTCGTGCCGCTGGAAATTGCAATAAAGCGCATGAATCTTAACGTAAAATCTTTTGTTTTTTTAGATGTTATTAACGGAAAATCTGGTAAATGTATGTATACCTCATCAAGTCTGGAGTCTACTAACTCCTCCCCGGCCGAGACTCAGACCCAGCTCCTCCGCCAGAGCCAACCCTAGCCGCCGCGGCGCAATGGCCGCCTCCGGCAAGCGTTCCGTGGCCGCCGTCGCTCTCGCGGCGATCGCTTCCTGCGCGGCCGCGCAGACGCCAGGAGGCCCGGGATCTCACAAGAACTCGATGACTTTCTCCGACGTCATGGCCATCCTGTTCTTCATGGCCTGCTTCTTCCCCGTCTTCGTCGTCCTCCTCGCGTTCGCCTGCCTCCGCCTGTTCCGGCCGCCGGACGAGCCCCCGGCCGGCGACGACTCGTCGTCGTCGGAGCGGTCGCTCCACAAGGAGGGCCTGAACGCCGCGGAGATCGCGGCGCTGCCGCTGGTGTCCTATCGCGACGTCAAGCAGCACCGGATCGGCGCCAGCGGGGTCGACCCGCTGGAGTGCGCGGTCTGCCTCCTGGAGTTCGGCGACGACGACAGCCTCCGCCTCCTGCCGACGTGCCCGCACGCGTTCCACCCGGAGTGCATCGGCCTCTGGCTCGCGAAGCACGTCACGTGCCCGCTCTGCCGCGCCAGCGTCCTCGACCCGCCGGTCCTCGACCCCGAGGAGCTGATGCAGCCTCCGTCGCCGGAGGAGGAGACGCCGGCGCCGCCGCACGACTCGCCGCGCCGGCTCGCGGATCACGAGACCGTGGTGGTGCTAATCGAAGACCCCGGCTGCGACGAGGAGGAGGACGAGAGGACAATGGACCTTGCGAGGAGGATGCGGCGCGAGCGCGAGGCCGCCGGGCGTCAGGCGGCGCTGCCGCGGTCGAACTCGACGGGGCACGAGCGCGCCGGCGGGACGGAGCAGTTCGCGCTGCGGCTGCCGGAGCACGTCCGGCTCGAGATCCTGATGTCGCACAGGCTGAGGCACGTGACGAGCGCGGTCGCGTCCGTGCGCGTGAGGGAAGGGAGCGCCCATGACCCTGGCGCCGGCGGGAATTCGGTGCGGAGCGCCGTGGCGAGGCTGCTCTCCCTTTTCGCGCCCGGGGACGGGCGGAGGGGGGACGACGAGGAGAAGTCCGGGGGCTCGTCTCGCCGGCGGCGCGATGACTCTGCCCGGGGAGCAGGGGAAGACAAGCTGAGAAACGACTGATGAATCGGGCGAAAAGGAGAGCGGAAACTTGACTGGTGGAGGGATTGGCTTCAGTGATTAGCTAGTTGTGTTGGTGTAGTTGTGAGTTGTGATCGGGACTGCATCAATTTCTCCTTCGGATTTTGAAGAACGAAGATGTTAGGGAATGGCTAGATGTGAGTCGCCTGAAAAACAAATTTGGATCAGTTGATTTCGTTTCAGCCGTTCGATGAAAAACACGTGGTATTGCTTCTTCAACTTTGAGACCTCCTTTTTCTTCCCCCTACTGCCAACGTGCCATCGGCCGAACCACCGACCACCACCTCTCGCGGCTGGCGGCGCTTCCACGCAACCTCGCCCTCCCCTCAACCTCCTCCCACCGCCATGCTATCTCCCCCAGCCATCCCTCTAGCCCCGGCGATGACCAGTTTTTTCTCCGACGAACTTGCACCACCGCCCCACCACCGTAGTTCTTCTATCCCCACCCCCACACTAAGATAAATGATGGGATAGCCCTCCAGCGGGCCCCTTCCTTCTCCTTCCTTCCATCCGGCCTCCTTCCTTCTCCCTCCTTCCTTCAAAATCGACTGACCACAATAGGTAAAGTCCGTCGATTGACATTTAGCTATTGTGAAAATGTTACTCTACCTCTGTACTACTGCAAAAATGTCATACATATAGAGTCCGTAACATTATAGTGTTTTTTTAGGGAAGGCCATCATGGCTTGCTTTATTAATCAATGAAAGGAAGTACATGGTCTATGAGACAAGAGACCAGACAGCCCGGAGGCTCATCTGTCCAGCTCTTTGAGGTCTTATTACAAATGCAAAATTTAGCAAGCACATGCGCCGCTTGATTACTAGAACGGAAACAATGTCTGAAGATGACCTTCGCAATCGACGCTGCCACATCTACACATTCTGCGAATAACGCCGCTGCTGCATCCCACCATATTAGCTGTCCATCACAAAACTGAATCACAGTAAGGGAGTCTGACTCAGCTTCCACGCGAGGAAAACCTAGCCGATTTGCAAATACGATTCCGTCTCGCATGGCCGTTGCCTCAGCTGTTACCACATCTGCTATATGGGTGATATACTTACATTGTGCAGCTAGGAAATTTTCTTTATCATCTCTGATTACAGCTGCTGTAGCCGCCACCCCTTCATCAATAAAAACGCATGGCGTCCACATTCACCTTTACGCACCTGGGTTCTGGCTTGCACCATCTCTGCTCCGTGGTAGTTCTTGCTTTATCATTAGCCTCCTGATAATTGTTTGTTATTGCTAGGACTGCCATGTGCCATCTCGTAGGAGGTGGTGGAGCACCATTATGAGTAAACTGCCTCCTGATCCACCAGAGATACCAGGATCCTACTAGCACCACCTGCTTAATGTTCAGATTTGGTTTGATCGCCAAGGGTACGTCCGATGCTAGGATTAAACGTTCCATAATTACGGAACCTGATCTATCAATCCTTTTGGCTTCATCAATAATTTCTAAAACTCCCAGGTTTTTTCATAATTCTCTTGCATGGCAGCAATCGAATAGTAGATGTCTCACATCCTCCGCATCTAGATGACAGATTGGGCAAGCTCCCACTGTGCCTATATGTCGATTAGTAAGTATCGAATTTAAAGGTATTATTCCATGCATGATGCGCCAGCAAAAAATGTGAACTTTACGTGGCACATTTACCTTCCAGAGCAAACTCCATACTTCTGGTGTATTTGAACCGCCCGGACGTGCCATTACATTTGCACGAGCCTGGACAAAGTGAGCCCACTGAATTTTGTACGCCGTTTTGACTGAGAAGTAACCTTTGCTGTCCGGATTCCAAGCAATAAAATCATCGAAGGCCCCCAGATTCAGTGGTATTTGCAGAATTCGTCTCACATCCACCGGATTAAAGATAGACCGAATCAACTCCTCATCCCAAGTATCTGTTATCGGGTCAATAAGATCACTTACGAGGGAAAGGATGGTTTGACCATGGTTTGAGATTACTATTCTATTCGGGCTCGCTGGGATCCAGGGATCATTCCATATATTCACATGTTCTCCTGTCCCGATCCTCCAAATATATCCTAATTTGAAAGTATCAAGGCCCTTCATGATGCTTTGCCATGTAAAGGATGATCCGTTCTTCAAAGTTGCCTGTAGTAACTCTACATTGGGGAAATACTTTGCTTTCAAAACTCTTGCACATAAGGATTCCGGGTTGTTAATAAGCCTCCAACATTTCTTAGATAGTATCGCCAGATTAAAGGAGTACAAATCTCGGAATCCCATACCACCCTCGCTTTTTGGAAAGCAGAGCTTCCACCAGGTGTACCAATGCATTCTCTTGTGTTCCTTATCATCACCCCACCAAAATTGAGCCATTAGATCAGTTATTTCCTTGCAAATACCTTTAGGTAAGCTGAAGACAGACATTGCAAATACTGGGATAGTTTGAGCCACCGATTTTAGGAGAATTTCTTTACCTCCAGAAGATAGTTGCTTCTCCATCCATCCCTGTAATCTCTCCTTGATTCGTTCATAGAAGTGCCTGAAGCAATCGCTCCTATCTGCTCCGACCATGGCTGGCAGGCCAAGGTACTTGTCTGAAAGAGCTTCTGTATCAATATGTAGTTCTTGGCAGATTTCAGTCCTAGAATCGGCTGATGTATTGGGACTGAAGAATATACTTGATTTGGCCAAACTCACCAACTGTCCCGAACTTTCACAGTAGGCCTCTAGAACATGTTGTAAGGAAGCTGCATTAAGAACATCTGCTTTCATAAGAATCAGAGAATCATCAGCAAATAAAAGGTGTGATGCTGATGGTGCATTTCTGCACACTCTGATTCCCTCTATGCCACCAGCTTCTTCTTCAAACTGCAGTAAACTAGAGAGACCTTCCGCACAAAGAAGGAATAAGTAGGGAGATAGGGGATCACCCTGCCTGATGCCCCTAGGAGGAATGAACTCATCCGTTTCTTGAGAATTAAATCTAACTTTATATTTAAAGAGCTCACACATGCCATCATCATTTGGATCCAGTGCTCATGAAAACCCAGCTTGACCATCATATCATGCAGAAAGGACCACTCCACCCTATCGTAAGCCTTATGCATATCCAATTTGATTGCACAAAGACCTGTTCGGCCATTTCTCTTGTTCTTTATTTTGTGAACACACTCATATGCTATTAAGATGTTGTCCGTAATCATTCTCCCAGGAACGAATGCACTTTATGTCAGAGAAATAATGTCAGGGAGTATATTTTTTAGTCTTAGGGCAAGCATCTTAGAAATGATTTTATAAAGAATATTACATAAGCTTATGGGACGATATTGAGTTACCAGCTCAGGGTTGTCCACCTTGGGAATCATGACAATTGTAGTGTCATTCCATTCTACGGGAATCTGTCTTGAATTAATTGCTTCTAACACCTCTTGTGTTATCTCATCTCCTAATATGTGGCAGTACTTTTTGAAAAAAATTGTGTGGATTCCATCAGGCCCTGGGGCCTTTAGATCTCCAATACTAAAAACTGCCTTCTTCACATCATTAACCGTAAAGGGTGCCATCAAGAAGTTGTTCATATCATCAGTCACTTTCCGCTGCACTTTTTGCAACACCTCCGGATTTGTATGATGCACTTCTGATGTAAAGAGGTGAGTGAAATAGTTCTGCACATGGTTGTTTAGTATCGGCATGCCTTCTATCCAGTTCCCTCCATCGTCCTTGAGCCTCTTACGAATTTTTTCTTTCGTCTTGCCGAAGCAAAAGCTTGAAAGAAAGCTGTGTTGCGATCACCGCTAGACAGCTAGGTCACCCGCGACCTTTGCCTTGATTGTATCTCCTCCAATTCCAGCAGATATTCTATTAATTCCGCCAGCTCCTTTCTTTTCTCATCATTCTCATCATTCATCGGCCCTGCCATGACTCTTTCTAGATCCCTCTGTGCTTTTCGCAATCTCTTCTTGGGTTTCTTTAGAACCCTTTGGTCCCGATCATGAAATTCTGCATGCATTTTGTTCAGTTTGTCATAGATACTTGTTAAGCTTGCATCAGCCCCTGCCTTCTCCCAAGCAGTAAGGACCGTTTCATCAAAGTTTTTCTCCCTTAACCATCTTGCCTCAAAGCGCCTCGCTCGTGCATTATTTCCCGACCCATCGATCTGAGAAAAATACTCAAGATCCACACAAAGTGGTCGGTGGTCAGAGTGATTATATTCCATATTCTCAAGTGATGCATTTGGAAACATAGCAGACCACTCATCATTAGCTAGACCCCTATCAAGCCTCTCCCTTATTCTTCCTCTAAACCATGTGAATGGATCGCCCGTGGTTTTTTCTAGAGGGCGCTAATTTTCATGTGTGTATATTAAAACCACACACATGATAATCCTTATTCGCTCTCATGCACCCACTTTTAAAGAAACGACACGTACGTTGTCATACCTTTCAGAGGGAACAACTCTATTTGTAGCAATAAAACCCTATATGGTGTAGCATGCCAATTACTAAGGCTAGTAAAAAATCCCAACAGGGTAACAAAACTATGGACAGACAATGTAAGTCGGCTGATTCTTTTTGGTGTAAGTCGCTTTTTTTGGCCGACGGAACTCCGTCCAATGGCCAGGATTGCGCAATCATTGTTCATCTTCTTCCTCATGTGTCGCCTCCCAGGCAATGTGACTGCCGACGTCCACCACACAAGGCTATTCCTCTAAACCCCACCTATTCCGCCACCCGCAACCGCCCGACGCCCATGAACTCAACTGAGCTTTGAATTGAACATTTATCATCGCTCATGGATGATGCAATTTCGGAGGTACCTGGCTCTCCAGAATGTAAGCATCATGGTTTGATTCTTCTCAACCAGCTAACACATATGTGAACTTGCAATTAAAATCAATTTCAGCAAGCCCATTCTAACTTGTGTATGTTGCATCATGTGACCTCGATACTCTAGCAGTCACATGAATACCATATAATCCGGTCATGGCATGAAAAAGGGTCTTGTGCATTTGAAACTCTTTTTTCTTTTCTTTGAGAAGATTAAAAATTGGCATGTCGGCGCTGAAACCCAAAAATCTCCTGAATATTTTCAATGGTGATTTGCAAAGTTAGTACTCCCTCCGTAAACAAACATAAGAGCGTTTAGGCCATGTTTGTTTCATAAGTCATAGGGCTTTTTTAAGTCCCAACTTATAAGTCATAAGTCTCTACCTGTTTGTTTACATGGACTTATAAGTCCTGAGTCCCTACCTGTTTGTTTACAGGGACTTATAAGTTGATGTTACCCCTAAATCCTAATAATAAAACACTTGTTCAGAGACGGGGCGACGAACGGACGCAGGTGAGAGCCGCCTCGGCCTCCGATGTTCAGAGACCGGCTGCGGCCTCCTCCGCCCTGGGGCACGGGCCTCCCACGACCAAGGTCCAACCGGAGGAAGGCCATGACCGACCGACTGGTCGAAGAGGAGTTGCTGGTATGAGCCCAACTCCGGGAAGACGTCGACGTTGTTGTTAAGATCCAAGAAACCCATTCCCCTCCCGAGATTTCCACCGGCGGATGAGCCTTCGGTTGCCTGTTGAGACGAGGGGAATTAAGAGAAGAAGGGGATCTCGTCCTCCTCATCGGCCATGGCGGCGGCGGTTGAGGGTGCCGGCGGCGGCGGCGATTGGGGCGAGGTGGGGAAGGAGCGAGGCGAGGAGGGGAACGAGCGGGGTGGGGTTCGTGCGGGGCGATGCGGGGTAGGTGTGTCCAGATCGATAAGTCCCAATAAGTTTCTCCCTGAGAGTCTTTTTCGATAAGTCCCAAATGACCCCAATAAGTCCCTATAAGTCCCTCATGTTTGGTTTAGATGGGACTTATAGGGACTTTTTTAAGTCCCTAAACCAATAAGTCCCTGGAAACAAACACCCTCTTAGATCACTACTTTAATGATCTAAATGCTTTTATATTAGTTTACAAAGGGAGTACTAGTGAGCATTTGAAATTCTTTTTTTCTTTTGGGAAGATTAAAATTTCTTTGTTGGGCCGAAGCTGTTTCATGGGCCTGATTCCGACATTTGGCCCAATATCTAGCTAGCGACATGCCCACCACCACCACTCAGTCACACCGGCCGCCGAATCATCAAAAAAAAAAGTCACACCGGCCGCCACCACCCCCCACCGGCCCCCCCCCCCCCCCCCCCCTCCCCGAACCGAAACCCTCGCCGTCACCTCCCCCACCCGGCGGCCATGGACGACCCGCAGGTGATCCTCGGCGTCTCCAGGAGCCAAGTGTGCGCCAGAATGGAGCACAACGGCATGGATCGCGACATGGTGGAGTACGGCTACAACCTGATGCTCTACTGCGTGTACGCCTACATCCCGGACCCGCCCGTCTCCCCCGCCGCCACCCTCTCGCTCTCCGGCGCGCCGTCGGCCCCCGACGGCCTCGACCGCATCAGCCGCCTCCCCGAGAAGGTCCTCCGCGACATCGTCTCCCGGCTCCCCGCCAAGGACGCCGCGCGCACCGCCGCCCTCGCCTCGCGCTGGCGCCCCCTCTGGCGCTCGGCGCCCCTCTCTCTTGTCGACAGCCATCTGCTTCCGGACGGCGGCGCGTCCGGGCCGTTCATCATCGGCGCTCCCTCTCCCCGCGCCGTCACCGCCGCGGTGTGCCGGTGTCCAGCGCCCTCGCGGCGCACCCGGGGCCCTTCCGCTGCGTCCACCTCACCTGCAGCACCATGGAGGAGCACCGAGGCGAGATGGCGCGCTGGCTCGACATCCTCGTCGCAAAGGGGGTCCAAGAACTCGTATTTGTCAACCGCCACACTCTTCAGCTGCGCCTCCCTCACCCGCCTCTGCCTTGGCGTCTTTAGGCTCCCAGACACCGCCGCCGTGCCGCGCGCCGCCAGATTCCCCAACCTCCGGGAGCTCATCCTCTGCTTGAATACCATGGAAGAGCGCGATCTCGCCTTCTTGTTTGAGAGAAGCCCCGTCCTGGAGTTCCTCTTCATCATGGGAAACCAGGCCGGCGGAGTGCACCTCCGCCTTGTCAGCCACAGCCTGCGGTGCGTTCAGCTCGGCTTTTTCTTCTCGGAGGACATCGATGTGGTGGATGCTCCTCGCCTGGAGAGGCTCTTTCAGTTTGGCGAGCTCGCCCATTCCCACAGGATGGACAATACCACTCACCCTAGGATCAAGAACAGCGCTTCCAGGATCAAGATTGGCCGTGCACCTAACCTGCGTGTGCTGGGATATCTTGAGCCAGGAGTGCAAGATTTGGGGATTAGCAACACTGTTGTGGTGGTAATTTGCATGTGTAGCTAGGCTGTCTCAGTTAATAACTTAATAATGCCAATGTATGATCTAAATTAGTTTCTCTGTCCTTGGTTGCATTGCAGGCTGGGAGCAAGGAGATCATTGTCCCTAGTGTTCAGATTTTGGCGATAGAGGTGCAGTTTGGTGTCCGAAATGTTGTCAAGAAAGTTCCTGGCTTTCTCAGATGCTTCCCTAACGTGGAGACGCTCCATGTCCAGGTAAATTTGATCAACTTAACTAGATAGTACATTTGCTTCATCGGCGATTTTGCAATACTAGTGGGCAGTGGCTATGTTTATGCATGGTCAGAACTCAGAACTGTGAACCCGATCAGTTACATAACTGCTGTCCTGCTGCTGCATGATAATTGCTTTGTTTAGAATACTGCATGCTGTCCTCGTAGATAAGATACCTCATTTATGTATGCATGCTGACCAATTTCATCTGCAGTCCCGCCGCATATCTGAAGAGCCCACTGGCAAGGTCAATCTCAGGTTCTGGCAGGAAGGCGGTCCCGTCAAATGCGTCATGGAGAGCATGAAGAAGGTGTTCTTTTACGAGTTTCGAGGGACGAGAAGCGAGGTTACTTTCCTCAAGTTTGTCGCGGAGAGAGCTCGGGTGCTGGAGCAGATGGTGGTTTTGGTGACCAGGGAATGTTTCTCCTCGGGGGATGATAATGTGAGCGCCAAGCTCAAGCCTCTGACCAGCGCAAAATGGAACAACAAAGGTTGCAAACTACTAGAACTCTTCAAGAGCTCGCTCGATGACGGGGGAACTAGAGTTTACAGCCACAAGCTAGCTTCTGATTTTGAGTTTGCAGACCCTTTTGACCTCAAGTACTACTACACAGAACAAAGGATCTTTGCAAGTTAATTGGTAGCACCGCGCCGTGCCACCTGTGCAAGACTATTTGGTACGTACTACGCAGCTAGACTTTGTGTTGTGGCAGCAGCTGAAAAACCCACTTCTCTTGCAAGCTGTGCCATGCTTTCTGCAGGTGGTATGACATGATGAGGTTGTTAGTGCCAAGTCAAGTATTATTTCACTTCATGGACAACCAATATTTGGTTGAAAATTTCCAACACATATGGTCTACCAAATCTATCTCAGATGAGGTCTACCATACAAAATCTCGGCACATCGTGTGTGTCTCAACTTAGACAAACCACCAAATAATATCTCAGCTAAGCACGTCTCAGCACGATTGAGTTAGATGAAAATGTTTAGTGGCA
Organism: Aegilops bicornis; assembly: GCA_021605145.1. Lineage (NCBI taxonomy): Eukaryota > Viridiplantae > Streptophyta > Magnoliopsida > Poales > Poaceae > Aegilops > Aegilops bicornis. The sequence continues at coordinate 778,767,978 of CM038671.1, read as the reverse complement.
CCAATTTCTGCAAGTCTGTTCAGTCAGCAGGGCTATCTGGCCTAGTGGCTATTACCATGGTCTTTCTGTTTCGTCCAACTGTAACTTCATTTATGTTATAAGTTTGTTGCTGTCACCTGTCAGCATGAGTTAACTTGGTATGCAGTAGGCACTGGTCTCAATCTGAGACCGACACACCCGCAGCGCGCATTCAGGCATCATTTGGTCGTTAGACTGTTAGCTATGCAGAGTGAAATGCCAGTTCAGTTGTGCTAGCAAAGAGGAGGCCTCAGATTTTTTACTTTTTTTTTTTTGCCTAGCTTCAAGTATAACAAATCGTTTGCTGTAATTCCTTCATGGAACAATCATTGGTTAAACTATTTAGGCAGCAGTGTGCGGCGCAACTCTTTGCAACATGTTTTTTGAGAACCCCTAAAAAGAAGATGTTTTTGAAGAAGCACAGTACCAGCATGTTAGTTGCTCAAATTCCAAACCAGAGACAGGCAACAAGCAGGACATCTGGACATTGTTCAGTTGCAAGTTTTATCTGAAGTAGATTGAGATTTCATTCTGCTTCATTACAAACCCTTCAAGCCAGGATCACGTGCTGGCATTTGAATGGTCTTTGATAGGCTATCAGCATGCAAGTTTGCTCAAATTCTACTCCTGGGATGTGGACATTGCTCAAGTTATATAACAAGCAACGAGCAGGACATCTAGGCATTGTTCAGTTGCAGATGTATCTCCAGTAAATTGACATTGTTCAGCGTGATCCCTTGGCGCTTCTCTCTGTGGAATGCTTATAAATTTTAGTGTATCCATCTGATTTTTGAAAGAGAACAATCAGAGTCTTCTTCTTTCTCCTGAAGCAACACATCAGGCAGCATCTGATTCCCTTTACCCATCCACAAAATCTACTACATCTAAATAGGAGATCAGATCTACAGCTCAAGAGTTGATCCCTGTGCTCCACACGATCACTACAAACCAGTGAAATGTTGGTGTTAGTCACAAATCTTCAAGCAAAGATCATATGGTCAGAATGGCCTCAGACATATTTTTGCTCAGTTTAACTAGTACATGGCCCTAGTTTTCTGTCCTTGGTGTTGGTTACCCACTCGCTGCCGGCTCAGCAATGTGTTACAACATGACGAGCACATAGGCGGGAATGCGGGTCATACAATTATTCCTAGTTGGACTCAAAACCACCTGTGTATGTTTGATTAATTTCTATGCCACTTTGTTGGAGCAAGAACTGAAAAAAAATGCAGGACCTCCTAACCTTTCCATGATGCTGAACTGATGTGCCAATACCACCGGCATTGACTAGAGAAATACTCCCGTCGCCGTAAAATGCCGCCTTTTGATGAGGATTTTCACCATAACGAAGTGTAGACTTCAGCAAGAGGGGAACAGTAAAAGCTTGGGGGCAATGTTATCTCCTACAAACACACAACCATGACAATGTGATGTCGAATAAAAAAAATGAGAAGAAATTATCAGACCATTCACCAAAAAAGGGCCGTGCCTTTGTTTGATTGCTGCATGATAATTGCTTTCTTAGAATACTGCATGTTAATTGCCGTCCTCGTAGATAAGATACCTCAACTATGTATGAATGCTGATCGATTTCACCTGCAGTCCTGCCCCATATCTGAAGAGTCCACCGGCAAGGTCAATCTCATGTTCTGGCATGAAGAAGCTGTTCTTGTACGAGTTCCGGGGGACGAGAAGCGAGGTTACTTTCCTCAAGTTGGTCGCGGAGCCGGAGAGGGCTCGGGTGCTGGAGAAGATGGTGGTTGTGGTGAGCAGGGGATGTTTCTCGTCGATCGGGGGATGATCATGTGAGCGCCAAGCTCAAGCCTCTGACCAGCGCTAAATGGAAAAGCAAAGCTTGCAAACTGGAGCTCTTGAACAGCCCGCTCGCCGACGGGGAATCTACAGTTGACAGCCACAAGAGCTGATTTCGAGTTTGCTGACCCTTTTGACCTCAAGTGCTACTCAACAGGACAAATGATCTACTCCCTCCGTTCCAAATTACTCGTCGCTGAAATGGATGTATCTAAAACTAAAATACATCTAGATACATCCATACGTGCAACAAGTAATTTAGAACGGAGGGAGTATGTGATATAATGGTAACGTGGTGCTGCGCCGCACACTGTGCGGCTTGTACTAGAAGACTACTAGTGCCTAACTAGAATTTGTGTTGGGGCAGCAGCTGAAAGACCTACTTCTATAAGGCAAGCTTTCTGCAGGTGATATTGCATGATGAGGTTGTTTGTGCCAAACCAAGTCATATCTGGCTGGATGCTGGTGGAATAAGTAATAGATTGATTTCGATAAAATGTTTGTGGTACCAATTCTGTTCTGTCAGCAGGGCTGCTCGGGTATGGCATCCAACTGCAGTTTCATTCATGGTGTGAAGTTTGTTGTCAGCATGAGTTAAACTTGGCAATGGCCTCATTCTAGTGACTAGGGGGTATGCATTATGCAGTGGTCTCATTCTTAGACCGGCGCATTTGGCGGTGCGCATTGCTGCCCAGGCTCGCCGCGACATGATGCTATAGGAACCCCCTTGAGGATGTTAAGACTGTTAGCTATCCATACTACATAGTGAAAGATGCTAATTTTTTTTAAATAATACATTTTTTTATAATTTACAGAAATAATACACGGTTTAGATGTATTTCATAAATAATACGGCGTCATTTTCGGGCAAGATGACTGGAATTAATCTTCTTATTGGTAGATGATTAGTGTCCAGTCGTCCTCTCTGAAAATGACTGGCAGTCGACTGAACCAGGGCTTCCAGTCGTCCTCCCTGAAGATGATTAGCTCCAGTCATCCTCCCTGGAGATGATTGGAACATAACCGTGTTCCCGGGAGACATATTTCTATTCATTCACATTGTTAATCAAATTACTTTTGAGGAGAGACTGTTAGAGATAATTAAGATACAAGTACGTCGGAATTAAGATACAACATACAAACTACATGAAGACATCATCGTCATCCTCCGTCGATGCAGCACTCTTGCCCTTTGACGATGAGTCACTCTTGCCCAACGACGATGCGGGTGTCTTGGCCTTGCTGCTCGGCATGAAGATATCGTCTTCGTCTTCACTTGCGTCAGTCCATAAATAAGTATGCTCTGCTGCAGTCCTTAGGAAAGTTGCACTCTTATGATGTTGCTTCTTCCACCTTAGATGCAACCTGAGAAGTTCTTTCCATATCTCCTCAAAGATCCTTGCAGGCCACCCCCACCAACTTAGCTGTCGAGAAGAGAAATATGGCGGGAAAGACGATGGCGGGAACAAAATGGTTGGCGGGAACATAGGGTTGGCGGGAAAGACGATGGCGGGAACAGAAGAGGTGGCGGGAAAGAAGTTGGCGGGAACATAGGGTTGGCGGGAAAGACGATGGCGGGAACAGAAGAGGTGGCGGGAAAGAAGTTGGCGGGAACATAGGGTTGGCGGGAAAGACGATGGCGGGAACAGAAGGGTTGGCGGGAAAGACGATGGCGGGAACAGAAGAGGTGGCGGAAAGAAGTTGGCGGGAACATAGGGTTGGCGGGAAAGACGATGGCGGGAACAGAAGGGTTGGCGGGAACATAGGGTTGGCGGGAAAGACGATGGCAGGAACAGAAGGGTTGGCGGGAAAGGGTTCCCGGAAACACAGTTATGTTCCAATCATCTTCAGGGAGGATGACTGGAGTTAAGCATCTTCAGGGAGGATGGCTGGAGCTAATCATCTTGAGCAGTGGCGGACCTGTGAATGAGCCAAGGCCCAGGCAGCTCTGTTGACTGCAGCAATTACTGTAGCTACAGTACACAAATATATGAAGGACATGGGCCTCACGCCCCTTCTGCCTGGGGCCTAAATCCGCCCATGATTTTCAAGGAGGACGACTGGAAGCCCTTGTTCAGCCGACTACCAGTCATCTTTAGGAGGACGACTGGACACTAATCATCTACCAGTAAGACGATTAGTTCTATTATTCGTGAAATATATCTAAACCGTGTATTATTTCTGTAAATTAATTTTAAAATGTATTATTTTAAAAAATAGCATGAAATATCAGCTAGTTTGTGCTGGCATAGATGAGGCAGAAATGGTTTTTTTCCAGGTGAACCTGTTATTGCAAATGGTGTGCTGTAATTGCTTCATGGAAGAATGTAAATGGTTAGGATAAACAGAGTGCGATACAACTCTCTTGGAGACTGTCAACATGAAAGTTGCTCAAATTCTACACTAGGGGTCTGGGCATTGCCCAAGTTGTAACGAGCAACAAGCAGGACACTGTTCAGTTGCAAATGCATCTGAAAGTTGATTGAGATCTCATTCTGCTTCAGCACGATTCCCATCGTGCTTCTCTCGGTAGAATGCTTCTAAATTTCATTATATCCATCTGAATGAATTCCAGAAGGAAAAAAGGAAAACGATCATTCATAGTCTCTTTCTCTGGAAGCTACACGCAGGCAGCATCTGATACCCTTTGCCCATCCACAGAATTGGCATAATTCTACAAACCAGCATCTTAAGGTTGCTGGCAAGCACAAATCTTCAAGCCAAGATCACGTGCTGGCATCTGAAAAGGTCAGAACGGCCCCAGAAGTTCGATTCATGTCGATGTCTGAATACAAACGCAGTTTCTGCTTGGTTTAACTAGCACATGGCCCCTGGTTTTCCGACCTTGTTATTACCCAGCCGCTGCTGGCTCAGCAATGTGACGAACACCTAGGCGTCCTCACTTGCGTACGTGGCAAAATGCTTTCGCCACCGTCATACAATTAATCCTAGTTGGACTCAGAATCACCTGCGCCTGTCTTATTGCGACAAACTACCGATAGACCGTTGATATAGCCTCAAGTACTTAGGTTAGGCTCAGTGCCTGAAGTGGCGGACGCCGGTGAAGAGGAGGGACACGCCGTACTTATTGCAGCAGTCAACGGCATCCTTGTCCCTCATGCTGCCGCCAGGCTGCGCGATCGTGCCGATGCCATTCTCGCACGCCTCCTCCACGGCATCCTTCCAAGCTGCAGTTCCACTCACGCGAGTCATCAGTTTATCATCCTGTAAGATCTCGCTTGGTCGAATCGAATGGGGTTATTATTTCATTCTCACCGAATGGGAAGAAGGCGTCGCTGGCCAGAGCAGCTCCCTTGGCAGCCTCCCCTGCTTTCCTGAAGGCGATCCTCAGGCTGTCCACCCTGTTTGGCTGCCCGCTCCCCATGCCCAGCATGCAGTTGTCCTGCACTCACAAGAGGATCAGTCAAGAATTCACTCAGCAAAACTACTCGCTGAACTAAACTTGGCAGGTCAGTGATTTGTGAGTTTGCAGTTGCACTACCTAATTTGACAACGGTTGAAGAGAAAAAAAAAGGATAAATGACCAGAGTTTCTTTCTTTGCAAATTATGCCGAGTATCTTGACGTTGGGTTGCACTTTGCACTAGTTTTAGACAGGTTCCTCAGCACACGCCACACCAACAGATGGTCCATAGGTGGGCATGGAGATAAAACCAAAGTCGAAAATCGGTGCAAGTTCAGAGTTTCGTTCTTTGCAGATTATGCCAAGTATCTCCGCATTGGGTTGCACTATGCACTAGTTTCAGACAGGTTGCTCCCCCCATCAGACGCCACACCAACAGATGGAGATAAAACCAAAGTTGAAAATTGGTGCAAGTTCAGCGAAAGGTCAAAATACATGATGTTATATGGAATACAAGTACTGAAAACGGCAGGTGTTTTTGCTTGCAATGGTTGTGTTGCAAACTGCAATTTACTGTACCTATTTTTATTTGGCACACTGAGAAATGCACTAACCTTGGCAATCACAATGGCGTTGCTCTTGACGTGCTTCACACAGAGCCAGGCGAACTTGGCATCCGAGAGCTCACTGTCCGTCGGAGCTCTCTCAGAACCCGTCGTGAAGGTGATGTCTTCTGGGGTTAGATCGTCGGACTCTTGAGCCAGCCAACCACCACTGACCTGCCTGAGCGACAGCATGTTTTTACCACTTCTCTTCGCCTCAAGGATCCTCAACGTCTTTGATTTCCCTTTGAGGACCTCGAGGCCCTTCTCTGTGTATCCTGGTGCTACCACGATCTCATAGAACATCCGAGTCTCGCCATCTGTAGGACTTCTAAACTCGCGAATCTCCTTTGCAAGATCCTACACCAGAGAAATTTTGTTATTTGCCCCTCTCAGGCTCTGACACTTCACGACTAATTGAGAATTTGCAAATGAGCATGCAGGAACATGTCATGGGCAACAACACAACTACAAAAACAGTATGAGCTTGTGAAACATAAGATCAGAGTCTAGTGCATACCTCGTCAATTGTGGTGTTGAACGCAACGATTCCGCCAAATGCACTCACAGGATCTGCCTTTACGGCCAACCTGTATGCCTCAAGAACATCCTGCCGGGATGCAACACCGCACGGATTGGTGTGCTTAACCACAACACAAGTAGGATTCTCAAACTCTGACACACAATTCCATGCAGCATCAGCATCCAAGTAATTGTTATAAGACATTTCCTGCAAAGAGGAAGGATGCCAGTTTGAAAACCCCTGAAGAAGCATCACTGAACTTTTTGACAATATGAGTTCACAAGGAGCAGGAATATCCAAAAACAAGGCGTATGTGTACTTAACAAACCAAATGTTAACTTTAGAGAAACATGGGAGTTCATGGCAACAAACCAAAAGAGATTGCTCTTTGTGTACTCTTGAATAATTAGTGGCACTGTTGTTGCAACAAGAACTGGAAAATAAATATGTGACGCCCTAACCTTTCCATGGTGCTGAAATGATGTTGCAATACCACCGGCATTGACTAGAGAAAGACTCCTGTCACCGTAAAATGCAGCCTTTTGATGAGGATTTTCACCATAACGAAGTGTAGACTTCATCGAGAGGGGAACAGTAAAGCTTGGGGGAAATATATCTCCTACATGCATACAACCAAGACAATGTGATATCTGATAAAAATAGCAGACGAACTTTCAGATAAGTATTTGACCATTTACCAAAAAAGGATCATACCACCGCTCGATTGCTTCCACAACCACTCTGAGACGGCTGAATCATAAGAAGCCACATGCTGGAAAGCTTTCCATGCCAGCATCCTGCGGAACTGTGGGTCCGCTTGCTTTTCTTGTAGATATTTCAATAGAGCAGGGTAATCATGATGATCCACAACAACAAGAACATCCTTATGATTCTGTCAAGGTTAACAAAGATATCAGTATTAAGCCATAGACCAGTTGTACAGAACTATTACATCGATCCCATGAGTATAAATGAACATAAAACACATTTTCAATAAACAGCAAGCAGATATATGTTAACGTGAACTCAATGTTACGGTAGATTGCAACACCTGCAACCAGCCGCTAAGTATGTAATTTCAAATGATAAACGCAGTTACCTTCGCTGCAGCCCGGATCAATGTAGGCCCACCAATATCAATATTTTCAATGCCATCCTCAAAAGTAATTGTACCAGAGGTGACCTTATCATAGAATGGATACAGATTCACCACAACCACATCGAATGTCCCTGTGCCCAAAAAAATGTCCTAGTTTAATGAGCATACAAGCCAAGATTGTTATATCATGGCATGATAATTGGAAGAATATTACAGCGGTCCACTAATATAAGATGAAAAAAATGGAATCTCACCTATGCCATGCTCATTCAATGCTTTAAGATGATGCTCCTGGTCTCTTCGGGCAAGAATACCACCATGTATACTGGGGTGCAATGTTTTAACTCTTCCATCAAGCTGCAATCACCAAAACAGAAATGTAAATGGAGATGAAAAGAAAGATATATACTCAATATCCTCTAACTGACTAGCCAGAGGCAAAGCAGAAGATGCTAAAATGGGATGACAAGAGAAAATATAGTTTGGTAAATTATCGTATATCAATTATTCAACAACTATTATGAGGATTCAAGAGACATCAAAGAGAAGAGATATGGAAATAAAGAATGATTATTATATCAGATCCACATGCACCTTTTACACGAATGGACATCACACTTGCCAACTATATCAACTATAGGTCTATAGCATGGTACAGAAACATTTCACTAAATGAAATTTTACAACACTTGCAACAAATTTTATTCAGGACGCCGGTGAACAGGAGGAGTACTTTATTGACTGATAAAAATGTTGGAATAAAAAAGTTTGAAGAAATGCTCCAGCAGCCAAACAATAAATTAAGCTGTACCATTTCAGGAAAATTTGTAATCTGTTCAACTTTTGTAACATTCACTCCGGCTGCCTCCAGGCTTGACGCTGTACCGCCAGTGGAGATGATAGAAAACCTACAAGGCGCAAAAATCTTCATAAGACCCTACATGACTAGCGCTTTGGGAAAGGCAATATATGTGATGAATCAGCACTGCCTGAAGTAGGCATTGATGTACAACATAATTCCCCATGGTGATGCACGAAAGAGTTACCCCAAGCTCTCAAGACCGTTTCCAAGATTGGCCAAGTCCGTTTTATCCGACAGTGATATCAGTGCTTGCCTCGCTCCTGTTGATGCAGGAACTTGCCATTAGTTCATTGCTTTTTCAAGCATTTCCAATGTTAAGAACAAGACAAAGGTAAATGACGAGAATATACAACTATTGTGAGTCGGGACCCATGTTAGTCGACTACTTGTACAAACACAAGAGCTCTAACAATATTAATCGATTGGCACATAGCAACAAACTGTTAACGGATAGAACTGAACACCCAATACAGAACTTTGTCAAGCAGACAAAATATTAACCAGCGTGTGCAGTACAGTCTGCAGGGGTTACAGACTAGCACACAACAATTGAACCACTGTGTTTCCATAGAAACATTAGACTGCAGGGTCTTGTGACTTTCATTCATCAGTTCAACAATCAACAGCGCATTTACACTGAAACCCCTGGTAGGAATCAGCTATCCAAATCCCAATATATAGAAGCCGATTCCGTTACCTGCTTGCGCAGCCACAGCTCTGGCCCTGGCGGGCCGTTGGTCGTGGTCGGGCGTGGGGGCCCCGACCGTGGCGGAGCTGAGCCGCGGCGCGACGTGGCTCATCGCGCGAGCCCAGAGCAGGCGGCGGCTGTGGAGGCCGAGCGCTGGTCGGCGGGAGAGGGAGGTGGCAGTGGCAGTGGCACTTCCGCCGGCTAGTGAGACGGCGGCGCAAACCATGCGCGCTGGTGGCGGCGGCGGCGTGGCGGGAGAGAAGGGGGCGGCGGGGGAGGGCGGGGCAAGTTGTGGGTGTCAGCGCCGACAGGAACCGGAGTGCGTGCGGCGGCTAGGGTAAAGATGCGCAAACTTTATACCTTTTTCTTTCTCTTTTGGCCTCGGCCGTCCGATCCGCATCTGACGGCGAGGGCCGGAGCTGCTCGGTGGATTTGCAAACACACGCCCGCCGCAGGCGTACCTGCCTGCTAATTTTGCAAAATGCCCTCCGCTAATTTTGCAAACATAATTGTCCAGCTCCAGCCCCCTTTAAAAAAAAGCCCTTGTACCCTAGATACCCAGTTTTGGAGGCAACTTTTACAGTGAACTGTAAACAAGAAACGGATGGCGGGAGAGAATTTTCAGCTCTAGCGCCTTCCATGCTTGCCACCGTCCGAGGTTGATTCCGGCCATGCCAACTGCCACCGCCCCCACCCTTCCTCGTCTCATTCCCAATGCTGCCGGAGCTCGAATCGATCTCTTGGGTGGCCGCGCAAGCTCCGCCACGGATGTGGTTCGAGCCGTCGTGCAAGTTCTCATGTTTTTTAAGAACAAATTCTTTAAACTTGCCATACATAATTTTGTAAATTTGTCATGTGGCATTGCAAATTCCAAAAGGTTGCCATGTTTTTAGAGGAGGAAGTTTCTAAATTTGCCATGTACTATTTTATTGTAGGTACTATGAGAATTTTTCAGCTAGTCCATTGCAATTTTTATTTATTACGCCATGGTAATTTTATTTAATTACACCATGAATTTTTTTATTTAACTACACCATGGCAAATTTTATTTAATTACACCATGGTAGTTCTATTGTAGGTATCATGACAATTTAATTATTTAGTTCATGGTAATTTTTTATAGGTAGCCTGGCGATTTTACTATTTAGAACATGACAATTTTTAGTTAGACCATGGCAATTCTATTATTTACACCATGGCAAATTTTTATTTGGAACATGGAAATTTAATTATTTATTAATTATACCATGGAAAACATATTATTTATATCATGTTTTTTTGTGAATTCCTTTTGACAACATTTTTGCAAACTATTTTTTGGTCAATTATGTTGGACCATGGCAAATTCATTATCTGCACTATGGAAAATTTAAACAAAGCAAAGTTGTTATTTTATAAGTTTAGAGCAAGGCGATTGTAAAGTTTTGTTTCTTCTTCTTTCTTATACCATATTATTTTGTTAATCTAAATGTTTCCTCAAAAAATAAGCTAATTGGGCTTACCCCGTTTTCCAGACGTGCTTCATGGGCCACCTTGAGGAACACCGATCGGCAGCTTGAACAAGGGTTGTAGCGAACCTCCACAGCTCGCCACGGCAAGTATGTCTCGCCTTCAATAGGAAGAAAAAGGGGAGAACGAGAAATTGAACCCTGGAGCTCCAAGAAGACAACGAGCATTGCTACCCATCGCGGCCGCCAAATGTTCATGTTAATTAGTGGGGGCACGACCAAATGGAATCAAGTCGAGCCAGATTTTCCAGGTTTTTTTTCCTTTTTTAATTTCTTTTTTTTATTTTTTTTCCTTTTTTCTACTCTTTTTTTTCATTTGTTTCTTCCATTTTTTATTTTGATTTTTCTGTGGACTATTTTGTATGTTTTTGGATTTTATTTTCTTGGTTTTCTTTGTTTCTTTTGTTTTACATTTCTTCATTTTTTGTATATGTAAACAACAATTTTCCAATATACGTTTAACATTTTTCCAATACAAATTAAAATTAACATTCTTTAATACATGGTCAACATTTTTATATGTTTCAAATGCCTGATTAACATTTTTCAGATGGTTGATCAACATTTTTTAATACTTGTTCAATATTTCTTCAAATACTTGATTACCATTTTTATATACATTATAAAATAATTTTCATTTTTAATGCATGGTCAATATTTTTTTATACACATTTAACATTTGTAAAACGCTTGATCAACATTTTACAAATACTTGTGCAACACTTGTTTTCAAATGCTTGACTAAAAAAATTATATACATGATCAAAAAATTTCATCATTTTCTGAATACATTCTCAACATTTTTCCTATACATATTTAACATTTTTCAAATGCTTGATCGCCATTTTTTTAAATATTTATTCAACATTTTTTCATATTCTTGATTAATATTTTTATTTATATGATAAAAAAATTCATCATCTTTTAATACATGGTCAACATTTTTTCTATACACATTTAATATTTTCCAAATGCTTGATCAACATTTTTTAAATACTTGTTCAAAAAATCAAAATGCTTGATTAAGATTTTTTAAATACATGATCAAATTTTTATACACATATTTTGTACATTTTTCATATATGTCATAAACATTTTTAATTATACATTTAACATTTTTCAAATGCTTGGTCAACATCTTTCAAATGTTTTTATAGTGTCTTTTTGTAATATATATTTAGAATATTTTAAAGTGTAAACAAAATTAAAAAAATAAAGCAACAAACGAATCAGAAAAAAAGGAGGTTCTGGCCACCCGCGCTCTAGGGTCAGCCCATCTCGATCCTCCCCTTCAGCGATGGTTCCTACCTTCTCGTTGACGGCGAGATATAGGCTGCCCCATGCTACTTCTTCAGCTTGTGTTGGTTTTTTCCTTGAAGATGAAAGGGTGATGCAGCAAAGTAGAGATAAGTATTTCACTCAGTTTGAGAACCAAGGTATCAATCCAGTAGCAGACAACACACAAATCACTGAATACCTGCACAAACAATCAAACAAGCTTGCACCCAACGCGATAAAGGGGTTGTCAATCCCTTCACGGTTATTTGCAAAAGTGATATATGATAGAGATAGATAAATGATAAATTATTTTTTTTAATATTTTTGGTTTATAGAACGGAAAGTAAAAGGTTGCAAGAATAGTAGATCAGAAACTAAAATTGTAGGTCGGAAACTTATATGATGGAAAACAGACCCGGGGACCATAGGTTTCACTAGAGGCTTCTCTCAAGATAGAAAATAATACGGTGGGTGAACAAATTACTGCCAAGCAATTGACAGAAAATCGCAAAATTATGACGATATCTAAGGCAATGATCATGAATATAGGCATCACGTCTGTGTCAAGTAGACCGAAACGATTCTATATCTACTACTATTACTCCACACATCGATTGCTATACAACATGCATCTAGAGTATTAAGCTCATAAAGAACGGAGTAACACATTAAGTAAGATGACATAATGTAGAGGAATTAACTCAAGCAATATGATGAAAACCCCATCTTTTTCTGCTCGATGGCAACAATACAATATGTGCCTTGCTATTCCTACTGTCACTGGGAAAGGACACCGCAAGATTGAACCCAAAACTAAGCACTTCTCCCGTTGCAAGAAAAACCAATCTAGTTGGCCAAACCAAACCGATAGTTCGAAGAGAATTACAAAGATATCAAATCATGCATATAAGAATTCAGAGAAGATTCAAATAATATTCATAGATAAGCTAGTCATAAATCCATAATTTATCGGATCTCGGCAAACACACTGCAAAAAAGCATTACATTGAATAGGTCTCCAAGAATATCGAGGAGAACATGGTATTGAGAATCAAAGAGAGAGAAGAAGTCATCTAGCTACTAGCTATGGACCTGTAGGTCTGAGGTAAACTACTCACGCTTCATCGGAAGGGCAGTGGTGTTGATGTAGAAGCCCTCCATGATGGAATCCCCCTCCGACAGGACGCCGGAAAAGGTCCCTAGATGGGATCTCACGGATACAAAAGGTTGCCGTGGCGGAGAAGTGTTTTCATGGATGCCTTTGTTGGTTTGGGGATATACGGGAATATATAGGCGAGAGAATTAGGCCAGGAGGTGTATGAGGGGCCCACAAGGATGGGGGCGCGCCTTACCCCCCTGGGCGTGCCCTCCATCCTTGTGTCCACCTCGTGGCTCTTCCGACTTCATATCCAAGTCTCCTGGTTGTCTTCTGGTCCAAGAAAAATCATCGTGAAAGTTTTATTCCGTTTGGACTCCGTTTGGTATTCCTTTTCTGCAAAACTCAAAAACAAGGAAAGAAACAAGAACTGGCACTGTGCTCTAGTTTAACTAGATGATTCCCCGCGCGTTGCTGCGGGAAATATTGCTTAAAATTGTTGTTTTACTTAGCAAACTAACTCTCCTAATAGGATCAACAAAATAATGAAAAAATTATCCTGCTTTAGCAAGAACACTTTTGAATAATATGCATCATTGTAGTCGTATATAAATAAGGTCGATCCTCCAGTTACATCATTCAACTTTGGCAACAACACTTTAGAATAATACTCCCTTTGTAATAAAGAAATAAAAGATCGTTTAGATTACATCATTTTAATGGCACATAAGTAAGGTCGATACTCTAGTTATATCATTCAACTTCTGGACGATAGACGAACAATCAGGTTAGATAAATATTACCCATGGAACTAACTAATTTATTACAAACTAATTTCATGAGACATTCATATTCAGCAATACATGATCGTAAGATCTTTGCGAATGTGATCTTTCAGAGGGAAGAACAGAAGTTGCATCAATTGGATGATAGCATTGCCTTCCTCAATGGTTAAGTAACTTGGCAGATAAAATCTAGGATTTTGCATAAACACAAGGACACAAATGTACCAAGGAACATTAGAACAAATGTAGCACTTTTGCATATCTAAATATGTTATTTTCAGGATCTAGGGTGTACCTAGAATCCTAGATACCGGTTACAACAATATCTTTGTGATTTGAGTAAAACTATGAAACCAGGGAGCTCTTTCAGTGTGATTAAGAAAATAAATTGAGCAAAAATAGCAAGGGAATGCTCAACAAAGTAAAATCCTTGTCATAAGAGACGATAATAATTATAATTTTTTCCCTGAAAAACTGTTTAGGATTTTCAGAACAATGTTCTCTGTTTGAGTGATCGGCTATCGACCATACAAATGATAAAACTATAAAATAATCCTTTTATGAATCCATAGTACATGCCATTTACCATAAATCTACATAGAACACGAACACGTTGATGTACAAAGGAACGGTTGTGAAATTAAGCAATGAAAGGATGCACACCATCATTATTTGCAGTAAGACATGCGAGAAACTCCCCCAAAAATAAATTTCCTTATACCTTCACATTGTTGAGTGTGAGGGAAATAATCTGCAATAAGATGAGTAAATTAGAAAAAAAGCAGAGTTAGACTGCACGTACTAAGCACTTGAAAATTGCATGGGTTATTATATCTATGCCTTAATCAAGTAAATAAGTTGAAAATCAAAGTAAATAAGTTGACATCTCAAAGAATAAAAGGCAAATAAGTTTACTAACTAACCATAATCTCCTTTTTAGCATCTTCTTCGTGAACTATAAGCTGAACATCATACTGAATCAAACAATGATGGCTTGATGTGTAAGTGTAAACATATTAATTGGCCCTCGTGTTTTTGCCATAACAATAGAAAACAAATGCACTCTGCAGCATTAAGAAATTGTATGAGCGTGAATTACTACTTCCACACAATGCAAGAAAGATCCTACAGTAGAATTTAACCAATATATGACGTATCCCAAGCAAACAATTAGAGAAGCAAAACAATTCCCTTGCATAACCAAACATAATTACTACTTCCACACAATAACCAAGCAACCAGGCAAGGAAAAACGATTCTGTTGCATAACGAACCGGAATTACCACATCGAAGCAATGGCAAGGAGAACCACTTACAAATTGGAAGCAATAGTCTGTAGATGGCCGCATCATGCTTCTCTCTCGCATGCGCGTGTCGGCACAGTCGTCGCCCCAGCCTGACCTTGGAGAAGCCGTCTTTTTGACCTTGAGATGAACGCATCATGCTCCCCTCTCATCTCCCGTCGACGCAATCACCGCCATGATCCCTTGCCTTCTCTATCACACACAACCTCCACATGCCCAATTCCTCTCACATACAACCGCCATGATCCCTTGACCTTGAGATGAACGCATCATCCTCCCCTCTCATCTCCCGTCGACGCAATCACCGCCATGATTCCTTGCCTTCTCTCTCACACACAACCTCCACATGCCCAATTCCTCTCGCGTCTCCCTCTCGAATCGCCCAAGCATTAGCAAGCACAAGGAGCAGAGCGGTGGACGGTAGAAGGGATAAGAAGCAGAGGCCGATTTGGCCTGGACTCACGAGCGTGGGAGGAGGTGTCTCGCACTGGTGACAGGCGAACCAAGAAGACAGAGCGGGGAGGCTGGACTGGATGGGAATTAAAGGAGGGAAGTGGAAGGGGAACGTCTCGGGAAGGCACTGATGGTCTGCTTTTGGGAGGTGAGGAGCCGAGGAAGATGGAATCAATGCAACACGATGTAGCGCGGGGGTTGAACGCATGAGCCCGGACGCGATCCAGTGGAAGAGGGGGCGATGGGTTCATCTAATTCAGGGACAGAGAGGTTTGTCGTCAGCCTTTCGTGGGTCCAACTGCTGGTAACTGAAAGCAAACGTGGCTGGTATAGACTCTGGTGGGTCCCCCGTGTAAGCTGGTAAGAAAAAGTTGATGTGGCTAGGCTGCTGATGTGGACAGGCTGCATGTCAAGAGAAATAGGTTAGTGGGGATGACCTATTTAGGTATTATAGATAGGTTAGTCCCAAAAATAATATAAAATATCATAATAATGCACATAAAACATCCAAAACAGATAATATAATAGCATGGAATAATAAAAAAATTATAGATACGTTGGAGACGTATCAATCATCCCCAAGCTTAATTTCTGCTCATCCTCGAGTAGGTAAATGATAAAAACAGAACTTTGATGTGGAATGCTACCTAACATATTTATCCATGTAATTTTCTTTATTTGTGGCATGAATGTTCAGATCCATAAGATTCAAAACAAAAGTTTAATATTGACATAAAAACGATAATACTTCAAGCATACTAATAAAGCAATTATGTCTTCTCAAAATAACATGGCCAAAGAAAGCCATCCCTACAAAATCATATAGTCTGGCTATGCTCCATCTTCATCACACAAAATATTTAAATCATACACAACCCCGATGACAAGCCAAGCAATTGTTTCATACTTTTGATGTTCCCAAACTTTTTCAACTTTCACGCAATACATGAGTGTGAGCCATGGATATAGCACTATAGGTGGAATAGAATATGGAGGTTTTGGAGAAGACAAAAAGAGGAAGATAGTCTCACATCAACTAGGCATATCAACGGGCTATGAAGATGCCCATCAATAGATATCAATGCGAGTGAGTAGGATTGCCATGCAACAGATGCACTAGAGCTATAAGTTTATGAAAGCTCAAAAGAAAACTAAGTGGGTGTGCATCCAACTCGCTTGCTCACAAAGACCTAGGGCAATTTGAGGAAGCCCATCATTGGAATATACAAGCCAAGTTCTATAATGAAAAAAAATCCCACTAGTATATGAAAGTGATATCATAGGAGACTCCATCATGAAAATCATGGTGCTACTTTGAAGTAGAAGTGTGGAAAAAGGATAGTAACATTTCCCATCCTCTATTTTTCTATCATTTATTTATTTTTGTTTTTTTTGTTTTGGCCTTTCTCATTTTTTGGCCTCTTTTTTCCCGTCCGGAGTCTCATCGCGACTTGTGGGGGAATCATAGTCTCCATCATCCTTTACTCACTGGGACAATTCTCTAATAATGAAGATCATCACACTTTTATTTACTTACAACTCAAGAATTACAACTCGATACTTAGAACAAAATATGACTCTATATGAATGCCTCCGGTGGTGTACCGGGATGTGCAATGAATCAAGAGTGACATGTATGAAAGAATTATGAAAGGTGGCTTTGCCACAAATACGATGTCAACTACATGATCATGCAAAGCAATATGACAATGATGAAGCGTGTCATAATAAACGGAACAGTGGAAAGTTGCATGACAATATATCTCGGAATGGCTATGGAAATGTCATAATAGTTAGGTATGGTGGCTGTTTTGAGGAAGGTATATGGTGAGTGTATGATACCGGCGAAATTTGCGCGGCACAAGAGAGGCTAGCAATGGTGGAAGGGTGAGAGTTCGTATAATCCATGGACTCAACATTAGTCATAAAGAACTCACATACTTATTGCAAAAATCTATTAATTATGAAAACGAAGTACTACGCGCATCCTCCTAGGGGGATAGATTGGTAGGGAAAGACCATCGCTCGTCCCCGACTGCCACTCATAAGGAAGACAATCAAAAAATAAATCATGCTCCGACTTCATCACATAATGATTCACCATATGTGCATGCTACAAGAATCACAAACTTTAACACAAGTATCACTCAAATTCACAACTACTCACTAGCATGACTCTAATATCACCATCTTCATATCTCAAAACAATCATAAATAATCAAACTTCTCATAGTATTCAATGCACTTTATATGAATTTTTTTATTATATCCATCTTGGATGCCTATATATCATATTAGGACTAAATTTATAACCAAAGAAAATTACCATGCTGTTTAGAGACTCTCAAAATAATATAAGTGAAGCATAAGAGTTCATCAATTTCTATAAAAAAAACCAACGCCGTGCTCTAAAAAGATATAAGTGAAGCACTAGAGCACTATTGCCCAGCTCAAAAGATATAAGTGAAGCACAAAGAGTATTCTAATAAATCACGATTCATGCGTGTCCCTCTCAAAAGGTGTGTACAGCAAGGATGATTGTGGCAAACTAAAAAGCAAAGACTCAAATCATACAAGACGCTCCAAGAAAAACACATATCATGTGGTGAATAAAAATATAGCCTCAAGTAAAGTTACCAATAGACGAAGACGAAAGAGGGGATGCCTTCCAGGGCATCCCCAAGTTTAGGCTCTTAGTTATCCTTGGATATTACCTTGGGGTGCCTTGGGCATCCCCAAGCTTAGGCTCTTGCCACTCCTTATTCCATAGTCCATCAAATCCTTACCCAAAGCTTGAAAACTTCACAACACAAAACTCAACAGAAAATCTCATAAGCTCGGTTAGTATAAGAAAATAAATCACCACTTTATGGTACTGTTTCAAACTCATTCTTTATTTATAATGGTGTAATATCTACTGTATTCCAACTTTTCCTTGGTTCATACCCCCGATACTACCCATAGATTCATCATAATAAGCAAACAGCACATAGAAAACAGAATCTGTCAAAAACAGAACAGTCTGTAGCAATCTGTAACTCTCGAATACTTTTGTAACTCCAAAAATTCTGAAAAATTAGGACAACATGGGAAATTTGTGCACCAATCCAGAGCAAAAAGAATCAGATCAAAAGCATGTTTCAATAAAATCTAGGAAAATATGTAGTGGGCGCAAAAGTTTTTGTTTTTCAGCAGGATCAAAACAACTATCACTGTAAGCTATCCCAAAGGTCTTACTTGGCACAAACACTAATTAAAACACAAAAACACATCTAACCAGAGGCTAGATGATTTATTCAAAGAAAAACAGGAACAAAAAGTAAAGAACAAAAAGAAAATTGGGTTGCCTCCCAACAAGCGCTATTGTTTAACGCCCTTGGCTAGGCATAAAAACACGAATAGATCTAGGTATTGTCATCTTTGGTGTGCAATCCATAAGTAGCTCTCATAGTAGATTCATATGGCAGTTTAATTTTCTTTCTAAGAAAGTGTTCCATGCCCTTCCTTAAGGAAATTGAAATCTAATGTTTCTTTCTTTGATATCAATAATTGCACCAATCGTTCTAAGGAAAGGTCTACCAAGAATAATATGACATGTAGGATTGCAATCTATATCAAGAATAATGAAATCTACGGGCACATAATTCCTATTTTCAACAATAAGAACATCATTAATCCTTCCCATAGGTTTCTTAATAGTGGAATCCGCAAGATGCAAATTTAAAGAACAATCATCAAACTCACAGAGACCTAACACATCACATAAAGTTTTTGGAATTGTGGAAACGCTAGCACCCAAATCACACAAAGCATGGCACTCATAATCTTTAATTTTTAAGATCTTCGTAATTATTTTCATGAAAGCTATAAGAACACGCTTTTTCAAACAAATCTCGTTTAGCACGCATCTTAGCGGTTCTTTCTTTGCACTCATCAATGGAAATTCTCATGGCTTTGAGAGACTCATTAATATAATGCTTGGGTGGAATAGATCTAAGTTTCAAAGAATCAACATCAAGAGAAATTCTATCCATATTCCTAGGCAAATCATCAATCTTGAGAAATTTTTCTTCAATCAAAGCATTGAAATTCTTTTGCGAACTCATAAATTCTTTAACACTATTCTCAAAATCAGAGGACATCTTATTATAATTTCCATAAGACTTGTTGTAGGAATTACCATAATTATTAGAGGAATTACTAGGAAACGGCCTAGGATAAAATTACCTCTATTCGCGTTATTACCAAAATTGTTCCTACCAACAAAATTCACATCCATAGATTCATTATTATTTTCAATCAAAGTGGACAAAGGCATATCATTAGGGTCAATAGAAGCACTCTTAGTAGAAAATAATTTCATA
The DNA here is from genome assembly GCA_021605145.1 of Aegilops bicornis. Taxonomy (NCBI): domain Eukaryota; kingdom Viridiplantae; phylum Streptophyta; class Magnoliopsida; order Poales; family Poaceae; genus Aegilops; species Aegilops bicornis. The sequence goes on along the minus strand of CM038671.1, from coordinate 778,748,223 downwards.
AGTTCATCCATCTTTCCACTCAAAACATTAATTTCTTCAATTGCATGCACTTTTTTACTAGTGGAAGATCTTTTGGTGTGCCATTGAGAATAATTAACCATAATATTATCTAGGAGTTTAGTAGCCTCTCCTAAAGTACTTTCCACAAAACTGCCTCCCGCGGCCAAATCTAAGAGATTTCTAGAAGCAAAATTCAATTCGGCATAAATTTTTTGTATAATCATCCACAAATGCAAACAATGAGTAGGGCAATTTCGTATCATCAATTTCATCTTCTCCCAAGATTGTGCAACATGTTCATGATCAAGTTGCTTAAAATTCATAATATCATTCCTAAGGGAGATGATCTTAGCGGGAGGAAAATACTTAAAGATGAAAGCATCTTTTCACTTGTCCCACGAATCAATACTATTTTTAGGCAAATATGAAAACCAACTTTTAGCACGATCTCTAAGCGAAAACGGAAATGGCTTCAACTTAACAATATCATTATCCACATCATTTTTCTTTTGTATATCACACAAATCAACGAAATTGTTTAGATGGGATGCGACATCTTCACTAGGAAGGCCAGAAAATTGATCTTTCATAACAAGATTCAGCAAAGCGGCATTAATTTCACAAGATTATGCATTAGTAGCGGGAGCAATCAAAGTACTAATAAAATCATTGTTATTGGTGTGGGAAAAATCACACAATTTGGTATTCTCTTGAGCCATTGTGACAAAGCAAGCAATCCAACACACGAGCACACAAAAAGTGAGCGAGAAAGTCGAACGGAAGAGGGCGAAGAAAAGGAAAATCTTTTCGAAAATCGTTTTAGAAGTGGGGGAGAGGAAAACGAGAGGCGAATGGCGAAGAATGTAATGCAAGAGATGAGAGTTTATGAACGGCGCCAGAATTTTTTTCTTCTACTTCTTGAGCTTGCATTAGTTTTTTCCTTGAAGAGGAAAGGGTGATGCAGCAAAGTAGATATAAGTATTTCCCTCAGTTTGAGAACCAAGGTATCAATCCAGTAGGAGACAACACACAAATCACCGAATACCTGCACAAACAGTCAAACAAACTTGCACCCAACGCGATAAAGGGGTTGTCAATCCCTTCACGGTTACTTGCAAAAGTGAGATCTGATAGAGATAGATAAACGATAAAGTAAATATTTTTGGTATTTTTGGTTTATAGAACGGAAAGTAAAAGATTGCAAGAATAGTAGATCAGGAACTAAAATTGTAAATCGAAACTTATATGATGGAAAAGAGACCCGGGGGCCATAGGTTTCACTAGAGGCTTCTCTCAAGATAGAAAATAATACAGCGGGTGAACAAATTACTGCCGAGCAATTGATAAAAAAGCAAAAAGTTATGACGATATCTAAGGCAATGATCATGAATATAGGCATCACGTTCGTGTCAAGTAGACCGAAACGATTCTAAGTCTACTACTATTACTCCACACATCGACTGCTATCCAGCATGCATCTAGAGTATTAAGTTCATAAAGAACAGAGTAAAGCATTAAGTAAGATGACATGATGTAGAGGAATTAACTCAAGCAATATGATGAAAACCCTATCTTTTTATCCTCGATGGCAACAATATAATATGTGCCTTGCTACCCCTACTGTCACTGGGAAAGGACACCGCAAGATTGAACCCAGAGCTAAGCACTTCTCCCATTGCAAGAAAAACCAATCTAGTTGGCCAAACCAAACCGATAGTTCGAAGAGAATTACAGAGATATCAAATCATGCATATAAGAATTCAGAGAAGATTCAAATAATATTCATAGATAAGCTGATCGTAAGTCCACAATTCATCGGATCTCGGCAAACACACCGCAAAAAAGTATTACATCGAATCGAATAGATCTCCAAGACATCGAGGAGAACATGGTATTGAGAATCAAAGAGAGAGAAGAAGCCATCTTGCTACTCGCTATGGACCCGTAGGTCTGAGGTAAACTACTCACGCTTCATCGTAAGGGCAATGGCGTTGATGTAAAAGCCCTCCATGATGGAACCCCCCTTCGGCATGACGCCGGAAAAGGTCCCTAGATGGGATCTCACAGGTACAGAAGGTTGCGGCGGCGGAAAAGTGTTTTCGTGGATGCCTCTGTTGGTTTGGGGATATATGGGAATATATAGGTGAAAGAATTAGGTCAGGAGGTGCACGAGGGGCCCACAAGAGTGGGGGCTGCGCCCTAACCCCCGGGCGTGATACGTCCATTTTGCATCATGTTTACCTACTGTTATTTATTCTGTTTTATTGCATAATAATGCTTTTTGGAGTAATTCTAATGCCTTTTCTCTCATAATATGCAAGGTACACACAAAAGGGGAAGAATTCCGGCAGTTGGAAATCTGGACCTGGAAAAGCTACGTCAGGCTACCTATTCTGCACAACTCCAAATGAGATGAAACTTCACGAGATTTTTTGATGGAAAAAATGAGGATTATTGGAGCAAATAAGTACCAGAGGGGCCCACCAGGTGGGCGCAACCCACCTGGGCGCGCCAGGGAGCCCAGGCGCACCCTGATGGGTTGCGCTCACCTCAGCCCACCTCCGATGCCCCTCTTCTGTTACATAAGTCATTTTGACGTAGAAAAAAAAATAAGGAGAGGACTTTAGGGACGAAGTGCCGCCGTCTCGAAGAGGAACCTGGGCAGGAGCACTTTTGCCCTCCGGTGGAGCGATGCCGCTGGGGGAACTTCCCTCCCGAAGGGGGAAATCATCATCATCATCATCACCAACAACTCTCCCATCTTGGGGAGGGCAATCTCCATCAACATCTTCAACAACACCTCTTGTGTTCAATCTTTGTACCGGAACTATAGACTGGTGCTTGTGGGTGACTAGTTGATACGTCTCCAACATATCTATAATTTTTGATTGTTCCATGCTATTATATTATCTGTATTGGATGTTTTATATGCATTATTATGCTATTTTATATTATTTTTGGGACTAACCTATTAACCTAGAGCCCAGTGCCAGTTCCTGTTTTTTCTTTCTTTAGAGTTTCGTAGAGAAGGAATACCAAACAGAATAAAACTTTCATGATGATCTTTCTTGGACCAGAAGCAAACCAGGAGACTTGGAGATGAAATCGGAGGAGCCTCGAGGCGGCCACAAGGGTGGAGGGCGCACCCATGGGGTAGGGCGCGCCCCCTGTCTTGTGGGCCCCTCGTGGGTCTCCTGACCTAATTTCTCCGCCTATATATTCCCATATCTCCCCAAACCAACAGGGGCATCCATGAAAACACTTTTCCACCGCTGCAACCTTCTTTACCCATGAGATCCCATCTAGACGCCTTTTTCGGCGTCCTACCGGAGGGGGGTTCGATCATGGAGGGCTTCTACATCAATACCATTGCCCTTCTAATGAAGCGTGAGTAGTTTACCTCAGACCTACGGGTCCATAGCTAGTAGCTAGATGTCTTCTTCTCTCTCTTTGATTGTCAATACCATGTTCTCCTCGATGTTCTTTGAGATCTATTCTATGTAATACCTTTTTGCGGTGTGTTTGCCGAGATCCGATGAATTGTGGATTTATAATCAGCTTATCTATGAATATTATTTGAATCTTCTATGAATTCTTATATGCATGGTCTGATGTCTTTGTAGTTCTCTTCAAACTATCGGTTTGGTTTGGCCAACTAGATTAGTTTTTCTTGCAATGGGAGAAGTGCTTAGCTTTGGGTTCAATCTTGCGGTGTCCTTTCTCAGTGATAGTATGGGCAACAAGGCACGTATTGTATTGTATTGTTGCCATCGAGGATAAAAAGATGGGGTTTTCATCATATTGCTTGAGTTAATTCCTCTACATCATGTCATCTTACTTAATGTGTTACTCTGTTCTTTATGAACTTAATACTCTAAATGCATGCTGGATAGCGGTCGATGTGTGGAGTAATTGTAGTAGATGCAGAATCGTTTCGGTCTACTTGACACGGACGTTATGCCTATATTCATGATCATTGCCTTAGATATCATCATAACTTTGTGCTTTTCTATCAATTGCTCGACAGTAATTTGTTCACCCACCGTATTATTTTCTATCTTGAGAGAAGCCTCTAGTGAAACCTATGGCCCCCGGGTCTCTTTTCCATCATACAAGTTTCCAAACTACAATTTTAGTTTCCGATATACCATTATTGCAATCTTTTATTTTCTGATCTATAAACCAAACATACAAAAAATATTTACTTTATCGTTTATCTATCTCTATCAGATCTCACTTTTGTAAGTAACCGTGAAGGGATTGACAACCCCTTTATCGCGTTGGGTGCAAGTTTGTTTGATTGTTTGTGCAGGTATTTGGTGATTTGTGCGTTGTATCCTACTAGATTGATACCTTGGTTCTCAAGATGAGGGAAATACTTATCTCTACTTTGCTGCATCACCCTTTCCTCTTCAAGGGAAAAACCAACACAAGCTCAAGAAGTAGCACTAGTAGTGTTGATTCATCTTGTAGTTGACTACTATATGGTTTATTTGGTAGAAGATTATATATTCAGATTCATTATGCTATTTAATACCCCTCTGATCTTGAGCATGATTATTATTTATGAGTAGTTACTTTTGTTCTTGAGGTCACGGGAGAAATCATGTTGCAAGTAATCATGTGAATTTGATATGTGTTCGATATTTTAATAATATATGTGTTGTGATTCCCTTACTGGTGTCATGTGAACGTCGACTACATGACACTTCACCATATTTGGGCCTAAGGGAATGCATTGTGGTGTAGTTATTAGATGATGGGTTGCGAGAGTGACAAAAGCTTAAACCCTAGTTTATGCGCTATTCCGTGAGGGACCGATTGGATCCAAAAGTTTAATGCTATGGTTAGAATTTATTCTTAATACTTTTCTCGTAGTTCCGGATGCTCGCGAGGGGGTTAATCATAAGTAGGAGGTTTGTTCAAGTAAGAACAATACCTCAGCACTGGTCCACCCACATACCAAATTATCAAAGTAGCGAACACGAATCGAACCAACATGATGAAAGTGACTCGATGAAATTCATGTGTACCCTCAAGAACACTTTGCTTATCATAAGAGATTGTTTTGGCCTGACCTTTGCCTCAAAAGGATTGAGCTACCTTGCTGAATTTTTGTTACTACTACCATTACTTGCTCGTCACAAATTATCTTGCTATCAAACTACTCTGTTACTTACAATTTCAGCGCTTGCAGACATTACCTTGCTGAAAACCACTTGTCATTTCCTTCTGCTCCTCGTTGGGTTCGACACACTTACTTATCGAAAAGGCTACAATTGATCCCATATACTTGTGGGTCATCAGAGCGCACCCTCCGTCTTTGTGGCCGCCTCGTGGCTCTTCCGACTTCATCTCCAACTCTCCTGGTTGTCTTCTGGTCCAAGAAAATTAATCGCGAAAGTTTTATTCCGTTTGGACTCCGTTTGGTATTCCTTTTCCGTGAAACTCAAAAAACAGGGAAAAACAGGAACTGGCACTGGGCTTTAGGTTAATATGTTAGTCCCAAAAATAATATAAAATATCATAATAATGCATATGAAACATCCAAAAAAGATAATATAATAGCATGGAACGATAAAAAATTATAGATACGTTCGAGACGTATCACCCCATAGTTCGCTCTATTGCTACTCCTGCAGTGAACCTGTTATACCGACCTTGTCTTCCTCGATATTAATCAGATCTAAGATGCCTTTGGGCGTCTTTATTCGGAAAAAATATGTTCACTGGCGCTAGTTGTCCACCAGCTATTGTGGCTCCAATACTAAAGGACCCTGATAACTCCCAAATGTTCTGGATTCAACCATGGAAAATCGACGTTTTTGGGAAGTAGTACCAGGCTATAAACAAATTTTCCTAACGGAGCACCCCTCCTGCGATGCTCCCGTGAGCATTCAAGAGGCCAACTCTAGCTTCGTCGTCGAGCCCCCTGTCGGTGTCAAAACCGGTGGATCTCGGGTAGGGGGTCCCGAATTGTGGGTCTAAGGCTAATGGTAACAGGAGGCAGGGGACACGATGTTTTACCCAGGTTCGGTCCCTCTCGATGGAGGTAATACCCTACCTCCTGCTTGATTGATCTTGATGATATGATTATTACAAGAGTTGATCTACCACGAGATCGTAGAGGCTAAACCCTAGAAGCTAGCTATGATTATGATTGTTGTTGTCCCTCTGGACTAAACCCTCTGGTTTATATAGACACCGGAGGGCTAGGGTTACATAGAGTCGGTTCTGAGAGAAGGAAATCTACATATCCGAATATCCAAGCTTGCCTTCCACGCAAAGGAGAGTCCCATCCGGACATGGGGCGAAGTCTTCAATCTTGTATCTTCATAGTCCAACAGTCCGGCTGTCCGAGGACCCCTTAAGCCAGGACTCCCTCGGTAGCCCCCGAACCAGGCTTCAATGACGATGAGTCCGGCGTGCAGATTGTCTTCGGCATTGCAAGGCGGGTTCTTCTCCAAATCCTCCAGAGCATTGTTGTAACGAGCGGTGTCCGGCTCCTCATCAATGTCGCGCTCCTTGGCTTCTGTGCTTTAATAACGGCTGCTTCCACGTGTCGAGTGAATGCGAGAAGTCGAGGCATTTTTTACATTTGCCACCCCAACCATGCGAGTAAATCATATATAAAAGAGACCGAGATTCTCAGATCCAAATCACACCATCTCCTCCCAGCAAGTATTCATCAGAGCGCACCCAAACAAATCCATGCCACCATGGCCGGTCGTCGCGGTTCCTCCTCTCGCTTCCGTAGCACTAGGCCAGGCAATTGGGAGAGATGTTCTGTTCCTCATAGCCGACTAGTAGAGTTGCAGACCAAGGGGTTTCTCCCACCTGCATACATGGTCCCCGTCCGAGCTGGACTAGCCACTTATAATGGCGGGGAGCAAGCGGAGAGCTTTCCAAACCCATCCAAGGGAGAGCGGGTATGCTTCGTCCCTTACTTGCTGATGGGGCTCGGATTTCCAATCCATCCTTTCCTCCATGGGCTCCTGGAGTTCTATGGCCTCCAGCTGCATAACTTTACCCCAGCCTCCATACTGCACATCGCAGGCTACGTTGCCTTCTGCGAGATTTTTCTGGGCTGTGAAGCTCATTTCAGGCTGTGGAAGAGGCTATTCTGCCTCGTACCCCGTAGTCAGGAGGGGTCGGTATATCAAGTGGGCGGAGCCGAAATATGGCGCATCGCCGGGACCGGATATCTATCCGGCACCCCGAAGAAGACATCCGAGGACTGGCCCTCGGAATGGTTCTATGTGGAAGACGTCCCTCTTCCAGACCCTGTTCCGAAGGGCCTTCCCGAGTTTGTAAATGCCCCGTTGAAGAAACGCCACAGCTGGCGCCCCAGGAGCCCCTAGGAGGAAGATAACAGAGAGATCCTTTTCCTGATGGACAGGATAAATACACTGGCCAAATCAGGACTGACAATAATTGAAGTTATGTCCATATGCATAATGCGGGGAGTGCAGCCACTTCAATATCGGGGAAAACCCATGTGGCACTTAAATGCGTAAGAAGATGCCACCATGCGGCCGTAAAGGTCCGGATTCTCCTGCCGCTTTGGCAAAGATACTGTCCGATTTGTACAAAGGAGAAGAGGAGGAGTTCATCCATATCAAGCCACGGGATGGATTCTCCATGTACAACCCCCCAAGCTGGGTGAGTCGCTATCTTTTATTCCAATCTTTCCCACATTTTTAGCACAAATGTTTAACTCGTCAATTCATAGCAGGAACCGCGAAGGACTATGAAGGATGTACACAACCCATCTCCACAGCTAGAGGACCCTAGCCGGGCTCTCGACCCCGGACTCGAAGAAGATCCGGACACGTTTGTGGAGCTTGTTGACAGGACATTTTACCAGTTGAGCTACGATGGTGTGATGGTGGCCATCATAGCTAATTATCCTGGCCTTCTCCCGTTATCCCAGGTAAGTAAAGCCAGAGTCCCAACTTCCGAAAAGGATTCTCTCTTTACACTTCACCCACCGCACATGTATTGCGTCTTACAGGGAAGGCCATCGGGGCGCCAAGATGAACCCGCAGTGACTCGCCAACAAGGAGCACCAAAGTCGGGTAGGCTTAAAAGGAAGGCGGTTAGGACCGAGACGCCGTTGCAAAGGTATGTTTAAAAACCTGCCACGAATTTATCATTGTTAAAATATAACGATGTCCACTGCCTTCTAACAGAAAGAGCGCCCGCTGGACTGTATCCGGAGAGCCTGCCAGTCACGCTTCCACCAGCCGGACTCCGAGGCCGGACTCAAGGGCAGAAGTCAACGTGGACGATCCTCCTAGAGAGGATGCAGATAGATTTTCTGCTACAAACTCCGAAGTGGAGAGCGCCATAAATCATAGGCGCCGACGGGCCGCACTACGCGACCCTAATTTCTCTGAATAGGCGCTGATGCCTTCAACTCGTGGGACGCGTACATCCGGCTGCTCAAGGTGGCCTCGCCAGAACAATGCAGAACCGACGTAAAGGATATACGGGTAAGAAAATTTGATAAGTATGTATATCAGTAGCCCCTGAGACTTGAACAGTTGGCACAACTGATTTAAGGATCCTCGTGTGCATAGGTTCTGACAGAGAAGAATACCCAGCTATCCAAAGAGCTGGAGGAGTGCAAGGCCCAACTACGGGCCGCAATCGCCGTGATGGAGGAGTCTACGAAGGCCCCATCTGGTAATGTTTGCGTTTAAACGAGAATAATGTCATGGTATGTACCAGTTAAGTATTCGGCATGAATGCGATTCTAACAAGAGAACCTGCAGACAATCCCGGAGGCAATCCGGAGATCGTACCAGAGGATGAGCAACATGTTCGGCGACAGCTGAAGGCTGGCCATCGTGTGCTTACAAAGGTTATAAAGGAGAAAAATACTCTCCAGGACGCGAACGTCTGACTGGACGTCGAATTAAAGGATGTTCGGGCCCAGCTTGCTGACTCCGTAAAGGAGAATAAGAGGCTTCGACGCGGCATATTCAGTAAGTGCTCTGATGAACCACTATAAAGTTCGGCGAAGAAGCATGCTAACAGAATTATGTCTGTAGGCATGCTGACAGGTCGTCGTGAAGAGGAGATGCCCGGATCTGCGGGCGATCTTCTGCCGGAGCTCTCACAACTGCACGAACAAGTGCCAACAGGTGATGCGGGGCATTGCCCAAGCCTTGTGGACATCCGCCTCCCTGCCAGGAGGCATGGGGAGCTTATGGAGATGCTCAAGGGAGCGCGGTAGCGCTTCCGATTATGGAAGATATCGGCCTGCCGACAAGGAGCAAGGGAAGCCCTGGCCATGGTGAAGACGCGATACACCAAGGCTGACCCGAACCACATGGCCGAGTTCGGACCTGTAGGGTCAGATGGGAAGGAGATCCCTGTACATCTTGTGTATGACCAGGTAGCATTAGCCGCTAAGTATTCCCAACAGGACTGTAGGCTAGACAGCTTGTTGGATGGTATATAAGAAGAATTTAGTCAGTGTAAGTAACTTTGTACTTCGAAGGACACATTTTGTCCCTAGCCGGATTGTAAATCATTTGTCTTGGCCGACCTTTTCGCTTCAACCTCTAGACCCGACAGTCCGGAGTGTGTCCGAATACCCGCTCGGTTACGTGAAAAAGCAGGCACGCAGCGTGGAAACCAGGCGTAGGGGTCATAAGTGCTTGAACAAACAAGTACCAACTAGTTATGTTATATTACATGGGTAGTAAGAAACATCTTCCAGGGAGAATAGTTCCATTAAGGGTTCCTTTCCCTGGGTGTTCATGCATTAATGTGCATGTCCTGATCAAAAATTGACGAGGATATAATCATCTGGGGCATGTTATGTAATAGGTAAAATACATCTTTTGTTCACCGACCGAATATTCCCTTAAGAACGCTAGTTTTCGGCTTCACCCAGTCTGAGGTACACATCCGGCTGACCCGGCAGTAACAATTGCAGAGGTGCTCCCCTTATGCCCTAGCCGAATGAACGGGAACGCAGGGCATAAACACAAGAGCCAGGCAACCCAGCTTGGCCAAAACTTAATTCATATCGATGCATATAGTGGTGAAAAAAGGCACATACGGAAAAGTGACGCATATGTGGTGGGCATAAAGCCCAGAAGACAATTAAGCTTCGTAAGAAGCCCCAGTATATTGAGCGCCAGATAGCGCTGCCAGAGTGTGCGGTCAAAGCATACTTGAAGCTTTTTAAGGCTATAAATGTAAAAGGAGAGAGAGAGGGTATAATTAAAAGGGAAGACGGAGGTAAGGAGACAAACACGTAGTTTGACACTAGGCGAGAATCTTGAGTCTGGCCGCGTTCCATGGGTTCGGCTCGAGTCGGTTGTCCGATGCATCCCATGACGCACGCACCTCCAAAGGAGAACTTTGTCAATGATGAAGGGGCCCTCCCACTTGGGCTTGAGCTTGTCCTTTTTCTTCTCTGGTAGGCGTAGAACGAGTTCGCCAATGTTATAAGTTTTGGCCCGCACTTCTCTGCTTTGATACCTTCGAGCCTGTTGTTGATAGAATGCGGAACGGGCCTTTGTGACATCACGCTCCTCCTCCAGGGCATCTAAGCTGTCCTGCCGATCCAGCTCGGCTTCTCTATCTTTGTACATACGCACTCTAGGTGACTCATGGATGATATCGCAGGGTAGCACTGCCTCTGCACCGTACACCATAAAAAATGGTGTGTATCCGGTTGTGCGATTAGGCGTGGTCCGCAGCCCCATAATACGGAGTCGAAGCTCCTCGACCCAAAGGCGTATCTCGATTCCTTTAAAGATCGCACTAGTCTGGGTTTAATGCCGCTCATGATAAGACCGTTTGCTCGTTCGACTTGACCGTTTGTTTGGGGGTGATAGACGGAGGCGTAGTCAAGTTTTATGCCCATTTTACCGCACCAGGTTTTCACCTCATCAGTGATGTCTACTACACAACCTTCTTCTTGTAGACGTTGTTGGGCCTGCAAGTGCACAGGTTTGTAGGACAGTAGCAAATTTCCCTCAAGTGGATGACCTAAGGTTTATCAATCAAGAGGGAGGCGTGGGATGAAGATGGTCTCTCTCAAACAACCCTGCAACCAAATAACAAAGAGTCTCTTGTGTCCCCAACACACCCAATACAATGGTAAATTGTATAGGTGCACTAGTTTATGAAGAGATGGTGATACAAGTGCAAAATAGATAGTAGATAAAGGTATTTGTAATCTGAAATAATAAAAACAGCAAGGTAGCGAGTGATAAAAGTGAGCGTAAACGGTATTGCAATGATAGGAAACAAGGCCTAGGGTTCATACTTTCACTAGTGCAAGTTCTCTCAACAATAATAACATAGATAGATCATATAACAAGCCCTCAACATGCAACAAAGAGTCACTCCAAAGCCACTATAGCGGAGAACAAACATAGAGATTATGGTAGGGTACGAAACCACCTCAAAGTTATTCTTTCGGATCGATCTATAAAAGAGTTCGTACTAGAATAACACCTTAAGACACAAATCAACCAAAACCCTAATGTCACCTAGATACTCCATTGTCACCTCAAGTATCCGTGGGCATGATTATACGATATGCATCACACAATATCAGATTCATCTATTCAACCAACACAAAGTACTTCAAAGAGTGCCCCAAAGTCTCTACCGGAGAGTCAAGAACGTGTGACAACCCCTATGCATAGGTTCATGGGAGGAACCCGCAAGTTGGTCAACAAAACATACATCAAGTGGCACATGATATCCCATTGTCACCACAGATAAGCACGTCAAGACATACATCAAGTGTTCTCATAAAAGACTCAATCCGATAAGATAACTTCAAAGGGGAAACTCAATTCATCACAAGAGAGTAGAGGGGAGAAACATCATAAGATCCAACTACAATAGCAAAGCTCGGGATACATCAAGATCGTGCCATAGAGGGAACACGAGAGAGAACACAAGAGAGAGAGAGATCAAACACATAGCTACTGGTACATACCCTCAGCCTCGAGGGTGAACTACTCCCTCCTCGTCATGGAGAGCGCCAGGATGATGAAGATGGCCACTGGTGAAGGATCCCCCCTCCGGCAGGGTGCCGGGAAGGGCTCCCGAGAGGTTTTTGGTGGCTACAGAGGCTTGCGGCGGCGGAACTCCCGATCTATCTTGATATTCGATGGTTTTAGGGTACGTAGGCTTATATAGGCGAAAGAAGTCGGTTTGGGGTGCTCGAGGAGCCCACGAGACAGGGGAGCACCCTCCTATCTCGTTGAGTCCTCGAGTATCTTCTGACTTGAAATCCACGTCTCTAGGATGATATTCTTCCAAAAATCACGTTGTCAAGGTTTCATTCCGTTTGGACTCCGTTTGATATTCCTTTTCTTCGAAATACTAAAACAGGCAATAAAATAGCAATATGGGCTGGGCCTCCGGTTAATAGGTTAGTCCCAAAAGTAATATAAAAGTGTATAATAAAGCCCATAATCATTCAAAACACATAGTAATATAGCATGAATGCTTCATAAATTATAGATACGTTGGAGACGTATCAAGCATCCCCAAGCTTAATTCCTACTGCCCCTCGAGTAGGTAAATGATAAAACAGAATTTATGAAGTGTGAATGCTAGAAGGTGCACAAGTTTGATCAATGATAATTTCAATCACCTTTACTAGCATGATAATATGTCATAACAGTTGTTCATCTCATAAAACTTTTCACGAACTAGTAACAAGCAATTCACATGTTAAAGCATAGACCATAAACTTTCTTGAAAACTAGCAAACTTCATTCTTAGTCATCAAAACAATTGCAATTCATCTTATTTTCAGGAATAGCAAACTCCACATACTCAACTATCATATAGTCTTCTACAATTGCTAACACTCACGCAATACTTGTGGTTATGAAGTTTTAATCGCATACGAGAAAGATTGGGGCTTATAATGTTGCCTCCAAACGTATTCACCTTTGGGTGATGTCAACAATAATAGTTCATGCTAATGTACATCCAATTGGATATATATATCAGGATCACCCCAACACGAAGTGCTTGCCAAAGGATAAAATATAGAAAAAGGAAAGGTGAAGATCACCTTGACTCTTGCATAAAGTAAAAGATAGGCCCTTCGCAGAGGGAAGCAGGGATTTGCAGAGGTGCCAGAGCTCGATTTTGAAATAGAGATAAATAATTTTGAGAGGTATGATCTCATTGTCAACATAACAACCAAGAGTTCCCAATATCTTCCATACTACATACATTATAGGCGGTTCCCAAACAGAACGGTAAAAGTTTATACTCCCCCAACCACCAACAAGCATCAATCCATGGCTTGCTCGAAACAACGAAAGTGCCTCCAACTAACAACAATCCCGGGAGTTTTGTTTAACTATTTTGATTTGATTTTGATCTTTTGATCATGGGACTGGGCATCCCAGTTATCGCCACTTTCTCGTGAATGAGGAGCGGAGTCCACTCCTCTTGAGAATAACCCACCTAGCATGGAAGAGATCGAGAGCCCCTAGTTGCTACATGAGCAATTCGGGCATACAAAACAGATTATAATTTGAAGGTTTAGAGTTTGGCACATGCAAATTTACTTGGAACGGCAGGTAAATACCGCATATAGGTAGGTATGGTGGACACTCATGGCAAAAACTGGGTTTAAGGATATTGGATGCACAAGCAGTATTCCTCTTAGTACAAAAATTTAGGCTAGCAAGGGAGAAAGGCAAGCTCAACATGTTTGAATGATCCATGACAATATACTTTAACGAGATGCGAGAAAACACAACCCATTACGTTGTCTTCCTTGTCCAACATCAACTCTTTAGCATGTCATACTTAATGAGTGCTCACAATTATAAAAGATGTCTATGATAATATATTTATATGTGAAATCTCTCTTCCTTCAATATTCTTTCGTGAATTGTTCAAATGACTAATACAATGCTTGCTAACCGTCAATAAATTTACAACCTCTACTTCTTAGATGTGAAGTAATTACTCCACATGGAATAAGCAAATGAGGCATATATAATTCAGATTTATGACAATCAATTCATTCAACAATTTACTCATAGGATATAAGTGAAGCACACAAGTAAATGAAAAACTACTCCAAAAAGATATAAGTGAAGATCAATGAGTAGCTAAATGATTATGCAACTATGTGAAGACTCTCTCTCATTAAAGAATTTCAGATCTTGGTATCTTATTCAAGCAGCAAGCAAAACAAAATAAAATGACATAGCACAACTCATGTGAAGAAGCAAAAACTTAGGTTCAACAGATACTAACTGATAGTTGTTGAAGAAGAAAGGTGGGATGCCTACGGGGGCATCCCCAAGCTTAGATGCTTGAGACTTCTTGAAATATTATCTTGGGGTGCCTTGGGCATCCCCAAGCTTGAACTTTTGTGTCTCCTTAATTCCTCTCATATCATGGTTTCTCTTCTTTTTATCAAAAGCTTCATTCACAATAAACTCAACAAGAACTCGTGAGATCGGTTAGTATAAAACAATGCAAAACCTTATCATCTTCTACTGTAACAAATCACTAACATTATTATTCAACATTTAATACTAAATATCTCTGCATATTTAATACTCCTATCCTCAAATAGAATCATTAAACAAGCAAACAGATGCAAACAATGCAAACATAACAGCAATCTGCCAAAACAGTACAGTCTGTAAAGAATGCAAGAGTAACAATACTTCCCTGACTCCAAAAATTATGAACTAAAATTCCCACTGTAATAAATTTATCAGATCTTAAAATGCAAACAGATTCAACGTTATACCATTCTCTTACTTTTCTAGGGAATTTTTGCAACAGCGGTAAACTTTCTGTTTTCAACCAGCAATATGTATACTAGCAAAATAAGCATGGCAAAGGCTATCCTTGACATTTTTATTGAAACTAAAGGTGCAAAACATTATTATAGCTAACAGAAAGCAAAAACTAACAAAAGAAAATGATGCTCCAAGCAAAACACATATCATGTGGCGAATAAAAATATAGCTCCAAGTAAAGTTACCGATGAACGAAGACGACAGAGGGGATGCCTTCCGGGGCATCCCCAAGCTCAGTTGCTTGGTTTTCCTTGAATAGTACCTTGGGGTGCCTTGGGCATCCCCAAGATTAGGCTCTTTCCACTCCTTATTCCATAGTCCATCGAATCTTTACCCAAAACTTGAAAACTTCAACCACACAAAACTCAAAAACAAAACTCGTAAGTCTGCTAGTATAAGAAAATAAAACCACCACTTAGGTACTGTAATGAACTCATTCTAAATTAATATTGGTGTAATATCTACTTTATCTAACTTTTCTATGGTTCATACCTCTTAATACTAGCCATAGATGCATCAAAATAAGCAAACAACACATTGAAAACAGAATCTGTCAAAAACAGAACAGTCTGTAGTAATCTGTATCAAACGTATACTTCTGGAACCCCAAAAATTATGAAATAAATTTCTGGACCTGAGTAATTTGTCTATTAATCATCTGCAAAAATAATCAACCTAAAATCACTCTCCAGTAAAAAATGGCAGCTATTCTCGTGAGCGCTAAAGTTTCTGTTTTTTACAGCAAGATCATATAAACTTCACCCAAGTCTTCCCAAAGGTTCTACTTGGCACTTTATTGAAACAAAAGCTATAAAACATGATTACTACAGTAGCATAATCATGTGGACACACAAAAACAGTAAGGGTAAATATTGGGTTGTCTCCCAACAAGCACTTTTCTTTAATGCCTTTCTAGCTAGGCATGATGATAGCAATGATGCTCACATAAAAGATAAGAATTGAAACAAAACGGGAGCATCATGAAGCATATGACTAGCACACTTAAGTCTAACCCACTTCCTATGCATAGGGATTCTGTGAGCAAACAACTTGAGGGAACAATAATCAACAAGCAAAGGAAGGTAAAACATGCATATCTTCAAAACTTTAAGCACATAGGAGGAAACTTGATATTATTGCAATTCCTACAAGCATATATTCCTCCCTCATAATAATTTTCAGTATCATCATGAATGAGTTCAACAATATAACCAGCACCTAAAGCATTCTTTTCATGATCTACAAGCATAGAAAATTTACTACTCTCCACATAAGCAAAATTCTTCTCATTCGGAATAGTGAGAGTATCATAAGAGACTTGAACACTAAAAATTGTTTCCACATTAAAAGAGTAATGTTCAGAAAAAGGGTAACCATAATCATGACAAGTTTTATAAATATAATCATCACTACTTTTTATAGCATAAGTTTCATCACAATAATCATCATAAGTAGCAACTTCGTTCTCATCATAATCGATTGAAACCTCTCCCAAGATAGTGGAATCACTAAATAAAGTTGACGCTCTTCCAAATCCACTTTCATATTCATCAAAATAAAATTCAACATCCTCCAAAATAGTGGGATCATTACTTCCTAAAGTTGACACTCTTCCGAACCCACTTTCATCAATATAATCAGCATAGGTAGGAGGTATGCTATCATCATAACAACTTTGCATATCAAAACTTGGGATGCTAAAAATATCATGTTCATTAAACATAGCATCCCCAAGCTTGGGACAAACATCAATTGCAGCAAATATATTCTCAAATATTTCATCCTCATCAAACATAGCTTCCCCAAGCTTGGGCTCTTTCATATCATAAGCATAATCACTCTCATCATTAAAAATATGGATAGCACCAATAGTAAAGCAATTATCATCATCACAATGAGTAGTAGGAGCAACATCATTTGGGAGGGATACCTTTCTACCTTTGTTGCTCCTTATTTTCTTTTTCTTCTTCACATTATGTGTAGGTTCAACCTTCCTCTTTGAGCTCCTTATTAATGAGATTGGTTGAATAGAAAGCTCCTCCTCGTTACCTGATTCATCATGAGAAATAATAGGAGGATATTGGGAAGTCTCTTCCCTTTCATTAGTATTTTCATCATCTTCTATTTGCTTTCTTTTCTTTAGGTAATTGGAAATATAAGGATTTTCAATGCAATTCTCCGCACAAAACATATAAATCTTTTCTAGATCAATATCAAGGAATTTCTTATGGGCAAATTCTGGAAGGTCCTTAAGTAAACGTTTCAATTCTTCATAACCCAAAAGTAAACTAAGTTCATTGTAATGTTCAGTGGAGATCAAATCATCACAATTTTTGGACACGATTCGCTCATGAAACAATTTGCATAGGAGATGTAAATGACCACGTTCATTGCAAAGTTCACAAGTACGGCAAAGGAATTTTAATTTTTTAGCACTCACACCTAGCCTTTCATGCAACCATTTAGTTTCTAAATGCTTATGCCTCTTGAAATAAATATCTTCTCTATTTGGTGTGTTCATGCAAACATGCACTCCACAAAAGTTGACATGCTCATAAGATATATTTTCATCATGACTAGAGCAATCATCATTAGTACTATGGATATTCAAGGAGTTTATACTAACAACATTGCAATCATGCTCATCATTCAAAGATTTAGTACCAAGCATTTTAAAGCATTCTTCTTCTAGCACTTGAGCACAATTTTCCTTTCCATCAAAGTCACGAAAGATATTAAAAAGACGAAACATATGAGACAAACTTAACTCCATTTTTTTGTAGTTTTCTTTTATAAACTAAACTAGTGATAAAACAAGAAACAAAAAGATTCGATTGCAAGATCTAAAGATATACCTTCAAGCACTCACCTCCCCGGCAACGGCGCCAGAAAAGAGCTTAGTTGACGGGGTGTGAGTGCCGCTTACCTAGCCTCCCCGGCAACGGCGCCAGAAAAGAGCTTGATGTCTACTACACAACCTTCTTCTTGTAGATGTTGTTGGGCCTGCAAGTGCATAGGTTTGTAGGACAGTAGCAAATTTCCCTCAAGTGGATGACCTAAGGTTTATCAATCCGTAGGAGGAGTAGGATGAAGATGGTCTCTCTCAAACAACCCTGCAACCAAATAACAAAGAGTCTCTTGTGTCCCCAACACACCCAATACAATGGTAAATTGTATAGGTGCACTAGTTTGGCGAAGAGATGGCGATACAAGTGCAAAATAGATAGTAGATAAAGGTATTTGTAATCTGAAATAATAAAAACAGCAAGGTAGCGAGCGATAAAAGTGAGTGTAAACGGTATTGCAATTATAGGAAACAAGGCCTAGGGTTCATACTTTCACTAGTGCAAGTTCTCTCAACAATAATAACATAGATAGATCATATAACAAGCCCTCAACATGCAAAAAAGAGTCACTCCAAAGCCACTAATAGCGGATAACAAACGTAGAGATTATGGTAGGGTACAAAACCACCTCAAAGTTATTCTTCCAGATCGATCTATAAAAGAGTTCATACAAGAATAACACCTTAAGACACAAATCAACCAAAACCCTAATGTCACCTAGATACTCCATTGTCACCTCAAGTATCCGTGGGCATGATTATACGATATGCATCACACAATCTCAGATTCATCTATTCAACCAACACAAAGTACTTCAAAGAGTGCCCCAAATTCTCTACCGGAGTCAAGAACGTGTGCCAACCCCTATGCATAGGTTCATGGCGGAACCCGCAAGTTGGTCACCAAAACATACATCAAGTGGCACATGATATCCCATTGTCACCACAGATAATCACGACAAGACATACATCAAGTGTTATCATAAAAGACTCAATCCGATAAGATAACTTCAAAGGGGAAACTCAATTCATCACAAGAGAGTAGAGGGGGAGAAACTTCATAAGATCCAACTACAATAGCAAAGCTCGGGATACATCAAGATCGTGCCATAGAGGGAACACGAGAGAGAACACGAGAGAGAGAGAGAGAGAGAGAGAGAGAGAGAGAGAGAGAGAGAGAGAGATCAAACACATAGCTACTGGTACAAACACACACCCCCGAGGGTGAAATACTCACACCTCGACAGGGAGAACGCCGGATGATGAAGATGGCCACGGTGAAGGATCCCCCTCGGCAGGTGCCGGAAGGGCTCCCGAGAGGTTTTTGGTGGCTACAGAGGCTTGCGGCGGCGGAACTCCCGATCTATCTTGATATTCGATGGTTTTAGGGTACGTAGGCTTATATAGGTGAAAGAAGTCGGTCGGGGGGGGGGGGGGGTGCTCGAGGAGCCCATGAGACAGGGGGGCGCGCCCTACAGGGGGGGGGGCGCCCTCCTATCACGTGGAGTCCTCGAGTATATTCTGACTTTAACTCCACGTCTCCGTGATGATATTCTTCCAAAAATCACGTTGCCGAAGGTTTCATTCCGTTTGGACTCCGTTTGATATTCCTTTTCTTCGAAATACTGAAACATGCAATAAAACAGCAATATGGGTTGGGCCTCCGGTTAATAGGTTAGTCCCAAAAGATATAAAAGTGTATAGTAAAGCCCATAATCATTCAAAACACATAGTAATATAGCATGAATGCTTCATAAATTATAGATACGTTGGAGATGTATCAATCAGCTATAAAGTTCGAGCCGTTATCGGTGATGATGTTGTGGGGGACACCGTAGCGGTGTAAGACCTCGGATATAAAGTCTGTCACTGGTCCGGATTCGGCCGTTTTAACTGGTTTGGCTTCTATCCATTTGGTGAATTTATCGACCATGACCAACAAATATTTCTTCTTCTGGCTTCCTCCTTTAAGGGGTCCAACCATATCGAGCCCCCAGACCGAAAAGGGCCAAGTTATGGGGATTGTTTGGAGGGCGGTGGTCGACATATGGCTTTGATTTGCAAAAAGCTGGCAATCGACGCAGTGTTGGACAAGGTCTTGTACGTCTGCCCGGGCTGTCGGCCGGTAGAAACCTGTACGGAAGGCCTTGCTTACGAGCGCCCGAGCTGCGACATGGTGGCCATTGAGTCCGACATGAATTTCAGCCAAGAGCTGCCGCCCTTCCTCTTCGGAGATGCACCTTTGGAGCACTCCGGTTGCGCTTTTTCTTATAAAGCTCTCCCTCGTGGACTTTGTAGGCTTTAGAGCGCCGCATAATGCAGCGTGCCTCATTTCGGTCCTCCGGGAGTTCCTTTCTATTTAAGTAAGCTAGGGAGGGTTCCGTCCACGGGGCGATGACCGCCATGATCACGTGGGCCGAAGGTGTGATTTTGGTGGCGGAGCCTCCGATTATGTCAGATTGTTCAGGATCTGGGGTTGTATGCGGATCCAGACTAGTATTGTCGGACTCCCCTTCCCATACCACGGATGGCTTGAACAACCTTTCCAAAAAAATATTTGGTGGGACGGGGTCACGTATAGCGCCGATGCGGGCAAGGATATCCGCCGCTTTATTGTTTTCTCGAACCACATGGTGGAATTCGAGCCCCTCGAATCAAGCTGACATTTTGAGAACGGCATTACGGTAGGCCGCCATTTTCGGGTCCTTAGCGCCAAAGTCTCCATTTATTTGAGATATTGTGAGATTTGAATCCCAGCATTTCGAGACGTTGAATGCCCATGGAGACTGCCATCCGAAGACCGTGCAACAGTGCCTCATACTCTGCTGCATTGTTGGAATATGTGAAAAGTATTTGGAGTACGTATTGGACCGTATCTCCGATGGGGGACGTCAGGACGGCGCCAGCCCCTAGACCAGCTAGCATCTTAGAGTCGTCAAAGGGCATGATCCAATTGGAGTACGCGCCGTATTCTTTAGGGAGTTCAGCTTCTGTCCATTCGGCGACGAAGTCGGCCAGTACTTGCGACTTAATGGCCCACCGTGCTTTGTATGTTATGTCGAACGGGAGGAGCTCCATAGCCCATTTGTCAATCCGACCCGTGGCATCGCGGTTATTTATTATGTCATTGAGTGGTACTTCGGAGGCCACCGTGATTGAACACTCTTGAAAGTAGTGTCGTAGTTTTTGGGATGCCATGATGACCGCGTATGCTATCTTTTGACAATGTGGGTACCGTGACTTGCATGGAGTGAGGACAGTGGATACGTAGTATATCGGCTTTTGTAATGGGAATTTATGTCCATCTGTCTCTCGTTCAACGACGAGCACTGCGCTTACAACCTGGTGTGTTGCATCTATGTATAGCAGCATGGGTTCGCCGACATTTGGCGCTGCCAGAATTGGATTGGTGGCCAAGAGGGATTTTATTTCCTCCAGCCTAGCCGTAGCCGCATCCGTCCACTTGAAGTGTTCGGTGCGTCGAAGAAGGCGATAAAGAGGTAGCGCCTTTTCTCCTAACCGGGAGATAAAGCGGCTTAGGGCGGCCACGCATCCAGTTAGTTTCTGGATTTGCTTGAGGTTTGTTGGGGTAGCCAACTGCGACAGAGCTCGGATTTTAGCCGGGTTTGCTTCGATTCCTCTATTGGAAACAATAAAACCCAAGAGTTTTCCGGCTGGAACACCGAAAACGCATTTTTCCGGGTTGAGCTTGATGTCATATGTTTGGAGACTGTCGAACGTAAGCCTCAAGTGGCCTATTAATGTTTCGACGTGTCTAGTTTTGATAACCACATCGTCTACGTAAGCCTCCATTGTTTTGCCGATTTGTATTTCCAGGCATGTCTGAATCATGCGTTGATAGGTTGCACCGGCGTTTTTAAGCCCGAAAGGCATGGTGTTAAAACAGAAGGGATCGTATGGAGTGATAAATGCCGTTGTGGCTTGATCGGACTCCGCCATCTTGATTTGGTGGTATCCGGAGTATGCGTCGAGGAAACACAATGAGTCGTGTCCCGCGGTAGCGTCGATAATTTGATCGATGCGAGGGAGGGGGAAGGGATCCTTAGGGCAAGCCTTATTAAGGTCTTTGAAATCGAGGCATATGCGCCAGGATTTGTCCTTCTTTGGTACCATCACCAGGTTTGCTAGCCAGTCCGGATGTTTTATCTCTCTAATGAATCCGGCTTCGAGTAGCTTGGCTAGCTCTTCTCCCATGGCTTGTCGCTTGGGTTCTGAAAAGCGCCGAAGAGTCTGTTTGACCGGCTTGTATCCCTTTAGTATGTTTAGGCTATGTTCGGCCAGCCTGCGTGGGATACCTGGCATGTCTGAAGGATGCCAGGAAAAAATGTCCCAATTCTCGTGCAAGAACTCTCGTAGTGCGGCGTCTATTATGGGGTTCAGCTATGCCCCAATTGATGCTGTTTTTGTAGGGTCCGTTGGGTGGACCTGGAATTTGACTATTTCTCTGCTGGTTTGAAAGAGGTAGACTTGGGTCGTTTGTCAAGTATCACGTCATCCCTGTCCACTATGGAACGCAGCGCAGTTAACTGTTCGGCCGCGAGGGCTTCGGATAATGCCTCCAGGGCTAGTGCGGCAGTTTTATTTTCGGCACGGAGTGCTATGTCCGGATCACTGGCTAGAGTGATGATCCCATTGGGCCCTTGCATCTTGAGCTTCATATACCCGTAATGGGGTATAGCTTGGAAGCTTGTGAATGCGTCTCGCCCCAAGAGGGCGTGGTATCCACTGCTAAACGGGCCACTTGGAATGTGATTTATTCGGACCTATAATTCTCCTGTGTGCCGAATACCACATCAATGTGATTTTCCCTGCGCATCGTGCCTCCCGACTAGGGATGATTCCCCTGAAGGTCGTGCTGCTTTGCTCAATGCGGCTCTTATCTATTTCCATTTTGTTAAGAGTTTCCTCATAGATGAGGTTTAATCCGCTGCCGCCGTCCGTCAGCACTTTAGTAAGCCGGAAGCCGTCCACTATTGGACTAAGGACCAAAGTGGCCGGTGCTCGGACTTTTAGGTATTGAGGTTCGTCGCTGGCGTTGAAGGTTATGGCTGTATAGTTCCACGGGTTTATTGCTGCGACGTGGCAGACTTCGGCGAGGCTGCGGAGCGCTCGCTTGCGCCTGTTGTTTGAGGCGAAAGTCTTGAAGATGGTGAGTACTGTATTGTTATTTTCTGCGGGATGGTGCTCTGCGGTATTGTCGATGAGAAGGTCCTCGCCGCTCTTGGCCACCTGCCGGAGTATCCAACATGCTCTAAGGCTGTGTGTTGGTATGGTGTCCGGTGTGCTATGAATTTTGCATGGCCTATTGAGCCATCCCTCCAGTACGGTTCCACGCTCTGTAGAGGGATTTGGCTTCTTTGTAATTGGGTTGGGTGACTTGAGAGAGCGCACCTATGGGTCTTCCAGGAGCTTTCCATCGCGTAGTACTTCTGTACTATGGCCACCAGGTCGGCAAAGTGTGCTATGTCGCGGCGACTTATGGCATTGAGAATTCCCTTGTCCGTGCAATTTTTGCAAAAGAATGAGATTGCGTCTTCCTCATGACAGTCCTTAACCTTGCTCATTATAAGGAGGAATCTGGCCCAGAAGTGGTATACTGTCTCTTGGGGCTCTTGTATGATGTGGGAAAGATCGCTTGCGTCTGGGTGGGTGGGTGAAATTAAGTCCACGTCCTGACCCAATCTGGAACCCAGGGGCGAAGGAGCTCCTGAGCTTGGCAGCTCGGGCTCCAGGATATTGCCCAATATTTGTAGCCTGTTGCCCGATTCTAAGTTCGGAGCCTGGGCCACGTCCTCCCATAGACGGGTATCCGACCCAGAGAGCTCGGGAATCCGGACATAGTTCGTCATCAAAATAGAGGAAGAATTGCCGTTTTGTTCCTCCACCACTGCTATCTGATGGGTGACCGGCGGAGAGTTAATCTCCCTTAGGTCGGGTTTAATCCCGATCCGATCATAATCCGTAACGACTCCCAGGGCGGCGATGCGATCCAAGAACTCGTTTAAGGAGGAGAGCTCCATTGGATCCATCTGCTCGGTGAATTCCGGGCAGACGCGGAGGTTGTTTTTGATGACCTGAGATGTCATCGTCGGCGCGGCGGCCGAACGGGCGGTCATGACGAAGCCGCCTAGCCAGAGAGTTTGGCCTACAGCCAGGGATCCTTCGGAGGTGATGTTATCCTTGAAAACGAGGTGAGCCATCAAGCTTTACCGGGACGACATAGTGGAACTCAATGAAAGCACCAATGTCGGTGTCAAAACCGGCGGATCTCGGGTAGGGGGTCCCGAACTGTGCGTCTAAGGCTAATGGTAACATGAGGTAGGGGACACGATGTTTTACCCAGGTTTGGGCCCTCTCGATGGAGGAAATACCCTACTTCCTGCTTTATTGATCTTGATGATATGAGTATTACAAGAGTTGATCTCTGACGAGATCGTAGAGGCTAAACCCTAGAAGCTAGCCTATTATTATGATTGTTGTTGTCCTCTGGACTAAACCCTCCGATTTATATAGACACTTTGGAGGGGCCTAGGGTTACAGAGTCGGTTACAGAGAAGGAAATCTACATATCCGAATATCCAAGCTTGCCTTCAACGCAAAGGAGAGTCCCATCCGGACATGGGACGAAGTCTTCAATCTTGTATCTTCATAGTCCAACAGTCCGGCCAATGTATATAGTCCGGCTGTCCGAGGACCACTTAATCCAGGACTCCCTCACCCCCTCCTCCACTCCCTCCCTCCTCCTCGCCGCCGCAAGAACTGATACATCCATTTTGCATCATGCTTTTATATCGATATTTATTGCATTATGGGATGTTACTACACGTTATGTCAGAATACTTATGGCTATTCTCTCTTATTTTACAAGGTTTACATGAAGAGGGAGAATGCCGGCAGCTGGGATTCTAGGCTGGAAAAGGAGCAAATATTGGAGACCTATTCTGCACAGCTCCAAAAGTCCTGAAACTCCAAGAAAGTCATTTTTGGAAATAATGATAATTATTGAGCGGAAGAAGTACCAGAGGGGGACCACACCCTGGCCACAAGGGTGGGGGGCGCGCCCATCCTTACATGGCGCGCCCCCTGCCTCGTGGGCCACCTGGCAGCCCTTCCGTGCCCATCTTCTGCTATATGAAGTCTTTTACCATAGGAAATAATCATAAGCCAGCTTACGGGACGAAACTCCGCCGCCACGAGGCGGAACCTTGGCGGAACCAACCTAGGGCTCCGGCGGAGCTGTTCTGCCGGGGAAAGTTTCCTTCGGGAGGGGGAAATCATCACCATCATCATCACCAACGATCCTCTCATCGGGAGGGGGTCAATCTTCATCAACATCTTCACCAGCACCATCTCCTCTCAAACCCTAGTTCATCTCTTGTATCCAATCTTTGTACCAAAACCTCAGTTGGTACCGTGGGTTGCTAGTAGTGTTGATTACTCCTTGTAGTTGATGCTAGTTGGTTTATCTGGTGGAAGATCATATGTTCAGATCCTTAATGCATATTAATACCCCTCTGATTATGAACATGAATATGCTTTGTGAGTAGTTACGTTTGTTCACGAGGACATGGGTGAAGTCTTGCTATTAGTAGTCATGTGAATTTGGTATTTGTTCGATATTTTGATGAGATGTATGTTGTCTCTCCTCTAGTGGTGTTATGTGCATGTCGACTACATGACACTTCACCATTATTTGGGCCTAGAGGAAGGCATTGGGAATTAATAAGTAGATGATGAGTTGCTAGAGTGACAGAAGCTTAAACCCTAGTTTATAAGTTGCTTTTAAGGGGCTGATTTGGATCCACTTGTTTCATGCTATGGTTAGGTTTACCTTAATACTTCTTTTGTAGTTGCGGATGCTTGCAATAGGGGTTAATCATAAGTGGGATGCTTGTCCAAGAAAGGGAAGTACCCAAGCACCGGTCCACCCACATATCAAATTATCAAAGTAACGAACGAATCATATGAACGTGATGAAAACTAGCTTGACGATAATTCCCATGTTTCCTCGGGAGCGCTTTTCTCATTATAAGAACTTGTCCAGGCTTGTCCTTTGCTACAAAAAGGATTGGGCCACCTTGCTGCACTTTATTTACTTTCATTGCTTGTTACCCGTTACAAATTATCTTATCACAAAACTATTTGTGTTGCCTCCAATTTCAGTGCTTGCAGAGAATACCTTACTGAAAACCGCTTGTCATTTCATACGCTCCTCGTTGGGTTTGACACTCTTACCTATCGAAAGGACTACCACTACTAGGAAAGGGCATGCTAGTGGCGCACCTGTTTTGCCTACTAATGGCGCACTACTGGTGCGCCACTAGCATCACGCCATTAGAATTAAATTCTAATGGCGCACCACTGGTGCGCCATTAGTATCTCAGTGTTCTAATGGCGCACCACGTAATGCGCCATCGATATAGCCCATGATGCGCCATTAGAATGCCTCCCGAGGGCATATGTACCCATGTGCTTTGGCTTACTAATGGCGCACCAGTGGGTGATGCGCCATTAGTGTGATTATCACAGTGCGCCATTAGTATCTTGTGTGGTGCGCCACTAGTATGAATATTAGGGATTTCTGGGCTGTGAAGCTCATTTCTGGGCTGTGAAGCTCATTTCTCCACGTAGTGCGAGATTTTTCTGGGCTGTGAAGCTCATTTCAGGCTGTGGAAGAGGCTATTCTGCCTCGTACCCCGTAGTCAGGAGGGGTCGGTATATCAAGTGGGCGGAGCCGAAATATGGCGCATCGCCGGGACCGGATATCTATCCGGCACCCCGAAGAAGACATCCGAGGACTGGCCCTCGGAATGGTTCTATGTGGAAGACGTCCCTCTTCCGGACCACATTCGAAGGGCCTTCGAGTTTGTAAATGCCCGTTGAAGAAAGCGCCACACGGTGGCGCCCAGAGCCCCTAGGAGGAAGATAACGGAGATCCTTTTCCTGATGGACAGGATAAATACACTGGCCAAATCAGGACTGACAATAATTGAAGTTATGTCCATATGTATAATGCGGGGAGTGCAGCCACTTCAATATCGGGGAAAACCCATGTGGCACTTAAATGCAGAAGAAGATGCCACCCGCTGCGGCCGTAAAGGTCCGGATTCTCCTGCCGCTTTGGCAAAGATACTGTCCGATTTGTACAAAGGAGAAGAGGAGGAGTTCATCCATATCAAGCCACGGGATGGATTCTCCATGTACAACCCCCCAAGCTGGGTGAGTCGCTATCTTTTATTCCAATCTTTCCCACATTTTTAGCACAAATGTTTAACTCTTCAATTCATAGCATGAACTGCGAAGGACTATGAAGGATGTACACAACCCATCTCCACAGCCAGAGGACCCTAACCGGGCTCTCGACCCCGGACTCGAAGAAGATCCGGACACATTTGTGGAGCTTGTTGATAGGACATTTTACCAGTTGAGTTGCGATGGTGTGATGGTGGCCATCATAGCTAATTATCCTGGCCTGCTCCCTGTATCCCAGGTAAGTAAAGCCAAAGTCCAGACTTCCGAAAAGGATTCCCTCTTTACACTTCACCCACCACACATGTATTGCGTCTTACAGGGAAGGCCATCGGGGCGCCAAGCTGAACCCGCAGTGACTCGCCAACAAGGGGCACCGAAGTCGGGCAGGCTTAAAAGGAAAGCGGATAGGACCGAGATGCCGTTGCAAAGGTATGTTTAAAAACCTGCCATGAATTTATCATTGTTAATATATAACAATGTCCACTGCCTTCTGACAGAAAAAACGCTTGTGGGACTATATTCGGAGAGCCTGCCGGTCACGCTTCCACCAGCCGGACTCCGAGGCCGGACTCAAGGGCGGAAGTCAACGCGGACGATCCTCCTAGAGAGGATGCAGATAGATTTTCTGCTACAAACTCCGAAGTGGAGAGCGCCATAAATCATAGGCGCCGACGGGCCGCACTACGCGACCCTAATTTCTCTGAATAGGCGTTTGATGCCTTCAACTCAGGGGACGCGTACATCCGGGCTGCTCAAGGTGGCCTCGCCAGGGCAACAGACCAGTACGTAAAGGATATACGGGTAAGAAAATTTGATAAGTATGTATATCAAGAGCCCACGAGACTTGAACAGTTGGCACAACTGATTTAAGGATCCTCGTGTGCATAGGTTCTGACAGAGAAGAATACCCAGCTATCCAAAGAGCTGGAGGAGTGCAAGGCCCAACTACGGGCCGCAATCGCCGTGATGGAGGAGTCTACGAAGGCCCCATCTGGTAATGTTTGTGTTTAAACGAGAATAATGTCATGGTATGTACCAGTTAAGTATTCGGCATGAATGCGATTCTAACAAGAGAACCTGCAGACAATCCCGGAGGCAATCCGGAGATCGTACCAGAGGATGAGCAACATGTTCGGCGACAGGTGAGGGCTGGCCATCGTGGTGCTTACAAAGGTTATAAAGGAGAAAAATACTCTCCGGGGCCAACGAGCGTCTGACTGGACGTCGAATTAAAGGATGTTCGGGCCCAGCTTGCTGACTCCGTAAAGGAGAATAAGAGGCTTCGACGCGGCATATTCAGTAAGTGCTCTGACGAACCACTATAAAGTTCGGCGAAGAAGCGTGCTAACAGAATTATGTCTGTAGGCATCGACAGTGTCGTCGTGAAGAGGAGATGCCGGATCTGCGGGCGATCTTCTGCCGGAGCTCTCTGGCTGCGAACAAGTGCCAACAGTGATGCGGGCATTGCCCAAGCCTTGTGGACATCCGCCTCCTGCCCGGGAGGCATGGGGAGCTTATGGAGATGCTCAAGGGGCGCGGCGCTTCCGATTATGGAAGATATCGGCCTGCCGACAAGGAGCAAGGGAAGCCCTGGCCATGGTGAAGACGTGATACACCAAGGCTGACCCGAACCACATGGCCGAGTTCGGACCTGTAGGGTCAGATGGGAAGGAGATCCCTGTACATCTTGTGTATGACCAGGTAGCATTAGCCGCTAAGTATTCCCAACAGGACTGTAGGCTAGACAGCTTGTTGGATGGTATATAAGAAGAATTTAGTCGATGTAAGTAACTTTGTACTTGAAGGACACATTTTGTCCCTAGCCGGATTGTAAATCATTTGTCTTGGCCGACCTTTTCGCTTCAACCTCTAGACCCGACAGTCCGGAGTGTGTCCGAATACCCGCTCGGTTACGTGAAAAACGGGGCACGCGTGGAAACCAGGCGTAGGGGTCATAAGTGCTTGAACAAACAAGTACCAACTAGTTATGTTATATTACATGGGTAGTAAGAAACATCTTCCAGGGAGAATAGTTCCATTAAGGGTTCCTTTCCCTGGGTGTTCATGCATTAATGTGCATGTCCGGACTGCGAAAATTGACGTAGGATATAATCATCTGGGGGCATGTTTTGTAATAGGTAAAATACATCTTTTGTTCACCGACCGAATATTCCCTTAAGAACGCTAGTTTTCGGCTTCACCCAGTCTGAGGTACACATCCGGCTGACCCGGCAGTAACAATTGCAGAAGTGCTCCCCTTATGCCCTAGCCGAATGAACGGGAACGTAGGGCATAAACACAAGAGCCAGGCAACCCAGCTTGGCCAAAACTTAATTCATATCGATGCATATAGTGGTGAAAAAAGGCACATACGGAAAAGTGACGCATATGTGGTGGGCATAAAGCCCAGAAGACAATTAAGCTTCTGTGTAAGAAGCCCCCAGGTATATTGAGCGCGTATAGCGCGGCCAGAGTGTGCGGTCAAAGCATACTTGAAGCTTTTTAAGGCTATAAATGTAAAAGGGAGAGAGAGAGGGTATAATTAAAAGGGAAGACGGAGGTAAGGAGACAAACACAGAGTTTGACACTAGGCGTAGAATCTTCGGAGTCTGGCCGCGTTCCATGGGTTCGGCTCGAGTCGGTTGTCTGATGCATCCCACAGACGGTACACACCTCCAGTGAGAACTTTGTCAATGATGAAGGGGCCCTCCCACTTGGGCTTGAGCTTGTCCTTTTTCTTCTCTGGTAGGCGTAGAACGAGTTCGCCAATGTTATAAGTTTTGGCCCGCACTTCTGCTTTGATACCTTCGAGCCTGTTGTTGATAGAATGCGGCAGACGCTTTGTGACATCACGCTCCTCCTCCAGGGCATCTAAGCTGTCCTGCCGATCCAGCTCGGCTTCTCTATCTTTGTACATACGCACTCTAGGTGACTCATGGATGATATCGCAGGGTAGCACTGCCTCTGCACCGTACACCATAAAAAATGGTGTGTATCCGGTTGTGCGATTAGGCGTGGTCCGCAGCCCCCATAATACGGAGTCGAGCTCCTCGACCCAGTGCGTATCTGATTCCTTTAAAGATCGCACTAGTCTGGGTTTAATGCCGCTCATGATAAGACCGTTTGCTCGTTCGACTTGACCGTTTGTTTGGGGGTGATAGACGGAGGCGTAGTCAAGTTTTATGCCCATTTTACCGCACCAGGTTTTCACCTCATCGATGATGTCTACTACACAACCTTCTTCTTGTAGACGTTGTTGGGCCTGCAAGTGCACAGGTTTGTAGGACAGTAGCAAATTTCCTCAAGTGGATGACCTAAGGTTTATCAATCCGTAGGAGGCGTGGGATGAAGATGGTCTCTCTCAAACAACCCTGCAACCAAATAACAAAGAGTCTCTTGTGTCCCCAACACACCCAATACAATGGTAAATTGTATAGGTGCACTAGTTTGGCGAAGAGATGGTGATACAAGTGCAAAATAGATAGTAGATAAAGGTATTTGTAATCTGAAATAATAAAAACAGCAAGGTAGCGAGTGATAAAAGTGAGCGTAAACAGTATTGCAATGATAGGAAACAAGGCCTAGGGTTCATACTTTCACTAGTGCAAGTTCTCTCAACAATAATAACATAGATAGATCATATAACAAGCCCTCAACATGCAACAAAGAGTCACTCCAAAGCCACTAATAGCGGAGAACAAACATAGAGATTATGGTAGGGTACGAAACCACCTCAAAGTTATTCTTTCGGATCGATCTATAAAAGAGTTCGTACTAGAATAACACCTTAAGACACAAATCAACCAAAACCCTAATGTCACCTAGATACTCCATTGTCACCTCAAGTATCCGTGGGCATGATTATACGATATGCATCACACAATATCAGATTCATCTATTCAACCAACACAAAGTACTTCAAAGAGTGCCCCAAAGTCTCTCTGGGAGAGTCAAGAACGTGTGACAACCCCTATGCATAGGTTCATGGGAGGAACCCGCAAGTTGGTCAACAAAACATACATCAAGTGGCACATGATATCCCATTGTCACCACAGATAAGCACGTCAAGACATACATCAAGTGTTCTCATAAAAGACTCAATCCGATAAGATAACTTCAAAGGGGAAACTCAATTCATCACAAGAGAGTAGAGGGGGAGAAACATCATAAGATCCAACTACAATAGCAAAGCTCGGGATACATCAAGATCGTGCCATAGAGGGAACACGAGAGAGAACACGAGAGAGAGAGATCAAACACATAGCTACTGGTACACACCCTCAGCCTCGAGGGTGAACTACTCCCTCCTCATCATGGAGAGCGCCAGATGATGAAGATGGCCCTTTGGTGAAGGATCCCCCCCTCCGGCAGGGTGCCGGGAAGGGCTCCCGAGAGGTTTTTGGTGGCTACAGAGGCTTGCGGCGGCGGAACTCCCGATCTATCTTGATATTCGATGGTTTTAGGGTACGGAGGCTTATATAGGCGAAAGAAGTCGGTCGGGGGGGTGCTCGAGGAGCCCACGAGACAGGGGAGCACCCTCCTATCTCGTTGAGTCCTCGAGTATCTTCTGACTTGAAATCCACGTCTCTAGGATGATATTCTTCCAAAAAATCACGTTGCCGAAGGTTTCATTCCGTTTGGACTCCGTTTGATATTCCTTTTCTTCGAAATACTAAAACAGGCAATAAAATAGCAATATGGGCTGGGCCTCCGGTTAATAGGTTAGTCCCAAAAGTAATATAAAAGTGTATAATAAAGGGACAATTGCATTTTTACCCCTAGTTGATTCCTACCCACGGGTTTTGCCCTTACTTTTCGAGCTTGCTCAGTTTTGCCCTTACTTTTTCCGTCGAGATCCCTCGAATGCCCTTTGACTGTTTGACCAAAACTTTAAAAATTCATAACTAATTCATATGAACTCAGAAAAATGCAAATAATATATCAAAATGTTCAGATAAACATTACCTTTATGGGCATATCATTTGCATTCAGGACAAAAGCATCGTTTAAACTACCCGAGGTAATTAATGCTATTAACATTATTAAATATAAATAGGTATAAACAATATTTTTTCGTGAATAAAAATTATATGCAAATGTAGGTGATGTTTTCTGAACATACTGATACCATATTTGCATTTTACTGAGTTCGTATAAACTTGTTATTAAGTTTACAAATAATGGTAAAATTAATTAGAACATTCATAACAAGTTGATACAAACTCGTAAAAATGCAAATAAGTTATCGTGGATGTTCAGAAAACATCACCTACATTTGCATGTAACTTTTATTCATGAAAAAAAATATTGTTTATACCTATTTATTTTTAATAATGTTAATAATATTAATTACCACGGGTAGTTTAAATGATGATTTTGTCCTGAATGCAAATGATATGCCCATAAAGGTAATGTTTATCTGAACATTTTGATATCTTATTTGCATTTCTCTGAGTTCATATGAATTAGTTATGAATTTTCAAAGTTTTGGTCAAACGGTCAAAGGGCATTCGAGGGACCTTGATGGAAAAAGTAAGGGCAAAACTGAGCAAGCTCGAAAAGTAAGGGCAAAACCCGTGGGTAGGAACCAACTAGGGGTAAAAATGCAATTGTCCCTATAATAAAGCCCATAATCATTCAAAACACATAGTAATATAGCATGAATGCTTCATAAATTATAGATACGTTGGAGACGTATCAAGCATCCCCAAGCTTAATTCCTACTCGTCCTCGAGTAGGTAAATGATAAAAACAGAATTTATGAAGTGTGAATGCTAGAAGGTGCACAAGTTTGATCAATGATAATTTCAATCACCTTTACTAGCATGATAATATGTCATAACAGTTGTTCATCTCATAAAACTTTTCACGAACTAGTAACAAGCAATTCACATGTTAAAGCATAGACCATAAACTTTCTTGAAAACTAGCAAACTTCATTCTTAGTCATCAAAACAATTGCAATTCATCTTATTTTCAGGAATAGCAAACTCCACATACTCAACTATCATATAGTCTTCTACAATTGCTAACACTCACGCAATACTTGTGGTTATGAAGTTTTAATCAGACACAGAGAAAGATTGGGGCTTATAATGTTGCCTCCAAACGTATTCACCTTTGGGTGATGTCAACAATAATAGTTCATGCTAATGTACATCCAATTGGATATATATATCAGGATCACCCCAACACGAAGTGCTTGCCAAAGGATAAAATATAGAAAAGGAAAGGTGAAGATCACCTTGACTCTTGCATAAAGTAAAAGATAGGCCCTTCGCAGAGGGAAGCAGGGATTTGCAGAGGTGCACGAGCTCGATTTTGAAATAGAGATAAATAATATTGAGAGGTATGATCTCATTGTCAACATAACAACCAAGAGTTCCCAATATCTTCCATACTACAAACAATATAGGCTGTTCCCAAACAGAGCGGTAAAGTTTAAACTCCCCCAACCACCAACAAGAATCAAACCATGGCTTGCTCGAAACAACGAGTGCCTCCAACTAACAACAATCCCGGGGGAGTTTTGTTTAACTATTTTGATTTGATTTTGATCTTTTTGATCATGGGACTGGGCATCCCAGTTATCGCCACTTTCTCGTGAATGAGGAGCGGAGTCCACTCCTCTTGAGAATAACCCACCTAGCATGGAAGAGACTGAGAGCCCCTAGTTGCTACATGAGCAATTCGGGCATACAAAACAGATTATAATTTGAAGGTTTAGAGTTTGGCACATGCAAATTTACTTGGAACGGCAGGTAAATACCGCATATAGGTAGGTATGGTGGACACTCATGGCAAAAACTGGGTTTAAGGATATTGGATGCACAAGCAGTATTCCCTCTTAGTACAAAAATTTAGGCTAGCAAGGGGAGAAAGGCAAGCTCAACATGTTTGAATGATCCATGACAATATACTTTAACTGAGATGCGAGAAAACACAACCCATTACGTTGTCTTCCTTGTCCAACATCAACTCTTTAGCATGTCATACTTAATGAGTGCTCACAATTATAAAAGATGTCTATGATAATATATTTATATGTGAAATCTCTCTTCCTTCAATATTCTTTCGTGAATTGTTCAAATGACTAATACAATGCTTGCTAACCGTCAATAAATTTACAACCTCTACTTCTTAGATGTGAAGTAATTACTCCACATGGAATAAGCAAATGAGGCATATATAATTCAGATTTATGACAATCAATTCATTCAACAATTTACTCATAGGATATAAGTGAAGCACACAAGTAAATGAAAAACTACTCCAAAAAGATATAAGTGAAGATCAATGAGTAGCTAAATGATTATGCAACTATGCGAAGACTCTCTCTCATTAAAGAATTTCAGATCTTGGTATCTTATTCAAGCAGCAAGCAAAACAAAATAAAATGACATAGCACAACTCATGTGAAGAAGCAAAAACTTAGGTTCAACCGATACTAACCGATAGTTGTTGAAGAAGAAAGGTGGGATGCCTACGGGGGCATCCCCAAGCTTAGATGCTTGAGACTTCTTGAAATATTATCTTGGGGTGCCTTGGGCATCCCCAAGCTTGAACTTTTGTGTCTCCTTAATTCCTCTCATATCATGGTTTCTCTTCTTTTATCAAAAGCTTCATTCACAATAAACTCAACAAGAACTCGTGAGATCGGTTAGTATAAAACAATGCAAAACCTTATCATCTTCTACTGTAACAAATCACTAACATTATTATTCAACATTTAATACTAAATATCTCTGCATATTTAATACTCCTATCCTCAAATAGAATCATTAAACAAGCAAACAGATGCAAACAATGCAAACATAACAGCAATCTGCCAAAACAGTACAGTCTGTAAAGAATGCAAGAGTAACAATACTTCCCTGACTCCAAAAATTATGAACTAAAATTCCCACTGTAATAAATTTATCAGATCTTAATATGCAAAAAGATTCAACGTTATACCATTCTCTGACTTTTCTAGGGAATTTTTGCAACAGCGGTAAACTTTCTGTTTTCAACCAGCAATATGTATACTAGCAAAATAAGCATGGCAAAGGCTATCCTTGACATTTTTATTGAAACTAAAGGTGCAAAACATTATTATAGCTAACAGCAAGCAAAAACTAACAAAAGAAAATGATGCTCCAAGCAAAACACATATCATGTGGCGAATAAAAATATAGCTCCAAGTAAAGTTACCGATGAACGAAGATTTACGGAGGGATGCCTTCCGGGGCATCCCCAAGCTCAGTTGCTTGGTTTTCCTTGAATAGTACCTTGGGGTGCCTTGGGCATCCCCAAGATTAGGCTCTTTCCACTCCTTATTCCATAGTCCATCGAATCTTTACCCAAAACTTGAAAACTTCAACCACACAAAACTCAAAAACAAAACTCGTAAGCTCCGTTAGTATAAGAAAATAAAACCACCACTTAGGTACTGTAATGAACTCATTCTAAATTAATATTGGTGTAATATCTACTTTATCTAACTTCTCTATGGTTCATACCTCTTAATACTAGCCATAGATGCATCAAAATAAGCAAACAACACATTGAAAACAGAATCTGTCAAAAACAGAACAGTCTGTAGTAATATGTATCAAACGTATACTTCTGGAACCCCAAAAATTATGAAATAAATTGATGGACCTGAGTAATTTGTCTATTAATCATCTGCAAAAATAATCAACCTAAAATCACTCTCCAGTAAAAAATGGCAGCTATTCTCGTGAGCGCTAAAGTTTCTGTTTTTTACAGCAAGATCATATAAACTTCACCCAAGTCTTCCCAAAGGTTCTACTTGGCACTTTATTGAAACAAAAGCTATAAAACATGATTACTACAGTAGCATAATCATGTGGACACACAAAAACAGTAAGGGTAAATATTGGGTTGTCTCCCAACAAGCACTTTTCTTTAATGCCTTTCTAGCTAGGCATGATGATAGCAATGATGCTCACATAAAAGATAAGAATTGAAACAAAGCAGGAGCATCATGAAGCATATGACTAGCACACTTAAGTCTAACCCACTTCCTATGCATAGGGATTATGTGAGCAAACAACTTGAGGGAACAATAATCAACAAGCAAAGGAAGGTAAAACATGCATATCTTCAAAACTTTAAGCACATAGGGAGGAAACTTGACATTATTGCAATTCCTACAAGCATATATTCCTCCCTCATAATAATTTTCAGTAGCATCATGAATGAGTTCAACAATATAACCAGCACCTAAAGCATTCTTTTCATGATCTACAAGCATAGAAAATTTACTACTCTCCACATAAGCAAAATTCTTCTCATTCGAAATAGTGAGAGTATCATAAGAGACTTGAACACTAAAAATTGTTTCCACATTAAAAGAGTAATGTTCAGAAAAAGGGTAACCATAATCATGACAAGTTTTATAAATATAATCATCACTACTTTTTATAGCATAAGTTTCATCACAATAATCATCATAAGTAGCAACTTCGTTCTCATCATAATCGATTGAAACCTCTCCCAAGATAGTGGAATCACTAAATAAA
This sequence comes from Aegilops bicornis, assembly GCA_021605145.1. Classification (NCBI taxonomy): domain Eukaryota; kingdom Viridiplantae; phylum Streptophyta; class Magnoliopsida; order Poales; family Poaceae; genus Aegilops; species Aegilops bicornis. Next base: position 778,711,747 of record CM038671.1, on the reverse strand, counting down.
GTTGAAGCTCTTCCAAATCCACTTTAATATTCATCAAAATAAAATTCAACATCCTCCAAAATAGTGGGATCATTACTTCCTAAAGTTGACACTCTTCCGAACCCACTTTCATCAATATAATCAGCATAGGTAGGAGGTATGCTATCATCATAACAACTTTGCATATCAAAACTTGGGATGCTAAAATATCATGTTCATTAAACATAGCATCCCCAAGCTTGGGACAAACATCAATTGCAGCAAATATATTCTCAAATATTTCATCCTCATCAAACATAGCTTCCCCAAGCTTGGGCTCTTTCATATCATAAGCATAATCACTCTCATCATTAAAAATATGGATAGCACCAATAGTAAAGCAATTATCATCATCACAATGAGTAGTAGGAGCAACATCATTTGGGAGGGATACCTTTCTACCTTTGTTGCTCCTTATTTTCTTTTTCTTCTTCACATTATGTGTAGGTTCAACCTTCCTCTTTGAGCTCCTTATTAATGAGATTGGTTGAATAGAAAGCTCCTCCTCGTTACCTGATTCATCATGAGAAATAATAGGAGGATATTAAAGTCTCTTCCCTTTCATTAGTATTTTCATCATCTTCTATTTGCTTTCTTTTCTTTAGGTAATTGGAAATATAAGGATTTTCAATGCAATTCTCCGCACAAAACATATAAATCTTTTCTAGATCAATATCAAGGAATTTCTTATGGGCAAATTCTGGAAGGTCCTTAAGTAAACGTTTCAATTCTTCATAACCCAAAAGTAAACTAAGTTCATTGTAATGTGCAGTGGAGATCAAATCATCACAATTTTTGGACACGATTCGCTCATGAAGAAATTTGCATAGGAGATGTAAATGACCACGTTCATTGCAAAGTTCACAAGTACGGCAAAGGAATTTTAATTTTTTAGCACTCACACCTAGCCTTTCATGCAACCATTTAGTTTCTAAATGCTTATGCCTCTTGAAATAAATATCTTCTCTATTTGGTGTGTTCATGCAAACATGCACTCCACAAAAGTTGACATGCTCATAAGATATATTTTCATCATGACTAGAGCAATCATCATTAGTACTATGGATATTCAAGGAGTTTATACTAACAACATTGCAATCATGCTCATCATTCAAAGATTTAGTACCAAGCATTTTAAAGCATTCTTCTTCTAGCACTTGAGCACAATTTTCCTTTCCATCAAACTCACGAAAGATATTAAAAAGACGAAGCGTATGAGACAAACTTAACTCCATTTTTTGTAGTTTTCTTTTATAAACTAAACTAGTGATAAAACAAGAAACAAAAAGATTCGCGTGCAAGATCTAAAGATATACCTTCAAGCACTCACCTCCCCAGCGGCGCTTGAGAAAAGAGCTTAGTTGACGGGGTGTGAGTGAGTGCCTTTACCTAGCCTCCCCGGCAACGGCGCCAGAAAAGAGCTTGATGTCTACTACACAACCTTCTTCTTGTAGATGTTGTTGGGCCTGCAAGTGCATAGGTTTGTAGGACAGTAGCAAATTTCCCTCAAGTGGATGACCTAAGGTTTATCAATCCGTAGGAGGCGTAGGATGAAGATGGTCTCTCTCAAACAACCCTGCAACCAAATAACAAAGAGTCTCTTGTGTCCCCAACACACCCAATACAATGGTAAATTGTATAGGTGCACTACTTTGGCGAAGAGATGGCGATACAAGTGCAAAATAGATAGTAGATAAAGGTATTTGTAATCTGAAATAATAAAAACAGCAAGGTAGCGAGCGATAAAAGTGAGTGTAAACGGTATTGCAATTATAGGAAACAAGGCCTAGGGTTCATACTTTCACTAGTGCAAGTTCTCTCAACAATAATAACATAGATAGATCATATAACAAGCCCTCAACATGCAAAAAAGAGTCACTCCAAAGCCACTAATAGCGGATAACAAGCGTAGAGATTATGGTAGGGTACAAAACCACCTCAAAGTTATTCTTCCAGATCGATCTATAAAAGAGTTCATACAAGAATAACACCTTAAGACACAAATCAACCAAAACCCTAATGTCACCTAGATACTCCATTGTCACCTCAAGTATCCGTGGGCATGATTATACGATATGCATCACACAATCTCAGATTCATCTATTCAACCAACACAAAGTACTTCAAAGAGTGCCCCAAATTCTCTACCGGAGAGTCAAGAACGTGTGCCAACCCCTATGCATAGGTTCATGGGCGGAACCCGCAAGTTGGTCACCAAAACATACATCAAGTGGCACATGATATCCCATTGTCACCACAGATAATCACGACAAGACATACATCAAGTGTTATCATAAAAGACTCAATCCGATAAGATAACTTCAAAGGGGAAAGTCAATTCATCACAAGAGAGTAGAGGGGGAGAAACTTCATAAGATCCAACTACAATAGCAAAGCTCGGGATACATCAAGATCGTGCCATAGAGGGAACACGAGAGAGAACACGAGAGAGAGAGAGAGAGAGAGAGAGAGAGAGAGAGAGAGAGAGAGAGAGAGAGAGAGAGAGATCAAACACATAGCTACTGGTACATTCCCTCAGCCTCGAGGGTGAACTACTCCCTCCTCGTCATGGAGAACGCCGGGATGATGAAGATGGCCACCGGTGAAGGATCCCCCTCCGTGAGGTGCCGGAAGGGCTCCCGAGAGGTTTTGGTGGCTACAGAGGCTTGCGTGGCGGAACTCCCGATCTATCTTGATATTCGATGGTTTTAGGGCGTGAGGCTTATATAGGTGAAAGAAGTCGATTGGGGGGTGCTCGAGGAGCCCATGAGACAGGGGCGCGCCTCATGTGGGGCGCCTCCTATCTCGCGTGGAGTCCTCGAGTATCTTCTGACTTGACCTCCACGTCTCTGGGATGATATTCTTCCAAAAAATCACGTTGCCGAAGGTTTCATTCCGTTTGGACTCCGTTTGATATTCCTTTTCTTCGAAATACTGAAACATGCAATAAAACAGCAATATGGGCTGGGCCTCCGGTTAATAGGTTAGTCCCAAAAGATATAAAAGTGTATAATAAAGCCCATAATCATTCAAAACACATAGTAATATAGCATGAATGCTTCATAAATTATAGATACGTTGGAGATGTATCAATCAGCTATAAAGTTCGAGCCGTTATCGGTGATGATGTTGTGGGGACACCGTGGCGGTGTAAGACCTCGGATATAAAGTCATCCTTTGGTCCGGATTCGGCCGTTTTAACTGGTTTGGCTTCTATCCATTTGGTGAATTTATCGACCATGACCAACAAATATTTCTTCTTCTGGCTTCCTCCTTTAAGGGGTCCAACCATATCGAGCCCCCAGACCGAAAAGGGCCAAGTTATGGGGATTGTTTGGAGGCGGTGGTCGACATATGGCTTTGATTTGCAAAAAGCTGGCAATCGGCCTTGATGTTGGACAAGGTCTTGTCGTCTGCCCGGGCTGTCGGCGGTAGAAACCTGTACGGAAGGCCTTGCTTACTGGCCTTGAGCTGCGACATGGTGGCCATTGAGTCCGACATGAATTTCAGCCAAGAGCTGCCGCCCTTCCTCTTCGGAGATGCACCTTTGGAGCACTCCGGTTGCGCTTTTTCTTATAAAGCTCTCCCTCGTGGACTTTGTAGGCTTTAGAGCGCCGCATAATGCAGCGTGCCTCATTTCGGTCCTCCGGGAGTTCCTTTCTATTTAAGTAAGCTAGGGAGGGTTCCGTCCACGGGGCGATGACCGCCATGATCACGTGGGCCGAAGGTGTGATTTTGGTGGCGGAGCCTCCGATTATGTCAGATTGTTCAGGATCTGGGGTTGTATGCGGATCCGGACTAGTATTGCCAGACTCCCCTTCCCATACCACGGATGGCTTGAACAGCCTTTCCAAAAAAATATTTGGTGGGACGGGGTCACGTTTAGCGCTGATGCGGGCAAGGATATCCGCCGCTTGATTGTTTTCTCGAACCACATGGTGGAATTCGAGCCCCTCGAATCAAGCTGACATTTTGAGAACGGCATTACGGTAAGCCGCCATTTTCGGGTCCTTAGCGTCAAAGTCTCCATTTATTTGAGATATTGTGAGATTTGAATCCCCGCGTACTTCGAGACGTTGAATGCCCATGGAGACTGCCATCCGAAGACCGTGCAACAGTGCCTCATACTCTGCTGCATTGTTGGAATATGTGAAAAGTATTTGGAGTACGTATTGGACCGTATCTCCGGTGGGGGACGTCAGGACGGCGCCAGCCCCTAGACCAGCTAGCATCTTAGAGTCGTCAAAGGGCATGATCCAATTGGAGTACGCGCCGTATTCTTTAGGGAGTTCGGCTTCTGTCCATTCGGCGACGAAGTCGGCCAGTACTTGCGACTTAATGGCCCACCGTGCTTTGTATGTTATGTCGAACGGGAGGAGCTCCATAGCCCATTTGTCAATCCGACCCGTGGCATCGCGGTTATTTATTATGTCATTGAGTGGTACTTCGGAGGCCACCGTGATTGAACACTCTTGAAAGTAGTGTCGTAGTTTTGGGATGCCATGATGACCGCGTATGCTATCTTTTGACAATGTGGGTACCGTGACTTGCATGGAGTGAGGACGGTGGATACGTAGTATATCGGCTTTTGTAATGGGAATTTATGTCCATCATCTCTCGTTCAACGACGAGCACCGCGCTTACAACCTGGTGTGTTGCATCTATGTATAGCAGCATGGGTTCGCCGACATTTGGCGCTGCCGTAATTGGATTGGTGGCCAAGAGGATTTTATTTCCTCCAGCCTAGCCGTAGCCGCATCCGTCCACTTGAAGTGTTCGGTGCGTCGAAGAAGGCGATAAAGAGGTAGCGCCTTTTCTCCTAACCGGGAGATAAAGCGGCTTAGGGCGGCCACGCATCCAGTTAGTTTCTGGATTTGCTTGAGGTTTGTTGGGGTAGCCAACTGCGACAGAGCTCGGATTTTAGCCGGGTTTGCTTCGATTCCTCTATTGGAAACAATAAAACCCAAGAGTTTTCCGGCTGGAACGCCGAAAACGCATTTTTCCGGGTTGAGCTTGATGTCATATGTTTGGAGACTGTCGAACGTAAGCCTCAAGTGGCCTATTAATGTTTCGACGTGTCTAGTTTTGATAACCACATCGTCTACGTAAGCCTCCACTGTTTTGCCGATTTGTGTTTCCAGGCATGTCTGAATCATGCGTTGATAGGTTGCACCGGCGTTTTTAAGCCCGAAAGGCATGGTGCTAAAACAGAAGGGATCGTATGGAGTGATAAATGCCGTTGTGGCTTGATCGGACTCCGCCATCTTGATTTGGTGGTATCCGGAGTATGCGTCGAGGAAACACAATGAGTCGTGTCCCGCGGTAGCGTCGATAATTTGATCGATGCGAGGGAGGGGGAAGGGATCCTTAGGGCAAGCCTTATTAAGGTCTTTGAAATCGAGGCATAGGCGCCAGGATTTGTCCTTCTTTGGTACCATCACCAGGTTTGCTAGCCAGTCCGGATGTTTTATCTCTCTGATGAATCCGGCTTCGAGTAGCTTGGCTAGCTCTTCTCCCATGGCTTGTCGCTTGGGTTCTGAAAAGCGCCGAAGAGTCTGTTTGACCGGCTTGTATCCCTTTAGTATGTTTAGGCTATGTTCGGCCAGCCTGCGTGGGATACCTGGCATGTCTGAAGGATGCCAGGCGAAAATGTCCCAATTCTCGTGCAAGAACTCTCGTAGTGCGGCGTCTATTATGGGGTTCAGCTATGCCCCAATTGATGCTGTTTTTGTAGGGTCCGTTGGGTGGACCTGGAATTTGACTATTTCTCTGCTGGTTTGAAAGAGGTAGACTTGGGTCGTTTGTCAAGTATCACGTCATCCCCTGTCCACTACGGAACGCAGCGCGATTAACTGTCTGCCGCGAGGGCTTTGATAATGCCTCCGTGGCTAGTGCGGCAGTTTTATTTTCGGCACGGAGTGCTATGTCCGGATCACTGGCTAGAGTGATGATCCCATTGGGCCCTTGCATCTTGAGCTTCATATACCCGTAATGGGGTATAGCTTGGAAGCTTGTGAATGCGTCTCGCCCCAAGAGGGCGTGGTATCCACTGCTAAACGGGGCCACTTGGAATGTGATTTATTCGGACCTATAATTCTCCGTGTGCGAATACCACATCAATGTGATTTTCCTCACATCGTGCCTCCCGACTAGGGATGATTCCCTGAAGGTCGTGGCTGCTTTGCTCAATGCGGCTCTTATCTATTTCCATTTTGTTAAGAGTTTCCTCATAGATGAGGTTTAATCCATTGCCGCCGTCAATCGACACTTTAGTAAGCTAGAAGCCGTCCACTATTGGACTAAGGACCAAAGTGGCCGGTGCTCGGACTTTTAGGTATTGAGGTTCGTCGCTGGCGTTGAAGGTTATGGTTGTATAGTTCCACGGGTTTATTGCTGCGACGTGGCAGACTTCGGCGAGGCTGCGGAGCGCTCGCTTGCGCCTGTTGTTTGAGGCGAAAGTCTTGAAGATGGTGAGTACTGTATTGTTATTTTCTGCGGGATGGTGCTCTGCGGTATTGTCGATGAGAAGGTCCTCGCCGCTCTTGGCCACCTGCCGGAGTATCCAACATGCTCTAAGGCTGTGTGTTGGTATGGTGTCCGGTGTGCTGTGAATTTTGCATGGCCTATTGAGCCATCCCTCCAGTACGGTTCCACGCTCTGTAGAGGGATTTGGCTTCTTTGTAATTGGGTTGGGTGACTTGCGAGAGCGCACCCTTTTAGTTCGGACGAGGGGTTTAGTTAGGGCCGGAGGATCCCAGAATTTTGTTTGGGTCTTCCACGCGCTTTCCATCGCGCAGTACTTATGTAATATGGCCACCAGGTTGGTAAAGTGTGCTATGTCACGACAACTTATGGCATTGAGAATTCCCTTGTCCGTGCAATTTTTGCAAAAGAATGAGATTGCCTCTTCCTCGTGACAGTCCTTAACCTTGCTCATTATAAGGAGGAATCTGGCCCAGAAGTGGTATACTGTCTCTTGGGGCTCTTGTATGATGTGGGAAAGATCGCTTGCATCTGGGTGGGTGGGTGAAATTAAGTCCACATCCTGACCCAATCTGGAACCCAGGGGCGAAGGAGCTCCTGAGCTTGGCAGCTCAGGCTCCAGGATATTGCCCAATATTTGTGGCCCGCTGCCCGATTCTAAGTTCGGAGCCTGGGCCACGTCCTCCCATAGACGGGTATCCGACCCAGAGAGCTCGGGAATCCGGACATAGTTCGTCCTCAAAATAGAGGAAGAATTGTCGTTTTGTTCCTCCACCACCGCTATCTGATGGGTGACCGGCGGAGAGTTAATCTCCCTTAGGTCGGGTTTAAGCCCGATCCGATCATAATCCGTAACGATTCCCAGGGCGGCGATGCGATCCAAGAGCTCGTTTAGGGGGGAGAGCTCCATTGGATCCATCTGCTCGGTGAATTCGGGCAGACGCGGAGGTTGTTTTTGATGACCTGAGAAGTCATCACGCGCTGGCGGCCGAGCGGGCGGTCATGACGAAGCCGCCTAGCCGAGAGTTTGGCCTACAGCCGAGGATCCTTCGGAGGTGATGTTATCCTTGAAAACGAGGTGAGCCATCAAGCTTTACCGGACGACATAGTGGAACTTAATGAAAGCACCAATGTCGGTGTCAAAACCGCGGATCTCGGGTAGGGGGTCCCGAACTGTGCGTCTAAGGCTAATGGTAACATGAGGTAGGGGACACGATGTTTTACCCAGGTTTGGGCCCTCTCGATGGAGGAAATACCCTACTTCCTGCTTTATTGATCTTGATGATATGAGTATTACAAGAGTTGATCTACGACGAGATCGTAGAGGCTAAACCCTAGAAGCTAGCCTATTATTATGATTGTTGTTGTCCTACGGACTAAACCCTCCGATTTATATAGACACTGGAGGGGCCTAGGGTTACACAGAGTCGGTTACAGAGAAGGAAATCTACATATCCGAATATCCAAGCTTGCCTTCAACGCAAAGGAGAGTCCCATCCGGACATGGGACGAAGTCTTCAATCTTGTATCTTCATAGTCCAACAGTCCGGCCAATGTATATAGTCCGGCTGTCCGAGGACCACTTAATCCAGGACTCCCTCACCCCCTCCTCCACTCCCTCCCTCCCTCCTCGCCGCCGCAAGGGGGCTGATACATCCATTTTGCATCATGCTTTTATATCGATATTTATTGCATTATGGGATGTTACTACACGTTATGTCACAATACTTATGGCTATTCTCTCTTATTTTACAAGGTTTACATGAAGAGGGAGAATGCCGGCAGCTGGGATTCTGGGCTGGAAAAGGAGCAAATATTGGAGACCTATTCTGCACAGCTCCAAAAGTCCTAAAACTCCAAGAAAGTCATTTTTGGAAATAATGATAATTATTGAGCGGAAGAAGTACCAGAGGGGACCACACCACGGCCACAAGGGTGGGGCGCGCCCATCCTTACATGGCGCGCCCCTGCCTCGTGAGCCACCTGGCAGCCCTTCCGTGCCCATCTTCTGCTATATGAAGTCTTTTACCATAGGAAATAATCATAAGCCAGCTTACGGGACGAAACTCCGCCGCCACGAGGCGGAACCTTGGCGGAACCAACCTAGGGCTCCGGCGGAGCTGTTCTGCCGGGGAAAGTTTCCTTCGGGAGGGGGAAATCATCACCATCATCATCACCAACGATCCTCTCATCGGGAGGGGGTCAATCTTCATCAACATCTTCACCAGCACCATCTCCTCTCAAACCCTAGTTCATCTCTTGTATCCAATCTTTGTACCAAAACCTCAGATTGGTACCTGTGGGTTGGTAGTAGTGTTGATTACTCCTTGTAGTTGATGCTAGTTGGTTTATCTGGTGGAAGATCATATGTTCAGATCCTTAATGCATATTAATACCCTCTGATTATGAACATGAATATGCTTTGTAAGTAGTTACGTTTGTTCCTGAGGACATGGGTGAAGTCTTGCTATTAGTAGTCATGTGAATTTGGTATTTGTTCGATATTTTGATGAGATGTATGTTGTCTCTCCTCTAGTTGTGTTATGTGCATGTCGACTACATGACACTTCACCATTATTTGGGCCTAGAGGAAGGCATTGGGAATTAATAAGTAGATGATGAGTTGCTAGAGTGACAGAAGCTTAAACCCTAGTTTATAAGTTGCTTTTAAGGGGCTGATTTGGATCCACTTGTTTCATGCTATGGTTAGGTTTACCTTAATACTTCTTTTGTAGTTGCGGATACTTGCAATAGGGGTTAATCATAAGTGGGATGCTTGTCCAAGAAAGGGAAGTACCCAAGCACCGGTCCACCCACAGATCAAATTATCAAAGTAACGAACGAATCATATGAACGTGATGAAAACTAGCTTGACGATAATTCCCATGTTTCCTCGGGAGCGCTTTTCTCATTATAAGAACTTGTCCAGGCTTGTCCTTTGCTACAAAAAGGATTGGGCCACCTTGCTGCACTTTATTTACTTTCATTGCTTGTTACCCGTTACAAATTATCTTATCACAAAACTATTTGTGTTGCCTCCAATTTCAGTGCTTGCAGAGAATACCTTACTGAAAACCGCTTGTCATTTCCTTCTGCTCCTCGTTGGGTTTGACACTCTTACCTATCGAAAGGACTACCACTACTAGGAAAGGGCATGCTAGTGGCGCACCTGTTTTGCCTACTAATGGCGCACTACTGGTGCGCCACTAGCATCACGCCATTAGAATTAAATTCTAATGGCGCACCACTGGTGCGCCATTAGTATCTGGTGTTCTAATGGCGCACCACGTAATCGCCATCGATATAGCCCACAGTCGCCATTAGAATGCCTCCCGAGAACATATGTACCCATGTGCTTTGGCTTACTAATGGCGCACCAAAGGTGATGCGCCATTAGTGTGATTATCACAGTGCGCCATTAGTATCTTGTGTGGTGCGCCACTAGTATGAATATTAGGGATTTTTTCTTTTCTGATATTTTCACAGGTTACAAAATATATTATTGAACAGAATTTAGACAACACCACACAGCAACAGCAGATTCATCGAATACAATAGAAGATTAGTCTCCGAATACATTTCATCATATTAGTCTCCGAATTCAAAAGACCGAACAAAGATAGAACATTACAAGTCTCGAGACCGCGAGTAGCGAGTTTGTCTTCACATTACAAGTCGATATCGATCATCTAAACTACCATCACATAGTCACGATGAGCATCATCACGATGAAACTGGTCTTCACCCGGTTCCTCCACCGCTCCCTCCTCTCTCCCGATAGATAGCGGGCGTATCTAGATTCCGCCTCCGCCCTAGTGGTGTACCCTTTGTAACTGTTACCGCTAAAATGGTGAACCTGTCTCCGACACTCCTCCCGATCGTCAGAGACTCGGGAACCTTGCCCTTGTATACCGACATACGCATTTACATCTCTATGCACAAGCCAAACAACAGACAATACATAAGCAATATATAAGTATGCAACAAAAGGATCGGAGGAGAAAAGCAAGACATTAATAGCACGATTCATGGTCCTACTAATAAATAGCATCAATTACATCTAAGTTAAACGACTGTCCAAACCAAAGAGACATACAAGTTCATTAAAGTTTAATTACAACATGAGCTAATCGATGTTTCAGAACTACAAATAGCATCACTACTTTCGACTCGACTCATGGGACCGGAGCGTGGATGAAGCCACCGTCTTTCGTGATGGTCATGAAGTCGCGGGCGTTGTCAGCCTGCATTTGAAGTGTTGTGTCTATCTCACATTGGACGGTTGCTCTCTACGAGGTAGAACTGCCCGAGGTACGAAGGACATCCCGATGGATGATTTACGCAAACTCCGACTGGATGCGAAAGAATTCTTGTCGGAGGTCCGCGTCCTGGATTGCTGCCAAGCTTACGGCCCAATCTTTGACATTATTTGGTAGCAGAAGGTGATTATGGTCCCGTACGATCGCCCTCATGTGATGGAGGGTGTAGTAGGCATCCTTCTGACCGCCAGGCGGCTACTTGACGCAGGGGAACGTTGTATTGTGGGTGAACACGTGCCTGCCGTACCTACGAACTGGCCTCTTAAAGGTGCCTCCAGATGTGGTGTAGCCGGGGAGAGCATCATCAAGAAATTTCTTGATATTTGTGTAGTCTATCTTGGAGTCACAGTCCGGGTCGAAATACGTGGCCGTGGAATATTTCGGGCTTAAGAGGATGAGTGTGCAATGTGTGTCACTGCACAGAACACGGAATGTTAGAAAAAAAAGAACTATCGAAATCTAAGAAATCATATGTTACGGGCGGTGAGGGATGACTTACTCGGGAAAGTAAGGCACGAGGAAGTTATCCTTATCTGGGTTCGCCGTAATGACGCCTTCGAGGTGTGAACTCGCGACTTGCGGTCCCAGCGCTGCCCAAGATCTTGGCATGCATGTAGAAGGGGTCGACTATCACGATGTCCGGGGTCTTGTCTCGAATGATCCGCATCTCCATACTCAGCGAAAACAGCCGAACGAAGGTGTAGTGCAGCAGATGAAGATTAAACATAGCAAATATGTCATCAAACCGCAGGACGATCGTACCCCCGATGGCGCCATCCACAAAGCCCTTGCCCTCTGGCACCTTGGCCACGAAAACCGGGTATGCCACATCATTCTGGGAGAGACGCATCTTCTCCAAAGAAAGAACGCTGTCATGCAGACTCCGCATAGCACCGGTTGCAGCATTGAGCATATTTGTCGGTAGCATCGCCCTACCCGCCACATGCACCCTCCTCGAGATATCCTGAGGTGAAGGTGGCCCGTCCTGAGCACGGATCGTACTCGGTGCCGGCTGGCTCGCACCGGCGCCCTTGGTAGTCTTTCATTTCCGTCCCTTCTTCTTGATCTGCTGTAATGGGACCGAGTTCTACTCACAGACCGCCTTCTTGAGCGTGTTGGGGCTGATAATATTTCACACCTCAGCTATCTGAGGCTCGGTGAAGGCGGGAGCTGGAGGCGTCTCCTGATAACTGAACGCCGGGCGGCGCTGTTGCAATTGGATTTCTCCGCCGTACCAGCTAGATCGCGGTCATCTTGGTTGGGTTCTTGAGAAGGAGGCCCGCCGAACTCGTCACCGTACCCATGTTCGGCAAAGTACTTATCGACGTTGGTAAATGTACCGTTGTCGTTGTCGTCCGGATCCTGTGCCATATGCATGTCCGGATCCTGTGCCATAGGGATGTCCGGGATGTCCGGTAGCGTTGCGGCGTTCTTGCCATGGCGCGGCGCCGGCACGACTGGCGGTCTTGTCTGTGGGGTGGTGTCCCCCGCCCCCAAACGAATCTGGCTCTTCGGCCAAAGCAAGGGCCAGCTTAGGCAGGCGTTGAGGGTCATCAGATCTTCTTCGTCGGCCCCGGCGGGTCGAATCGGAGGTAAAAACTTGTCGCAGCCTAGCAGCACCCGAACCAGTTGAACCCTATACACGGTGGGTGGCATCGGTTTACCGTGGAACACGGGATTGCCCGGTTGAACGATTTTTCCCTTGGCGACATCGACCAACTCGTCATTCACGAAGTGCAGGAGAGTGCACGGAACGTCGGGCGCCTGCGAAAACATGTAGGGCGTCGAGGATGCCCGATGAAAGGCAAAAGGAGATGAAGTCCTCGGCGAGAGGCTTAATTAGTTACCGTGATGATGGCGTCGAGCTCGGCTAATGTCGAGGCACGCGAGCGGCGGGCGTGCAACCAGCGGAGGGCCGCTTCTTTGGCGAGGTGCCGGCCGGCGTACACCCGGGTGCATTAAGCTCCAATGCCCGTGCCGGCGCCGGAGACACCAATACTGCCGCCGCCGGTGACACCAATGGCGCCGCCTGTGCGTTGTGCGAGTTGCTGGCCGTGAAGCTGGGAATCGGGGGCGACCCCTGTTGGCCACCCGCAATCCACGTCATCAGCACATGAATCAAGGTAGGCATAATGCCGGTGAGCGTCGTTCCCAGTTGTTGTTGCACTTGCTCTTGGATAATCTCCGGAATCCGCGCCACTTGTGCCTTGAGTTCTTCAACCTCGCGCGACTGGCTTTTCGAGCTGGTCTTTTTCTCCTTTCGCCCACCAGCGGTATAGTATGACGACCATTTTGTGGACAAGCCTTTGCCGGCCACATGACCAGCTGACGACGGCTTACTAAGCTTATCCTTGTTTTTCATTACGTTCAACGCCCTATTTAGAGTGCTGTCCCAAGCAGGGGTGCTCTGAGACGACTCCGCGCTACTGCTTTCAGTCTCCTTCGGCAGAACAAGCTCAAGCGCCCTGGTCTTCGGATCCGTGGTAAGCTCCTTTGTTGGGTCCTCCTTGTACCGGGCCCTGACAAAGTTCCTGTTCTGCTTGTCACTGCTGTATTTCTTGAAGCGGGGCGGTAGGCCTTGCTCGGCACGCTCCGCGTCCTCCTTGTCCAATATAGGCTCCGCCACTCTGTAACCGCCGGGACCGAGTTTGTGTTCCCCTAAGTTCAACTCCCGCATTTCTTTCCCCCAATCGACTTGATTCGGAGGTTGCACTTTGCTCTCGCATGATCTTGAACTCCTTGTAGTCATCTTCGCTGATCGAAGGATTTTTCGCCTTGATCTTCTCATAACTATCACCTTTCTCAATCATTCTCTTCACCGCGCTTCTCCAAGTAGACAGGGCCGTGCTCATCCTCGTGAGGGTTTAGGGTTTAGGGGTTGTCCACTACGGAACGCAGCACAGTTAACTGTTCGGCCGCGAGGGCTTCGGATAATGCCTCCAGGGCTAGTGCGGCAGTTTTATTTTCGGCACGGAGTGCTATGTCCGGATCACTGGCTAGAGTGATGATCCCGTTAGGCCCTGGCATCTTGAGCTTCATGTACCCGTAATGGGGTATAGCTTGGAAGCTTGTGAATGCGTCTCGCCCCAAGAGGGCGTGGTATCCACTTCTAAACGGGGCCACTTGGAATGTGATTTATTCGGACCGATAATTCTCCTGTGTGCCGAATACCACATCAATGTGATTTTCCCTGCGCATCGTGCCTCCCGACTAGGGATGATTCCCCCAAGGTCGTCTTTGCTTTGCTCAATGCGGCTCTTATCTATTTCCATTTTGTTAAGAGTTTCCTCATAGATGAGGTTTAATCCGCTGCCGCCGTCCGTCAGCACTTTAGTAAGCCGGAATCCGTCCACTATTGGACTAAGGACAAAAGTGGCTGGTGCTCGGACTTTTCGGTATTGAGGTTCGTCGCTGGCGTTGAAGGTTATGGCTGTATAGTTCCACGGGTTTATTGCTGCGACGTGGCAGACTTCGGCGAGGCTACGGAGCGCTCGCTTGCGCCTGTTGTTTGAGGCGAAAGTCTCAAAGACGGTCAGTACTGTATTGTTATTTTCTGCGGGATGGTGCTCTGCGGTATTGTCGATGAGAAGTTCCTCGCCGCTCTTGGCCACCTGCCGGCGTATCCAACATGCTCTAAGGCCGTGTGTTGGTATGGTGTCCGGTGTGCTGTGAATTTTGCATGGCCTATTGTGCCATCCCTCCAGTACGGTTCCACGCTCTGTAGAGGGCTTTGGATTCTTTGTAATTGGGTTGGGTGACTTGCGAGAGCGCACCCTTTTAGTTCGGACGAGGGTTTTAGTTAGGGCCGGAGGATCCCATAATTTTGTTTGGGTCTTCCAGGAGCTTTCCATCGGGTAGTACTTCTGTACTATGGCCACCAGGTCGGCAAAGTGTGCTATGTCGCGGCGACTTATGGCATTGAGAATTCCCTTGTCCATGCAATTTTTGCAAAAGAATGAGATTGCGTCTTCCTCATGACAGTCCTTAACCTTGCTCATTACAAGGAGGAATCTAGCCCAGAAGTGGTGTACTGTCTCTTGGGGCTCTTGTATGATGTGGGAAAGATCGCTTGCGTCTGGGTGGGTGGGTGAAATTAAGTCCACGTCCTGACCCAATCTGGAACCCAGGGGCGAAGGAGCTCCTGAGCTTGGCAGCTCGGGCTCCAGGATATTGCCCAATATTTGTGGCCCGCTGCCCGATTCTAAGTTTGGAGCCTGGGCCACGTCCTCCCATAGACGGGTATCCGACTCAGAGAGCTCGGGAATCCGGACATAGTTCGTCATCAAAATAGAGGAAGAATTGCCGTTTTGTTCCTCCACCACTGCTATCTGATGGGTGACCGACGGAGAGTGAATCTCCCTTAGGTCGGGTTTAATCCCGATCCGATCATAATCCGTAACGACTCCGAGGGCGGCGATGCGATCCAAGAACTCGTTTAAGGAGGAGAGCTCCATTGGATCCATCTGCTCGGTGAATTCCGGGCTGATGCGGAGGTTGTTTTTGATGACCTGAGATGTCATCGTCGGCGCGGCGGCCGAACGGGCGGTCATGACGAAGCCGCCTAGCCAGAGAGTTTGGCCTACAGCCAGGGATCCTCCGGAGGTGATGTTATCCTTGAAAACGAGGTGAGCCATCAAGCCTTACCGGGACGACATAGTGGAACTCAATGAAAGCACCAATGTCGGTGTCAAAACCGGCGGATCTCGGGTAGGGGGTCTCGAACTGTGCGTCTAAGGCTAATGGTAACAGGAGGCAGGGGACACGATGTTTTACCCAGGTTTGGGCCCTCTCGATGGAGGAAATACCCTACTTCCTGCTTTATTGATCTTGATGATATGAGTATTACAAGAGTTGATCTACCACGAGATCGTAGAGGCTAAACCCTAGAAGCTAGCCTATTATTATGTTTGTTGTTGTCCTACGGACTAAACCCTCCGGTTTATATAGACACTGGAGGGGCCTAGGGTTACACAGAGTCGGTTATAAAGAAGGAAATCTACATATCCGAATATCCAAGCTTGCCTTCAACGCAAAGGAGAGTCCCATCCGGACATGGGACGAAGTCTTCAATCTTGTATCTTCATAGTCCAACAGTCCGGCCAATGTATATAGTCCGGCTGTCCGAGGACCACTTAATCCAGGACTCCCTCACCCCCTCCTCCACTCCCTCCCTCCCTCCTCGCCGCAAGAAACTGATACATCCATTTTGCATCATGCTTTTATATCGATATTTATTGCATTATGGGATGTTACTACACGTTATGTCACAATACTTATGGCTATTCTCTCTTATTTTACAAGGTTTACATGAAGAGGGAGAATCTTGTGGCAGTGGGATTACAGGGTGGAAAAGGAGCAAATATTGGAGACCTATTACGCACAGCTCAAAAGTCCTAAAACTCCAAGAAAGTCATTTTTGGAAATAATGATAATTATTGAGCGGAAGAAGTACCAGAGGGGACCACACCCTGGCCACAAGGGTGGGGGCGCCCATCCTTACATGGCGCGCCCCTGCCTCGTCAGGCCACTGGCAGCCCTTCGGTGCCCATCTTCTGCTATATGAAGTCTTTTACCCTGGGAAAAAATCATAAGCCAGCTTACGGGACGAAACTCTGCCGCCACGAGGCGGAACCTTGGCGGAACCAACCTAGGGCTCCAGCGGAGCTGTTCTGCAGGGGAAACTTTCTTCCGGGAGGGGGAAATCATCACCATCATCATCACCAACGATCCTCTCATCGGGAGGGGGTCAATCTTCATCAACATCTTCACCAGCACCATCTCCTCTCAAACCCTAGTTCATCTCTTGTATCCAATCTTTGTACCAAAACCTAAGATTGGTACCTGTGGGTTGCTAGTAGTGTTGATTACTCCTTGTAGTTGATGCTAGTTGGTTTATCTGGTGGAAGATCATATGTTCAGATCCTTAATGCATATTAATACCCCTCTGATTATGAACATGAATATGCTTTGTGAGTAGTTACGTTTGTTCCTGAGGACATGGGTGAAGTCTTGCTATTAGTAGTCATGTGAATTTGGTATTTGTTCGATATTTTGATGAGATGTATGTTGTCTCTCCTCTAGTGGTGTTATGTGCATGTCGACTACATGACACTTCACCATTATTTGGGCCTAGAGGAAGGCATTGGGAATTAATAAGTAGATGATGAGTTGCTAGAGTGACAGAAGCTTAAACCCTAGTTTATAAGTTGCTTCGTAAGGGGCTGATTTGGATCCACTTATTTCATGCTATGGTTAGGTTTACCTTAATACTTCTTTTGTAGTTGCGGATGCTTGCAATAGGGGTTAATCATAAGTGGGATGCTTGTCCAAGAAAGGGAAGTACCCAACCACTGGTCCACCCACATATCAAATTATCAAAGTAACGAACAAATCATATGAACGTGATGAAAACTAGCTTGACGATAATTCCCATGTTTCCTCGGGAGCGCTTTTCTCATTATAAGAACTTGTCCAGGCTTGTCCTTTGCTACAAAAAGGATTGGGCCACCTTGCTGCACTTTATTTACTTTCATTGCTTGTTACTCGTCACAAATTATCTTATCACAAAACTATTTGTGTTGCCTACAATTTCAGTGCTTGAAGAGAATACCTTACTGAAAACCGCTTGTCATTTCCTTCTGCTCCTCGTTGGGTTTGACACTCTTACCTATCGAAAGGACTACCACTACTAGGAAAGGGCATGCTAGTGGCGCACCAGTTTTGCCTACTAATGGCGCACTACTGGTGCGCCACTAGCATCACGCCATTAGAATTAAATTCTAATGGCGCACCACTGGTGCGCCATTAGTATCTGGTGTTCTAATGGCGCACCACGTAGTGCGCCATTAGTATAGCCCACAGTGCGCCATTAGAATGCCTCCCAGGGGGCCATATGTACCCATGTGCTTTGGCTTACTAATGGCGCACCAGTGGGTGATGCGCCATTAGTGTGATTATCACAGTGCGCCATTAGTATCTTGTGTGGTGCGCCACTAGTATGAATATTAGGGATTTTTTTTTCTTTTCTGATATTTTCACAGGTTACAACATATATTATTGAACAGAATTTAGACAACACCACACAACAACAGCAGATTCATCGAATACAATAGAAGATTAGTCTCCGAATACAATTCATCATATTAGTCTCCGAATTCAAAAGACCGAAAAAAGATAGAACATTACAAGTCTCGAGACCGCGAGTAGCGAGTTTGTCTTCACATTACAAGTCAATATCGATCATCTAAACTACCATCACATAGTCACGATGAGCATCATCACGATGAAACTGGTCTTCACCCGGTTCCTCCACCGCTCCCTCCTCTCTCCCGATAGATAGCGGGCGTATCTAGATTTCGCCTCTGCCCTAGTGGTGTACCCTTTGTAACTGTTACCGCTGAAACGGTGAACCTGTCTCCGACACTCCTCCCAGTCGTCGTAGACTCCGGGAACCTTGCCCTTGTACACGACATACGACGACATCTCTATGCACAAGCCAAACAACAGACAATACATAAGCAATATATATGTATGCAACAAAAGGACCGGAGGAGAAAAGCAAGACATTAATAGCACGATTCATGGTCCTACTAATAAATAGCATCAATTACATCTAAGTTAAACGTCTGTCCAAACCAAAGAGACATACAAGTTCATTAAAGTTTAATTACAACATGAGCTAATCGATGTTTCAGAACTACAAATAGCATCACTACTTTCGACTCGACTCATGGGACCGGAGCGTGGATGAAGCCGCCGTCTTTCGTGATGGTCATGAAGTCGCGGGCGTTGTCAGCCTGCATTTGAAGTGTTGTGTCTATCTCACTGTTGGACGGTTGCTCTCTGAGGTAGAACTGCCCCGAGGTACGAAGGACATCTTGATGGATGATTTCTGCAAACTGCGACTGGATGCGAAAGAATTCTTGTCGGAGGTCCGCGTCCTGGATTGCTGCCAAGCTTACGGCCCAATCTTTGACATTATTTGGTAGCAGAAGGTGATTATGGTCCCGTACGATCGCCCTCATATGATGGAGGGCGTAGTAGGCATCCTTCTGACCGCCAGGCGGCTACTTGACGCAGGGGAACGTCAGACAGGGTGAACACGTGCCTGCCGTACCTCTTAACTGGCCTCTTAAAGGTGCCTCCAGATGTGGCGTAGCCGGGGAGAGCATCATCAAGAACTTTCTAGATATTTGTGTAGTCTATCTTGGAGTCACAGTCCGGGTCAAAATACGTGGCCGTGGAATATTTCGGGCTTAAGAGGATGAGTGTGCAATGTGTGTCACTGCACAGAACACAGAATGTTAGAAAAAAAGAACTATCGAAATCTAAGAAATCATATGTTACGGGGCGGTGAGGGGATGACTTACTCGGGAAAGTAAGGCACGCGGAAGTTATCCTTATCTGGGTTTGCCAGAATGACACCTTTGAGGTGTGAACTCGCGACTTGCCGGTCCCCAGCGCTGCCTCTTGGCATGCATGTAGAAGGGTTTGACTATCACGATGTCCGGGGTCTTGTCTCGAATGATCCGCATCTCCATACTCAGTGAAAATAGCCGAACGAAGGTGTAGTGCAGCGGATGAAGATTAAACATAGCAAATATGTCATCAAACCGCAGGACGGTCGTACCCCCGATGGCGCCATCCACAAAGCCCTTGCCCTCTGGCACCTTGGCCATGAAAACCGGGTATGCCACATCATTCTGGGAGAGACGCATCTTCTCCAAAGAAAGAACGCTGTCATGCAGACTCCGCATAGCACCGGTTGCAGCATTGAGCATATTTGTCGGTAGCATCGCCCTACCCGCCACATGCACCCTCCTCGAGATATCCTGAGGTGAAGGTGGCCCGTCCTGAGCACGGATCGTACTCGGTGCCGGCTGGCTCGCACCGGCGCCCTTGGCAGTCTTTCGTTTCTGTCGGGGATATACCCCGCGGCGTAAACCGGCCGGAAATTTAACCCGTCCGGACTTGGCGATTTACCTGAAGAACCCGCTGGCACTTGGCGGTTCACTGGCGACCCGGCGGCTTATGGTTCATTGGTAATCCGGCAGGCGGGTCAGAGGAGCGACAAGATCCGGTGGCCCGACTGACGGTTCATGAAGGCCGGTTCAACTACGGTGGGCCGGTTTAAGAGGAAAGGCGTGAGGAATATTTGTCTTACAAGGAGCTGAGACATGGACTTGTATCCGACTTGTAATACAAGATAGGCTAGTCCTAGTCCTACTAGGACTCCACATGTAACCCGCCCCTCTAACTTATATAAGGAGGGGCAGGGCTCCCCAAAGAGGGACAAGCTACAAGCAAACAACAATATCTAGGGCTAGACACAACTAGAGGAGAGCCGGTTTACGGCGACTCCCTCATGATCATAATGAGACCTAGCCTCAAACAGCACGTAGGGCTATTACCGGATGATATTTCCCGGGGCCCGAAGCTGTCTAAATCCCTGTCTTGTGTTATGCGTCTCGATTCCGCTCAACCCCTCTCAAGCTACCACATAGATGCGTTGGCCTCGCGACTAAGTCCTGACACTAAGGACATCTGACGTGTTAATTCCACGACAGTTGGCGTCCACCGTGGGGCTTGCGCACGATGGTGTTGAGTTCTTGAAGGGATTTCTCCTAGGGATCGAGAAGTTCGCGAATTTCCAGTTGAAGAAAAGCCCGAGTGAAAAATTGTACATGAATTGCAAGTTCGATGTTGATCAATAGCGACAGCGGCTTAATCGCTACATCGTCCGGGAGACTCATGTGCCCGAGCATCTGCAAACACGGCCGAGCGCGGGGGCTTGACCTTAGCGCTACCATCGCACGTGGTTGATCCAATCTCCGCAGTGACTTTCCAACAGCGGGGCCGACGAAACTGCCGACTCGCTTCTGAAGCGTCAAGATGAGACGTCTGGTGGGCGATTCAGAGGGCAGGGCTTTAAATAACTACATTGTCAGGATCAGGGTTGCTGCGTGTGTACGTCATCACTGTCGTGAGATCAATCGGAGTCATCGAGACCAACAGGGTTTCTGTTTGAACGTGTGAAGATTACTCAAAGTTGCAGCCGTTCTGACCGATCAATACAAGAATCAATTATTGCCGCTGTTTACTTCCACATAAAGACCAAAGTCAACTCGATGATCGAGCACTACCTTTGCTCCTTGCATGTTGAGGCAAATAAAGCAAAGACTCTGGCTACTCATGATCAGACCAACCATCACGTGAAAACACCAAGGGAGATTTCTTCCAAGACAACCATGACCCGGAAACAGATTTGGACACCGAGTTGTTCTCTGACTTCGCGTTGAGCCAACGCCTCTGCTGCTGCGATTCAACCACGGCCGGCGCGCCGCTCTGTAGTAACGGCCCCTGCCGACGCACCAAGTCGCTGATTGATCACTAGATATACTACTACCAACCAGTAGTGTGAAATTCAAGGCTGATTTGACAACTAGTACTACTTCCACGTGAAAGTAGTCTGCTAGTTCAGTTTTTTGTTCTCCGTACAACAAAGAAAGGGCAGCAGCAGTCACACGCAAAAGCGACCAGGAACCTAGCAATTCAACTTCCATCAAGCTAAGTACATCGGACTCCTCCACAGAGGTCGGCCCAGATTTCGCCGAGAGCTGCCTCCACTGGTTTGGCTTCGTTTTGTCAAACCGGCCACGTCGCCACCAACGCCGCCCCGTCGGTTTCGCCTTCGGCCCACCCGGCCATCCACCGGCGCAGGCTCACTGCTGCTGATCATGCTGACTGCCGCGCCTGCTGCCCACAGGCTCCGCCGCGCTGATGCCTCCTCCGGCTTGACGCGCATTGACCATCTGCCCGCCGGTTCATCTGCTGCGTCCTCTGCCATGACTCGATCGCTCCGCTCCTAAACATCATCCGCTCCTTACTACGGCCTCCTTCACGCTCCATCGTCGGTTCTGCAACCGCGCTGAGCCATCGCCATTGTGCTTCGCTGAGCTGCTATGGCCCGCCGCTTCAGCCGTGCCTTGAGTCGCCTTGATGGCCTCCTCTCTGGAAGTGCGGCTCGCTGGCCTCGCCGGTCTTGCTCCAAGTCGGCCGCCTACGTCTCCAGCCCGCCGACGTCTGCCTTTAACCCGCTGTCGCCACGGCTTCTATTACTGCTACTGCTCCCGCCCGGGTCTCGCGGCGCCGTCTCCACCTCAAGACGCCTCGCTTCTTCTACAAGATCGTCACTGCTGGCCGTGCCAAGCAGGCCTCGCTCTGTCAACCGCCGCGTACTTGTTTGTTAAGAAAAACAAGGCCACTGTATATGCAACAAGTTCCTGGACAGCGACGTATATTTACTAGCACTATATGCAAAGCACGGGTGAGTTGCTCGAACGCTGGTCTCAAGTGGGTTTAAAAAAAATGTGGAGGCTAGGAGATCAGCAAAGCGAAGCATGTCCTCACATCACCAAGGACTGTACTGGCCCTCACATCAATAACCAAAGCAGACCGAGGGTTCCACGTCACCAGGGAACAATGCGTGCACGCGCAGCCTAGGTGCCACTTCAATCACAAGGGCGTTGCACATACTGCTTCAATTATCTGTGGGGTTTAAGCAAAGACAAAGTCAACATGACTCGGAGGATCTGTTTTAAACTGCCCGGTTCCAGCGCTTTAAGGCCTCCACCTTCGTTACGGTCGTGTCAATGCCGCCTTGCCTCTAACGAAGAGAATGGCTAGAAAACCGTTGAAGTTACCAGAGGTTATTCATAGACACGGATCTTTTATCGTCTGAATAAATCAGGTGATATCCATTCAAGTTTATTTTGTTTGACACCCTATTGTTTTTGTCAAAGAACATTTACGTTGGTTTGTATATTTTTATAGGCAGGACCAACCTATAACAACACATCAGGGTTACACCCGCTCATACAAGCTGCCCGATGGACGCTTGTAAACCGCCGCCCTGCGGTCCAGTTTATTCCAACAAAATCTGGAGCAAATAATGATATGAGCTTCCGTCTGCATTGGATGGTTCAATGGGTAGGCGCACAAGTCGCCGCCACCACAGTTTGGTTAACTTCAAATCGCCAGTTGGAAGAAACCATTGGCCGAGTTGCTGACACGGCTCATACGGAATCATTTATAACCCGCCGTAGTCACCTCAACCTTCTGTGGATTCACATCGTGCTATCAACACTAATGATATACAAGTTATGCCGGTTTATATCACGGTCAAACATGGAGAATCTCAAGCCAACTCCTCGAGTCACCTTTGAGACTCGGGGGCTACGATGACATAACTCAGCAAATCTTCCAGTTTCAGCAAAGTTAAAAACCCCAGGACGATGAAGGGAAAGATAACCCTGTCCCGGAGGCTACTGTTATACCGATGAAAGTTTAAAGGCTGTCAGAAAATTTCCGGCTTAGTAAGTATATGACAGTTACAAAATCCCGGCTCAATGAAGAAGCTCCGGATCATCAGAAAGAATTCCGGTTTAAAATCCGGCTCAAGGGAAGTCAGTCTTACTGAAGCTCTCAAGTATCCGGTTTACAATCCGGTTCAAGGGAAATATATTCTCCCACGAAGCTCTCAAGCGCTCAAATCCGGTTTAAAAATGTCCGGTTCAAAAAGGAATTAACTTCTCGCAAGTTCGAGTTGAAAGGCCATCAGAAAATTTCCGGCTGAAAATGAAGATTCCGGTTTACAATCCGGTTCAAGGGAAAGATTTCTTCCACAAAGCTTTGAAGCTCTCAATATCCGGTTCAAAATCTCGGTTCAAGAAGGATTTATCTCTTGCAAAAAGTTAAAGGGTGCCAAAGAAGACTTGCCGCCATGAGGCGCGGTTCAAACATGGGTATCATGCCTTATTGGCTTATCATATTATTGATCACTTGGGGGCTTGGTCATGTCTGAACCATAGTCACACCTCTTGATCGGCTCAATGCCACAGCATCACTTGGGGGCTTGGTCGTATCCGAACCATAGCCACGCCTCTTGATCGGCCTAGTGCCACAATATCACTTGGGGGCTTGGTCGTGTCCGAACCAATGCAACACCTTTTGATAGGCGAAAGCCACCAGATCACTTGGGGACATGGTCAAGTCTGAACCAGTCACGCCTCTTGATCGGCCTAAGGCCATAGAGTCACTTGGGGCTTGGTCGAACCCGAACCATTGCCACGCCACTTGATCGGCATAATGCCACGGTTTCAGTTGGGGACCTGGCTGACTTGAACCATAGCTACACCTTATTGGGAGCTTGGTCGTGTCCGACCATGGTAACACCATCTGATCGGCTCAGTAAAGCCTCTTTTGCAAACGGTCTTATCATTGCCTTTGCTTCCATATTTTTTCATAACTGTTATTTGGTTTTTGTTGCGTTTTAAACCGACATTATTAATCCGCTTCAAACTGTCAATTACAAATTGGCGGAACACGGGCAAATCCTAATCCGGAGACTATCTGCCCGGTTTGATTCTATGTTACCATCTTATTATGGAGTAAATCGGTGTTCATTAACCCGGTTTGAGTTTCAATTACAAGTTGTCAGTACATGATCAAATCATAATCCGGAGACTATCAGCCCGGTCTGGTTTGACTATGAGTCGCCAGTATTATATATGATTAAACCGGTGTCTATCACAACCCGGTACGGTTTTATCATAAACCGACACAGTATGAAAGGAGTTATCATTACTCAAGATTGGGGTCATCACCCTTACTACAAAAAATTGGTAAACCAATGATGTGATTCAATATCACAGGTATGATATATTTCATTGATTATTCTTAAAGTGCGGCCTTGGTTATAAACCTGGGTTATATGTTGGGCATTATGACCCGTCCGGCGGTAAACCGCCAGGACACTTTAAACTTGTTGTATGCAGAGACAGGTTGAATAAAGCATGATGATAAATTATCCGGTGTTTATTAAACCGGCCTGGCTTTAAGACGATAAGTCGCCAGTATATGATGAGAAATTATCCGGTGTTTGTTAACCCGGCCTGGTTTTGGACTATAAGTCGCCAGTACATATTTGGATTGCGCCATTGGAATCATGCGCTGATAAAATCATTGGACTATATTATTCAAATCTTCAAATAGCCAACATGGCTAGATTTCTATTATGGTTATCAATAACCAATATTATGATTGAGGTTTTCAAAGTCGCTTCAGCGCAATGGCTATTATTTCATCAATGGGTATGATTTATTCTACAATGGAGGGAATAGTCCCGAGTTGCTGCAGGCTTACGACCCGGCACTTGGGGGCTACATTATTTAAGTTGAGATCATATCGAATATGCAAGTCTCATGTCGCTGCAAGCATGCACCATGACACTTGGGGGCTAATGCAAAGTAATTTTTTGCTCATATTATTGAAGACCCGACTCATCATATTATAATGAGTCGGCCCTTGGGGCTACCAATTGCTCCTGTCAACAGTTGAAGGTACAAAGCTTTTTATTCATTATATTGAAGGGTCCACTGCTCAGTTGGTAAAGCACAAGGCTCTTAACCTTGTGGACGTGGATTCAAGTCCCATGATGGGAGTTACATCGTATGATGTTATTTTCACTGAAGTATATATTAAGTCCCAGCTCAATATTATCTTACTGAGCCGGCCCTTGGGGGCTACACATCATTGCTCAAATCTACATGATTACACCTACAAAGTCCCTGTTCATTATTGCATAATGACCCGGCCCTTGTGGGCTACACTGGTTGAAGTTTTTATGAGTATAAGACAATTACAAGTCCCAGGTTGCTGCAAGCATGACAACCCGGCACTTGGGGGCTACATAGTATGGAGTATTCAGTTTTTACTAGTCACTGGATGAACAACATGGATTTCTTTGAAAGTGGCAGTATTTATATTGAAGCAAAGTCTTAAGCCACCACTTTGTTCTGCTCAAAGACTTGGGGGCTACAGGTATTATATTATTATCGAGGAAATATTTTCAAATTCTCTGATTGAGCAAACTAGGTTGACCAGCGTCACCAATCATTATGGCCCTGTGGCTGCAACCCGGCGTCATTAATAATCATGATCCGACGTTGGCAAACAATCATGAACCGATGTCTGCAACAATCATGACCCGGTACCATCAATATTTATAAACCGGTGATCTTGGCAATGATAAACCGGCAAGTTCTACGTCCTTAAACCGGCTGAAGATTGGATGAGTATTTCAAGGACCGATATTGTTTTTAAGCATTGGGAGCTGACTCAAGTGGATTATTCTTCACAATATATTTTCTATGAGAAACCAATGTCAGCAAGTTGATTATGAAGCTGGCCTATTAAACCGGATTTTCTAGAAGGAGGAAATGACAAGGATTTAAGGATGATCAGATGCCGGTTTACAAGAATTCTTAAACCGGAGCATAATCTGTCAAGTTTGTTCTTGTGTTTATTTCACAGGATCAGTTTAACATGGATAAATCCAAATTAAACTGGGGGCTAATGTCGGGGATATACCCCGCGGCGTAAACCGGCCGGAAATTTAACCCGGCCGGACTTGGCGATTACTCAAGAACCGGCGGCACTTGGCGGTTCACCGCGACCCGGCGGCTTATGGTTCATTGGTAATCCGGCAGGCGGGTCAGAGGAGCGACAAGCCCCGGTGGCCCGACTAGCGGTTCATGAAGGCCGGTTCAACTACGGTGGGCCGGTTTAAGAGGAAAGGCGTGAGGAATATTTGTCTTACAAGGAGCTGAGACCTGGACTTGTATCCGACTTGTAATACAAGATAGGCTAGTCCTAGTCCTACTAGGACTCCACATGTAACCCGCCTCTAACTTATATAAGGAGGGCAGGGCTCCCGAAAGAGGGACAAGCTACAAGCAAACAACAATATCTAGGGCTAGACACAACTAGAGGAGAGCCGGTTTACGGCGACTCCCTCATGATCATAATGAGACCTAGCCTCAAACAGCACGTAGGGCTATTACCGGATGATGTTTCCGGGGCCGAAGCTGTCTAAATCCCTGTCTTGTGTTGCGTCTCTCGATTCCGCTCAACCCCTCTCAAGCTACCACATAGATGCGTTGGCCTCGCGACTAAGTCCTGACACTAAGGACATCTGACGTGTTAATTCCACGACAGTTTCCGTCCCTTCTTCTTGATCTGCTGTAATGGGACAGAGTTCTGCTCACAGACTGCCTTCTTGAGCGTGTTGCGGCTGATAATATTTCGCACCTCAGCTATCCGAGGCTCGGTGAAGGCGGGAGCTGGAGGCGTCTCCTGAGAACTGAACGCCAGACGACGCCTGTTGCAATTGGATCTCTCCGCCGTACCAGCTAGATCGCGGTCGTCTTGGCTGGGTTCTTGAGAAGGAGGCCCGCCGAACTCGTCACCGTACCCATGTTCGGCAAAGTACTTATCGACGTTGGTAAATGTACCGTTGTCGTTGTCGTCCGGATCCTGTGACATATGCATGTCCGGATCCTGTGCCATAGGGATGTCCGGGATGTCTGGTAGCATTGCGGCGTTCTTGCCATGGCGCGGCGCCGGCATGACTGGCAGTCTTGTCTGTGGGGTGGTGTCCCCTGCCCCCAAACAAATCTGGCTCTTCGGCCAAAGCAAGGGCCAGCTTAGGCAGGCGTTGAGGGTCATCAGATCTTCTTCGTCGCCCCCGGCGGGTCGAATCGGAGGTAAAAACTCGTCGCAGCCTGGCAGCACCCGAACCAGTTGAACCCTATACACGGTGGGTGGCATCGGTTTACCGTGGAACACGGGATTGCCCGGTTGAATGATTTTTCCCTTGGCGACATCGACCAACTCGTCATTCACGAAGTGCAGGAGAGTGCACAGAACATCGGCGGCGCCCTGCGAAAACATGTAGGGCGTCAGGGATGCCCAGTGAAAGGCAAAAGGAGATGAAGTCCTCGGCCGAGAGGCTTAATTAGTTACCGTGATGATGGCGTCGAGCTCGGCTAATGTCGAGGCACCGCCAACGGCGGGCGTGCAACTGACGGAGGGGCCGCTTGCTGGCGAGGTGCCGGCCGGCGTACACCTGGGTGCATTAAGCTCCAATGCCCGTGCCGGCACCGTAGACACCAATACCGCCGCCGCCGGTGACACCAATGGCGCCGCGTGTGCGTTGTGCGAGTTGCTGGCCGTGAAGCTGGGAATCGGGGGCGGCCCCTGTTGGCCACCCGCAATCCACGTCGTCAGCCCATGAATCAAGGTAGGCATAATGCCGGTGAGCGCTGCTCCCAGTTGTTGTTGCACTTGCTCTTGGATAATCTCCGGAATCCGCGCCACTTGTGCCTTGAGTTCTTCAACTTCGCGCGACTGGCTTTCCGAGCTGGTCTTTTTTTCCTTTCGCCCACAAGCGGTATAGTATGACGACCATTTTGTGGACAAGCCTTCGCCGGCCACACGACCAGCTGACGACGGTTTACTGAGCTTATCCTTGTTTTTTATTATGTTCAACGCCCTATTTAGAGTGCTGTCCTGCCAGGGGTGCTCTGAGACGACCCCGCGCTACTGCTTTCAGTCTCCTTCGCCAGAACAAGCTCAAGCGCCCTGGTCTTCGGATCCGTGGTAAGCTCCTTTGTTATCGGGTCCTCCTTGTACCGGGCCCTGACAAAGTTCCTGGTGTGCTTGTCATCGTTGCATTTCTCGGCGGGCGGTAGGCCTTTCTCGGCACGCCTCCGCGTCCTCCTTGTCCCATATAGGCTCCGCCACTCAGAATCGCGGACCGAAGTTTGTGTTCCCTAAGTTCAACTCCTACATTTCTTTCCCCAATCGACTTGATTCGGAGGTTGCACTGCTCTCGCACTTGATCTTGAACTCCTTGTAGTCATCTTCGCTGATCGAAGGATTTTTCGCCTTGATCTTCTCATAACTATCACCTTTCTCAATCATTCTCTTCACCGCGCTTCTCCTAGTAGACAGGGCCGTGCTCATCCTCGTGAGGGCGGCACTGTTCACTTTATTCCCTGAGAGGCGTGTGTTTTCAAATTCAGCGGGGAACTTGTATCGTTCGTGCAGCTTCGTGAAGAGGAGGTTGCGCAAATTCCCTCGGTCCTTATGCCTAAGGTTCTCGGTGTTGATCTAGACGGTGCTCCGGAGAATGCACCCGAGCTGAACCGAGTACCCCTTGACTATATGTTTGGGCTCCTTTGGATGCCCGTCGGAGTCCACTTGAGTAAATTCTTCCTTGACGGTGCGGAGCGCGTTCGGGCGCCGGTCCTTCTGTTGCTTCTTCGGTTGGCTGCCATCTGTGCATGCGCTGCCATCATCAGTGGTGGCATCCTCGGCGGCATCATCAGTGGTGTCATCCACGACGCCACTAGGGGTTGTGTAGTCAGGATCGGTGTCTTCCGCGGCATCCTCATAGCGGTGAGGTTGTTCCTCCATCTCCTGGGACTGCTCCCAGAATTGCTTGCCGCCTGAACCGCCGGCCTCATTGTTGTTGGCCATGTTTCGCTCTAAATAGGAAAAAAGTTTGGTCAAAAAGTTGGTTATTGTCAAGGAACAAGATCATGGTCTCATCATTTAGGGTTTTTCGACACCGAGGCATCCTAAAAGCTAAGCTTTTATCATTTAGGGTTTGTCGACGCCGAAGCACCCTAAAAGCCTAAGCATACATCATTTAGGTTCTCATCGACATCGAGGCACCCTATAGAAGCCAAGGTTTCATCATTTAGGGTTTGTCGACGCCGAGGCACCCTAAATGCTAAGTTAAGTTTTCATCATTTAGGGTTTATCGATGCCGAGGCACCCTAGGTTGGGCCTAATCACTTGTCACTAATCACTTGGCTCTATTGCCACCTATGTTGGGTTTATCATCTAAGGTTTATCGATGCTAAGGAGAATTCTAAGTTGGGCCTAATCACTTGGCTCTATTGCCGCCTATGGTTTAATGCAGCAAGAATGGCGAGGCAGTTGATCCTACTTAACTAAGTACTAAGATACCCCGGCCCATGCATTAGTCGCAAGTACCCCATATGTCCTATTTTTAGCAAAGTCATGCTAAAATTCATGGAAAATTTCAGCATGACCTTTGCTGAAAATATGACATATGGAGTACCCGAATTTGCCGGAACAGAATTTAATCGACATTCCGGCAAACTCAAGGGCCTCTCGGGGTACCTGCAAATTCATCACGACACAATGGTCGGAGACAAAACCCAGCAACTTTACAAGTCTTTCACAGATTTGTTTGCAAGTTCTGATATGTAATAAAGATGAGCCTCCAATGCTGATTTGTTTGCCTCAAGATAAGATGAACCTCCAATGCAACAACTAATAAAATGTTCAACAATGTATCAGATTCGGCAACAGTTTAACATCTACTCCAGTAATTATGCAACACCATGACCAACATTTCTCCTCTCCAGAAATTAGAAACAAAATAAAGGAACATTACACAGTAGCCATCAAATTAAAGTAACATATACGTACGTACACGTAGGTAATATTAAAGCATGTTCATATTAGCTAGTGACCATTGTATTGCTTTAGGTTAGGGCCCTTACATTATTCTCTCTCTATCCCTTTCTTTAGCTGCACTGCATCACAAGGCAAATATGGTTCAAAATAAAATACTGCTGAATAAGCACCTAGTAGAATAGTAAAATAAGCTTAAAAAATGCATACAGCTTGACATACAAACACAGACAGTTATGCAAGTGCTAGAGGTATGCATATATATGTGAACTTGATCCTGAACTAGAGGTACACATGTTTGCTTACTCATCTCTGCAATTACTCGTGCTTATTTGCATTGTGCTATATATGGATCTGCCTACTCCAAGTTCAGTAAAGTTACAGGCCTAGCACTCTAGTAGTCCTGAAACTATAGTAAACTAATGACTGCAAATTTATAAAGTTCAGAACAAATGACAGCTACAGAGAGTAAGTACTCCTGAACGTACTCCAGGTTCAGAGCAAGGAGTACTTGCTGGACTAGAGGAGTACTTGTTCAGGATCAAGTTCACATAAACTACAGTTCTGAAATTAAAGTTAGAGTAAACAACGGTTCAAGATACAGTGCTGAAACTAGAGTACCTCTAGCACACAGATATCTTGCAGGTACCAAGTACTCCAATGCACATGGAGTACTAATTATTCATGTTTGCTAGGCACTACTCCCACAATTTTTTGAACCTAATTTGACCTAAATTCGAGAGGGATTTGACCACACTGTATCTAATTTGACCACACTAAATTCGAGAGGTGATTTTTAGCTGTTGTAGATGTACAACCCCTAAATGATGGATGCAAATGATGAGTTACCTGGTCTCTTGTGTCTCATGATGTGTTTTGGTGGACTGAATATTTTTAGTTCAGTTTTCAATTGTCCTGGCTGAAAAATGCAGTTTAATTTGGAGTACATTTTCAGCTTAAGTGCAGTGTAGTTCACTGTATGTGTGGTGGGTGTAATAGCAATATTGGTTTTTAACTGAATCTGTGTGTACTTTTAGTGTAATTTAATGTGCATTTTTGCCCTGTAATCTATTTGGGGGGCTGATTTTTTTTCCAGTTAAGTTATAGTGGTTTTGGACTGTATTTTTCAGTAATATGTCACTTATAGTAATCTGAATATTTTTTGCAGTAACCCTGCAACTTTACTGCCATGTGATCTGAAACTTCCATATTGTCAGGTTTAAACTGTATATCCCTGTAATTACAGTGTTTCTTTTTCAGTAATTTGGACTGTATTCCTGCCTTTTTAGTGGTAGCAGCACACTGTAATTACTGATGGCGGAGGGGGAAGAGAGGAGAAGAGAGGCAGAGGGAGGAGGGTTACCTGGCGGCGGTGGGGCGTTGAATACATAGCGGCGAGGTTCCTCCTCTCAGTGGCGGCGGGGCTCCTCCCGTCGGTGGCGGCGGGGCTCCTCCCGTCGGTGGCGGCGGTGGCCTCTTCCCCTCGGTGGCGGCGGCGGGGCTACTCCTCTCCTTGTGGAGGCGGGGTGTTGATCCGGCGGCGGCCCTAGAACCCTAGCGCTGGCCTCGCTGCCGGAGCGGGCGCGGGCGGTCGCCGGAGCGGGAGGCGGGCGGGTGCAGGGGCGCGGGGCGGCCGGCGGGGTGGAGTCCATGAGGGTCGGGCGTCGTCGGGCATCGCAAGACCACAGCGGCGGGCGGCAAGGCGCCGACGGCGTGCAGGCGTGGCGGACGGAGGGGGCGGAGCAAGGGGCGGCGGCGTACGGTTGGGGTCTCGAGTGGGGGATCTGGCGAGGGAGGGAGGGAGGCCATAGTGCGAGGGGAATAGGTGGAGTGGGGGGAGGGTTCTAATGGCGCACCTCCCCTAGTGCGCCATAAGTACGGCGATTCTAATGGCGCACCTCCCCCTGATGTGCCATTAGAATTTTGTTTTAATTACTAGCCTGACTGGTCAGGTTATATTCAACCTAACCCTATCTCCATCAGAACACGCCCACTAGCCTGACTGGTCAGCACACAGCACACACACTAGGAGGTCTTGGGTTCGATTCCCAGGCTCCCGAATTTTTGTTTTTATGCATTTAAAATGCTGTTTGATATTTATTTGTGTTTAAATATGTTCAAACTTGTTTAAATCATAACAGTAATATTTTTTAATAAAAATAGTAATAATTTTTTAAAAAATATCATCAAATTTGTTATTTGAAAATATTTATGAGTATGAAAAAATATCATCAAATTTATTATTTGAAAATATCATAAAATTTGTTATTTGAAAATATAATCAAATTTGTTTTTTTGCAATTTTAGTTGCATTCATTTGTGATGGTGGAGCGGGCCCGGGAGGGTGCGGGGGAGAGGGTGCGGGGGGTCGTCGGCGGTGGTGGAGTGGGGGAGGGTGCGGGCCGGGGGTCGGCGGCGGTGGCCGGCGGAGCGGGGGAGGGTGCGGTGGGTCGTCGGCGACGGTGGAGTGGGGGAGGGTGCGGGCCAGGGGTCGGCGGCGGCCGGTGGAGCGGGGGAGGGTACGGTGGGTCGTCGGCGACGGTGGAGTGGGGGAAGGTGTGGGCCGGGGGTCGGCGGCGGCGGCCGATGGAGGGGGTGCGGTGGGTCGTAGGCGGCGGTGGAGTGGGGGAGGGTGCGGGGGGTCGGCGGCGGCGGCCGGTGGAGTGTGGGAGATGGTGCGGGGGGTGCTCGACGGCGAGGGGGACCGGATCTGGCGAGGTGGGATAGCGATCGAGATGGAGGGGGATCGAGATCGAGTGTCCATGAAATTTAGAATCATTCATGAGTTCAAAAAGTGTCCATGAAATACAATCGAGAAATGAAGGCTACAATTTAAATACAATCGATCTTAGCTAGCTATCTGTTCACAATCTTCTTGCCCTTATTTTTCGTAAATGGAGTTCTTCTCTTGAACGGACGTCCTTTAGGTAGGGTGGTCCTGCTTCTTCTTGTGGTGTATGCTGATACTTCATCGTCGTCGTCATGTTCCATCTTCGGGTCGCCGTACTTGTCGAAGTCTTGCTCATTGGTGACTCCATCCATTCCGATGATCTTCCTTTTGCCTCTCCTCACGACAACACGACTGGGCTTTGGCGGGTCGGTAATGAAGAAGCATTGGTCCACTTGGGAAGCCAGTACCCATGGCTCATTTTTCGCGGTGACGCCTTACCATGATCTTGGATTTGGCTTCGGGTATAACCATGGTGGTGAAATACCGGTCTTCTTTTATGACGCTCTTGGCCCATCTGACACGGAACATCGGGACCTTCTCTCTAGCGTAGCTCAGCTCCCAGATCTACTCGATCCTTCCGTAGTATCTGTCCTTGTGGTTACCGGTGTAGGATTCCATCGTTACCCCGGAGTTCTGATAACCATCGCTCTTCATGTCCTTGTCCTCGGTGTAGAATGTGTAGCCGTTTATATCGTACGCCTCATAGGTCATCAGGTTGTGCTCGGCCACGTGACAAGGCGAATATTAGTTGTTCTTCCGCGGAAGAATCCTCATGTAAAGGGTACGACAGAAGCTTCTGCTTGAACCAACGCGTGAAACATGAGTTGTGCTCTTTGATTATATCTCCGTCCTTCCTCTGTTGGCCTTGGTCATTGTACGTCTTCTCAATAAAAAGGTTTTGTGCTCTACCACCCAAGGATCGACCACGTGTATGTGTTGTAGCGCGACTAGGTTTGCTCTTTCGAAGTCGGCGAGTCGACCCTCGAAGTCGACATGCATTTCGCGACGACCCTCACGGTGACCCCATCCAGCGAGCCTGCAGAGGTGCTTGTTGACGGGCAGACCAACGGGGTCCTCAATGCCTAGATAATTCGTGTAGTAGGAGATGCACCCTTCGGTCAGAAAGCTCCTGGCTATGCTTCCCTCTGGACGTGACATGTTGCGAACGTATCCTTTGATGACACCATTCATCCTTTCGAACGGCATCATGCTGTGCAGGAACGTCGGCCCGAGTTGGATGATATCCTCCACGATATGGACCAGCAGATGCACCATAATGTCGAAGAATGCGGGCAGGAAGTACATCTCAAGCTCGCATAGTATCACCACGATCTCTTCCTGTAGCCTTCTGAGTTGCCTCACGCCAACCGACTTCCAAGAGATGATGTCGAAAAAGTTGCATAGGACAAATAGCGTTTCACGGACGTGCGCGTCCATGATCCCACCGATCGCAACTAGAAGTATCTGCATCATCAGCATGTGACAGTCGTGAGACTTCATCCCGCTGAACTTCTGCTTCGCTGGGTCTAGGTATCTGCTTATCTTCCCCGCGTAACCGTAAGGAATTTTTACTCCTACGAGGCAGGTGAAAAACTGATCGATCTCCTCCTGACTTAGAGTGAAGCACGCGGGAGGGTAGTCATTTCTGGTCTTCTTGGCCTTTTTGCCTTTGCGACGACTTTCCATGTCCTGCTTCGCCTCACCATCATCATCATTAGCGTGAAGCTCCTCCCTGATGCCCATTGATTTCAAGTCTGCCCTTGCTTTTGGCCCATCTTTGGTCCTCTCTGGCATGTTGAGCAGGGTACCAAGCAGACTCTCACACATATTCTTCGTGATATGCATGACATCAAGGCTGTGAGGCACACGGTGGATCTTCCAGTACGGCAAGTCCCAGAAAATAGACCTCGTTTTCCATACCTTCAGCAGTGGCTCTGGCGCCTTTCGCTTCTTTCCCGGCTCTGGCGCCTTTTGCTTCTTTCCCGGCAGTGGGCAATCTTTCCAATTTTTCAACAGCTCGTCTATTTCCTCGCCGCTACCAGACGCGGGCGTCTTCGGGGTTCGGTTTCACCATCGAACAGATCCTTGCGTTTCCTCCACGGGTCATCGTCACGAAGCCACCTTCGATGTCCCATGAACACGGTTTTCAAAGACCCGGGATCTCTATCTAGCTGGCGATACGTTGTGTCATCCATGCACCTAATGCATCCAGGAAATCCGTGGACCACCTGCCCCGCGACATATCCGTAACCGAGATAGTCATGCACCCTCATGAGCAGTGCGGCTCTCATAGGGAAATATTCTTTGTCTGCGGCGTCCCACGTATTGGCTGGCGTTTTCCACAGCGTGTCTAGCTCCTCTTTCAGCAGCCCCAGATACAGATTGATGTCGTTCCCTGGTTGTTTCGGCCGTTCAATTAGCATACTCATGTGAATGTACTTCCTCTTCATGCACAACCAGGGGGGAAGGTTGTACATCCACACAAACACAGGCCAAGTGCTATGTGTGCTTCTCTGGCTGCCAAACGGATTGACTCCATCGGTGCTCGCGCCCAGCACAATGTTCCTTGGATCCTTTCCAAATTCTGGGTGTTCGAAGTTCAACGCTTGCCACTGGCTCCCATCCCTAGGGTGACTCAGCATCTTGTCTTTTTTATTTATCTCTGGATCATTTGCATCATCTTCTCGCTTCTTCTCCTCCCTATCCGTGTGCCAACGCAGGAGCTTTGCTACCTTATGGTCCGCGAAATACCGCTACAGACGAGGAGTGATTGGAAAGTACCACACCACTTTTCGAGGAGCTTTCTTCCTCTTCTTGCATCGAGTGACGCCGCACACCGGACATATGGTAGACTCCGGGTGCTCGTCCCGATAAATGATGCAATTGTTCATGCACACATGGTATTTCACGTGCGATAAATCCAGAGGACACATGATTTGCTTCGCCTCCTCAAAACTGGTCGGGCACTTGTTCCCCTTGGGAAGACGTTCGCGCCAGAATGACATGTTCTCGACGAAGCATGCGTCGGTCATTTTGTGTTTTACCTTCATCTCCAGAGCCATGAGCGTTACTTTCAGGCGGGTATCCTCGGGCCTGCATCCTTCATACATTGGAGTAACCGCGTCTATCTCCAGTTGATCCAGCTTAGCTTTCTCTCGGGCGGCAGCTCTTGCGTTATCCGCTGCTTGAGAAGCAGCTCTTGAACATGAGGGTCCTGCACCCAGCCCATCGATGGTCCATCGTCGTCTGCTCCGTCGACATCTTCATCTTCATGATCATGCCCTTCGTCTGCTCCGGCATCTTCCTCATCATCATGTCCTGCATCTTCTACATGATGACTGTGTACAGCATCACCGTCGTGATCATGTCCTGGAGATTCTTCGTCTTCTCGCCCGCCCGAGCCGCGGTGGTTGTCTTGCTGCCCTTCCTCATTTCTTGCCCGGCCCCCATGGACGACTTCATAGTCATCTTCATCACCTTGCCACCACTAGCCATCCATGAAACCACGCAAGAGCAGGTGGCCCCGCACCTGCCCGGAATCCGGGTCCGCAATAAGGCTCTTCAGCTTGCATCTTCGACATGGACATCTTATCTCCGTCTCGTTCTTTTCAAGCATCTCGGCCTTCATGAGCTCAAAACCTATTCACGATGCCTTCGGTCATCGTGCGGACCATGATCGCTGCAAGGGTAGAGCAAAACGATATTTTAGAACCAAGAAAATTTTTGGCATGACTTTCCCTAAAAATAGGACCAAAAAGAATGCATAGTGCCAAATTTTTTGACGAAACGGAAATGAATCAACATTCCGGCAAAATATTGGCAACTATCGTATTTGAAATACCGGTACCTGCAAACACAAACATATATGCAACACCACAAACATATGCAACACCACGAACATACATAGATCTAGCTAGGCCACAAAAAGTGCATGTGCACGTTGTTGGAGAGGGAGAACAACATAAAGATAGCTTCCCCTTACTTACCTATCAAAAAGGTAATTTAACCACTTAATTTGGATGAATCTATGGTGCAAATGAGGTGAGGAGGAGGAGGCAGACGAGACAAGCTTGGAGGAGGAGGTGGAGAGAATGAAGTGGGGAAAGTGAGTGGGTAGGTGGGCTGTCCAAAATATCTTGTTGGTCCCAGGTTACTAATGGTGCACCACCTGCAAATGCGCCATTAGTAACCCTGGTTACTAATGGCGCACCTGCTGCTGGTGCGCCATTAGAAGTTTTGCAAAAAAATAAAAAAGTATATATTTGTCACATCCCTAGAGTTTGTTTATAACTAGTGGCTTTGCATCCATGCATCATGTTTAAATTTCATGAAAATTTGAATTGAGGAATTTTCAAAAGCCTCAGAAAACCTCTAAAAATAACCAACATTTAAATCTCATCAAATGAGTCCAAGAAAATGTTCCTGTTATTCTGTAAAAAAATATTGGCATGAGGTAAAATGCAAACCAATATTTTTGGAGTGACTGAAATATTTATTTTGGGCCTTTTGAATTAAATCAATGACATATTTGAGTTGGATTTATTTCTATTATATAAGAAATAAAGCCCAAACATTTTTGTAAGTTGCATGTGACCTTGGGCTAGTCCTGAGATCACATAACAATTTACAGAAAGTTTATAAAATGATTTGATATTCTAAATCAAATCAAAACAAAATAACAGAAATAGAAAAACAGGAAAGAGAGATAGAGAGAGAAGTACCTGGCGCTCACCTCTCAGCCCACCGGCCCAGCTCCTGTTTCGGCCCAGCCCACCACCGCCTGGCTCCCTGTCGCCTTCCTCCTCGCGCTAGTAGGCAGGGGCGCGTGCCCGGCGCGCGTGGCCACACGCCGGCCACCTCCTCCCTGCCTGGCCGCCTCCTCCTCCCCCTGGACGTCTCCCGCAATGCCACACCACCCCCTGGAACTCTCTCGCTCTCCCCCTGCTCTCCCCCTCGCCGTTCCCCATCCTACCCGAACGGGTTCGTCGCTGCCGTTCGCCACCACCGCGGTCACCGCCTCCCCCTCGCCTCTCCGACACGCCCTCGAGCTCCGCCGTTCTGCCCTCGTCCTCCTCGTTGTCTCACGTGACCAGAAGAGCCCCGACGCACCGTCCCCGCCCCCTTCTTCCTCCTTCAGCCAAGGAGATCGCCGGCGATTTTCCGCCGTCACCGAGCCTTCCCCGAGCACGCCGAGGCCACCTCTGCACTCGCCGTGAGCCCCTCTTCCTCTCCCCTCTTCTCTCAAGCTCGCGCTCGTCCCCTAGCTTCATTTCCCACCGCGGCCGAGAGCTTCTCGCCGCCGGCCATGGCGTAGCCGTGGCCACAGCCACCGCAGCTCGTTCCCGAGCCCACCGTTGTGCTCAGCACGATCTCATGAGCCCATAGACGCCCACAGCGTATTCTCCCGTGCTCTGCAGCGCCGCCCCGAGATTGCCCGAACTCCGGCCGCCGCCTTGGAGCTCGC
The DNA here is from genome assembly GCA_021605145.1 of Aegilops bicornis. Lineage (NCBI taxonomy): Eukaryota > Viridiplantae > Streptophyta > Magnoliopsida > Poales > Poaceae > Aegilops > Aegilops bicornis. The sequence continues at coordinate 778,673,382 of CM038671.1, read as the reverse complement.
CGTCGTCAGCTCCGGCCTCCCCACGACCCAGCACCCGCACCGTTCGACGCGCGGGAGCAAGAGCTCTCCAACGCACCCAGACACGCTTTGAACGAGGCCCTGTAGCGCGTTTCCGACGCTCGCCACCGTCTCGGGCCTCGCCGGCGTCGAGTCGCCGGCGGGTTTGACCCCGCTGACCAAGTTGACCCCGGGTGGGCCCAGTTTGACCCCTCTGGGTCGATGACAAATGGGACCCGCCTGCTAATTAAGTTAGGATTAAGACTAACTAAAAACTAGTTAGACTAATGTCACTGACCAGTGGACCCCACTGGTCAGGTTTGACCCGGGGCAGCCCTGTTGACCCTGCTGAGGTCAGCATGACGCCATGCTGACGCAATATTCCTTTTCTGGAATTTAGTTTATCTTCTAAATATTTAGGAAATTCCAGAAAATGGTATAAACTTCTAAAAATCATAGAAATTCAACCGTAACTCCAAATCAAACAAATTATATATGAAAAATGATCAGAAAAATCCAATCTATCCATATGTACCATTTTCATGCATGTTAGAACAACTTATACCTGCTGATCAGGTCAAATCAATTAAATGGCATTTAAACTCTCACATATGGAGTTTGAATTTGAACCTAGTGTTCAAACCAACTCCATTTAACTTGTTGCCAGATGCATTAGGCCAATCAACAACATATTGCCATGTCATGATCATGCATCATATTGTGCATTGCATTGATTGTGTTTCTCCTTTGTTTGCCGGTATTTGTCCCCTCTCAGTAGACGACGTACCGACGATGAGTTCGATGACACCGATGAAGAACTATATTATATTCAGAAGTGCCAGGCAAGCAAAACCCCCTTGTTCATTCCGATACAATCCCACTCTCTCGCTCCTGCTCTCTTTTACTTCATTAGGACAACAATGATTCATCTGTTACTTGCTGCGGTAGCTGAACCCCTTTATCCTCTGCATGACCTGTCATTCCACAGTAATTAGATGAAACCCACTAGCATGAGTAGGAGTTGTTTGAGCCCTATTGTGCCTACTCATTCATGCTTGTTTGTCATGCCTGCTACTGCTTAGAGTTGAGTCAGGTCCGATTCACCGGGGATGAATCAGAGGCGTGTAAACATGTCCTACTGTGTGTGAGCTAAGTGTGTGAACACGATTTGGTAAAGGTAGCGGTGAGAGGCCATGTAGGAGTACATGGTGGGTTGTCTCATTGAAGCCGTCCTCAGGAACCGAGTTCTGTGTTTGTGATCCATGAACAGCTACTACCACACATTGGGATCCTTAATTGACTCTCTCGACTTATTAATCGCCCTTGTCCTCTGTCCAGGAGTTGCAACTAGTTTCTGGTGTTTGTAGGATATGTGTTGGAGGCCGTGCGTAGTGCTGACCCTAGGGGTGGGCTATGATGCGGTAGATACACCGTGGCACGGTGTACCGGGCGCCCGTTTGGTGTCTCGGGACCCTGCACACATCGTTTGGGGCTGTGAGCGAAACTCCAGCCGGATCTCCTCGCGGATGGAACCCGAATAGGCGATAAACCTGGACTAGAGACTTGTGTGGTTAGTCAGGTCATGGCCGACACCCTCGCCAGGCTTTCGCTTGAAGGTTGCCGAGATACATGACGTGTACATGGCGGTAAGTGGCGAGAGCATGTGTGAAGAAGTACACCCCTGCAGGGTTATAAATGATCTATTCGAATAGCCGCGTCCACGGTAAAGGACTTCTGGGTTGCCTGTACAGTTCATAGACAAGTGAAAGTGGATACTCTAAAATACGCAAGATAAGCGTGAGTGCTATGGATGGCGTTCTCGTAGGAAGACGGGATCGAATCCATAGTGGTGTATTGATTGGTGAATATGTGGACTCGTGTGCGCCACCTCAAAAGAGTTACTTGCAGTCGTAGTTCGTGATAGCCACCGAGTCAAAGCTGGCTTGTCAGCTGTTAAACTCCACCACCCCTTTGTTGATAATGATGCATATGTAGTTAGTTACGATGTAAGTCTTGCTGAGTACATTTGTACTCACGTTTGCTTAATTTATGTTTTTGCGAGAGACTTCCGTCTTGCTAGTAGTTCAGCGTGGACTTGACGTTTAGCTTGTTACCTCAGCTACGATCTTGTGCCCTCGGCAGATCTGGTAGATAGTCGCTTCTCAGCCTTTTCATTTGTAGATGTCTGTACTCAGACATGTTAAACTTCCGCTTGTGCTTTGTCTTGTATGCTCTGAATCTTGGGTCATGAGACCCATGTTTGTAATATCTCGCTCCTCGGAGCCTAATGAATAAATACTTGAGTCGTAGAGTTATGTTGTGATGCCATGTTGTATTTACACATATCGAGCATATTGTGTGTATGTTTGAAATGCTTGGTATGTGTGGGATCCGACAATCTAGTTGTTTATCCTTGGCAGCCTCTCATATGGGGAAATGTAGTCTAGTGTTTCCTAAGCAATAGTAGTCCGCTACAGCCCGGTTTTCGAGTCCTCGCTAGCCCAAAGACTACGCTTTCGTGACACTTGACTGGCCGGCATGTGTTTCACTTTGTTCCTGTGTCTGTCCCTTCGGGGAAATGTCACGCGATGACATCCGGAGTCCTGCCTAGCCTGCTATAGCCCGGGTTCCCGGAGTACTGTTAGCCCAGTGCTACAGCCCGGATTCACACGCTGCTGACCGACATGCTCGATGTGATTCATGTATGCCTGTCCCCATGGGTTAATGCCGCTTTGGGTTCACGACTAGCCATGTCGGCCCGGGTTCTCTGTCATATGGATGCTAGAGACACTATCATATACGTGAGCCAAAAGACGCAAACGGTCCCGGGCCATGGTAAGGCGACATCCGTGGGAATACCGTGTGTGAGGCCGCAAAGTGATATGAAGTGTTACCGGCTAGATCAATGTGACTTGGAATCGGGGTCCTGACAATATTCTAATGGCGCACCGTAGCATAGTGCGCCATTACTAGTTTAAACTAGTAATAGCGCACTACGCTATGGTGCGCCATTAGTAGTTTTGCAAAAAAAAGAATAAAAAAAAACAACAGTAGTGGCGCACTATGTGGCCGGTGCGCCATTACTAGTTAGCACTAGTAATGGCGCACCTTGCCATGATGCGCCATTAGTATGTTTGGAAAAATAAGAATTTTTTTTTACTAGTGGCGCACCGTGTGCCTGGTGCGCCATTAGTGTATTCCGCACTAATGGCGCACCTGCACATGGTGCGCCACTGCTATATAGTAGTGGCGCATCACATGACAGGTGCACCATTAGTGGCCATTCCATGTATAGCCCTTTTCCTAGTAGTGTACGATAGATCCCCTACACTTATGGGCCATCAAGACTCTTTTCTAGCGCCGTTGCCAGGGAGCGAAGCGCCTTTGGTGAGTGGAACTTGGTAAGGGAACATTTATATAGTGTGCTGAAATTTACTGTCACTTGTTACTATGGAAACTAATCCTTTGGGGGGCTTGTTCGGGGTATCTTCACCCCGACCAGTAGAGCAAAGACTTGCTCCTCAACCTACTGAACCTACTGAAAATGTTTACTTTGAAATTCCTTCGGTTATGGTAGAGAAACTGCTAGCTAATCCATTTGCAGGAGATGGAACATTGCATCCCGATTTACACCTTATCTATGTGGATGAAGTTTGTGGATTATTTAAGCTTGCAGGTATGGCCGATGATGTTGTTAAGAAGAAGGTATTCCCTTTATCTTTGAAGGGAGATGCATTGACATGGTATAGGCTATGTGATGATATGGGATCCTGGGACTATAAACGATTGAAATTGGAATTTCACCAGAAGTTTTATCCTATGCATCTTGTTCATCGTGATCGTAATTATATATATAATTTTTGGCCTCGCGAAGGAGAAAGTATCGCTCAAGCTTGGGGGAGGCTTAACTCAATGTTATATTCATGCCCCAATCATGAGCTCTCAAGAGAAATGATTATTCAAAATTTTTATGCTCGGCTTCTCTCAATGATCGCACCATGCTCGATACTTCTTGTGCCGGTTCTTATATGATGAAGACTATTGAATTCAAGTGGGATTTATTGGAAAGAATTAAACGCAACTCTGAAGATTGTTATTCCAATGACACCTAAGTTTGATTGTGTTAAATCTGTTATGGATACCGATGCTTTTCGTGGATTTAGCACTAAATATGGACTTGACTCTGAGATAGTAGCTTCCTTCTGCGAATCATTTGCTACTCATGTTGATCTACCTAAGGAGAAGTGGTTTAAATATAATCCTCCCACTGAAGTAAAAGTAGTTGCACCTGTTATAGTTGAAGAAAAGATTATCACTTATAATGATCCTATCGTTCCTACTACTTATGTTGAGAAACCACCTTTCCGTGTTAGGATAAAGGATCATGCTAAAGCTTCAACTGTGGTTCGTAAGAGAAATACTAGAACATATACACCTCCTGAGCAAATTAAAGTTGAACCTATTATTGCTATGGTTAAAGATCTCTTGGCTGATAATATTGATGGACATGTTATTTATTTCTATGAACAGGCTGCTAACATTGCTAGACCCGATGCTAAGATACATAGACCTGTTGTAGGCATGCCTGTTATTTCTATTAAAATAGGAGATCATTGTTATCATGGCTTTTTGATATGGGTGCTAGTGCTAGTGCAATACCTCATTCCTTATATAAGGAAATTATGCATGACATTACACCTGCTGAGATAGAAGATATTGCTGTTACAATTAAGCTTGCCAATAGAGATACTATTTCACCAATTGGGATTGTTAGAGATGTTGAAGTCTTGTGTGGGAAAGTTAAATACCCTGCTGATTTTCTTGTTCTTGGTTCCCCACAAGATGACTTTTGTCCCATTATATTTGGTAGACCCTTCTTGAATACTGTTAATGCTAGGATTGATTGGGAAAAGGATGTTGTTACGATTGGCTTAGGAGATATGTCTCATGAGTTTAATTTTGCTAAATTTCATAGACAACCCCATGATAAAGAATTGCCTAGTAAGGATGAAATTACTGGTCTTTCTTCTATTAACGTGCCTCCTACTGATCCGTTAGAATAGTATTTGCTAGACCATGAAAGTGATATGTTCATGAATGAAAGAAGGGAGATAGACGAAGTATTCTTTAAACAGGGTCCTATTTTGAAACACAACTTGCCTGTTGAAATCCTAGGGGATCCCTCTCCACCCAAGGGTGATCCCGTGTTTGAGCTTAAACCTTTACCTGATACTCTTAAATATGCTTATGTTGATGAAAATAAGATATATCCTGTTATTATTAGTGCTAACCTTTCAGAGGCGGGAAGAGGAAAGATTATTGAAAACTCTGAAGAAGCACCGTGCTGCTATTGGATATACTCTTGATGATCTTAAGGGCATTAGTCCCACTCTATGCCAACACAAAATAAAATTGGAAGAAGGCGCCAAACCAGTTAGAGATCATCAATGACGGTTAAATCCTAAGATGAAAGAAGTGGTAAGAAAGGAAATACTAAAGGTCCTTGAGGCAGGTATAATTTATCCCGTTGCTGATAGTCAATGGGTAAGTCCTGTCCATTGTGTCCCTAAGAAGGGAGGTATTACTATCATTCAAAATGATAAAGATGAATTGATTCCGCAAAGAATTATTACAGGTTGATTTCCGTAAATTAAATAAAACTACTAAGAAAGATCATTACCCTTTACCTTTTATTGATCAAATGCTAGAAAGACTATCCAAACATACACATTTTTGCTTTCTAGATGGTTACTCTGGTTTCTCTCAAATACCTGTGTCAGCGGAGGATCAAGAAAAGACCACTTTTACTTGCCCTTTCGGTACTTTGCTTATAGACGTATGCCTTTTGGTTTATGTAATGCACCTGCTACCTTTCAAAGATGCATGATGGCTATATTCTCTGACTTATGTGAAAAGATTTGTGAGGTATTCATGGATGATTTCTCTGTTTATGGATCCTCTTTTGATGATTGCTTGAGCAACCTTGATCGAGTTTTGCAGAGATGTGAAGATACTAGTGTTGTTTTGAATTGGGAAAAGTGCCACCTTATGGTTAATGAAGGCATTGTCTTGGGGCATAAAATTTCTGAAAGAGGTATTGAAGTTGATAAAGCTAAAGTTGATGCTATTTAAAAGATGCCGTGTCCCAAGGACATTAAAGGTATAAGAAGTTTCCTTGGTCATGCTGGTTTTTATAGGAGGTTTATTACGGACTTTTCTAAAATCTCTAGGCCTCTAACTAATTTATTGCAAAAAGATATTCCTTTTGTCTTCAATGATGATTGTTTAGAAGCATTTGAAATACTTAAGAAAGCTTTGATCACTGCACCTATTGTTCAACCACCTGATTGGAATTTACCCTTTGAAATTATGTGTGATGCTAGCGATTATGCTGTAGGTGCTGTTCTAGGACAAAGAGTTGATAAGAAACTAAATGGTATTCAATATGCTAGTAAAACTCTAGACACTGCACATAAAAATTATGCTACTACTGAAAAAGAATTCTTAGCAGTTGTATTTTCTTGTGATAAGTTCAGACCTTATATTTTTGACTCTAAAGTAACTATTCACACTGATCATGCTGCTATCAAATATCTTATGGAAAATAAAGATGCTAAACCTAGACTTATTAGATGGGTTCTCTTGCTACAAGAATTTGATTTGCATATTATTGATAGAAAGGGAGCTGAGAACCCGTTCTGCACAACTTGTCTAGGTTAGAGAATGTTCTTGATGACCCACTACCTATTGATGATAGCTTTCTTGATGAACAATTAGCTGTCTTAAATGCTTCTTGTACTGCTCCATGGTATGCTGATTATGCTAATTATATTGTTGCTAAATTTATACCACCTAGTTTCACATACCAGCAAAAGAAAAAGTTCTTTTATGATTTAAGACATTAGTTCTGGGATGACCCACACCTTTATAAAGAAGGGGTAGATGGCGTTATTAGATGTTGTGTACCTGAGCATGAACAAGAACAGGTCCTACGCAAGTGTCACTCCGAGGCATATGGAGGACACGGAGATAGAATTGCACATAAGGTATTGCAATCCGGTTTTTATTGGCCTACTCTCTTCAAAGATGCCCGTAAGTTTGTCTTGTGATGAATGTCAAAGAATTGGTAATATTAGTAGACGTCAAGAAATGCCTATGAAAATTATTCTCTTGTTACTGAACCATTTGATGTTTGGGGCTTTGATTATATGGGACCGTTTCCTGCCTCTAATGGATATACACATATTTTAGTTGCTGTTGATTACGTTAGTAAGTGGGTAGAAGCTATTCCAACTAGTAGTGCTGATCATAACACCTCTATTAAGATGCTTAAAGAAGTTATTTTTCCGAGGTTTGGAGTCCCTAGATATCTCATGACTGATGGTGGTTCACATTTTATTCATGGTGCTTTTCGTAAAATGCCTGCTAAGTATGATGTTAATAATAGAATTGCATCTCCTTATCACCCACAGTCTAGTGGCCAAGTAGAATTGAGTAATATAGAGCTCAAATTAATTTTGCAAAAGACTGTTAATAGATCTAGAAAGAATTGGTCCAAGAAACTTGATGATGCATTATGGGCCTATAGAACTGCATATATGAATCCTATGGATATGTCTCCGTATTAAATGGTTTATGGAAAAGCATGTCACTTACCTCTCGAACTAGAACATAAGGTATATTGGGCCATTAAAGAGCTCAATTATGATTTCAAACTTGCCGGTGAGAAGAGGTTATTTGACATTAGCTCACTTGATGAATGGAGAACCCAAGCCTACGAGAATGCCAAGTTGTTTAAAGAAAAAGTTAAAAGATGGCATGACAAGAGGATACAAAAGCGTGAGTTTAACAGAGGTGATTATGTTTTGCTTTTCAACTCTCGTTTAAGATTTTTTGCAGGAAAACTTCTCTCTGAATGGGAAGGCCCTTACGTTACCGAGGAGGTCTATCGCTCCGGTGCCATAAAAATCAACAACTTTGAAGGCACGAATCCGAAGGTGGTGAACGGTCAAAGAATCAAACACTATATCTCAGGCAATCCTATAAGTGTTGAAACTAATATTATTGAAACCGTAACCCCGGAGGAATACATGAGGGACACTTCCCAGAACGTTTCAGACTCCGAAAAGGAATAGGTATGTGGTACGGTAAGTAAACTGACTCCAAAACAATTCTAATAGCAATTTTAATATGTTTTGGAATATTTAAGAAAATAGGAAAATAAGAAGTAGTCCGGGAAGGACACGAGGCGTCCACGAGGGTGGAGGGCACGCCCTAACTTACTGGGCGCGCCCCCTGCCTCGTGGGCACCTCGTGTGCTCTCCAGACTCCGTTTTCTTGCATGACACTTCTTTTGGTCGGTAAAAATTCATTATATAATTTCCTGAAGGTTTTGACCACCGTATCATCCAAAAATCCTTTGTTTTTGTCTTGAGCTATTTCTGCTGTAGATTAGAGCAATATGTCGTCCCAGGATTCGGAGGGAGAAAGCTATGTGGCTGATTACCTTGCAGACCCTAAGGTCTATGGGGACGTAGAGCATTCTGGCTGGACCACTGAGGAAGAAGAAGACTACGAGCCTAAGGGAAAGGAGGAGACGAGCTCAGACGAAGATGAAGTCCCATTGCCTCAACCCGGGGATATGCATGTGGAGTTAAAAAAGTCAAGCCTCCCTGATAGAGCAAAGAAACCAAAGATAGAGTTTATCCCTTTTCGTCTCTTGCAGGAAAGCAAACATGAACTATGTAAAACGATATTAAGCCTTGAGCAAGAGATCGATGATCTAAGGGAGCAAAATTCCATCCTTAAGCGTAAATTGAGGAAGAAGCCTATGTCATCAACAAATCCTTCATCACCACCTCCGAGGACATAATCACATGGGTATGGGCACTCCCCTTGGCAACTGCCAAGCTTGGGGGAGGTGCCCCGGTATTGTATCACCATCACACTCCTATCTTTACCGTTTTTCTTAGTTCGATCCTTTTGGTAATATCTTGATCTAGTAGAATAAAGTTTTGGTATGAATTAGTTTTGAGTTTTGCTTTGTGATCCCTATATGTAATCGAGTCCATGAGGTATATATAATAAAGATTAGTGTTGAGTCAAGAGCTTTTCTATCTTGCTATGATCTTGAGAAAATAGAAAGAATAAAAAGAATAAAAGAGTTCATATTGATCTTATGGATAGTAATGACTTCACACATAAAGAGTATGATGATTAAAAGTTGTTGAGAGTTGGTAAACATAGTTTTGGTCATCATTGCAATTAATAGGAAGTAATAAAGAAAGAGAGGTTCTCACATATAAATATACTATCTTGGACATCTTTAATGATTGTGAGCACTCATTAAAGTATGACATGCTAAAGAGTTGATGTTGGGTTATGTTTTCTCACATCTCAGTTAAAGTATATTGTCATGGATCGTACAACATGTTGAGCTTGCCTCTCCCCCTCATGCTAGCCAAATTCCTTGCACCAAGTAGAGATACTACTTGTGCTTCCAAATATCCTTAAACCCAGTTTTGCCATGAGAGTCCACCATACTACCTATGGATTGAGTAAGATCCTTCAAGTAAGTTGTCATGTTGTATGTAATAAAAATTGCTCTCTAAATATGTATGACTTATTAGTGCGGAGAAAATAAGCTTTATATGATCGTGTGATATGGAAGCAATAAAAGCGACGGACTGCATAATAAAGGTTCATATCACAAGTGGCAATATAAAGTGACATTCTTTTGCATTAAGATTTTGTGCATTCAACCCTAAAATCACATGACAACTTCTGCTTCCCTCTGCAAAGGGCCTATCTTTTACTTTATGTCTTTTACATTATGCTAGAGTCAAGGTGAGCTTCACCTTTCCATTTTTATTTTTATCCTTTGGCAAGCACCTCGTGTTGGAAAGATCCTGATATATATATCCAATTGGATGTATGTTAGCATGAACTATTATTGTTGAGATTAGCCTTGAGGTAAAACGTTGAGAGGCAACCCTATAAGCCCCTATCTTTCTCTGTGTCCGATTAAAACTCCATAACCATAAGTATTGCGTGAGTGTTAGCAATTGTGGAAGACTAAATGATAGTTGAGTATGTGGACTTGCTGAAAAGCTCTACTATTGACTCTTTCCTATGTTATGATAAATTGCAATTGCTTCAATGACTGAGATTATAGTTTGTTAGTTCTCAATGAAGTTTTTGATTCATACTTGACATTGTGGACAGATTGTTACTTGAGCATAAGAAATCATATGACAAATTATATATATATATATATATATATATATATATATATATTTTGGTGTTATAAGAATGATCATGATGCCCTCATGTTCGTATTTTATTTTTATCGACACCTCTATCTCTAAACATGTGGACATATTTTTCGATATCGGCTTCCGCTTGAGGAAAAGCGAGGTCTAAGCTTGGGGGAGTTGATACGTCCATTTTGCATCATGCTTTTATATCGATATTTATTGCATTATGGGCTCTTACTACACATTATGTCACAATACTTATGGCTATTCTCTCTTATTTTACAAGGTTTACATGAAGAGGGAGAATGCCAGCAGCTGGGATTCTGGGCTGGAAAAGGAGCAAATACTGGAGATCTATTCTGCACATCTCCAAAAGTCCTGAAACTCCACGAAAGTCATTTTTGGAATTAATGATAATTATTGAGCGGAAGAAGTACCAGAGGGGGACCACACCCTGGCCACAAGGGTGGGGGGCGCGCCCATCCTTACATGGCGCGCCCCCTGCCTCGTGGGCCACCTGGCAGCCCTTCGGTGCCCATCTTCTGCTATATGAAGTCTTTTACCCTGGGAAATAATCATAAGCCAGCTTACGGGACGAAACTCCGCCGCCACGAGGCGGAACCTTGGCGGAACCAACCTAGGGCTCCGGCGGAGCTGTTCTGCCGGGGAAAGTTTCCTCCGGGAGGGGGAAATCATCACCATCATCATCACCAACGATCCTCTCATGGGGAGGGGGTCAATCTTCATCAACATCTTCACCAGCACCATCTCCTCTCAAACCCTAGTTCATCTCTTGTATCCAATCTTTGTACCAAAACCTCAGATTGGTACCTGTGGGTTGCTAGTAGTGTTGATTACTCCTTGTAGTTGATGCTAGTTGGTTTATCTGGTGGAAGATCATATGTTCAGATCCTTAATGCATATTAATACCCCTCTGATTATGAACATGAATATGCTTTGTGAGTAGTTACGTTTGTTCCTGAGGACATGGGTGAAGTCTTGCTATTAGTAGTCATGCGAATTTGGTATTTGTTCGATATTTTGATAAGATGTATGTTGTCTCTCCTCTAGTGGTGTTATGTGCATGTCGACTACATGACACTTCACCATTATTTGGGCCTAGAGGAAGGCATTGGGAATTAATAAGTAGATGATGAGTTGCTAGAGTGACAGAAGCTTAAACCCTAGTTTATAAGTTGCTTCGTAAGGGGCTGATTTGGATCCACTTGTTTCATGCTATGGTTAGGTTTACGTTAATACTTCTTTTGTAGTTGCGGATGCTTGCAATAGGGGTTAATCATAAGTGGGATGCTTGTCCAAGAAAGGGAAGTACCCAAGCACCGGTCCACCCACATATCAAATTACCAAAGTAACGAACGAATCATATGAACGTGATGAAAACTAGCTTGACGATAATACCCATGTGTCCTCGGGAGCGCTTTTCTCATTATAAGAACTTGTCCAGGCTTGTCCTTTGCTACAAAAAGGATTGGGCCACCTTGCTGCACTTTATTTACTTTCATCGCTTGTTACCCGTTACAAATTATCTTATCACAAAATTATCTGTTGCCTACAATTTCAGTGCTTGCAGAGAATACCTTACTGAAAACCGCTTGTCAGTTCCTTCTGCTCCTTGTTGGGTTCGACACTCTTACTTATAGAAAGGACTACGATAGAGCCCCTACACTTGTGGGTCATCAGGGGCGCGAGCGAGAGAAGCCCTGTGGTCGTCGTAGTCGGCGGGGCTCTCTCTTCTCCTCACGCGAGGTATGCGGCACATGTCGAATGCCTTGGGCCAGGGTGCGACGCTCGATGCTGGGCGCTACAGCGCGGTGGCGCTTGGGAGTTGGCCGATGAAGGTGGCGTGGCGGCGGTGCGACGAGCGGCCTGGAGGTTGGTGTCAGCGGCGGCTGCTTCACGGTGGCGCGCCTAGATCCGCCTCTGGCACTGTAGGTCGCGGGAGGCCTCCCTTGCCATGGCTCGTTGACGCGGCGCGACAATGGTTCGATGTGTGCGCTTGTTACCCAGAAGGGCCCTTGCGGCTGGACGACGGTGCATGGCGCGGGAGGGCCTCCTTGTGGCCATCCATGGCTAGGGCGACGACTATTCTGCCCCCTCCGCGCTGGCGACGGGTGGCTGCTAGTGGTCTCGCACTAGTCCGGGCTAGCAGTCAGGGTGAGGCGAAACATGGCGGTTTCGGCGGGAGGCTGGTTGGAGGGACGGGTGCTCCGATGTCGAGTTACCCATCGTCGGCATAGGGGATGCCGGTCGTGGCCATGGGCCGCTCCTCCCCCTCACCTTTTCCCCGTCCTCGTATCCCTGCTCATGGATCTGGTGTTGCTCTAGACGAGGTGGTTGCTGGCGGTTGGGGTGCGGATCGGGTCATCGTCGCCTTTGGTGGTTCTCGTGGTGGTCTGGTTGCATGGAGGTGGGAGGGGCGTTGGTCGTGGGCTGATCATGGTCGCTCGGGCAGCATGGCGGTGGGTGGTTGACGGAGTGGGGATGCACCAAAGGGGTAGGAGCACCAGGATACATCACTTGCCCAGTCCCTATACTGGCTGATGGCGGCAGCGTTCGTGGACACCATTCTCCTCCCTGGAGGCTCCATCGCGGTGTTACCAATCCTTTCGTGATGCTTCTGGTGAAAACTTAATCTTCAGGATCAGACGGTGGTGGCTATCCGTGGTCGTACCCTTACTGAAGGCACCATCTTGGAGTCTACTCGGTGGATCGCTCATCTTGGTGGTGGTATTTAGCAGCCCAAGCGGTTCTTCTTCGCTCATCCTTAGGTTGCTTGGTAGTCGTTGGGGTGGTGTGTCGGTGACCGGCACCTTTGTATGTTGCATTGGGTGTATGCGTTGTGTGCGGTGGTGGAGTGCTTTTTTATCGACTTGCTTGAATGTTGTGGCGATAGGGGAAGCCCTTTTTCATCAAATTGAATATTTTCGATGTCAATTTTAGTGACCCAAGGATGCTAAGTTTAGTTGACAAGCATGGCAAATCCGTGCACATTGTATTTTGTCCGAAAATTGCCATGCGTTCCAACTAAACTTTTCTTCCTCGCGTCATAAAACGGTCATAAAAACCGTTCGATTTGCCATGATCAAATCCCGAATGTTCAGGATTTATCATTTCTGATATTAAAAACATTTAATTTGAAGCATTGAAAGCTTTTTTTTAGGGGAGCAATGAAAGCTTTTGGTGCATGTATATGACGGGTGCTCGTTAGAAAGTCCTAATTTTGCACTATCAATCCACCCAAACCCATTAGGATTCGGAGGCCCAAACATATACTGCGTACAAAAGGCGCGCGCACGTGCCTCGATTACCAGGCCTTGGACTGTGCAGGCCGTTGCCATGGCAGCAGGTCGGTCACCGTGGCCGCACGCCGCGGCCGCGACGGAGACCCGCATCAGTGCGTGCGCCCGAACGGACATCAATTGACATGCCAGGCCGAACGGCCACCCGTTCTCCGTGCGCCTCCACGGCGACGTGTTCGTGTCCCACGAGCACTCGCGCACCATCGTACGGGCCAACAGCGTCGACGTGACAGATGATGATCCGCTCGTCGTCCGAGAGCTCGACCACCGGGTCGAGATCGCTGACCCCGCCGCCGTCTTCCGGAGCCACGAGGCCTGCCGCGACCTCATCCACGCAGCACTCGCCGAGGCTCCCGTCACCTGCGAGTACGACCTCGCCGCCAGCAACTGGGAGGAGTTCCTGCCTGACAAGCTGGCCGCGCGCATCATCGCCGGCGACGTCCACGGCACTGCGGGCTTGGTCTTGGACATCAGGCTGATACTCTGGATCGAGCTGGTCTACAGCGAGCCCAAGGCGCTCCTCGTCGCGTGCAAAGTGGCCGCCGGAGTTTGGGCGTTCGACCAGAAGCGCCGCCGTGAGCCGGGGGAGCTGTGCGCCATCTGTTTATCGGGGCGGGGGGCCCGATGACGAGGAGACCGTCAGGCTGCCATGCTCCTACGACTTCCAAGGCAGGTGCATCGAGCGGTGGTTCCACCGGAAGTCCACGTGTCCCACTTGCCGGCGTGATGTTGTGGAGTGCCTTGGATTCGCTAGATCGGCGTCGCCAGTGGATCCTGTAGTCGGAGACGAGCAGGGCACGTCATAATGAGTACTCCTAAACACTTCGGTGCTGCTCATCACTACATTTATAGGGTGTCCGTATCTTTTTTCCAGGAATGGTTTTAAAAAATGAATTCATAAAAATTTCCATGATATATATAATAAATTTTCCATGGCATAATTAATAAATAGTAAAACTGACATGATTAAATTAATTAAAATGCTATAGTGTAAATAATGAATTTGTCATCGTCCAAAATAACTTACCATTTTTTTCCAGGAATGGTTTTAAAAAACGAATTCATAAAATTTCATGATATATAAAATAAATTTTCCATGGCATGATTAATAAATAGTAAAACTGACATGATTAAATTAATTAAAATGTCGTAGTGTGAATAATAAAATTGCCATGGTCTAACTAATAAATTTGTCATGGTCTTACTGAAAAAATGGACATGGTCTGTTGAAATTGCCATGCTACTTACATAAGAAATACAATGAACTAAATAAATTGCCATGATACCAATAATAGAACTATCATGATGTAATTAATAAAATTACCATGGTGTAATTAAATAAAATTTTCCATGGGCTAATGAAATAAAAATGCCATGGTATAATTAATAAAAATTGGAATGGACTAACTGAAGAAAGTGCCATGCGACCTATAATAAAATATCATATGGAAAGTTTAGAAACTTTCTCCTCTAAAAACATGGAAACTTTTTAGAATTTGTAAGGGGCGTGCTACGCGTCCGCCGACTGGTCATTTCAAAAGACCAGCCGGGTCGCGAGCCATCAGATCTGTGCCGCCGAGCGCTGGGACGTGCCTTCATTATTGCAACACACGTGCCTTGTTGCAAGATTACTTCTGCAACACAGGTCTTGTTGCAGGATTATTTCTGCAATAGGTCTTGTTGCAGAATTTTTCTGCAACAGTTGTTTTGTTGCATTTTTTGCAACTGAGTTTTTGTTGCAATTATTTTTTGCAACCGAGGTCTTGTTGTAGAAAATTTTTGTAAGAGGTATTTTATTACGAAATGTAGACCCGTCGTAGACAATTGCAACACTATATATGTTTCAGAAATATAGCTTCTGTTGCAGAAGCGCGTTCGACAAAGGATAGTGTGTGAAATCTCACTGGGACATGTGTGAGGCAGGGGAGGTGGCAGACACAGTTGCTTTGTTGCACTTTTTTGCAACTGAGTTTTTGTTGCAATTTTTTTGCAACCGAGGTCTTGTTGCAGAAAAGTTTCGTAAGAAATATTTTGTTACAAAACGTAGACCCGTCGTAAACCATTGCAATGCTATATATGTTTCAGAAATGTAGTTTCTGTTGCAGAAGCGCGTTCGACAAAGGATAGTGTGTGAAATCTCACTGGGACACGTGTGAGGCAAGGGAGGTGGCGGACGCGGACACCGCGATCCGCCGGGTGATGGTAAGAGTTTCCCTTGTTTTTATGTGGGAAAAGCTTACATTCAGCCGACCGATCTCGCACGCGCATCCGCCGGCTCCGTGTCCGTCGGATCGCCTGTTGATCAGACGGACGAGAACGACCCTGCTTTCCGCGTCACGCGCGTTCGTTTTCTGAAACAGAGCTATTGTTTCAGGATAAGCATCCGTGCAACTGGCCTCCGTTGACTCGTGTCTTTGGGAGGGCGACGCTTCTGGATTTGGGAGGGCGGAGGGGGCGGCGTGTTCGGCGATCGGGGCATATCCAATGCGGTGGCGACGGCGACGGGTTCGGCGGTGGACGACGTCAACTCCAGCAGGTATGGATTGGAGACCCCCCTCCCCTCCCCCTCCCCCACATTTCTGGGTGACCACCGTCCTGGCACCACCAACACTAGACACAACCACATCACAACACCTTACGTCCACGCACACTTCAAGTTTCTGCAACAACAACGTTGTTGCGGAAAGGCGGCAGCAAAGACTGCGCGACGCGGCCGGAGATGTTGCAATTTTGTAGCAAGGGTCTTGTTACAGAAAATTAGGCGCAGCGTGAGATGTCTTTTTAATATTTGCAACAAGGGTCTTGTTGCAGAAAATTAAAGAATAAGAGTTTTTGTAACAAGGGACTTGTTGCAGAAAATTTGAGAAAAGGAGTTTTCACAACAAAGCTCTTGTTGCAGGAAATTAGAGATGAGAAAGTTTCGCAACAAAGCTCTTGTTGCAGGAAATTAGAGAAGAGGAGGTTTCGCAACTAGAGTAGCTCCTACACGCTAGCGGCGGGGTGATTTTGCGGTGGGTTGGTGGTGGCGCCAGGCGGGGCGCAGCTCAGTCGGGATCGAGTCAAGACTGTCTTGTTTCTGCAATAGAGCATTTGTTGCTGGAAATAACGAGTGGGCATGCGGGACATGGACACTAGATCGGACGGCTATCAGGTCGTGTATCCAACGGCCGTCAAGGCGACGAATAAAATCTAAACATCGGCCGGCGGACGCGTAGCAGCGCCCTTTTTATGTTTATCAGCGCGGGTTCATGTAAAAACCTTCCAGTAAAACCACTTTTATAGGGTGTTAGTACAATCTAGGGAAAGTTGACATGTGAGGTCTTTTTTCTGTTGAGAACACCTCTCCATATATTAATTAATTATAAGACGTCATTACACTCATTTATAACAGCATATGCCACGCAGGGTGGAAAATTATTAAAAAGAAAACCATCACATCTATTATCAAAACTAAATTTAGCAATCTCATGCGCTACTGAATTGGCCCGATGATGCCAAGCGCTTCCTTCTTGAGGTCAACGAGCGGGGATCTGTCACAAATTTCATTTGCAAGGGCATAATCCACGAACATACAATCAGTTTCCAAAATAATAGGCATGGTAAGAGAAATAACGATATAAAACCCAGCAAGGCATGCTCGAAGCTCCATTTCATCCACACCTGGCATAACCCAATAAAGTCCCAAGATGGGACAATGATATCACCGTACAGCTCGTGGCCACCACCCCAACGCTCGCGGCACTTAAACTCTCCACAAAACTTGCATCAACATTGACTTGACGTGGTCAGAAGGAGGCCCTTGCCACACCCCTTTGGATCTCACAACATTATTACTTGCACCAAAACCAGCCACCACCTCCTTTCCTTTGTAATTGGCGACTACTGATGTCTACTATGCAACGTTCTTCTAGTAGACTCGTGTTGGGCCTCAAAGCGCAGAGTTTTGTAGGACAGTAGCAAATTTCCCTCAAGTGGATGACCTAAGGTTTATCAATCAGTGGTAGGCGTAGGATGAAGATGGTCTCTCTCAAACAACCCTGCAACCAAATAACAAAGAGTCTCTTGTGTCCCCAACACACCCAATACAATGGTAAATTGTATAGGTGCACTAGTTCGGCGAAGAGATGGTGATACAAATGCAATATGGATGGTAGATATAGGTTTTTATAATCAAAAAATATAAAAACAGCAAAGTATCAAGTAACAAAAGTGAGCGCAAACGGTATTGCAATGATAGGAAACAAGGCCTAGGGTTCATACTTTCACTAGTGCAAGTTCTCTCAACAATGATAACAAAATTGGATCATATAACAGTCCCTCCACGTGCAACAAAGAGTCACTCCAAAGTCACTAATAGCGGAGAACAAACAAACAGATTATTATAGGGTACGAAACCACCTCAAAGTTATTCTTTCTGATCAATCTATTGGTCTATTCAAATAAGTGTGACAAACAACCCTAGAGTTCATACTAAAATAACACCTTAAGACACACATCAACCAAAACCCTAATGTCACCTAGATACGCCAATGTCACCACAAGTATCCGCGGGTTTGATTATACAATATGCATCACACAATCTCAGATTCATCTATTCAAACCAACACAAAGAACTTCAAAGATGCCCCAAAGTTTCTACCGGAGAGTTAAGACGAAAACGTGTGCCAACCCCTATTCATAAGCTCACAAGGTCACAGAACCCGCAAGTTGATCACCAAAACATACATTAAGTGGATCACGTGAATATCCGATTGTCACCATAGATAAGCTCATGCAAGACATACATCAAGTGTTCTCAAATCCTTAAAGACTCAATCCGATAAGATATCTTAAAAGGGAAAACTCAATCCATTACAATAGAGGGGGCGAAACATTATAAGATCCAACTATAGTAGCAAATCTCGTGGTACATCAAGATCGTGCCAAATCAAGAACATGAGAGAGAGAGAGAGAGAGAGAGAGATCAAACACGTAGCTACTGGTACTGTGACGCCCCCGATTTAATCGTACACTAATCATGCACGCAAATGTGTACGATCAAGATCAGGGACTCACGGGAAGATATCACAACACAACTCTACAAATAAAATAAGTCATACAAGCATCATAATACAAGCCAGGGGCCTCGAGGGCTCGAATACAAGTGCTTTCGATCATAGACGAGTCAGCGAAGCAACAATATCTGAAATCTGAGACATAAGTTAAACAAGGTGCCATAAGATGGCTAGCACAAAGCGGGATACAGATCGAAGAGGAGCAGGCCTCCTGCACAGGATCCTCCTAAGTTACTCCTGGTCGTCGTCAGCGGGCTCCACGTAGTAGTAGGCACCTCCAGTGTAGTAGTCGTCATAGGCGGTGGCGTCTGGCTCCAGGGCTCCATCGTCTGATTGCAGCAATCGAGTAGAGGTAGGGGGAAAAGGGGGAACAAGGCAACCGTGAGTACTCATCCAAAGTACTCGCAAGCAAGGAGCTACACTACATATGCATGGATATATGTGTAAAGGGCCATATCAGTGGACTGAACTGCAGAAAGCCAGAATAAGAGGGGGATAGCTAGTCTTAACGAAGACTACGCTTCTGGACACCTGTCTTGCAACAGGTATAGGAGGGCAATCTGAAGACCTCCAAGTAACATCACATAGCAATAATCCTACCCGGCGATCCGCTCCTCATATCCCTGATAGAGAGCGACCACCGGTTGTATCTGGCACTTGGAAGGGTGTGTTTTATCAAGTATCCGGTTCTAGTTGTCATAAGCTCAAGGTACAACTCCAAGTCGTCCTGTTACCGAAGATCACGGCTATTCGAATAGATTAACTTCCCTGCAGGGGTGCACCATCTTACCCAGCACGCTTGATCCCATTTGGCCGGACACACTTTCCTGGGTCATGCCCGGCCGCGGAAGATCAACACGTCGCAGCCCCACCTAGGCACAACAGAGAGGCCAACACGCCGGTCTAAACCTAAGCCGCAGGTGCAGGCCCATCGCCTTGAGCACACACACACTGCGTTGCGTCTGTGGCGGAAGCAGACCTAGCCTAACGAGCGTTCCAGTCAATCCGGCGCGCCACTCCGTCGTGACGTCTGAAGTACTTCGGTGATACCACGGCGGGATACCCATAACTACTCCAGCGTAGATGGTTAGTGCGTATAAGCTCGTAGCCAACTCAGATCAAATACCAAGACCTCGTTAAGCGTGTTAAGTATCCGCATGAGCGCCCGAGCAGGGCCAGGCCCACCTCTCTCCTAGGCGGTCTCAACCTGCCTGCCGCTCCGCCTCAAGATCCACTCGCGGGTGCTCCATCAGCCGACCCGACTTTAGTCTCCACATGTATCATGTATAAGTATATACTATATACCCGTGATCAACTCCCGAGTGATCACGGCCCGATAGTATAGCACGGCAGACGGACAAGAAAGTAGGGCCACAGATGAAAGTACTAGCATCCTATACTAAGCATATAGGATTGCAGGTAAAGGTAACAACAGTGGTAACAAGGACAGGCTATGCAGCAGTATAGGAGTATCTGAAAACAGTAACATGCTATACTACTCTAATGCAAGCAGTATAGAGAAGAGTAGGCGATATCTGGTGATCAAGGGGGGGGGGCTTGCCTGGTTGCTCTGGCAAGAGAGGGGTCGTCGACACCGTAGTCGATCACAGGGGGGTACCGGCAGCGGCCTCGGGGTCTCTGGGAAAGTAACGGAGGAACATAATAAATAACAGAGCAATCAAAGCATAACATGACAAATGCGGTGCTAGAGGTGATCTAACGCAGGATAGGTGATACGGTGAAGGGGAAAACATCCGGAAAGTATTCCGGTGTTTACGTGTTTTCGGGAGGAGCCGGAGGGAAAGTTCTTGGGTTCGATAGGTTAGGGGGGTGCGGCGGACGAACGGACTGCTTATCCGGATTCGTCTCATCGTTCTGAGCAACTTTCATGTAGAAAGTATTTTCATCCGAGCTACGGATTATTTTATATTAATTTTTAAAGTTTTAAATCACTTTCTAATTTATTAATTATTAATTAAATTAACATTATCCAGAATAGTGTTTGCTGACGTCAGCAGTCAACATTGACCGTTGACCTGGTCAATCTGACAGGTGGGGTCTAGTGGGACCCACCTGTCATTCTCTGTTTAGTTTAATTACAGATTAGTTAATTTAATTACTGTTTATTTATACTAACGAGTTAATCAGATTAATTAAACAGGATTAATTAACTTAATTAATTCACTTTTTTTGGAATTCATTTAAATTAGAATAAATGGTTAAATCGCTACGGGTACACAGAATCGTACCCAGCTATTTGCACCGAGGCGACAATTGGGGTCCGATTGGCTGCCTAGTCGTGATCAACTAGGACCGTTGACTAGTCAAAGGCTCTGGGCCGCATGTCATTGGATGGGTTATCCCGGCTAGCAGTTTGACCGGTCAAGGGAACCGATGGGACCCATGTGTCATAGGTACGAAGTTTTGACCTAAATTTTATTAGTTTAATTAACTAGATGGGGTCCACGAGTCAGTTTCTCGGGCGGTTCAAGGCTGGTGGCGCCCGTGAGACGCATGAACCTTGTCGGAAGAGCGCCACGGTGGTCCAAAATGAGCATGGTTAGGCTCGTTCGAGAGCTGGTCCACGTCTTGCATCTGCTGGGAGTGGAGCTGGTTCAAGGGCCCGCCGGATTAGAGGCCGCCGACGAGCTGTGGTGAAGACGAGGGCTAGCCTTGAGGCGGTGGCAGCGCGATGAGGCACGCGCAGACGGGATGGCCGTGGTGACCGTGGCGTCTGGTCATGTGTGCGAGCGACGGTGGAACAACGAGTAAGGCATGGGGAAGAAGGGGCGTCTGATAGGAGCTCCACAATGAGCAGGAGTTCGAGAAGCGCTCGGGAGGCCAGCGCCATGGCGAGCGACGAGGAGGAGGTCGACGCGCTTCAGTCTGATGGCGAAGCTGCAGAGGCGGCGAGGACGATTGGCTCCGGCGGGGAGGAGGACGATGACGAGCGACGAAGGAGAGGCGGGGAAGCGGCGAGCGTTGGTGTCGGGGGCGGCTCCGAGGCGACATGGCAGCGGCGGGGTGGCGCCGGCGACGTGGTGGTTGTGGTCGGCGACGGCGTCAGGGCGTCCGGGGCGAAGCCGGCGGCCGTACAGGTTAAAGGAGGAGGCGGGGATGTAAGGGGGGGGTCAGAGGTGAGGAGCTCGCCGACCGGAGCAGCGGCAGGGCGGCAGGGTGGGCGGAGCAAGGCAAGGAGGGTGCGAGGGGGCGGAATCGGTGTGCGGGGGGCTCTCGCTCCTCTCCGCTCTCTTTCTGGCGGCGCGAGGAGGGACGAGGGGGTCGATCGGGTCAAGTGGGGGCTAGGGTTTCAGTCGGGCAGACCAGGGGTATGTAGGCGCGGTTGGGCCGTCTGGTTAATGGACTGGCCTGCTGGGCCGTCTGGTCCAGGGGGAGGTTATGTTTCCTTTTTTTTGTATTTACCTGTTTTCCTTCTATTAGTTTTATATTTTATTTTCTATATATTTTTGTTTTATAGAATATACAAGTAGTACCTAAATTAGTGTTACAAAATACCCCAATGCCACAAAAAGTTTGGTGACAAAATAAAATGGTTTAGTAATTTATTAATTGTAAAAGGCATTTAATTAATTGTTTTTGCTACTGTTTAAATCCTTATAGCTCATTTAAGCATTTTATAAAAGCTTGGTTTCTCCACCATAATTGCTTACGATTTATTTGAAACAATCCGAACACTTTAGTTTTAATTTTTAGCAAACTTTTGTTGTTTGCTTTTCTTTTGAATTTGAATTTGAATCGATTCCGAACTAACGCGAGATTAGCAACAGTAACTGTGGTGACGTGGCATCATTAACGGAGGTTTACTGTAGCCTAATTATCCGGGCGTCACAATTCTCCTCCACTACAAGAAATCTCGTCCCGAGATTTAAGAGGGGGACTAGGGGGAAAGGTCTGGTTACGAAATCCTAACGAATCTTCTCGTCTTTGGTTGCTCTTCTCGAAGAGGTCGATCCATTACATTGATGTCTTCAGTTCTATGCTACGGGTCATCATGATGAAGTTGTCGTCCTTACTTCGGGATCTTCATCGTACTTACGAATAGGTATCAGGGCAGATCGGCAACGACAGAATGCTATAAGGGTAATAATCTGGGATTAACCCATGAATGAGTATAAGAGTACCTCTCGAGTTGAAAAAATAAAACCCCTCGAGAGTGAGGGTCGAAGGTACAATAAGAGGTTCCAAGCAGATAGATAGTGGCTCGAATTCTGAACCAGAGTGAGAAAGGGGTTCGAGTAGCGAGACTAAGTATAGCGTCGATAATGTAATAGAGCACTCGGAAGGTGGCCCGTGAATTAAATACAAAGCCAAGCATGGGGAATAACCATTAGAAACTGGGTTGTACAGGTGAGTCAGGTTTCGATCCTGTAGAGCTGTGAGTTATGGGCCCACCATGTGGGTTAAAAGCAGGATGGCGCTAACATTTGCATGGTCAAGATAGCAAGGTATGTCATAGGATAGCCTGTCAGTTTTGTTGGCAACAATGTTGGTACCAAGGGCGAGGGTCGAAGAGAACCATTTTCCTGCTCATCGAACGAGGCGGACCATTAGGCAAAGTTCTTGTCCATCGGTGGCTACCGAAATGTCATCAACAATAGCAATAGGGTCTTGCTGACAGAATTGTACACCGAGGTGTTTACATAAGCAGTGAATTATTACTGCTTAGATTATATAGATCACAAGAAAGGTCAAACAGAACAATGGAAAGGAAAATGTGATCATTAGGTTAAACAGAACAATGGAAAGGAAAAATGTGTTTATACAAATATTTCAGGGGTATATCCTTCCCAAGGACAAGCGAGCATGATATCCACGATAGTATATAACGTAGAAAATCCTCTAGGTGAGGAGAGAATTTCATGGCGTTACCCATACAACGGTGTTTGGATAATTGAGCAAGAAACATTTAGCATTGGGCTTCGATGTTCTTGTTGAAAATCAGTACCACGTACATGCTTCGAGATAGCATTGACATGGTCTTCAGGTGAAGATCAGACTTTGGAATCACGAAGGATCCATCAGGAATAACTTGTAGAACCAGTATTACAATTCCCTCATGGATTAATGGATAACCCTGCTGAAAAGGAATCTATTATGATAGGTCCTCCCGCCGGGGGGGGGGGGGTGCTAGGCATGACATCATGCTACCGGGTCATCAAAGGATCAACATCATAACTCTTGGAAAGTTGTCCCAACCATCATATCTGACCGAGATTCAGATCCGATTGGTGTCAGGATACCTCAGACTTAGGATACCTGAGAAGAAAAGGTGCAACGCAAATTGACGAGATGACATTGTAAGACTCTCGGGGAAATGAACTATGAAGTGATTTCCATTAACAAGAGTCCATCATTAACCCAAGGAGAGGACAAGGAGGTGTCTGGTGAACTGAACGGCAATTCACCGAGATTCCCAAAAGATGGACTTCCACAATTAAGTGAACAAGGAGATAACATTTGTCAGATCAAATGATATAAGGAAGTATGCTCGAGGAAAACATACACAAGTAAACATTGGTTGAAAGGTGCGCCCGATGGGTTGGGTTGCACGACCAATGTCGAATGGTGATTCAATAATCGATAGCCTAAGAATGAACCTTCACCATTAAATTCAAAAAATAGGGTTGCTAGAAGGAAAGAATCCAAACAACACCGTCCACTTGTTGGAATTAACACGGGGACCAAGAAAGAATGGTGATGGTGAGAAGTATTTCTATGTCAAGAATTCTCAAGAGGTGGAACAAATCTCAGAACATTCTTGACATAAAGGATGCTAATACTCCAAGGTAAAGAAGAACAATTTCTGGGTAGCTAGGAACTCAAGGTATAACACCAAACATGAACAAGCTTGTGTTGGTGGGAAGGCAATAAAGTGGTCGATGATGATACAATTCATCGAGGGCAAGGATGGTATTTCTCATCATGAATTCAATTGATATCCTGGATGAGCTCAGAATGTTGACGATCACGACACCTTTGTCGCGAGAGTTCATGATGATGTAATCGATCGGCGTCGACATCAAGTCAAAGTAATGATGAAGTGAAAGGCTATTGGAACCAAAGTGCGACACAAACTTCGAAACCAAGCTTGTTGTTCAAAGGCGAAATGATATGACGATGAGGATCGGCGTAAGGTTAATTCATCATCGAAAATTGTGCTCCGAGAAGAAGGACCGGTAGCACGATTAAAATCATCACGTCAATGATATAGCCGATCAGGCTAGGAATGGCGTGATCGGGTACAAACTCGTACTTAAAGTAGATTATCAAGTGTCGTTGAACCGAAATGTAGACTCGGTTCAGTTATAGGTGTCTTTGAGTGTTTATTAACTCCGAGCCCGCGAATAATTGGAATCAGTGGGAAGGTAGCACTTGATGAAGAACTCATAAGAAGTTTATGCAGTTCCATGATAATCTCGAGATACCAGGAGGTAATACTCGATGAAATATCAAAGTAGAGGTTGGACGGGGGTTATTGCTCTACAGAAGACAAGTGCTAAAACTTGCACGAGAAATGGTATTTAAAAGAGAACATGGTCGGAACCACGATTGTAAAAGGCCAGATCCCTAATATAAGATGAACTTATACCAAAGGAATAATTAATTTAAGAGAAGCTTTAATGATAACATCTACATCGTGTCCATGGGCATGAACATAAGTTCAAGGTCGACTCCCACTTCTCCAATGCATAACCTTTCATTCACTTCTCACGTTCGATGAAGTTGCAGTGTTGAAAATTTTATCTGGCGAAGCACCAGAAGAGTATGATTCGTGAAAACTTTCGGGTTCACACGGTTTAGTGAAGGCATATGTTCTACCCATAGGGGCTTCTTGGAATCATATACCAGAATCTTTAGAAATAATTAACTCAAGCTCGAAGGCAGAGCATGGTTGAGAAAGCAGAGGATACAATTTACCAAAGGCATTATGTATCAGAGGAAAGGCTCACAAGGTTATTGAATATGAAGGGCGTTGTCAGATAAAATCCAACAAAGGATCTGGTGGTCCACAAGGGATCTGACGTGAGCATCAGTACTCAACTAGAGGAAGAAGAATGCAAGGAGATCAAATTATAGAAACAACTGACTAACTCAATTGTCAAATGCAAATGAATTACGATTCCCAAATCAAGGGGTCAGAAGCAATGCTCTGATTAGGGATGGATAAGTTGAATAGCCTTAGGGTACAATCAACGACACTTGGATTGGTCGAGAACCAATTCCAGTTGAAAGAATGGCAGCTCAGCCAGAAAGGTAATTTATAAGGATCAATGATGATTGCGGGTGTTCGCAAACATATTGAGTCAACAGACTCAAAATGATAATGACAAGGAATGTCAATATGACTACGAGACTTATGGGATTAACCATAATGCAAGCAAGCAAGAATTTCAAGAGCCAAAGGCTCCAGAGGGTTTTCGAAAGATCGAATAGTATTTTGAAGACTTTTGTGAAACACATGAACAAGCTGAGGTTGAGCGGATACTCGACAAGTGCGAGGGTTTATTTGAAGGGGTATTCATGTAGCAAAGAACTGCTAGGCGGTAGGCACAAAGTATTCTCGGAACAATAGAGAAAACTTGAGGTATCTTGTAATAACAAGATCAATGGGGATGATCGTATGAATGGCAAGTGTAAGTAGTTATCCATACGGATTTATCGGTGGTCGGGAATAGAAAAAGTGATGAGCACAAAGTCTCGAGAGAACATCGAGAGTATCTTGGAATCTTGATTAGCGCACGATCATCTGAAGTGAGGGCTCTCCGGGAGAAAGTACTTTGCGAGAACCTAAATTTAGTTTTGTTTTTAGCAAATTCATTTAACCCGAATAGAAGAGAGTTCAGAGTCCCAGAGTAAAGGTCGAGGAGTAAAAGATCCTAGTACCACCCGATGGCGATGTGGGCCCGTAAGGCACACAGCCAAGTTAGTAAAAGTTTTTGCAATGTCTAGACTCGACTTCGGCCAAGGAGTGTGGAAGGGGGATTCCTACAGGCAGTTGGCTCTGATACCAACTTGTGACGCCCCCGATTTAATCGTACACTAATCATGCACGCAAATGTGTACGATCAAGATCAGGGACTCACGGGAAGATATCACAACACAACTCTTGTAGCGACCCGACCTCAGACGGTCAAGCCTGCGTATTCTTGTGCCATCCTGGATCGGTATCTTTGGCACACACAGTACATCAATGTATATATCAAAGTGCAATCACATGTATAAATAACGTAAAATGATATATACCTCATAATACTCATGAAACAATCAAGCGGGTGTGGAGTCCCATCAACGCCATCGGCGGGTTGAGTGTAGACCGTAACCACAGATCGTAACTCTTACTCGTCGAGGAAATATCTGCAACATGATACGTTGCAGCCGTGTAGGTCAGTACATTGAATGTACCGGCAAGATCACAATAAGAGAAAACAGATGATAAACTATACTATATGCAGTATGGCTTTATGGCTCTGTATCTGAGTTTTGTTTGCGTAAAAGCTGATTTTATTTTACCTACATCAAAGGAATAGAATGAAGTCTGTACTAAGGAGTTTTCTATCATGACATGGTTCCGCCAACCGATGTCTCATAGCCCAAAATTCATCATATGTTGCCCACAATTAAGTTATCATCCGGTGTTGAGAGTTCCGAGATAGATCCAAGTCCGGATGCTCAAATTGTCCGTAATCGGGACACGGCTAATCGATTAGGTTTATAACCCTCTGCAGAGGTTTGTACACTTTACCATAGATTCGATCCCTCTCTTTACGTTCTCGCACTTCGTGGTGTTTGAGAACAAGATGACCGAAACATGGTCTTCCGAAGAGTTCCTCGACCACCGTCCGGTGCCCATCCAATCCTACCGTAGTTCTACATCTGCTAGCACCGCCCCAGCCAGAGTCACCACTAAGGTCAACCAAGCGAGCCCATAATGACTTGCGGTTGCACGGGTAAGCTTAGGGCATGAAGTATTCTTCCGTCTCTTTGAGTCTGGGTGAAGCTTTCCGCAAGATGTCATGGCGCTTCTCCATGCATCCCGCCAACCACTGGGTTCTCCAGGTGCCCGCAAACCGTCCTTCACCCAGTAGTGTGTATTGAATTCTGTCTCGAGTCTTGAAGTCTTGAGGTCTTGAAGATGCAGTCCTTGCAGATTCCATCATGGAGTTGTCGTCATTGACGTAGAATCCTCCTTCTTCACACCACTCTCGTGCACTCATACCAAACCCCGTCTACTATAGCGTAGCATTAAAAAAATATCGTCCCGGGCTTGGTAACAGGGTGATGGCTTCCTACCTCATGCATACTACTCAACTACAAGAATTTCAATATCACTACTGAGGGGTGGTTGCAAAGATGTCACTAAATGCAATAAAATATAGGTATGAAAGCATGGTCAAAGTGAACTTGCACGGTTGACGATCTTGAAAAACTAGGGTTTCAGAGTAGAAATCTTCGCACTCAGGAAATTCTACCGAGGCAAACAATAACTATAATAAGCACATAGCAATAGGATCACATAACACAACATAACAAAAGTAACATAACACAACAAAACAACCAAAACCAAATCCAAAAGAAAAACTCAAAGAAAGGCCACTCAAGTTTCCTACTTCAACAAATAACAAAATAGTTTTATATCATAGAAATTTTCTAACATAACCTAATCATGGTTTTAAGTTAACTAAACAGAAAAGGATTCACTAAGTAACTAGGAGCAAAATAATTAATTTAAAAGCTATTATAAAACTCATAATAGGCCTAATCCAATTTCTATTAAGAAAAATAAATTAAAACTTTTATTAATTATAAATAAAAGTTCATCTACTAGAGTGACAGAAACTAACCTAGAATAACCAATCACAAGTTAAAAATAAATTAATTTACTAATTAATTTAATAGGAAAACAGGAGCTAGCTAATTAATTAGGATTAATAGGATTCTGCTTAAAACTAATTATTTATTAATCCTAAAATACCCAAGTTAATTTCTATGGTTTGGCAATGTCAAAATAAAGTTGGGGCAAAAAGAATCATGCAAAATAATTTTTCTAACTCAAGTTATAGCATATTTACTATTCTGACTAAAACTAAATTAAAGAATTTTTTAATTAATTTTAACATAGCTAAATATATATTCTACAGAAACTACATAAAATTTGCAATCCAACAAAAAAAGAATCACTCAAAAATATTGAACAGAATAAAAGATACGAATTTTTGAAATCAGAAACTATTCTGCTAAAACAGAAAATCAAATTAAAAAGAAAAAGGCCTAATGGGCCTATACTGTGCACTAGGCGTTAAATAGTCTAAACGGGCCTCGGGTTAACTAAAACGAACCGGGCCTAAAAATAAAAAACCTAACTAATACTAAACCGGAAAGAACCGGCCGGTTTTCTAATAAAAACTTACCCCTTCGGGGGTGTTCTAATCCTAACCGTACAAAACACATCGGACGGGGGAGAAGAGCTCCGGTGGCTCACGGAGTTTGACGGCGGCGGCGGCTCGGTGGCGAAGTGTGCCGACGGCTCCGGTCGTCGGGAGGTCGGCGGAGTCGTCCGGCGGTGCGAAGCGACGAGGGTCTTGGTGGAGTCGGCGAGGCTCGGGGTCTAGAGCGACGGCGAGGCGAATGACAGCGGAGATGAGCTCGGCTCCGCGACGGCGTGAGGGGAGAGGAGGGGTTCGGCGAGAAATGGGGTGCAGAGGGGTTTAAATAGGGGGCCTCGGCGTGGCAAGGGAGGCGATCGGGAGGGATCGGATCCCGGATCTCACGGGATCCCGGCGATCGGCGGCGGCGCGACGTTGCGTGGGCGGGGGGTTGAAGGAGGGGGTGGGGTCCGCCTGGCAGTGGGGAGAGGGGGCGCGGTCTCGGTCGGTCGACCGAGCCGGAGAGGTTTCGGGCGAGGGAGGTCGGCTCGGCTCACTCATTGGCTGGCAGTTGGGCCGCTGGTGGGCCGGTGGGGGCTTATTTGGCTGGGCAGAGGGGCTGGTGGCGCTGGGGTTTCTCTTCTCTTTTTTTTTTGAATTTTTTTTAATAAAACAAAAACAGAAATAAAACAATATCTATAAATATTTTATATAGGACATATATATACCAAAATGATCAGGGAATATTCCTATCATTTGAACATTTTTCCAAAGGCAAAATCCAAACTTTATAAAATCCATTTTTTCAAATTCAAATAAAATTCAGATTTGAATCCAAAACTTTGGCAATGTTTTTCCTCTGATATTTTTGGAGTGTCATATTTACTCCTCTCATACTTTTGCTCAAGTATTTATCAAGCATATATTTTGAAATGATTCCCACTTGCCAATGTTTGAATTCAAATTCCAAAACTCAATTTGAAAGAGGGTTTCAAGGCACTTTCAATTGACTTTCAATTTGATACTTTTTAACTTCCAACTCATATTTCATATAATTGAAGAAGTCATTTTATCTTCCCTCATGAAAATCATTGAGTTGCATAAAGCTTTGAATTTGAAATATTCCCAAATGAAATTTAAATCTTTTCCAAAACCCTTTTCGTTTCAAAATGGAAGAAGTCATGTCATCTTCACTCTAGGGTTTGGTGTTGGAATGAATTTTAATTCATTGAGATCCAAATGGCAAAGGAGAAAGTTTTGGGAAAGTCATTTCATTCCCTCTCATTCAACTTTCAAAAGTTTTCAAATCCCACTCAGTTTCACTCAATCAATCAAACAAACAATCAGACAACAAGCATAGTTATTTATTTAATATAACATTCCAAAATTTAGAATTTTGGGATGTTACAACTCTACAAATAAAATAAGTCATACAAGCATCATAATACAAGCCAGGGGCCTCGAGGGCTCGAATACAAGTGCTCGATCATAGACGAGTCAGCGGAAGCAACAATATTTGAGTACAGACATAAGTTAAACAAGGTGCCATAAGATGGCTAGCACAAAGCGGATACTGAGATCGAAGAGGAGCAGGCCTCCTGCCAGGATCCTCCTAAGTTACTCCCGGTAAATGCGTCGTCGGGCTGCTGCGTAGTAGTAGGCACCTTCAGTGTAGTAGTCGTCATAGGCGGTGGCGTCTGGCTCCTGGGCTCCATCGTCTGATTGCATCAATCGAGTAGAGGTAGGGGGAAAAGGGGGAACAAGGCAACCGTGAGTACTCATCCAAAGTACTACTTAAGCAAGGAGCTACACTACATATGCATGGATATATGTGTAAAGGGCCATATCAGTGGACTGAACTGCAGAAAGCCAGAATAAGAGGAGGATAGCTAGTCTTAACGAAGACTACGCTTCTGGACACCTGTCTTGCAATAGGTATAGGAGGGCAATCTGAAGACCTCCAAGTAACATCACATAGCAATAATCCTACCCGGCGATCCCCTCCTCATATCCCTGATAGAGAGCGACCACCGGTTGTATCTGGCACTTGGAAGGGTGTGTTTTATCAAGTATCCGGTTCTAGTTGTCATAAGCTCAAGGTACAACTCCAAGTCGTCCTGTTACCGAAGATCACGGCTATTCGAATAGATTAACTTCCTGCAGGGTGCACCATCTTACCCAAGCACGCTTGATCCCATTTGGCGGACACACTTTCACAGGTCATGCCCGGCGCGGAAGATCAACACGTCGCAGCCCCACCTAGGCACAACAGAGAGGCCAACACGCCGGTCTAAACCTAAGCGCGAAGTGCAGGCCCATCGCCTGAAAGCACACCTGCACGTTTGTCTGTGGCCGAAGCAGACCTAGCCTAACAGGCGTTCAGTCCAATCCGGCAGCGCCGCTCGTCATTGACGTCTGAAGTATGCCGGTGATACCACGGCGGGATACCCATAACTACTCCAGCGTAGATGGTTAGTGCGTATAAGCTCATAGCCAACTCAGATCAAATACCAAGACCTCGTTAAGCGTGTTAAGTATCCGCGAACGCCCGAGCAGGCCAGGCCCACCTCTCTCCTAGGCGGTCTCAACCTGCCTGTCGCTCCGCCTCAAGATCCACTCGCGGGTGCTCCATCAGCCGACCCGACTTTAGTCTCCACATGTATCAAGTATAAGTATATAGTATATACCCGTGATCAACTCCCGAGTGATCACGACCCGATAGTATAGCACGGCAGACGGACAAGAAAGTAGGGCCACAGATGAAAGTACTAGCATCCTATACTAAGCATATAGGATTGCAGGTAAAGCTAACAACAGTGGTAACAAGGACAGGCTATGCAGCAGTATAGGAGTATCTGAAAATAGTAACATGCTACACTACTCTAATGCAAGCAGTATAGAGAAGAGTAGGCGATATCTGGTGATCAGGGGGGGGGGGCTTGCCTGGTTGCTCTGGCAAGAGAGAGGGGTCGTCGACACCGTAGTCGATCACAGGGGGGTACCGGCAGCGGCCTCGGGGTCTACCGGAAAGTAACGGAGGGGGAACATAATAAATAACAGAGCAATCAAAGCATAACATGACAAATGCGGTGCTAGAGGTGATCTAACGCAGGGATAGGTGATACCGGTGAAGGGGGAAAACATCCGGGAAAGTATTCCCGGTGTTTCGTGTTTTCGGACGGAGGAGCCGGAGGGGGAAAGTTGCGGGTTCGATAGGTTAGGGGGGGTGTGGCGGACGAACGGACTGCCTATCCGGAATCGTCTCGTCGTTCTGAGCAACTTTCATGTAGAAAGTATTTTCATCCGAGCTACGGATTATTTTATATTAATTTTTAAAGTTTTAAATCACTTTCTAATTTATTAATTATTAATTAAATTAACATTATCCAGAATAGTCTTTGCTGACGTCAGCAGTCAACGTTGACCGTTGACCTGGTCAATCTGACAGGTGGGGTCCAGTGGGACCCACGTGTCATTCTCTGTTTAGTTTAATTACAGATTAGTTAATTTAATTGCTGTTTATTTATACTAACGAGTTAATCAGATTAATTGAACAGGATTAATTAACTTAATTAATTCACTTTTTTTTGGAATTCATTTAAATTAGAATAAATGGTTAAATCGCTACGGGTACACAGAATCGTACCCAGCTATTTGCACCAGGGGCAGACAGGTGGGGTCCAGTTGGCTGCCCAATCGTGATCAACTAGGACCGTTGACTAGTCAAAGGCTCTGGGGCCGCATGTCATTGGCCAGGTTATCGGCTAGCAGTTTATTTGGTCAAGGGAACGATGGGACCCATGTGTCATAGGTACGAAGTTTTGACCTAAATTTTATTAGTTTAATTAACTAGATGGGGTCCACGAGTCAGTTTCTCGGGCGGTTCAAGATCGATGGCGAGCCGGGCGGTGACGCATTGAACCTTGCTCAAGAGCGCCACGGTGGTCCAAAATGAGCATGGTTAGGCTCGTTCGAGAGCTGGTCCACGTCTTGTCTGCTGGGAGTGGAGCTGGTTCAAGGCCCGCCGGATTAGAGGCCGCCGACGAGCTGTGGTGAAGACAGGGGCTAGCGAGCGGCGGTGGCCAGCGCGATGAGGCACGCGAGACGGGATGGCCGTGGTGACCGTGGCGTCTGGTCGCGGTGTCTTGCGAGCAACGGTGGAACAACGAAAAGCGGGGAAGAAGAGGCGTCGAGGGAGCTCACAGCCGAAACGAGGTTCGGAGAAGCGCTTCGAGGAAGGCAGCGGCGCCATGGCGAGCGACGAGGAGGAGGTCGGCGTGCAAGTCTGATGGCGAGCTGCAGTGGGGCGAGGCGAGGACGATTGGCTCCGGCGGGGAGGAGGACGATGACGAGCGATGAAGGAGAGGCGGGGAAGCGGTGAGCGTCGGTGTCGGGGCGGCTCCGAGGCGACATGGCAGCGGCGGGGTGGCGCCGGCGACGTGGTGGTTGTGGTCGGCGACGGCGTCGAAGCGTCGGCGAAGCCGCTGCCGTCTGAGTTAAAGGAGGAGGCGGGGATGTAAGGGGGGGGGGGTTAGAGGTGAGGAGCTCGCCGACCGGAGCAGCAGCAGGGCGGCAGGGTGGTCGGAGCAAGGCAAGGAGGGTGCGAGAGAGCGGAATCGGTGTGCAGGGGGGGGGGGGGCTCTCGCTCCTTTCCGCTCTCTTTCTGGCGGCGCGAGGAGGGACGAGGGGGTCGATCGGGTCAAGTGGGGGCTAGGGTTTCAGTCGGGCAGACCCGGGGTAGGTAGGCGCGGTTGGGCCGTCTGGTTAATGGACTAGCCTTTCTTTGGGCCGTCTGGTCGAGGAGGTTATGTTTCCTTTTTTGTATTTACCTGTTTTCCTTCTATTAGTTTTATATTTTATTTTCTATATATTTTTGTTTTATAGAATATACAAGTAGTACCTAAATTAGTGTTACAAAATACCCCAATGCCACAAAAAGTTTGGTGACAAAATAAAATGGTTTCGTAATTTATTAATTGTAAAAGGCATTTAATTAATTGTTTTTGCTACTTTTTAAATCCTTATAGCTCATTTAAGCATTTTATAAAAGCTTGGTTTCTCCACCATAATTGCTTACGATTTATTTGAAACAATCCGAACACTTTAGTTTTAATTTTTAG
The DNA here is from genome assembly GCA_021605145.1 of Aegilops bicornis. Classification (NCBI taxonomy): domain Eukaryota; kingdom Viridiplantae; phylum Streptophyta; class Magnoliopsida; order Poales; family Poaceae; genus Aegilops; species Aegilops bicornis. The sequence continues at coordinate 778,639,250 of CM038671.1, read as the reverse complement.
CAAACTTTTGTTGTTTGCTTTTCTTTTGAATTTGAATTTGAATCGATTCCGAACTAACGCGAGATTAGCAACAGTAACCGTGGTGACGTGGCATCATTAACGGAGGTTTACTGTAGCCTAATTATCCGGGCGTCACAGGTACATACCCTCAGCCCCGAGGGTGAACTACTCCCTCCTCGTCATGGAGAGCGTCGGGATGATGAAGATGACCACCGGTGATGATTCCCCTCTCCGACAGGGTGGCGGAATAGGGTCCCGATTGGTTTTTGGCGGCTATAGAGGCTTGCCGCGGCGAAACTCCAGCTCTACATTCTGTTCCGGAAGTTTGGGGATATATAAGAGGTGATGACGTCGAGAACAAGTCAGGGGGGGGGGTCCAAGAGGCAGCCACAAGATAGGGGGTGCGCCCAGGGGGTAGGGCGCGCCCCCACCCTTGTGGTGGCATCAGGACTCCTCTGGTCCATCTCTGATGCTCCATGGGCTTCTTTTGGCCCATAAATAACCACCGTAAATTTTCAGGTCAATTGGACTCCGCTTGATATTCCTTTTCTGCAAAACTCAAAAACAAGGAAAAAAACAGAAACTGGCACTGGTCTCTAGGTTAATAGGTTTGTCCCAAAAATCATATAAAATAACATATAAATGCATATAAAACATCCAAGAAGGATAATATCATATCATGGAACAATAAAAAATTTCAGATACGTTGGAGACGTATCAAGCATCCCCAAGCTTAACTCCTGCTCGTCCTTGAGTAGGTAAATGATAAAAACAGATTTTTTTATGTGGAATGGTACCTAACATATTTATGAATGTAATCTTCTTTATTGTGGCAAGACTATTCAGATCCATAAGATTCAAAACAAAAGTTTAATATTGACATAAAAATAATATTACTTCAAGCATACTAATAAAGCAATCATGTCTTCTCAAAATAACATGGCCAAAGCAAGCTATCTCTACAAAATAATATAGTCTAGCTATGCTCCATCTTCATCACACAAAATATTCAAATCATGCACAACCCCGATGACAAGCCAAGCAATTATTTCATACTTTTGATGTTGTCAAACCTTTTCAACTTTCACGCAATACATGAGCGTGAGCCATGGACATAGCACTATAGGTGGAATAGAATATGGTGGTTGTGGATAAGACAAAAAGAAGGAGATAGTCTCACATCAACTAGGCATATCAATGGGCTATGGAGATGCCCATCAATAGATATCAATGTGAGTGAGTAGGGATTGCCATGCAACGGATGCACTCGAGCTATAAGTTTATGAAAGCTCAAAAAGAAACTAAGTGGGTGTGCATCCAACTCGCTCGCTCATGAAGACCTAGGGAAATTTGAGGAAGCCCATCATTGTAATATACAAGCCAACTTCTATAATGAAAAATTCCCACTAGTATATGAAAGTTGCAACATAGGAGACTCTCTTTCATGAAATCATGGTGCTACTTTGAAGCACAGGTGTGGTAAAAGGATAGTAACATTGCCCCTTCTCTCTTTTTCTCTCCTCTTTTTTTTGTCTTTTTTTGGGCCCTCTCTTTTTTTGCCTCTTTTTTTTCGTCCGGAGTCTCATCCCGACTTGTGGGGGAACCATAGTCTCCATAACCCTTTCCTCACTAGGACAATGCTCTAATAATGAAGATCATCACACTTTTGTTTACTTACAACTCAAGAATCACAACTCGATACTTAGAATAAAATATGACTCTATATGAATGCCTCCGGCGGTGTACCGGGATGTGCAATGAATTAAGAGTGACATGTATGAAAGAATTATGAAAGGTGGCTTTGCCACAAATACGATGTCAACTACATGATCATGCAAAGCAATATGACAATGAGGAAGCATGCCATAATAAACGGAACGGTGGAAAGTTGCACGACAATATATCTCGGAATAGCTATGGAAATGCCATAATAGGTAGGTATGGAGGCTGTTTTGAGGAAGTTATATGGTGGGTGTATTGTACCGGCGAAAGTTGCGCGGTACTAGAGAGGCTAGCAATGGTGGAAGGGTGAGAGTGCGTATAATCCATGGAGTCAACATTAGTCATAAAGAACTCACATACTTATTGCAAAAATCTATTAGTCATCGAAACAAAGTACTACGCGCATGCTCCTAGGGGGATAAATTGGTAGGAAAAGACCATCGCTCGTCACCGACCGCCACTCATAAGGAAGACAATCAATAAATAAATCATGCTCCGGCTTCATCACATAACAGTTCACCATATGTGCATGTTACGGGAATCACAAACTTAAACACAAGTATTTCTACAATCCACAATTACTCACTAGCATGACTCTAATATCACCATCCTGATATCTCAAAACAATCATAAGGAATCAAACTTCTCATAGTATTCAATGCACTTTATATGAAAGTTTTTATTATGTCCCTCTTGGATGCCCATCATATTAGGACTAAATTCATAACCTAAGCAAATTACCATGCTGTTTAAGACTATCAAAATAATATAAGGTAAGAATGAGAGTTCATCAATTTCTTCAAAATAAAACCACCGCCATGGTCTAAAGAGATATAAGTGAAGCACTAGAGCAAATGACAAACTACTCCAAAAGATATAAGTGAAGATCAATGAGTAGTTGAATAATTATGTAACTATGTGAAGACTCTTTAACATTTAAGAATTTCAGATCTTAGGATATTATTCAATCAACTAGCAAAAAATAAAATAAAATGATGCTCCAAGCAAAACCCATATCATGTGGTGAATAAAAATATAGCTCCAAGTAAAGTTACCGATGAACGAAGACGAAAGAGGGGATGCCATCGGGGGCATCCCCAAGCTTAGGCTCTTGGTTGTCATTGAATATTACCTTGGGGTGCCTTGGGCATCCCCAAGCTTAGGCTCTTGCCACTCCTTATTCCATAGTCCATCGAATCTTTACCCAAAACTTGAAAACTTCACAACAGAAAACTCAACAGAAAACTCGTAAGCTCCGTTAGTATAAGAAAATAAAACACCACTTAGGTATTGTTGTGAACTCATTCTAAATTCATATTGGTGCTGTATCTACTGTATTCCAGCTTCTCCATGGTTCATACCCTCCGATACTACTCATAGATTCATCAAAATAAGCAAACAACACATAGAAAACAGAATCTGTCAAAAACAGAACAATCTGTAGTAATTTGGAAACTTTCCATACTTCTATAACTCTAAAAATTCTGAAAAATTAGGACAATCTAGGAAATTTGAATATAAATCTTTTGTAAAAAAAATCAGATAAAAAGCACGTTCCAGTGGATTTTCAAATTTCCTGGATTGAGCGCAAAAGTTTCTGTTTTTGCACAGAATCAAGTCAACTATCATCCACACTATCCCAAAGGCTTTATTTGGCACTTTATTGAATCAAAAGCTATAAAACATGATTACTACAGTATCTTCATCATGTTAACACACAAAAATAGTAGGGGTAAATATTGGGTTGTCTCCTAACAAGCGCTTTTCTTTAATGCATTTTAGCTAGGCATGATGATTTCAATGATGCTCATATGAAAGATAAGAATTGAACTAGAAAGAGAGCATCATGAAGCATATGACTAAAACATTTAATTCTAACCCACTTCCTATGCATAGGGATTTTGTGAGCAAACTACTTATGGGAACAAGAATCAACTAGCACAGGAAAGCAAAACAAGCATAACTAAAAGATTTTCAACACATAGAGAGGAAACTTGATATTATTGCAATTCCTACAAGCATATATTCCTCCGTCATAATAATTTTCAGTAGCATCATGAATGAATTAAACAATATAACCATCACATAAAGCATCATTTTCATTATGCACAAGCATAAATTTTTTACTACTCTCCACATAAACAAATTTCTTCTCATGAATAGTAGTGGGAGCAAACTCAACAAAATAACTATCATGTGAGGCATAATCCAATTGAAAATTAAAATCAAGATCAAAAGTTTCATGGTTATCATTATCAATGTTGAGGATATCGCTTATCGTTGCCGTCTCGGTCAGCTGGGGATTAGAGATTAATAAAAAATTGGCCGATTAATCGATTTTATCGGTCGACTATTAATCGGGCAGTTTTTTGCAAATCCCAGGTTCCCAACACAAAAATATACTATATTCAACACCAAAAAATTATTTGACAAAAGTGTTACCTTGATTCCTAGTCTTTGGATCGTCGTATAATGATAAAAAAAATAGGACAACAGTACATATTGCGTAACAAGGTCCACAAAACACAAATAAACATAGTTTTTGCAAATATAGTGCTATGAATAGGCCTGATTTATCGGTAGATTCCTGATAAATCGCTTCTCAGAGCGATAAATCGGCACAAACGATAAACGATGAAGATAAGGCATAATCATATCGGTCACCCCAATAGTAGCGATAAATCGGACGATAAATCGCTGAATCGGAATATTTTTGGAACATTGATCATTATTCTTTATAGCATACATGTCATCACAATAATCATCATAGATAGCAACTTTGTTCTCATAGTAAATTGGAACCTCTTCCAAAATAGTGGATTCATCACTAAATAAAGTCATGACCTCTCCAAATCCACTTTCATAATTATCACAATAAGATTCAACACCATCCAAAATAGTGGGATCATTACTTCCTAAAGTTGAAACTCTTCCAAACCCACTTTCATCAATATAATCATCATAAATAGGAGGCATGCTTTCATCTTAATAAATATTCTCATCAAAACTTGGGGGACTAAAAATATCATATTAATCAAACATAGCATCCCCAAGCTTGTAGCTTTGCACATCATTAGCATCATGGATATTCAAAGAATAAACGCTAACAACATTGAAATCATGCTCATCATTCAAATATTTCATGCCAAACATTTTATAGACTTCTTCTTCTAACACTTGATCACAATTTTCCTTTCCATCATTTTCACGGAAGACATTAAAAAGATGAAGCATATGAGGCAACCTCAATCCCATTTTTTGTAGTTTTCTTTTATAGCTAAACTAGTGATAAAACAAGAAACTAAAAAAATTCAATTGCAAGATCTAAAGATATACCTTCAAGCACTAACCTCCCTGGCAACGGCGCTAGAAAAGAGCTTGATGTCTACTACACAACCTTCTTGTTGTAGACTCGTGTTGGGCCTCCAAGCGCAGAGTCACTACAAGAAATATGTCAACTTGTGACCACCACTATTGGTCACTGAAAGGTCATGGATTTTCATTTGCGACCTTTTTGTGACCAAAAACAGAAGGTCAAAAGCTGGCGGTCATAAACTGACTATAGCGACCTTTCTTCTGGAATGGTCGAAGACGTTTATGACCAAAATACGTCTACTGTGGCGTTTTGGTCACTAGCAACCTCCCCAGGCCACGTAGGAATCCAGCGTGGCAATCTGATGTGGCACAAGATTCAGCCCGGTCCAATTCGATTTTCTACATGGGCCTAGCCCAACAATTCAGCCTTTTTAATGTATTTTTTCCTATTAATTTGGTTGACTACATGGGCCAAGCCCACATTTTAGCCTTTTTATCTTTTTTTTCAAATGAGTCCAGCCCAATGTTTTCCAGCTTTTCTTTCCTGGGCCTTGGCCTTTCCACATTCATTTATTTTCGTTTTACTTTATTACCCAAAATATTTGTCCAATATAATTGATCCTTAGCCTCTTTAAGGTCCAACTCCAAACCATTTAAAGAAAATTTTCAAACCAGTTTGAATAACAATATGAATCAAGTTACCACGAATTATCTGAATATTACGGAAATATCTCAGAACACACATTCTACAATTTTCCATCACATATGTACAGATTCAAGCAACCTACAACTTGTTGTAGTCAAGCATTCAGGTGCTGGAATACTCTAGAACAGGAAGAATAAGTAGAACAAGCCTATCTAGTGCTTCATGACGAGAAAACATTGTAATCTGCTTCTTCAAGTACTGCTTCTTCCTTTTGCAAAACATCTGGACATTCAAAAGAGAACAAAAAGTATGTCACTGATAGAAGAAATATTACACGGATACTTTTAATATAAAAACTAAAGACACACCAGTATTTATCATTCTACTTATTATTATTTTAACAAGCTCATTCTACTTATCTGGAATAGGCATATTCGTCAAAACAGGGAATTGAATTGGCACATATGACAAAATTAGCAAGAAATAAGCATTGAATGTTTCACATACACGACAAGGTTTAAAAACGACCATTCAAAGTTACACCAGATCAAAGTTCCATTTGAGTATAAGGAACAATACTCATATTCAATCAATAAGCAACTATGTCAAAATTAATTCAGATTTACTAATGTGTGTGTCAAATGATACATGTAATAGGACAGTGGCATTAATACTAATCAGGTTACTCAATCATAAGGCATGTGAGCAGGATTGATGAATATGGCAAGAAAAACCAGTAATGTGAAACTGGACAAACAGGAAGAACACAAACAAAGTAAAATTGTTTAAGAAAGGGCAAATGGGCAACTTTGACACATCGAGTCGATATATTTCCTTGGAAATATACTCACAATACAAATAACAATGTGCATCAAACAAGAAACTACCAGAGATAAAGCATCTAGAGAAACCGAATATGGTGTCCACTTTATGCTACATCATCATCAGGATTAAAACAACATATGGATATTCAGTGCTGGATTAGACCATATATAGTACCACTACAACAAAATAGGACGCCGTATGCGGCTGTGGACCATCTTACTTTGGTCTCTGGTCCAGATGTCAATGGCTGCAGTTGCTTCTCTGGTCCAGATGTGTCTTCCTCTCCATATAAACCAATTTCACAAACTGCTGGAGCATTCGTTGCCATAAAATATTCTTTGTTGTGGCCCGCTTTTAACTTGAAGCAGCTGCATTTTTAGATGGAGAGGACTGAAGTTAGGTAAGTGATAAAAAGCATCTACCAAAAATGTTGATCTCCACAAACTTAGCAAGTGGATAACAGCCACTATTCGTATTTTAATCCAGGAATCCTGAGGCTACCAGATCAGAGCCAAGCCAAAACTGATGCTTCCCCTCACACTAATAGCATATCATTATTATTGATCAATTCATGCTAGTATCGACATGATAGAAAGAAAGAAAGCTACCTCTGGATTGATGTCCTCGGGCTAAGGAATGTACTCCTTGTCATCCCAGTCTTCTGGCTGCAATCACAAAAGACATCAGCCTCTGGCACTTTAAAAGAGCAAGCAAAAAAATTTATAAGCAAACTCCACAATGTACAATAGTAGTTCTACCAGTAGCAACAGTAATCCAAGTTTCCTACTAATAGCTATCTCGATGTCCAAGTTTCCTATTGATGTACTCTTTGAACGATACTATGTAATTTCCTTTGGTAGTTCACCATTGAACTCTATTTCATTAAGCCAGAACTCCACACCAGCCCTGTCAATCCTAACAGTGTGAGTTCGTCAAGCGGTTGCGTAACAAGAGGCTATATTCAGTTAACAAGCATGTGAATTTAGTATCTTGATGCGTGCCCTGCACCGTCAAATCCAAGCTGTCGTCTACCTATTTCAAGTCAGGTAACACAGAGTGCTATACAACAACATCACTTCAAACTAAAAAAAGGCATCACTTGCAACCAAATTATCTCTAGCATCACAAAAATCAGACCAAGTCCCTCCATCCATGCTCGCACGCCATGGAGACTCAAGGATTAAACTTAGCAATAAGAAGAAGAAAGTGAAACCACGTACCCCTCTTTGGTCTGCAGCAAGCTCCTCCACCCCGTCGATGTCGATCCAGTGTGGCCTGGAATACGCTGTCTGCTCAAGCACCAAGAGAAGAGAAAGAACCCATCAGAATCCGCTTCAAGAAGCAAAATACTAGTACAACGCAATAGTCGGGACTGGGAGAACCGGAGCACGCACTGCATACGCAGGTGAGGGCGATTCGAGGCGAGCCCAGCCAGACGGGCGGCAGGGAGGAGGAAGCGGGGAAGGGCACGAAGCGAGGCGGGATCGACCTCTGATGCAGCAGCCGCTGATGGTCGCTGGTGGCAGGAGTGGCGCCGCGCCCGTGGGTCTTCCTCTGCGGCTCCGCAACGCGAAGCAAGCGGAAGGAGAAGCCCGCTGCTGGAACGCGCGCACGGAGGGGAAGGTCATCGCCGGAGAAGGAGTAGAGTGAGGAAGCCCGCTCCCTGCTCGTCGTCCTCGTGTCGGATCCGGCGAGCGGTAGACGTCGCCGGCCTTGGTTCGTGGAGGTTCGTGGAGGCCCCTTGATGGCGGGGGAGGGAGGTCGCTTGCTCGGGAGATCGATTGATGGCGACGGCGCCTGGACGGAGAAGTGAGGGGAACTGGGTGGCGGCTGCGATGTGGGAGATGAGGGGGAGCGCGTGAGGTGGATCTGGAGCGCTAGGGTTCGACGGAGCGTTGTGGGGAAGGAGGGGGCGGCGACGGGGGGGCCGTCATCATCGATCTGGATGAGGAGGTGTGGATCCGGCGATGTGGGGGCGGTGTGGTCGGGGCCGTGGGTGAGGAGGAAGGGTTGCCGCGCGGGAGAGGACTGGATCGGGAGGGGGCGGCGGCGGCGCGGAGATGGGAGGAAGGGATCGATCTGAGCTAGGGTTTGGTCTGCGGGTGGGGGGTATCTCTTTTTGTTTTCTTTTTTTATTTTTTCTGTAGAAAGATGGATGGATGGATGTGGGATGCAGAGATGGATGGATGGATGGATGGACGCCATGTAATCAATCCGTGGGAAGTGTTCTGATTGGTTCGGAAAATCAATGGTTTAAAATAGCTTTGAACTATTAAAAATAGAGGGATTTCGTGAAGTAGCTATCAAAAATATTTTTCAAAAGGGCGCCACACAAATTTTCACTAGAGTTAGACCACATTTTATGGATAAGGACCCATTTGTATGCATTTCTGATCTTTCTAGGTATTTTTAATCATTTTCCCAGTGGCAAAAATGGGTTTTTTTTCTGAAGAACCTACCAAATATTTGTTGCAAAATTGGACTCCATCAATTTTCTGAAAAATTACTTCATATTTAATATACAATTGACCAAATGGTTGGGTGTCAAAAGCTTTGATCCACCTCTCGTGAAAAAAACAAATTTCTGCCGGTTCAGCTGGAAACGGGTCAAATTTGAACTGTAGCTGCCTCATAGTTTGCTCTTTACTTTTTCCAAAAATCATTTCTAGGTACATAAGTATCTATTTAATAAGAGAAACACCAAAAAAATTCCAAGATTCAACCACTAGCTAGGAACGGTCATTCCCGCCGTTTTGACCGCATTTTAAAACGGGCATAAAAAATTCAAAATAATCAAAAAATTGGGAAACCTTCGCATTGTGTCATTATATGTGGCCAAGTTCCCAGGAAAAATAACAAACTTGTAATACGACAATTATTTTAAAAAAGTGTTCTCAGAAACGAGCTATCACGTATGGAGATCAATGGCTTTCAAGCGAAATGATCAATCTTATGGCCACATTCATGGCAAGGTTTGTTCAAATGATCTCAAATTGTGCACAAGGGTGCATATTGGAATGGCAAACAATGTTGCCTAAGGAAGTTTCCATTTTCTTTGGACGAAAAAACCATTTTCCATTTTCCGAGTGGCAAAAATGGTTTTTTTTGTGAAGAACCTACCAAATATTTGTTGCAAAATTGGACTCCATCAATTTTCAAAAATACTACTTCATATTTAATATACAATTGACCAAATGGTTGGGTGTCAAAAGCTTTGATCCACCTCTCGTGAAAAACCAAATTTCTGCCGGTTCAGATGGAAACAGGTCAAATTTGAACTGTAGCTGCCTCATAGTTTGCTCTTTATTTTTTCCAAAAATCATTTCTAGGTACATAAGTACCTATTTAATCAGAGAAACAACAAAAAAATTCCAAGATTCAACCACTAGCTAGGAAAGGTCATTCCCGCCGTTTTGATCGCATTTTGAAACGGGCATAAAAAATTCAAAAAAAATCAAAAAATTGGAAACCTTCGCATTCTGTCATTATATGTGGCCAACTTCCCAGGAAAAATAACAAACTTGTAATACCGCAATTATTTTAAAAAAATGTTCTCGGAAACGAGCTATTACGTATGGAGATCAATGGCTTTCAAGCTAAATGATCAATCCTATGGCCACATTCATGGCATAGTTTGTTCAAATGATCTCATATTGTGCACAAGGGTGCATATTGGAATGGAAAACAATGTTGCCTAAGGAAGTTTCCATTTTCTTTGGACGAAAAAACCGTTTTCTATTTTTTGAGTGCCCAAAAGGAGGTTTTTTTGTGAAGGACCTCCCAAATATTTGTTGCAAATTGGACCAAATCAATTTTCTAAAATACTAGGCCATATTTAGTGCACAATTGACAAAATGGTTGGGTGTAAAAAGTTTTGATCCACCTCTCGTGAAAAAGACAAATTTCCGCCGATTCAGCTGGAAGCGGGTCAAATTTGAACTGCAGCTGCCTCATACTTTGCTATTTATTTTTTCCAAAAATCATTTATAGTTACATAAATACCTATTTAATCAGAGAAACACCAAAAAAATTCCAAGATTCAACCACTAGCTAGGAACGGTCATTCCCGCCGTTTTGACCGCATTTTGAAACGGGCAAAAAAAAGAATCAAAAAATTGGAAAACCTTCGTATTGTGTCATTATATGTGACCAAGTTCCCGTGAAAAATAAAAACTTGTAATGTCGACAATTATTTTAAAAAGTGTTCTCAGAAATGAGCTATCATCTCTGAAGATTCATGGCTTTCAAGGCAAATGATCAATCATATGGCCACATTCGTGGCATAGTTTGTTCAAATGATCTCATATTGTGCACAAGGGTGCATATTGGAATGGAAAACAATGTTTCCTAAGGAAGTTTTCATTTTCTTTGGACGAAAAAACCATTTTTCATTTCCGAGTGCCCAAAAGGAGGTTTTTTTGTGAAGGACCTCCCAAATAATTGTTGCAAAATTGGACCAAATCAATTTTCTAAAATACTAGGACATATTTAATGCACAATTGACAAAATGGTTGGGTGCAAAAAGTTTTGATCCACCTCTCGTGAAAAAGACAAATTTCCGCCGATTCAGTTGGAAGTGGGTCAAATTTGAACTGCAGCTGCCTCATAATTTGCTATTTATTTTTTCTGAAAAGCATTTCTAGTTACATAAGTACCTATTTAATCATAAATACATGGTTTGGTGGCGATACGTCGAGGTTTGGGCGGTGGCCGAGGGCCCCAACTCTACAGCGAGTAAACTCGCATGCCCGCCGAGTGATCACCGCGTGACCGTGGCGTTGCCATGTGTTCTGGGCGGCTTAGGTATGTCTAGTGGGTTGGGCACTCCCCAGGTAGGTGCTAGGAAGAAAATCACAACATAAGATTCTCACGAGGAGACCGATCGATGCTCAAACATGAATAAGCAGCCAAGTGTTTGATTTATGCACGGGAAATGCACACGGCTAATGGGCGTGAGTTTTGGCTGAGGATGATCAGTTACTAAGAAGACCGTCTTCACAAATTTTCACCTCAAAAGGAGGAGCCTAGGTGGTACTTGCATTACAAAGTACCACACTGTACATAAATACGAATGTTGAAGCTCGGTTCAAAATAATGAATGGATTGAGCTGGCATTTGGTGGAGGATGGTTATTTGGGCATAGGAAAGCACTGTAGAAAATGCATACTATTTGGACATGCCAAAGTGGTACTTCCTTCACAAAGTGCTGCTCTGAACAGAATAGGAAAATGAATATTTTCGAATTATTTTTGAACTAGGCAAGGAATGTTTTTGACATATTTGATGAAGATATGATCCAAAAAAATTATGAGATTTTTTTGGGAATTTTGGGAATAACAAAAATATAGGTTGCTTCACAACCTAGGGCAAAAACTGCCACATGGACATGACACATAGGCAAAACTGATGAGATGGCGCCTAGTCATCACAACCCACCACAATCTACAAGGCTATGATCATCTATATTGGTCATTAACTACTAGAAATATGGCAGCGGACTAGCACTGTTTGCTTTGTGACCATTTCGTGTAAGGAAATTACGAACTTTCTGACCAAAATGGTCGCGATGGTTTAGGGTTTGGAGCCCCCCCGAACAGCTTTTGACCAATTGGTCTGAAATGGTCATAGATCTATGACCAATTCTTCCAGGGTCACTGACAGAAGGTCACTAGTTGACACATTTCTTGTAGTGAGTTTTGTAGGACAGTAGCAAATTTCCCTCAAGAGGATGACCTAAGGTTTATCAATCTGTGGGAGGCGTAGGATGAAGATGGTCTCTCTCAAACAACCCTATAACCAAATAACAAACAGTCTCTTGTGTCCCCAACACACCCAATACAATGGTAAATTGTATAGGTGCACTAGTTTGGCGAAGAGATGGTGATACAAGTGCAAAATAGATAGTAGATAAAGCTATTTGTAATCTGAAATACTAAAAGCAGCAAGGTAGCGAGCGATAAAAGTGAGCGTAAACGGTATTGCAATGATAGGAAACAAGGCCTAGGGTTCATACTTTCACTAGTGCAAGTTCTCTCAACAATAATAACATAGATAGATCATATAACAAGCCCTCAACATGCAACAAAGAGTCACTCCAAAGCCACTAATAGCGGAGAACAAACATAGAGATTATGGTAGTGTACGAAACCATCTCAAAGTTATTCTTTCGGATCGATCTATTGGGCTATTCCTATAAGTGTCACAAACAGCCCTACAGTTCGTACTAAAATAACACCTTAAGACACACATCAACCAAAACCCTAAGGTCACCTAGATACTCCAATGTCACCACAAGTATCCGCGGGTTTGATTATATGATATGCATCACACAATCTCAGATTCATCTATTCAAACAAACACAAAGAACTTCAAAGAGTGCCCCAAAGTTTCTACCGGAGATTCAAGACGAAAACGTGTGCCAACCCCTATGCATAAGTTCACAAGGTCACAGAACCCGCAAGTTGATCACCAAAACATACATCAAGTGGATCACGTGAATATTCCATTGTCACCACAGATAAGCACATGCAAGACATACATCAAGTGTTCTCAAATACTTGAAGACTCAATCCGATAAGATAACTTCAAAGGGAAAACTCAATCCATTACAAGGAGATGGAGGGGGAGAAACAATATAAGATCAAACTATAGTAGCAAAGCTCACGGTACATCAAGATCGTGCCAAATCAAGAACACGAGAGAGAGAGAGAGAGAGAGAGAGAGAGAGAGAGAGAGAGATCAAGCACATAGCTACTGGTACATACCCTCAGCCCCGAGGGTGAACTACTCCCTCCTCGTCATGGAGAACGCCGGGATGATGAAGATGGCCGCCGGTGATGATTCCCCCCTCCTGCAGGGTACCGAAACTGGGTCCTGATTGGTTTTTGGTGGCTACAGAGGCTTGCGACGGTGGAACTCCCGATCTAGGTTCTGTTCTGGAAGTTTGGGGATATATAAGAGGTGTTGGTGTCGGGGGAACAAGTCAGGGGGTCCACGAGGCAGCCACAAGATAGGGGGCCTGCCCAGGGGGTAGGGCGTGCCCCCCACCCTTGTGGTGGCCTCGTGACTCCTCTAGTCCATCTCTGATGCTCCGTGTGCTTCTTCTGGTCCATCAATAATCACCGTAAATTTTCAATTCAATTGGACTCCGTTTGATATTCCTTTTCCGCGAAACTCAAAAACAAGGAAGAAACAAAAACTGACACTTGGCTCTAGGTTAATAGGTTAGTCCCAAAAATCATATAAAATAACATATAAATGCATATAAAACATCCAAGATGGATAATATAATAGCATGGAACAATGAAAAATTATAGATACGTTGGAGACGTATCAACTACCTCATTTGTAGGCTGACATGATGAAATGGAAGACTAGTAACTTTCCAGAAACATAGCGGATCCTGTAACGGTTTCTTTCCCTTTCCCAAAAATCCAATCATTCCTCAAGTGTCAAGCTTGCCAGAAAATAAATAAGATGCATTCCCTTTATGAACAACTTATCTGGTTTAATACAATATAAGTAACCAGTCCAGACCTGAATAATTGAAAGCCTCTTCCGCTGGCAAATTCCAAACTTTCCTCAACGCCAACCAAAGTGCACGAGCCTTTGGGCAAGAAACAAGAGAGTGGAAAGTGCTCTCATCCTAAACCCCGCGGATAGAGCAAGTACGAATGGTAGTTTGATGATGTAAAACTCTATTAACCTGAATTGCCAGGCTATCAAATGTTGCACGCCATCTAAAGATTCTAATCTTTTGTGGGATGTTGGCCTTCCAGATAATATCCCACAATCTCCTTTCTCTATTAATAGCAGTATTAAATTTCCCAACATTCTCTTTCCTATCCTTAAGCTTTAATGCCAGATTGTACACACTCTTCACTGAAAATAGTGCGTTCTTTTAAAAATGCCAAGCAATGAAATCACCATCACATGAGGATTGAATCTGCAACTTCAAGATCTCTTCCACGTCATGAGGACAAAAATATATGTCTAATGATATTTTCGTCCCAATCCCTAGACTAGCTCTGGAATAAATCTGAAACTCAATTTAGTCTTGATCTGTTCTTCGTGACAGAAATTTTGAGGATAGACATCCTTGGAAGCCAATTGTCCCTCCAAATATTGATACTCCCTCCATCAACCACCCTCCAAAATCACCATTTTAAAGGTGTTTTATACCATGCATAATACCTTGCCATGTCACAGAGGCTGATTGAGGAAAAATTGTTGGGAACGTAGCATGCAATTTCAAAACTTTCCGATGCTCACGCAAGATCTATCTAGGAGATGCATAGCAACAAGAGGGGGAGAGTGTGTCCACGTACCCTCTTAGACCAAAAGTGGAAGAGTTTGCCAACACGGTTGATGTAGTCGAACTTCTTCTCATTCTGACCGATCAAGTACCGAACGTATGGCACCTCCGAGTTCTGCACATGTTCAGCTCGATGACGTCCCTCGAACTCTTGATCCAACAGAGTGTCAAGGAAGTAGAAGAGTTCCGTCAGCATGACGGCATGGTGACGGTAATGGTGAAGTTATCCGCGCAGGGCTTTGCCTAAGCACTACGTGAATATGACCGGAGGCATAAACTGTGGAGGGGGGCGCAGCCCACGGAAGTGTTCCGGGGGTAACGAGTACATATCGGGTCACCGGAAAGGGGTTCCGCGCAATCCCGGCAAAAATATGGGACTTATTGGGCCAAGAGAGGGACATACCAGCCCAGAAGGGGATGGTGCACCCCTATATAGGCCAAAATAGGAGGAGAAGGAAAGGAGGGAAGGGAGAAGGAAAGGGGAGGATTCAGCCTCCCCATTTCCTTCCCTCCGCGATACTTATGGAAGGGGGGAAGGCCGACTTGGAGGAGGTGCCCAAGTAGGATCCCTCCTACTTGGGGCGTCATACGTCTCCAACGTATCTATAATTTTTTATTGTTCCATGCTATTATATTACCTGTTTTGGATGTTCATGGGCTTTATTTTTCACATTTATACCATTTTTGGGACTAACCTACTAACCGGAGGCCCAACCCATATTGCTATTTTTTTGCCTATTTCTGTATTTTGAAGAAAAGGAATATCAAATGGAGTCCAAACAGAATGAAACCTTCGGGAGCGTGATTTTTGGAACGAACGTGATCCGGAGAACTTGGAGTGCAAGCCAAGAAGCAGCCGAGGCGCCCCCCTGTCTCGTGGGCCCCTCGAGCGGCCACCGACGTACTTCTTCCTCCTATATAAGCCTACATACCCCAATAACATCCAGGGAGCCAACGAAGAAATATTTCTGCCACCGTAACCTTCTGTATCTGCGAGATCCCATCTTGGAGCCGTCGCCGGTGTTCTGCCGAAGGGGGAATCCACCACGGAGGGCTTCTACAGCAACACCATAGCCCCTCCGATGAGTTGTGAGTAGTTTACCACATACCTTCGGGTCCATAGTTATTAGCTAGATGGCTTCTTCTCTCTTTTTTGGATCTCAATACAATGTTCTCCCCCTCTCTTGTGGAGATCTATTCGATGTAAACTCTTTCTGCGGTGTGTTTGTCGAGATCCGATGAATTGTGGGTTTATGATGAAGTTTATCTATGAATAATATTCGAATCTTCTCTGAATTCTTTTATGTATGATTGAGTTATCTTTGCAATTCTCTTCGAATTATCGGTTTGGTTTGGCCTACTAGATTGATCTTTCTTGCCATGGGAGAAGTGCTTAGCTTTGGGTTCAATCTTGCGGTGTTCTTACTCAGTGACAGAAAGGATTGCAAGACACGTATTGTATTGTTGCCATCGAGGATAAAAAGATGGGGTTTATATCATATTGCTTGAGTTTATCCCTCTACATCATGTCATCTTGCTTAATGCGTTACTCTGTTCTTATGAACTTAATACTCTAGATGCATGCTGGATAGCGGTTGACATGTGGAGTAATAGTAGTAGATGCAGGCAGGAGTCGGTCTACTTGTTGCGGATGTGATGCCTATATACATGATCATGCCTAGATAATCTCATAATTATTCGCTTTTCTATCAATTGCTCGACAATAATTTGTTCACCCACTATAATACTTATGCTATCTTGAGAGAAGCCTCTAGTGAAACCTATGGCCCCCGGGTCTATCCTTTATCATATAAGTTTGCAATCTACTTTTATTTGCATCTTTATTTTCTGCATCTATTTTATAAAATACCAAAAATATATTTGTCTTATCATATTATCTCTATCAGATCTCACTTTTGCAACTGGCCGTGAAGGGATTGACAACCCCTTTATCGCGTTGGTTGCTAGTTCTTTGTTTGTTTGTGTAGGTTCGTGGGACTTGTGAGGAGCCTCCTACTGGATTGATACCTTGGTTCTCAAAAACTGAGGGAAATACTTACGCCATCAGGTTGCATCACCCTTTCCTCTTCAAGGAAAACCAACGCAAGCTCGAGACGTAGCAAGAAGGATTTCTGGCGCCGTTTCCGGGGAAGTCTTCGCTCAAGTCAAGACATACCAAGTACCCGTCACAAATTCATCTCCCTCGCATTTACATTATTTGCCATTTGCCTCTCGTTTTCCTCTCCCCCACTTCACCCTTGCCGTTTTATTTTCCCTCTCTTTCCCAATCTCCTCTTTCTTTCGCTTGTCTTTTTCTGTTTGCTTGATTACTTGTTGCCATGGCACAAGATAATACCAAATTGTGTGATCTCTCCAATACCAATAATAATGATTTCCTTAGTACCCCGATTTCTCCTCTTAATGATGTTGAGTCTTGTGAAATCAATACTGCTTTGCTGAATCTTGTTATGAAAGATCAATTCGCCGGCCTTCCTAGTGAAGATGCCGCTACTCATCTAAACAACTTTGTTGATTTGTGTGATATGCAAAAGAAGAAAGATATGGATAATGATATTGTTAAATTGAAGTTATTTCCGTTTTCACTTAGAGATCGTGCTAAAGTTTGGTTTTCGTCTTTGCCTAAAAATAGTATTGATTCTTGGAACAAGTGCAAAGATGCTCCCATCTCTAAATATTTTCCTCCCGCTAAGATCATCTCGCTTAGGAACGATATTATGAATTTTAAACAACTTGATCATGAGCATGTTGCCCAATCCTGGGAAAGAATGAAATTGATGATTCGCAATTGCCCTACTCATGGTTTGAATTTATGGATGATCATACAAAATTTTTATGCCGGATTAAACTTTGCTTCTAGAAATCTTTTATATTCGGCCGCCGGAGGCACGTTTATGGAAATCACTTTAGGAGATGCTACAAAACTTCTTGATAATATTATGGCTAATTATTCTCAATGGCACAATCGAACGATCTACTAGTAAAAAAGTGCATGCTATAGAAGAAATTAATGTTTTGAGTGGAAAGATGGATGAGCTTATGAGATTGTTTGCTACTAAGAGTCCTTCTATTGATCCCAATGATATGCCTTTATCTACCTTGATTGAGAATAATAATGAATCTATGGATGTAAATTTTGTTGGTAGGAATAATTTTGGAAACAATGCTTATAGAGGAAACTTTAATCCTGGACCGTTCCCTAGAAATTCCTCTAATAATTATGGAAATTCCTAAAATAAACCTTGTGGTAATTTTAATAATATGCCCTCTGATTTGAAAATAGTGTGAAAGAATTTATGATATCTCAAAAGAATTTTAATGCTTTGCTTGAAGAAAAATTGCTCAAAGTTGATGATTTGGCTAGGAACGTTGATAGACTTTCGCTTGATGTTGATTCTCTTAAACTTAGATCCTCTCTTCCTAAGCATGATATCAATGAGTCTCTCAAAGCAATGAGAATTTCCATTGACGAGTGCAAGGAAAGAACTGCTAGATTGCGTGCTAAGAAAGATTGCTTTATAAAGGCGTGTTCTTCTAGTTCCCATGAAAAGAATGATGAAGATCTTAAAGTTATTGATGTGTCCCCTATTAGATCTTTGTTTTGCAATATGAATCTTGATAATAATGGGACTAGAGATGAGTCAACTTTATTTAGAAGGTGTCCCAATAATTTGTAGTTTTTAGATCTTGATGCTAAATTTGGTAAAAATGGGATCGGAGAGGTCATGACTTTAAATAGTATTGAACCCACTATCTCGGATTTCAAGGAATTTGATTATGATAATTGTTCTTTAGAAAGTTGTGTTTCCTTGTTGCAATCCGTTGTTAATTCTCCTCATGCTTATAGTCAAAATAAAGCTTTTACCAAACATATTGTTGATGCCTTGATGCAATCTTTTGATGAAAAACTTAATTTGGAAGTTTCTATACCTAGAAAACTTAATG
The DNA here is from genome assembly GCA_021605145.1 of Aegilops bicornis. Classification (NCBI taxonomy): domain Eukaryota; kingdom Viridiplantae; phylum Streptophyta; class Magnoliopsida; order Poales; family Poaceae; genus Aegilops; species Aegilops bicornis. The sequence goes on along the minus strand of CM038671.1, from coordinate 778,620,465 downwards.
ATGAGTGGGAACCTACTATAAAGATTAGAATTAAATATCATGAGTGTTTTGCTTTGTGTGATTTGGGTGCTACTGTTTCCACGATTCCGAAAACTTTATGCGATATTCTAGGTTTCCATGATCTTGATGATTGCTCTTTAAATTTGCACCTTGCGGATTCCACCATTAAAAAGCCAATGGGAAGGATCAATGATGTTCTCATTGTTGGAATAGAAATTTGGTGCCCGTTCATTTTATCGTTCTTGATATAGATTGCAATCTTTCTTGCCCTATTATTCTTGGTAGACCTTTCCTTAGAACGATTGATGCGATTATTGATATGAAGGAAGGGAATATTAGATTCCAATTTCCATTAAAGAAAGGCATGGAACACTTTCCAAGAAAGAAAGTCAAATTACCTTATGAATCTATCATGCGAGCTACCTATGAACCAAGTGCCAAAGATGGCACTACTTAGATCTATCTTCGCTTTTATGCCTAGCTAGGGGCGTTAAACGATAGCGCTAGTTGGGAGGCAACCCAATTTTCTTTGTGTTTTTTGTTTTTGTTTCTGTTTGGTAATAAATTTTGCATCTACTTTCTGTTTAGATGTGTTTTCATGTTTTATTTAGTGTTTGTGCCAAGTAGAACCTATAGGATAACCTATGATGATAGTTGATTTGATTCTGCTGAAAAACAGAAACTTTGCACTCACGAGAAAAAATTCAATAAATCACAGAAACGTGATTTTGCATTGATTCGTTTTGCTGCTGATCAACCAACAAATTGTCCAGTACGTCCTATTTGGGTAGGATTTTTAGAGTTCGAGAAGTTTGCGTTAGTGACAGATTGCTACAGACTGTTCTGTTTTTGACAGATTCTATTTTTCGTGTGTTGTTTGCTTATTTTGATGCATCTATGGCTAATATGTAAGAGTATGAACCATAGAGAACTTGGAATACAGTAGGTTTAACACCAAAATAAATAAAGAATGAGTTAATTACAGTACCTTATGTGGTGGTTTAGTTTTCTTTCACTAACGGAGCTTATAAGATTTCCTGCTGAGTTTTGTGTTGTGAAGTTTTCAAGTTTTGGGTAAAGCTTTTATGGACTATGTAATAAAGAGTGGAAAAGCCTAAGCTTTGGGATGCTTACGGAACCCCAAGATATTCAAGAATATCCAAAAGCCTAAGCTTGGGGATGCCCCGGGAAGGCATCCCCTCTTTCGTCTTCGTTCATTGGTAACTTTACTTGGAGCTATATTTTTATTCACCACATGATATGTGTTTTGCTTGGAGCGTTCTGTATTATATTAGCCTTTGCTTTTTAGTCTACCAGAATCATCCTTGCAGTACACACCTTTTGGGAGAATCCTACTTGATTGAAATTTATTAGAATATGCTATGTGCTTCGCTTATATCTTTTGAGCTTGATAGTTTTTGCTCTAGTGCTTCACTTATATCTTTCAGAGCATGGCGGTGGATTAATTTTGAAGAAATTGCTAGTCTCTCATGCTTCACTTATATTATTTTGAGAGTCTTTTAGAACAACATGGTATTTGCTATGGTTACAAATTTTGGTCCTAGAATGATGAGCATCCAAGTTGGGTATAATAAAAACTATCATAGAAAGAGCATTCAACATTAGGATCAATTTGTTGCTTGATAATTGTTTTGAGATATAAAGGTAGTAATGTTAGGGTCATGCTAGTGGATAATTATGAAATTGAGAAATACTTTTGTTGAAGTTGGCAAGTCCCGCAGCATGCACATATGGTAAAAGTTGTGTGACAAATTTGTTGCATGATGTGCTCTTTTGATTGTCTTCCTTATGAGTGGCAGTCGGGGATGAGCGATGGTCTTTTCCTACCAATCTATCCCTCTAGGGGCATGCGTAGTAGTACTTTGCTTCGAGGGCTAAGTAGACTTTTGCAATAAGTATATGAGTTCTTTATGACTAATGTGAGTCCATGGATATACGCACACTCATCCTTCCACTTTCCTAGCCTCTTTTATGCCGCGCAACTTTCGCCGCTATCATGCACCCATTATTTACCTTCCTCAAAACAGCCACCATACCTACCTATTATGGCATTTCCATAGCCATTCCGAGATATATTGCCATGCAACTTTCCACCGTTCCGTTTATTATGACACGTTTCATCATTGTCATATTGCTCTTTGCATGATCATGTAGTTTACATCATATTTGTGGCAAGGCCACCTTCATAATTTTCATACATTTCGCTCTTGATTCATTGCATATCCCGGTACACCGCCGGAGGCATTCATATAGAGTCATATTTTGTTCTAGCTTTGAGTTGTAATTCTTGAGTTGTACATCCATAAAAGTGTGACGATCTTCATTATTAGAGCATTGTCCCAGTGAGGAAAGGATGATGAGGACTATGATTCCCCCACAAGTCGGGACGAGACTTCGGACTTTATAAAAATAAAAGAGGCCAAAGAACCCACCAAAAAGAAAAAAAAAGAACAGAAAAAAAGAAAAAAAGGAAGAAAAAAAGAAAAAAAAAGAAAAAAAAAGAGAGAAAAAGAGAGAAGGGACAATTGCTACTATCTCTTTTTCCACACTTGTGCTTCAAAAATAGCACCATGATCTTCATGACAGAGAGTCTCCTATGTTGTCACTTTCATATGCTAGTGGGAATTTTTAATTATAGAACTTGGCTTGTATATTCCAGTGATGGGCTTCCTCAAAATGTCCTAGGTCTTCGTGAGCAAGCGAGTTGGATGCACACCCACTTAGTGCTTTTTGTTGAGCTTTCATATATTTATAGCTCTAGTGCATCCGTTGCATGGCAATCCCTACTCACTCACATTGATATCTATTGATGGGCATCTCCATAGCCCGTTGATACGCCTAGTTGATGTGAGACTATCTTCTCCCTCTTTTTGTCTTCACAACCACTACCATAGTGCTATGTCCATGGCTTGCGCTCATGTATTGCGTAAGAGTTGAAAAAGCTGAAGCGCGTTAAAAAGTATGAAACAATTGCTCGGCTCGTCATCGCGGTTGTGCATGATGGGAGTATTTTGTGTAATGAAAATGAAGCATGGCCTAACTATATGATTTTATAGGGATAAGCTTTCTTTGGCTGTGCTATTTTGGTAAGACATGATTATTTGTTAGTATGCTTTGAAGCATTATTATTTTTATGTTTTATAAGCTTTTATATTGAATCATTTGGATCTGAACATTCATGCCACAAAAAAGAAAATTACATTGAGAATTATGCTAGGTAGCATTCCTCATCAAAGATTCTGTTTTTATCATTTACCTACTCGAGGACGAGCAGGAATTAAGCTTGGGGATGCTTGATACGTCTCCAACATATCTATAATTTTTGATTGTTCCATGCTATTATATTACCTGTTTTGGATGTTCATGGCTTTATTTTACACATCTATATCATTTTTGGGACTAACATACTAACCGGAGGCCCATCCCGTATTGCTGTTTTTTTGGCCTATTTCAGTATTTCGAAGAAAAGGAATATCAAACGGAGTCCAAACGGAATGAAACCTTCGGGAGCGTGATTTTTGGAACGAACGTGATCCGGAGAACTTCGAGTGCAAGACAAGGAGCAGCCGAGGCGCCCCCCTATCTCGTGGGCCCCTCGGGCGGCAACCGACGTACTTCTTCCTCCTATATAAGCCTACATACCCCGTAAACATCCAGGGGGCCACCAAAGAAATATTTCCGCCACCGTAACCTTCTGTATCCGCGAGATCTCATCTTGGAGCCGTCGACGGCGTTCTGCCGGAGGGGGAATCCACCATGATGGGCTTCTACATCAACACCATAGCCCCTCCGATGAGTTGTGAGTAGTTTACCACATACCTTCGGGTCCATAGTTATTAGCTAGATGGCTTCTTCTCTCTTTTTTGGATCTCAATACAATGTTCTCCCCCTCTCTTGTGGACATCTATTCGATGTAAACTCTTTTTGCGGTGTGTTTGTCGAGATCCGATGAATTGTGGGTTTATGATCAAGTTTATCTATGAATAATATTTGAATCTTCTCTGAATTCTTTTATGTATGATTGAGTTATATTTGCAAGTCTCTTCGAATTATCAGTTTGGTTTGGCCTACTAGATTGATCTTTCTTGCCATGGGAGAAGTGCTTAGCTTTGGGTTCAATCTTGCGGCGTTCTTACCCAAAGGATGTAAAGGGTTGCTGCATTAACGTATTGTATTGTTGCCATCGAGGATAAAAAGATGGGCTTTATATCATATTGCTTGAGTTTATCCCTCTACATCACGTCATCTTGCTTAATGCGTTACTCTGTTCTTATGAACTTAATACTCTAGATGCATGATGGATAGCGGTCGATGTGTGGAGTAATAGTAGTAGATGCAGGCAGGAGTCGGTCTACTTGTTGCGGATGTGATGCCTATATACATGATCATGCCTAGATAATCTCATAATTATTCGCTTTTCTATCAATTGCTCGACAGTAATTTTTTCACCCACCGTAATACTTATGCTATCTTGAGAGAAGCCTCTAGTGAAACCTATGGCCCCCGGGTCTATCCTTTATCATATAAGTTTTCAATCTACTTTTATTTGCATCTTTATTTTCTGCATCTATATTATAAAATACCAAAAATATATTTATTTTATCATATTATCTCTATCAGATCTCACTTTCGCAAGTGGCCATGAAGGGATTGACAACCCCTTTATCGCGTTGGTTGCGAGTTCTTTGTTTGTTTCTGTAGGTTCGTGGGACTTGTGAGGAGCCTCCTACTGGACTGATACCTTGGTTCTCAAAAACTGAGGGAAATACTTACGCTACTGTGCTGCATCACCCATTCCTCTTCAAGGAAAACCAACGCAATCTCGAGACGTAGCAAGAAGGAACGAGCTTCCCTCACATGCACAATCTCCTACTTATGCTATGTTCCCCAAGAACAAGCATACACACGCACAATCCCCATCAACCCTTTTTGTATACATAGACCTGCCTACATGTCTCCCGCACACACATTATCTTTAGGCCTGTCTCTCACGCAATGTCTCCACCTCTCTTCCTAATTGACGAGTATGATTCTAGCAGAGAATTTTGTAGGATTCCCCTTAAAGTTAGGTTTCATGAATAGTAATATCAGAGATAAGGGATTAGGAACTAGGGTTACAAATACTAGCCGGCTTTGTCAGTGGACACAGAGTCCACGACTCTGCTATCTTTGTCTTGTACGACTAGTCCTCAATGGGTCTCCCTAAATGCGTCACGGGCCGACCAATTTGGCGTAGGACGGAACCGAACCAAGGGCCTCACCTCGGCCCAACGGACCTCACACGGTGACACACCCTCCGCCCCTAGGTCTCGTTATCTTCTCACACCCACACATACCAACACAGACACCACACAAAATATTTTCACCTGGTGCGTCTATCCCCTTCCCCCTTGCATATACACACTCAAGGCATCTCTCGCCGTGACATCCTATTCGTCTCTATCTATCTAGACCTCTCTCATTTCTCGTGCTATCTCTCCCACGCCCCTCGCTGGCCCCTCTATCCATGCCTATCTCGAATATGTACTACATACACATACCTCTCTAGGCCCTGCCAAATACATCAACTACACATTCACACAAGTTACATAACGTACCCTATTGATCTAAAAAGCCCTCTCTTCATGTTTATTTCGCATACAACATTCCTTTTGAATAAAACCACAAAAAGTGTGGCCAAAATATTATTTAAGAATTTCTACATATATACAACATTACAAAGTTACATGAAGGAGTATGAACGGTAATTTGCATTGTATGGTGCCCCCAATGATATTTATTCCGCACTGTGAATTTTTATATTTTTATACTATATATAAAGTTAGTCATAATAAAGAGAAACGAAGGGCATCTCTCTCTCCATTGCATACACCCCCTCTATGCCCATTTCACGCATGCACACAAACTATCTCCAGGTCCTCTAAAAGTACGACCCCAACACATTAACGCATGTTTCATCTTTCTCTCGCGATATATATAGTGACGATCATTGTATTTGAAGCGAAAGCACGATACGTACATTGGACTTCAGAAACCACTCATTACGGTCACCATTTACATTTTGTGGTTATTATACAGTCACGGGCTCACTGTACAGCTCTGTATTTGCTCAAGACACAACTAGTTGACCAGTTAAATGCTCCATGTGGCACCTCTAGTGTTGCATCACATTATCTCACTACCATTGGGCCCACCTGTCGGCGTGTTTAAGAATGAAAATAAACGATAAAAAAATATTGGACGGTGGTTCAAAGTCATGACCGCGGGCACAATGGACAAGGTGGCCTTGTATTGGTATGCTGAGCCATATGTTTTAACACACAGGAGCTGGGGTGGTGATTATACAGACACGCACGCATGCACACGAACTGCATGCATGCAACGCTCACACGAAAACACGCGGCCACGCACGCTGATACGTCTCCGTCGTATCTACTTTTCCAAACACTTTTGCCCTTGTTTTAACTCTAACTTGCATGATTTGAATGGAACTAACCCGACTGACGCTGTTTTCAGCAGAACTGCCATGGTGTTATTTTTGTGCAGAAATAAAAGTTCTCGGAATGACCTGCAAATCCACGGAGCATCTTTTCAGAATTAGTAAAAAATACTGGCGAAAGAATAAGCGTCAGGGGGCCCACACCCTGGTCACGAGGGTGGGGGGCGCGCCCCCTGCCTCATGGGCCCCCTAGACGTCGACCGACCTCAACTCCAACTCCATATATTTGCTTTCATGGAGAAAAAAATAAGAGAAGAAGGATTCATCGCGTTTTACAATACGAAGCCGCCGCCAAGCCCTAAAACCTCTCGGGAGGGCTGATCTGAAGTACGTTTGGGGCTCCGGAGAGGGGAATCCATCGTTGTCGTCATCATCAACCATCCTCCATCACCAATTTCATGATGCTCACCGCCGTGCGTGAGTAATTCCATCGTAGGCTTGCTGGACAGTGATGGGTTGGATGAGATTTACCATGTAATCGAGTTAGTTTTGTTAGGGTTTGATCCCTAGTATCCACTATGTTCTGAGATTGGTGTTGCTATGACTTTGCTATGCTTAATGCTTGTCACTAGGGCCCGAGTGCCATGATTTCAAATCTGAACCTATTATGTTTTCATGAATATATGTGAGTTCTTGATCCTATCTTGCAAGTCTATAGTCACCTATTATGTGTTATGATCCATTAACCTCGAAGTGACAATAATCGGGATACTTACGGTGATGACCGTAGTTTGGGGAGTTCATGTATAGACTAAGTGTTAATGCTTTGGTCCGGTTCTCTATTAAAAGGCGGCCTTAATATCCCTTAGTTTCCATTAGGACCCCACTACCACGGGAGGGTAGGACAAAAGATGTCATGCGAGTTCTTGTCCATAAGCATGTATGACTATATTCGGAATACATGCCTACATTACATTGATGAACTGGAGCTAGTTCTGTGTCACCCTATATTATAACTATTACATGAGGAATCACATTCGACATAATTATCCATCACCTATCCAATGCCTACGAGCTTTTCACATATTGTGCTTTGCTTAGTTACTTTGCTGCCACATCGTTACATTTACTACAAAACTGCCATCGTTACTTTTGCTATCACATCACTTCCATACTACTTTGCTACTAAATACTTTGCTGCAGATACTAAGTTATCCAGGTGTGGTTGAATTGACAATTCAACTACCCTTGTGTCGAATCAATAAATTTGGCTCTCCTTGTGTCGAATCAATAAATTTGGGTTGAATACTCTACCCTCGAAAACTGTTGCGATCCCCTATACTTGCGGGTTATGAAGACTATTTTCTGGCGCCGTTGCCGGGGAGCATAGCTCTATTCTTTGAGTCACTTGGGATTTATATCTGTTGATCACTATGAAGAACTTGAAAGATCAAAGAACTAAAATTTATCCCTCAACTACGAGGGGAGGTAAGGAACTGCCATCTAGATCTGCACTTGATTCTCCTTTCGTTATGAGTAAACTTGCGACACCTAAACCTGCTTCTGCTATTAATTCTGATATGTCGCATATTATATTGATGATGCCACTTCTGCTATGCATGATACTTGTGATGAAACTACTTCTATGCTTGATACTACTGTACCATTAGGTGAATTTCTTGATGAACAACTTGCTAGGGCTAGGGAGAATAAAATTATTGAAACTGATTGATGATAGTTATGATGAAGGTTCTCCCCCTAGATATGAATTGCCTGTTGTTCCCGAGGGTTATGTTATGGATGAAGAAACTGCTAGAGATTTTCTTGCTTGCAATGATAGATCAGATCTTAAGAAATTATTAGCTAAGCTGAAATAAAAGACTCTGAATGCTAGAATGAAACATGACCCTACTTTTGCCACTTCACCTATCTTTGTTACTGATAAGGATTATGAATTCTCTGTTGATCCTGAGATTATTACTTTAGTTGAATCTGATCCTTTCTATGTCACTGAATCTGAAACTGTAGTGGCACATCTTACTAAGTTAAATGATATAGCCACCCTGTTTACTAATGATGAGAAATCTCGCTATTACTATATCCTTAAAATATTTCCTTTCTCATTAAAGGGTGATGCTAAGACATGGTTTAATTCTCTTGATCCTGGTTTTGTGCGTATTCCCCAGGATATGAATTACTACTTCTTTGCTAAATATTTTCGTGCTCATAAGAAACAAGCTGCCTTAAGGGAAATATATAATTTTGTGCAAATCAAAGAAGAGAGTCTCCCACAAGCTTGGGGGAGGCTTCTCTGATTACTTAATGCTTTGCCTGATCATCCTCTTAACAAAAATGAAATACTTGATGTCTTCTATAATGGACTAACCGATGCTTCCAAGGACCACCTGGATAGTCAGGTTTGGTTGTGTTTTCGTGATGTGACAGATCGACCAAGCTGAATTGCTATTAAATAATATGTTGGCAAATGAAAATAATTGGGCACCTCCTGAACCAACTCCTAAGCCAGCTTCGAAGAAAAGAGGTGTTCTATTTCTCAGTCCTGAAGATATGCAAGAGGCAAAGAAATCTATGAAAGAGAAAGGTATTAAAGCTGAAGATGTTAAAAATTTACCTCATGTTGAAGAAATTCATGGCCTCAATATACCACCTAAAGAAATGCAAGGTCCTGATAACCCGACACAGGTAGTGAAGGTAAACTCTCTTTATAGATATGATAAAGTTGAAATCCCGTCTACTAAGTTCGCTAGCCAATGCTTAGATGAATTTGATGATTTTATGGATAAACAAGCAAATTTCAATAATTATGTTAGTAGAAAATTGAAAAACAATGCTTATATGATTGGATGCTTGAGTGATTATATGTCTAGAGTTAAGGGTGAACTTAAACTCACTCGTAAACATGTTTCTATGGTCACTACTCAAGCAGAACAAGTACTTAAGGCTCAGAATGAATTGCTTGATGAACTAAATAATAAACATGACTTTGTTGTTAGAGTGGCTAGTAGAACTGGTAAAATGACTCAGGAACCTTTGTATCCTGAAGGCCACCCTAAGAGAATTGAACAAGATTCTCAGAAAAATAATTTAGATCCTCCTAGTCCTTCTAAAAAGAAGAAAAATAAAAATGATAGGACTTTGCATGCTTCTAGTGAACCTATTGTAGAAACACCTGAGAATCCTAATGATATTTCTATCTCTGATGCTCAAACACAATCTGGAGATGAACATGAACCTAAAGATAATGCTAATAATGATGTTCATGTAGATGCTCAACTTAGCAATAACAATGATATATAAATTGAACCTGCTGTTGATCTTGATAACCCACAATCAAGAAATTGACGTTACGATCAGAGAGGCTTTGTTGCTAGGATGCATGGTAGGGAAAGAGAACCATGGGTTCAGAAACCCATGCCTTTTCCTCCTAAACCATCCAAGAAAAAGGATGATGAGGACTTTGAGCGCTTTGCTAAAATGATTAGACCTATTTACTTACATATGCGCTTAACCGATATGCTTAAAACAAACCCTTATGCTAAATACATGAAAGATATCATTACAAATTAAAGAAAAATACCTGAAGCTGAAATCTCCACCATGCTTGCCAACTATACCTTTAAGGGTGGAATACCTAAGAAACTTGGTGATCCCGGAGTACCCACGATACCATGCTCCATTAAAAGAAATTATGTTAAAACTGCCTTATGTGATCTAGGAGCCGGTGTCAGTGTTATGCCTCTTTCCTTATACCGTAGACTTGAATTAAGTAAGTTGACACCTACTGAGATATCTTTGCAAATGGCTGATAAATCAACTGCTATACCTATCGACATTTGTGAGGACGTGCCTGTTGTTGTTGCGAATGTTACTATCTTAACAGACTTTGTCATTCTTGATATTCCCGAGGACGACAGTATGCCGATTATCATTGGTAGACCCTTTTTAAATACTGCAGGTGCTGTTATTGATTGCAACAAAGGAAATTACACCTTTCATGTTAATGGTAATGAGCATACGGTACACTTTCCGAGGAAACAACCTCAAGTTCAAAGCATAAATTCTATTGGGAAAATTCCATCAATAATTATTGGAGGTTATGAATTTCCTCTTCCTACTACAAAGAAAAAGTATGGTATTCTTATTATTGGGGATGTTCATATCCCCGTTGAGGTAACCTAGTGCCACTTCAAAATTTCTTCGATTTCATGTGATTCGAAATGAGTCTGTTAACAAGACTTGATAAACCTTGTTAGTGCATTCCTTTTGATGAGCATGAGATGGATGAAGTTAGAAGGCACAACCTTCTGTACCCTCTCTTTACTTTCTGTTACTTAGAATAAATAAAGTGGAAATAGTATATTTTGCCTGCTTTCTGAATTATCTATGCAATAAAAAATATCCTGAAAATAAAAGTTCTCCAAATGCCATGCCAATTTAATGTGATTTTTTCTGGAATATTTAAGAATATCTGGCACTGAGAACACAGCAGGGGAAGCAAGCACCTGGCCACGAGGGTCCAGGGTGCGCCCCCTGCCTCGTGGGCCCATGGTGGCTCCCCTCCACTTATTCCTGCTGCCACACACTTCTTCTTCCTCCAAAAAAAAATCACTATCCAGCTCAAGCACGAGTTCTAGCTCGTTTTGCTGCAATTTTCGATCTCCTTGCTCAAAGCTCCATTCGCAAAACTGCTTTGGGGGATTGTTCTTTCGTATGTGACTCCTCCAATGATCCAGTTAGTTTTTGTTCTAGTGCTTTATTCATTGAAAATCTTTGCTGCTTAGGTGACCCTGTTCTTGAGCTTGCATGTCAAATTTATGATGTCCCAAGTAATTCTAATGCATGATAGAGGCTCTAGGCACTTATGGGAGTAGTTGGTATCAATTTTATTAAGTTTAGTTCACTTTTATTTTGAGTCACTAAAAATTTCAGAAATTTTGCAGAGAAGAAATATGTTCAGGAAAATGTATCAAGGTGGTTCTTCAAGGAAGAAAGGACCCCGGCTCGCGATACATGTGCAGGATGACAAACCACCAAGGGAAGCTGACGTGCGGCCTTGTGAGTGGCCGTCTGAGGATTTTATGATCAAAGTAGGCATCAAGGATGAATTCGATGCATATGTGCGTAATGCTGACCTTGAGGAATTCATGCAAGATAAGTGCCCTCAATACCAATACTTAACTGATTCATTTGTGAGAAGGTTTAAATTTACATCCTCGCGCAATTCTCATAGTGTCCTGTTTGATATTTATGATAAATCATATACCATGGACCTAGAAGATTTTACTACTGCTTGTAAACTCCTACAGTGGGGAAGTGTTAATGAACCTCGTAAATCTGAATATAAAGACTTTCTTGCTAGTATTACTGTGGGAGAATCTAGGGAAATAGCACAAGCTACTATAGGGAGCATTCGTTTCCCTGCAATACATTATTTTGCTCTCTTCATTGGTAGATGCATTAACGGTAAAGATGAAGCATGTCACATGTGTGTTCCTGATCTTTGTGTTCTCAAGAATGCTGTATTAGGTGATAAACAATACAACTTGGGGGCAATTGTTGCACGCAGGTTGCATCATAATGGTTTAGCTGGAGACTTGTTTGGAGGAATTTATGCGACCCGTGTGGCTAATTATCTTGACATACCTACACATGAAAATGATACGGAGTTGCTCCTCGCTTTTTAGATTATACTGCCATGGTTAGTCATCATTTTCTTGAAAGGAATGAACAATTCCTCCAGTATCGACTAATATTTGACAGACGTCGCGTTGTCCATATTACTCTTCCTACTCCTTCCCTTTTTGATTATCAGGCAAAAAGAAGATATGTTATAACCAGGGAGGAGGCAAACGAGTACGAGAGGAGGACGGAGGCAGCTCGCTGCCATTCTGCAGCACAGGAGGTAATGGCTGCTGCATCTCAGTATGACCCTAGTTACAACTACGGATATCAGCGGGGCTACCCATGGCCATAGACCAACTTAGGCCAAAAGCCTAAGCTTGGGGGAGTACGTATTCCTCACCGACTTTACATTCATGTTCACACACTCATTCTAGTGTCAGTGCTCATACTCTTTCATTGTACTATCCATGCTAGTTTATTTTATTTTCCTGCTTTCTTCTTGTGTGTTAGATAAACCTTGAGAAAAACCTATAAGTTAGTTAGTTAAATTTCCATGCTTGTAGTAGTAATAATTAAAAGAAAAACTCAAAAAGATTTCTTGTTCTTCTTTTTGCTTGTTGGGAGCTTTCCCGTGTAAATAGTTTTATTTCTTTTCTTTCCTTTGGGGGTCGAGAGAAGAAGACTATAATGAAAATGTCTAAGTGGATCTCATATGCATGATTGTTGATTTAATCAAGAGCCCATATTACCTTGTCTTCTCTCTTGAAATGAATGCTTGCAGATTCCAGCTTAGTCCAATGCACGTGCACTATTATTATTATTCACACCATTCGGTCGTGCAAGTGAAAGGCTATAATGATGCTATATGATGAAATGATTGGGATAAGAGGAGCTGGTATGAACTCGGCCTCTCTTGTTTTTGTAAATATGATTAGCTAATCGTTCCTGATTCAGCCTATTATGAATAAATATGCTTGCAATGACAATTAGAGATTATAGTTGCTTATGCCATGCTTAATTAGCTATGAGCTTATAATGGTTTACCTTGCGTGCCAACATGCTATTAAAATGGTTGTGATGTGGTATAATAGGGTGGTATCCTCCTTTGAACAAATTGAGTGACTCGACTTGGCACATGTTCACGCATGTAGTTGAAACAGAATCAACATAGCCTTCACGATATTTACGTTCATGGTGGATTATATCCTACTCATGCTTGCACTCAGTGTCTATTAATTTTAATGCATGTTCATGACTATTATCGCTCTCTCAATTGGTCGCTTCCCAGTCTTTTTCTAGCCTTCACTTGTACTAAGCGGGAATACTGCTTGTGCATTCAAACTCCATAAATCCCAAAATTATTCCATATGAGTCCACCATACCTTCCTATATGCGGTATCTACCTGCCGTTCCAAGTAAATTTGTATGTGCCAAACTCCAAACCTTCAAATGAAATTCTGTTTTGTATGCTCGAACAACTCATGTATCAACTAGGGCTGTCTCAGATCTTCCATGCTAGGCGGGTTATTCTCAAGAGGAGTGGACTCCGCTCCTCATTCACGAGAAAATGGCTGGTCACTGGGATGCCCAGTCCCATGCTCAAATCAAATCAAATAATTAAACAAAACTCCCCCAGGACTGTTGTTCGTTGGAGGCACCTGTTGTTTCGGGCAAGCCATGGATTGATGCTTGTTGGTGGAGGGGGAGTATAAAACTTTACCATTCTGTTTAGGAACAGCCTATAATGTGTGTAGCATGGAAGATATCGAGATTTCATAGTTGTTATGTTGACAATGAAAGTATACCGCTCAAAATGTTATTATCTCTATTTTAAAAATCGAGCTCTGGCACCTCTACAAATCCCTGCTTCCCTCTGCGAAGGGCCTATCTATTTACTTTTATGTTTAGTCATCACCCTCTTATTAAAAAGCACCCGCTGGAGAAAACCGCTGTCATTTGCATGCATTACTATTAATTTATATTGGGTATGACTATGACTAGATCTCTTTTACCATGAATTACAATGTTTAGTCAGTCCTTGATCTTTAAAGGTGATCTGCATTTATGTTTTGCGGTCTCAGAAAGGGCTAGCGAGATACCATTTTGTTATATCATATTATGATTGTTTTGAGAAAGTGTTGTCATCCGAGTTTTATTATTATTGCTCGCTAGTTGATTATGTCATTGATATGAGTAAACATGAGACCTAAGTGTTATTGTGAATGTGGTTAGTCATAATCTTTGCCGAAAAATTGAATGATCGCTTTAAATATTTACAACAACAAGAGAAAACAGAGTTTGTAAAAGTTTTTCTTTATCACTTTCAGTTTATCAACTGAATTGCTTGAGGACAAGCAAATGTTTAAGCTTGGGGGAGTTGATACGTCTGCGTCGTATCTACTTTTCCAAACACTTTTGCCCTTGTTTTGGACTCTAACTTGCATGATTTGAATGGAACTAACCCGGACTGACACTGTTTTCAGCAGAACTGCCATGGTGTTATTTTTGGGCAGAAATAAAAGTTCTCAGAATGACCTGCAAATCCACGGAGGAACTTTTCAGAATTAATAAAAAATACTGGTGAAAGAATTAGCGACAGGGGGCCCACACCCTGGTCACGAGGGTGGGGAGCGCGCCCCCTGCCTCGTGGGCCCCCTGGACGTCCACTGACCTCAACTCCAACTCCATATATTTCGCTTTCGCGGAGAAAAAAAAGAGAAGATGGGTTCATCGCGTTTTACAATACGGAGCCGCCGCCAAGCCCTAAAACCTCTCGGAAGGGCTGATCTGGAGTCCGTTCGGGGCTCCGGAGAGGGGAATCCGTCGCTGTCGTCATCAACCATCCTCCATCACCAATTTCATGATGCTCACCACCGTGCGTGAGTAATTCCATCATAGGCTTGCTGGACGGTGATGGGTTGGATGATATTTACTATGTAATCGAGTTAGTTTTGTTAGGGTTCGATCCCTAGTATCCACTATGTTATGAGATTGATGTTGCTATGACTTTGCTATGCCTAATGCTTGTCACTAGGGCCCGAGTGCCATGATTTCAGATCTGAACCTATTATGTTTTCATGAATATATGTGAGTTCTTGATCCTATCTTGCAAGTCTGTAGTCACCTATTATGTGTGATGATCCATTAACCCCGAAGTGACAATAATCGGGATACTTACCGGTGACGACCGTACTTTGAGAGTTCATGTATTCACTAAGTGATAATGCTTTGGTCCGGTTCTCTATTAAAAGGAGGCCTTGATATCCCTTAGTTTCCATTAGGACCCCGCTGCCATGGGAGGGTAGGACAAAAGATGTCATGAAAGTTCATTTCCATAAGCACGTATGACTATATTCGTAATACATGCTTACATTACATTGATGAACTGGAGCTAGTTCTATGTCACCCTATGTTATAAATATTACATGAGTAATCGCATCCGACATAATTATCCATCACCTATCCAATGCCTACGAGCTTTTCACATATTGTGCTTTGCTTAGTTACTTTGCCGTTGCCACTGTTACAATTACTACAAAACTGCTACTGTTACCGTTACTTCCATACTACTTTGCTACTAAGTACTTTGCTGCAGATACTAAGTTATCCAGGTGTGGTTGAATTGACAACTCAACTACTAATACTTGAGAATATTCTTTGGCTCCCCTTGTGTCGAGTCAATAAATTTGGGTTGAATACTCTGCGATCCCCTATACTTGCGGGGTATCACGCGCATGCAACACTCACATGCACACACGCACGCACGCATGCACACACCACATGACCAACACACACTCTCATGCTCAAGTGCTCAATCTACACGTGCATGCGCACACATCAGGCCCTGATAGACACATACACAACTAGGTGGTTCCTGCGCATGGGTTGGAGTCTTGTCGCACCTGCGCAAATTTGTGTTGATCTGACCTTTTTCCTATGCGAACTGATAGGTGGGATCCACAAGGAACGTGGTCAATTTAACTAGTCAACATAGGGCCACAAAGACTATTTGGCCGGTCAACAGAGTGCAATCCGATGCTGAACGGTGAGCAAGTGACCGTATAATCACCGCAAAACATATATAGTGACCGTAATGAGCGTATTCTGAAGTTCGGTGACCGTATTATGCTTTTCGCTTGAAATATACTGACCGCCTGTGTATTTATCTCTTCTCTCGCTCTCTCTGTGGAGCCGAGTAGGCCAACGTGCCAGTGCCTAAATTGGCGCACGCCACCCCATTATTGTTGTATTGGTTTCATAAGAGCGAACAAGCATTCACGAATACTGTACAAACTGTAGATATGAGTTACAAATGCTATGAAGATGAATACAAATATTTGAATCCATTTTATGCCCAATTTCTCTCTGTAGGCCCTCCAAAAGCACATCTCTACACGTTCTCACTTGTTACATCTAACAACTATGCAATACAGCACTACTACTACACTCTAACACAATAAATCATATGTGTTTTTAGTTTTACTAGATCTCATATTGCTACTTAATTATTTAAGTTTGCATACATTAAAATTGCCTTTGAAATGTATGGCTAGTATCATTTACCGTGCGGGAAAAATCCTGCCCTTGCCTGTTTAATCGGGTTTGTATCGATGGATCGTGCAAAACAGTAGAACTATAGTAGTACTACAGTACAAGTAACAGTTCACTGGGCCGCCGTGTCATGTACTCCTCCGTCGTAAGAGTGGAGCGCTCGCTTTCATAAATGTTCTAGTCCCTTTCGCCGACATGTGGGACATCAAGCAACCGGGTCCACGTGCCATACCGAAATAACAGTGCAGAGCAGCAGGGGTGAAGCACCCCAGTCATGGCGCCGGCGTAGTAATGAGCAATGAGGCGTCAAATCACAAAGTTGCACCTTTCCCGTAGTTAAGTTGGAGGGACGAAGTAATAATGCTAAAAAAAGAAGTTGGAGGGACGAAGCAACCATCATTTCACTCGTTGCTGAATCCGCTTCTCCCTCATCTTCTTCAAGTTAACCACGTGTTGCTTCTGCCGTTGTTCTGCCTCATGTGGGACGCAGATCGGCTTGGTAAAGCACTGACACGTAGGACCTCATGTTAGCAACCGTCAGGCCAACATCCTCTAAAAATAAGAAACCTCCCCCACCATCCACGCGGCAAAATCACCTCCTTTTTACTAATCTTGATACTATAATTTTTTAGATCAATATAATCGAGATTTATACAGATAGCACACAAGAGCAAAACCAAGTGGTACGGTTAAGGGCATCCAGTATGCGTAGCCAAATGTGAAATAGCTTTTGGCATCGATGGGAACCATTGTGGACAGTGCTACCAGAGCCAAAAAGATGGAATCGAAGCTCCCTAATTGATTGATTGAAGGAATAGAAAAATGCAACCTCTCTCCTCTTTCTCCCGTGCTTGGATGCATGTACAGTATAGAGCACAAAGTCTAGTCCCCTGTCCCTTCTATCACAAATCACATAGCAGTGAGGCGTCAAATCACAAAGCACGGAGGAAGCAACCATCATTTCACTCTTTGTTGACTCCGCTTCTCCATCGTCTTCTTAGAGAAACCACCTTACCGCACTAAGCTGAATGAACGACGCTATTGTGTAGTACTAGTACATTTATGCGTACTTTGGTTCAATGGATTTCCTGGAGGCAAATAAGGCAGTTGTCTCGGCTTGCAGGCGGCACTTGCGAACGACTTACCGTGGTATCCCTCAATGGTGTTCTCCGTGGAACACACTTCGTCACACCACAACGTTTGAGATATCGTCGACGTCGTCGCAATGGGGAAGGAAGTCAAATAGTTACTACCTCCATTTTTTTTGTACACAAGGCCAATATATCAAAATTACCTTTTGGAGAAGGCCACTAACACTAATCGAGGCAAAATTGATGGGGTTTGCCTCGTACTAGCAACCAAGGACATTAATATACCCTTGCATGCATGCGAAAGTGAGAAGATTGGTCTGCATGACGTTGCATTAATCAAGCGATGATGAGTGAGATGGTTAGCTCTTTGGGTGTTGGAGAAAAAATACGCATTAATTGACACGTCAAACAATGACCTGTATCTATCAATCCCGTGAAGGAAAACCCCACCTTTCTTTTTTAACACAAGTAGTACTCCTACCTACGTACTTGTGTCATGTTTGGGTCTAGGCCTTGCATTGCCATACTTCGCCACACATTTTTGCCAAGCTTTCATAAAGTTTTCAAAATGAAGAGGAGGTACACTTGCGCATGGCTGTCGCGGTCGCACCGCACCCTCACACAGTCGCTCCTGCACGCTGCAAACCCAACCAAGAGAACACACCTTCACTGACACGTGCTACTACATGTGATAAAACCAAACTCAGCCATCCTACCGCTGACACATAATTTTCGTCCATACAGTATGTTTATCCAACCGCATGTTGGGGAAGATCTATACGGCCCGTGCTGTGGTCTGTTGGGGAAGAAGAAGACGTGAGGAAGAAGGGTTAGGAGACGTAGGATATTTATCCAACCGTCTGAAATTGCCGACTGACCCAAATGATGAAAGTCAGGCGAGTTGCATAAATATATGTTTTTACACAGCAAAAGATCCCTAAAAACAACAACATAAAGAAAAACTATCACTACTCATGAAACAAGACGGCCTTGTCATCTTTTGCTGTCGGTGTGAACCGCTGTCGGTGTGAACCAGCCGTAGCTGCCGACGTTTGTCTCGACACCATGGTTGTCCTCGACCTCCAGCTACTCGTTCACACGGATCATGCGGGCGCTCTGCACGGATGCGAGCACCGCCCGGTTCAAGTCCAGGACGCCAGGTTCCGCCTGTAGGAGGGCCTCGATGGCAGCAGCATCCGCGCACTCCGTGTCGAGTTGAGCCTCCGCCGCCCGGTTAAAGTCCACGACGTCCGGTTTTCCCTGCAGGAGGGTCTCGATGGCAGTGGCATCCGCGCGTTCCGCGTCAAGTTGAGCCTCTGCCTCCCGGTTCACATCCACGACATCCGGTGCCGCCTGCATGAGGGCCTCGATGGCAGCGGCATCAGCGCGCTCTGCGTCGAGTTGAGCCTCCGCATCCCGGTCCTCCTTTAATATCGCCATGTTGAACCGCTGGTCTGCTGCACCATGGGGGACCCGGATGCCGGCACAAAGTCGACGTCCATCATCTCATACACATCAGGGGCATTCTGCGCCACGACCTCCACCATGAACATTGGACCGGCTTCCTCCTCCTCAGAGCTTGGCTCCAGAGAACTCGGGGATTCGCCCGCCACAAAGTGAGCTTGGGAATGGAGGTCTGTGGCACCGACCGCCGCCGCTATTTCTCTGGCATTAGCATCTTGTAGTACGTGATCTTGCATCGCACCATGGCTTTCCGGCGAACTAGGGGACGCTTGGTGCGGGCTAGGGGATCGAAAGGTGGGGGAATGGGCTGGAGAGGAGGTGTGGTTTTGGGGCATTGGGGGGCGTAGGCCGAGCAGCGAAGGTTCTGGTGTGAATAGTGATTCCGGTGACGACCAGTCAATCGGTTTTGACTGTACATCGCTCTTGTCGTGTTCGTGTTGCACCCCGGCATGCTGGACCCTTCATGTTGCTCACCGAATGGAATACGCTTGGTCTTGCATTTTTGCTTGCTTGTGGGACCACAGTTGAGAGCAAACCGACGTCCCTCCCCCTCCCCCGCCCGCTTCATTTGTACCACTACTACCTCTGTCCTGGTTATTGGTCCCCATTGTAATCTGTTCCAAAGTTTGACCATAAATTTAACTAACAAAATATTCATGCATGTCATAAAAATTTGTATCATTAAAAATTATGTTCAAATACGAATCCAACGATATAATTTTATTAACATGCACTAACAGTTCATCAGTTAAATCGTTGGTAAAAAATTAGCACAAATTACAAAGAGGACTAATAAACCAGGACGGAGGTAGTAGAAGAGAGAGAGGTCGGCCGAGTGTTACTAGTACTCCCTCTGTTTTATGCGGAGTAAATAAAAAAGAGGGAGTATACTACTAGTACTATTGGACAGGGAGCTTAAAAAAGTTACTATTGGACTGGCTATACGTGGCGAAATCCTAATGGAAGAGCATGCGCAAGAACAAGCACATTCACGTGTTTGATAACAAATTGGAAACCATCTCTGTTTGAATACAAATCTAGGAGTACGTACAAATATAACTATATTGATTGGGTGTTGTTGATTGTTGATACTTTTTTTCTGTAAGTTTGATCGAAGTAGAGATACTTTGACTACACATAGAACTTATATGTAAACTAGAAAGGATCGGAGGGAGTATATTGTACGTTCAAAAGCGAAACGAACATTGAATAACCTTCATATATGATTTGCTGATGCTATGATCAACAGTTCAAAATTTTGAATACGCCTTAGGTATCACACATGCACCCACTCGTTCTCTCTCGGTTTCATCCCGGGGTCGGGAGATCGATTGAAAGAGGACTAGGGTGGGTACAGTATGTTTGTTTCGCTTTTGAACATACACTAGTAGAAAAAGGGGCTATCGTTGAGGCCTGTTTTGCCCATTAGTCCCGGTTCAATCCAGAACTTGGACTAATGTGAGCATTTATCCCGGTTCGTGAGCCCAGGGGGCCGGCCGGGCCATGTGGGTCATTGGTCCCGGTTCGTCCAGACCTTTTGGTCCCGGTTGGTGGGACGAACCGGGACCAATGGGCTTCGCTCCTGGCCCACCACTATTGGTCCCGGTTGGTGGCATGAACCGGGACCAAAGGCTTCCCTTTAGTCCCGGCTCATGCCACCAACCGGGACCAATAGTGCTGCCTATATATAGCCCCTCGGGCAAGAGCAGAGCACACTGCTCTGTTTTTTCTGGCCGAGGGGGAGGGGGCTTGGTGGTGCTCTAGCTCACCTCCTATGCACACAAGGTGTTCGATGGAATGCCCGAGCCACACTACTTAAGCTTTCTCCTCTCCAAGCTCGACCTCTAACCTCCATTTTCCTCAATATTTGTCTAGGTTTAGCGGTCCGTCACGCCCGTCCCGTCTTCACATGGCCGATCACCCGCGCCGATCTCTCATCGCCAGCTCCACCGTGGTGAGCCTCTTGTTCTTATCTTCTTTCCAAGGAAAAATATTCTTACTTGTATTATTTTCTTACTTTTATTATTGCATCTTATATAGTGCGATGGTTTTGGTATCCGCCCCGTCGGCCCTCGTCACATCTATGATTCGGATGTGGTATATATTATCTTTTCATAACTATTAGTTCATTTATTGTTTATGAAAATTATGCCACCAACGTGACATAGATTTTATTTATCTAGGAGGTTGTTGAACCGGAAATTCCAACCGACCCTATTGTCGAGAGGTTAAATTTAGTTGAAGAAGAAAACAATTTCTTGAAGGAAAAAATAAAAAACTTGAGGAGGAGAAGATGATATTGGAGTTGCATGTTGCGGATGTCGCCGATGATCACAAGATCAAGATGGATGCAATGCGCTTGAAGATGAGAAAGATTAGAAAATATGCCATTCATACCGAGGCTTGGTATCATTATGCCGTTGGATCAGTTGTTACCTTGGTTGCGATTATGATCGTATTTGTTTTCACATTGAAATGTTTTACATAGTTTCAATGTATGGTTTAATTAATTTAGATGCTCTGTGAGCTTTATGTTGTTAGATGAGAACTATGTATGTACTTTGGTTTTTATGTGATGATGAACTTCTATTAATTTGGTCACTTAATTATCAATTCATGATGTTCTCGTAATGATTTTTGACACACTTAATTATATATAATGCACGCAGATGAACCGGCAATGGATGTACGGTGACGCATACACCTCCGAGTACATTAAGGGCGTGCATGCTTTTCTCGAAGTGGCTGAGGCAAACAAGAAGAATGGTTTTATGTGTTGTCCATGCCCTATATGTGGGAATACGAAGTCTTACTCTGACCGGAAAATCCTTCACACCCACCGCTTTACAAGGGTTTCATGCCACACTATAATGTTTGGACGAGGCACGGAGAAATAGGGGTTATGATGGAAGACGGCGAGGAAGAAGAGTACGATGACAACTTTGTGCCCCTGAATATGGTGATGCTATCGAACATCAAGTTGCACTGACATGTGCACGATGGTGCTTTGCAGGCGAAGCTGCGAAGATCAAGATGAACCAGACGATGTGCCCCATGATGATGATCTCCGCCGGGTCATTGTCGATGCAAGGACACAATGCGAAAGTCAAAAGGAGAAGCTGAAGTTCGATCGCATGTTAGAGGATCACAAAAAGGGTTGTACCCCAATTGCGAAGATGGCAACACAAAGCTCGGTACCGTACTCGAATTGCTGCAGTGGAAGGCAGAGAATGCTGTGCCTGATAAAGGATTTGAGAAGGCAGAGAATGCCGGGACCAAAGGCCCTCCTGCCTGGGCTCAGCGGACAGGCCACGTGGAGGGCCATCTGTCCCGGTTCTGGATAGAACCGGGACTAAAGGGAGAGGGTATTAGTACCGACCCTTTAGTCCCGGTTCATGAACCGGGACTAAAGGCCCTTATGAACCGGGACTATAGGCCCTTTTTCTACTAGTGATACAATCTACTCCCTCTGATCCCCACAGACTCCCGGGGTCATTTCTATCATAGGAACACACCAAACCTTTATCTCCTTGCACGACACGCACTTGATCTCTCAACATCAATCGATCTCATCAAGAAATGTCGGTGCATGAACTGAATGGGATGTCAAAACTGTAAGTGCATCTAGTGCCACCCCTAGTTGGTTTTGGAGTATTTACGACAAACCTGGTTGAGGGACTAATGTGTTTGTGAGAATTGCAGGATAACACAG
Source organism: Aegilops bicornis (assembly GCA_021605145.1). NCBI lineage: Eukaryota > Viridiplantae > Streptophyta > Magnoliopsida > Poales > Poaceae > Aegilops > Aegilops bicornis. The sequence continues at coordinate 778,597,544 of CM038671.1, read as the reverse complement.
GTAGTAGTCCCTCATTGATTCGGTTTACCTACCGGAGATGACCCCTAAAAATGTGTGAAGACATTGAAGACAATGGTGGTCTGTGAAGCTATTCACTTTAAAGACTATGACATGAGAAGACATTGAGTGAAGACTATGGAGCACGAAGACTTAGCTGTTTTGTTGTTTCTTTTCTTCGTTGTTGACTCATAGGAACCACCGCAATGATAAGTGGGGTCCAAGTGAACAAAGTCAGAGTGACTGAAGTGATGCTCAAACAAATCCTATGTCTTCGAGCGAAGACAATGAGTGCAAATCTTATCCAGAGTCGGATAAGTCAGCTTTACTTGTAACCCAAGTCAAGCTGCCGCGTGTGTTTGAAATCTGACCGTTGTGACACGTGTCAGTCCCTTAGTGACACAAGGTCATTTCGGACAAATTGGGTCGGGTTTCCCAGTGGCTATAAATAGCCCACCCCCTACACCATAAATTGGTGGCTGCTCAGAGTTAGTATACGGCTTTTGTTGTTTGAGAGCAACCCACCTCTGAAGCTTAGAGAGAATCCTTGCGAGGATAAAGCCCGAACCACCCAGAGCCCAAAGAGTGTTTGGCATCACTTAAGTCTTTCTGTCCGCGTGATCTGAAGACTTATTTCACTTGAGAGCTGTGAATCCTCCAACCGGTTAGGCGTCACATTTTGAGCATCCAAGAGTCATTGTGGATTGCCGGTGAACGAAGTCTGTGAAGGTTTCGGAGTCTACCTTGAAGACTTACCAGAGTGATTGGGCGGGGACTGAGAGTCCTTAGCTCAAGGGGAATAAGGTGAAGACGCGGTCTTCTGAGTTAAATCTCAGCCTCCCTAACCAGACGTACAGTTGTCACAGCAACTGGAACTGGTCGAACAAACCCCTGTCCTTCTGAAGTCACTAGTTCTATTTCTCACTTCCCTTTGCTTACAATTTGTCTTCGCGAAGTCATTGCCTACTTGCATAATCTGTTTGACTTCATTGTGTGACTACTTGTCTTGATTAGCTTCATACTATCTTCCACCCTGATCTTTACTACCTAGCTGCTAATAGTCTTCATGCTTTCACTCCATTGAATACTTGACTATGGCTTGTCTAGTGTAGTCTAGCTTCCGCTGCATACGAATAGTGTTGTTTCTACTGTTTGTCTTTGAAACTCCCATGTTTTAAAGACTTTCATAAAAATTGCCTATTCACCCCCCTCTATTCGATAACTAGCCCTTTCAATTGGTATTAGAGCAAGGTACTCCCTTGTTCTGTGTGATTCGGTTTAACCACCTGGAGTTTTAGCTATGTCGACTGCAGGGATAATCAAGGTCTCCGCTGCGTGCCCCATACATGAGTACCAGCTATCTGAGAAACGAGATATCTATGGCCCCAACTATGGCCGAACTCGCGCTTTGAAGGCAAAGGCAGCCGTTTCCTCATCTGGAGAAGAATCTGACTGCAGTTCCGGTGATCCTGAAGACATTGGAAAGGAGCTTGCTATGCTTGTGAAGAAGTTCCAGAAATTCACTAGGAAGAAAAGTTTCGGAAAGTCTTCACGATCCAGATCAAGGGATGATGAACCTTCCACCCATAAAAACAAGAAAAGAGCATGTCACAAGTGCAAGAAACCTGGCCACTACATCTCTGAATGTCCACAGTGGGACAATGAGAAGAAGAAGAAGAAGAGCAAAGAATATGATTCTGATGACAAGAATAAGAAGAAATCCTCAAAGTCTTCTTCCAAATCTTCCTACAAGTCTTCGCCACACAAGAAGAGCTCATCCGGCAAGGCACGTGCTTTTGTTGTCAAGGAAATGGATTGAGAGGAGGAGTATGCTTCTAAGGAGGCGGTGGTGGAGTCTGAGGAGGAGTCCGACTCTGGTGTCGCAAGTTTGGCTCTAGCTACTGCTTACGTCACCAAGTCCATCTTCAACACTAAAGACAATGGCTCCGTCACCAACGCTGATGACGAGAACGACTCGACTCCCACCTACTGATTCATGGCACGTGGTGCCAAGGTAAACTCTCGTGATGCTTACTTTCAAACATCAAGTGAAGATGACCCTGATGGTGAATCCAAACCTAGCTACAAAAAACTTGCTAAAATTGCAACTGAACAACAGAAAGCTATGGAACATATTCAAAAACTGTTAGACAAAAGCGATGACCTGTTGGATGCGGAAATGACTAAGACTCAGTCCTTAATTGAAGACATAAAAAATCTTCATGTTAAGTACCAAGAACTTGAAGGTCGACATGAAACGCTCTCAACATCTCATGAAAAGCTCTCCTATGATTATCTTCAAAGGAAGCAGGAACTTGAGAAATTGAGATCGGATCATGAAGATCTTCAAAAGGAAAACAAGTCACTCTGTGCTTAACAAATCAGTTTCGCTCAGGAAGTATTTGAACCACCATGTCTAAAATGCATTGAGCATGATAACGCTGCCTCTATTGCTGAATGTTCCACTGCTACTACTATTGAGATATCTTCAACTGCTGATGTGGTAACCCCTCTGTTGAGGATACCACTACCATTGCTCATGAGAATGTCAGGTTGAAGACACTGCTTGAGACAGGGATGTACAAAAGCCTCAAAGGGCATCATACATTATGTGATGTCCTCAAAAAGCAGATTCTGAACCGAAACCCTAGAAAAGAGGGTGTTGGGTTCGAGAGAAAAATGAATGTTGATGGGTCGTACTGGAAGTACCCCAAAACCACCTGGGTTGCTGCAAAGGAACCTTCAGTGGATCCATCCACCTTATCTGGCTTCACTTGTGCTAACCCTATTATCATTGATGAATCCTTTGATGCAAACTATAAATTGTTTAAGAATCAGAATGGCAAAGTGTTTGCCAGGTATATTGGTACTAACTGCAGGAATGGGCCACCTATGAAGAAGATATGGGTACCCAAAAGTTGTCTTGAGAATCTTCCCGTGAATGTCATCATGACACCACCTGTGAAGAAGACAAACACCATACCAAAGGCTTCATATGGTCCAAAAGCTTCATACAGACCGAGGACTCATCTGAGTCACCCTAACGTCAATGTTTTGCAGGAAAATCATACTCAGATCCATGAATATGAGCGTGTTTCATTAAACCGCTATGTTCATAGAACCAAGAACTTTTATTCTTATTCATATGAGTATTATTCTCCCCCTGCAAGGCTATTTACTAGGGCTCTGAAGCCGAAGTTCTCAGATGCTGCACTTAGACTCATTGCTTCTAAGCCACCCCTGAAGATGTGGGTGGTTAAGAAAACTTAACTCTCTTTTGCAGGGAAAGGTCTCAAGCTGGAAATCAAAGGCGTCCAAAGCTAAAGCTGGAGACTTAAAAATCTTGTAGGGCGCAACATAAAATGCCCAAATGGTCTTACTATGTATTTCACTCCAGATTTCCTTGACACTCATCCTATCTATCCTAACCAAGACCTGAATTTCCATGTTCCACTTGTTTGTCAAATGTTTCTACTTCACAACTCGCTTGGTGAAGCCTATCCCCCAAACTGCACTGTAGGCTACGACACCTCGTGCTTTAGAATGGATTATGGACAGTGGATGCACTAATCACATGACTGGCGATCAAAGTCTTCTGATGGATTCAATGCTACGTCCTTCAGACAAGAGCCACATCACATTTGCTGACACTGGTAAAAGCAATGTATTGGGTCTAGGTAGAGTTGCAATATCAAGGGATCAACACATGGATAAAGTGATGCTTGTTGAATCCCTTGGTTTCAACTTAATGTCTGTCTCAATGCTTTGTGACTTAAACATGATTGTGCTATTTGGAAAATATCGTTGCCTTGTACTGATGGAATCTGACAAGTATCTAGTCTTTGAAGGGTATCGAAAAGATGATCTGTATATGGTAGATTTCTCAGCAGGACCACAGATGGCCGTATGTCTTCTAGCAAAAGCTTCAGAATGCTGGCTTTGGCATCGAAGGCTAGGGCATGCTGGCATGAGGAACTTGCACACTCTCGCGAAGAAGAAGCATGTTGTGGGCATCGAAGGTGTCAAGTTCAGGAAGGATCATCTGTGTGGTGCCTGCGAAGCCGGAAAGATGACAAGAGCCAAGCATCCCTCAAAGACAATCATGACTACATCTCAACCTTTCGAGCTTCTTCACATGGACCTATTTGGCCCTACTCACTACTCTACTGTCAATGCTACTGCTTGTCTCTATGGCTTCGTCATTGTTGATGATTACTCTCGATATACCTGGGTGCATATAATCCTATACAAGACTAAAGTGCAGGATGTCTTCAGACGCTTCGCCAATCGTGCCATGACGAACTATGGCATCAAGATCAAGCACATCAGAAGTGACAACGGCACTGAGTTCAAGGACGCCGGTCTCGACCTATATCTGGATACCTGGGTATCACTCATGAGTTCTCTGCTCCCTATACACCTCAGCAGAATGGCATCGCAGAGCGCAAGAACAAAACTCTCATTGAGATGGCCCTAAAAATGCTTGATGAGTACAAGACTCCACGGAAGTTCTGGCCTGAAGCCATTGACACTGCATGCCACCTCATCAACCGTGTTTATCTTCACAAGCTTCTGAAGGAAACATCCTATGAGCTCCTAACTGGTAAAAAGCCAAATGTTAGCTATTTCCGAGTTTTTGGTGCTAGTTGCTAGATCAAGGATCCACATCACACTTCAAAATTTGCACCAAAAGCACATGAAGGTTTTATGCTTGGTTACGGAAAGGATTCGCACTCCTACAGAGTCTTCAACCTCTTTCACTATAAAGTGGTTGAAACTGTGGATGTGTAGTTCGATGAGACTAACGACTCGCAAAGAGAGCACCTGCCAAATGTGCTAGATGAATTAACCCCTAGCGAGTCAATCAAGCAAATGGGAACTGGAGAGATCATACCCTCTGAGAATCAGACTGAAGAACAATTGATCATTTCTGCATCCACTCAACCTGAAGACACTGCTCAACCTGAAGATAACCCCACAAATGATGACATTGATCAGAATGAGCAAAATCTTCGTCCTGCTCATCCTCGAGTTGCAAATGAAGTACAGATTGAGAAGATGATCGATAGCCTCAATGCACCTGGTCCACTCACTCGTTCAAGAGCTACACAAAGAACAACATAGCTAACCAATTTCTGCGGGCATTTTGCATTCGTCTCAATCTCTGAACCCAAGAAAGTCGATGAAGCCTTCATGGAACCTGAATGGATTCAAGCAATGCAAGAAGAGCTTCAACAGTTCGAGCTGAATAATGTGTGGGAATTGGTCAAGCGTCCTGATCTTCGAAAGCACAATATCATTGGCACCAAATGGATATATCGCAACAAACAAGATGAGCATGGTCAAGTGGTCAGAAACAAAGCTCGTCTCGTTGCACAAGGTTACACTCAAGTAGAAGGAATTGACTTCGATGAAACATTTGCTCCGGTGGCAAGGCTTGAAGCCATTCGCATACTGCTTGCCTATGCAAATCATCACAACATCCTTCTGTACAAATGGATGTAAAGAGTGCTTTTCTCAATGGAAAGATAGAAGAAGAAGTATATGTTGCACATCCCCCTGGTTTTGAAGATCCAAAATATCCTGATATGGTACTCAAGAAGGCACTGTATGGCCTCAAACAAGCCCCTCGTGCTTGGTATGACACGCTCAAAGACTTCCTGAAGAGCAAAGGCTTCAAACCTGGCTCACTAGATCCTACTCTCTTCACAAAGACATATGATGGTGAACTGTTTGTATGCCAAATCTATGTGGATGACATTATCTTCGGCTGCAGCAACAAGAAATACAGTGATGAGTTTGGTCACATGATGCAAGAGCAATATCAGATGTCCATGATGGGTGAACTGAAGTTCTTTCTGGGTCTCCAAATTCGTCAACAACGCAATGGTATCTTCATATCTCAAGAAAAATATGTCAAAGATTGCCTGAAGAAGTTTGGAATGCAAGACTGCAAAGGATACACGACACCAATGCCAACCAAAAGTCATCTGGGTCCCGACGACAATGGTAAAGAGTTCGACCCAAAAGGTATACAGCTCCATGATTGGTTCTTTGCTTTATTTATGTGCATCTAGGCCAGATATAATGCTTAGTGTTTGCATCTGTGCCCGATTGGCTTACACCCCAACACTAGGATTATGGTATCCAAAGGGCTCTGAGTTTGATCTAGTTGGATTCTCATATGCTGATTATGCTGGTGACAAGGTTGATTTCAAGTCCACATCAGGCACATGTCACTTTCTAGGATGATCACTTGTATGTTGGTGTTCAAAGAAGCAGAACTGTTTATCACTCTCCACTGCCGAATCCGAATACATTGCTGCTGGATCTTGCTGTGCTCAGCTTCTCTAGATGAAGCAAACTCTCAAGGACTATGGCATACACCTGAAGAATGTGCCTCTCTATTGCGACAATGAGAGTGCCATCAAGATTGCCAACAACCCAGTTCAGCACTCGAAGACAAAGCACATTGAGATTCGTCATCACTTTCTCAGAGATCATGTTATGAAGGAAGATATTGATATCATTCATGTCAACACTGAAGAGCAATTGGCTGATATCTTCACAAAGCCCTTGGATGAGAAAAGGTTTTGCAAGTTGCGGTGTGAGCTAAATATCTTGGAATCCTCAAATGTCCTATGAATTGGACAGACATCCTAACACTTATGCATTTTGATCACTTAGATGTGCAACACACAAAGTAACGTATATCTTCAATCAATGAAGACATACACTCTAAGTGTGAATACATTAATGCGGAATTTGACTTCGGAGCGCCACGATAATTGTGCGGCATGTCTGGGTCTAATACTTCCTATACGGTGGGTAACGCCACCACCAAATTTGTGTTTGAAGTGTTTCTCTTGGCGTTATATTTTATTAGCCTTCATCCCTGACTTGTATTCGAGTTTATCTTCATCTGGTTGATTTGGCCTTATACTAGTTATATACTACTTGTGTTCTGTCCTCTACAACATTCACTTATAGCTATGACTTCGTGTTGAATCTTTTGATCTAAGTGAATGTGATCGGATCCCAACCTATCTATGCTTCTACCTCAACTCTGTCTGTCCAAATCATATGCATTCTGTTGAAAACTGTTGATTGTCTTCACTGAACCTTGTCAGCTGAGGTCAATCTGACAAACATTTATATCTGTTTTTAATGCTATATCCTTATTGCCTGAAAGCCGGAGAATTCAGAACGACCACCCCGCCAATCCAGGCGTGCGTGGGAACATGGAACAACTTCCAAGGTGTTGCATGCTTGCCACGTACCCTTCAGATGTGAACCGCCAGGGGCACCTGCGTAATTGCGGTATGCCGTCTCTTCCCTTATAAATACCCGTCACATCTCGGTCAAAAAATTCTTCTTCCACCTCGCCACCTCTCGAAAACCCTAGCGCCTTCGCTTGCTCTCGATGACACCGGTGACAAAGCGCTTAGCTGCCGCGACTTCTCCGACGACGTCATCACGCCGGTCGCGGACCTCATCTTCTCCGCCGCCGCCGTAGCTGTCCTCCGTTGCCAAGTTAGGGCACGGAAGATCAAACTGCTCGACCTCCTACTTCGCTCCGTCTAGCAGTTCTTCGTGTGGTAATTAAAATTCACTTTTTACCGTCTTTTCAATCTGATAGATTCATCCTTCTTCACCAAAAGTAGTTTCTAGATCTCCAAATTTGAATCTATCTCGTTCTGCATCTCATACTCTGCCTAGTCTATTCACTTATGCTTCTTTACAAGTTAGATTCCTCACTTGTACTTATTCTTGGATTCGTACAAATCTGGAACCAACTCACATCAAATAAGTGATTGTCTTTGCATTATGAGGTCAATGTCTTCAAACTGATTTATCTTCAAAATCTTCTGAGAATGCATATGACCTCTTCCCTTCCCTCGCACCTCTAATGCTGTCACGGGTACATGTCCGTGAGAGAATCCCTTGGTTCTCATAGTCTGCATCCATTTGAAGAATTCTTACAGAATCACATCAATTCTCCTGAAGCCAGCTCTTGTCTGACCAGCCGTCGGAAGCCGTTGCACGTACTGAAGCCTTTCAGGTTAAGCTTCATGGCCACTAAGAAGTCAGCAAGAAAGGGTGGCAGACAGCGCCGTGGGAACATTTCCAAGGATTTTCCTCCAGATTTGCATGAGCTGTACAAGACAGACCCAGAGGAAACCTATACAGGTCGCAAGAATCGAATCCAATGGATTCAAAGATACTGGGCTGAGGAATGGTTCAAGTATCGATTTGTCACAGAAGAATATGCAGAAAAGAATGCCATCAAGCGACCATTGGGAGATATACTGTACAAGAATCTTCAACCTAGGTCCCAGACTGAAGCTATTGAGCGTGGATTTTATCCGTGCATGGTTTGCAGACCGCAGCCAGAGAATGCTGACCCATCTTCTCTGTTGTGGTGCCGTGAAGACCATCTGTTCAAGCGCAACTATCAGTTCGCCAAAGACTCTGCTGCGAAGAACAAGAACGCATTAGGACTTGACTTCAACCCTGGTCCTTCTTCACCTCGGGATGATGGCACCCGTTGTAGCGACCCGACCCCAGACGGTCAAGCCTCTGTGTTACTGTGCCATCCCTGGATCAGTATGCTGGCACACACAGTACATCAATGTATATATCAAAGTGCAATCACATGCATAAATAACGTAAAACTGATATATACCTCATAATACTCTGGAAACAATCAAGCGGGTGTGGAGTCCCATCAACGCCATCGGCGGGTTGAGTGTAGACCGTAACCACTGTATCGTAACTCTTACTCGTCGAGGAAATATCTGCAACATGATACGTTGCAGCCGTGTAGGTCAGTACATTGAATGTACCGCAAGATCACAATATGAGAAAATAGATGATAAAACTATACTATATGCAATATGGCTTTATGGCTCAGATTCTGAGTTTTGTTTGCGTAAAAGCTGATTTTATTTTCCCTACATCAAAGGAATAAATGAAGTCTGTACTAAGGAGTTTTCTATCATGACATGGTTCCGCCAACCGATGTCTCATAGCCCAAAAATTCATCATATGTTGCCCACAATTAAGTTATCAATCCGGTGTTGAGAGTTCCGAGATAGATCCAAGTCCAGATGCTCAAATTGTCCGTAACCGGGGACACGGCTAATCGATTAGGTTATAACCCTCTGCAGAGGTTTGTACACTTTACCCGCAAGATTCGATCCCTCTCTTTACGTTCTCGCACTTCAGGGTGTTTGAGAACAAGATGACCGAAACATGGTCTTCCAAAGAGTTCCTCTGACCACTGTCCGGTACTCCATCCAATCCTACCGTAGTTCTACATCTGCTAGCACCGCCCCAGCCAGAGTCACAACTAAGGTCAACCAAGCCAGAGCCCATAATGACTTGCGGTTGCACAGGTAAGCTTCAAGGGAAGTACTCTTCCGCTTTCTTTGAGTCTGGGTGAAGCTTTCCGCAAGATGTCATGGCGCTTCTCCATGCATCCGGCCAACCACTGGGTTCTCCAGGGTGCCCGTCAACCGTCCTTCACCCAGTAGTGTGTATTGAATTCTTGTCTCGAGTCTTGAAGTCTTGAGGTCTTGAAGATGCAGTCCTTGCAGATTCCATCATGGAGTTGTCGTCATTGACGTAGGGTCCTCCTTCTTCACACCACTCGAACACTCATACCAAACCCCGTCTATTATAGCGTAGCTTTAAATAAATAACGTCCGGGCTTGGTAACAGGGTGATGGGTTCCTACCTCATGCATACTACTCAACTACAAGGATTCAATAACACTACTGAGGGGTGGTTGCAAGGATGCCACTAAATGCAATAAAAACATAGGTAAGAAAGCATGGTCAAAGTGAACTTGCCTGGTTGACGATCTTCAAAAACTAGGGTTTCGTAGTAGCAATCTTCGCACTCCGGAAATTCTACCGAGGCAAACAATAACTATAGTAAGCACATAGCAATAGGATCACATAACACAACATAACAAAAGTAACATAACACACCAAAACAAACAAATCAAAACTCATAGGAAAAACTCAAAGAAAACCCATTCAAGTTTCCTATTTCAACAAATAACAAAATAGTTTTATATCATAAAAATTTTCTAACATAACCTAATCATGGTTTTAAGTTAACTAAACAGAAAAGGATTCACTAAGCAACTAGGAGCAAAAAGAATTAATTTAAAAGCTATTATAAAACTCATAATAGGCCTAATCCAATTTCTATTAAGAAAAATAAATTAAAACTTTTATTAATTATAAATAAATGTTCATCTACTAGAGTGACAGAAACTAACCTAGAATAACCAATCACAAGTTAAAAATAAATTAATTTACTAATTAATTTAATAGGAAAACAGGAGCTAGCTAATTAATTAGGATTAAAAGGATTCTGCTTAAAACTAATTATTTATTAATCCTAAAATACCCAAGTTAATTTCTATGGTTTGGCAATGTCAAAATAAAGTGGTGACAAAAAGAATCATGCAAAAATAATTTTTCTAACTAAAGTTATAGCAGATTTACTATTCTGGCTAAAACAATATTAAAGCATTTTTAATTATTTTGAACATAGCTAAATATATATTATACAGAAACTACATAAAATTTGCAATCCAACAAAAAAAGAATCATCTAAAAATATTAAACATAATAAAAGATATACATTTTTGAAAACAGAAACTATTCGCTAAAACAGAAAATCAAAATAAAAGAAAAAGGCCTAATGGGCCTATCTTTGTCCTACACGTCAAATAGCCTAAATGGGCTGCAGGTTAAAACTAAACGAACCGGCCTAAAAAATAAACCTAAACTAAAACTAAACCGATCGAACCGGCCGGTTTATAAATAAAACCTAACCCTTGGGGCTTCTAATCTAGGCCGTCGATCTAAGATCGGACGGGGTGCTTTCGGTGACTTACCGGACTCAGCTGACGGCGGCAATGGCGGCGGGAGTGCGTCAGGCGTCCGAGGCGTCGGCGAGCTCCGGCGACTCGTCGAGATGCGGGGAGCACGGGGTGGTTCGTGGGGTCTGGGTGGGTCGGGGAACTAGGGCGTCGTCGTGGCGACTTTGGCGTGATGGCGAGCTCGGTGCTCCGGCGAGCTCGGGAGAGAGAGGAGAGGGGTCCGGCGAGGCTAGGGGGAATGGGGTGCGGAGGGGCTCGGCTTTATAGCACAGGCCTCGGGTCGCCCGGAAGGATCGGGCGATCGGGGATCCGGATCCTTCGGGATCTGGTCGATCTCCGGCGAGGTCGTGGCGTGGCGAGGGAAGAAGAGGCGGGTCCCACGGGTCAGGGAGAGAGAGAGGCGAGGGTCGGGTGGCCGCGGCCAACGGGTTTCGGCGAGCGGGCGAGGGGTGAGGCGCTAGGCTGGCCTGTTGGGCCGGTCTAGCTGGGCCTGGCGCGGGGCTGCGGAGGGAGGCGGCGCTGGCTGGGCCTGGGGTGGCCTGGCTGGCGCCCCGGGGAGTTTTTCTTTTAAAATTTTATTTTTTTAAATAAAACAAAAACAGAAATAAAACAATATCTATAAATATTTTATATAGGGTATATATATACCAAAATGATCAGGGAAATATTCCCTTTCATTTGGACATTTTACCAAAGGCAAAATCCAAACTTTATAAAAATCCATTTTTTTCAAATTCAAATAAAATTCAGTTTTGAATCCAAATCTTTTGGCATTGTTTCCTCTGATATTTTTGGGGTGTCATGTTTGCTCCTCTCATACTTTTGATCAAGTATTTATCGGGCATAGTTTTTTGAAACAATTCCAACTTGCCAAAGTTTTGAATTCAAATTCAAAACTCAAAATTTGAAAGAGGGTTTCAAGCACTTTCAAATGACTTTCAACTTGATACTTTTTAACTTCCAACTCATATTTCATATGATTGAAGAAGTCATTTTATCTTCCCTCATGAAAATCATTGAGTTGCATAAAGCTTTGAATTTGAAATCTTCCCTAATGAAATTCAAATCTTTTCCAAAACCCTATTCATTTCAAAATGGAAGAAGTCATGTCATCTTCACTCTAGGCTTTGGGTGTTGGAATGAATTTGAATTCATTGAGATCCAAAAGGCAAAGGAGAAAGTTTTGGGAAAGTCATTTCATTCCCTCTCATTCAACTTTCAAAAGTTTTCAAATTTCACTCAGTTTCACTCATTCAATCAAACCAACAATCAGACAACAAGCATAGTTATTTATTTAATATAACATTCCAAAATTTAGAATTTTGGGATGTTACAAACCTACCACACTTAAAATGAATCTCGTCCTCGAGATTCGAAGAGGTTAGCAAGAAAAGGTTAGGGGTTGGGGTCTTCTAGCAAAAGTTTTGGTCAGAAAGGTCAGGGGTGCTACCACACTTAAAAACAAGGTCATGGTTCCAATAAACTCAGATATTTCCTCTGGAGGGCTGACAATGTATGTCTCTTCACATATCTTACAATAGCTCCTTCATTAAAGCTCTTCTGCCAGAAGTATAGGGTGTTCCTCAAAATCTTGGGTCGGTGTGTCAAACTTGAAGTTCGTCCGAGACTGGATCTTCTTAGCTGATGGGTCTGTGTCCATTCTAAACAACTATCGAAACACTCATGGTGGTCTACAATTTATGGTTTTCTCCTGCGAAAGCGGTTCTGGGTTGAACTTCACCGTATATCCTACGATTGGCAACGGTTGCTGTAAAGGGTTCCATCGTACTACCATTCTATGGTTTTATGGCTTATCGTGTCGACACTCTTCTAAGGTTTTCGAGGCTCTCGATTTTCCATCAACATATGATAGTTCATGATAGAAGTCTTCGTATGGGGCCAATCCATCCCGTACTTGAATCATTACCACATACGTAAATATCGAATCACGTATTCTAACACTTGGGCATACTCACAAGCATTGCAGAAATTCTCTTGTTCTCGAACTGGGTTCGAGTAATTCCATGGTTTCTGCAAGCCAAACAAAACATCTATCGTTACTTCACCACTCTCAGGTTTTTGCGTAACCTTCTGGGTGTGTCCTATTTCTCCGCAAATCTTGCAGGCACAAGGTTTATTTCTTGGTGTATCATTGTGCTTCCGGATAAAGCGTGATCGCATCAGGGGCTTCTTGAATTCCTCCCAAGTTCTTGCTCCTTTAAATCCTTGTATGGATTGATGCATTCTCCACCAGGTTGCAGCACTTTACGTAAAGTAATCTTGAAGAGCGTATTGGACCTCATACTTCCTTGAAACCAAATTGTTCCCGAAGTGATTCTCCATGTTCTGCATCCATAGCTCTGCCTCCGGCTGAGTCTTGATCGAGAGAATATCAGTCCAACTTCATTCATCATCTATGGGGTTCAAGGGTTTTAAGGTGAGATGAGAGAGAGGTGGGGAGGGATATACACACAATACAAACAATAGTTTTTTTGATTAAACAAGTTTTACTTTGTGGCTGCCGGAAAAACATCAAACAAATGACAGCTCACACATCGTCGCATCTAACGTAAGTGTGTAACAGGGGTTTGGTCTTCTAAAGGTCAAATATTTCTTTAGGAACTTCAAATCTTCTGAGTCTTCAACTGTTGTAGCTTCTAATACATGGTGAAATCCTCTTTACTTGGAAGAGGTCATCAGTCCTCCGATATCTTTCTTGGAGTGGCTTGATTGATCCTTCATGTGGTCAAAAGGAAAAGGGGTATATCCTAACTATTTTGAGGTGAGAGTGTCTATTCGATAAAATCAGAAAAGATGAGAAGTAAGAGTCTTTTTGTAAATAAAGTTTTTGAGATATCCTGTCCTAAGGGCTTTTCCGGTTTCTAGGGTCACGTTCTCTGATCAACATGTGCTCGATACCATATTCAGAAGCGACCCGACCCAGACGGTCAAGCCTACGTATTCTTGTGCCATCCTCGGATCAAGATGTCTTGCACACACAGTACATCAATGTATATATCAAAGTGCAATCACATGCATAAATAACGTAAAACTGATATATACCTCATAATACTCAATGAAACAATCAAGCGGGTGTGGAGTCCCATCAACGCCATCGGCGGAGTTGAGTGTAGACCGTAACCTCAGATCGTAACTCTTACTCATCGAGGAAATATCTGCAACATGATACGTTGCAGCCGTGTAGGTCAGTACATTGAATGTACCGGCAAGATCACAATATGAGAAAACAGATGATAAAACTATACTATATGCAATATGGCTTTATGGCTCAGATTCGAGTTTTGTTTGCGTAAAAGCTGATTTTATTTTCCCTACATCAAAGGAATAAATGAAGTCTGTACTAAGGAGTTTTCTATCATGACATGGTTCCGCCAACCGATGTCTCATAGCCCAAAAATTCATCATATGTTGCCCACAATTAAGTTATCAATCCGGTGTTGAGAGTTCCGAGATAGATCCAAGTCCGGATGCTCAAATTGTCCGTGAATCGGGACACGGCTAATCGATTAGGTTATAACCCTCTGAGAGGTTTGTACACTTTACCCGCAAGATTCGATCCCTCTCTTTACGTTCTCGCACTTGAGGTGTTTGAGAACAAGATGACCGAAACATGGTCTTCCAAAGAGTTCCTCGACCACCGTCCGTACTCCATCCAATCCTACCGTAGTTCTACATCTGCTAGTACCGTCCCAGCCAGAGTCACAACTAAGGTCAACCAAGCCAGAGCCCATAATGACTTGCGGTTGCACAGGTAAGCTTCCGGGCGTGAAGTACTCTTCCGTCTCTTTGAGTCTGGGTGAAGCTTTCCGCAAGATGTCATGGCGCTTCTCCATGCATCCCGGCCAACCACTGGGTTCTCCAGGGTGCCCACAACCGCCCTTCACCCACTAGTGTGTATTGAATTCTTGTCTCGAGTCTTGAAGTCTTGAGGTCTTGAAGATGCAGTCCTTGCAGATTCCATCATGGAGTTGTCGTCATTGACGTAGGGTCCTCCTTCTTCACACCACTCTCGAACACTCATACCAAACCCGTCTATTATAGCGTAGCTTTAAAATAAATAACGTCCGGGCTTGGTAACAGGGTGATGGGTTCCTACCTCATGCATACTACTCAACTACAAGGATTCAATAACACTACTGAGGGGTGGTTGCAAGGATGCCACTAAATGCAATAAAAACATAGGTAAGAAAGCATGGTCAAAGTGAACTTGCCTGGTTGACGATCTTCAAAAACTAGGGTTTCGTAGTAGCAATCTTCGCACTCCGGAAATTCTACCGAGGCAAACAATAACTATAGTAAGCACATAGCAATAGGATCACATAACACAACATAACAAAAGTAACATAACACACCAAAACAAACAAATCAAAACTCATAGGAAAAACTCAAAGAAAACCCATTCAAGTTTCCTATTTCAACAAATAACAAAATAGTTTTATATCATAAAAATTTTCTAACATAACCTAATCATGGTTTTAAGTTAACTAAACAGAAAAGGATTCACTAAGCAACTAGGAGCAAAAAGAATTAATTTAAAAGCTATTATAAAACTCATAATAGGCCTAATCCAATTTCTATTAAGAAAAATTAATTAAACCTTTTATTAATTATAAATAAAAGTTCATCTACTAGAGTGACAGAAACTAACCTAGAATAACCAATCACAAGTTAAAAATAAATTAATTTACTAATTAATTTAATAGGAAAACAGGAGCTAGCTAATTAATTAGGATTAATAGGATTCTGCTTAAAACTAATTATTTATTAATCCTAAAATACCCAAGATAATTTCTATGGTTTGGCAATGTCAAAATAAAGTGGTGACAAAAAGAATCATGCAAAAATAATTTTTCTAACTAAAGTTATAGCAGATTTACTATTCTGACTAAAACTAAATTAAAGCATTTTTAATTATTTTGAACATAGCTAAATATATATTATACAGAAACTACATAAAATTTGCAATCCAACAAAAAAAGAATCATCTAAAAATATTAAACATAATAAAAGATATACATTTTTGAAAACAGAAACTATTCGGCTAAAACAGAAAATCAAAATAAAAGAAAAAGGCCTAATGGGCCTATCTTTATACAATAGTCAAATAGCCTAAATGGGCTGCAGGTTAAAACTAAACGAACCGGCCTAAAAAAATAAACCTAAACTAAAACTAAACTGATCGGAACCGGCCGGTTTTATAAATAAAACCTAACCCTTCGGGGGCTTCTAATCTAGGCCGTCGATCTAAGATCAGACAGAGGTGCTTTCGGTGACTTACGGACTCCTACGGGCGGCGGCAGCGGAGTCTTGTCAGGCGTCCGGGCGTCAGCGAGCTCCAGCGACTCGTCGGGAGATGCGGGGAGCACGGGGTGGTTCAGTGGGGTCTGGGTGGGTCGGGGAACTAGGCGTCGGCGGCGACTTTGGCGTGATGGCGAGCTCGGTGCTCAGCGAGCTCGGGAGAGAGAGGAGAGGGGTCCGCGAGGCTAGGGGAATGGGGTGCGGAGGGCTCGGCTTTATAGCCTGGGCCTCGGGTCGCTCCGGAAGGGATCAGGCGATCGGGGATCCGGATCCTTGAGGATCCGGTCGATCTCCCATGAGGTCGTGGCGTGGCGAGGGAAGAAGAGGGCGGGTCCACTGTCAGCGGGAGAGAGAGAGGGCGAGGGTCGGGTGGCCGAGGCCAACGGGTTTCAAGTAGCGGGCGAGGTGAGGCGCTGGGCTGGCCTGGGCGGTCTAGCTGGCTCGCTGGGTCATGGAGGGAGGCGGCGCTGGCTGGGCATGGGGTTGGCTGGGCGCCCGGGAGTTTTTCTTTAAAATTTTATTTTTTTAAATAAAACAAAAACAGAAATAAAACAATATCTATAAATATTTTATATAGGGTATATATATACCAAAATGATCAGGGAAATATTCCCTTTCATTTGGACATTTTACCAAAGGCAAAATCCAAACTTTATAAAAATCCATTTTTTCAAATTCAAATAAAATTCAGTTTTGAATCCAAATCTTTTGGCATTGTTTCCTCTGATATTTTGGGGTGTCATGTTTGCTCCTCTCATACTTTTGATCAAGTATTTATCAGGCATAGTTTTTTGAAACAATTCCAACTTGCCAAAGTTTTGAATTCAAATTCAAAACTCAAAATTTGAAAGAGGGTTTCAAGCACTTTCAAATGACTTTCAACTTGATACTTTTTAACTTCCAACTCATATTTCATATGATTGAAGAAGTCATTTTATCTTCCCTCATGAAAATCATTGAGTTGCATAAAGCTTTGAATTTGAAATCTTCCCTAATGAAATTCAAATCTTTTCCAAAACCCTATTCATTTCAAAATGGAAGAAGTCATGTCATCTTCACTCTAGGCTTTGGGTGTTGGAATGAATTTGAATTCATTGAGATCCAAAAGGCAAAGGAGAAAGTTTTGGGAAAGTCATTTCATTCCCTCTCATTCAACGTTCAAAAGTTTTCAAATTTCACTCAGTTTCACTCATTCAATCAAACCAACAATCAGACAACAAGCATAGTTATTTATTTAATATAACATTCCAAAATTTAGAATTTTGGGATGTTACACCCGTGAAGCCAATGTGAACAAGATCGGCCCCTTCTACAACCTTGCAGGCCTCATCACACACATTGCTGTCCAAGGTGCAAAAGTGGATAATTCTGATGATGATGCTTACACTGATGATGTTCCGGCTCCTCCTCCTAAGCCGCAGAAGCAAAAGAAAGCTAAGGCTTCAAAACCAACTACTGCACCAAAAGCTTCACGAGTGAAGCCATTGGAAACTGCCCCTTCTGCTCCAAGTAACACCTCTGAAGATCTCTCTCGCACCTCCAAGAAGCGCGAGATGCCTCAGAAGAGAGCTACTCAAAAATCCAGTCAAGCACTGACTCCAGCTGCTGTTCTAAGAACGAATTTGAAGCTATTGATCTGTCGTCAGATGACGAGTTTGGTGAGAATGCTCTTGAGTAGCTGATAAAGTCAAGCAAGAGGCGGAGATCTTCAATGATCTGCCCCTCTTCGATGTGAACATTTTGGACAATTTCATTGATGAATGGTTTTACAATCAAGATCTAAGTTTTGATGATCTTCAGCTCCCCATTGGCATCAACATCACTTTCCAAGGCGCAATTGCTCCTGAGCTGGCTCTGGCTCAGCGAATTGTTGTATTGAAGAACAAGATTGACTTTGAAAAAGAGCAGTTCAAGAAGCATGTGGCCAAGCTTAGTGTGGCTGATGTTCAGAAATTCAAGCTGATGCTGAATGACCTCAAGGAAACGTTTCGCAAGAAGCGAGAAGAAGACAAAGGTTCAAGAGAGTGCATGAAGAATCTTGCTGCCAAGTGTGTTCAAGCTTACAATGAAGCTGAGAAGCGCAAGGCACTTGGGCGTCCAGGCATTGACCCCAAGATGGCTGCCAAAAAGAAGAAGAAGTCTATTGTGGCCCCAACTGAAGCTCCAAGGCGGGAAGAACCTCACATTATCTTCCCAGCCAGCTTGACAGGCTCGAAGCCTAAGGTCCCCACGGTGGCTTCAGAACAGAAGAAAACCAGGGCAGCTGAAGCCGAAGCCAAAAAGCGTAAAACCAAGAACACCAATGATGATGCACCAGCCCCAAGAAGAGGAAAACCAAGAAGAGAGATCGGGCTGCTCCCAAAGAGCCCCTTGTTGTCAAGCCCATTGCTTTTGCTCCCCCTCCATCTGAAAATCAAGAGCGTCAGTTGATTGTTAATGAGCCTGCTTCCACAGAGGCTCTTGAAGCTCAAGAAGTTCCAGTCGTTGACCCCATCGCAACTGGAGACATTGGTCCTCACGACAATGTAGAAGATGATGAAGTCCTTCCTTAAATTGAGCGCCCAACGGTATCATCGCCTGTTCTCACGAACAGCGAGCTCATCAGCATTGGTCGTCCTTTGACGCCACTCTCACAGGATGCCTCATGGGCTGATCGCCCCCAACCAGCAACCCCAGTTCAAGACTCACCAACTACACCCCGTCCTTCACCAACGCAAGGTCCCAGTACAATTGTCAATGACGACAATTACATGGAGACCACACCATCACCAAAAGTGTAGCCCGTGTTTCAATGGCTTCGCAAAGGCCAGAGGCCATCGATCTCCATGAAAACCATCACAGAAGAGGATTCACACCAGTCCAGCTCAGTGGCACGTCAAGTGTTCCCTGAAGACAATCTTTCTGTGACGGTTCCTGTGTCCGAAGCTAATACTTCTAGAGAGATTCCGGCTAAAGCAGCCGATGAAAGATAAGAAGCAAATCGTGTTGCTACACCCCCACCAACCAAGAAGAAGATATTCTCGAGGAGAATGAGTCTGTGCCCGACCCTCCAGCTACTCAAGTGGAGGTTGAGAATACTGAGGCGGCCACCAACAACGACACTAAAGCCAATGACATTGTCATGACTGAAGCCAATGTGGCGCCTCAATTAAACACTGTGAATGAAGCCAATGCTGCACCTGCAACCAATGTGCAGCCTGTCGCCTCTGCTAATGCCTCTGCTCCTGTACCGCCACCAAGGCCACACACCATTGAGCATGCATTCTATCAAGGCAAAATTGTTCCTGTCAGATGGCCCATTCTGATTCCTCCGCCTGCTCCCGGTCCCCAGTTTGATTATCATGTGGAGCACATGCCTCAGGTTCAGAAGCGAAAGCCAGGTTGCCAAAGTTTCCAGGTACTGCATCTGCACCAGGATCATTCAATGTAAATGGCTTCATTGCACACAACACCTTCTTTGACAGTGCCAAGAACCCATACTTCAAGCCAAGAATATCATCTGATAGGTTCTGGAGCTATCAACAACGAAGCTATTACTCCTGCATTCTATACAACCAGGAGCGCATATTCCCTCATATGCGTCTGGATTCCAAAGCCATTGCTGGCCTGCCCTGCTTAGAAGAAGCACTTGACTGTTTTTGAGATGCAGGCCTGCTACAATTTGTCACTGATAAGGAGCATTGGAATGAAGAGCTTCTGCTCCAGTTTTATGCCACTCTCCACATTCGAGGCTACAACAGGGAACCGAAGACATGGGTCCTTGAGTGGATGGCAGGCAATGTCCATCATGAAGCCAAAGCCTTTGACCTCATTGAGCTTACCGGCCTGTCCACTCCAGGTGAACTCTATGAACCTAGTTGTCAGCTTCACCGCAATGCATTGGAAAGCATCTTTCAGAAGCCTGAGCCCAACATGAGCCAAATGCTGAGCATGATGAAGCCACTGCCACATGACGCTGAATACCCAAAGGAATTCTTTGTTGAAGTCCTAGAGTGTCTGCCCCGAACCATCTATCATATCATAAGGCGAACTCTATGGCCCATCAAAGGGCATTCTTCTTCAGCAAAACTTGAAGGTGCAATGAAGACATTGGTCTTCCACATTCTCAATGGCAAAAGCTTCAATGCTCATGATTTCTTCATTCGCCAGTTCGCTGCATCTGGCTTTGACATTTTTGGTCTGAAATTTTATGCTCCTTGGGTTATGCGTCTGATCAAGCTCCACTCTGCTCTTGACTATCAGCCCTCTACTCGCAACCATCTTATCTTTCTGCCAGAGGTTGATATGTCAGTCGAAGCCATTTACCCAAAGCCTGCCAAAGGAAGCGCTATATCTTCACAATGCAGATCGTCAGAGTTTCTCTCAGGATGTTGAAGGTGTTCAGGCTGCTTCTCCTGTCTATCCATTGGCCGACAACACTCGCTGTGCACGTACTGAAGCCACAGAAAGCACGATTGCTCCAAGGCCTCGCAAGCGATCCCGTGTGCTCAATGACCGAGAGCTTCTTGTGGCCTTGCATCAGAAACAAGACAAGCATCATTTCTGGGTGAAACGACAAATGCAAAGCCTCTTGGCGGATGTCAATCGCATTCGCAATCTTGCCACCAAGAACGCCTTTGTCACTCATGAAACCAGTCGGAGGACTTGGAAGAGTTTGATACTGCTCAGTGCTGAAGCTGATCTTCAAGACGATGGCTTCACCGAAAGATTCAAGTTTGACTCCACTCCTCCCAGGAATGTTGTTTTACGTCGAACCCCGTCTCTTGAAGTTTCAGAGTACTCTTCATCCGCAGCCACGGTAAATGCCAGAGTTATTGATGAAGCCGATGATGCTACTTCACCACCTCCAACATCAGCGCGTATCGACACTGCACCAAGTTCTACTGCACCACCAAACCTCAACAACGACCCTGCTACTTCACCTACTCCTCATGGGAACGAGTAGCGACTATGTCTTCAAACCTTTTTGATCCTTACTGACAAAAGGGGGAGAAGCATAGGTTGATAGTCTTCAAGTGGGTCTATATGGGTGCTTGCTATATTTTCGCCTAGTGGTTACAACTCTCGTTTTTGATACATTTGGTTCTTTGAGTTGTAAGACTTAAACTCGATGGTTGGCTGCTACTTTTTACTGCTATTCTGTGATGCGATGATAAATCTCGCATGAAGTCATTTCGCAGACATCCATCTTTCATTATGCATGTCATTATTCCTGTATATCTTTTCATGCATGATGTATTGTCTTCATATGGTGTGGTGGATCTCCACAAGTACAACCTGCCATGTGCATTTGCATTCCAACACAAAACATTTACATGCACATCTTCAGGGGGAGCCTCTTGCCACTTATGAAGACAATGCCTTAATCCTTTACAATTTCACATACATTTATCCCCGTTGAAAACTTCAACCAGTTTGTCATCAATCACCAAAAAAAGGGAGATTGTAAGTGCATCTAGTGCCATCCCTAGTTGGTTTTGGAGTATTGACGACAAACCTGGTTGAGGGACTAATGTGTTTGTGAGAATTGCAGGATAACACAGGTAGTAGTCCCTCATTGATTCGGTTTACCTACCGGAGATGACTCCTAAAAATGTGTGAAGACATTGAAGACAATGGTGGTCTGTGAAGCTATTCACTTTGAAGACTATGACACGAGAAGACATTGTGTGAAGACTATGGAGCGCGAAGACTTAGCTGTTTCGTTGTTTCTTTTCTTCGTTGTTGAGTCATAGGAACCACCGCACGGATGAATGGGGTCCAAGTGAACAAAGTCAGAGTGACTGAAGTGATGTTCAAACAAATCCTATGTCTTCGAGCGAAGACAATGAGTGCAAATCTTATCCAGAGTCGGATAAGTCAGCTTTACTTGTAACCCAAGTCAAGCTGCCGTGTGTGTTTGAAATCTGACCGTTGTGACACGTGTTAGTTCCTTAGTGACCCAGGGTCATTTCGGACAAATCAGGTGGGGTTGCCCAGTGGCTATAAATAGCCCACCCCCTACACCATAAATTGGTGGCTGCTCAGAGTTAGTATACGGCTTTTGTCGTTTGAGAGCAACCCACCTCCGAAGCTTTTGAGAGAGAATCCTTGCGAGGACAAAGCCCAAACCACCTAGAGCCCAAATAGTGTTTGGAATCACTGAAGTCTTTCTGTCCGCGTGATCTGAAGACTTATTTCACTTGAGGACTGTGAATCCTCCAGCCGGTTAGGCGTCACGTTCTGAGCATCCAAGAGTCATTGTGGATTGCCGGTGAACGAAGTCTGTGAAGGTTTGGGAGTCTGCCTTGAAGACTTACCACAGTGATTGGGCAGGGACTGAGAGTCCTTAGCTCAAGGGGAATAAGGTGAAGACGCGGTCTTCTGAGTTGAATCTCAGCCTCCCTAACTAGATGTACAGTTGTCACAACAACTGGAACTGGTCGAACAAACCCCTGTCCTTCTGAAGTCACTGGTTCTATTTCTCACTTCCCTTTACTTACAGTTTGTCTTTGTGAAGTCATTGCCTGCTTGCATAATATGTTTGACTTCATTGTTTGACTACTTGTCTTGATTGGCTTCATACTATCTTCCACCCTGATCTTTACTACCTAGCTGCTAATAGTCTTCGTGCTTTCACTTCATTGAATACTTGACTATGGCTTGTCTAGTGTAGTCTACCTTCCGCTGCATACGAATAGTTGATACGTCTCCGTCGTATCTACTTTCCAAACAATTTTGCCCTTGTTTTGGACTCTAACTTGTATAATTTGAACGGAACTAACCCGGACTGACGCTGTTTTCAGCAGAATTGCCATGGTGTTGTTTTATGTGCAGAAAACAAAAGTTCTCGGAATGACCTGAAACTCCACGGAATATCTTATAATAAATAATAAAAAATCATCGCCAAAGATGAAGACCAGGGGGCCCACACCCTGTCCACGAGGGTGGGGGGCGCGCCCCTCCCCCCTGGGCGCGCCCCCTACCTCGTGGGCCCCCTGGATGCCCTCCGACGCCAACTCCAACTCCATATATTGGCTTTCGGGAAGAAAAAAATCAGAGAGAAGAAATCATCACATTTTACGATACGGAGCCGCCGCCAAGCCCTAATCTCTCTCGGGAGGGCTGATCTGGAGTCCGTTCGGGGCTCCGGAGAGGGGGATTCGTCGCCGTCGTCATCATCAACCATCCTCCATCACCAATTTCATGATGCTAACCGCCGTCCGTGAGTAATTCCATCGTAGGCTTGCTAGACGGTGATGAGTTGGATGAGATTTATCATGTAATCGAGTTAGTTTTGTTAGGGTTTGATCCCTAGTATCCACTATGTTCTGAGATTGATGTTGCTATGACTTTGCTACGCTTAATGCTTGTCACTAGGGCCCGAATGCCATGATTTCAGATCTGAACCTATTATGTTTTCATGAATATATGTGTGTTCTTGATCCTATCTTGCAAGTCTATAGTCACCTATTATGTGTTATGATCCGACAACCCCAAAGTGACAATAATCGGGATACTTCTCGGTGATGACCATAGTTTGAGGAGTTCATGTATTCACTATGTGCTAATGCTTTGTTCCGATTCTCTATTAAAAGGAGGCCTTAATATCCCTTAGTTTCCAATAGGACCCGCTGCCACGGGAGGGTAGGACAAAAGATGTCATGCAAGTTCTTTTCCATAAGCACGTATGACTATATCTGGAATACATGCCTACATTACATTGATTAATTGGAGCTAGTTCTGTGTCACCCTATGTTATGATCATTACATGATGAACCACATCCGCATAATTATCCATCATTGATCCGGTGCCTATGAGTTTTCCATATACTGGTTCTCGCTTATTTACTTTTCCGTTACTCTTTGTTACAATCACTACAAAATACCAAAACATTACTTTTGCTGTCTTTACTTTTGTTACCGTTACCACCTCTATCATATTACTTTGCTACTAAACACTTTGCTGCAGATATTAAGTTTCCAGGTGTGGTTGAATTGACAACTCAGCTACTAATACTTGAGAATATTCTTTGGCTCCCTTGTGTCGAATCAATAAATTTGGGTTGAATACTCTACCCTCGAAAACTGTTGCGATCCCCTATACTTGTGGGTTATCAAGACCTTTTTCTGGCGCCGTTGTTGGGGAGCATAGCTCTATTCTTTGAGTCATTTGGGATTTTTATCTGCTGGACACTATGAAGAACATGAAAGACGCTAAGACAACAATTTATCCCTCAACTACGAGGGGAGGTAAGGAACTGCCATCTAGCTCTGCACTTGATTCACCTTCTGTTATAAGTAAGCTAGCGACACCTAAACCTGCTTCTGCTATTCGTTCCAGTATGTCGCATGTTATTGATGATGCCACTTCTACTATGCATGATACTTATGATGAAACTACTTCTATGCTTGATACTACTGTGCCTCTTGGTGAATTTCTAGACGAACAAATTTCTAGGTCTAGTGTGACGCCCGGGTAATTAAGCTACAGTAATCCCCACTGATGATGTCACGTCACCTCGGTTACTGTGGATAAACTCGCGTTAGTTCGGAACCTAGTTCGAATTTCAAATTCAAAATCGAGCAAAGGATAAAAGTTTTCAAATATTAAGATTTAAATGTTCGGAGTGAACCAAATAATACATAGGTAATTATGGTGGAGAAACCAAACTTTGATAAAATGTATAAAGGCCCTAAAACAATTAAAACAATAGTGAAAACAATTGTTTAAATACCTTTTGTAATTAATAAAATGTCAAACTAATTTATTTGAGGATTAAACTTTTTGTGATTATGGACTAAGTTGAAATACTAAATTAGATGCTAAGTGTGTATTTTAATAAAACTAAAATAATAGGAAACAAAGCTAAAACAGAAAAGGTAAAATAAATAAAAAGTAAAAACAAAAGAAAAGAAGAAGAACCCCCCCCCCCAGTTGGGCCTCGACCCAACAGGCTCTGAAACGCCAGCCGGCCCAACCGGCCACCCTTATCCACCCACCGCAGGAAACCCTAACCCCCGAGCCCTCCCCACTACTCTCTCCTCCCCTCCCCCCCGATCCGGATCGAGGCAACCCTCGTGCCCGATCCCACTCGTCGTCGTCCTCCACTCCCCACGCCTCGCTCCCTCCCCGTATGGATCGGGCAACCGCGCCTGACCCCGTCAGCGCCTGGTGCCGCCTCGCCCGGCCCCCGCCTCGTCCTCGCACCCGTCCCCTCTCCTCGACGGCGCCCCTCGCCCATGGCGGCAGCGACCACGCCCCTGTCCCCGACGACCCCGCCGCACGGATCGACGGCGCCCGCCGTCACCTGGAACCGCCTGGAGCCGCCCGGAACCCCCTCGCCGGATCTCCCCGCGCCTCGCCGCCCGTCTTCGACCCCCTCCCTGATTGGAGCTCCTCGCCGCCGCCTCATCCCACCACCACCTCGTCGGCGTCGCCTCGTCTTCGGCCTCCTCCCCCGCGACGCCACCACGCCGGAGCCGCCCCACCGTCTTCGCCGGTGTCGCCATGCCCTGCCCCGCGTCGGACGCCACCTCGACCCCTCCTCGCCGGACCTCGCGTCCTCGGCCTCTTCCCGCCGCCAGCAAGCCTCGGCGCCCCCTCTCCCCATCAACGCCGGTGAGGCCCCTGGCCTCTTCTCTCCCCTGCCCCCGTACGCATGAGCACGCGCCGACCAACCCCCGTCCGCTCCTCCCTCGCCCCTGCCGCCCGTGGCCGCCCCCCAGTCGCCGCCCTGCGCCTGCGCGCCTGTGCCGCACAGCCACGCCTCACCTTGCTGCCCCCCACTCTGGTCAGCTGCGGCCGCCCTGCCAGTGCCCCGGCCAGCCGACGCCGGGTCCGGTGGACCGGCACCCACAGCCTCGTTAAGTGCCCAGTAGGTCACTGCACCCGAGAACCCCGAGAACCGCCACCAAGAACCGTTAAGGCCCTCATCCGAATGACAAGTGGGACCCGCCCTAGAAAACATTTAAAAAATAAATAGAAAAATGAAAATGAAAATGAAATTAGTAAAAGAATTAATTAATTAATTAGGGAATTAATTAAGTTAATTAATTTGGTTTAACTAAATTAATTAGGATTAGTTAACCTAATCAAGTAATTAAGCTAATTGACCTGTTTAGTTAAACTCAGTCAATGACAAATGGGACCCACCTGTCAGGTTGACCAGGTCAACGGTCAACGTTGACTGCTGACGTCATGCTGACGTCAGCAAACACTATTCTGGATAATGTTGATTTAATTAATAATTCATAAATTAGAAAATGATTTAAAACTTTAAAAATTAATATAAAATAATCCGTAGCTCGGATGAAAATACTTTCTACATGAAAGTTGCTCGTAACGGCGAGGCGAATCCGGATCTGCAGTCCGTTAAATCGCCACACCCCTAACCTATCGAACCCGCAACTTTCCCCCTCCGGCTCCTCTGCCCGAAAACACGAAACACCGGGAATACTTTCCCGGATGTTTCCCCCCCTTCACCAGTATCACCTCCTACAGCATTAGGTCACCTCTAGCACCGCGTATTGCCATGTTACGCTTTGTGATACTTTGATTGCTCTGTTATTTATTGTGTTCCCCCTCCGTTACTTCTTTCCGGTAGACCCCGAGACTGCCGGCGACCCCCAGTTCGACTACGGAGTTGACGACCCCTCTCTCTTGCCAGAGCAACCAGGCAAGCCCCCCCTTGATCACCAGATATCGCCTACTCTTCTCTATACTGCTTGCATTAGAGTAGTGTAGCATGTTACTGCTTTCTGTTATACCTATCCTGATGCATAGCCTGTCCTTGTTACTACTGTTGTTACCTTACCTGCAATCCTATATGCTTAGTATAGGATGCTAGAGTTCCATCAGTGGCCCTACACTCTTGTCCGTCTGCCATGCTATACTACTGGGCTGTGATCACTTCGGGAGGTGATCACGGGCATATACTATATACTTTACCTTTGTTACATTACCTGTGATACTGTTGGAGATGGGGGCTGAAAGGACAGTGGTTCCATCCCGGTAGAGGTGGGCCTGGGTTCCCAAGCCCCGACTGTTACTTGTGGCGGAGCGACAGGGCAGGTTGAGACCACCTAGGAGAGAGGTGGGCCTGGCCCTGTTCGGCGTTCGCGGATACTTAACACGCTTAACGAGGTCTTGGTATTTGATCTGAGTTGGCTACGAGCCTATACGCACTAACCATCTACGCGGGAGTAGTTATGGGTATCCCGGCGTCGTGGTATCAGCCAAGCACTTCAGACGTCACGACGGAGCGGCGCTTGGCCGGATTGGACTGAACGCCTGTTAGGCTAGGTCTGCTTCGGCCCGCGTCACATAACGTGCAGGTGTGCTTTCGAGGCGATGGGCCCGGACCCTTGGCGCTTAGGGTTAGACCGGCGTGTTGGCCTCTGTTGTGCCTAGGTGGGGCTGCGACGTCTTGATCTTCCGCGGCGGGCATGACCCCGGAAAGTGTGTCCGGCCAAATGGGATCAAGCGTCTTTGGGTAAGATGGTGCACCCTGCATGGAAGTTAATCTATTCGAATAGCCGTGATCTTCGGTAACAGGACGACTTGGAGTTGTACCTTGAGCTTATGACAACTAGAACCGGATACTTGATAAAACACACCCTTCCAAGTGCCAGATACAACCGGTGGTCGCTCTCTCTCAGGGATATGAGGAGGGGATTGCCGGGTAGGATTATTGCTATGTGATGTTACTTGGAGGATTTCTGCTTTCCCTCTTCTACCTGTTGCAAGACAGGTGACCAGAAGCGTAGTCTTCGTTAAGACTAGCTATCCCCCTCTTACTCTGGCATTCTGCATACTACAGTTCAGTCCACTGATATGGCCCTTTACACATATATCCATGCATATGTAGTGTAGCTCCTTGCTTGCGAGTACTTTGGATGAGTACTCACGGTTGCCTTGTTCCCCCTTTTCCCCCTACCTCTACTCGATTGCTGCAACCAGACTATGGAGCCCAGGAGCCAGACGCCACTGTCGATGACGACTACTACACTGGAGGTGCCTACTACTACGTGCAGCCCGCTGACGACGACCAGGAGTAGCTAGGAGGATCCCAGGTAGGAGGCCTGTTCCTCTTTTGATCTGTATCCCAGTTTGTGCTAGCCATCTTATGGCACCTTGTTTAACTTATGTCTGTACTCAGATATTGTTGCTTCCTGACTTCGTCTATGATCGAGCAATTGTATTCGAGCCCTCGAGGCCTGGCTTGTATTATGATGCTTGTATGACTTATTTTATTTGTAGAGTTGTGTTGTGATATCTTCCCGTGAGTCCCTGATCTTGATCGTACACATTTGCGTGCATGATTAGTGTACGATTAAATCGGGGCGTCACATCTAGAGAAAGAGAAATTATTGAAACTGAACACGATGATGTTAGTGATGATGAAAATAGGCCTGCTATTCCTGAGGGTTACCTTTTTAATGCTGAATCTACTGAAGCTATTCTTGCTTGCCGGGATAGTCTTGAACGTAATAGGTTGCTAGTTAAATGGAGTAAAGAATCTTTTAGAGGTAGGATGAGACCCGACCCTGCTTTTGCTACTTCACCTATCTGTGTTCCTGATCAGGATTATTATGATTTTTCTGTTGATCCAGATATAATTACTTTGGTTGAGTCTGATTCTTTTTATGGCTACGTATCTGAAACTATTGTGGCACATCTTCGTAAGTTAGATGATATAGCTGCCCTGTTTACTAATAATGAGAGATCGCGCTACCTTTATTTACTTAAAATATTTCCGTTCATTAAAGGGTGATGCTAAGATATGGTTCAACTCTCTTGATCCTGGTTGTGTGCAAAGTCCCCAGGATATGATTTATTACTTCTCTGCTAAATATTTCCCTGCTCATAAGAAACAAGCTGCTTTGAGGGATATATATAATTTTGTGCAAATTGAAGAAGAAAGTCTCCCACAAGCTTGGGGAGGCTTCTCAAGTTACTTAATGCTTTGCCTGATCATCCTCTTAAGAAACTTGAAATACTTGATATCTTTTATAATGCACTAACCGATGCTTCCAGAGATTACCTGGATAGTTGTGCTGGTTCTCTTTTCAGGGAAAGAACACCGGATGAACATGAAATTCTATTGAATAATATGTTGACAAATGAAAATAATTGGGCACCTCCTGAGCCAACTCGAGCCAGCTCTGAGCCAATTCGAGCCTATTCCTAAACCAACTCAAGAAGAGAGGTGTTCTATTTCTCGATCTGAAGATATGCAAGAGGCAAAGAAATCCATGAAAGAAAAAGGTATTGAAGCTGAAGATGTTAAGAATTTACCACCTATTGAAGAAATACATGGTCTTAATTCACCGCCTGTTGAAGAAGTATATGATCTCAATTATTATTTACTGTTGAACCTCCCGATATCCCGACACAGGTAGTAAAGGTAATTTCTCTCTATAGATATGATAAAGCTGAAGTCCCTCCTACTAAAATTGCTAGTCAGTGCTTGGATGAGTTTGATGACTTTATGTTAAAGCAAGATGACTTTAATGCTTATTTTGGTAGACAATTAAAACAGAATACCTTTATGATTAAACGCTTGAGTGATTATATGGCTAATATTAGAGGTGAACTTAAACTTGTTAGCAAACATGCTTCTATGGTTACCACTCAAGTAGAACAAGTACTTAAAGCTCGTAAAGAATTGCTTGATGAAATGAATAGTAAGAAAAATGATTATGCTTTGTTAGAGTGGCTACTAGAACTGGTAGAATGACTCAGAACCTTTCTATCCTGAAGGCCACCCTAGGAGAATCGAGCAAGATTCTCGTGAGAAATAATATTGATATGCCTAGTTCTTCTAAGAGGAAGAAAAAGAAAAATGATAGAACTGTGCAAACTTCTAGTGAACCTATTGCTGAACCACACGATAATCCAAATGATATCTCTATGTCCGATCTTTGAAACACAATGCAGTAATGAACATGAACCTAGTGAAAATGTTAATGATGATGTTCATGATGATGCTCAACCTAGTAATGATAATGAAGTAGAAGTTGAACCTGCTGTTGATCTTGATAACCCACAATCAAAGAATCAACATTATGATAAAAGAGACTTCGTTGCTAGGAAACATGGTAAAGAAAGAGAACCATGGGTTCAGAAACCCATGCCTTTTCCTCCCAAATCATCCAAGAAAAAGGATGATGAGAATTTTGAGCGCTTTGCTGAAATGATTAGACCTATCTTTTTGCATATGCGATTCTGATGTGCTCAAAACAAATCCTTATGCTAAATATATGAAAGATATTGTTACAAATAAAAGAAAGATACCGGAAGCTGAAATTTCCACCATGCTTGCTAATTATACTTTTAAGGGTGGAACACCAAAGAAACTTGGAGATCCAGGAGTACCTACTATACCATGCTCCATTAAAAGAAATTATGTTAAAACTGCTTTATGTGATCTTGGATGCGGTGTTAGTGTTATGCCTGTCTCTTTATATCATAGACTTGACTTGAATAAGTTGACACCTACTGAAATATCTTTGCGAATGGCTGACAAATCAACTGCTATACCTGTCGGTATTTGTGAGGATGTGCCTGTTGTGGTTGCAAACGTTACTATTTTAACGGACTTTGTTATTCTTGATATTCCTGAGGACGATAGTATGTCTATTATTCTTGGAAGACCTTTCCTTAATACTGCAGGGGCTGTTATTGATTGCAACAAAGGCAATGTCACTTTTTATGTTAATGGTAATGAGCACACGGTACACTTTCCGAGGAAACAACCTCAAGTTTATAGTATCAACTCTATTGGAAAAATTCCATCGATTATATTTGGAGGTTTTGAATTTCCTCTTCCTACTGTCAAGAAGAAATATGATATACTTATAATTGGGGCTGTCCATATTCCCGTTGAGGTAACATATTGTTATTCGAAATTTCTCCGGTTCCATGATTATCGGAATGAGTTTGTTAACAAGACTTGATCAACCTTGTTAGTGGATTCTTTTTGATGAGCATGAGATGGATGAAACTAGAAGCACAACCTTCTGTACCCTCTTTATATTTTCTGTTACTTAGTACAAATAAAGTAAAATAGTATTTTTCTGTCTGTCTCCCAACTTATCTGTGCAATATAAAAATATCCCGAAAATAAAAGTTCTCAGAATGCTATGCCAATTTAATATGATTTTTTCGGGAATATTTGAGGATTTTTAGTGCAAAAATTACATGGGGAGCTGCCACACTGGCCACGAGGGTGGAGTGGGCGCCCTACCCCGCGCCCCCCTGCCTCGTGGGCCCACGGTGGCCCTCCTCCACTTATCCCTGCACCCATCTTCTTCCTCTGTCTCACACAAACCCGAAAAACCAACTCAAGCTCGTGTTCCAGCAACTTTTGCTGCGATTTTTGATCTCCTTGCTTAAAGCACCTCTCGCAAAACTGCTTGGGGAGATTGTTCCTTGGTATGTGAGTCCTCCATTGATCCAATTAGTTTTTGTTCTAGTGCTTTATTCATTGCAAATTTGTGCTGCATAGGTGACCATGTTCTTGAGCTTGGATGTCAAATTTATATGGTTCCAAGTAGTTCTAATGCTCTATATAGGCTCTAGGCACTTGTGGGAGTTGTTACTATCAATTTTATTGAAGTTGGTTCACTTTTATTTGAAGTTACTAAAATTTCAGATTGTTTCAGAAATAATGAAGAGATTTTTGAGGGGCTCGTCGAGCGAAGCTCGAAGGAAAAACAAAAGGAAGAAGAGTAGAAGCCCAAATTTAATTTGCCTACTTTTGAAGGTCCGGCCGTGTGAATGGCCTTCCGATGACTTCTTGAGGAGTGCCGGGATTTATGAGGATTTCTATCTAATAATTGAGAACGCCGGCCTCACCGACTTCCTCCGCGACTAACGTCATCAGTATCTCTTACTCACAAATACTTTTGTGCAGAACTTCTACTTTTTCCCTAAGAAATCACCTCCAATAGCAGAGTTCCATTTATATGACGTTGTTAAGGAGATGCCATTAGCTGAATTTTGCAAAGTTTGCAAAATACCTTTTGAGGGTTCTTTAGATGAACCACACCGTAATGAAGTAGAAGCTTTTATTAACACTATCACTGTTGGAGAAACCAGGAAGGTTTCTGATGCAAGAATTACTAGCATACATTTTCCTGTTTTACGCTACTTTGCCTTATTTGCTAGTCGTTGCTTGATTGGTCGCGGGAACTGTGGAAACCTTAGCATTCCTGATATTATCATTTTGTTCCATGGTTGAGACCGCAATAACTCTGTTAGTATGGGAGGAATTGTTGATAGACGGTTAAGTCTGAACCGTACTAAGGGCCCCGTCTTTGGAGGCATTTATGCTTCGCTCCTAGCTGAATATTTTGAGATACCTATTAGGCATGAGGAGAAAGAAGAAACAACGCTGCCCCGTGCTTATTTAGATTATAAGAGTATGCTAGCGCATGATTTTCTTGTTAAGAGTCGAAGGGAGCTTAAATATAAATTGTACTTTGATAAACATCACCCCGAGACTATTACTTTGACTGCTCCCTCTTTGTTTAACTTGTCTACAGGTTCTTACATTGTTCCGTATGGCGGCTGTTCAAGCCTATCGGAATCCTGCACCAGCCGGAACCGGAGCCACAAGAAGAGCCTCCACGAATGTCTGTTTATTCTTGGGATCCTGAGGCGGTTGCCAGCCAGTGGCAATCAGAGTCCTCTGCATCGCAGTACGACCCCAGCTACACCTACGGGTATCAGCCAGGCTATCCCTGGCAATAGACCAACTTAGGCCGAAAGGGGAGTACGTATTTCCCACCGACATTACATTTATGTTCACACACACTCATTGCTAGATGTCGGTGCTCATACTCTTTCACTGTAATATCCTTGCTAGTTTATTTTATTTTTCCTGCTTTCTTCTTGTGTGTTTGATAAACCTTAAGAAAAAACCAAAAAAAAAATAGTAGTAGTTTATTTCTTTGCTGTAGAAATTAAAAATAAAACCCAAAAATATTTCCCGTTCTTCTTTTGCTTGTTGGGAGCTTCCCCGTGTAAATAGTTTTTATTTCTTTTCCTTTCTTTGGGGGTCGAGAAGACTATATTGAAAATGCTTAGTGGCTCTTATATGCTTTATTGTTTATCTAACTTAGAGCCCATATTACTTGTCTTCTCTCTTGAGTTGAAAGCTTGCAGATTCCAGCTTAGTCCAAAGCACGTGCACTCTTATTATTATACACACCGTTCGGTCGTGCAAGTGAAAGGCAATAATGATGACATATGATGGACTTATTGGTATGAGAAAAGCTGGTATGAACTCGACCTCTCTTGTTTTTGTAAATATGATGATTCATCGTTCCTGATTCAGCTATTATGAAGTAAACATATTTGCAATGACATTTAGAGATTATAGTTGCTTGTGCCATGCTTGATTAGCTATGAGTTATAATGGTTTACCTTGCGTGCCAACATGCTATTAGAATGATTATGATGTGGTATGATAGGATGGTATCCTCCTTTAAATGAATTGAGTGACTCGACTTGGCACATGCTCACGCATGTAGTTGAATCAAATCAACATAGCCTTCATGATATTTATGTTCATGGTGGATTATATCCTACCCATGCTTATATTCGGCGTAAATTAATTTTAATGCATGTTTACGACTGTTGTCGCTCTCTCAGTTGGTCGCTTCCCAGTCTTTTGCTAGCCTTCACCTGTACTAAGCGAGAATACTGCTTGTGCATCCAAACTCCTTAAACCCCAAAGTTGTTCCATATGAGTCCACCATACATTCCTATATGCGGTATCTACCTGCCGTTCCAAGTAAATTTGTATGTGCCAAACTCCAAACCTTAAAATAAAAGTTTTGTTTTGTATGCTCGAGCAGCTCATGTGCAACTAGGGCTGCCTATATCTTCCATGCTAGGTGGGTTATTCTCAAGAGGAGTGGACTCCGCTCCTCATTCACGAGAAAGGGCCGGTAACAGGATGCTCAGTCCCATGATCCAAAAAGATCAAAACTAAATCAAAATAATTGCAAACAAAACTCCCCACAGGACCCGTTGAATGTTGGAGGCACTTTCGTTGTTTCGAGCAAGCCATGGATTGATGCTTGTGGAGGAGGGGAGTATAAACCTTTACCATTCTGTTTGGGAACTGCCTATAATGCATGTAGTATGGAAGATAAAGCCATCTCATAGTTGTTGCGTTGACAGTGAAAGTATGCCGCTCAAAATATAATTTATCTCTATTCCAAAATCAAGCTCTGGCACCTCTACAAATCCCTGCTTCCCTCTACGAAGGGCCTATCTATTTACTTTTATGTTGAGTCATCACCCTTGTTATTAAAAAGCACCCGCTGGAGAGCACGCTGTCGTTTGCATTCATTATAATTGGTTTATTTTGGGTATGACTTGACTGGATCTCTTTTACCATGAATTACAATGTTTAGTTAGTCCTTGGTCTTTAAAGGTGCTCTGCATTTATGCTTTATGGTCTCGTAAAGGGCTAGCGAGATACCATTTCGTTATATCATGTTATGATTATTTTGAGAAAGTGTTGTCATCCCAGTTTTATTATTATGGCTCGCTAGCTGATTATATTATTGATATGAGTAATTGTGAGACCTACGTGTTATTGTGAGTATGGTTAGTTCATAATAATTGCTGAAAATTGAATGTCGGCTTTTCATGTTTACAACAACAAGAGCAAACAGAGTTTGTAAAAGTTTTATTTTTCTCTTTCAGTTTGTCAACTGAATTGCTTGAGACAAGCAAGGGTTTAAGCTTGGGGAGTTGATACGTCTACAGTATCTACTTTTCCAAACACTTTTGCCCTTGTTTTGGACTCTAACTTGTATAATTTGAATGGAACTAACCCGGACTGACGCTGTTTTCAGCAGAATTGCAATGGTGTTGTTTTATGTGCAGAAAACAAAAGTTCTCGGAATGACCTGAAACTCCACGGAATATCTTATAATAAATAATAAAAAATCCTCGCCAAAGATGAAGACCAGGGGGCCCACACCCTGTCCACGAGGGTGGGGCGCGCACCCCCTACCTCGTGGGCCCCCTGGAGACCTTCCGACGCCAACTCCAACTATATTTATTGGCTTTCTGGGAGAAAAAATCAGAGAGAAGAAATCATCGCGTTTCACGATACGGAGCCGCCGCCAAGCCCTAATCTCTCTCGGGGGGCTGATCTTGAGTCCGTTCGGGGCTCCGGAGAGGGGGATTCGTCGCCGTCGTCATCATCAACCATCCTCCATCACCAATTTCATGATGCTCACCGCCATGCGTGAGTAATTCCATCGTAGGCTTGCTGGACGGTGATGGGTTGGATGAGATTTATCATGTAATCGAGTTAGTTTTGTTAGGGTTTGATTCCTAGTATCCACTATGTTCTGAGGTTGATGTTGCTATGACTTTGCTATGCTTAATGCTTGTCACTAGGGCCCGAGTGCCATGATTTCAGGTCTGAACCTATTACGTTTTCATGAATATATGTGTGTTCTTGATCCTATCTTGCAAGTCTATAGTCACCTATTATGTGTTATGATCCGACAACCCAAGTGACAATAATTGGGATACTTCTCGGTGATGACCATAGTTTGAGGAGTTCATGTATTCACTATGTGCTAATGCTTTGTTGCGGTTCTCTATTAAAAGGAGGCCTTAATATCCCTTAGTTTCCAATAGGATCCCGCTCACACGGGAGGGTAGGACAAAAGATGGCATGCAAGTTCTTTTCCATAAGCACGTATGACTATATACGGAATACATGCCTACATGACAATGATGAATTGGAGCTAGTTCTGTGTCACCCTATGTTATGACTGTTACATGATGAACCACATCTGGCATAATTATCCATCATTGATCCGGTGCCTACGAGTTTTCCATATACTGGTTCTCGCTTATTTACTTTTCTGTTGCTACTGTTACAATCACTACAAAATACCAAAAACATTACTTTTGTTGTCTTTACTTTTGTTACCGTTACCACCACTATCATATTACTTTGCTACTAAACACTTTGTTGCAGATATTAAGTTTCCAGGTGTGGTTGAATTGACAACTCAGCTGCTAATACTTGAGAATATTCTTTGGCTCCCCTTGTGTCGATTCAATAAATTTGGGTTGAATACTCTACCCTCGAAAACTGTTGCGATCCCCTATACTTGTGGGTTATCAATAGTGTTGTTTCTACTGTTTGTCTTCGAAACTCCCATGTTTTGAAGACTTTCATAGAAATCGCCTATTCACCCCCCCTCTAGTCGATAACTAGCCCTTTCAAAAACTAAGATGGAAAGTGACACGTAGTGGAGGAAAAGTGAAACTTTAAACGAACCGTTTGTCTGTATGCACGTCGGACAAATTACAACATTGGAAATACAAGCATAATCTAGGCCCACATGCGAATGATACTAGACGGAATGTTCAATGAGGCATGCGGGAGGATGGACTCGAACGGAGGGCGACATGATCAATGGAGAAGAGGGTTGGAGAGGAATGAGAAATAAGAACGTCGTATGATTATACTTGAACGGCTCAAATAAACAATAAGTTGTCTCGTTTTCCCTTCCGTCTTGGTCACGGAGTAAGATACTCTCTCCATTTTTATTTACTCTGCATATTAGGTTTGACTGAAGTCAAACTTCATAAAACTTGACCAAATTTATAGGAAAAATATGAATATTTACAATAGCAAATCTATATGATGTGAAAGTATATTCAAAATGAATCTAATGGTATTGATTTGTTATTGGATATATTATTATTTCTGTCTATGAACTTTATCAAAGTTTACAACATTTGACTTTGAGCAAAGCTAAAATGCGGAGTAAATAAAGACAGAGGGAGTACGCAGGGACTAGTATAGTTACTACTGCCAGAACATGGTAAGTTGGACCCATAAATGCGGGCACGGACCGGGTACACCTCAGTTATTCCTTGAAACAGTCAAGCACCTAGATTAGCACACCATTCAGCTACTTAATCAAGTGTTACGCTTCACTAGTTGAAAAGGAGAAGGGTGGTACCATACCCAAAACCAACACACTTGGGGCTAGGCTAACAAGTTGGTACTGTACCACATTTGAACCAGGGCACAGAAACCACCTGTTCTGCACCTAATGCGCAACGTGGAGCACTAGCGCTCGAATCGGGAAAACAGGGAAATCGACATGTGGGGCACACCTGTCGGGACGACGTGGCGCAGACTAGTCCAATGGGGGAGCTGGCACAACCTCCTCGCCACCGGCAACCGTTCATGTGGGTCCTGGGGGCCAGCAATGTGTAGCAGCTCCCGCACCGCCTCTGGACACAGCAACCGCGATGAGCGACACGCTCATTGGTGCTGGACACGGTCGGCTTCAGGGTGCCGAGTGTGGCGTTAGCGCTGTGGCACGACCATCAGATCACCACCCGGCTCGTCGAGGATGCACGGGGCGCCGAAGTGCACGCGCGCCGTGACGCGTTGTCCGTGGAGTGTTGTAGCGCGGCCAACTGCATCCCCAGGACCTGAGACAATGTTGGGTTGTCTTGATTTTTCAATGACATGCGGGGATCACATGTGAGTAAGGTGCATCTCCAACGTTGCCACGACCGCAACTGACTACTCTGGCACACTAAAAACCCTCATCCCTCGCGTCGTCGCGTGGTGCGTTCCCAGCCGGCGCCAGCAGCCCGCATTCATGTCGTCCGTCCGTGTGCCGTCATTAAGAGGCTTGGTGCCCGGTGAACCAACTCCGGTGACTTAATGGCGCACCCGGGCGCTTGGCCTCACTGGAATGCGCTACTTAAAGCGGCAACGCCCAGCTAAACTCAACACCATAGCGCATCGTCCTGCTACCTGGCACCACATCTGCCATGACCGCGAGCGCGAATGCTCTACGGGAGAGCTTGTCTTCGAGGATGAAGCTCGAGGTCGCCTCCCTCGCTCAAGTCGCCGCTCGCAACGCAGTAGCAGCATAGCCGGATGCGGAAAAGACCGCACAAGCGATGGCCAAGCTGGTGGCCGACGATGGGAGCACCGTCAGCCACGCGTCCTACTTGCCGTCGTCCAACGTTCGATGGCGCATGTGGCAGGTGAAGCGACGGACCGTCCACGTCCATCACCATCGACCTCATGTCCACTGGCACCGCCGAGGTCGGGGACTCCTCCCAGGATGAGTAGGGCATGGGAAGCGGCAGGGCATGGTGTGCCAACTGGCCGGCCCGTCTACCATTTTCTACTCTTCCTCGCCGGAGACAACACCTTCACTTCATGGGTCTTGAACCCCGCCCCCGTACATGGAAATCGCAGATGGAGGACGTCGGTCGCCGCCGTAGAATAGGTTTAGGGTTGGGTTTCTTATATTTTTTCTTCCCTACAAAAGTTCGAAATGTAATGAAAATCTGCCATGTTTGCATGAATCTCGTCCGGTGTATATGAATTTTCACAATAATAGTAAGGTATATTGTAGGAGTATGAAAATATATGGAATGATGATTCGTTTTTGTGTGTATAAACTTAGAAGGTTTTCCCGAGACAAAGCTAACATGCGAAGTAAATAAACACATAGGGTCTACATACACAATTTATCTTAGGCACTCCAATAGTAAGTCCACTACACGTTCATGCATTTCACATATTTCTACATCTACGGGAACCTACGAAAGGGTTAACATATATTGCCTCTCTCCCCCCCCTCTTTTTCATGGTGGTGGGCTCCCCCCCCCCCCCCAATCTCCAGTCAACAACTCACACATTTCACATTACGTTAATTACGTAACTTGGATTACGTAGGTGTAGCATTACTCGTCCTAAAAACACCAACTAAGTCAACCTCTCAGCATATCACGCGGGAAAAGACACGGCCGCGTTGTTTTAGTCGGGATTACCAGATTACTAGTAGTTGTATCGATGGATCGCGCGAAGCACCAAGTTTTTTTTGAGGGGGTGAAGCACCAAGTTTAAAAGGAAAAAAGGTGGTACAATCACAGCACACCTGTCGCGGTCGCATTGCACCCCTCACACGGTCGATCCTGCACACGGCTCACGCAAATAGAACGCGCTTCGGCTTGCCTCTTCACTGACACATGGGACTGCACTTGGAGAAACCGACCATGTGCCAAACTCCCCCGCCCGCCGTGCAAAAATCCCCCCCCCCCCCAAAAGTTCCCCCCAAATCCCAAATTCAACTGCCCTTCGGCCAACTAGCCAATAATATTCCCCAAACCCCCTCCCCCCCGGCCCCCTCCACTCCATTCGCTCCGCCAAAGCCGCCCTCCCCGCTGCACCGATATGTCGGCGCCGTGGTTCGTCGAGGGGACGCACGACGATCCTCTCGCTCTCAAAGTACTCTCTCGTAGACTGTCGTCCTCTAGCTGCACCGCCACAGCTGGCGATGTTCTTGTGGAGACGCACGGCGGTCAGCTTCTCCGACGGTACGCGCATTCTAGACTGAGGCCCCATGCATGGCGGAGTAGTGCTGAATGGTAGCTGATAGACGTTGTTATCTCACTATTTGCCGAAGTAGTTTACAGTCAATATGCTCTGCTTAAGAAGCTTCGTTGCCCTGTTCTGCACTCAATCTGCTTAGCCGAGATTGCATGCCACGCCCAATTAGTTGCTAAAATATCTTGCCATATATTTATAGTGACGTAGATTGCCATGGTCTAGTAGCCAATCTGTTAGGTGAAATAGCTCTAAACCGTTTTATACTCGATCTTTGTTGCTGAGATGGCCTTCGATGGCTATGTACTCGGCCTCATTGACTGGTGAAACAGCCTGCCATAATTTAGCACTCAAGTTTGTTTGCTGAATTAGCTTTACATATATTTCGTTACTTAGATCTGCTTGTCCAAATATCTTGCCATAGCTTTAGACATCGACCTAGGTATTTTTTCTGGACATCATAAAAAACATATATGTTTTTTTGTAATATTTAGTAGAAGAACTAATTTGTATGTCTAACGGATCGACATGACTTGGATAACTTCTACTCGAAGATTCTCCGCTGCATATGTTGAGGGGGTTGAAAACTTCATGAACTTTATCAGAGCCAAGTAAGGTGGTCCGAAATCAGATATGCTCTGCCCTTGTAGCAGTTGTATGAATTCAGTTACAAGACCCTAGTCAACTGTTCAGAATCATCTACACTTGTATGGGATGTCGGTCACATATACTAGCACTACTAGAAATTAGGTCAATAACGACCAACGATTGAAAACTCTTGGTTGTTATTGGTACATGATTGAGTCCCACCTCCAAATTAGCCCCGTGAACCCTCTCTAGGTATGGCGGTCGTTGTCTTGTTATGTTTAGAGGGCAATTCCGCATCCTTATCGACTAAAACGACCAATAAAAAGGGAGATAAGTATTCCATACTGAAAAGGGGAAAAGTCCATGTATGCCCACAAATCTCTCCCCAACGCATTTCTCCCTCCAGCCGCCGCCCGGACCTCCAGCCGCCGCCTCCCCCACTTTCGATCTCCCATCTCCGTCCCGACCTCGAGCGGAACAGCGGATTCCGGCTGAGCTCGGCGTGGTTACAGTTCCCGGTGGCATCCTCTGCGATTCTTCCTGTGGGCTGGGCCGCGCGCTGCTCATCTTGGTGTTGGCGGGCGCGGCCTTCCCCTGCTTGGCGCGGCGGCTCGCTAGTGGATCACGGCGTTGACGCAGCCGGCTCCGGCGGGGCTCCTTATCATACATCTCCGCCTAGTGTGCTTCCAGCCACCGACCATTTTTAGGTGACGCTGGCCCCCAAAATTGCTACACCACAGGCCTTGCCATGCCTGCCAGGTGCTTGAGTCCTCAAATACGGATTGAACCTAAGAAGTCATCCTGGGGAGCAGCCACCATCTTCGCCGGTCTCCTACGCCGGGCACCGCACCCAGAGTATGAGAAAATTTTGAAGTCCAGAGTAAATGCAGAGTATGGTCGTTACATGTGTCAATATATTCTTGTAGATTACTTTGTTCTGCTCCAACTATTCCATTGTTCAGAATTATGCAAATAAATTTCACAAGGCTATATGCTTGATCGTCCTTTTTTTCTTTGTGTTTTATTTCTGTGCAATACGTTTTTTTCATCTAAAAACCAGGACAATAACTACATAATATATCTAACCATCTCACGAGTATTTTACGTATATATTCTAGTAGAACTTGACGTGCTGGATTCTAGCTAGTTAAGTTTAGTCAGATGGATCAACAATGCAAAAACACTATAAAGTGCAGTTTTTATTCAATAGAATTGATAATATTTTTTTGTATTACATAGTTAAGCACTTCCCGTGAATTACAGGCGTCAGGTGTATGTTTATATCCTTCATGCAGCATTCTTCCCG
Organism: Aegilops bicornis; assembly: GCA_021605145.1. Classification (NCBI taxonomy): domain Eukaryota; kingdom Viridiplantae; phylum Streptophyta; class Magnoliopsida; order Poales; family Poaceae; genus Aegilops; species Aegilops bicornis. Next base: position 778,556,035 of record CM038671.1, on the reverse strand, counting down.
TTTTTTGAACTGCATAAGTTATAACTGAAATGCCAACTTTGTCGAGAGGAGCACTGGGAAATGGCATCATGCTTGCACTAAATCTCCACGTTCTTTCCAAAAGTTTACTAAGTCAATTGGGTAGAATCCTCTGTAATCCAATATTACTAGCGCAGCTCTCAAACATATTTTTTACTCAATTAAGGCAAGTTTGGTTATAGGCTCCAACATTATAATCTGAATTTTTTGTACTGTTTACTTATGACATTATGTTTTTATGAACATGTATTTAAGACTTGCTATTTTTCATTTCCAATAATATAAACCCATTGTGCCTTGTCTTATCATTTTATCTCAACTAATAATAGCTACTTGCCTCTGTTGGAACAAGGAGCAAAGGAAAACAAGCCACTACCAATAGACAAACAATTTTCTGAGACTCACAATAAGGGTACAACCTTCGCTGATTCTAGACCCTCCGCCAAATATGTAAGACTTAACTTAAATGCATTAACTTGATGAATTGCAAATGTATAATACCTACTTACAGATATAAGTTGATCCAAATAACTTACTGTTGGCACTCCAGCACAAATTCAAACTATAGTTCAGTTCAATCCAGGTCTTTCAAATGATGAAGTCATGCAGAAATGTGGAATTAGAGCAAGAGATTTGCAAGGACCAGCTAAGTAAGGATGAATTGGTTTACAAACGCCAAGCTTCCAAGCAAGTGAAACAAGTACTGGAAGAAAAAAAAGTTCAATTCTGTGGTACAAGAAGTGTGATAAATTAAGCGTCTTATGTCTGGTAGATCTCTGAATGATAGATCTCATGGAAGCCAGCATCATCAAGTAAGTTATTCTCATACATTGATTTTATATATTGTTATACTTTGTGCCAATTTATTTACAAGGGCTAATTTTCATAAACTACTTAAAATTTTGTAGCACTGATGGTCCACCGAGAGGCATCAGGAGGCATTGTATTCACTGACCAAGAATGATGTCCATTCAAAGAAAGATGGTGTCCCTTGCTTGAAGATTAATAAATTTTATATTTTCTAGTTGTGCAATTTTCCAAATAGATATGAGCTAGTACATTCGTCATATAAGGAGTGGTTTTGACTCAAATTTCTTAGATAATATTTTAATATAATAATTGTATGTCGAAATTTTGGAATTTATTAATAAAAGAGGCTATGATCCTTTCAATTCAGATTACTTTGTTCTATATTAATGTGGATGTTAATATTCAAATTTTGGATTTTTCATAAAGTGGTCGCTCAACGGAAACTTATACGAATTAATGTAAGTGGTTCTAAAGTATATCAGAGTGGTGAAGACACTGACCGGTAATGCCACTTTCGTCGCCATGTTTACATTATTAGCGATGACAAAAGTGGTCGTTATTGGCTCGACATGACGACGACACACCATCCCGCCGTTACAAGAATAACGACCACAAAAGGTATGTGGTTGTTATACTTTTAACGATGGAGCCTACTACGACCAGTAGACTGTGGTCGTTAATGACCTTTAACGACCACGATCTGAAGTTTAACAACCACATATGTTGTCATTAAAAACCATTTTCTTAGTAGTGTAGGTGGGTTCATCATGGTGAAGCTGTGAACGTTAATGTTACTGACTATGTGGAAGCAGCAGATCACCATCTTGATCTGCCTGATGCTCAGGTGGAAGAGGAGGAGGAGGTGGTGGTGGTGGTGGCGGAGCCAGTGAGTTTGACCAACATTGAAACAATGCTACAAAATGCTCGTGCATTTCGTGAACTTTCACCTACAGAAGAAAAAAGGTGGGCTCGCATCTTGGAAAAATGCAACGTGGCTGAAACCCCATGAAATAAGCTGTTAGTATTCTCAGCTATGGTCACCTTTCTTCAGGTGAAGACATCTGAGCGGATGACCAAGAAAATCATTCGATGCAATGTTGGCTGCTTTTTGCAAATCTTTCCCAGAAGCGTCTGAGCTGTCACACACCTACAGTAAAATGAAGAATTTCCTTCGTGCAATTGGAATTAGATATGATACGATCCATGTTTGTAAGAATAATTGTGTTCTGTTCCGGAAGGATTATGCCAACTTAAGTGAATGCCCAAAATGCAAATCATCAAGATGGAAATATGGCGATGCTATGAAGAGGATTCCTCATAATGTTCTGAGACATTTTCCAATTATACCAAGATTGAAGAGGTTGTTTTATGATGCTGAAACAAGAGAGCATGTACTGTGGCACTCTAGGAACCAGGAGTACAGAGATCAGAATGTAATGAGCCATCTATCTCATGGTAGTGACAGGAAAAGCTTCAATAAAAAATACAAAATATTTGTTGCTGACCCGAGAAACATTAGACTTGGCTTAGCTTCAGATGAATTTAACCCATTTGGCCACCGGAGCGCAACATATAGCATGTGGCTAGTGCTTTTTATCCCTTACAACATGCCTCCAAATGTCTGCACCAAAGAATCAAGCTACATGATGGCCTTGCTCATCCCAGGTCCAAAAAGTCCTAGAAAGGATTTTGATTTATTCATGGAGCCTCTTGTGGAGGAACTTCAATAGCTATGGAGGGGTGTTCTCACTCGAGACCTTATAGCAGCCCACCAACTGATTTCTTTCTGCGTGCTGTTATAATTTGGTGCATCCATGATTATCCGGCTTTGGGCACTATGTCAGGCCGAACGACACATGGTTACAATGCATGTGTTCGCTGTGACAAGAATCCTTGTCATACGCAATACTTAGCAAGATCTTTTACATTGTACACCGCCTTTTCCTTGCCAAGGACAAGCCGTGTCCTACAAAATACCGAAGACATGTGTTCAATGCAAAGCATGAAAACCCTGATGCGCCAAAGAGGCTCACCGCCGATGAGTTGCAAGTGGAATTAGAGAAGGTCAGGCATATTACACCGAGAAACCATCCTGATAATGGTAGCAGGAAAAGGAGGCATGGAAGGGCAAAAGAGAGATTATTTTTTACCCGCAGGTCCACTTTGTGGGGCTTGGAGTATTGGAAAGATTTGGATCTGCGGCATAATCTTGATGTGATGCACATCAAGAAAAATATATGTGACAACATTATCGGCACACTTCTTTGTATTGAAGGAAAGACGAAGATACCTTAAAATCTAGGATTGATTTGACACACGTGGGTATCAAAAAGGATTTGCAGGTGGAAGATGAAGGTAAATCGCAGGATATGGCACCAGTTGTGTACGTGTTGGACAAGGTAAAAGGAAAAGGATTCTATGAGGTCCTGCCACGTGTGAGATTCACACATGGATTTGCTTCCAACCCTGAAAGGAGAGCCAGTGCAGATGGAAACAAGGTACAAGGGTTGAAAACTCATGACCGCCACGTCCTACTTCAAAGGGGTTTACATGTTATCCTTAGAGGATTGGGCCTCCCTGACTTATACAGAGCAGTTGCAGAGTTGGGACAATTCTTTAGGAAACTCTGCAATAGAAATATCATGATAAATGCATTGGAGCGTCTTAGAGACAAGATACCAACTATCCTATGCGTCCTTGAAAGATGTAACCTCCAGCCTTCTTTGATGTTATGGTGCATTTGGCCGTTCATCTACCTGATGATGCACTACTTAGAGGTCCAGTACAGTATGGCTGGATGTACCCTATTGAAAGGCGGCTAGGAACTTTCAAGGGCTATGTTAGGAACAGAGCTAGACTCGAGGGTTCCATTGCAGAGGCCTACATTGCTACAGAAGCGTTGACATTCTGCTCAAAATACACTGAAACAGCTGATTAGCTTAGCAAAGAGGTGGGTGAAGACAATCCCGGGCTCAAGGTTTTCGATTGTTCCGTTCAAGTTACAGGGAAGAGTGGACAAGACGACAAACCTAAAGATTTGGACAAAATGGTTTGGTATGTGTTCAATAACTGTCCTGAGATTCTACCTTATATCGAGTAAGTGCTAAGTACTATAACTTATACATCATAATATACTACACTTGTAGCACATTCTTATATATTTAGATGTTTGACGCAATCACTATGTTATGCAACATCTATAGAAAGGAGTTACTGCCGCAAAATCTAGTAAACATTGACAAACTGGTTATGGCAGGAATTGCGAAATGGTTCAAGAGCCACGTAAGCTTTTGAATTGCACTGTTAGTTTTTTTAATATAGTGAGTACATAAGATGATTAGCTTGTCTATTATCTAACCATAGGTTAAGAAGATGCGGGAGGATGGGCAGGCAGTTTATGATGCCCTTTACGCACTAGCAATGGGTCTTGATACTTGGGTAAGACATTATGAATCTTGCGTTGTTGGAGATGTGCGCTATAACACCCTTGCACGCGACGAAGGCAGGAAGAAGCAAAACAGTGCCATCATGAGCACGGATAAGTATGGCAAAGTGACATATGAAATGTATGCTAACATAACAGACATTGTTCAGTTGCAGTATATCTCTAGTTTCGGGGTTCATCGGTGTGTGGTTTGTTGTGCTGTCATTGGTATAACCTGTTTTCCAGGATCGCAAAACCCAGTGCTGATGATTATTTCAAATTCATCAATGTCAAGGTGGCGTACCAGACCTACGAGCCTTTTATTTTGGCAAATCAAGCAATACAGATATTTTTCTTGAAAGACACATTTGCACGTAGCGATGACTGGAGAATATTGCAAAGGTTTGAGCAGAGAAATTCGTTTAATGAAGTTGCACAACAAGATGTTGCTTACACTGCTCCTGATGGAGAAGATTGCACAGATGTTCCTAATATCTTTGAGAACCATCACGTCAATGACGCTGGCGAAAAGATTGTCTGTCGGGTTGTGGATATATGAGAGTTGATCAATAAGAGGCCAACGCTCGAGGACATTGAGGATGAAGAATAATATGACACTGGGGGAATTACGATTCAGACTGATACACATGGCGAAGATGTTGACGCTGCTGCTGCTGCGGATGATTATTAGATTGCTTTTGTCGTATTTGCCCGTCAGAGGATGTTTTTTATCTACTATGTGAAATTGTGTTTGCTATGACAACTGAAACCTGATGAACTTGTTGTTTAGTATTTTGCTATGAGAAACATCACTTATTATGTATGTTGATTTGTGTTTGGTGATTGTATGACTTCTAAAACATGATGACATTGTTGTTTAGTTGTACTCATATTTGGCTGCAAAACTTGTAATTGAGGACATAGTTTGCTGTTGGACTGCAATTTTCTCGACGTCTTCGAACGGGAACAAAGCTGGCCCGATAGAGCCTCTACCAATTTATTTACTTATTATCAAAAGGGCCTCTGCTATTTATTTACTTATGAGAAAAAGGGGATACCCCCCGATTTCCGTTAATACAAATAATTATATGTTCAAACCACTACGCCAACCTACTAAACAGGTTTCATTCATTACTAGTTTCAGCAAAGTGCTCATGTCATAGCCACTGAATACATCACGAGTGCTACATACACTTCAAATAAAGAGACAATCATCCTACAGAGCACATCGATTTTGCCCATTATCTTCACAAGCTCTTTCATCTCCTCATTGCTGTCAAGGTCGTTCAGCAGCTGTGGCTTGGCCATGATTAGAGGAACTGCATCTTTAACCTTCTGCTCTACATCTGCCTCTTCTGTTGTTCCTTTAGTTACTTGTCCAACACCCCAACCTGCAGGTATTGGGATTCCTCGGCTAACCAAATAACCAGCATAGTTGCATTCCCCAACATAAGCAACTTCCCAGAAATTCAAATCACTCGAATCTCCCCTTTTATGCACGAATCAAATTGGAAGATCACCAACCAAACTATTAAAAAAATCAGCAACTGAAAGCAGCAGAACAACACTTAAAAACATATTATTACCCCATGGTTCGGGCATTTGTAGAAGACTCGACCAGGGTTGCGGATTGTGGTTGAGACGCGACAGATGACTCTGCATGATTTGCAGCAGTGGCACCACACCAACGGCAGCGGGTTGCGATGAGCAACCGGCTGCGGTGCGTGTGCCGACGCGGGTGTAATGAGACCCACAGGCGATGGTACGGGTGGCGACTTGGTGCATATCTGGTTGTTGCCTGCTGAAGGCAGGTGGACGAGCAGCCAGCGGACATGGTTGCTGCGGCCAGAGCTTCTAATGCTAGGCAGAGTAAGTAGATAAGAGGAGAAGCGAACGTTTGATATGTCAGTATCATTACTTGCAGAGTAGCATAACACCATATATAGTCATAGTCTAGGTTTGGATTCGAACCAACTACAGGAGCACATCTCTCTTTTTTCTAAAGCTGAGCAACGTTTCTTTACTGGTACACTAGCTTGTTCTGTACGCCTTCTCAAGTCTTTGATATTAATTTTTTTGCAAGGAAGGAAGGAGGACAAAATTGTGAGTTCCTTGGACTCGAACCCAAGACCTCTCGGTTGAAAACCAAGGGTGCTAGTCACTTATGTGGCGAACGTTTCCTGGGAGGATGGCGGCAGACAAACGCATTTTCCTCGCATTTTTCGTTGCGACGCAAGATTGAACGGTCGCAGTCACGGGAATTTTATCAGGCGAACGAGCCCAGTTTTTCTTTTCTTCCTATATATAAAAAAGTATGCTACTTGGTGTCGGCTTAATCAACAAACGATTGTGCCAACCTTGACAGTTGGATTGACATTCAAAGTCTGTCGTATTTCTTTAGTCTCTTCTTCCTCCAGCCGCCAAAGCCAAACCAGCGCCGGCGGGACCGCATGCTCCTGGCTCCCACGGCTGGTTGTGCTGCCGCGTACGCATTGTGGCCACATCGCACCCTAAAACTCTGCGCATCTTCCCCGGCTCCTGTTTGTTCCCATCCGTGGCCTCACCATCGTCCTCCGCCTTGGTTCGCTCATCATGGCGCCGCCCTCCGGTGTTGTCAACATGGTAAACAACCGATAGGAATAAGGAGATGACTGTAAATGGTGAGGATGATAGTAGGGACCCAGCAGCGCATGCAATATCTTTTTTCGGGACGGAGAAGTGTATCAACTGGGTTGTACGAGAGCTGTGTCCCGTCTAGCCCAGGCTTTTATTTTATATGTTTACCACATGACCAACCCAATTTTTTTCCTTTTTGAAAATGGCTAGCCCAGCTATTGTTTCTTTTTGCAGAATAACCAACATAGGCCTACTTGCTTTTCTACACCCTGTTGGGCCGGAAATCTTTCAAGATGAGGAGGGATGCATTCGGGCTTGCCCATAAAATGGGCTATAAGTAATAATAAATGGGATGTAAAATGAAAAAATACAACAAACATGCAATGAGTTCCAAAATACTTTTTTCTTTCGGATTTTGAATTTTTAAATTTCAATGTTTTTGTGCGAGTTAAATTTCATTCGATTTAAATTAAGGTGTGTTTAGTTTTTAAATTATTTTGAATCAGGCTAGAATTTTCGGGCTCTATGCTGTTTGGGACAGATTTGGAGGCTGACTTGTGGGTCTACTAGGTTGACGTGTACGAAAGGCTTTGTCAACTTAGTCCACAAACGATTCTAGTAGCAGTGACCGTGGGATGTTAATCCAAGGGTTGTGCCGCTTCTTCATAACTGATCTTCTTGCTCTAGCCGCCCAAACTAGCATCGGTGGGACTTCCTGCTCCCACCTCCCATGGTCGGCTATGTTGCTGCACAGGTCGGACCGCCCCACCCTATTCCATCGCTGGCCAGGCCATTCCTCTACACATCAACACCTCCTGTTATTTTCCGGCGACGACAACTGAACCAGTAAACCCTCGTACTCCCCACCGCATGGGTAACCACTATGGAGTCTTCCCCGGCTCTGTGTCGTTCCCTTCCTAGGCCTCGCCGTTGTCCACCGCCCTGGTGCTCTCGGTGCGGCGTGGTCAACGTGGTCAACGAACGACTATACGTGGAGAGGCTGACAGCTGGGTCCACGGCCGCACACAAGGAAATGTCTCCTTATTACGTGGAAAATATTGATTCCTCCACCTGACAGCTAGGGCCCACCGGAAGGGCCTCTGTATTTCACGAAAAAACGTTCCCCCTGCTGAAAGCTCGGATCCACCAGCTATATCTTCGCACGCAAGGAAGTGCCTCCTTATTATGCACAAAAAAATGAATACTCCCCCTGCTAGCTGGGACCCACTATAGTGGGAGGCTGACTTGTGGGCCTACTAAGTTGACGCGGACAGAGGGCTTTGTCAACTAAGTCAATATGAATGATTCTAGCTCCAGTGACCGTACGATGTCCATCCAACGGCCGTAGTGCTTCTTCAACCTCTGGTCTTCTTGCTCCAGCCGCCCAAACCAACGCCGATCGAGCCGCCTGCTCCTGCCTCCTATAGTCGGTTGTGCTGCCGCAGAGGCCTCACCGCCCCCTACTACTCCCACCGCTGGCCAGGCCATCCCTCTACTCACCCACACCCCCTGTTATTCTGTGGCGACGGCAGCCTCACACCGCAGTCGAACTAGTCAACCCTCGTACTCCTCTCCGTGTTGGCATCCACTGCTGCGTCTTCCCTGGCTCTGCGTTGTCCTCTTCCTAGGCCTCGCCGTCGTCCACCGCCTTGGTGCTCTCGGCGCGCGTGGTCAACATGGTCAAGGAACGACTTCCATCGGAAGAGTACTGTACGTGGAGAGGCTGACAGCTGGGTCCCTGGCCGCAGCAAGGAAGTACAACCTTATTACACGTAAAAAAAATTATTCCTCCACCTGACAGCAGGGACCCACCGGATGGGCCACCGTATTTCGTGAAAAAATGTTTCCCTTGACTACTGGGACCCACCAGCTACATCTTCGCATGCAAGGAAGTGTGGCCGTATTACGGGCAGCTGGGACCCACCAGCAATAACTTCACACGCAAGGAAGTGCCTTCTTATCCTCTCTGACAGTCGGGACCCACCTGGTCGAAGTGTATGTAGTGTTATCATTCTGGTCATGAACGTGTACGTACATACTGGTCGATCCGTCTGTCTGCAGGCTGCAGTGATGAACCGTGGCCGAGTAAGGAAGGGCACATGTCGTAGTAGAGGCGTGGACGTAGCATATCACGTAGTCCCGTCAATATCGTGTACACATACGTACAACCAGGGTGCAAGAAAGTAAATACGGCCACGTACGTACGTACAGGTGGGGTCTCGAATGCCTACTGGCGCATACGTACGGCCAGGGCTCGTGTACATGGAGAGGCAGTGGAGAGTAGCGACGGCGTCCTCCTCATCGGTAGCCAACCAGCTAGGTAGGAACGGAGAAACTGCGTCGTCGTGTTCATCGGGAGGCAACAGAATGTTTCATGTTAATCGGGAGCCAACCGGCTTGGACGGAACAGCAGAAACGAGGCCTGGCGTACCGCAAAATGGAGGAAAATGACCTTCTGTTCGACCGCCTACGGTCGAAACGGGATCCTGTTCACTGGGAGGGGTCTGGCATACAGCAAAATGGAGGAAACGGACTTCTCTTCAACCTCCTACAGTCGAAATGGGGTCCTGTTGATTGGAAGTGGTGTGGCGTACCACAAAACGGAGGAAACGGACTTCTCTTCAACCTCCTACGGTCGAAACGGGGGTCCTGCTCATTGGGAGGGGTGTGGCGTACCGCAAAACGGGACTCCATGGGCTACTATTTAGCCACCGTCTATTGCCTCGCTCCAGCCTCCACGGGCTACTGTTCATCCACCGTCGACCTCCTCCAGCCTCCACCTGCGACTGTTTATCCACGGCGTCTCCCTCCTGCCTCAGCCAGCTACTGTCCATCCACGGGCTCCTGTTCATCCAGCCTCCACCGGCTACTGTTCAACCACCCCTCCACGGGCTACTGTTCATCTAGCCCTCCACCGGCTACTTTTCAACCAACCCTCCACGAGGTCCTATTCATCCATCACCAACCGGCTCGATCGGGGTCCTGTTCATCCAGCGGCAACGGCCTCTACTACCATGGGGTCCTGTTCATCCAAACCCCAGAACTGTTCATCCAACCCCCAACAATGCTCACTGTTCATCAAGAGGCAGAAGGCTCGATCGGCTTCAGTTAGCAGCAGCAGCAAACGAATCGCTCGATCGGGTTCAATTAACAGCCAGGGATAGATCAATAGCTCGGATTGAGTAGGTGAATGGTTAGCTCAGGTTCAGTTAGAGCCCAACGCCTCGCACCCATGCGCGTACGTGTATAGAGAAACGCGCAATCCCTCCATGCATCGCTCAGCGCCGACTACCCATCGTAACCGGGAACTCCCTGACATTTTCCTCGCCCTCGCTTCTACCATGGTTTTTTTCGTCATGGACGACCCAAGAATGTCATGCAGCTGCGTCTCCGGCCCACCCAGGATGAAAAGCCCATTTTCTGTCATGATTTTTTGTCATAGAAGTAGGATTTTGTCACAATTATTGTCATAGAAGTGTCATAAGCATGACAGAAAAAAATTCGTTCGGCCCAAAATGTCACGGATGTGTCTTTTTTTTGTACTGAAGCCCCCAGATCTAAAACTGCCGATTTGGGCCCACCACAGCCAGGCCCACGCCGCCTCCGCCACCACGGGTGTGCATCTCTGCCGGCAACACCATGCAGCCCTCCACGCCGGGGCAACAGCCGCCGGCACCGCCTCCCTAAGCGAGGAGGTCATCCTGCGCCGCCCACCACCACTTGGAGAGGGGAGGAGGCCCCGCTGTCGCTACTATCGGCTGGGCTTTGCCTACCAGCGAGTTCCGGCCACGACGAGGAGAGTGGAGGAAGAGTGGAAGCTAGGTACAACGGCGGCCAAGATTTTCCCACGTCGCTCGTGATGCAATAATTTTCAACATTGCATACAACAGTGGGCCTTAAGAGCATCTCCAACAGATGATGTATATTTTGATGCTCCAAAACGGTGATGGTCCAAATATGGAGCACCAAAAAGTGCTTTTTACATTTCCAAAAAAGGATCAACTCCAACAGATGGTCCAAAACGGAGATAAGAAACTCCAACAGATGGTCCAAAACAAAGATATAAAACGACCAACTACTACTTCATCTCAACATAGTTCAAACATCAAATTCAACATAGTTTCGTACATAAATTCAACTACTACTTATTTGAACTACTAGATGAAACTACTCCTCATCGGCGGAACTGCAGAAATGTTCCCGGAACTCGTCATTGTCCGGGTCATCGCACCCCTCGTCCTCCTCGTTGAAGTCACCCCATTCCTCATCTGACGACTCGATAGGGATCACAGTCGAGGGGCCGACCTCGTCCTCCTTTTTCACCCTCTTCTTTTTCGCCTCGACTTCGCGCTTCCAGTAGTGCTCCAGCTCGGCCTGGACGTACTGCGAATGCTCTCGCACAAACCGAGCCATCGCTGCCTCGCCGCTCTCACCGGGAGCGACGACAACCGTCGGTCTCTTCCTCGCCTTCTTCGCTAGCAAATCCCCCATGTGGATGCCCTGTGGTACGAGCCACTCCGCCACCGCCCGGGTCTCGACCTCCGGGAAGTTGAGGTCCGTCTTCGCCCGTCTCGCACGCCACACCGCCACGTCGTAGGCACACACCGCCTCATCGCGGTGGGAAATGTGCCGAGTCACCAATGCTTCCCGGCGTCGGAGAACTCCACTCAGAAGTTCCCGGAGGGCTTTGCCCGCATGCCAAGAAACCTGACTTGCCCTTTGATACGTGCATTTTGCATCATGATTTTATATCAATATTTATTGCATTATGGGCTGTTATTATACATTATATCTCAATACTTATGGCTATTCTCTCTTATTTCACAAGGTTTACCATGAAGAGGGGGATGCCAAATTGGAATTCTGGCCGAAAAGGAGCAAACGTTGAAACCTATTCGCACAACTCCAAAAGTCCTGAAACTCCACGAAATAACTTTTTGGAATTTATAAGAATTTCTGAGCGAAAGAAATAGGCCAGGGGCCCACACTGCCCAGGAGACAGGGCGCCCCCTATAGGGCGCCCCTATCTCCTGGGCCCTCGTGGGCCTCCCATCCATATTCTGCTATATCATCACTTTTACCCTGGAAAAAATCGTGGGCAAGCTTACGGAATGAAACTCCGCCGCCACGAGGCGGAAGCTTGGCGGAACCCATCTAGGGCTCTGGCAGAGCTGTTCTGCTGGGGACACTTCCCTCCGGGAGGGGGAAATCATCACCAACGTCGTCACCAACGATCCTCTCACCTTGAGGGGCTTAATCTCCATCAACATCTTCACCAGCACCATCTCCTCTCAAACCCTAGTTCAACTCTTGTATCCAATCTTGTATCCAAAACCACAAATTGGTACCTGTGGGTTGCTACTAGTGTTGATTACTCCATGTAGTTGATACTTATTGGTTTACTTGGTGGAAGATCATATGTTCAGATCCTCAATGCATATTATTACACCTCTGATTGTGAACATGAATATGCTTTGTGAGTAGTTACTTTAGTTCCTGAGGACATGGGTGAAGTCTTGCTATTAGTAGTCATGTGAATTTGGTATTCGTTCGATATTTTGATGAGATGAATGTTGTCTTCTCCTCTAGTGGTGTCATGTGAACATCGACTACATGACACATCACCATTATTGGTCCTAGAGGAGGGCATAGGGAAGTAATAAGTAGATGATGGGTTGCTAGAGTGATAGAAGCTTAAATCCTAGTTTATGTGTTGCTTCGTTAGGGGCTGATTTGGATCCACGTGTTTCATGCTATGGTTAGGTTTACCTTAATACTTTTGTTGTAGTTGCGTATGCTTGCAATAGGGGTTAATCATAAGTGGGATGCTTGTCCAAGTAAGGGCAGTACCCAAGCACCGGTCCACCCACATATCAAATTATCAAAGTACCGAACGCGAATCATATGAGCGTGATGAAAACTAGCTTGACGATAATTCCCAATGTTTCCTCGGGAGCTCCTTTACTATTATTAGAAATTGTCCAGGCTTATCCTTTCCTACATAAATCATTGTGCCACCTTGCTGCACCTTATTTACTTTCTTTACTTGTTACTCGTTACTATTTATCTTATCACAAAACTATCTATCACCTACAATTTCAGTGCTTGCAGAAAACCTTACTGAAAACCGCTTATCATTTCCTTTTTCTCCTCGTTGGGTCCGACACTCTTACTTAATGAAAGGACTATGATAGATCCCCTACACATGTGGGTCATCAAGACTCTTTGCTGGCGCCGTTGCCGGGGAGTGTAGCGCTTTTGGTGAGCGGAACTTGGTAAGGAAACATTTATATAGTGTGCTGAAATTTTCTGTTACTTGTCACTATGGAAACTAATCCTTTGAGGGGCTTGTTTGGGTTATCTTCACCCCAACCAGAAGAGCAAAGAGTTGCTACTCAACCTACTGAACTTTATGAAAATATTTACTTTGAGATTCCTTCGGGTATGATAGAGAAACTGCTAGCTAATCCATTTGCAGGAGATGGAACATTGCATCCCGATTTACACCTTATCTTTGTGGATGAAGTTTGTGGATTATTTAAGCTTGCAGGTATTCCCGGTGATGTTGTTAAAAGGAAGGTCTTCCCTTTATCTTTGAAGGGAGATGCATTGACATGGTTTAGGCTATGTGATGATACGGGATCTTGCAATTATAAGCGATTGAAGTTGGAATTTCACCAGAAGTTCTATCCTATGCATCTTGTTCATCGTGATCGTAATTACATATATAATTTCTGGCCTCGCGAAGGAGAAAGCATCGCTCAAGCTTGGGGGAGGCTTAAGTCAATGTTATATTCATGCCCCAATCATGAGCTCTCTCGGGAAATGATTATTCAAAAATTTTATGCTCGGCTTTCTCTTGATAATCGCAACCTGCTCGATACTTCCTGTGCTGGTTCTTATATGCTGAAGACTATTGATTTCAAGTGGGACTTATTGGAAAGAATTAAATGCAACTCTGAAGATTGGGGTTCCGGCGATGGTAAGGAGTCAGGTATGACACCTAAGTTCGATTGTGTTAACTCTTTTATGGATACCGATGTTTTTCATGGACTTAGCGCTAAGTATGGACTTGACTCTGAGATAGTAGCTGCTTTTTGTGACTCTTTTGCTACTCACGTTGATCTCCCTAAAGAGAAGTGGTTTAAATATAATCCTCCTGTTGAAGTTAAAGTAGTTGCACCTATTACAGTCGAAGAAAAGACTATTACCTATAGTGATCCTATTGTTCCTACTGCTTATGTTGAAAAACCTCCTTTTCCTGTTAGGATAAAGGATCATGCTAAAGCTTCAACTGTTGTTCGTAAGAGTAATACTAGGACTTATACACCTCCTGAGCAAATTAATGTTGAACCTATTATTTCTATGGTTAAAGATCTCTTGGATGAGTACTTAGATGGGCATGCTATTTCTTTCTTGGGCGAGACTGCTAATATTTCTAGGCCTGACACTAAGACACGTAGACCTGTCGTAGGCATGCCTGTTATTTTTGTTAAAATAGGAGATCATTGTTATCATGGCTTATGTGATATGGGAGCCAGTGCTAGTGCGTTACCTTATGATCTTTATAAAGAAATTATGCACGACATTGCACCCGTTGAATTAGAAGACATTGATGTTACTATTAAGCTTGCTAATAGGGATACCATTAAACCTATTGGGATTGTTAGAGATGTTGAAGTTTTGTGTGGGAAGGTTAAATACCCTTCTGATTTCCTTGTTCTTGGTTCCCCACAAGATGATTTTTGTCCCATTATTTTTGGTAGACCCTTCTTGAATACTGCTAGTGCTAAGATTAATTGTAAAAAGAATATTGTCACTATTGGCATAGATGGTATGTCTCATGAGTTTAATTTTGCTAAGTTTAATAGACAACCTCGTGAAAGGGAACCACCTAGCAAGGATGAGATTATTGGTCTTGCTTCCATTGTTGTTCCTCCAACTGATCCGTTAGAACAATATTTGCTAGATCATGAAAACGATATGTTTATGAAGGAAAGGGAAGAAATAGATGAAGTGTTCCTTAAACAGGAACCTATGCTGAAACATAACCTTCCCGTTGAAATTCTTGGGAATCCCCCTCCACCCAAGGGTGATCCCGTGTTTGAACTCAAACCATTACCGATAATCTTAAGTATGCTTATCTTGATGAAAAGAAATATATCCTGTTATTATTAGTGCTAACCTTTCAGAGAAAGAAGAAGAAAGATTATTGAAAACTCTGAAGAAGCACCGAGCTGCTATTGGATATACTCTGGATGATCTTAAGGGCGTTAGTCCCACGCTATGTCAAAACAAAATTACATTGGAGGACGATGCCAAACCAGCTAGAGATCCTCAAAGACGATTAAATCCCAAGATGAAGGAAGTGGTAAGAAAGGAGATACTAAAGCTCCTTGAAGCAGGTATTATTTATCCCGTTGCTGATAGTGAATTGGTAAGCCCTGTCCATTGTGTCCCCAAAAAGGGAGGTATTACCGTCGTTCCTAATGATAAAGATGAATTGATCCCACAAAGAATTATTATAGGTTATAGGATGGTAATTGATTTCGTAAGTTAAATAAAGCTACCAAGAAAGATCATTACCCCTTACCTTTTATTGATCAAATGCTAGAAAGGCTATCCAAACACACACATTTTTGCTTTCTAGATGGTTATTCTGGTTTCTCTCAGATACCTGTGTCAGCAAAGGATCAATCTAAAACTACTTTTACTTGCCCTTTTGGTACTTTTGCCTATAGACGTATGCCTTTTGGTTTATGTAATGCACCTGCTACCTTTCAAAGATGCATGATGGCTATATTCTCTGATTTTTGTGAAAAGATTTGTGAGGTATTCATGGATGACTTCTCCGTTTATGGATCCTCTTTTGATGATTCTTTGAGCAACCTTGATCGATTTTTGCAGAGATGCAAAGACACTAGTCTCGTCCTGAATTGGGAAAAGTTCCACTTTATGGTTAATGAAGGCATTGTCTTGGGGCACAAGATCTCCGAGAGAGGTATTAAAGTTGATAAAGCCAAAGTTGATGCTATTGAAAAGATGCCATGTCCCAAGGACATAAAAGGTATAAGAAGTTTCCTTGGTCATGCTGGTTTTTATAGGAGGTTCATTAAGGACTTTTCTAAAATCTCTAGGCCTCTGACTAATTTATTGCAAAAAGATATTCCTTTTGTCTTTGATGATGATTGTGTAGAATCATTTGAAGTGCTTAAGAAATCTTTGATCATCGCACCTATTGTTCAGCCAATTCGATTGGAATTTACCTTTTGAAATTATGTGCGATGCTAGTGATTATGTCAGTAGGTGCTGTTTTAGGGCAAAGAGTTGATAAGAAATTGAATGTTATCCAAGATGCTAGTAAGACTCTTGATACAGCCCAGAGAAATTATGCTACTACTGAAAAAGAGTTCTTAGCAGCTTGTGTTTGCATGTGATAAGTTTAGACCTTATGTTGTTGATTCCAAAGTTACTATGCACACTGATCATGCTGCTATTAGATATCTTATGAAAAAGAAAGATGCTAAGCCTAGACTCATTAGATGGGTTCTCTTGCTCCAAGAATTTGACTTGCATATTATTGATTGAAAGGGAGCTGAGAACCCCGTTGCAGATAACTTGTCTAGGTTAGAGAATGTTCTTGATGACCCACTTCCTATTAATGATAGCTTCCCTGATGAACAATTAGCAGCCGTCAATGCTTCTCGTACTGCTCCTTGGTATGCTGATTATGCTTATTACATTGTTGCAAAATATTTACCGCCTAGTTTCACATACCAACAAAAGAAAAGTTCTTTTATGATTTAAGACATTACTTCTGGCATGACCCACACCTTTATAAAGAAGGAGTAGATGGTGCTATTAGACGTTGTGTGCCTGAGCATGAACAGGAACAGATTCTACGTAAGTGTCACTCTGAATCTTATGGAGGACACCACGCTGGAGATAGAACTGCACGCAAGGTACTACAATCTGGTTTTTATTGGCCTACTCTCTTCAAAGATGCTCGTAAGTTTGTCTTATCTTGTGATGAATGTCAAAGAATAGGTAATATTAGTAGACGTCAAGAAATGCCTATGAATTATTCTCTTGTTATTGAACCATTTGATGTTTGGGGCTTTGATTATATGGGACCTTTTCCTGCCTCTAATGGTTATACACATATTTTAGTTGCTGTTGATTACGTTACTAAGTGGGTAGAAGCTATTCCAACTAGTAGTGCTGATCATAACACTTCTATTAAAATGCTTAAAGAAGTTATTTTTCCAAGGTTTGGAGTCCCTAGATATCTTATGACTGATGGTGGTTCACATTTTATTCATGGTGCTTTCCGTAAGATGCTTGCTAAGTATGATGTCAATCATATAATCGCATATCCTTATCATCCGCAGTCTAGTGGTCAAGTAGAGTTGAGCAACAGAGAGCTCAAATTAATTTTGCAAAAGACTGTTAATAGATCTAGAAAGAATTGGTCCAAAAAACTTGATGATGCATTATGGGCCTATAGAACTGCATACAAAAATCCTATGGGTATGTCTCCGTATAAGATGGTTTATGGAAAAGCATGTCATTTGCCTCTTGAACTAGAACATAAAGCATATTGGGCTATTAAAGAGCTCAATTATGACTTCAAGCTTGCCGGTGAGAAGAGGTTATTTGATATTAGCTCACTCGATGAGTGGAGAACCCAAGCTTATGAGAATGCCAAGCTATTCAAAGAAAAAGTCAAACGCTGGCATGATAAGAGGATACAAAAGCGTGAGTTTAACGTAGGAGATTATGTGTTATTATTCAACTCTCGTTTAAGATTTTTTGCAGGAAAGCTTCTCTCTAAATGGGAAGGCCCCTACGTTATCGAGGAGGTCTATCGTTCTGGTGCCATAAAAATCAACAACTTCGAAGGCACAAGTCCGAGGGTGGTAAACGGTCGAAGAATTAAACACTATATTTCAGGTAGTCCTATCAATGTTGAAACTAGTATTATTGAAACCATAACCCCTGAGGAATACATAAGGGACACTTTCCAGAACGTTCCAGACTCCGAAAAGGCATAGGTATGTGGTACGGTAAGTAAACCGACTCCAAAACAACTCCAATGGCAATTTTTATCAGTTTTGGATTATTTAAGAATTTTAGGAATAAAGAAGTAGTCCGAAAGGGACACGAGGCTCCCACGAGAGTGGAGGGCGCCGCCCACTGTAGGGCGCGCCCCCCTATCTCGTGGGCACCTCGTGTGCCTCCCGAACTCCGTTTTCTTGCATTTTACGTATTTTGGTCGGTAAAAGTTCATTATATATACTCCCGAAGGTTTTGACCACAGTATCACGCAAATATCCTCTGTTTTCGTTTCGAGTTGTTTCCTGTTACAGATCTAGAGCACCATGGCGTCACCCTCCTTCAACATTGAAGACAAGGATGCTTGGCTATTGAAGATAGAGCTGAAAAGAGAAGAACAGGAAGAGATCAACAAGGATGAAGGGATCAAGAAGGTCATGGAGGTTCAAGCCCCGGCAGTGAAAGAAGAAGACATCCCTCAACCCTTACCTAACCTTTTTACTCCAACTGAGATTGAAGCTTTCAAGATGATTGAGTTAGCTCGCATACAAAATAAGTATCTCACACAGGAGAATATTTTGTTGAAGGATCATATCGCCGGACTCAAGGGCATTATCCACAAGTTGGAGGAGCTTTTGCATTCGATGTGCGATTATCAACCATCATCATCACCACCTCTATCACCTCCGAGGACATAATCACATGGGTATGGGCACTCCCCTTGGCAACTGCCAAGCTTGGGGGAGGTGCCCCGGTATCGTATCACCATCACACTCCTATCTTTACCATTTTATTTAGTTCGATCCTTTTAGTAGTATCTTGATCTAGTAGATTGAAGTTTTGATATCAAGTAGTTTCGAGTTTTGCTTAGTGCTCTCTTTTTGTAATCGAGTGCGTGAGTTATCTATAATAAAGATTAGTGTTGAGTCAAGGGCTTTGCTTTGTTGCTATGATCTGGAGAAAAATAGAAAGAATAAAAAGAATAAAAGAGTTCATATTGATCTTATGGATAGTAATAACTTCACACATAGAAAGTATGAGGCATAAAGGTTGTTGAGAGTTGATGAACGTAGTTTTGGTCATCGTTGCAATTAATAGGAAGTGATAAGGAAAGAGGGGTTCACATATAAATACACTATCTTGGAAATCTTTTATGATTGTGAGCACTCATTAAGTATGACATGCTAAAAGAGTTGACGATGGACAAGGAAGACAACGTAATAGTTTATGTTTTCTCACATCTCAGTTAAAGTATGTTGTCTTTGACCTACCGAACATGTTGAGCTTGCCTTTCCCCCTCATGCTAGCCAAATTCCCAGCACCAAGTAGAGATACTACTTGTGCTTCCAAATACCCTTAAACCCAGTCTTGCCATGAGAGTCCACCATATCTACCTATGGATTGAGTAAGATCCTTCAAGTAAGTTGTCATCGGTGCAAGCAATAAAAATTGCTCTCTAATTATGTATGACTTATTAGTGCGGAGAAAATAAGCTTTGTATGAACTTGTTCTGGAAGTAATAAAAGCGACGGACTGCATAATAAAGGTCCACATACAAGGGGCAATATAAAGTGACGTTCTTTTGCATTAAGATTTTATGCATCAACCCTAAAAGCGCATGATAACCTCTGCTTCCCTCTGCGAAGGGCCTATCTTTTACTTCATGTTCTCACTTTATGCTTTTATTTTGTGCTTGAGTCAAGGTGATCTTCACCTTTCCCTTTTTCATTTTATCCTTTGGCAAGCTCTTCGTGTTTGAAAGATCGTGATATACATATCCAATTGGATGTTCGTTAGCATGGGCTATTATTGTTGACATCACCTAAAGGTGAATACGTTGGGAGGCAACACAATAAGCCCCTATCTTTCTCAATGTCCGTCTGAAACTCCATAACCACAAGTATTGCGTGAGTGTTAACAATTGTAGAAGACTATATGATAGTTGAGTATGTGGACTTGCTGCAAAGCTCTATTGTTGACTCTTTCTGATGTTATGATAAATTGCGATTGCTTCAATGACTGAGATTATAGTTTGTTAGTTCTTAATGAAGTTTGTGAACCATACTTGATATTGTGAATTGATTGTTACTTGAGCATAAGAAATTATATGATGGAATCTTTATATTTTGCTGTTATAAGAATGATCATGATGCCCTCATGTCCGTATTTTGTTTTTATCGACACCTCTATTTCTAAACATGTGGACATACTTTTCCATATCGGCTTCCGCTTGAGGACAAGCGAGGTCTAAGCTTGGGGGAGTTGATACGTCCATTTTGCATCATGCTTTTATATCAATATTTATTGCATTATGGGTTGTTATTATACATTATATCTCAATACTTATGGCTATTCTCTCTTATTTCACAAGGTTTACCATGAAGAGGGGGGATGCCGGCAGCTGGAATTCTGGCTGGAAAAGGAGCAAACGTTGGAAACCTATTCTGCACAACTCCAAAAGTCCTGAAACTCCACAAAACAACTTTTTGGAATTTATAAGAATTTATGAGCAAAATAAATAGGCCAGGGGCCCACATTCTGTCCAGAGATAGGCGCCCCTATAGGGCGCGCCTCTATCTCCCCTGGGCCTCGTGGCCTCCGGCGTCCATCTTCTGCTATATCATCACTTTTACCCTAGAAAAAATCATGGGCAAGCTTACGGAACGAAACTCCACCGCCACGAGGCGGAACCTTGGCGGAACCAATCTAGGGCTCCGGCAGAGCTGTTCTGCCGGGGCACTTCCCTCCGGGAGGGGGAAATCATCACCAACGTCGTCACCAACGATCCTCTCATCTTGAGGAGGTTAATCTCCACATCTTCACTAGCACCATCTCCTGTCAAACCCTAGTTCATCTCTTGTATCCAATCTTGTATCCAAAACCATAAATTGGTACCTGTGGGTTGCTAGTAGTGTTGATTACTCCTTGTAGTTGATACTTATTGGTTTACTTGGTGGAAGATCATATGTTCAGATCCTTAATGCATATTATTACACCTCTGATTGTGAACATGAATATGCTTTGTGAGTAGTTACTTTAGTTCCTGAGGACATGGGTCAAGTCTTGCTATTAGTAGTCATGTGAATTTGGTATTCGTTCGATATTTTGATGAGATGAATGTTGTCTTCTCCTCTAGTGGTGTCATGTGAACGTCGACTACATGACACTTCACCATTATTGGGCCTAGAGGAGGGCATAGGGAAGTAATAAGTAGATGATGGGTTGCTAGAGTGATGTGCTTAAACCCTAGTTTATGTGTTGCTTCGTTAGGGGCTGATTTGGACCCACATGTTTCATGCTATGGTTAGGTTTACCTTAATACTTTTTTTGTAGTTGCGGATGCTTGCAATAGGGGTTAATCATAAGTGGGATGCTTGTCCAAGTAAGGGCAGTACCCAAGCACCGGTCCACCCACATATCAAATTATCAAAGTACCGAACGCGAATCATTTGAGGAAAACTAGCTTGAAGATAATTCCCAATGTGTCCTCGGGAGCTCTTTACTATTATTAGAAATTGTCCAGGCTTATCCTTTGCTACATAAAGGATTGGGCCACCTTGATGCACCTTATTTACTTTGTTTACTTGTTACTCGTTACTGTTGATCTTATCACGAAACTATCTATCACCTACAATTTCAGTGCTTGCAGAAAACATTACTGAAAACCGCTTATCATTTCCTTCTGCTCCTCGTTGGGTTCGACACTCTTACTTATCGAAAGGACTAAGATAGATCCCTAGACTTGTGGGTCATCACCCTTCGTCGTCTTCTTCGGCACCATCGGGGAGCGGGCGGCGGCCGAGCGGGGAGGGAGTCGGGGCGGCGACCGAGCTGGGAGCATGCTGCGACGTGCGGCGCGTGGCGGAGGCGGATGGAGCGG
This sequence comes from Aegilops bicornis, assembly GCA_021605145.1. Lineage (NCBI taxonomy): Eukaryota > Viridiplantae > Streptophyta > Magnoliopsida > Poales > Poaceae > Aegilops > Aegilops bicornis. The sequence continues at coordinate 778,534,232 of CM038671.1, read as the reverse complement.
GTCTGCGGCCAAGCGGGGAGGGAGTCGGGGCGGCGGCCGAGCTGGGAGCATGCTACGGCGTGCGGCGCTGGGCTGGGGCACATGGAGCGGGCGGTGGCCGAAAGCAGGGAGCAGGGCGACATGCGGCATGTGGGAGGCGGATCGAGCGGGACAAGCGCGGCGGTGCGGGCGAGGGCGGGCGGCAGCGGCGGTACGGGCGGGCTGGGCGGAGGCGGACGGAGCGGGCGGAGGAGGACGGAGCGTGTCGGGCGGCGCGTGCAAAGGCGGGCGAGGGCGGCGGCGGCGCGGCAGGCGGGCCGAAGCGGAGGCGAACGGAGCGGGCGGAGGCGGATGGAGCGGTCGGCGGTGTGCAGTACGAGCGAGGGCGGGCGGCGGCGTGCGGTGCGGGCGGGGCCGAACGGAGGCAGCCGGAGAGGAGGCAGATGGGGTCGGGGCGGGGCGGAGGCGGCCTGAGCAAAGGCAAACGTGATGGGGCAGTGACCTAGGCGGGGTGGAATCGGCGGCTGGGGCCTGGATCTATGGCGGGGTGGCGGCCGAGCGGGGAGCTGCGGCGGGCGGGAGGGAGAAGGGGGGGGGAGAAAATGAAGAGCGGTTGGGTGTTGGCGGCGGCCGCGGTTTTTACATCTCTTGCCTCCAGAGATGTAAATTTGCACCGCGAGTTGTTGAATTTTACATCACCAGGAGGCGGGGATGTTTCTTTTTGCATATGGATCATTTGTTGGAGAGCAGTTTTTTGCCTTAGAAGATCCAAAAGTTGGTTATTTTTACATATGGACTGTCTATTGGAGATGCTCTAAGGCCAACTCCAGCGCACGTCCGTTTGGGGCGGGCAATGGGGGCGTGTCCGGGCCTTTTGTGGGATGCGGTGGCCGTGCGCCCAACGCGCGGCTGCATCCTTTGGCCGCATCTTGTTCGCCTCATTTTTCAAACGCAAATATTTGAATGTTCATGCTTCACGCCGGCAACGTACTGGGCACGACCATCCTGACTTTGGGTCTCGTCGGGATCGTAGGCACCGCCATTCCCACCCTCGTAGATGACATTCTCCATGAACTGGTTGTAGAAGGGGTCGTCGACCTTTGGCGTTGGTGTTGGCATTTCGTCGAACATGACATGGGGCGACGACATGGTGCCCGTAGACAGCGGCCGTGTTTGCTTTCTTTGCATCTCGGTGGACGGCCGGCTGCAACTGCTGGACCCCGGCGTGAGGTTGAGATCGATGACGGCCGAGGGGCGCGGGGTGGACGGCGCAATCATGCCAACGTCCGGCGACCCCGAAAAACGGGTCTGCCCTTCGTACCTTGGCCGAGGAAAACAGGGCGACAAAGGTGTGGTCCGCAATGTCGGCGAGGGGCACTGCGGAGGCCGGGCGACCGACGAGCCAGTGCTCACCGGGCCGACTGGCGCTGCCGAGAAACTCGCCGGACGGCAAATTCCAAGCATGAGGAGGGCGTGCGCTTTGTTGACGATGTCCTCCGTCTCGTCGACCTCGGCCTTGCACCGTGCGGCCTCCAACGCAGCGCGCTCAGCGGTGAACTTGGCCTCGACGACCGCCCTCTGGTTCCTCCTCTTCGCCGATTCCGCGTCCATCTTTGCGAGCTCCGCCGGCGTGAGTTTCGACCACGGCTTCTTCGGACCCTTGGCCGCCTTCTTCTTCACCTTTCCGGGCGGGTTGACGTCCTGGCCGCCGGAATTCGGCGGGGCATCGGCCATGGCCGGGGAAGGTGGTGGGCGGGACGTGGGAGGGCTTGGGGGAAATTGGCGCGAAATGGGGCGCGGGGCTGGTGCTTTGTGCGACCAACGGGCGGGCCACGGGAGGACAAGCGCGCGCGTCCGAGCGCTGTCCATTTCACCTTAAAAGCGGCCCAAACTTAAACCGGGGATGGGTCAAAAGCGGACATAAAACGGATATAAAACGAAAAAAATCCGTTTGTGTCCACGTGCTGGGCAGTCTGGTTTATCCGTTTTACCCCGAAGGGATGCACGCGAACAAGACGGGGTCGCTGGAGTTGGCCTAAGAGGCCCGTTCAGTACTAGTGATCAACCTTTCCTCGAAGTTGGGCCTGAACGCAAAAACATGTTTACCACAATTTCACCATTCGCATGAAGATTTTTTACGTGCATCTCTAACATATTTCCGTGCTTTTTTGGGGGATGTTTCCGACTCTGAATTTGGATTTGTACAGGAAGTTACCATGGTCTGAATTTGCTTGGCTTTGTTTTGACCTTGTCTTTCACTCGTTATTTCGCAGAACCAGTCCGTGAGCATACTATTATTCTGCACGATTTGGCACAGGGATGGTGTAGACAAGCTCCACGTCATCCGAAAGTAGCAGCCACATAACTGACGTGTGGTTCGCAGGCGAAGTCCAAGGTGGCTATTGGTCTACTCGTTTGGATAGCTGCTACTAAACCATCCCCCCATTCCTCACTGCACACAAATTTCCTGACGAGTCACCGGTGTTCGCCTGACCTCTCCTTCACCGTCTCCGGCCCAATCCGGCCGGCTTTCACGACAGGATCCCCGTAGCCGTAGGTACGTCTCCATCTCACATCTCTCGTGCAGTACCTGCTTCTCCTGTAGTAGTACGTAGTAGGAGTACTAGCTAGTTGTATATGACGATGTCCGCCGCCGCGTGGGTCTGCGCCGCCGGGCATGGGGCATATCGATCGAGTACGAGTAGTAGCAGGCTGCAGGATAGACGCAGTAGCTGTGGTCGTGTACTTGATCCATTCTAAAATACCTCGCATATTAAGTTTTGCTACTTGAAGATATATTTTACTTGACGTGAACTTGATGTTATCATCTCCATACATATTTCATAGTAGGTGGCATCTCTCTCTTCTCTGTCGCAGGGAGATGGTTACCGCGATTGCGTTTGCCGGGAAGGCGGTGGCAACGGCTTCCATCTCCTTCCTGGTTACCAAGGCTTTCGACTATCTCGACAAGTACCACAAGTCCGAAGGCATGGAGGAGCTCAAGAACCGGCTGCTGCTGGCCATGCCAAAGATCCAGGCCGTGTTCGATGTCGTCAACCCAGACCAAGTCAAGGAGCAGAGCCCTAAACTGGACGCGTGGCTTTGGCAGCTCAGGGACGCGGTCGAGGATGCTGAGAACGCCGTCGATGAGCTCGAGTACTATGAGCTGGAAGAGAAGGCCGAGGAAAGAAAGGTTACTGATTGGGGCTCTTCTCTTGCTAAGATGAATCATAAACTTGTCCGATCTGTTAAGAATGTTAGTATTGTGGACAAGACCCTCAAGAATTTCGCTCACCGCGACACTCTCAAGAGAGTGAAAAAGGCTGTGGAAGGTTTGGACAGATCTGCTGCAGATGTGGTCAGTTTCCTCGCCGTGGCAAACCATCTCAAAGGGTCTGCTTCCACCAGCCAGCACCTAGTTAACAATGATCGCGAGACAAGCTCTGAATTGAGTGCATCTGAATTTGTTGGGCGAGAACAGGAGATGGAGAAGATCATTGGATGGATAGCCAAGACACCTGTTGAGGCGGTTGAAACTGTGACAAACACCAATAGCGTGTCTATTATTTCAGTGGTTGGTCATGGTGGTATGGGAAAGACTACTTTAGCTCAGAGCATATGCAACCAAGATGTAGTGCGGAATCATTTTGAGGTCATCTGGGTCACCGTGTCTACTAACTTTGACGCAACATCCTTGACAAGTAAAATTCTAGAATCTGCTACAGGGGAAAAGCCACGTTCTGATCATCTGGAACCATTGCAAAAACATCTAAAAGAGAAGCTGAAACCTATGAAGTTCTTGCTAGTTTTGGACGATGTGTGGGAGGATCAAAAAGAAGATGAATGGGCTAAACTATTTGCTCCTCTCAGAAATTTTGTCAACGCCGGAAGCAAAATTCTGTTGACAACCAGAATGCGATCAGTAGCAGACATGGCCACAAGCGTGATGGGAGTTGAAGGTCGATGGTTGACACTACAAGGACTAGAAGATAATGAAAATATTGAACTATTCAATCATCATGTGTCTTCTGGGCTGGATCCGCAAGAGTGCGAACATTTCAAATTAATTGGAGAGCAAATTGCAAGGAAACTAAGAGGATGCCCATTGGTAACAAAGGTTATCGCTGGGCATTTGCGAGGTAATATGATGATTGAATACTGGAACAGATTCTTGCAAGAAGGATTAAAAAAAAATAGTGGAACTGAAGAGGATATCATGAGGGTTCTCAGATTAAGCTACTATAGCCTACCAATAGAGCTTCAGATTTGTTTCCGATACTGTTGCATATTTCCACAGGACTATGAGTTTAAAAAGAAAGAATTGATCCAAATGTGGATGGGTTCGGGATTGATCTCGCAGCTTGCAAGTGACTCACAAAATTTTGAGGATATTGGAGAACAAGTTTTGGTTCAGCTGAATAAAAAGTCGTTTTTCGATCTGAGATCTAGAGTAAATCCTTTGAGGGGAATAAAAGAAGAATACTATGTAATGCATGACTTGATGCACGATTTAGCAAGGAATGTGTCCTCTGGTGAATGTGCAAGAATTACTCATCCTGCCATGTTTGAAGATGATAACCTTACGGTCAGACACATGTGCATTGCTAATATTCACAACTTTTCTGTTGACGAGGTCAGGAAAATCTCTAATTTCAAGTATATGCGCACTATTATCTTTGATGATACTGAACATGCGGTTCAAAAGGATGTAGCTTGTGCACTTGAAAGAGTTGTTGAAAGCTTGAAGTTTTTGCGTCTCTTTAGTTCAAGACTGAGAGATCCTTACCAAGACTTAGGCCTGGCTATTAAATGTGGTAAATTGAAACACCTTCGCTATCTCAGGTTGCAACGGATAACACCAGAGGGGATACGCGGGGTTGTTAGACTGTATCACTTGATGCTATTTTACTACGACAATGTTTGGCAGAATGAAACAAAAAAAGTCTTACAAGTGAGATATTTGGGGAACCTTGATCGCTTGCGATATGTTTCCGAACATGGTGGACTTGGTGAATTCCCTATTGCCAGACTGACACATCTTCAGTAGTTGAATAACTACTGGGTAGAAGACATCATAGACAACAAATTAAGTGTAGTCAAGTGCTTAAGAACTCTCCGCACGCTAAAAGTAAGCGGGCTTGAGAATGTCAAGAATCCTGAAGAAGCTAAGGATGTCAAGTTGAATGAAATTACTTCTCTCAGTTCGTTGTCTCTCAGTTGGTCATTGTCTGACAGTTCGTCTGGCGAACCGAACAATACAGATGAGTTAGTTTTGGACCACCTTGAGCCACATTGTAATGTTAGGGAACTGGAAATTTCAGGTTACACTGGCGTCAAACTTCCATTTTGGATTGAGGACCTCTCTGTCAAAAACCTGGTGTTACTTAAGTTGGAACTTTTCTTAAACTGGAAATGTCTCCCCTCTCTTAGAAAGCTAGTATGGCTCAGACATATTATATTGGGAGGACTTGGTAGTCTGCAAGAGATTGGTGATTTGTCTAGTAATACCTCCACGGACTTCCTACCTCCAAGGCTTGAAATTCTAGAAGTCATTAAGTGTCCAGAATTAAGGGAACTACCTGTTCTACCTCCAAGCTTGGTGTGTTTGAGTATAACATGTGTTGGACTGACCAAACTCCCTATGATTGACAGTAAGAGCAGCGAGAGTGAGACTAAGCCATCAAAGTTAATGAACATTGAAGTCTGGCATTGTTGTTCTATAACTTCACTAGAAGGGAGTCTTCTAGAGCAGAAGATGTACATGGGAGCTCTCGAGTACTTAACAATCGCATTCTGTGACAAGCTGGAGTTTGGATCCATAGCATTTGAAGGAATGAATAGACTTACAAAACTTGTTATCAAGGGTTTTCCAAAGTTTAGCACCATGGGAACTATCAAAGGAGAGTTCACTTACCTCAACCGGCTCGAGCTAATTTGCTGCTCCGGCCTTGTATCCCTCCCCTCAGAAGACGTGTTCATGGGTTTCAAGTCACTACGGTATATGATGATAGGTGGATGCGATGATCTCTCATCCTTGGGAGGTCTCGGCTCCCTTCCATCCCTCCCTTACTTATGCATCAATAGCTGCATTAAACTTGTGGAGGTTGGGTCCTCCCTACCGGCGGCTCCACATGCATCTGGTGGCGAGGAGGATCATGTGGTGCAGATATACAAACTTGAGGTCGACCTTCCATCCCTGCTGCATGTCGAGCCGCTCAATAGACTCCGCCGCACCACAGAGTTGGACATCATTGAAGGGTCACAGATGGAAAGCTTACCTGAGCATTGGCTGATACAGAACCGCCAATTCCTCCGACGCCTAAGGATATCTCAGGCCAGGTCCTTGAAATCTCTCCCACCGAGCATGGAGGAACTCTCCTCGCTGGAAGAGCTCCGTATAGAGGTAGACGATTCACAACTGTCGAACAACATCAGAGTAAATAGCAACTCTGAATTGAACAAGGTTTCACACATTCATCGAGTGGAAATAGGTACATCCACTGGTGCACTTCCATCCTCAGTTTGCTATTCTTAACTTATTCATAATTTATCAGTAAATTCTCTGTAGTCTTTTGCTCTTTGTCCTTCTGGACGCAAAATCGCTCCACTCATGTTGTTTTGTACTGGAATTTCGCACTATTTTGCCACCTGGTAAAACTTGGTGGCCCTTGCTTCAACTGTCCCTGCAAACAGTAACTGACATTATTTTTTTCCCATCCTGGTAATATAATAAAAAAAGACAACCAACTTTCCTCGGCAAAATTGAAAATCTATTGAAATTGTGCATTCAGTGTCAAAAAACGTCTTACATTATGGGACGGAGGAAGTAGTTCTGAATGAAGATTATTTGCTGCATCATGATTTTTTCGCTTGCCTCAGTAACCAATTAACTGGTCTAGTCTAATTTCTGCATTAAGTTTAACATTATAAATTTTACTTGCATTACTTCATTTATTCATGCCCTAACTTCGACCTCGATGATGACTACATAACTGTGACAGTTAAATGGCCCTCTTATGGAGTGGAAGGAGATTGGTTCTCCATCATGGGCGTGGAATGCGACAGGGAGACTTATTACCGCTTAAGGTGAGGAACAATCTTTGCAGAACAATAAGCATTTTGTTCTCCGTATTCCCTGAATTTTTTTAGCAGGAACCGTAGAACGATGGTTGTACCGTATGCTCACTAATACTCCTTCTGTTCACTTTTATAAGACCTTGAAGACATTTCAGACAATGTGCAAAACAGTTCATTTTAAGTTGTCTGAAACGACTTAGAAAAATGAACAGAGGGAGTAATAAATATTTACATACAAAAGGAAAGAAAAGAACAAAGTCAACCACTGCCAGTTCGAGGAAACAATCCCAAAATTAAATTACAGAAGCTGTTTTGTCCAGATACTAATCTTCTCTGCCTTCCTTTGCTTTGCCTGATTTGTGCTGCCCAAAGTCCTTCTTTCAGATAATGTTTCCATGTTCCGTATTCCCTGAATTGCTAAGTACTACTAATGTACTATACATACAGTTAGGCTCATTTTCTTTATGTTCTACCGAATGCATGAACGACGTGCACACTACCGGTCACAGCTTTGTATTCCACATCTGCCTGATAGGTATTTATTCTTTATAAAAGCTACTAATCAAGTGAATAGCATTTTTTTTCCCCAAATGAAAGGGTAATACTCAGTCGCTGTGATAGACGAGAATAAGATTCAGAAACAATCCATAAAAAAGATAAATCATATTGTTGTTAAAATCATTGTCCTTTGCTGTGAAGAAATGTCTTCTGTTTTAGAAATTTTAAATATTTTTTCAACAGGAATGAGGATATCGGTGTACTTACTTCCTGGGTGAACCAACAAAAATGATGACAAGGGAGTTGAGTCATCACTGCCTGGTGGAGGGAATACCAGTGTTGTTTGAAGAATGCTTCTTGGGCAGTTTTCACAAGATGACGAGCTTTTGCCGGAAGATACTCCGTGAACTTATAAATCTGTGGTGAAGAGGAATAATGCTCTGCTCAGCTCAACTCGCATTTGTCAGAGACTAGACTAAATTATGTGTAGACGATAGTTTCATTGCTACCAACTGGCTAATGGCTCTGATACGTCAACAACACAGTAACATCTACTCCCTCCGTCCGGAAATACTTGTCGGAGAAATGCATAGAAATGGATATATCTACAACTAAAATACGTCTAGATACATCTATTCCTTCGACAAGTATTTCCGGATGGAGGGAGTATATTTCAATGTGTGTCAAAAAGTTGTGTGTCTAGCTCCAGAGTGCGCTAGCTAGCCGGTGTAGTCACAACTCTGTAAGATTATCACTACTAGCACGAAGGCCATGCGTTGCTACAAAGAAGGCAAAATATTTGATGGAGCAAGGTAAAATCTAGAGTAAGGTTTTGAGTTGAAGTGACATCCTTTATTGTTTATTTGTGCAAATTGGAAGAATAATATTGGTCACAATAAGAGTAAGAGTGTATTTCTATATTTGTTATAATACTATTTGGTCCCATATATGAATGCAATACATAACTCACTGTGCACCGATGTACTCGCCGGTGCACTCCTCGAGCCCGCAGCACTCGCAGCTCACCACCACTGACTCCGATCCGTTGTCTCCATGCATTTTTGCTGGAATTAATGTCTAACCTAACTACATCGAGTTCGATCTTGGAATGGCTTAATTTGGAAGAAGCGCACAGATGAACAATAATAGGGCACCTGGCCCAGATGGCTTCCCAATATAATTTTATAAGAAATACTGGCATATCATTAAGGGTGACCTCGTGCCAATGTTTCATGACTTGTTTAATGGCCAACTACAGCTATTTCATCTTAACTTTGGAACAGTAATGTTGTTGTCAAAGAAGGCGGAGGCAGTGTGTATTGAGCGGTTCATACCGATATGTCTGCTCCATGTGAGCTTTAATTTTTTTTTACAAAATTTGGTACAAATCGATTTGCGCGGATTGCACATAGTGTGGTTCAACCAACTAAAACGGCTTTCATTGCGGACAGAAACATACTAGAGGGTGTGGTTGTCCCACATGAAACACTACACGAGATCCACTCGAAGAAACTAGATGGGGTGGTCTTCAAGGTGGATTTTGAAAAAGCGTATGATAAGGTAGATGGCCGTTTCTCCAACAAGCCTTACGTATGAAGAGATTCAACGATTCATGGAGGAAGCAGGTCGACTCTTTTGTAAAAAAGATAGCGTCGGGATTAAACTAAATGATGACATAGGTCACTACTTTCAGATGCAAAAGGGTCTAAGACAGGGGGACCCCATGTCACCTATATTGTTGAACACAGTGGCAGATATTTTGACAATTCTCATAGGTAGAGCTAAGAAGGACGGACAAGTAGGAGGACTAGTACCGCATCTTGTGGATAGTGGGGTGTCCATACTACAATACGTGGACGATACTATCATTTTCATGGAGCATGACATGGCAAATGCCAGAAATATGAAGCTCGTGTTATGCCTATTCGAACAATTGTCGGGTTTGAAGATTAATTTTTAAAACAAATGAATTGTTCTGTTTTGAGAGAGCCAAGGATGAACAAGAAACTTATAGACAATTATTCGGATGTGAACTGGGTACCCTACTGTTTAGTTATCTGGGCATAGGCTCTCTAATAAGGAATGGAAGTGTATTGAAGACCGACTTGGAAGAAAACTAAGTTGTTAGAAGGGTAAGCTTATGTCTTATGGGGGCCGGCTGGTATTGATCGAGTATGCCGATGTTCCTTTTATCTTTCTTTGAAGTACTTGTAGGGGTATGAAAAAGGTCATTTCTCGAGTGTCCGCTGGCTAGACTATTATGGCGTTCAGTTCATATAGCCTTTAATATTACCCCTCCAAATAGTATTCACATGTTATTTAGGACATGGCTATATAGGGTTATCCAACTATTGCGACACATATTTGGATAGGAGTATGCGCATTACTTTGGGCTATATGGAACTGCAGAAATGATACGGTTTTTAACTGACAGACTTGAATTAATTTTTTACAGGTTATCTACAAGGCCACTACTTGGATCTGTACGTGGTCGTTACTTACTCCTGCATGCAGAAATGATACGGTTTTTATCTACAAGGCCACTATTGGATCTGTACGTGGTCGTTACTTACTCCTGCATGCAGAAATGATACGGTTTTTAACTGACAGACTTGAATTAATTTTTTACAGGTTATCTACAAGGCCACTACTTGGATCTGTACGTGGTCGTTACTTACTCCTGCAGAAGCCAGGGAGCCTTTGGTTATTGGGTCTACCCGGTGAAAGATGATAGGTCAAGATATCTTCAACCGGTCTGGATGACGGTCCTATAATATACTAAGTGTTTAGTCATCTCGTCCTATTTTTGCCGGTTGTGCCATTTTACACTTATTTGCGTTTTTCTTCAGCTCCGACCAAGCTTATACTAGATCGCAGACATTTATAGATATTTTGCTTAATAATATGGCTTCATGTATCATTCTTGATGCAGAGACCGGGGAAAAAAGAGCTAGCCCAATGGTATGCAGAATTTGACGAGGAAGCAGTAAGTGCTTTTTGTGTTGTACGGAGAAGTTTGTTCTGTCACCTGGAGTGACGTACTCAACTTCTCAGGTTTTAGAACTAAAAAAAAAACAACCATGTTTTACTAATACTCATCGGGCCAATGATCTGCGCCGGTCGACCGGCGGAGCATTGCGCCGGTCCATCATGGGTCGTTGGATGGTCTTGCATGCAGCCGTTAGATCGAGATCTTTTCTTTCGTCCACTCGTTCTCCTCATTGCATGCACCTCTTATCCTACCTGCCGAAGCTTTCCTCATGCTGCGTCCTCGCCCGACCTCGCTGCTGATGCAGCTTGTGTCCCCCTCGCAGCAAGCTCGTGCTGGTTTGCCACGCAGCAATGACCACTGCCAAGCTAACAGCACTGCCATGGCCACTCGCGCCTCTGACTATTGTGGACATCTTCATACTTTCTTCCCTATGTCTCGCGCACATGTCTCGGCCAAGGACTCCAGTTCCAAACAACAGCTCTATTAGTGGACGGTCCCAGCCCAGAACAGCACCCCTCTCTGCCTGTCACCTGAGCTCGTTGGCTCTAACCCGCGCTTGCGGTCGGTTTCTGCCGTAACAAGTAGCCGTCGTCGTGACCAGCATGGGGGTACACCGTCGCATCTCCTCCACAAGCCGATGTTGCAGCTGCGCCACCACCGTTGTCCCCTGTCCCGTCAAATCGACTCTATGGTCACGAGTTTTCATCTCACCATCACTGCTTGTAGCTCCCGCCGTTGACGGTTCTAGCATCCATCGATGAAGGTTGTAGCATCGACGGCGGCTGCTTCCAGCAAAAGAACGCTAGGGGTTGTAGCTTCACGCCCAGATGGTTGTAGTAGCCCCGTCTTCCGCTCACAACTCCTTGCATTGCCGGTTCCAGCATTACCGACAGCCGGTTGTAGAATCTCCGTCCGCTTTTTGCAGCTCCTCGCTCTGCCGGTTCCGCATCGCCGACAACCGGTTATAGCAAAAAGCGACTCTGTTTCTAGCAAAAGGCGGCGTGGTGGTAGCAAAAACGCGACGCAAGTGGTCGAGGTTGCATCTTCCCTGGTCGTGGTTGTGGCTGCCGCCAGCCACAAATGCCGATTGTAGCAAAATACCTCACCGGTCATAGCAAAATCCGACTATGGATGCAGCAAAACTTCGTCACCGCCATCATGGTTGCAGCTTCACCATGAAATCAATGTCGCATAAAAATCTCGCCGGTCCGGCGATGGATGTAGCAAAACATCATCACCGCCGTAGCAGTTGTAGCTTCACCATGAAATCATTGTAGCAAAAAATCTCACCGGTCGTAGCAAAATCTGGCGATGGATGTAGCAAAACATTGTCACCGCCGTCGCGGTTGCAGCTTCGCCATGAAAATCCTTGTAGCAAACAATCTCACCGGTCATAGAAAAATCCGGCGATGGATGTAGCAAAACATCGTCACCGCCGACGGGGTTGCAGCTTCGCCATGAAAATCCTTGTAGCAAAGAATCTCACCGGTCGTAGCAAAATCCGGCGATGGATGTAGCAAAACATCGTCACCGCCATCGCGGTTGCAGCTTCGCCATGAAAATCCTTGTAGCAAAGAATCTCACCGGTCGTAGCAAAATCCGGCGATGGATGTAGCAAAACATTGTCATCGCCATCGCGGTTGCAGCTTCGCCATGAAAATCCTTGTAGCAAATTTATGGTGCGCCGGTTCCAGCTGCCAACTTGATAGCTCCCCTATGCGGCAGACGACACAGCAATCCAAGGCTCCCATTCCAGTAAAATTGGTTGCCGATCCCAGCAAAATTGGACGCGGTTCCAGCTCAATAGGCTCGCCGGTTCCACTCGTTGCCATGCTGGTTCCAGCATCACCGGCCTGCGGTTGCAACTTGCGGCATGCCGGTTACAGCAGCAGCGCGTCCGCGTGTCTCCATGTCCTAGTTGCAACACCTCGGTTAGCCGCTTCCAGCTTTGCCTGATTGCGGTTGTAGCTCAGCGGCATGCCGGTCCCAGCTCCTCGCACGCCGGTTGCAGTATCTGACGGTGCCCACCCCAGCTCCAAGCACAGATGATTGTAGGCTTGTAGCATCGGGTGACGCCGGTCCCAACCCCGCTCCACGCACAGATCATTTATGGTGTCAGTTCCAGCTCCGGGTGTGCAGTTGGTAGCCAGGACAGCGGCAACTCCTGCATGGTGCGCGGCTTGCAGCAGCGGCTGCCGCAAACTTAATGCTGCCTCGCGAGTTCATGGTTATTCCAAGGTCACGCACCAACACAAGTGCATATTGTGACACGTGTATTGTGACACAGCGCGACACTCTCATATTGTGACACGTGTATATATCCAGTTATTCCAAGGTCACGCACGAACACAAGTGCATGGTTACTGAGACGGAGAACGGAGATTCTACGATGCACGAGAGGTCCCGTGCATGGGGCCATGCCTGAGCCAATCTCTCTCTTCCTTTACTTCTTACATTACATGTATAGTACTCCACTCACCCATGCCTTCTTCATCTTATTTTGAAGTTTGAAACTTATTTATCCATTGAATCAAAAGTCTAATTTATAATCCGTTTGTGTCAGTGTGTTCCTTGCGATTAATACTTTGAAATAAGACCACCCTTGAATACATTTGGGCAGTTTTAAAAATTGAAATCTGAGACATGATAAAACTCTGAAATATATTGCAAAAATGGTCAAAAAATCATGAATTTTTTGACAACAAACTTGCTCAAGTGGTACGCATGCTTAATTTTTTTTGCGAAGAAAAGCCTTTCGTGGTATTGTTGGTGAAGACTGAATAAAACAAAAGCAACACTATATTAGAGTCACTCTATATTGTCTTTAAAAAATAATATTTTTTGCTCATATTTTTTAGGGAGTTCTTTGTCAAAAGTTTTATACGAGTACGCTAGTAGGTCAAGTTTGTTCGAAAAAAGTTTTGAAGATTTTTAACGTTTTCCTAAATTTCTTAAAAATCACGGATTTTTTTACCAGTTTCATCATGTTTTAGATCTTAAATTTTAAATTTTATCAAAATATATTGAAGATTGATTTTGTTTGGAAGGCTTCATAACAAGAAATGCAAATGTGCAACCAGGTGATAAGTCTGATTCGTGTTGAAAAGATAAAATTGATACAATCTTTGAATCATATGAAAAAAATATGGGTGAGTTGCACTGTCTAGCACGAATCACGGCGTAGCAATCAATGGCTGAACCGTGCAGGGGACCTCCCATTCACGGTAGTTAATCCAGTCTCTACTGAGACGCGGTCAAACGGCTGGAAGAGCGTTGCACTCCTAAACTTCTGTCAAAACGTTCATCACGCACTAACATTTCCGTTTAGTTTTGCCCTGACGAGTGATGAGGAAACATTGCTAGCTGCTACATCTTTTGTTATGTGTTTTTTTGCAAAAAATTCGTACGTCACCCAGTTAGAAAAAAAAAACATTACCGCGGGGGAGACTAGTATAGGATCAACCCTTTAGGTGAGATCGTAGGATCAATCCAAACATTTCACATTTAGACAATTCAAAAAAATCTGAAAAAATAATGTACAACATACCTGTGGGGTATACCTACAACTTCCAAAAAAATCAGCTCAAAAGTCGATCTACAGTTAAAGATTCAAAAAAGACAAATTCGACTATGAATAGTGTCAGCTTTGGGGTGAATAGTATTTGACACTGTTTACATCTGATTTTGTCTTTTTGGTACTCTAAGAGTAGTTCGAATTAGGAGCTGAAATTTTTTGAGCTTGTACATAACACATGAATGTGTGTCTCCAAATTTTTTCAGAAATTTTTAACATGTTTTGTAACTTCAAATAAGTTTGATCTCATTGATCTCACCTAAGGACAGATCCTATACAAGTCTTCCCCACATTACTGCCACTTCTATTGTTTTGTGCTGATCTTCTAGCCACTCAGAGCGGAAGTCAGAGTTAACATATAGGTGGTGACGACGTAACTGGTGGTTCAAAAGCAGAAAAAGGGAAGAACTCGGATAGAATGAAAGGCGGGTGAAGTTGGCACATAATTTCATTGCCTAGACTTAGCCTGCTTTCAGCCAAAATGACTACAAAAAGAATAGCTCATGTGATCCTTCTCGTTTCGAGAGGCACAAAAGTTGCAGGAGGTGGTGAAGCGGAGCGACGCAGTTGATCATCACCGCTGTTAAGTGTGGCCTAAGTATTGAGTTTGTTCTCCATCAACATCTTTATCAAAAACAAAAAAATCCATCAACATGATCGTAGCAAGAGAAATGCGCTGATTTTGGGAGAACTAGCTATGCCCAATGTTTCCATGTGTACAATTAAACACCATGTGATTAATATGGAATGGTGAATTGTTGCACAACAATGCGTGGGCTGTTTGAATAGTCTCATCTCGCTCCTTCAGAACAGCATGACATTCACTTGGTTGAAGCAAGAGGGCCCCAATTACTAGTGTAGAATTATATTTAGCATTGTAGTATCCGATTATATTTAATAGAAACTGATTTACTAGTGTGGAGACCGATTATACTTAGTGTTGAATTAATAGTCTAGAATCCGATCATACTTATTCACTTATCAATATGTTTTGTGTAGAATGGCGCAACCATCACCATGTCAAGTGTGCAAGTCAAGGTGCACAAGCAGCCTTGAAACTGGCACGCAGTTTGACATCTACTTCCAGCCGAGTTTTGATCCTGCAACAGTAACAAATTATATGAAACCTTCTAACAGTTAATTGTTTTGTTCTTGTTACTATTTCCACTAATGCATTCTGTGTGTATTTTGTCTCTTCTTACGCAGATCGTCCCATGCATTGTGACATTGGAATTCAATGAGCTCATCACCGGAGACACTGTGATCTTCGACGCTCCTGGGGGTGGGGGGGGGGGGGGGCTACACTATGGCGGTCAAGAAGGGATGAAGGACTCCCAGTTTGGAGGAGATGAATGGATCGTTTCATCGCCCACATGTGTCTCACTGGGGGTGAATTGATCAGCTTCTTCTTCAGAGGACAAAGTCCTGTGCTGGCTGTTATCTATTTCAACACGGAGGAAGATGATGAGGACCCACTTGATGAAGCCCTCAATGCCCAAAGAATGAGCCTGAGCGAGGCGGAATCGGGCAACCTCTAGTACATACTTCCATCACGTGATGTCTACGTCGGGATGCCATTCGTGACCCGCCTGACAAGGACAAATGTTAACTGCCATTTCATGGTATGTTACTTAATTAGTGTAGTAATTTGATGATATGCTTAGTATAGTGATGTGATGATATGCTTAGCGTAGTAATATGATGGTATGCTTAGTGTTGAATCCCATGATATATGTGAATTGAAGTGTATGCTTTGTTGATAATTGTGCATGTATGACATGGTCATTTATCATATATGTTTTTGTCGGAAATTACCTAAGAGGCTTTCTGTGAGCTGTGGCATCAAGCTGGAGGAAGCAGGCATTGCTGGACTACGCCTTGCCAGAAGGGGCTCCATCACCACATGTGCTTACGTAGTGGACACGGACGGTCGCACTGTCTTAAGCATGGTGTGGTGGAACAACTTCTCTGTTGGCAAGGATATCCTAGTTGGACAGGCCATCTTAGTCACTATAAGGAACACCCCGCGCCATGACTTGAGGATGATAATCGTCATCGATCTCATTTAAAAGTATGTGTGCGGCTGGGCCATCGATGTGAAATGAATTGCTTATTAAGTATTAACTATTTTAGTTAGCTCATGTTTGTGAGAATTGTCGTTTTTGTGCTAGCTAGTATTGTTTGTGAGACTGTCACTTATTATTAACTGGTATTTTTTCGTATTTTTCTATTAACTGATATTGTTCTTGTGTGTAATGTTTTATATGTGATGCGAAATGTAAAATGTTATATGGTGAGGAAAAAAATATATTTTGGCCGAACGAACGTTAAATGGCGTGCAAAGTACATTGCACGTCGCTAGGTGAGTGATTATAGTGGTGGCATTGTCCACCTGGCATGCAAGCAACATGTATAATAGTGCTATCGTGGGCTCGAGCACCAGCACTATTTTTTTATCAATGGCGCCATACTGGTGGCGCCCGACATCCACGCCAGCAATGCCATTCTTGCCACTCTATATCTAGGATTTTTTGCACTAGTGACCGGTCATTGAACGAAAGGGGTTTTGTTCATGTCTATGTTTTACCGAATCTACAGAGTCAGAAGCTTAAGGCAATCACGATTTACTGAGTGTTAGTAGGGTGGGAATAATGAGAATATATTTGTGAAATAGTTTTACTAATATTCAAAATAGTTTTGAGAGGAACCGGAAGCGCTTCGGGGTCACTGGAAGGTTTTCAGAGTTTATCGGGCAATACCATAAATAATATATAGTTGCAAAATGTTTCTAGTGATGTTAAATTAATAATAAAGGCTCTATTAATTGTTAGGAGGCTTTTATATTTAGTTTAATTCAAACGGGTCTTAAAAGCCCAAGTGGTGGAAAGAGAATTGGACCAGAAGGGCCCATTATAGGTGGCACCCCTCTCCCCAAAGAAAGGAGAGAGGGTCTTGTCAAAAAAAAAGGAGAGAGGGGAGCCCGAATTGGAGGGGGAAACCCCCTTCTCTTGGCTGGCCAAGGGGAGGGACTTTACATCCCCATTTGGTGCCCCCTCTCCCCCTCCATCCTATATACTCTCTCCATTTACTTATACAAGGCCACTATGCAATATACATTTTGCATCTATACAAGGCCACGAACAGTAATCGAGGAAAAATTAATGATATTTTCTTGTACTAGCAACCTGTTTAATACTTGCATGTATGCAGTCATAATGACAGTCAACTACTTCCTCCACTCAGTTTTCTTGCATGCATATGGCGTATTAGTGATCCCGGTAAACGAAAAGAAAAACTGACATGCAAAACAAACATTAAATTTTACTTTGGTACATGTAATCTGAGTTTGTGGCCTTGTATATCAAAATGGAGGGAGTATACTAGAGGTTTTAGGCAGTTTTGAACACACTAGTTTTGGAGCTTCCACTAGTTCTCTAGTTTTAGTTCTAGTTGGTCCTAGTTGATCAATTAGAGCTAGACCTAGATCCTCTGATACTCATAATTAGAAGTCCGGTGTGGTTCTAATCTCCTCCCTCTAATTCTCCCAAGATCGATTATCTCTGGATGGTGAAGCGCTGCCAGTTCGTGAAGACCGCACACTTACAATAGAGAGGTCGTGCTTTTGGTCTTTCGTTCAAGGATTTTTCGTGGGAGGTTCGCAGGATCGTTCATCTATGGTTCGAAGGACTCCAAGTATGATCTACACTGACTCGTCTTCTTCCGCTGCAACTCGAAATCGGTAACGATTGAATCCAAATCGTTAATGCATCTTCATATTGTTCTTGCACGATCGTACGGATTTTTTTGTTTTCTACTATGTTTCCCAACATTATCAAGATCATGAGAGAGAGAGAGAGAGAAATCAAACACATAGCTACTTGTACATACTCTCAGCCCTGAGGGTGAACTACTCCCTCCGTGATGGCTTCCCTTTCCGCAGGCACCGGAAAAAGGCCTCCAGATGAGATCGCTTGGGAATAGAGGCTTGCGGCGATGGAGTAAAAGTTTAAGATTTCTTTCTTGGGGTTTCTCAACTTACAAATTTTTTCAGCGTTGGAATCAGACCAAAAGAAGTTACTAGGGCCCCAGAAGCTCAGATGGCACTCCGACTCCTTGGGGCGCGCCATGTAACTCGTGGCGTCCTCGTGGGTCTTCTGGTCCTTCCCCATAGCCTCGAGGTTTCTTATGTTCCAAACAAAAATCATCGTAAAATTTTTATCGCGTTTGGATTTTGTTTGATATGGTTTTTCTATGAAACAAAAAAATGAAAAAACAGGAACTCACACTGAGCACTAAGTTAATATGTTAGTCAACAAAAATAATATAAAAGTGCACCAAAACTATGTACAACTCATGTAAATATAACATGAATATTGTATAAATTATAGATATAATAGAGACCTATCAGTATGGGAGCGGCGACATTGGCACGTTAGCAGCTCGTTCTGGCAGCAGTAATGGTCGTTCGGTCGTTCATGGACCTCGATGTAAATTTTTATTAAGTTTGAGGTGCTTTGTACTTTATGTGAATCTTTATAATAGATCCTTTCGCAAAAAAAGAACATACCTGACTAGTACTACTCCTATCAATAATTAAATTTTCTGAAAAAAACTATATTTCACAAAAGTTTGAAAAAGAGTCTAATTTTATTTGTAATGTTATTCAGATTTTTTCATTTTTCTCAGTGGTATTTCACAAAAACTTATTAAAAGTATTTTCCCATTACATTTCAATAACATCATTTATACTTTTTAGTGACATTTCATTACTTTAGAAATGTTGATTGAAATAGGACTGGATATTCTTAATATTGATTGAAATTGGACTGGATAATTGAAATATGAATACTGACAAAATATATTTATAACCATTTCAGTAATGTATAATATACTCGACCTACATAGCCAATATTTGTACATGCAACAAATATTTCAATTGTTTCAGTAATATTTAAATCAATTTTGAAAATATTTCATAGATATGTATTTTGTAATGTTTATGTAAATTTGATTGGACATGACAGAAATAATTCAAAAATATACGTGAATTGTTTCGGAAGATAATGAAAACATGAGCGAAAGAATGTGACTATTTAAATCAAGTGCTTGTAAACTTTTTTTTGACAACGAAATGTCACTAAAATAAAATGATAACTAGCACATTCCTGCGAAGGTTTTCCTGGCGAACGCCCGTTTGACATCCGATTATGCCTTGACGCAGATCTTGGTGCGGACTGGTGCCACACCTGTTTTACCGAAACATTCATTGTACAGGGTGGTGGGCTTACCACTTGTGATCAATAGCGTGTTGTGAACTTTTGTGGTTAAACTTCCTATTTTTTATGAAGATAAAATGTTTTGAATTTTGATGCTTCATTTAAAATTTGCTGTAACAAAATCCAAATATATGATTTTCTTTCATCATTTGAAAGAACAAGAATGCCCTGATTTTTTGCCATGTGCCCAATACAAATCCCCTAAAGTTGCCATGTTTTAAGAACAAAATAAAACTTCAAAACTTGCCATGTGTAATTTTATATTTTTTTCATGTGCCATTAAAAATTCTAAAAAGTTTCTAAAATTTTCCATATGATATTTTATTATAGGTAGCATGGGACTTTTTTCAATTAGTCCATTGCAATTTTTATTAATTATGCCATGAAATTTTTATTTCATTAGCCCATGGAAAAATTTATTTAATTACACCATGGCAAATGTATTAATTACATCATGATAGTTCTATTATAGGTATCATGGCAATTTAATTATTTAGTTCATTGTAGTACTTATGTAAGTAGCATGGCAATTTCAATATTTAGACCATGACCATTTTTCAGTAAGACCATGACAATTTTATTATTTACACTATGGCAATTTAATTAATTTAATCATGTCATTTACTATTTATTAATTATGCCATGAAAAATTAATTATATATATCATGAAATTTTATGAATTCGTTTTTAAAACCATTCCTGGAAAAAAATGGTAAGTTGTTTTAGACGATGGCAAATTCATTATTTACACTATGGCATTTTAATTAATTTAATCATGTCAGTTTTACTATTTATTACTTATGCCTTGGAAAATTTATTATTTATATCATGGAACTTTTATGAATTGATTTTTTAAAACCATTCCTGGAAACAACTTTGGTAAGTTATTTTGGACGATGGCAAATTCATTATTTACACTATGGATATTTCAGCAAAACAAAGTTGTTTTTTATAATTTTAGAGCATGCAAGTGTACATCTGTGTTTTTTCTGCTTTTTTATGTATCAATTTTTTTGTTAATATTTAAAAAATTCTCAAAAAATGAGCTAATTGGGCCTACCCTATTTCTCGGACGTACTTCATGGGCCGCCTGGAGGAACACCGATGGGCAGCTCGAACGAGCGTTGTAGGCTTGTAGCGAACCTCCAAAACAAACACATGGTTCTTTTTTTTCTTAACACGATACAGACGCAAGCGCTCATATACACCTGTATACACTTATCCCTATGAATGCATACACGCACATCCTATCTCTATGAGCACCTCCGAAAGACTAGGCCGGCATATCATCTTGAAATTTACGAAGTCACCATAGGTGTCTCGTCATCGACGGAAACGCTTCCTCCCACCGATTACAAGATAGCCAGAAATCCTGAAATAAATTCAGGAATAAATGTGAGCACCAGGATTTAAACCCTGGTGTGCTGAAAATACCACAGTCCTTTAACCATCCAACCACAGATTGGTTCGCAAAAGAAATACATGGTTCGCTCGGTTGGTGCTCTTTGTTTTTTTGTTTTTTAGGCACGCTTGCTGCTCCTGGGGCGAACCAATGCATTCGCTCGCGCTAGTTCCCCCAGCTAAGAGCATCTCCAGCCGCGTCCCCAACAAGCCACCCCACCCCAAGGCCCTTCTTTGTTGCCGGGCGCCGAAAAATCGGCTCGGTCGCGCCCCAAAAGCCCAAATTTCGCCGGCTCGGGCGATTTTGGCCAGGCGGACCCAGCCGAACCAGCGCTGATGGAGGCGCCCAGCTGGTGCCGGGGAAATATTTTTACGCCGAAATAAAATGGGCCCGCCAATCAGAGACTCGCTGTCTTCCTCGTCCTCATCGCATCGGTTCCCGCGGGAATCAATGCCAAGGCTGCCGCGCTGCCGCGCCGGTCAGCCTTCCATTGATGCCTTACGGGCGGCGCAGCGAAGCCGCGGTGACGCATGTCCCGCCCTCTCCCGCCACACGGCACACGGCGGAGCTCTCTCACCGCCCATCCGGCTATAAAGCCGACCTCCTCGCCGGTGAACGCACAAGTCGCCGCCACCGACGCCTCTCACCGCCGACTTCTCCGACGCCTCTCTCCCCCTCTCTTTCCCGTCGATAGGCAATGGCCGAGCGCTTCCCAGGCGACGGCGCGGCGGCGAACGGCTTCGGCCGCCACCATCTGCGCGAGGACGAGGCGTGCCTCCTCTACGAGGCAGACTACTTGGCGCCCCCAGACATGCGGGTGTCGTGCTCGTGGAGGCTGAGCGCCAGCGGCATCCCAGTGCCCCCGGCACCCATCTGTGCTGAACGGCGCGCCGAGATAGCGCGCATCCGGTTGTCGCTGTCCGAGGAAAAGCGGGACGAGCCGAGGTACGCCGCTGACAGCCGCACGATGTGGACGATGTACTTCGACCGCTGCCACGCCGACCAGGTCGCCTCCACAAACGGTGTTCTGCCCCGCGGCCACCTCAACTCCGACGGGCGGCGCAAATGGTGGGGCATGCCCGACCGCACCCTCGAAGCCGTCCTCGAGCACATCGAGGCCGGCAACACGCCGCGCCAGGAGTACCCGGCGCCCCCATCCTTCTCTCGCCTCCGCGGTAGTTCCTAGACGCCGAGACGACGACCTCCTCGTCGTCGGGCTCGGGCACTCTTTTCTCCGGTTCGCCGACGCTCCGCCCCGTCAAGCCGGAGCCGTAGGAGATGTTGCTTAGGCGCCAGATCCATGGGCGGTGCCCTCGTCATTAACGAGGGCGGCCGCCCCTCTCCTTTTTCCTACCGCCTCGTCAGGCCGAAGACCGAGCCGGGTTTGCTCCCTGTGAAGAAGGAGCACGAGGCCATGGCCCGCCGCCGACGAGACCGCCGTCAAGTGGGCGAAGGCGAACTACGTCCGCGAGCAGAGGGAGCGCCAGCGCCGGGCCTTCGAGGAGATCAAAGCTCGGCGCCGCAGACGGGAGGAGGGCGGCGTCGTCATCCTCGACAGCGACGGCGAGGAGGCGTCCGGGCCGTCTAACCCCCCGCGCATCGGCGACGCTGGTCAGGGGTGCAACAGGCACGGCGGCGGCACGCAGGGCGGCGGTGCCAACGACGGCGGCGACTACATCCGGTTCTACAGGCTCCTCGGCCTGTAGAAGGCGGGCGGCGGCGTAGTAATGCCGTTTTTAGTTAGTTTTAATTTATGTTTTTAAGCTTTTGTACAAATATGAATGAAAATCGTCGAGTTTGAATGAATTTTGTGTCGTGTTTGGCCGACTTCCTTTTAAAAAAAAAAGGCGCTCGGGAGCAACTTGAAGTGGCGATCGAACCCGATCGCCCTCACATCAAATTATCGCCGGTTCACCGGCGTTTTTTCTAGCCCCAACGGCTGGAGATGATCTAACAGCCGCCAACTATTGGGGTCCGATATTAAAAACATTTAATTTGAAGCAATGGAAGTCCTAATTTTGCACTATCAATCCACCCAAACCCACTAGGATTCGGAGGCACAAACATATACTGCGTACAAAGGCGCGCGAACGTGCCTCGATTACCAGGCCGTACGCGTTGGTTGGTCCCCTGATCGCCTTGGACTGTGCAGGCCGTTGCCATGGCAGCAGGTCGGTCACCGTGGCCGCACGCCGCAGCCGCGACGGAGACCCGCATCAGTGAGTGCGCCCTGACCGACATCAATTGGCATGCCAGGCCGAACGGCCACCCGTTCTCCGTGTGCCTCCACGGCGACGTGTTCGTGTCCCACGAGCACTCGCGCACCATCGTACGGGCCAACAGCGTCGACGTGACAGATGACGATCCGCTCGTCGTCCGAGAGCTCGACCACCGGGTCGAGGTCGCCGACCCCGCCGCCCTCTTCCGGAGCCGCGAGGCCTGCCGCGACCTCATCCACCAGGCGCTTGCCGAGGCTCCCGTCACCCGCGAGTACGACCTCGCCGCCGGAAACTGGGAGGAGTTCCTGCCTGACAAGCTGGCCGCGCGCATCATCGCCGGCGACGTCCACGGCACTGCGGGCTTGGTCTTGGACATCAGGCTGATCCTCTGGATCGAGCTGGTCTACAGCGAGCCCAAGGCGCTCCTCGTCGCGTGCAAAGAGGCCGCCGGAGTTTGGGCGTTCGACCAGAAGCGCCGCCGTGAGCCGGGGGAGCTGTGCGCCATCTGTTTATCGGGGCGGGGGGCCGATGACGAGGAGACCGTCAGGCTGCCATGTGTTGGAATAATTATGCATCTATGAGATGTCATTAGCAAAATCTAATTGCATCTAGATCACCTCACAACATAAATAAAGAAGGGTTTAGGGTTTCTTTACATGTCATGGGAGTGGACATGATCGCCTGCTCGGTGCAGGCGTGATGCAGGGGTGATGTAGTCGAAGTAGAGGTTCTCCTCGACGTCCTGATTCCTTCAGGACGCCACCGGGACTGGCCGGGGACGGCGGCGGCTGCTGGCTTAGGTCTTCCCGTCGCTGCAGCGCTCCCCCTGATCGGATGGGGTGAGAATATCGGGAGGAGAGAAAACCGTACGTGAACTGTGATCGCGCAGGTGGCCAGCTCTCTCCCGTATCCTTTTATATGGCGCTGGCGATGGGGACCCAAAACCTGAGTTGGTTTTTGGGCGCCCCCGATCAGGGCGCATTAGTTCTGATCGAGGCTCACGCACGTTGGTACGTGGACCCCTTCACTTATCGTTATCCCTTTTTTTCTGTTAAACTAATAGATCTAATCTGGCTTGTTTAAGCCGTCAGATCAAAACTAACATTCTCCCCCTTGATCGTTAGGCTTAACTTCATTCGCCCATTCTACATAGGAATGATGTACCAAAGTGTGGTGTTACAACAGCTCGAAATGCCATAGAACCTCAACACTTATAGCACACCCGTCTATTTCGAAATGGAAAACATTTTGCTAATTGGGGAGTGGTTTATTTAATGGTCCTCTTATTCCAGAATCATCAGGCTTCCAGTAGTCCCATGCCGGCAACATGCTCACGAAAAATACTGGGTGGTAAGCCTTTTGTTAGCGGATCCGCAAGCATATGCTTCGTTCTTATATGTTTAACATCAACTGTTTGATCCTGGATTCTATCTTTCACAACACGATACTTTATGTCAATGTGTCTGGCAGCATTACTTGACCTGTTGTTACTCGTATAGAAAACTGCTGGTTCATTATCGCAGTACAATAAAATTGGTTTAGATATGCTGTCAACCACTTTAAGTCCGGGAATAAAATTCTTTAGCCATACAGCCTGCCCAGTGGCCTCATAACATGCTACAAATTCTGCTTGCATAGTAGATCCAGCAGTCAATGTTTGTTTGGAGCTTTTCCATAATATAGCTCCTCCCGCGAGTGTGAATATATAACCTGACGTGGATCTCATACTATCCACACACCCGGCAAAATCAGAGCCTGAATAACCAACAATTTCTAGGTTATCAGTTCTTTTATATGTAAGCATGAAATCCTTAGTTCCTTGCATATAAAGCAAGACTTTCTTTTGCCTTCCAGTGGTCCGTCCTGGATTTGATTGGTATCTGCCAAGCACCCCAGTTACAAAACATAAGTCTGGGCGTGTACACACTTGAGCATACATAATGCTTCCAACAGCTGAAGCATAAGGAACCGACTTCATCTGATCAGTTTCACATTGGTTCCTCGGACATTGAAATGTCCCAAACTTATCGCCCTTAACTATAGGAGCAGGTGAGGGTGAGATCTTATGCATATTGAATTTTTTCAGTACTCTCTCAAAGTATGCCTTTTGAGATAGTCCTAACGTTTCTCTAGACCTATCTCGATGAATCTCGATGCCGAGGACATACGAGGCTTCACCAAGATCTTTCATATCAAAACTGGATGACAGAAAATTCTTGGTCTCATGCAGCATATCCTTATCGCTACATGCCAATAATATGTCATCAACGTATAGGACTAAAAATGTGAACCTACTGCCTTTAAACTTAACGATATGCAGTTGTCCACAACATTTTCGGTGAAACCAAAAGTTTTGATAATTTTATCAAACTTGAGGTACCACTCTCTTGAAGCTTGCTTCAAGCCATAAATTGATTTCTTTAGACGACATGCTAAATGTTCCTTCCTTCCACAACAAAGCCTTCGCTGAGCCATGTAAACATTTTCTTTTAAGTCACCATTTAGAAATGCCGTTTTAACATCCATTTGGTGTAGTTCTAGGTCGTAATGAGCTACTAATGCCATTATGATTCTAAAAGAATCCTTGAGTTGACACAGGAGAGAAGGTTTGCTTATAATCAATGCCTTCTCTCTGTATACCCTTTTGCCACTAGCCTTGCCTTGAACCGCTCGACATTCCCTTTGGAATCATACTTGGTTTTGTAGACCCACTTGCAGCCTACTTTCTTAGCTCCATCGAACTTCTACTAAGTCCCAAACGTCGTTTGAGCCCATAGACTTCAATTCGCCTTCCATGGCAACCAACCACTTGGACGAATTTTTGCTTTTAATGGCTTCCTTATAAGAGGTTGGATCCTCCACCTTTCCCAGATCATTCATATCCTCAAGCAAGTATGTGATATAATCATCTGATATGGCTTTCTTTCTCTCACGACGTGGCCTGCCCACAGGAGGAGGTGGTGGAGGAGCATCATTGTTCTGAGGGTCATTGCGACTGGTGATCCTCTTCACCTTCTGGATTGACATTAGTTTCAGGATCACCATCAGCCTCATGACATGAAGTGCTAGATTGAGGATTAGCATGAGACGTCACTACACTTTGTAGTGGAAAAACAATCTCTTGGATAGTCGGGGATGGAACACACACCCGTTTCTCCTCAAGATTGATCTCGCTTATTTCGTGGCTTCGTTATCCTCAAAAAATACTGCTTGTCGAGTCTCCACATACTTGGTGGTGTGTCCCGCACAATAGAAACGATATCCCTTTCCCCTATAAGGGTATCCAATGAAGAAACAACTAACTGTCTTTGGATCTAATTTCTTAAGTTGTGGATTGAAAATTCTAGCCTCAGCGGGACAGCCCCATACACGTAAGTAATTCAAGCTCGGTTTCTTTCCCGTCCACATCTCGTAAGGTGTGTTCGGTGCTGCTTTAGTAGGAGCGAGATTTAGCACATGTGCGCCGCCTTTAATGCCTCCATCCATAGGCTGACTGGTAAACTTGCATGACTGAGCATGCTTCGCACCATGTCCATAAGTGTGCGGTTTCGGCGTTCAGCCACGCCATTTTGTTGAGGTTCACCAGGCATTGAATACTGGGCAACAATTCCATTCTCAGAGATAAACTTAGCACAAGGTCCTGAATTTGCCCATAAGGGCATGCCTACCATAATACTCTCCCCGCGATCTTATCGTACAACTTTTATTTTAGCGCTTAGTTGGTTCTCAACTTCGCTTTGAACACTTTGAATTTGTCCAAAGCTTCCGATCGATCACGATAGGATAAATATATCCGTGTCGAGAAAAGTAAATGCTGTGAAGGTGATGAACGAATCAAAACCATCCATAGACTTAACATTAAGGGGTCCACATATGTCAGTGTGTATGAGTTCAAGGACTCCCGTGGCTCTTACCGCTCCTTTCTTAATCGTTTTTGCGTATTTGCCTTTTATACAGTCAATGCATTTGTCTGCATCAGAGAAGTCTAATGGAAGGAGTACATCATTTTTAATAAGTCTTTCAATTCTCCCCCTCGAAATGTGGCCTAAACGATGGTGCCACAATTTCGAAGAGGTACTCGTACCCTTCCATTTCTTCTCAGTATTACATACATCACTCACATGCAGGATAGAATCATTCAATGATAACATATATAATTGGCCTCGTCTGACGCCGAGGCCTACGTTCTTATTACAATAATTCAAAACAAATTGTTTGTTCCCAAACTTGCTCTCAAACATGTTATCATCTAGGCAAGAGACAGAAATCAAATTCCTACTTAAGGTAGGGACATAAAGAACATTATTTAAATGAAGACGGAAGCCCGTGTGAAGTTCTAAGGTGATTGACCCTATAGCTTCAACATCAACTTCGACTCCATTTGCCACGTTAAGTCTTCTTGCCCCCCTTTCCATGGTTTGGATTATATTTCAGTCCTGCATAGAATTGGCAACGTGAGAAGTTGCACCTGAATCAATCCACCAAGAGGTACTAGAGTAATCAAGATATAACATTTCATCAACGAAAGTAATTTCATCAGTACCTTTCTTCATCAACCATTTGAGAAATTCTGGACAGTCTTTCTGATAATGACCCTCATGCTTGCAGAAGTTGCACTTGTTGTCTTTAGGCTTATCGTCCACCTTCTCCTTTGCTTTATATGAGTTTGATGAATTTTTCTTAAAAAACTTCTTTTGAGGCTGTTGCTTAGAAGAGCTTGCTCCATCGTGTTTTCTCTTGGAGGAACCAACCAAAAAGGCTTGGTCCTTTCCTTGCCTCTTAATCCTCTCTTCTTCCTCGACAATTCTTGGAGATATCTCCGCGATTGTCCATTTCTCTTTAAGAGAGTTATAGTTAATCTTAAATTGATCAAACTCTTCAGGGAGGGAGTCCAAGATCATGATGACAAGGAGATTGTCATTGAGCTCACATTGTAATGCCTTCAATTTGTTACAAGCATTCACCATCTTTAAAATGTGAGCCCTGACATCACCATCATTATTGTACTTCCCAAGGAGCTTATGAAAAAGTTCATGTGCATAAACCTTGTCGGAGCCTTTGAATTGCTCCTCCAGGGCTGCCATGAATTCCTTAGGAGTATCTTTCTTGGGTAGTGCCCCAATTATGTCAGGTGAGATGGATGATCTCATCACAAGCATAGCAATGTGATTTGACCTTTCCCATATTTCCATCTTGGAATCATAAGTTTTCTTTAGTTCAGCATACCCCGTGACACCAGCTGTTGGAGCCACGGGTTTATCCTCCCATAAAGCATAATCAAACTGATGGACGGCTAGGCATAATTCCATCGAGTTCTTCCAACGAGGGAAGTTACTACCTGTCAACGGTTCGACAGTAAACGCAGCGGAAGCTGTAATGGACATGAAAGAGTTTTATGAGTAATTGACATGAATATGAAATTTTACGTTGGCAAAATAAAATAGACATGTAATGTATTTTCTTTTAACTCCATGTCAAAACACCGTTGGGCAGAAAAAACATGGAATTAAAATATCATAAGTGATGACTCGTAATAATAAAACAACGTTGGTCTGAATTAAAATCAGAGTCATTTCAGTCTCAATTTAGACATCAACATAAGAAAAATATTATAATTTTTTTTGATGTCTAAAAATTCATCATGCAAACACATAATAAATTCTGAACAAAATATCTCGTTGGTTCAATTTTACCCAGAATAATAATGTGTTCATTATATTTTTAGGCATTTTCTGTTTTAAACAGTGCAAGACATAAAAGATATTAACTTACATGCACTGGAAATTGCAGAAAAAATGCGATGGCCCAAAATACCCACGGTTATACAGCGGCCCAAAACCCAGTAGCGAAAAACCGTAATAAAGAAAAAACGCGCTGGGCTAAGGCAACCTGGGCTGAAGCCCGAGGCCAAAAATGGCCCATTAACGCCCGCCGGCCCGGTCATAGCTCATGACACTGTGAGCCGTCCGATCGAATCTGACGGCTCGCGTGGCTTGCGGCCGGAGCAAAACAGCTGACCTGGGCTAACCCTAGGTCGTTTCCCCCTCTCCCCCGCATCTGATTCCCGATCCCGCTGGCTCCATTTCGAGGTCGACGGCGGCGACAAGAACGCCGGCCACCCTAGTCCATACCGACGCGGCGGCGGTGCTCGCCGGAGGAGCGGGCGCAGGACTAAGTCCGCGCGCTCTCCCGTCGAGCATGGCAGCCCGGGTCGTGTCCAAGCGGGGCGGGGAGCAGCACCCCTGCGGGCAGCGGCCTGCTGAACGGCGATGTCGAGGCACGGCGGCCCACGGCGTCCTACCGCATGGTCTCTCCGTTGGGAGGTTGCGGCGTGGCGTTCCGCGCGCCGACCCGAGGGACGGCGGCGTCGCGGCATCGGCGTCCTCGCATGGTGTCGGCCATGCGGGCCCCGGAGGGGATAGACGTCGACGCGGCGCATTAGGTGAGGATTCTCCTCATTTCTTCTCCAATTCATGTTCATTAGTTGCTTGATGTGGGGAAAAAGCAATCCTAATTTCAGAATTAGGGTTCTACCAAAATTGGGGAAAAAATTTAGGGTTCTTGAACAAGGGGTTTGCTACTGTTGATGTACGTGTATCCCTCTGCTTACTAACTTGATGTCCAAAACGGAAACAACACTTAAAAAACAATCAATCCTAATTAGCAGAAACTTAATCATGAGCATTAATTCTCAGAAGCATAAGTAAACTGATTAGGCATAATAGGCAGTAGAGATCCGTGACAAATTAGTATATAACATGATGATTTACAGAGGGGCATCAAGACAGTAGCATGCATATTTGGGCTAACCAGGGGCTGAAACTTTCAATCTTGATCATGAATCCTAAACATGTCATTGATCTAAACATGATAGTGATCTACTGATCAACAATAAAGGAATCTATTGCAATCAAGATTGGCGTCTGATACCATTGTTGGAATAATTATGCATCTATGAGATGCCATTAGCAGAATCTAATTGCATCTAGATCACCTCACAACATGAACAAAGAAGGGTTTAGGGTTTCTTTACATGTCATGGGAGTGGACATGATCGCCTGCTCGGTGCAGGCGTGATGCAGGGGTGATGTAGTCGAAGTAGAGGTTCTCCTCGACGTCCCGATTCCTTCAGACGCCACCGGGACTGGCCGGGATGGCGGCTGCTGGCTTAGGTCTTCCCGTCGCTGCAGCGCTCCCCCTGATCGGATGGGGTGAGAATATCGGGAGGAGAGAAAACCGTACGTGAACTGTGATCGCGCAGGTGGCCAGCTCTCTCCCGTATCCTTTTACATGGCGGCCGGGCGCGGGGACCCAAAACCTGAGTTGAGTTTTTGGGCGCCCCGATCGTATGCATTAGTTCTGATCGAGGCTCACGTACGTCGGTACGTGGACCCCTTCACTTATCGTTATCCCTTCTTTTTTCCTGTTAGACTAATAGATCTAATCTGGCTTGTTTAAGCCGTCAGATCAAAACTAACACCATGCTCCCACGACTTCCACAGCAGGTGCATCGAGCGGTGGTTCCACCGCAAGTCCACGTGTCCGACTTGCCGGCGTGAGGCCAACTCCACCGCGTGACCCAAATTTACCCCAAATCGTCCGTTTGTGTCCGTTTGGGGTAAAACGGACAAACCGAACGACCTAACGCATGGGAGCATACGGACGTTTCGTCCGGTCTGTGTCCGCTTTTGCCCCATTTTCAGACCAAAGTTGCTCTTGGTTTGGGGCCAAAGCGGACAGAAAGCGGACGTCTTCACGTCCTCGTCGTCCGCCTGTGTCTGCCCTTGCCCCACCTGTCACTCTCTCCTTTTCTGTACCTGGCCCACCACGACCTAGTAGTAGTAGTAGTAACTTGATGAATGTAGTTGGTTGAATTAGTTGAAGTAGTCATTTAATTTATGTTTTTAATTAGCACTATGTTTAATTATTATGTTTGAAATGAAGTAGTAGTTCTATTTGCTATGTTTGAATTATATGTTTCAAATGAAGTACTAGTTGAAGTAAAGTTTTACATCTCCATTTGCATCTTCTATTGCTTTTTTACATGTTCAATATACATCTTCTCTTGGAGTTGCCTCTTTTTTGAAGTCGAAAAAGCACTTTTAGAGATTTATCTCTTTCTCACTTCTCTATACTAGTACGCGTGCACATGCGTTGCACGTCTTTTAGTAGCTTGATAGTGCTTTGTTTTTAGTAATTCCTACTCCCATTAGGATAGTGAAACCGAGGCTAAACCGAGTTCTGTCAGTGATTAGCGGTTCAGCGACCTGTTTTCATGATCTGGGCGTTTCTAGCGTCGGATCTCCTCTGAGAAGCAATCTGTCCCAAGTTGTGTGAAATCTAACCAGTTATCCTATGGGTTGATACTCTAGAGGCCAACATGAAGGCCTCTGATGCACTGGGTCAGCGAGCCCATTATACCGCCTAGCCTTCAAGGGATCAGAGCAATTGCATCCAACTTCCGATGCAAGGAGCCACATGTGATAACGGGTACACAATGAGTTACCGCTGGGAGAGTTTGGGTGGCCCCAACTAAAGGACAGGTTAAGATCAATGTTGATGCAGGAGTCTCCATCGAGCACACCATTGGAACGACAATAGTTATATGTCGTGATCGGGATGGAGGATATCTAGGCTCTTCTATACCCGTCATTCAATGTCTCGTCAACCCAGCCACGTTTGAGGCCCTGGCCTACAGAGAAGCGCTTGCTTTGGCTCAAGATTTAGACATGCAACATATCCAGGTGGCGTCGGACTATAAGCAGGTGGTCAACTACATTCATCAAGGTGCGGGTGGAGATTATGGGGGAGTTGTTAAGGAGATTTTAGAGACAACTAAAGTTTTTATGTCTTGTAATTTCTCGTTTTAATCTCAGCCTTATAATTTTGAAGCCCATAAATTAGCTAGGTTTGGTGTTGCTCTTCCCCAGGGGAGACGCATCTGGTTGGGATCTCCTCATGATCCTATACTCATACCTATAAACATTGTTATCAGTAAATAAAGCCTAGATTTGCTCAAGAAAAAAGTTGCCGATGTGAGGATTCGGTAAAAAAACTGTCAATGCATGCGAGCCGCACAGAGGAGCCGCCGGTTTCATCAAGTACTGATGCAGGCACAGAGGAAACACGGATGGTCTGTCTCCATCTCGCCGACGTGCGGGTGAAGATTAGGCCAGGTTCACGAGGGATTCCGGCGAGGGAGGGGATCGATTCGAGGCCTGTTTTACCCCAGCCAATCCCTTCCGAGACACATGCAATGAGGCACAAAAGGTCCAGGTAACCAAACACGTCCTAGGTTAGCTGCATCTGAATGTGTGTGCTTGGGTGCGGAATGTGTTTTTACTATGGATGGGCGGGCACTGAATCTGCATCTCCATCTTGATTAGCCTGAAAATGAGCTCGTTTGCCCAGGGGTGAACCCACGTGTGAGGCTGTGGGGGTAGTCGTCCCCACTCAAAGTTTCCTTCCACTTATAATTGGTATCATGTATACCACATATGCCCCCACTCAGTTTATTACCGTGCCCCCACTCAGTTTATTACCATGCCCCCACTCAATTAAACTCCTTGTGTATTTCTAGAAGTAGCATGTTAGTCTAAACTTTGAAGAAGCAACGCAAAACCATGGTGCATCCTACACACGTTGCTTGATCATCCATCCAATTAACTCGATCCCAGTGGCCAGATTTCATATACACACGTCGCCACCACACATATGACTCGTCACGGAAGTCCTTGTTGCTTATGCAGCCGCACAGACCGTGCAGCCTCATGGCAATAGTTGTAATATGTTGTGTTTTGGCCTTTCACTTTTTGTTGCACGGGCTGTGTTTTGCATTTATGATGTAATATGCTGCCAACAAGCTGTGTTTTGTATTGCCAAAACTTTGTACTTTTACCGTAAGGACTGGCTAGGGGGTCAAGTGACTGAATTTACAATTTTGGCTAGTCACTCCTTTTCTGACAAGCGGGCACATCTAAAGCCAGCTTCCTTGGACTTGATGAATTCTTCCACCGAGATCAAAATACGCACGCATACAACCCAGCATGACTGACTAATATCTAGCCGATTGGCTCACAATACAGGCACGCACAACTCTGCGTGGCTTGATTGGTGGCAACCGCTACGTATCATTCCTAATTTTTTCTATTGATCTCTAACGGTTACGCATATTACGAAGGGGGTTACACATATTACAAAGGGGTAGGGTGTTTACTTCGCTACTTATACACATACAAGCGCAAGACCAAACCTACTCGTACAAAATCACTCAACGTCAAGATTGGGTCGACACCACATATGTACTAGCCGGTGGCGACCATCTTGAGTTCTTATGATTACGTGCATGCTTCAGACGTCTTCCAAGCTAGCTATAGTAGTATATTTTTTTGAACAAAACCTGAAAGCTACACACAGGTGTTGGGAACTCATAGATATATCTTATTTGTGTTAGTTTTGATCAATCGGTCCAATGAAAATTTATTATGCTATGAGGTTTGTGTATATAAGCGAAGTTAGAGTTCAATTAGGCTTCGCATGGCACGATGTACAAAGGCATAGACAGGCCTATAATATGTGTAGTTTTCTATACGAAGAAAATGAAATAGAAACTAAAAAATAAAAAGAATGAAGTTTTCTAAGAATACTAATAAGTTAATGTCATTGTTATTACCCTTGAAGAAAAAGGAAAATGAAAATTTAAAAAGAAAATTTGCACACAACACAGATTTTTTTTAATATAATATGGCAAAGGAAGCATATAATAGAGCAATTTTCGTAGAAAAGTGTCTCTTAATAAGGATTGAATTAGTGGAATTGATATAAGGGGTCCGCCTCACATTATTGTCCATCTCAACTTTTTCCATGTATCAGCCCCTGCATAATGAAAATTGGGGTGGGTGGGTGGGGGGGGCCTGGGCCCCCTCATGATGTAAAAGTATGAACTGATTATGTCCATATTTTAGTCAGCATGGATGCTTGACTTGTTGGTTCGTGAATATGGTCATGCATTCTTGCCCACTCTTAAGCCCCGGTTGGGTTTTGGGTGAGTAAATAGATCGGCAATAAAATTGGAGGTACGTTGTGGACGGACTTCTGCAGGTTCCGTGCTACACGCTCTTCTTCTGAGTGGTTGCCCGAGTGAAGCCCTGGGTGCTATCCAAATGGTTCCCCGGCTGAGGAGTCGTAGCCAGATATCACTGTGGTATTAATAGTTGAAATAGTTATTTAGCGCTGTGTGGCATTGATCATGTGGTTGTACGTACAGTATGTCACTAGTACCACAGTACGTGTTTTTTTATTCAACATTTTTGGTGTTGCTAAATGTGCATACCGCACATGGCTCCGCCACACCACGAGCTTGATCCAGCTCGTTCCTTGTCGGGTGTGCTTTCATTCGGGCAGTACGTGTTATTGTAGACTGAATGAACACTCGATCCGAACAAACCTTATACAAACAGTGCGTGTTAAGTACAAGTACTATCAAGTCCCGTGTGACTAGTGCGTGTGACAAATACATGGGCGGCCGGTCTTCTTGATGCTAGCTAGCTTGATGCTGAAGGATGAGGCGTCAATTTGCTTTAGAGTGACTAGCAAATATGCCCGTGCCTTGCAACGGGAGAAAAAAAATTCACGCCTCATACACACACTTGACGACATCAGCAAATCCTTGAAATCTTTCATGATGCCACGCAACAAGCAACATGATAACTTTTCTAGAAAAACAAGCAACATGATAAGTGGTGTTGTGCAAAAACATAAAGGTGTGATGATTTTTGAAGTGTACTGAAGGTGTTTAGAATTCATTATACAACACAAATATCTACCTAGTTGCCAATATATGTTTACGCATTTGTTGTTGTTTCTCGGTGACGCGAAAAAAATATTGCATTAGAATGAAATAGCAAAGTACATTTTAGTATTTAATGATAACATGTGCATAAGTGTTTTCATATACTCCCTTCGTCCAAAATAACTTGTCCTAAGTTTGTCCCTCAAATGGATGTATCTGACACCAAATTAGTGCTAGGCATATCTCTTTGAAGGACAAGTTTTTTCGGACGGAGTGAATATACGTAGCGCATATATATGCGACGCGACGCGCATGTGTGTGTGTGTGTGTGTGTGTGTGTGTGTGTGTGTGTGTGTGTGTGTGTGTGTGTGTGTGTGTGTGTGTGTGTGTGTGTGTGTGTGTGTGTGTGTGTGTGTGTGTGTGTGTGTGTGTGTGTGTGTGTGTGTGTGTTTGTGCAACCATAATTCAGTTCAAGACTTAATTTGGTTGCAAACATATAGGATAGCTCCACAAAAACAACCAATCTATAAGGACATATGTAATAGGCATTTCTAAAATATCTCATCATACAAAGAAGGTGTTATTTAAGTTTGCACCCTGAACATAATTTCAAAAATTAATGATAATAGCATATTTGAAATCTACACATTTTTCTGATGAACTTTCATATATGGCATGTCAGATTTGAAGTTAGGGTTTCAAAGATATGAAAATTTCAAAAAGTAATTGATTTTTTAAAGAAAAAGGGTGGGTGTGGGAATCGAACCCATGACCTATCAGTATGGGAGCGGCGACATTGGCACGTTAGCGGCTCGTTCTGGCAGCAGTAATGGTCGTTCGGTCGTTCATGGACCTTGATGTAAATTTTTATTAAGTTTGAGGTGCTTTGTACTTTATGTGAATCTTTATAATAGATCCTTTCGCAAAAAAAGAACATACCTGACTGGTACTACTCCTATCAATAATTAAATTTTCTGGAAAACCTATATTTCACAAAAGTTTGAAAAAGAGTGTGATTTTATTAGTAATTTTATTCAGATTTTTTCAGGTGTTGTTTTTGCTTTATTTCTTCCTCTTGTGCCCCTTTGTGCTTCTGGTTCACTTGAACCCTATCTTGTATTAGGCTGCAAAGCCTATAGGCAACAAATGAATACGATTCAGGTGGGGAGGATTACTTCTCCCCCCGTTGAAAATTAAAAAAAAAACAGTTTTAGTTTGCAGTTAGATATTCTTCCGCCAATTGAATAAAAAGCTGGAGCGGAGCGGATAAGTATATTTTCCGTTCATGAACTCTTTTGAAAGTAGAGAAATCATCCCTCAACTCCAAAACCATCAAAACTCATCCCCTCAACTATTTAAACAAGATACTTTTCGTTCCTCAATTGTTTAAACCGGATACTTTTGGTCCTTCATAACACTTAAGGTGATTTTATTGTGACGTGGACCCTTTTTTGACTCAAACGGGCCATGTGGCTGGTTTTGACTGCCACGTCCGTTAATTGTTTCTGCATGAGTGTATGTTCGCGCGTGTATACTAGTGAGAACAAGAGAAAAGGCAATTGCACTGAATACAGCTAAACAAAATCTGAATATAAATGAACATAGTTTGTACATTTCAGAGCATTGTACTGAATTTAGTTCAACATAGCCTGAACCCAATTTAGTTAAAAATATTATGAACATAGTCTCGACCAAATTTAGTTGAACATACTCTTTTTTAGGGGTGAAAACACACTTTATTACTCAAAACATGGAATCTCGCCAAATAAGGCCCTTCCTAACTGGTTGCGCAGACAACCAATATCGTGACTGTCATTGTACTTTGTGGAACAGCGCGCACAGGCCCACACAGGATCCCACCCATATTTTCCTTTCCCACTTCTCTGCTAGATTCCTTCTGGGCCACTCTTTGCATGTTGACACTAATACAACTAGCAGCAGGTGCCTATGCTATCAGCTCTTCAAAACAAAATTGCACTACAAAAAATTATATCACCATATCTTTTAACTGCTTTTGTGAAAAATTAAATTCCTATATTTATTTCACTTTTTCATGGTGAGCTCTTCGAAACAAGCCCAATATCAACATATTTAAATTTAGAGACGGAAATTACTATATATCAACACATGACAAAGAAGAAAAATTTATTGAATTATACCACAAAGTTCTTCAGAAATTTCATACAAAGTGCTAGCTAGGTAAATGTAATATTTCGTAAAAAAGTTCTTAATTGGCAAAAATGACCAGCACATTCAACCATAAAGTTTTTTGAATTATACCCGAAAGTTCAGGCGGAGCAGTCCACCGAACATAATGCAATTATTCCCCTACAACTAGTTTAGCAGGGATATGAGCAACACGATTTGGTGTCCTTCTCCAGCTGATTTTCCATTCCTGATACTCACCCATCATTTGTTTCATGTCCTCTATCAACGGCCCAACAGCAGAGAGATTCTTCTGTGGATCATTCATCATCGTAGCCACATCACTGCTGTCTACCTGAAGGTGTAATTTCTGAACGCTCATCTCTGAAGCAATCTGGATTGGCCGCCTGCATGCGAGAACCTCTGCAACATATGCATCTCCGGTGTTGGGAAACGGTGGGCCGCTGCACATCGGAATGCAGCATCATGGTCTGGCAGGACCACACCTCCCTGCCGCCGCTGTTAGGGAAAAGGTGGGCCTCAATTACCGCCATCCATGAGGGAATCGCCGCCGCTGCCGCTGCCTAAATCGCCGCCGCCGCCCAGGACTCGTCATGCTCAAGGTCACCGTCAGTCCGTCACCATGCCCTGGCAGCCACCACCACATCTGCCGTGCTCAGCCAGCAACCACCACGCCTCAATTACCGGCAGGCCACGCCAACTGCCGCCGTAGCCATGCCTCACTGGCCGCCGCTGCCGCTCATGAGGGAATCGCCCGCCACCGCCGCCCTGTTTAGGGTTCGTGAATGGGAAAGGGGATCGAGAGAATACGAGAGCGAGAGAGAGCCGGCAGGTCACTTGATTGACGTGGCAGTCCAAACTAGGCCAGTTTTAGTCAAAAATAGGGTCCACGCAACAGTAAAACCAGCATAAATGTTATTAGGGACATAAAGTATCTGGTTTAAATAATTAAGGGTCTGGGTTTTGCTAATCTTGAAGTTGAGGGACGATTTCTCTACTATTGAAAGAGTTTGAAGATGAAAAATATACCTATCCCTCAAAAAAAAAAAAAACAGGACGTGTGACTATTTACATTATAAAGCACGCAATTTTCCCATGTGAGATGTGCTTTCTTCTTTCCTCTTCCACACCCCTCCGCATACAACACTGAGCCAACGTGAAACTCCTCAGTGGCGGAGCCAGGTGGCAGGCTCCGGACCACCATGGGCCGCCTTCAGCTAAGGTACTAATCGCTTTGGCGTCACGTCTTAGGTCTTAGGCCCAACCCTGGGGGCCTGGGTCTTGTCTCCGCTCCTAGAAATTCCCTACACCCTTCTCAAAAAAAAAAAGAAATTCCCTACACCCAGCACATAATGGAGGCGAACATGTTTTCCCCGGCCCCAATGCAACTACAAAGAGTGTATACATACTACCGTGTGTACCTGGAACTATTTTTTTAATTTTTTTGCAATTGTATACTAACTTTTTGAATTTTTTCACACATCGCAAGAATTTTAGCTCAAGTGCCCAAGTCTGCTGTCCAAGCTCGCTAGGGATATTGCTAGCTAGTGTAAATTCTTCGATTGATGTCCTGCAACTTGGTAATGGAAAAATATACAGCACGTTGGTGTAAAGTTCTTCGATTGATGCCCTACATCCTTGGTAATGAAAAAGAATAGAGATCACATTGCGTTTTCTTGAAACGCATGGATATGAAATGCATGAATTCCAAGAAAAAGGTGCAATCTTTGGATGATCTCCTTACGCTTCATATCGCCATATAGGCTTCAAGTTTTCTCAACCTCCTTGTTGGGTGCCACATGTATGAGTAAAAGTGGAAGTTCTTCACTAGCCTACTCTGCTCATATCAATTATAGGCTTATATGTGGGCGCCTGCGCCACTAACCTACATGATCTACATACTGCCGAGCGTCAACTAAGTAACGTTAGAAGTCTATATCTTCCTCTTCAGAACCTGTGGATTGTTCACTATCTTGGGCTACTTCATCTTGGAATTGGCCATCTTCTGCTACTTCATCTAGGAACTGCCGAACCTCTGCTTGGAGACGTATGATGTCATCGGAACATACCGATCTCTGAAAGCTGAAGCATTCCATAATGTCATGTCGACAAGTTGGGCACGTCGTGGCCTCGCAGAACCACGGCATGATGCACCGGCTATGGAAGGCATGAGAGCATGGCAGCCTGCTGGCAGTCTCCCCGTCTTCAAGCTTCCAGCCCAACAACCCGTCTTGGATCTCCAAGTCCAGCAAACAGACGCCGCACACCTCGCGGGTCTCACGGCGTCGGCGCTTTCGCTTTCGGCCACGTGCGGTTACTCCGGCAGCATCGGTCGCCGCGGCGGCCTCCTTGTGCACCAAGCTCACATGTAACTGAGGCATCTCGATTTCTATGTCGTATCCCAAGTCACCTAAGGTCTTGTCTTTCTCACGTACTACGTACCTGACGATCCCCATGGCTATGTTAAGGGCCGGCGTACGGAGTGAATCCTCCCAGCTGCCGTACTCGCTGGTCGCCAGCGCCTCGGTGAGCATAACGTGGATGAATCTGCTGCAGACCCCCATGAACTTGAACATGCTGGGGTCGAAGAACCTGCTCCGCTGGTCGAGCGTCCTGACGACTTGATCGGTGACGCACACCACCCCGCCCCGTGGTCCGATCCCGCGCGACACCTGGGTCAGGATCAGGTCGCCGTGGAGGCGCAAGAAGCACGCGCGGTCGCGTGGCTTGCTCCGGAAGTGGATGGTCCCTTGCAGTGGCGGAGCGTGACAAGTAACCAAGGGGGGCAAGTTCACACTAAAAGCAAACAATTTTGCTAATTCTTAGGCAACTAATTCTTTTATGTGTCAAATCCATTGCGAGTGGAGAGCAGCGGAACATAGCCCCAGGGACAAGACGAGGTGCAGGAATGCTCACCAGGCCGAGCCAAAAGTGAGTCGGACCCGCGATGATGTGGCTTGTCATTGCTTGCATGCGGAGGAAAGTCGGAGGGTTTGACAATTGACATCTTCGGGTGGTTTTTTTATGTCAAAAACGTTTTTACATTATGAGACGGAGGGAGTAAGTCATTAACGACGTCTGCTCGGACAGGAACTCATGGGAGACAAGGCATGGAGGCTGGACTTTGCAACACACCGACGAGCAACAAGCTAGCTACATGCAAAAAAGAGAAACTAGCTCATGCACGAACTAGTATCACGTTGCATGCTTTTTTATTCTCTGACTATACTAACTTTTTTTTGCAAGACTGAGGGGGTGTTTGTTTCCAGGGACTTTTTTGTGTAGGGACTAGAAAAAGTCTTTCTTAGAGACTTTTTTACCAAACGGGAGGGACTTTTTAGGACTAAACTAGGCATTTGGAACTAAATGAAGAAGACTCTGAAGGAGTGTCTTTTTGGGATTTTTTGGAACTTTTCCAACAATGCCCCTCCATGTATTTAATGGCCCGCCACCCCATGGTATTGTTTGATTGTTATTTTTCTATATACTAAGGGCAACATGATCATTTAATAACCTCTAGAAAGGAACTAGGGACTTTTTAGTCTCCTGAAACAAACAGGGAGGGACTTTTTAGGGACTAGAGACTTTTTAGTTGGGACTAGAAAAAGTCCTAGGACTTATGAACCAAACAGGGCCTGACTACACTAACAACAACTAGCATCTACTCCCTCCGTTCCTAAATATAAGTCTTGTAGAGATTTCACTATGAACCACATACGGATGTATATGGATACATTTTAGAGTGTAGATTCACTCATTTTGCTCCGTATGTAGTCTATAGTGAAATCTCTATAAAGACTTATATTTAGGAACGGAGGGAGTACTAGCTAGCAGTTGGACTGTACAAACAGGATTAAACGACTAACATGTAAATGAGAGACAATAGCTTGAGAGTGCATCGGCGTAATTCGGCTGGGGAGAAGTGTGTATTGATGGGCTAGACAGTAAACAGAACACGTATAGTATACCTAGTGAAAAACATTTGCACTTTTGGAAGGGGGGGTCGTGACCCCGTTTGGCCTCCAAGAGGCTCCGCCAATGGTCCCTTGCCCTTGGAAACGGCTGCGGGTCTCGGTCGCCGACGCGGCGGGAAAATAATCCTATGCGACCTGGGTCGCACGTAGCGATGGTGAAACCCTCTCCAGCTGTTGACACATGACTAAACCGAATCTCAAAGCACGTTGCCTAGTTATCCTCTGTTTCCACTAACAAATCGTCAACCCTAATCTCCAGCAGCCCTACCAAACCCCTCGCCACGCCAGTAGCCGCCATCGCCCCCGCCGACTCCGCCCCGTCGCCTCTGGTGCTCTATCCGGCATTCCTCGGCGCCCCGGCAGCTCGCCTTGAGGCGCAACTCCTCTGCTCTTTTCTCCGGCTCGCTAGCCCCGGCCATGGCCGCTGCCCACACCGCTCTCGAGCACGTACGTCGGTGCCCCAGCAGCTTGTCATTGAGGTGCAGCTCCTCTGCTCGTTGCGTAGCTTCCCACCGGCACTCTGTCCACGGCAACCCTCGATGTTGACCTGCTCCCTGCATCTTCACATGGGGCTCGACTGACATGAGTGTGCAAAAGAAGACAGACCCAACAATGACTGCAGAGGATACTTTTTGCCAGTGAAGTGAGCTGCTGATATATGTGCAAACTACAAATTTTCTTCCGAGGTTCAGCATGGCGGCAAAGGAAGACAAGAACCATTTGCCAAGGAAGAATTTTTGTAGTTTGTACAAAATTCTGTAGTTTGCACATCTTGCTAGTGATTTGAGCTGCTGATACATGTACAAAATTTTGTAGTTGCACATTTTGCCAGTGATTTGAGCTGTTGTTCTAAAAGAATTTGATGCACACTGTGAAAAAATGCTCCTAAGCTCCTTATGAAATTTGCAGTGTATAATTGACTATTTGTTGTTGTCCACTCTTGTGATAATAATGATGTGCAATTTGCAGTGTGTATCTGTTGTTGACAACTCTTGTGATAAAAGAGATCTTTTATCAGCCAAGAATACAATCTGCTGTGTGTAATGTACGTGAGCCTTTTGTAGGGATTACACCTGACCAAATTCATTTATACAATAAAAAAGCTTCACAGTGTGCCTCAACTATGCTATCTTGACTTGTGGAGAAAATTCAGAAGAAAAATGAAAAAAAAATCATTAACTATCCTAAGCTAATTGACTTGAGTTCCTGATTGTTCGGTCTCGTTGAGTGAAACAAATCTCACAGACATTTCTACAAAGCACTGAATCTTGATCGACAGAGACACGCACAACAACAGATTCTAATTTAGTTCTTCTATCATCCTTTTGCCATCCTGCTGATCATCTTCCTCTTGGTTCTTCTATGCTCTGTCAATGAATAAGAGAATAACTTCAGCACAAGCATATCCAGCAGAATAAAAGGTTGCAAATGGAGAGTGCGCATAGCCATGTGCTTGTGCTGCAACTAGCAGATGAGCCGACATGCTCTGAACTTGAAGTTATTTGCAAGTTGCAGCCAGCAGATCAATTTACAGTAGCTAGGCCACATCCGGCGGAGCCAAGCTGAGGAGGGCGGCCATAGAAGGAGAGAAACAAACCAGCAGACGAGAAGCTTGGCCGTAGCCAAGGTGCGTGTGCAGCCCGCGTAGTGCGCCGGCGTCAGCGCGAGTGGAGGCGTCAGGGGCATCGCCGTCGCCGGCGGCAAGAAGTAGTTGGGGCGGTGCCGCGAGCTGGGTCGCTGACGGGGACGGATCGCGCCTATCTGGCGTTGTGTGCTTAGCGTCGAGGAGGACGCCGGCGGCGATGTGACGCCGGCGGCTGGAATTTGGGGACCTTCGAGATTGAAAGATTGAATCGGGATTTGCAAAGAACGAGAAGCTATCGCCACCAGCTGCTGCTTTGAGATTCGTATCTCCACGCGTCGTGCACAGGAGAGGGTCTCACGATTAGCTTCGTACGACCCGGGTCGTATAGGATTCTTTTCCGACGCGGCGTGCGGCCACGGTGGCAGTACTGCCGGCGCTGCCATGGCCGCCGCGGTGTCGGTAGAGTCCTCCATGTTCGGCTGATGAAAGAAATAACAGGCGGACAACCAACCTGCGTGCGCGGCTACGTTTATG
Source organism: Aegilops bicornis (assembly GCA_021605145.1). Taxonomy (NCBI): domain Eukaryota; kingdom Viridiplantae; phylum Streptophyta; class Magnoliopsida; order Poales; family Poaceae; genus Aegilops; species Aegilops bicornis. The sequence continues at coordinate 778,491,165 of CM038671.1, read as the reverse complement.
AATGCGCGGACATTGGGCGGACTAGGAATGGAATTCGGGATCAGGTAAGAAACGCTTCTCCTCAGGGCCTCCAGCTAATTAAAATGGGTCTTTCCTTCTATTTTAACACACCTATCCTTTCCTTCTATTTTTAACAGGCCTATCCTTTCCTTCACCGTGTATAGATACTCTACTATCACTTCCGGTATTATACTAGTAGGAAATAAGCATCCCAACTAAAAGTACTCCCTTTCATTTCTAAATATAAGCCTTTTTATAAAGATCCTAATGCAGACTGCATACGAAGCAAAATGTGTGAATTTATACTCTAAAAAATGTCTAGATACATTCATATGTAATGAAATCTTAAAAATATATATTTAGAAATTGAGAAAGTAGTACAGAAAAAAACATACACGGTAATGTATTTATATGTAAGGACAGTGCTAACTTCCACACGTCCTGATTATAGCGATAGATCCGGATGATCCACATGCAGCCCGTTTCTAGCTCGGGATTGCATCTGTTTTTCTCCACATGCATGTGATACTTAATTCTTTTTTCTCCATCATGTACGATGCATGGCATTTGTTAGAAAGCTTAATTACATGCATGCATGTGAGACGAAATTGATGACATCACTATAGATCCCCTCATGGTTCAAGGAATGCTAAATGTTTCGTAGGCCAAACCATCGCTCCGATCGAAAAATTGTTTTCACATAAAAGAACCGTCGCGGCGAGAACTTCGAAACTAGATCCCATATTGATATGTTTCGATAACTTTTTTTCCCAGGTAAAAGTTACCACGCATAGGGTATACCAGTTATCATGTATATGACACATCGGTTACCATGATGTTTACATAGGCAAATTTCGGGCATAAAAATGACTTCTTTCAACTTTCTCCCCACATGCAAATGCACTAAAAGTGCAGAAAAGCTAATGTCAACGGGGATTCTTTTTGTTTTGAAATTTTAAAATGTTTTGTCGCTCGAATCGCCTATCTCATCCACAATCTGTTTTCACAAAGAAAGAAAATCCACCGCGGCGAGACCTTCGAAACTAGATACCATTTGGCATGTTTCAAATATATTTTTTGTGTGTCAAAAGATAGCATATCTGGGGTAAATAAGGTATCAGCTCTGGTGTGCATATATTACCATGTTATTTACACAGATCCTACCGAGTGTGTTTGCAACAACTTTTTCTCACGGGTCAAAAGTTATCGAGGTGTTTGTACCTAAGTTATCATGTCCGGGAGCCTATATTACCATGTTATTATACAGATGTTATCGAAGTATGTTTCCAAACAATATTTTACACGGGTCAAAAGTTATCGAGGTGTTTGTGCCTAAGTTATCAGGTCCGGGAGCCTATATTACCATGTTATTTTACACAGATATTACCTGAGTATATTTTCAATATTTTTTTTTTCAAGGGTCAACGTTAACGTGGTCTTTGTACCTAAGTTATCTGGTCTGCAATGTGTATATTACCATGTGATGTACAAATAAGTTACCAAGGTGTTTTTCAACAACTTATTTCCCGGATTAAAGTTACCCCTGGGTATTTATATGCAAGTTATCGACTCCATGGAGCCGAACATGCTATTACATAGAAGTTATCGGGGTGGTTCAGATTTTAGTGTTTTCATAAATATAATAGGACATCTACATGACACAAACTGCATCTACTATCCCTCCGATTTATCTCTTGAAACTGAATTTAGTTCTTAATTTATCCAAGCAGTATTTCACAGAGTGAAAATGGAAAAATGAAAGCCCGGGCGCTTGAGGGCGGTTTGAGGCACCAGACTGTATATGCTCTTACCATGTTTTTTTTAGAAAAACGTATGTTTCAATAGATATTTTTTCCGGTCAAAAGTTACCACAAATGTTTTATGTAAGTTATCAGGCTTATGACATAAAAATTACCTTGCTATTAGTATTTAGAATGAAGTTACCGTGTGTATGTTTCTACACCCCCCTCCCCCTCCACGTGCCGAAGTTATCAAGGTGTTGCACATGAGTAATCAGGTCTATAATGCCTAAAATTCTCATACTATTTACACCCAAAATATCGGTGGTGTATTTCAACATTTATTTTGTTAGTCAAAGCTATCACAATGTAGTAAAAAAAAATACTAACATAGTAGCTGAGCCATTTGACTATTAAACGAAGAAAAAATAGTAGGAAAAATCGGTGCAAAAAAGGAAAAAAAAGTTTATTATTCACGTCATGGGTTTTACAAGTACAAAAACAACGTAACCTAGATGAGGTCATAACCTGAATATAGTCCGTGTGGTTACGGAGTACTGCCAGAAACCAAGAGGTGCACGGTTCGATATCATGTTCTGCAAGTTTTTTACCAACGAGGGAAAAACAATTCCCGAGCGGGAATCACGTTAAAATCGGGACGTGCGAGTGATGCGTTAGATCCGAATCTAACGGCAACCGAGTCATTCGGATATGTTGCAAAAATCCTGCCGGCAGGATTTTAGCTTTGCCGTTATATGTAAACACAATCGACGGTAGGAATGAAGGTGCTTGGTTCATGACCCAAAATGCAAGCATAAATGCAGTCAAATAGCATAGTATATGTAAACGTGTGCACCAAAAAGAAATCTTGATTGATTATCCAAGTGAAAAGTTTACATGGATCCGCAATCTCAAGGCAACTTATGCGGGCATGCGCACTGGGCCGATGAACTATACCTCGAAGAGGTCCGAGGTTACCTCCCGGCAAGGCCATGCGCGCCTCATCGCCGGCCCAAGGTGGCCCACTGCCACCGTTGTCCATGGAGGTCTTACCGGCATTTGGGGGGGGGGGGGGGGGGACACGGACGTGGTGCCCAATGAAGCACTCATTGTGGCAGGATTGAACAACTCATGTTGCCTTGTTCGGGTCCTTTTTTGTTTCGGTTGTTTCCTGGGAGGTGTAGATCGAGGCATAGCCATGGAAGTTGCAGAAAGAGACTACCATTGTCGGGTTTTTCTTCAAGAACAGGTAGAAGATCTGCGTGCCTATATATTAAGATAGGGAGCAAATAAATTTACAGAGTGTTGGTCTGGAAGGCGCACAGAGGCTGCCCCTAGACTCAAGCCGCAAGCAACACCCTCGAACTACTTACTTAAGACTATCTCTGCCCACTATTCTTCACCCACGACAATGATCACATATTTCGTCAACCACAATCGATGGTGGAACAGACGAAGTTCCATGACATCAACTTCTTCTCCTCCATCATAGTGGTCGTAGCGGCGACGCCCACATCCATGACTGCGCCCAGACCGGCACAAGGATGGATGCCAGGATGAGTGGCCACCCGTGCTTCGTTCACATCAACGGCAGTGTGTTCATGTCCCACGAGTACCTGCACACATCACGATTCGGGTCCATAGCAGCGACATGATGGATCTTGCTCCTCTCTTCATCTGAGGGTTCGACCACCGGGTTGAGGTCGCCAACCTTGCCGCCATCTAACGAAGCCGTGAGACATTCCGTGACAACATGCGAGTATGACCTCACCACTAGCAAGTAGGAGGAGTTTCTGCCCGAAAAGCTGGCCACAAATCGTTTTCCACAGCATGATGGGCATTGCTCAGATAGGCTTCAGGTTGTACATCAAGCTCATCCTCTTCAGGGCGTGATCAAGTTGAACTACAACGAGCCCAAGGCACCACTTTTTGCTTACAAAGATACAGAGACCTAGGCTGTCAGGTATTTGGCACTTGCCAAAAGCGCCGCCATGAGCCAGGCTATATGTGCGCCGTCTATTTCCCGGAGGAGGGGACCGAAGAGGAGGAGGAGACCGTTAAGCTGCCGTACTCCCAATCTTTCCACAGCACGCTCATCTTGTTGTGGTTCCACCTCATGTCAATGTGCCCGACCTCTGCCGGCGTGATATTTGCAGTACTTCTCAGATTCATGCGTTGCTAGCCCGATGTCACCTGTGGATCGTGTAGCCGGAGACGAGCAGATCACGCCCCTATGCCTCCTGTCTCTGCCGTCCTCAGCCCGTCGATCCAACACCGGAGACACTGTGATCTTCGACGCTCCTGGGGGTGGGTGGGGGGGGGGCTACACTATGGCGGTCAAGAAGGGATGAAGGACTCCCAGTTTGGAGGAGATGAATGGATCGTTTCATCGCCCACATGTGTCTCACTGGGGGTGAATTGATCAGCTTCTTCTTCAGAGGACAAAGTCCCAGGCTGGCTGTTATCTATTTCAACACGGAGGAAGATGATGAGGACCCACTTGATGAAGCCCTCAATGCCCAAAGAATGAGCCTGAGCGAGGCGGAATCGGGCAACCTCTAGTACATACTTCCATCACGTGATGTCTACGTCGGGATGCCATTCGTGACCCGCCTGACAAGGACAAATGTTAACTGCCATTTCATGGTATGTTACTTAATTAGTGTAGTAATTTGATGATATGCTTAGTGTAGTGATGTGATGATATGCTTAGCGTAGTAATATGATGGTATGCTTAGTGTTGAATCCCATGATATATTTGAATTGAAGTGTATGCTTTGTTGATAATTGTGCATGTATGACATGCTCATTTATCATATATGTTTTTGTCGGAAATTACCTAAGAGGCTTTCTGTGAGCTGTGGCATCAAGCTGGAGGAAGCAGGCATTGCTGGACTACGCCTTGCCAGAAGGGGCTCCATCACCACATGTGCTTACGTAGTGGACACGGACGGTCGCACTGTTTTAAGCATGGTGGGGTGGAACAACTTCTCTATTGGCAAGGATCTCCTGGTTGGACAGGCCATCTTAGTCACTATAAGGAACACCCCGCGCCATGACTTGAGGATGATAATCGTCATCGATCTCATTTAAAAGTATGTGTACGGCCGGGCCATCGATGTGAAATGAATTGCTTATTAAGTATTAACTATTTTAGTTAGCTCATGTTTGTGAGAATTGTCGTTTTTGTGCTAGCTAGTATTGTTTGTGAGACTGTCACTTATTATTAACTGGTATTTTTTTCGTATTTTTCTATTAACTGATATTGTTCTTGTGTGTAATGTTTTATATGTGATGCGAAATGTAAAATGTTAGATGGTGAGGAAAAATATATATTTTGGCCGAACGAAACGTTCGTGGCGTGCAAAGTACATTGCACGTCGCTAGGTGAGTGATTATAGTGGTGGCATTGTCCACCTGGCATGCAAGCAACATGTATAATAGTGCTATCATGGGCTCGAGCACAAGCACTATTTTTTTATCAATGACGCCATACTGGTGGCGCCCGACATCCACGCCAGCAATGCCATTCTTGCCACTCTATATCTAGGATTTTTTGCACTAGTGACCGGTCATTGAACGAAAGGGGTTTTGTTCATGTCTATGTTTTACCGAATCTACAGAGTCACAAGCTTAAGGCAATCACGATTTACTGAGTGTTAGTAGGGTGGGAATAATGAGAATATATTTTTGAAATAGTTTCACTAATATTCAAAATAGTTTTGAGAGGAACCGGAAGCGCTTCGGGGTCACTGGAAGGTTTTCAGAGTTTATCGGGCAATACCATAAATAATATATAGCTGCAAAATGATTCTAGTGATGTTAAATTAATAATAAAGGCTCTATTAATTGTTAGGAGGCTTTTATATTTAGTTTAATTCCAACGGGTCTTAAAAGCCCAAGTGGTGGAAAGAGAATTGGGCCAGAAGGGCCCATTATAGGTGGCACCCCTCTCCCCAAAGAAAGGAGAGAGGGTCTTGTAAAAAAAAAGGAGAGAGGGGAGCCCGAATTGGAGGGGGGAAACCCCCTTCTCTTGGCTGGCCAAGGGGAGGGACTTTACATCCCCATTTGGTGCCCCCTCTCCCCCTCCATCGTATATACTCCCTCCATTTACTTATACAAGGCCACTATGCAATATACATTTTGCATCTATACAAGGCCACGAACTAGCAATCTGTTTAATACTTGCATGTATGCAGTCATAATGACAGTCAACTACTTCCTCCACTCAGTTTTCTTGCATGCATATGGCGTATTAGTGATCCCGGTAAACGAAAAGAAAAACTGACTTGCAAAACAAACATTAAATTTTACTTTGGTACATGTAATCTGAGTTTGTGGCCTTGTATATCAAAATGGAGGGAGTATACTAGAGGTTTTAGGCAGTTTTGAACACACTAGTTTTGGAGCTTCCACTAGTTCTCTAGTTTTAGTTCTAGTTGGTCCTAGTTGATCAATTAGAGCTAGACCTAGATCCTCTGATACTCATAATTAGAAGTCCGGTGTGGTTCTAATCTCCTCCCTCTAATTCTCCGGCATCGATTATCTCTCGGATGGTGAAGCGCTGCCAGTTCGTGAAGACCGCACACTTACAATAGAGAGGTCGTGCTTTTGGTCTTCCGTTCAAGGATTTTTCGTGGGAGGTTCGCAGGATCGTTCATCTACGGTTCGAAGGACTCCAAGTATGATCTACACTGACTCGTCTTCTTCCGCTGCAACTCGAAATCGGTAACGATTGAATCCAAATCGTTAATGCATCTTCATATTGTTCTTGCACGATCGCATTTGATTTTTTTTGTTTTCTACTATGTTTCCCAACATTATCAAGATCATGAGAGAGAGAGAGAGAGAGAAATCAAACACATAGCTACTTGTACATACTCTCAGCCCTGAGGGTGAACTACTCCCTCCGTGATGGCTTCCCTTTCCGCAGGGCACCGGAAAAAGGCCTCCAGATGAGATCGCTTGGGAATAGAGGCTTGCGGCGATGGAGTAAAAGTTTAAGATTTCTTTCTTGGGGTTTCTCAACTTACAAATTTTTTTAGCGTTGGAATCAGACCAAAAGAAGTTACTAGGGCCCCAAAAGCTCAGATGGCATTCCGACTCCTTGGGGTGCGCCATGTAACTCGTGGCGTCCTCGTGGGTCTTCTGGTCCTTCCCCATAGCCTCGAGGTTTCTTATGTTCCAAACAAAAATCATCGTAAAATTTTTATCGCGTTTGGATTTTGTTTGATATGGTTTTTCTATGAAACAAAAAAAATGAAAAAAAAAAGGAACTCACACTGAGCACTAAGTTAATATGTTAGTCAACAAAAATAATATAAAAGTGCACCAAAACTATGTACAACTCATGTAAATATAACATGAATATTGTATAAATTATAGATATAATAGAGACCTATCAGTATGGGAGCGGCGACATTGGCACGTTAGCTGCCTGCTCGCAGCAGTAATGGTCGCTCGATCGCTCATGGACCTCGATGTAAATTTTATTAAGTGTGAGGTGCTTTGTACTTTATGTGAATCTTTATAATAGATCCTTTCGCAAAAAAAGAACATACCTGACTGGTACTACTCCTATCAATAATTAAATTTTCTGGAAAAAACTATATTTCACAAAAGTTTGAAAAAGAGTCTAATTTTATTAGTAATTTTATTCAGATTTTTTCATTTTTCTCAGTGGTATTTCACAAAAACTTATTAAAAGTATTTTCCCATTACATTTCAATAACATCATTTATACTTTTTAGTGACATTTCATTACTTTAGAAATGTTGATTGAAATAGGACTGGATATTCTTAATATTGATTGAAATTGGACTGGATAATTGAAATATGAATACTGACAAAATATATTTATTAACATTTCAGTAATGTATAATATACTCGACCTACATAGCCAATATTTGTACATGCAACAAATATTTCAATTGTTTCAGTAATATTTAAATCAATTTTGAAAATATTTCATAGATATATATTTTGTAATGTTTATGTAAATTTGATTGGACATGACAGAAATAATTCAAAAATATACGTGAATTGTTTCGGAAGATAATGAAAACATGAGCGAAAGAATGTGACTATTTAAATCAAGTGCTTGTAAACTTTTTTTTGACAACGAAATGTCACTAAAATAAAATGATAACTAGCACATTCCTGCGAAGATTTTCCTGGCGAACGCCCCGTTTGACATCCGATTGCGCGACGCAGATCTTGGTGCGGGACTGGTGCCACGCCTGTTTTACCGAAACATTCATTGTACAGGGTGGTGGGCTTACCACTTGTGATCAATAGCGTGTTGTGAACTTTTGTGGTTAAACTTCCTATTTTTTATGAAGATAAAATGTTTTGAATTTTGATGCTTCATTTAAAATTTGCTGTCACAAAATCCAAATAATATGATTTTCTTTCATCATTTGAAAGAACAAGAATGCCCTGATTTTTTGCCATGTGCCCAATACAAATCCCCTAAAGTTGCCATGTTTTAAGAACAAAATAAAACTTCAAAACTTGCCATGTGTAATTTTATATTTTTTTTCATGTGCCATTAAAAATTCTAAAAAGTTGCCATGCTTTTTAGAGCAGAAAGTTTCTAAAACTTTCCATATGATATTTTATTATAGGTAGCATGGCACTTTTTTCAATTAGTCCATTGCAATTTTTATTAATTATGCCATGAAATTTTTATTTCATTAGCCCATGGAAAAATTTATTTAATTACACCATGGCAATTGTATTAATTACATCATGTTAGTTCTATTATAGGTATCGTGTCAATTTAATTATTTAGTTCATTGTAGTACTTATGTAAGTAGCATGGCAATTTCAATATTTAGACCATGACCATTTTTTCAGTAAGACCATGACAATTTTATTATTTACACTATGGCATTTTAATTAATTTAATCATGTCATTTACTATTTATTAATTATGCCATGAGAAATTTATTATATATATCATGAAATTTTATGAGTTCGTTTTTAAAACCATTCCTGGAAAAAAATGGTAAGTTGTTTTGGACGATGGCAAATTCATTATTTACACTATGGCATTTTAATTAATTTAATCATGTCAGTTTTTCTATTTATTAATTATGCCTTGGAAAATTTATTATTTATATCATGGAACTTTTATGAATTGATTTTTTAAAACCATTCCTTGAAACAACTTTGGTAAGTTATTTTGGACGATGGCAAATTCATTATTTACACTATGGATATTTCAGCAAAACAAAGTTGTTTTTTATAATTTTAGAGCATGCAATTGTACATCTGTTTTTTTTCTGCTTTTTTATGTATCAATTTTTGTTAATATTGAAAAATTCTCAAAAAATGAGCTAATTGGGCCTACCCTATTTCTCAGACGTACTTCATGGGCCACCTGGAGGAACACCGATGGGCAGCTCGAACGAGCGTTGTAGGCTTGTAGCGAACCTCCAAAACAAACACATGGTTCTTTTTTTTTTCTTAACACGATACAGACGCAAGCGCTTATATACACGCGTATACACTTATCCGTATGAATGCATACACGCACATCCTATCTCTATGAGCACCTCCGAAAGACTAGGCCGACATATCATCTTGAAATTTACGAAGTCACCATAGGCGTCTCGTCATCGACGGAAACGTCTCCTCCCACCGATTACAAGACAGCCAGAAATCCTGAAATAAATTCAGGAATAAATGTGAGCACCAGGATTTGAACCCTGGTGTGCTGAAAATACCACAGTCCCTTTAACCATCCAACCACAGATTGGTTCGCAAAAGAAATACATGGTTCGCTCGGTTGGTGCTCTTTGTTTTTTTGTTTTTTAGGCACGCTTGCTGCTCCTGGGGCGAACCAATGCATTCGCTCGCGCTAGTTCCCCCAGCTAAGAGCATCTCCAGCCGCGTCCCCAACAAGCCACCCCCACCCCAAGGCCCTTCTTTGTTGCCGGCGCCGAAAAATCGGCTCAGTCGCGCCCCCAAAAGCCCAAATTTCGCCGGCTCGGGCCGATTTTGGCCCGGGCGGACCCAGGCTGAACCAGGCGCGCTGGAGGCGCCCGGCGGGGGTGCCGGGGGAAATATTTTTTGGCGTGAAATAAAATGGGCCCGCCAATCAGAGACTCGCTGTCTTCCTCGTCCTCATCGCCTCGGTTCCCGCGGGAATCAATGCCAAGGCTGCCGCGCTGCCGCGCCGGTCAGCCTTCCATTGATGCCTTACGGGCGGCAGCGAAGCCGCCGTGACGACGTCCGCCCTCTCCCGCCACACGGCACACGGCGGAGCCCTCTCACCGCCCATCCGGGCTATAAAAGCCGACCTCCCTCGCCGGTGAACGCACAAGTCGTCGCCACCGACGCCCCTCTCACCGCCGACTTCTCCGACGCCCCTCTCTCCCCCTCTCTTTCCCCGTCGATAGGCAATGGCCGAGCGCTTCCCAGGCGACGGCGCGGCGGCGAACGGCTTCGGCCGCCACCATCTGCGCGAGGACGAGGCGTGCCTCCTCTACGAGGCAGACTACTTGGCGCCCCCAGACATGCGTGTGTCGTGCTTGTGGAGGCTGAGCGCCAGCGGCATCTCAGTGCCCTCGGCACCCATCGGTGCTGAACGGCGCACCGACATAGCGCGCATCCGGTTGACGCTGTCCGAGGAAAAGCGGGACGAGCCGAAGTATGCCGCTGACAGCCGCACGATGTGGACGATGTACTTTGACCGCCGCCACGCTGACCAGGTCGCCTCCACAAACGGCGTTCTGCCCCGCGGCCACCTCAACTCCGACGGGCGGCGCAAATGGTGGGGCATGCCCGACCGCACCCTCGAAGCCGTCCTCGAGCACATCGAGGCCGGCAACACGCCGCGCCAGGAGTACCCGCGCCTGGCCCTTCTCTCGCCTCCGCGGTAGTTCCTAGACGCCGAGACGACGACCTCCTCATCGTCGGGCTCGAGCACTCTTTTCTCCGGTTCGCCGACGCTCCGCCCCGTCAAGCCGGAGCCGTAGGAGATGCCGCTTGGGCGCCGCATCCGCGGCGGTGCCCTCGTCATCAACGAGGACGGCTGCCCCTCTCCTTCTTTCTACCGCCTCGTCAGGCCGAAGACCGAGCCGGGTTTGCTCCCCGTGAAGAAGGAGCACGAGGCCATGGCCGCCGCCGACGAGACCGCCCTCAAGTGAGCGAAGGTGGACTACGTCCGCGAGCAGAGGGAGCGCCAGCGCCGGGCCTTCGAGGAGATCAAAGCTCGGCGCCGCAGACGGGAGGAGGGCGGCGTCGTCATCCTCGACAGCGACGGCGAGGAGGCGTCTGCCGTTTAACCCCAGCGCATCGGCGACGCTGGTCAGGGGTGCAACAGGCACGGCGGCGGCACGCAGGGCGGCGGTGCCAACGACGGCGGCGACTACATCCGGTTCTACAGGCTCCTCGGCCTGTAGAAGGCGGGCGGCGGCGTAGTAATGCCGTTTTTAGTTAGTTTTAATTTATGTTTTTAAGCTTTTGTACAAATATGAATGAAAATCGTCGAGTTTGAATGAATTTTGTGTCGTGTTTGGCCGACTTCCTTTTAAAAAAAAAAGGCGTTCGGGAGCAACTTGAAGTGGCGACTGGGAACCCGATCGCCCTCACACCGAAATTATCGCCGGTTCACCCGGCGTTTTTTTCTAGCCCCAACGGCTGGAGATGATCTAACAGCCGCCAACTATTGGGGTCCGATATTAAAAAAACATTTAATTTGAAGCAATGGAAGTCCTAATTTTGCACTATCAATCCACCCAAACCCACTAGGATTCGGAGGCACAAACATATACTGCGTACAAAAGGCGCGCGAACGTGCCTCGATTACCAGGCCGTACGCGTTGGTTGGTCCCCCCGATCGCCTTGGACTGTGCAGGCCGTTGCCATGGCAGCAGGTCGGTCACCGTGGCCGCACGCCGCAGCCGCGACGGAGACCCGCATCAGTGAGTGCGCCCCGACCGACATCAATTGGCATGCCAGGCCGAACGGCCACCCGTTCTCCGTGTGCCTCCACGGCGACGTGTTCGTGTCCCACGAGCACTCGCGCACCATCGTACGGGCCAACAGCGTCGACGTGACAGATGACGATCCGCTCGTCGTCCGAGAGCTCGACCACCGGGTCGAGGTCGCCGACCCCGCCGCCCCTCTTCCGGAGCCGCGAGGCCTGCCGCGACCTCATCCACCAGGCGCTTGCCGAGGCTCCCGTCACCCGCGAGTACGACCTCGCCGCCGGAAACTGGGAGGAGTTCCTGCCTGACAAGCTGGCCGCGCGCATCATCGCCGGCGACGTCCACGGCACAATGACGAGGAGACCGTCAGGCTGCCATGTGTTGGAATAATTATGCATATATGAGATGCCATTAGCAGAATCTAATTACATCTAGATCACCTCACAACATGAACAAAGAAGGGTTTAGGGTTTCTTTACATGTCATGGGAGTGGACATGATCGCCTGCTCGGTGCAGGCGTGATGCAGGGGTGATGTAGTCGAAGTAGAGGTTCTCCTCGACGTCCTGATTCCTTCAGGACGCCACCGGGACTGGCCGGGGACGGCGGCGGCTGCTGGCTTAGGTCTTCCCGTCGCTGCAGCGCTCCCCCTGATAGGATGGGGTGAGAATATCGGGAGGAGAGAAAACCGTACGTGAACTATGATCGCGCAGGTGGCCAGCTCTCTCCCGTATCCTTTTATATGGCGCTGGCGACAGGGGACCCAAAACCTGAGTTGGTTTTTGGGCGCCCCCGATCAGGGCGCATTAGTTCTGATCGAGGCTCACGTACGTTGGTACGTGGACCCCTTCACTTATCGTTATCCCTTCTTTTTTTCTGTTAGACTAATAGATCTAATCTGGCTTGTTTAAGCTGTCAGATCAAAACTAACATTCTCCCCCTTGATCGTTAGGCTTAACTTCATTCGCCCATTCTACATAGGAATGATGTACCAAAATGAGGTGTTACAACAGCTCGAAATTCCATAGAACCTCAACACTTATAGCACACCCGCCTATTTCGAAATGGAAAACATTTTGCTAATTGGGGAGTGGTTTATTTAATGGTCCTCTTATTCCAGAATCATCAGGCTTCCAGTAGTCCCATGCCGGCAACATGCTCACGAAAAATACTGGGTGGTAAGCCTTTTGTTAGCGGATCCGCAAGCATATGCTTCGATCTTATATGTTTAACATCAACTGTTTGATCCTGGATTCTATCTTTCACAACACGATACTTTATGTCAATGTGTCTGGCAGCATTACTTGACCTGTTGTTACTCGTATAGAAAACTGCTGGTTCATTATCGTAGTACAATAAAATTGGTTTAGATATGCTGTCAACCACTTTAAGTCCGGGAATAAAATTCTTTAGCCATACAGCCTGCCCAGTGGCCTCATAACATGCTACAAATTCTGCTTGCATAGTAGATCCAGCAGTCAACGTTTGTTTGGAGCTTTTCCATGATATAGCTCCTCCCGCGAGTGTGAATATATAACCTGACGTGGATCTCATACTATCCACACACCCGGCAAAATCAGAGCCTGAATAACCAACAATTTCTAGGTTATCATTTCTTTTATATGTAAGCATGAAATCCTTAGTTCCTTGCATATAACGCAAGACTTTCTTTGCGGCCTTCCAGTGGTCCGGTCCTGGATTTGATTGGTATCTGCCAAGCACCCCGGTTACAAAACATAAGTCTGGGCGTGTACACACTTGAGCATACATAATGCTTCCAACAGCTGAAGCATAAGGAACCGACTTCATCTGATCAGTTTCACATTGGTTCCTCGGACATTGAAATGTCTCAAACTTATCGCCCTTAACTATAGGAGCAGGTGAGGGTGAGCACTTATGCATATTGAATTTTTTCAGTACTCTCTCAAAGTATGCCTTTTGAGATAGTCCTAACGTTCCTCTGGACCTATCTCGATGAATCTCGATGCCGAGGACATACGAGGCTTCACCAAGATCTTTCATATCAAAACTGGATGACAGAAAATTCTTGGTCTCATGCAGCATATCCTTATCGCTACATGCCAATAATATGTCATCAACGTATAGGACTAAAAATGTGAACCTACTGCCTTTAAACTTAACGTATATGCAGTTGTCCACAACATTTTCGGTGAAACCAAAAGTTTTGATAATTTTATCAAACTTGAGGTACCACTCTCTTGAAGCTTGCTTCAAGCCATAAATTGATTTCTTTAGACGACATGCTAAATGTTCCTTCCCTTCCACAACAAAGCCTTCTGGCTGAGCCATGTAAACATTTTCTTTTAAGTCACCATTTAGAAATGCCGTTTTAACATCCATTTGGTGTTGTTCTAGGTCGTAATGAGCTACTAATGCCATTATGATTCTAAACGAATCCTTGGTTGACACAGGAGAGAAGGTTTGCTTATAATCAATGCCTTCTCTCTGTGTATACCCTTTTGCCACTAGCCTTGCCTTGAACCGTTCGATATTCCCTTTGGAATCATACTTGGTTTTGTAGACCCACTTGCAGCCTACTTTCTTAGCTCCATCGGGAACTTCTACTAAGTCCCAAACGTCGTTTGAGCCCATAGACTTCAATTCGTCTTCCATGGCAACCAACCACTTGGACGAATTTTTGCTTTTAATGGCTTCCTTATAAGAGGTTGGATCCTCCACCTTTCCCAGATCATTCATATCCTCAAGCAAGTATGTGATATAATCATCTGATATGGCTTTCTTTCTCTCACGACGTGGCCTGCCCACAGGAGGAGGTGGTGGAGGAGCATCATTGTTCGAGGGTCATCTTCATTATGCGATTGGTGATCCTCTTCACCTTCCGGATTGACATTAGTTTCAGGATCACCATCAGCCTCATGACATGAAGTGCTAGATTGAGGATTAGCATGAGACGTCACTACACTTTGTAGTGGCAAAACAATCTCTTGGATAGTCGGGATGGAACACACACCGCTTTCTCCTCAAGATTGATCTCGCTTATTTCGGCGGCTCGTTATCCTCAAAAATACTGCTGGTCGAGTCTCCACATACTTGGTGGTGTGTCCCGGACAATAGAAACGGTATCCCTTTCCCCTATAAGGGTATCCAATGAAGAAACAACTAACTGTCTTTGGATCTAATTTCTTAAGTTGTGGATTGAAAATTCTAGCCTCAGCGGGACAGCCGCATACACGTAAGTAATTCAAGCTCGGTTTCTTTACCGTCCACATCTCGTAAGGTGTGTTCGGTGCTGCTTTAGTAGGAGCGAGATTTAGCACATGTGCGGCCGTCTTTAATGCCTCCATCCATAGGCTGACTGGTAAACTTGCATGACTGAGCATGCTTCGCACCATGTCCATAAGTGTGCGGTTTCATGCGTTCAGCCACGCCATTTTGTTGAGGTTCACCAGGCATTGAATACTGGGCAACAATTCCATTCTCAGAGAGAAACTTAGCAAAAGGTCCTGGAATTTGCCCATAAGGGGCATGCCTACCATAATACTCTCCCCCGCGATCTGATCGTACAACTTTTATTTTAGCGTTTAGTTGGTTCTCAACTTCGGCTTTGAACACTTTGAATTTGTCCAAAGCTTCCGATCGATCACGTATAGGATAAATATATCCGTATCGAGAAAAGTCGTCTGTGAAGGTGATGAACGAATCAAAACCATCCATAGACTTAACATTAAGGGGTCCACATATGTCAGTGTGTATGAGTTCAAGGACTCCCGTGGCTCTTACCGCTCCTTTCTTAATCGCTTTTTATGATTTGCCTTTTATACAGTCAATGCATTTGTCTGCATCAGAGAAGTCTAATGGAAGGAGTACATCATTTTTAATAAGTCTTTCAATTCTCCCCCTCGAAATGTGGCCTAAACGACGGTGCCACAATTTCGAAGAGGTACTCGTACCCTTCCATTTCTTCTCAGTATTACATACATCACTCACATGCAGGATAGAATCATTCAATGATAACATATATAATTGGCCTCGTCTGACGCCGAGGCCTACGTTCTTATTACAAGAATTCAAAACAAATTTTTTGTTCCCAAACTTGCTCTCAAACATGTTATCATCTAGGCTAGAGACAAAAATCAAATTCCTACTCAAGGTAGGGACATAAAAAACATTATTTAAATGAAGACGGAAACCCGTGTGAAGTTCTAAGGTGATTGACCCTATGGCTTCAACATCAACTTCGACTCTATTTGCCACGTTAAGTTTTCTTGCCCCCCTTTCCATGGTTTGGATTATATTTGAGTCCTGCATAGAATTGGCTGTTGGGGAATGTTGCAGAAAATTAAAATTTTTCCTACGGTTTCACCAAGATCCATCTATGAGTTCATCTAAGCAACGAGTCAAGGGAGTGAGTTTGCATCTACATACCACTTGTAGATCGCTTGCGGAAGCTTTCGTGAGGATGGTGATGATGGAGTCGTACTCGGATCACCGATGACCAAGTGCTGAACGGACAGCACCTCCGCGTTCAACACACGTACGGTACGGACGACGTCTCCTCCGTCTTGATCTAGCAAGGAGGAAGGAGAGGTTGAGGAAGATGGCTCCAGCAGCAGCACGACGGCGTGATGATGGTGGAGTGACAGTTCTCCGGCAGGGCTTCGCCAAGCCAAGTGAGGAGGAGAGGTGTTGGGAGGGAGGGCTGCGCCTTCAATTGTGTGTTGCAGCCCTCCCCTCACCCCTCTATTTATAGGGGAAAGGGAGGAGGGGGGCCGGCCCCTCTAGATGCATCTAGAGGGGGGGGGCGGCGGCCAAGGGGAGGGGGGCTTGCCCCCCAAGCAAGGGGGGCGCCCCCCTTAGGGTTCCCCCTCAACCCTAGGCGCATGGGCCCAAGGGGAGGGGTGCGCCCAGCCCACCAGGGGCTGGCTGCCTCCCACGCAGCCCAAGTGGCCCCCCGGGAGGGGTGGCCCCTCCCGGTGGTCCTCCGGAACCTTTCCGGTGGCCCCTCCACAATACCGATATGACCCGAAAATTTTTCGGTGTCCGTTTAACACTTCCCATATATAAATCTTTACCTCCGGACCCTTCTGGAACTCCTCGTGACGTCCGGGATCTCATCCGGGACTCCAAAAAACATTCGGTAATCACATACAAGTCTTCCTAGTAACCCTAGCGTCACCGAACCTTAAGTGTGTAGACCCTACGGGTTCGGAGATATGCGAACATGACCGAGGCGCTCTCCGGTCAATAACCAACAGCGGATCTGGATACCCATGTTGGCTCCCACATGCTCCTCGATGATGTCATCGGATGAACCCACGATGTCGAGGATTCAAGTAACCCCGTATACTATTCCCTTTGTCGACGGTATGTTACTTGCCCGAGACTCGATCGTCGGTATCCCAATACCTCGTTCAGTCTCAAGTTACGGCAAGTCACTTTACTCGCACCGTAATGCATGATCCCGTGACCGGACACTTGGTCACTTTGAGCTCATTATGATGATGTTTCACCGAGTGGGCCCAGTGATACCTCTCCGTCATATGGAGTGACAAATCCTGTCTTGATCCGTGTCAACCCAATGTAGACACTTTCGGAGATACCTGTAGTGCACCTTTATAGTCACCCAGCCACGTTGTGACGTTTGGTACACCCAAAGCACTCCTACGGTATCCGGGAGTTACACGATCTCATGGTCTAAGGAAGAGATACTTGACATTGGAAAAGCTCTAGCAAAACGAACTACACGATCTTGTGCTATGCTTAGGATTGGGTCTTGTCCATCACGTCATTCTCCTAATGACGTGATCCCGCTTGTCAATGACATCGATGTCCATAGTCGAAAACCATGACTATCTGTCGACCAACGAGCTTGTCAACTAGAGGCTCACTAGGGACGTATTGTGGTCTATGTATTCACACGTGTATCACGATTTCCGGATGATACAGTTGTAGCATGAATAAAAGACAATTATCATGAACAAGGAAATATAATAATAATGCTTTTATTATTGCCTCTAGGGGATATTTCCAACAGTCTCCCACTTGCACTAGAGTCAATAATCTAGTTACCTTGTGATGAATCGAACACCCATAGAGTTCTGGTGTTGATCATGTTTTGCCCGTGAAGAGAAAGTTTAGTCAACGGATCTGCGACATTCAGATCCGTATGCACTT
Source organism: Aegilops bicornis (assembly GCA_021605145.1). Lineage (NCBI taxonomy): Eukaryota > Viridiplantae > Streptophyta > Magnoliopsida > Poales > Poaceae > Aegilops > Aegilops bicornis. Next base: position 778,473,333 of record CM038671.1, on the reverse strand, counting down.
TGCAAATTTCTGTGTCTCCATCTTGAACATTTTCACGGATGGAGTTGAAACGACGCTTGATGTGCCTGGTCTTCTTGTGAAACCTGGGCTCCTTGGCAAGTGCAATAGCTCCAGTGTTGTCACAGAAGAGTTTGATCGGCCCCGGTGCATTGGGTATGACTCCTAGGACAGTGATGAACTCCTTCACCCATATTGCTTCATGCGCTGCCTTCGAGGCTGCCATGTACTCCGCTTCACATGTAGATCCCGCCACGACGCTCTGCTTGCAGCTGCACCAGCTTACTGCTCCACCATTCAACATATACACGTATCCGGTTTGTGACTTAGAGTCATCCAGATCTGTGTCGAAGCTAGCATTGACGTAACCCTTTACGGCGAGCTCTTCGTCACCTCCATAAACGAGAAACATGCCCTTCGTCCTTTTCAGGTACTTTAGGATATTCTTGACCGCTGTCCAGTGTTCCTTGCCGGGATTACTTTGGTACCTTCCTACCAAACTTACGGCAAGGTTTACATCACGTCTGGTACACAGCATGGCATACATAATAGATCCTATGGCTGAAGCATAGGGGATGACACTCATCTCTTCTTTATCTTTTGCCGTGGTCGGGCATTGAGCCGAGCTCAATCTCACTCCTTGTAATACAGGCAAGAACCCCTTCTTGGACTGATCCATTTTGAACTTCTTCAAAATCTTATCAAGGTATGTGCTTTGTGAAAGACCTATGAGGCGTCTCGATCTATCTCTATAGATCTTGATGCCTAATATATAAGCAGCTTCTCCAAGGTCCTTCATTGAAAAACACTTATTCAAGTAGGCCTTAATGCTGTCCAAGAATTCTATATCATTTCCCATCAAAAGTATGTCATCTACATATAATATGAGAAATGCTACAGAGCTCCCACTCACTTTCTTGTAAACGCAGGCTTCTCCATAAGTCTGCATAAACCCAAACGCTTTGATCATCTCATCAAAGCGAATGTTCCAACTCCGAGATGCTTGCACCAGCCCATAAATGGATCGCTGGAGCTTGCATACTTTGTTAGCGTTCTTAGGATCGACAAAACCTTCCGGCTGCATCATATACAGCTCTTCCTTAAGATAACCGTTAAGGAACGATGTTTTGACGTCCATCTGCCATATCTCATAATCATAGTATGCGGCAATTGCTAACATGATTCGGACGGACTTAAGCTTCGCTACGGGAGAGAAAGTCTCATCGTAGTCAATCCCTTGAACTTGCCGATAACCCTTAGCGACAAGTCGAGCTTTATAGATGGTGACATTACCATCCGCGTCCGTCTTCTTCTTAAAGATCCATTTGTTTTCTATCGCCGCCGATCATCGGGCAGTCAAAGTCCATACTTTGTTTTCATACATGGATTCTATCTCGGATTTCATGGCTTCTAGCCATTTGTTGGAATCTGGGCCCGCCATCGCTTCTTCATAGTTCGAAGGTTCAGCGTTGTCTAACAACATGATTTCCAGGACAGGGTTGTCGTACCACTCTGGTGCGGAACGTGTCCTTGTGGACCTACGAAGTTCAGCAGCAACTTGATCCGAAGTACCTTGATCATTATCATTATTTTCCTCTTCAGTAGGTGTAGGCATCATAGGAACATTCTCCTGAGCTGCACCACTATCCCGTTCAAGAGGTAGTACTTCATCGAGTTCTACTTTCCTCCCACTTACTTCTTTCGAGAGAAACTCTTTTTCCAAAAAGGATCCGTTCTTGGCAACAAAGGTCTTGCCCTCGGATCTTAAGTAGAAGGTATACCCTATGGTTTCCTTAGGGTATCCTATGAAGACGCATTTTTCCGACTTGGGTTCGAGCTTTTCAGGTTGTAGTTTCTTGACATAAGCATCGCATCCCCAAACTTTTAGAAACGACAGCTTAGGTTTCTTCCCAAACCATAATTCATACGGTGTCGTCTCAACGGATTTAGACGGTGCCCTATTTAAAGTGAATGTAGCTGTCTCTAGAGCGTATCCCCAAAATGATAGCGGTAAATCGGTAAGAGACATCATAGGTCGCACCATATCCAATAGAGTGCGACACGACGTTCGGACACACCGTTACGCTGAGGTGTTCCAGCGGCGTCAGTTGTGAAACGATTCCACATTTCCTTAAGTGTGTACCAAATTCGTGACTTAAATATTCTCCTCCACGATCTGATCGTAAGAATTCTATCTTTCGGTCACGTTGATTCTCTACTTCATTCTGAAATTCCTTGAACTTTTCAAAGGTCTCAGACTTGTGTTTCATCAAGTAGACATACCCATATCTACTCAAGTCATCTGTGAGAGTGAGAACATAACGATATCCTCCGCGAGCCTCAACACTCATTGGACCGCATAGATCGGTATGTATGATTTCCAACAAGTTGGTTGCTCGCTCCCTTGTTCCGGAGAACGGAGTCTTGGTCATTTTGCCCATGAGGCATGGTTCGCATGTGTCAAATGATTCATAATCGAGAGACTCTAAAAGTCCATCAGCATGGAGCTTCTTCATGCGCTTGACACCAATGTGACCAAGGCGGCAGTGCCACAAGTATGTGGGACTATCGTTATCAACTTTACATCTTTTGGTATTCACGCTATGAATATGTGTAACATTACGCCCGAGATTCATTAAGAATAAACCATTAACCATCGGAGCATGACCATAAAACATATCTCTCATATAAATAGAACAACCATTATTCTCGATTTAAATGAGTAGCCATCTCGCATTAAACGAGATCCAGATACAATGTTCATGCTCAAACTTGGCACCAAATAACAATTATTAAGGTTCAAAACTAATCCCGTAGGTAAATGAAGAGGTAGCGTGCCGACGGCGATCACATCGACTCTGGAACCATTCCCGACGCGCATCGTCACCTCGTCCTTCGCCAGTCTCCGCTTATTCCGCAGCTCCTGATGTGAGTTACAAATATGAGCAACGGCAACGTTATCAAATACCCAGGAGTTACTACGAGTACTGGTAAGGTACACATCAATTACATGTATATCAAATATACCTTTGGTGTTGCCGGCCTTCTTATCCGCTAAGTATTTGGGGCAGTTTCGCTTCCAGTGACCCTTCCCCTTGCAATAAAAGCACTCAGTCTCAGGCTTGGGTCCATTCTTTGACTTCTTCCCGGAAACTTGCTTACCGGGCGCGACAACCTCCTTGCCGTCCTTCTTGAAGTTCTTCTTGCCCTTGCCCTTCTTGAACTTAGTGGTCTTATTGACCATCAACACTTGATGTTATTTCTTGATTTCAACCTCTCACTGACTTCAGATAGAGAATACTTCAGGAATGGTCTTTACCATCCCCTGCATATTGTAGTTCATCACAAAGCTCTTGTAGCTTGGTGGGAGCGATCAAGGATTCTGTCAATGACCGCCTCATCGTGGAGGTTAATATTCAGCTGGGTCATACGGTTGTGCAACCCAGACATGTTGAGTATGTGCTCACTGACAGAACTATTTTCCTCCATCTTACAACTATAGAACTTGTCGGAGATGTCATATCTCTCGACCCGGGCGTGAGCTTGGAAAACCAGTTTCAGCTCCTCGAACATCTCATATGCTCCGTGATGCTCAAAACGTTTTTGGAGCCTCGGTTCTAAGCTGTAAAGCATGCCGCACTGAACGAGGGAGTAATCATCAGCACGAGACTGCCAAGCATTCATAATGTCTTGGTTCTCTGCGACGGGAGCGTCACCTAGCGGTCCTTCTAGGACATATTGTTTCCTGGCAGCTATGAGGATGATCCTCAAGTTCCGGACCCAGTCCGTATAGTTGCTGCCGTCATCTTTCAGCTTGGTTTTCTCTAGGAACGCATTGAAGTTCAAGTTGACATGAGCGTTGGCCATTTGATCTACAAGACGTATTATGCAAAAGTTTTAGACTAAGTTCATGATAATTAAGTTCATATAATCAAATTATTTAAATGAACTCCCACTCAGATTAGACATCCCTCTAGTCATCTATGAGTCGACTAGGCCGTGTCCGATCATCACGTGAGACGGACTAGTCATCGTCGGTGAACATTCTCATGTTGATCGTATCTTCCATACGACTCGTGTTCGACCTTTCGGTCTCCGTGTTCCGAGGCCATGTCTGTACATGCTAGGCTCGCCAAGTTAACCCTAAGTGTTTCGCGTGTGTAAATCTGTCTTACACCCGTTGCATGTGAACGTAAGAATCCATCACACCCGATCATCACGTGGTGCTTAGAAGCGACGAACTTTAGCAACGGTGCACAGTTAGGGGAGAACACTTCTTGAAATTGTTGTAAGGATCATCTTATTTACTACCGTCGTTCTAAGTAAACAAGATGCATAAACATAATAAACATCACATGCAATTATATAGTAGTGACATGATATGGCCAATATCATATAGCTCCATTGATCTCCATCTTGAGGCTCCATGATCATCTTGTCACCGCATGACACCATGATCTCCATCATTGTGCCTCCATGAAGTTGTCACGCCAACGACTACTTCTACTTCTATGGCTAACGCGTTTAGCAATAAACTAAAGTAATTTACATGGCGTTCTTCAATGACACGCACGTCATACAAAAATAAAGACAACTCCTATGGCTCCTGCCGGTTGTCATACTCATCGACATGCAAGTCGTGATTCCTATTACAAGAACATGATCTCATACGTCACAATATGTCATTCATCATTCATCACAACTTGGCCATATCACATCACATGACAATTGCTGCAAAAACAAGTTAGACGTCCTCTAATTGTTGTTGCATCTTTTACGTGGCTGCAATTGGGTTCTAGCAAGAACATTTTCTTACCTACGAATAACCACAACGTGATTTTGTCAACTTCTATTTACCCTTCATAAGGACCCTTTTCATCGAATCCGCTCCAACTAAAGTGGGAGAGACAGACACCCGCCAGCCACCTTATGCAACTAGTGCATGTTAGCCGGTGGAACCGGTCTCACGTAAGCGTACGTGTAAGGTTGGTCCGGGCCGCTTCATCCCACAATACCGCGGAAGCAAGATAAGATTAGTAGCGGCAAGTAAGTTGACAAGATCCACGCCCACAACAAAATTGTGTTCTACTCGTGCAATAGAGAACTACGCATAGACCTAGCTCATGATGCCACTGTTGGGGAACGTTGCAGAAAATTAAAATTTTTCCTACGGTTTCACCAAGATCCATCTATGAGTTCATCTAAGCAACGAGTCAAGGGAGTGAGTTTGCATCTACATACCACTTGTAGATCGCTTGCGGAAGCTTTCGTGAGGATGGTGATGATGGAGTCGTACTCGGATCACCGATGACCAAGTGCTGAACGGACAGCACCTCCGCGTTCAACACACGTACGGTACGGACGACATCTCCTCCGTCTTGATCCAGCAAGGAGGAAGGAGAGGTTGAGGAAGATGGCTCCAACAGCAGCACGACGGCGTGATGATGATGGAGTGACAGTTCTCCGGCAGGGCTTCGCCAAGCGCACGCGGAGGAGGAGAGGTGTTGGGGAGGGGAGGGGCTGCGCCTTCAATTGTGTGTTGCAGCCCTCCCCTCACCCCTCTATTTATAGGGGAAAGGGAGGAGGGGGGCCGGCCCCTCTAGATGCATCTAGTGGGGGGGGCGGCGGTTAAGGGAGGGCTTGCCCCCAAGCAAGGCGCCCCCTTAGGGTTCCCCCTCAACCCTAGGCGCATGGGCCCAAGGGAGGTGCGCCCAGCCCACCAGGGGCTCGCTGCCTGCCACGCAGCCCAAGTGGCCCCCGGGAGGGGTGGCCTCCCGTGGTCCTCCGGAACCTTTCCGGTGGCCCCTCCACAATACCGATATGACCGAAACTTTTCCGGTGTCCGCTTGACAACTTACCATATATAAATCTTTACCTCCAGACCCTTCCGAACTCCTCGTGACGTCCGGGATCTCATCCGGGACTCGAACAACATTCGTAATCACATACAAGTCTTCCTAGTAACCCTAGCGTCACCGAACCTTAAGTGTAGACCCTACGGGTTCGGGAGATATGCAGACATGACCGAGACGCTCTCCGGTCAATAACCAACAGCGGGATCTGGATACCCATGTTGGCTCCCACATGCTCCTCGATGATGTCATCGGATGAACCACGATGTAGAGGATTCAAGTAACCCCGTATACTATTCCCTTTGTCAGACGGTATGTTACTTGCCCGAGACTTGATCGTCGGTATCCCAATACCTCGTTCAGTCTCGTTACCGGCAAGTCATGATCCCGTGACCAGACACTTGGTCACTTTGAGCTCATTATGATGATGCACTACCGAGTGGGCCCAGTGATACCTCTCCGTCATACGGAGTGACAAATCCCTGCCTCGATCCGTGTCAACCCAACAGACACTTTCGGAGATACCTGTAGTGCACCTTTATAGTCACCCGATTGTTGTGACGCTTTGGTACACCCAAAGCACTCCCACGGTATCCGGGAGTTACACGATCTCATTGTCTAAGGAAGAGATACTTGACATTGGAAAAGCTCTAGCAAAACGAACTACACGATCTTGTGCTATGCTTAGGATTGGGTCTTGTCCATCACGTCATTCTCCTAATGACGTGATCCCGTTGTCAATGACATCTGATGTCCATAGTCAGGAAATCATGACTATCTGTCGACCAACGAGCTAGTCAACTAGAGGCTCACTAGGGACGTATTGTGGTCTATGTATTCACACGTGTATCACGATTTCCGGATGATACAGTTGTAGCATGAATAAAAGACAATTATCATGAACAAGGAAATATAATAATAATGCTTTTATTATTGCCTCTAGGGCATATTTCCAACATTGGCAACGTGAGAAGTTGCACCTGAATCAATCCATCAAGAGGTACTAGAGTAATCAAGATATAACATTTCATCAACGAAAGTAATTTCATCAGTACCTTTCTTCATCAACCATTTGAGAAATTCTGGACAGTCTTTCTGATAATGACCCTCATGCTTGCAGAAGTTGCACTTGTTGTCTTTAGGCTTATCGTCCACCTTCTCCTTTGCTTTATATGAGTTTGATGAATTTTTCTTAAAAAACTTCTTTTGAGGCTGTTGCTTAGAAGAGCTTGCTCCATCGTGTTTTCTCTTGGAGGAACCAACCAAAAAGGCTTGGTCCTTTCCTTGCCTCTTAATCCTCTCTTCTTCCTCGACAATTGTTGGAGATATCTCCATGATTGTCCATTTCTCTTTAAGAGAGTTATAGTTAATCTTAAATTGATCAAACTCTTCAGGGAGGGAGTCCAAGATCATGATGACAAGGAGATTGTCATTGAGCTCACATTGTAATGCCTTCAATTTGTTACAAGCATGCACCATCTTTAAAATGTGAGCCCTGACATCACCATCATCATTATACTTCCCAAGGAGCTTATGAAAAAGTTCATGTGCATAAACCTTGTCGGAGCCTTTGAATTGCTCCTCCAGGGCTGCCATGAATTCCTTAGGAGTATCTTTCTTGGGTAGTGCCCCAATTATGTCAGGTGAGATGGATGATCTCATCACAAGCATAGCAATGTGATTTGACCTTTCCCATATTTCCATCTTGGAATCATAAGTTTTCTTTAGTTCAGCATACCCCGTGACACCAGCAGTTGGAGCCACGGGTTTATCCTCCCGTAAAGCATAATCAAACTGATGGACGGCTAAGCATAATTCCATCGAGTTCTTCCAACGAGGGAAGTTACTACCTATCAACGGTTCTACAGTAAACGCAGCGGAAGCTGTAATGGACATGAAAGAGTTTTATGAGTAATTGACATGAATATGAAATTTTACGTTGGCAAAATAAAATAGACATGTCATGTATTTTATTTTAACTCCATGTCAAAACACCGTTGGGCAGAAAAAACATGGAATTAAAATATCATAAGTGATGACTCGTAATAATAAAACAACGTTGGTCTGAATTAAAATCAGAGTCATTTCAGTCTCAATTTAGACATCAACATAAGAAAAATATTATAATTTTTTTTATGTCTAAAAAATTCATCATGCAAACACATAATAAATTTTGAACAAAATATCTCGTTGGTTCAATTTTACCCAGAATAATAATGTGTTCATTATATTTTTAGGCATTTTCTATTTTAAACAGTGCAAAACATAAAAGATATTAACTTACATGCACTGGAAATCGCAGAAAAATGCGATGGCCCAAAATACCCACGGTTATACAGCGGCCCAAAACCCAGCAGCGAAAAACCGTAATAAAGAAAAAACGCGCTGGGCTAAGGCAACCTGGGCTGAAGCCCGTGGCAAAAAATGGCCCATTAACGCCCGCCGGCCCGGGTCATAGCTCCGCGACACTGTGAGCCGTCCGATCGAATCTGACGGCTCGCGTGGCTTGCGGCCGGAGCAAAACAGCTGACCTGGGCTAACGCTAGGTCGTTTCCCCCTCTCCCCCGCATCTGATTCCCGATCCTGCTGGCTCCATTTCGAGGTCGACGGCGGCGACGAGAACGCCGGCCACCCTAGTCCATACCGACGCGGCGGCGGTGCTCGCCGGAGGAGCGTGCGCAGGACTAAGTCCGCTCTCCCGTCGAGCATGGCAGCCCGGGTCGTGTCCAAGCGGGGCGGGGAGGAGCACCCCGGCGGGCCAGCGGCCTGCTGAACGGCGACGTCGAGGCACGACGGCCCACGGCGTCCTACCGCACGGTCTCTCCGTTGGGAGGGAGTGGCGTGGCGTTCCGCGCGCCGACCCGAGGGACGGCGGCGTCGCGGCATCGGCGTCCTCGCATGGTGTCAGCCATGCGGGCCCCGGAGGGGATAGACGTCGACGCGACGCATTAGGTGAGGATTCTCCTCATTTCTTCTACAATTCGTCTTCATTAGTTGCTTGATGTGGGGAAAAAGCAATCCTAATTTCAGAATTAGGGTTCTACCGAAATTGGGGAAAAAATTTAGGGTTCTTGAACAAGGGGTTTGCTACTGTTGATGTACGTATCCCTCTGCTTACTAACTTGATGTCCAAAACGGAAACAACACTTAAAAAACAATCAATCCTAATTAGCAGAAACTTAATCATGAGCATTAATTCTCAGAAGCATAAGTAAATTGATTAGGCATAATAGGCAGTAGAGATCCGTGACAAATTAGTATATAACATGATGATTTACAGAGGGGCATCAAGACAAGAGCATGCATATTTGGGCTAACCAGGGCTGAAACTTTCAATCTTGATCATGAATCCTAAACATGTCATTGATCTAAACATGATAGTGATCTACTGATCAACAATAAAGGAATCTATTGCAATCAATATTGGCGTCGATACCATTGTTGGGATAATTATGCATCTATGAGATGCCATTAGCAGAATCTAATTGCATCTAGATCACCTCACAACATGAACAAAGAAGGGTTTAGGGTTTCTTTACATGTCATGGGAGTGGACATGATCGCCTGCTCGGTGCAGGCGTGATGCAGGGGTGATGTAGTCGGCAGAGGTTCTCCTCGACGCCCCGATTCCTTCAGGACGCCACCGGGACTGGCCGGGGATGGCGGCGGCTGCTGGCTTAGGTGTTCCCGTCGCTGCAGCGCTCCCCCTGATCGGATGGGGTGAGAATATCGGGAGGAGAGAAAACCGTACGTGAACTGTGATCGCGCAGGTGGCCAGCTCTCTCCCGTATCCTTTTATATGGCGCTGGCGACAGGGGACCCAAAACCTGAGTTGGTTTTTGGGCGCCCCCGATCAGGGCGCATTAGTTCTGATCGAGGCTCACGTACGTTGGTACGTGGACCCCTTCACTTATCGTTATCCCTTCTTTTTTCCTGTTAGACTAATAGATCTAATCTGGCTTGTTTAAGCCGTCGAGATCAAAACTAACACCATGCTCCCACGACTTCCACAGTAGGTGCATCGAGCGGTGGTTCCACCGCAAGTCCACGTGTCCGACTTGCCGGCGTGAGGCCAACTCCACCGCGTGACCCAAATTTACCCCAAATCGTCCGTTTGTGTCCGTTTAGGGTAAAATGGACAAACCGAACGACCTAACGCATGGGAGCATACAGACGTTTCGTCCGGTCTGTGTCCGCTTTTGCCCCATTTTCAGACCAAAGTTGCTTTTGGTTTGGGGCCAAAGCGGACAGAAAGCGGACATCTTCACGTCCTCGTCGTCCGCCTGTGTCCGCCCTTGCCCCACCTGTCACTCTCTCCTTTTCTGTACCTGGCCCACCACGACCTAGTAGTAGTAGTAGTAACTTGATGAATGTAGTTGGTTGAATTAGTTGAAGTAGTCATTTAATTTATGTTTTTAATTAGCACTATGTTTAATTATTATGTTTGAAATGAAGTAGTAGTTCTATTTGCTATGTTTGAATTATATGTTTCAAATGAAGTACTAGTTGAAGTAGAGTTTTACATCTCCATTTGCATCTTCTATTGCTTTTTTACATGTTCAATATACATCTTCTCTTGGAGTTGCCTCTTTTTTGAAGATGTAAAAAGCACTTTTAGAGATTTATCTCTTTCTCACTTCTCTATACTAGTATTGCTGTGGCACGTGCGTTGCACGTCATTTAGTAGCTTGATAGTGCTTTGTTTTTAGTAATTCCTACTCCCATTAGGATAGTGAAACCGAGGCTAAACCGAGTTCTGTCAGTGATTAGCGGTTCAGCGACCTGTTTTCATGATCTGGGCGTTTCTAGCGTCGGATCTCCTCTGAGAAGCAATCTGTCCCAAGTTGTGTGAAATCTAACAAGTTATCCTATGGGTTGATACTCTAGAGGCCAACATGAAGGCCTCTGATGCACTGGGCCGTCAGCGAGCCCATTATACCGCCTAGCCTTCAAGGGATCAGAGCAACTACATCCAACTTCCGATGCAAGGAGCCACATGTGATAACGGGTACACAATGAGTTACCGCTGGGGAGTTTGGGTGGCCCCAACTAAAGGACATGTTAAGATCAATGTTGATGCAGGAGTCTCCATCGAGCACACCATTGGAACGACAATAGGTATATGTCGTGATCGGGATGGAGGATATCTAGGCTCTTCTATACCGGTCATTCAATGTCTCGTCAACCCAGCCACGTTTGAGGCCCTGGCCTACAGAGAAGCGCTTGCTTTGGCTCAAGATTTAGACATGCAACATATCCAGGTGGCGTCGGACTATAAGCAGGTGGTCAACTACATTCATCAAGGTGCGGGTGGAGATTATGGGGGAGTTGTTAAGGAGATTTTAGAGACAACTAAAGTTTTTATGCTTGTAATTTCTCGTTTTAATCTCAGCCTTATAATTTTGAAGCCGATAAATTAGCTAGGTTTGGTGTTGCTCTTCCCCAGGGGAGACGCATTTGGTTGGGATCTCCTCATGATCCTATACTCATACCTATAAACATTGTTATCAGTAAATAAAGCCTAGATTTGCTCAAGAAAAAAGTTGCCGCTGTGAGGATTCGGTAAAAAAAATTGTCAATGCATGCGAGCCGCACAGAGGAGCCGCCGGTTTCATCAAGTACTGATGCAGGCACAGAGGAGACACGGATGGTCTGTCTCCATCTCGCCGACGTGCGGGTGAAGATTAGGCCAGGTTCACGAGGGATTCCGGCGAGGGAGGGGATCGATTCGAGGCCTGTTTTACCCCAGCCAATCCCTTCCGAGACACATGCAATGAGGCACAAAAGGTCCAGCTAACCAAACACGTCCTAGGTTAGCTGCATCTGAATGCGTGTGCTTGGGTGCGGAATGTGTTTTTACTATGGATGGGCGGGCACTGAATCTGCATCTCCATCTTGATTAGCCTGAAAATGAGCTCGTTTGCCCAGAGGTGAACCCACGTGTGAGGCTGTGGGGGTAGTCGTCCCCACTCAAAGTTTCCTTCCACTTATAATTGGTATCATGTATACCACATATGCCCCCACTCAGTTTATTACCGTGCCCCCACTCAGTTTATTACCATGCCCCCACTCAATTAAACTCCTTGTGTATTTCTAGAAGTAGCATGTTAGTCTAAACTTTGAAGAAGCAACGCAAAACCATGGTGCATCCTACACACGTTGCTTGATCATCCATCCAATTAACTCGATCCCAGTGGCCAGATTTCATATACACACGTCGCCACCACACATATGACTCGTCACGGAAGTCCTTGCCGCTTATGCAGCCGCACAGACCGTGCAGCCTCATGGCAATAGTTGTAATATGTTGTGTTTTGGCCTTTCACTTTTTGTTGCACGGGCTGTGTTTTGCATTTATGATGTAATATGCTGCCAACAAGCTGTGTTTTGTATTGCCAAAACTTTGTACTTTTACCGTAAGGACTGGCTAGGGGTCAAGTGACTGAATTTACAATTTTGGCTAGTCACTCCTTTTCTGACAAGCGGGCACATCTAAAGCCAGCTTCCTTGGACTTGATGAATTCTTCCACCGAGATCAAAATACGCACGCATACAACCCAGCATGACTGACTAATATCTAGCCGATTGGCTCACAATACAGGCACGCACAACTCTGCGTGGCTTGATTGGTGGCAACCGCTACGTATCATTCCTAATTTTTTCTATTGATCTCTAACGGTTACGCATATTACGAAGGGGGTTACACATATTACAAAGGGGTAGGGTGTTTACTTCGCTACTTATACACATACAAGCGCAAGACCAAACCTACTCGTACAAAATCACTCAACGTCAAGATTGGGTCGACACCACATATGTACTAGCCGGTGGCGACCATCTTGAGTTCTTATGATTACGTGCATGCTTCAGACGTCTTCCAAGCTAGCTATAGTAGTATATTTTTTTGAACAAAACCTGAAAGCTACACACAGGTGTTGGGAACTCATAGATATATCTTATTTGTGTTAGTTTTGATCAATCGGTCCAATGAAAATTTATTATGCTATGAGGTTTGTGTATATAAGCGAAGTTAGAGTTCAATTAGGCTTCGCATGGGACGATGTACAAAGGCATAGACAGGCCTATAATATGTGTAGTTTTCTATACGAAGAAAATGAAATAGAAACTAAAAAATAAAAAGAATGAAGTTTTCTAAGAATACTAATAAGTTAATGTCATTGTTATTACCCTTTAAGAAAAAGGAAAATGAAAATTTAAAAAGAAAATTTGCACACAACACAGATTTTTTTTAATATAATATGGCAAAGGAAGCATATAATAGAGCAATTTTCGTAGAAAAAGTGTCTCTTAATAAGGATTGAATTAGTGGAATTGATATAAGGGGTCCGCCCCTACATTCACTGGTGGAAAAAAGGCCTTTGGTCGCGGTTCGCAACTGCCATTAGTCGCGGTTGCGCAACCGCGACCAAATAAGCGCGACTAAAGCCCCCCACCTTTAGTCGCGGCTGCTTAAGAACCGCGACTAACGGCCCGTCCCACGCGCCAAAGCGTCAGGCGGAGGACCTTTAGTCGCGGTTCTTTCGCCAACCGCGACTAAAGGCCGCCACAGGTTTAGGGTTTTAGCCACCCCCCTAAACCCGCTTTTCTGTTTAATTTGTATTGTTTTATTTCTTTTGTGCTTTATTTTAATTTTGAAGGAGTTTCATATATTCTACGGTACTACATACATGCATATGAATGTACAATTTCAAATAAATTTGAAATTAGAACCAAAAGAATTCAAGAGGAATATACAATATATATTCAATATCATCGGATGACCATATACAATTTTGAACAAGTTTCCATACATGATTTAATCCATATAAAATTCTACGTCCTCGTAATAGTGTTCTCCTTTAGGATGGAGGACTTCCTGCTGAACCATCCAGCTAGTTCCTCTTGAAGTGGTCGGAAGCGAGCTTCGACTAAGCATCATCCGGAGGTTATTCCTCCGAGCATTGGTATCACTCGGAACCCGCCAGAGGTGTATCTCCGGATCCTCTCTGAACATAGTATCCACATAGATTGGTCAACGGTGGCTGAATATCCCCAGCATTCTTAGGCTTTAACATTTTGAATTCTAGCTCTTTTTGAATTCACCGACCTTTGTATCTACGAACCGTCTCCAAACCCTACGAGGCAAAGAAAATTAAATGAACAAGAGAGTTATTAGTTACTTGATATTAGGAAATGAACGAAATAGGCCGATCGATATAGAGCGCAAATGAATGAAAATAATTACTTCTGCAGCATTCTTCTCATGTCGGCCCAAAGCTTTGGATCCATATTCAGAGAGTCGTGGACGAGACATTCGAGGTGTTAACTTTAATTACTAACAGAATCCAGTGGAACCTGCGGACACGATACATGCACAGTACGTCATGCATAACTCATCGATTAGCCGCCACATACCATGCATGGAGTAAACAAAAGAGAATGTGCTCAAGACAGAAACACTCACCCAAAATGGTAAGGAAATAGAATATCACTTTTGAGATCCTGCTTTGTAAGAAACTGCCACAGGTCTGCCTCTACGTCGGCGGGGTGACGCTCCAACACATGTCCATTAACGATGTGTGGGTCAATGAACCCAACATCATGGATGTTCCTTACTCTGCATTCCTTAATCTTCATTCTGCATGTATAATAGCGGACACAACAATATAGTTAGGACATATATATAGTGCAGGCAATATGAACGAGATGGGGTAAAAATTAATAAATCACTTACAGAACGTAGCAACTGATGATAGATTTGTCGAGCTCGCGCAGATTGAAAAGCTGGAACAATTCACTCGAGTGCAATTTGTACATAGTAATGTTTGAAGTGATGCTCATGTCTAACTTCCGCATAAATATATTCTTTGGCGTTTTTATTTTTATGTAACCCTTGTACCAATTCAGCAGACCTTTCATTTGGTCGTAGATCATTTTCCTCGCAGGCTCGATGAGAGGCCCATTCTTGACATATGTAATTACTACCTCCTTCATGGCGCCTCATCAAGGCCTAACAGTTCACGAAGAGTAATACCTAAGTTGGCCGCTTGTTCTCCGCACTCGTTACAGTCAATCCCTGTGTTGCCGCAGCTTGTATGATCTCGGGTCATCCGGACGTAAGGCTTGCACTATAAGCGGGGCAATCGATTGTTTACTTTGTTCCCGAGCTGGGCAACTTGTTTCCCGCTTTTTTACTTTCGGCCTTCTCCGCTCTTTGTTCTCCTTGAACATGAGTGCCTGCCTCAAGTTCACGTGCATAGTCGTCAGTGCAGATTCTTCATGACTTGGGACGGTGTGCTCAAAAATGACTTAGCCCACTTCTTTTGCTTATCGAGAAAATCTTGGCTTGGGCTCGGGCTCTCTTTTCTTCTTGCAGTCCGCCTTCCATTTCTCCAAATCAGCAGCCGCGCCGTCGACTTCCTCGGCACTACGTTCCCAAGGCCTTGTGGGGAGAGGCTTCAGTGATGGCTCCGGTACCTTTGTGGTCTTAGGTACATAGGGGTACGGTTAATAATCCAGGACTGCTTCTGCCTCTTTGCCGTAGGTGGATTGGGGGGCGGCGTCTGATCACCCGCCGGACGAGGACTGGGGGGCGGCGGATGATCACCCGCCGGACGTTGTGGACTGGGGGGCGGCGTCGGCTTACGTGACGGAGGTGTAGGTGAACCGCCACCACCACCACCACCACCACCACCGCCATCGCCACCACCACCACCGTGAGGAGGTGGACTTGTTGTCCTTGGCGCCTCGCTGGAAACTTGATAAACTTCTTTTGCCATAGAATGAAATGGCGCTTGACATCTCCAAGTCTTTTATCCCCTTCAGGTGTAGCAATGTCAATCTCCAAGTCCTCAAACCCTTGGACTATGTCCTCCACCGTGACACGAGCATAGCCATCTTGAATGGGGTTGTTGTGGTGGAGTGCTCCAGGTAAACATGGTAAAGCACTGCCGATGGCTACCTTCATGGACATGTTCCCGATATGATAATACAGATGACATTCTTTCATCTCCTTTATATCGCCCACGGGTAGCGAGGAGGCTCCGTGCAGTAATTTCGACCACCGGAGGCTCTGGTGTAGTAATTTCGACCACCGAGGCTCCGGTGCAGTAATTTCGATCGTCGGTGCATCTGCACCAGCCGGTGGGGCCTCCGTGGAAGCCACGCTGCTTCTCCGCTGCTGGCTTCCGAGATCCGCTGGATGATCTTCATGCTGCACCCGAGCTGCATCTCTTTCGCTACTAGTACACTCATGGTTTTCTTCATCACATCCATTTCCGATGCCAACCGCGCCACAACATCTGCTTCCCGATCCATCTTTCTCTTACGGCTTCAGAACGTCACGGGTCATCGCTCGGGGAACCCTATTTTCCACGGAATGTGCCCCATGCCTCGTACATCGCCCTCCGTGTTCAGGATTCCCGAGGGCTTTTGTCAGCGTCGTTCTCTCTGTTGAACTTGATCTTCCCCTGTTGAGCATCCTTCATTGCGTCAATAAGGGCTTGGGTGGGTTTAATTAATTTGCCCCGTAAACACACTCCCCTGTCTCCGGTTCAGCGTTCCCCATGCCCGCATTTCACTAGCTTTTGGCCCTTGGGTCCCATCCTCCGCACTGGACGGATTCCTCGCGCCTCATCTCGTTCTCCATCTTCTCCAACCTAGGCACCAAAATGCGATACCCTCCTGGCCCCATAACATGATTGTACTCCTTCTTAGCCGCATTTTCCTTATTTTTTTCGATATTTCAATGAACTGCTCCGATTTATTTTGCTTCACAAATTCTGGCCAATCATGTTTCAGTTTCTCATATTGTCCTTTGAAATCCGGAGTCTTGTTCTGCTTGACAAAGTCACGGGCTAGATTTTGCTTGAATTTCCGGAATGCGTCGGCCATCTTATGAAGAGCGAACTGTTTGACTAGCCTCCTCCTCTCCTTGTTTTCCTCAATCTTGTTACCCTCCTCATCGAATTTGTTGTATTCCGGAGGTAGAACGAAATGTTCCATAAGCTTCTTGAAGCAATCTTTTTGTTCTCTTATCGACAAAAGTGAAACCATCAATTCGTGCCTTCTTTGGCTCATTCCACTCTGGACGGTGATCGAGACGTTGTCTCTAACAATGGCTCCGCATTGGCTGACAAACTTGGTGGCGTTCTTGCGGGGCTCCAGCGGCCTGCCGGTTGTAATCGTCGACAACCTCGATGGTGCATGTTTCTCCTTGTTTCATCGTCTTGGTTGCGCCCACGCTTTGACGACGCATCGATTGTTTCGACGATCCGCCGAGGGCTAAAATAAGAAAGAGAGTCGCGCTGCGTTAGTACACACATATTTATTCAAATCAGTTAGTTTGTATCACCAGAGGCTCAATGTATATATATACCTCGCCACGGAGGTGGTTGCTACTTCCATTTGAAGATCGCCGCTTATCGACGCTTTCTTGACATCTTCTTGTCGACGGCGCCTTCATCTTCACCGTCAAGGTTCAGATAAGAAAAGATATCATCTTCTTCTTCTCCGGTCGGCACATATTGAATATCGCCGCTTATGATGCCGAACATATGTGCTTCACCGTCCGGATCATAGTTGTCCATAATCGGGTCAGCTCTATCGTCCGCCATTATGTCACCCTGAAAACATGTAGTAAAACAAATTAATTAAGTGAAGAAGGGGCGGTGGCGGTGGCGGTGGCGAAAGGGCGGTGGCAAAAGGAGGGGCGAGGAAGGGGTGGGAGAGGGTGTCGCGGTAGAGCGAGACGGGTGCTCCGTAGTCGAACTTGGGGTCGCCGCAGTCTCGGGTCTACCGGAAAGAAGTAACGGAGGGGAACACAATAAATAACAGAGCAATCAAAGCATCACAAAGCGTAACCTGGCAATACGCGGTGCTAGGTGTGCCCTTAACGCAGCAGTAGGTCGTACCGGCGAAAGGGGAAAACATCCGGAAAGTATCCCCGGTGATTCGCTTTCGGACAGATGAACCGGAGGAAAGTTACGTGTTTGCTATGCTAGGGATGTGTGGCGGACGAGCGGGCTGCGTGATCCGGATCCGCCTCATCGCTCTGAGCAACTTTCATGTACAAAGTATTTTCATCCGAGTTACGGATTATTCTATATTGATTTTTAAATTTTTAAATCATTTTAGAATTAACAGAATTAATTAAATTGTCTGTTAACTAATTAACCAAGTTAATTAGATTAATTAACAGATTAGTTATATTAGTTATTTAATTAGGTTTACTAAACACAATTAATTAAGTTAATTAATTTAATTAACTGATTAATTAATTAATATATTTATTTATTGGTGAGCTCGGCCAAGGGTCGCTGGCGGCGCCGGGCCGGAACAGGCGGCAGGCGGAGGGAAGTGGCCGGTCCGGGCGAGCGCAACCGGACGCAGGGAGTTGCGACGCGCGCCGCCATGCAGGCGGGCGCGGGCGACGGGACGGGCGCAACGCTCGGAGGGGGCCGGGGAGACGGCCGGACGGGGCCCGATGGGGAGCTCACCAAGGAGAGGGCGGCGATGCGCGGGGAGGACCGACGAAGGAGAGGCGGGGACGGGCAGTCCGGCGCGACGGGGGCGAGGGCGACGGCGGGCGGCGTCGAGGGCGCGGCAGAGACGAACCGATCGGAGAAGACGAGAATCGATCGGAGCGTGGTATTTATAGCCCCCCCCCTTTAGTCGCGGTTGGCTACGAGGCCCGCGACTAAAGGTACCCTTTAGTCGCGGGTCGCCTGCCCAACCGCGATTAAAGGTTTTTTGGGCGGGTTTTTATGCTCACGCTTCACCTTTAGTCGCGGCTGGTCTGGGCGACCATGATTAAGGCCCCACCTTTAGTCGCGGCTGGTATGGCGACTCGCGACTAAAGGCCTTGTGCTGCCCCGCGCCCAAAAGTTTAGTCCCACCACGCTAGTTGAGAGAGCTCGAGAGTGGTTTATAAGCGCTGCTGCGCCCACCCTCTCGAGCTCCTCACAACTTCAGGCTTTCGGGCCAAATCTGACACTAGCTATGTTCCTGTGGGCCTAATTTGCCTCCTGCGGGCCTGAATCCTAGCCCATGTAGGGTTTCCAGTCATATTCAGGCCGTGGGGGCCCAGTTGGCGGCACTATTTTTTCCAGTTTTTTGTTTTGTTTTCTGCATTATTATTTATTTTTTGTTGTTTTTTGCTTTATTTTTTAATTCTTTTTGCTTTTAGTTTTAGAAAAATTATAAACTTTCTGTTAGTGCCATTAGTTTTCAAATTTGAAAACACTTTTTTTGTTTTCTTTGTTGCTTTATTTATTTTATTTTGTTTCTACTTACAAAAAAATACTTATTGTTGCTATTTTAGTCGCGGGTCGCCTGCCCAAACGCGACTAAAGGCGGCCGCAGGTTTAGGGTTTTCCGCCATTTCTTCCCTGTCTTCCCGCCTCTTTCTTCCCGCCACTTTCTTCCCGCCTCCTGTCTTCCCGCTCCCATTTTTCCCGCCATTTCTCACTACATATATGTAGCCCGGCTTGGCCAGCATTATCACATCTCTACAATCTCTCATCACTCTCTCATGGCTTCCACCGCACCCACTCTAACCTACCAGCAGGTGGAGGAGCTTTGCGCCTCGAACTACCCTTGTCCACCGGCTACAAGGCCCCATCGGCTGGAGCCTAAGCGCCGCGGCGTGCAGTCCCTCCCGTCCCTCGTGGTACTGCGCAGGCGGCCATCACGAACCACTACTACCTCGACCTCACGCCGGAGCAGCGGATGAATCCTCACCGGCATCCCGATAACCAGCATACTTGGGACGCCTCGAACTTCCACGAGGCCGGCCGTCGGCTATGGTGGTATGGCGGACTCTGCAGAGCGTCATGGACTACATCACGTCGGCGATATCCCCGCCTGCGCTACCCTCGATTCGAGCCACGAGCGCCGCCGACGACAGCCGACGACAAAGAAGCGATGATGACAGCAGCGGCATTTATCGGCGGCAACTTAGAAGGCGACTACAAGTACAACGACGACGGCGGCTATGAAGACTACGAAGTATGCATATTATACGCCTAGGCAGGAGTATGACTAAATCACTCCAAATTTCATGTATCATCGGTGGTATCTCGAATCATTCAAATGGACACCAAACACATCACGGGTAATATAATTCACATGATCCATTCAACAAAGTTTGGTACAATAAATTATTACACATCATTTCTTCCCTTGTGTCCCTGCTTGCTTACGATTGTGCCGTATCCATGGAGCATCCTCATCATTTAACTTAATGCTTGGGTCGGTGTTCACTTTGAAGGGCGGAATTTCAGCAAACATATTATAATCTTCTGACATGTCTGTCTTGTCCTCCACTCCCACGATGTTTCTTTTCCCTGAAAAGAACAATGTGGCGCTTTGGATCATCGCATGATGTACTGATCGCTTTTCTTATCTTTCCGCTTCCTCGGTTTGCTACTCATGTCCTTCACATAGAAAACCTGAGCGACATCTTTCGCTAGGACGAATGGTTCGTCAAGGTAACCAAGATTGTTGAAATCCATCATTGTCATTCCGTATTGCTGGTCCACCTTTACCCCACCTCCTGTTAGCTTGAACCGCTTGCACCGAACAAAGGGACCTTAAAGGAGGGTCCATAGTCAAGTTCCCAAAACTCCTCTATGTAACCAAAATATGTGACCTGATGCCCATTCTCGGTAGCTGCATCAAAGCGGACACCAAAGATTTGGTTGGTGCTCTTTATATCTTGGGCGATCGTGTAAAATGTATTCCCATTTATCTCGTACACTTGGAAAGTCGTTATAGTCGAAGATGGTGTCTTGGCCAACATGTACAGCTGATCTACAACATCATTGTCATTCATTAAATGTTTTCTCAACCAACTGCCGAAAGTCTCCATGTGGGCCTTCCTAATCCAGGATTCAGGCTTCCCCGGGTTGTCAGAACGTAAAATATTCTTGTGTTTCTCAAAGTACGGAGCCACCAAGCTGGAATTGGTCAGTACAATGTGGTGTGCTTCAGTCAGAGAATGGCCGTCCATACATATCGTTGATTTCATTCCGATCGTGTTTTTCCACTTGGTCTCCCCTCGTGCCGCGATCGAGGAAGACCAATCGGCTTAAGGTCAGGAACAAAGTCAACACAAAACTCAATTACCTCCTCATTTCCATAGCCCTTGGCGATGCTTCCTTCTGGCCTAGCACGGTTACGAACATATTTCTTTAATACTCCCATGAACCTCTCGAAGGGGAACATATTGTGTAGAAATACAGGACCAAGAACGAAAATCTCTTCGACTAGGTGAACCAGGAGGTGCGTCATAATACTGAAGAAGGATGGCGGGAACACCAACTCGAAACTGACAAGACATTGGATCACATCGCTCAGAACCGTGGTAGTACTTCTGGATTGATTTCCTTATGAGAGATTGCTTTGAGGAATGCACATAGCTTCACAATGGCTACTCGAACATTTTCCGGCAGGAGCCCCATCAAAGCAATCGGAAGCAATTGCGTCATAATCACGTGGCAGTCGTGAGACTTCAGGTTTTGGAACTTTTTCTCCGCCATGTTTATTATTCCCTTTATATTGGACGAGAATCCAGACGGGACCTTCATACTGCTCAGGCATTCAAAAAGATGACCTTCTCTTCTTTGGTCGAGCGTAGCTGGCACGACCTTGAAACCATTCCGGATGCCGGTCATCGTGGTCTTTCAAACGTTGCTGGTCCTGCCGTGCTTCCTTTGTATCATTTGTCTTCCCATACACGCCCAAGAAGCTTAGGAGGTTCACGCAAATATTCTTCAGAACGTGCATCACGCCGATTGCAGAGCGGACATCTAGGAATTTCCAATATTCTAGCTCCCGAATATAGATTTCTTCTTCCACATGGCTGCGTGCGTCTGCCAGCTCCCTTCGAACTGATTGTCCGCCAGACCCTTTCCAAAGATGACTTTCAAATCCTTGACCATATCAAATACCTCAGCACCGGTCGTTCGCAGGCTTCGCCGGTGATCTGCCTTGCCGTTGTAATGCTTGCCTTTCTTTCTTCTTTGGATGAATTTTCGAAGAAATCGACGATGCCCAAGGTACACGTTCTTCTTACAATTTGGCAAATGTACACTTTCAGTCTCATGTAAGCAGTGCGTGCATGCATTGTATCCCTTATTTGACAGTCCCGAAAGGTTACTAAGAGCAGGCCAATCGTTGATGGTTACGAAAAGCAACGTCAGAGGTCAAATTCCTCTTGTTTGTGCTCATCCCACACACGGACACCACCCCACAGCTGTAAAAGTTCATCAACTAATGGCCTTAGGTACACATCGATGTCGTTGCCGGGTTGCCGGACCTTGGATGAGCACTGGCATCATAATGAACTTCCGCTTCATGCACAACCAAGGAGGAAGGTTGTAGATGCATAGAGTCACGGGCCAGTGCTATGGCTGGAGCTCTGCTTCCAAAAGGATTCATGCCATCCGTGCTTAGAGCAAATCTTATGTTCCTTGCGTCACTGCAAAATCTTTGAACCATCATCGATCTTTCTCCATTGCGTTCCATCTGCGGTGTGTCTCAACTCCCCGTCCGACTTACGGTCCTCTTTGTGCCATCGCAACAACTTGGCATGCTCTTTGTTCCTGAACAGACATTTCAACCGTGGTATTATAGGAGCATACCACATCACCTTGGCGGGAACCCTCTTCCTGGGTTTCGCCCTCAACATCGCTACCGTGGTCATCGCCTCCGATCTTATAACGCAATGCAGTGCATACCGGCATTCATTCAAATTCTCGTATTCACCGCGGTAGAGGATCGCCGTTGATGCATGCATGTATCTTCGTAACCTCTAAACCTAGAGGGCGTACAACCTTCTTTGCTTCAGACGTCATTGGCGGGCAACTCGTTATCCTTTGGAAACATATTCTTCAACATTTTCAGCAAGTTTTCAAATGCCGAGTCAGCTACACCTGCCTCTGCCTTCCATTTCAGCAAATCCAGTGCAGCCCAGCTTTTTCAGACCATCATCGCATCCGGGTACAGCGCCTTCTGTGATCCTCTAACATGCGATCCAAATTCTCCCTCTCCTTTTCAGTTTAGCAGCGTCTCCGTGCATCAGCAATGGTCCGACCAAGATCATCAACGGGATCATCACGTGCCTCTTCTTCACCTTCCCTTCACCTTCAAAGATCCTCCATGAAAGTATCACCGAAATGAGCAAGATAGCTTTCATCGATGAAATCATCCCTTCTTCATCTTCTTCCATTATAACCCCTCTTTCTCCATGCTTGGTCCAACAATTATAGCTTGGCATGAAACCCTGAAGCAGATGCATGTGAACAACTCTTGAGGAAGAGTAACCCTTCTCATTCTTACAGATAACACATGGACAGATAACAAACCCCCCCCGCTTGTTCGCATTAGCCACTACGAGGAAATCTTTCAAACCCGTAGTGAACTCGCCGGAGAGTCGGTTACCGTACATCCATTGCCGATTCATCTGCATTATTATAATATAAAATATATAATTAACCATCATGCATTTGTTAAACTAACTAGCTACAAACAATATAAATTAAACAATGAACTACACACATGCATATTGACACATCAAAGGTTCATCAAGTTGCTAACCGCGATCGAAGAGTGTGGCTCCAACACTTCATGTCATGTTTGTTTCATGCTCTTGGGGCATTTCATCAAACACCTTATGTGCATAAGAGGAACCAAAAGCAAACCTACACCCACTTGTGAAGAGAATGGCTCCAAATGGCTAAGTGTTGGCTGCTGGATGGGTATATATAGGGAGGGCTTTAGTTGCGGTTGGCCTGGCAAACCGTGACTAAAGGTGCCCGAGCCTTTAGTCGCGGTTGTCCTGGCCAACCGCGACTAAAGCCCCTCACGCACCAACTGGCCACCGAGCGCCACAGGCCCAGGCCTTTGGTCGCGGTTCACCTCCAGAACCGCGACTAAAGGTCCCATTAGTCGCGGTTCCTACAGCTTTGCGACTTATGGGGCTGGACGGAAGCCTGTTTTTCCACTAGTGATTGTTGTCCATCTCAACTTTTTCCATGTATCAGCCCCTGCATAATGAAAATTGGGGGTGGGTGGGTGGGGGGGGGGGGGGGGGGGGGCTTGGCCCCCACATGATGTAAAAGTATGAACTGATTATGTCCATATTTTAGTCAGCATGGATGCTTGACTTGTTGGTTCGTGAATATGGTCATGCATTCTTGCCCACTCTTAAGCCCCGGTTGGGTTTTGGGTGAGTAAATAGATCGGCAATAAAATTGGAGGTACGTTGTGGCCGGACTTCTGCAGGTTCCGTGCTACGCGCTCTTCTTCTGAGTGGTTGCCCGAGTGAAGCCCTGGGTGCTATCCAAATGGTTCCCCGGCTGAGGAGTCGTAGCCAGATATCATTGTGGTATTAATAGTTGAAATAGTTATTTAGCGCTGTGTGGCATTGATCATGTGGTTGTACGTACAGTATGTCACCAGTACCACAGTACGTGTTTTGTTATTCAACATTTTTGGTGTTGCTAAATGTGCATACCGCACATGGCTCCGCCACACCACGAGCTTGATCCAGCTCGTGCCTTGTCGAGTGTGCTTCCATTCGGGCAGTACGTGTTATTGTAGACTGAATGAACACTCGATCCGAACAAACCTTATACAAACAGTGCGTGTTAAGTACAAGTACTATCAAGTCCCGTGTGACTAGTGCGTGTGACAAATACATGGGCGGCCGGTCTTCTTGATGCTGAAGGATGAGGCGGCAATTTGCTTTAGAGTGACTAGCAAATATGCCCGTGCCTTGCAACGGGAGAAAAAAAATTCACGCCTCATACACACACTTGACGACATCAGCAAATCCTTGAAATCTTTCATGATGCCACGCAACAAGCAACATGATAACTTTTCTAGAAAAACAAGCAACATGATAAGTGGTGTTGTGCAAAAACATAAAGGTGTGATGATTTTTGAAGTGTACTGAAGGTGTTTAGAATTCATTATACAACACAAATATCTACCTAGTTGCCAATATATGTTTACGCATTTGTTGTTGTTTCTCGGTGACGCGAAAAAAATATTGCATTAGAATGAAATAGCAAAGTACATAATTTAATGATAACATGTGCATAAGTGTTTTCATATACTCCCTTCGTCCAAAATAACTTGTCCCAAGTTTGTCCCTCAAATGGATGTATCTAACACCAAATTAGTGCTAGGTATATCTCTTTGAAGGACAAGTTTTTTTGGACGGAGTGAATATACGTAGCGCATATATATGCGACGCGACGCGCACGTGTGTGTGTGTGTGTGTGTGTGTGTGTGTGTGTGTGTGTGCGTGTGTGTGTGTGTGTGTGTGTGTGTTTGTGCAATCATAATTCAGTGTAAGACTTAATTTGGTTGCAAACATATAGGATAGCTCCATAAAAACAACCAATCTATAAGGACATATGTAATAGGCATTTCTAAAATATCTCATCATACAAAGAAGGTGTTGGTTTGCACCCTGAACATAATTTCAAAAATTAATGATAATAGCATATTTGAAATCTACACATTTTTTTGATGAACTTTCATATATGGCATGTCAGATTTGAAGTTAGGGTTTCAAAGATATGAAAATTTCAAAAAGTAATTGATTTTTTAAAGAAAAAGGGTGGGTATGGGTATCGAACCCACGACCTATCAGTATGGGAGCGGCGACATTGGCACGTTAGCGGCTCGTTCTGGCAGCAGTAATGGTCGTTCGGTCGTTCATGGACCTCGATGTAAATTTTTATTAAGTTTGAGGTGCTTTGTACTTTATGTGAATCTTTATAATAGATCCTTTCGCAAAAAAAGAACATACCTGACTGGTACTACTCCTATCAATAATTAAATTTTCTGGAAAAAACTATATTTCACAAAAGTTTGAAAAAGAGTCTAATTTTATTAGTAATTTTATTCAGAGTTTTTCAGGTGTTGTTTTTGCTTTATTTCTTCCTCTTGTGCCCCCTTGTGCTTCTGGTTCACTTGAACCCTATCTTGTATTAGGCTGCAAAGCCTATAGGCAACAAATGAATACGATTCAGGTGGGGAGGATTACTTCTCCCCCGTTCAAAATAAAAAAAAAACAGTTTTAGTTTGCAGTTAGATATTGTTCCGCCAATTGAATAAAAAGCTGGAGCGGAGCGGATAAGTATATTTCTCGTTCATGAACTCTTTTGAAAGTAGAGAAATCATCCCTCAACTCCAAAACCATCAAAACTCATCCCCTCAACTATTTAAACAAGATACTTTTCGTTCCTTAATTGTTTAAACCGGATACTTTTGGTCCTTCATAACACTTAAGGTGGTTTTATTGTGACGTGGACCTTTTTTTGACTCAAACGGGCCATGTGGCTGGTTTTGACTGCCACGTCCGTTAATTGTTTGTGCATGAGTGTATGTGCGCGCGTATATACTAGTGAGAACAAGAGAAAAGGCAATCGCACTGAATACAGCTAAACCAAATCTGAATATAAATGAACATAGTTTGTACATTTCAGAGCATTGTACTGAATTTAGTTCAACATAGCCTGAACCCAATTTAGTTAAAAATATTATGAACATAGTCTCGACCAAATTTAGTTGAACATACTCTTTTTTAGGGGTGAAAACACACTTTATTACTTAAAACATGGTTGCGCGCACAACCAATATCGTGACCGTCGCTGTACTTTGTGGAACAGCGCGCACAGGCCCACACAGGATCCCACCCATATTTTCCTTTCCCACTTCTCTGCTAGATTCCTTCTGGGCCACTCTTTGCATGTCTGACACTAATACAACTAGCAGCAGGTGCCTATGCTATCAGCTCTTCAAAACAAAATTGCACTACAAAAAAATATATCACCATATCTTTTAACTGCTTTTGTGAAAAATTAAATTCCTATATTTATTTCAGTTTTTCATGGTGAGCTCTTCGAAACAAGCCCAATATCAACATATTTAAATTTAGAGACGGGAATTACTATATATCAAACAAATGACAAAGAAGAAAAGTTTATTGTATTATAGCACAAATTTCTTCAGAAATTTCATACAAAGTGCTAGCTAGGTAAATGTAATATTTCGTAAAAAAATTCTTAATTGGCAAAAATGACCAGCACATTCAACCATAAATTTTTTTGAATTATACCCGAAAGTTCAGGCGGAGCAGTCCGCCGAACATAATGCAATTATTCCCCTACAACTAGTTTAGCAGGGATATGAGTAGCACGATTTGGTGTCCTTCTCCAGCTGATTTTCCATTCCTGATACTCACCCATCATTTGTTTCATGTCCTCTATCAACGGCCCAACAGCAGAGAGATTCTTCTGTGGATCATTCATCATCGTAGCCACATCACTGCTGTCTACCTGAAGGTGTAATTTCTGAACGCTCATCTCTGAAGCAATCTGGATTGGCCGCCTGCATGCGAGAACCTCTGCAACATATGCATCTCTGGTGTTGGGAAACGGTGGGCCGCTGCACATCGGAATGCAGCATCATGGTCTAGCAGGACCACACCTCCCCGCCGCTGCTGTTAGGGAAAAGGTGGGCCTCAATTACCGCCATCCATGAGGGAATCGCCGCCGCTGCCTAAATCGCCGCCGCCGCCCAGGACTCGTCATGCTCAAGGTCACCGTCAGTCCGTCACCATGCCCTGGCAGCCACCACCACATCCGCCGTGCTCAGCCAGCAACCACCACACTTCAATTACCGGCAGGCCACGCCAATTGCCGCCGTAGCCATGCCTCACTGGCCGCCTCTACCGCTCATGAGGGAATCGCCCGCCACCGCCGCCCTGTTTAGGGTTCGTGAATGGGAAAGGGGATCGAGAGAATACGAGAGCGAGAGAGAGCCGGCAGGTCACTTGATTGACGTGGCAGTCCAAACTAGGCCAGTTTTAGTCAAAAATAGGGTCCACGCAACAGTAAAACCAGCATAAATGTTATTAGGGACATAAAGTATATGGTTTAAATAATTAAGGGTCTGGGTTTTGCTAGTCTTGAAGTTGAGGTACGATTTCTCTACTATTGAAAGAGTTTGAAGATGAAAAATATACCTATCCCCAAAAAAAAACAGGACGTGTGACTATTTACATTATAAAACACATAATTTTCCCATGTGAGATGTGCTTTCTTCTTTCCTCTTCCACACCCCTCCGCATACAACACTGAGCCAACGTGAAACTCCTCAGTGGCGGAGCCAGGCGGCAGGCTCCGGACCACCATGGGCCGCCTTCAGCTAAGGTACTAATCGCTTTGGCGTCACGTCTTAGGCCCAACCCTGGGGGCCTGGGTCTTGTCTCCGCTCCTAGAAATTCCCTACACCCTTCTCAAAAAAAAAAAAGAAATTCCCTACACCCAGCACATAATGGAGGCGTACATGTTTTCCCGGCCCCAATGCAACTACAAAGAGTGTATACATACTACCGTGTGTACCTGGAACTATTTTTTTAATTTTTTTGCAATTGTATACTAACTTTTGAATTTTTCACACATCGCAAGAATTTTAGCTCAAGTTCCCAAGTCTGCTGTCCAAGCTCGCTAGGGATATTGCTAGCTAGTGTAAATTCTTCGATTGATGTCCTGCAACTTGGTAATGGAAAAAATATACAGCACGTTGGTGTAAAGTTCTTCCATTGATGCCCTACATCCTTGGTAATGAAAAGGAATAGAGATCACATTGCGTTTTCTTGAAACGCATGGATATGAAATGCATGAATTCCAAGAAAAAAGGTGCAATCTTTGGATGATCTCCTTACGCTTCATATCGCCATATAGGCTTCAAGTTTTCTCAACCTCCTTGTTGGGTGCCACATGTATGAGTAAAAGTGGAAGTTCTTCACTAGCCTACTCTGCTCATATCAATTATAGGCTTATATGTGGGCGCCTGCGCCACTAACCTACATGATCTACATACTGCCGAGCGTCAACTAAGTAACGTTAGAAGTCTATATCTTCCTCTTCAGAACCTGTGGATTGTTCACTATCTTGGGCTACTTCATCTTGGAATTGGCCATCTTCTGCTACTTCATCTAGGAACTGCCGAACCTCTGCTTGGAGACGTATGATGTCATCGGAACATACCGATCTCTGAAAGCTGAAGCATTCCATAATGTCATGTCGACAAGTTGGGCACGTCGTGGCCTCGCAGAACCACGGCATGATGCACCGGCTATGGAAGGCATGAGAGCATGGCAGCCTGCTGGCAGTCTCCCCGTCTTCAAGCTTCCAGCCCAACAACCCGTCTTGGATCTCCAAGTCCAGCAAACAGACGCCGCACACCTCGCGGGTCTCACGGCGTCGGTGCTTTCGCTTTCGGCCACGTGCGGTTACTCCGGCAGCATCGGTCGCCGCGGCGGCCTCCTTGTGCACCAAGCTCACATGTAACTGAGGCATCTCGATTTCTATGTCGTATCCCAAGTCACCTAAGGTCTTGTCTTTCTCACGTACTACGTACCTGACGATCCCCATGGCTATGTTAAGGGCCGGCGTACGGAGTGAATCCTCCCAGCTGCCGTACTCGCTGGTCGCCAGCGCCTCGGTGAGCATAACGTGGATGAATCTGCTGCAGACCCCCATGAACTTGAACATGCTGGGGTCGAAGAACCTGCTCCGCTGGTCGAGCGTCCTGACGACTTGATCGGTGACGCACACCACCCCGCCCCGTGGTCCGATCCCGCGCGACACCTGGGTCAGGATCAGGTCACCGTGTAGGCGCAAGAAGCACGGGCGGTCGCGTGGCTTGCTCCGGAAGTGGATGGTCCCTTGCCCTTGGAAACGGCTGCGGGTCTCGGTCGCTGACGCGGCGGGAAAATAATCCTATGCGACCTGGGTCGCACGTAGCGATGGTGAGACCCTCTCCAGCTGTTGACACATGACTAAACCGAATCTCAAAGCACGTTGCCTAGTTATCCTCTGTTTCCACTAACAAATCGTCAACCCTAATCTCCAGCAGCCCTACCAAACCCCTCGCTCGCCGCTGTAGCCGCCATCGCCCCCGCCGACTCCGCCCCGTCGCCTCTGGTGCTCTATCCGGCATTCCTCGGCGCCCCGGCAGCTCGCCTTGAGGCGCAACTCCTCTGCCCTTTTGTCCGGCTCGCTAGCCCCGGCCATGGCCGCTGCCCCCGCCGCTCTCGAGCACGTACGTCGGTGCCCCAGCAGCTTGTCATTGAGGTGCAGCTCCTCTGCTCGTTGCGTAGCTTCCCACCGGCGCTCTGTCCACGGCAACCCTCGATGTTGACCTGCTCCCTGCATCTTCACATGGGGCTCGACTGACATGAGTGTGCAAAAGAAGACATACCCAACAATGACTGCAGAGGATACTTTTTGCCAGTGAAGTGAGCTGCTGATATATGTGCAAACTACAAATTTTCTTCAGAGGTTCAGCATGGCGGCAAAGGAAGACAAGAACCATTTGCCAAGGAAGAATTTTTGTAGTTTGTACAAAATTCTGTAGTTTGCACATCTTGCTAGTGATTTGAGCTGCTGATACATGTACAAAATTTTGTAGTTGCACATTTTGCCAGTGATTTGAGCTGTTGTTCTAAAAGAATTTGATGCACACTGTGAAAAAATGCTTCTAAGCTCCTTATGAAATTTGCAGTGTATAATTGACTATTTGTTGTTGTCCACTCTTGTGATAATAATGATGTGCAATTTGCAGCGTGTATCTGTTGTTGATTTACTCTTGTGATAAAAGAGATCTTTTATCAGCCAAGAATACAATCTGCTGTGTGTAATGTACGTGAGCCTTTTGTAGGGATTACACCTGACCATTATATTGAGAAAAACATATATGGTCAAGCATTGTGGATTCGTCTCTTTTATTCTGTGGCTATGTTCATATCTAATCTGTTGTTGCTTTCTCTCAAAACAAAGCAATGAACAGATGCAATCTAAATTGTGGTACTGAAGAATAAATATACACTGCAAAATTCACAAGGAGCTTCGAATATCAGGAGCTTTAATTCACAGTGTACACCAAATTCATTTATACAATAAAAAAGCTTCACAGTGTGCCTCAACTATGCTATCTTGACTTGTGGAGAAAATTCAGAAGAAAAATAAAAAAAAAATCATTAACTATCCTAAGCTAATTGACTTGAGTTCCTGATTGTTCGGTCTCGTTGAGTGAAACAAATCTCACAGACATTTCTACAAAGCACTGAATCTTGATCGACAGAGACACGCACAACAACAGATTCTAATTTAGTTCTTCTATCTTCCTTTGCCATCCTGCTGATCATCTTCCTCTTGGTTCTTCTATGCTCTGTCAATGAATAAGAGAATAACTTCAGCACAAGCATATCCAGCAGAATAAAAGGTTGCAAATGGAGAGTGCGCATAGCCATGTGCTTGTGCTGCAACTAGCAGATGAGCCGACATGCTCTGAACTTGAAGTTATTTGCAAGTTGCAGCCAGCAGATCAATTTACAGTAGCTAGGCCACATCCGGCGGAGCCAAGCTGAGGAGGGCGGCCATAGAAGGAGAGAAACAAACCAGCAGACGAGAAGCTTGGCCGTAGCCAAGGTGCGTGTGCAAGCCAGCGTAGGCGCCGGCGTCGGCGCCGAGTGGAGGCGTCAGGGCATCGCCGTCGCCAGGGCAAGAAGTAGTTAGCGGTGCCGCGAGCTGGGTCGCTGACGGGGACGGATCGCGCCTATCTGGCGTTGTGTGCTTGGCGTCGAGGAGGACGCCGGCGGCGATGTGACGCCGGCGGCTGGAATTTGGGGACCTTCGAGATTGAAAGATTGAATCGGGATTTGCAAAGCACGAGAAGCTATCGCCACCAGCTGCTGCTTTGAGATTCGTATCTCCACGCGTCGTGCACAGGAGAGGGTCTCACGATTAGCTTCGTACGACCCGGGTCGTATAGGATTCTTTTCCGACACGGCGTGCGGCCACGGTGGCAGTACTGCCGGCGCTGCCATGGCCGCCGCGGTGTCGGTAGAGTCCTCCATGTTCGGCTGATGAAAGAAATAACAGGCGGACAACCAACCTGCGTGCGCGGCTACGTTTATGAATGCGCGGACATTGGGCGGACTAGGAATGGAATTCGGGATCAGGTAAGAAACGCTTCTCCTCAGGGCCTCCAGCTAATTAAAATGGGCCTTTCCTTCTATTTTAACACACCTATCCTTTCCTTCTATTTTTAACAGGCCTATCCTTTCCTTCACCGTGTATAGATACTCTACTATCACTTCCGGTATTATACTAGTAGGAAATAAGCATCCCAACTAAAAGTACTCCCTTTCATTTCTAAATATAAGCCTTTTTATAAAGATCCTAATGCAGACTGCATACGAAGCAAAATGTGTGAATTTATACTCTAAAAAATGTCTAGATACATTCATATGTAATGAAATCTTAAAAATATATATTTAGAAATTGAGAAAGTAGTACAGAAAAAAACACACACGGTAATGTATTTATATGTAAGGACAGTGCTAACTTCCACACGTCCTGATTATAGCGATAGATCCGGATGAGTCACATGCAGCCCGTTTCTAGCTCGGGATTGCATCTGTTTTTCTCCACATGCATGTGATACTTAATGCTTTTTTCTCCATCATGTACGATGCATGGCATTTGTTAGAAAGCTTAATTACATGCATGCATGTGAGACGAAATTGATGACATCACTATAGATTCCCTCATGGTTCAAGGAATGCTAAATGTTTCGTAGGCCAAACTATCGCTCCGATCGAAAAATTGTTTTCACATAAAAGAACCGTCGCGGAGAGAACTTCGAAACTAGATCCCATATTGATATGTTTCGATAACTTTTTTTCCCAGGTAAAAGTTACCACGCATAGGGTATACCAGTTATCATGTATATGACACATCGGTTACCATGATGTTTACATAGGCAAATTTCGGGCATAAAATGACTTCTTTCAACTTTCTCCCCACATGCAAATGCACTAAAAGTGCAGAAAAGCTAATGTCAACGGGATTCTTTTGTTTTGAAATTTTAAAATGTTTTGTCGCTCGAATCGCCTATCTCATCCACAATCTGTTTTCACAAAGAAAGAAAATCCACCGCGGCGAGACCTTCGAAACTAGATACCATTTGGCATGTTTCAAATATATTTTTTGTGTGTCAAAAGATAGCATATCTGGGGTAAATAAGGTATCAGCTCTGGTGTGCATATATTACCATGTTATTTACACAGATCCTACCGAGTGTGTTTGCAACAACTTTTTCTCACGGGTGAACAGTTATCGAGGTGTTTGTACCTAAGTTATCATGTCCGGGAGCCTATATTACCATATTATTATACAGATGTTATCGAAGTATGTTTCCAAACAATATTTTACACGGGTCAAAAGTTATCGAGGTGTTTGTGCCTAAGTTATCAGGTCCGGGAGCCTATATTACCATGTTATTTTACACAGATATTACCTGAGTATATTTTCAATATTTTTTTTTCAAGGGTCAACGTTAACGTGGTCTTTGTACCTAAGTTATCTGGTCTGCAATGTGTATATTACCATGTGATGTACAAATAAGTTACCAAGGTGTTTTTCAACAACTTATTTCCCGGATTAAAGTTACCCCTGGGTATTTATATGCAAGTTATCGACTCCATGGAGCCGAACATGCTATTACATAGAAGTTATCGGGGTGGTTCAGATTTTAGTGTTTTCATAAATATAATAGGACATCTACATGACACAAACTGCATCTACTATCCCTCCGATTTATCTCTTGAAACTGAATTTAGTTCTTAATTTATCCAAGCAGTATTTCACAGAGTGAAAATGGAAAAATGAAAGCCCGGGCGCTTGAGGGCGGTTTGAGGCACCAGACTGTATATGCTCTTACCATGTCTTTTTTAGAAAAACGTATGTTTCAATAGCTATTTTTTCCGGGTCAAAAAATTACCACAAATGTTTTATGTAAGTTATCAGGCTTGCGACATAAAAATTACCTTGCTATTAGTATTTAGAATGAAGTTACCGTGTGTATGTTTCTACACCCCCCTCCCCCCCCACGTGCCGAAGTTATCAAGGTGTTGCACATGAGTAATCAGGTCTATAATGCCTAAAATTCTCATACTATTTGCACCCAAAATATCGGTGGTGTATTTCAACATTTATTTTGTTAGTCAAAGCTATCACAATGTAGTAAAAAAAAATACTAACAGAGTAGCTGAGCCATTTGACTATTAAACGAAGAAAAATAGTAGGAAAAATCGGTGTAAAAAGGAAAAAAGTTTATTATTCACGCCATGGGTTTTACAAGTACAAAAACAACGTAACCTAGATGAGGTCATAACCTGAATATAGTCCGTGTGGTTACGGAGTACTGCCAGAAACCAAGAGGTGCAGGGTTCGATATCATGTTCTGCAAGTTTTTTACCAACGAGGGAAAAACAAGTCCCGAGCGGGAATCACGTTAAAATCGGGACGTGCGAGTGATGCGTTAGATCCGAATCTAACGGCAACCGAGTCGTTCGGATATGTTGCAAAAATCCTGCCGGCAGGATTTTAGCTTTTCCGTTATATGTAAACACAATCGACGGTAGGAATGAAGGTGCTTGGTTCATGACCCAAAATGCAAGCATAAATGCAGTCAAATAGCATAGTATATGTAAACGTGTGCACCAAAAAGAAATCTTGATTGATTATCCAAGTGAAAAGTTTACATGGATCCGCAATCTCAAGGCAACTTGCGGGCATGCGTGCACTGGGCCGATGAACTATACCTCGAAGAGGTCCGAGGTTACCTCCCGGGCAAGGCCATGCGCGCCTCATCGTCAGCGTCCAAGGTGGCCCACTGCCACCGTTGTCCATGGAGGTCTTACCGGCATTTGGGGGGGGGGGGGGGACACTGACGAGGTGCCCAATGAAGCACTCATTGTGGTAGGATTGAACAACTCATGTTGCCTTTTTCGGGTCCTTTTTTGTTTCGGTTGTTTCCTGGGAGGTGTAGATCGAGGCATAGCCATGGAAGTTGGAGAAAGAGACTACCATTGTCGGGTTTTTCTTCAAGAACAGGTAGAAGATCTGCGTGCCTATATATTAAGATAGGGAGCAAATAAATTTATAGAGTGTTGGTCTGGAAGGCGCACAGAGGCTGCCCCTAGACTCAAGCCGCAAGCAACACCCTCGGGAACTACTTACTTAAGACTATCTCTGCCCACTATTCTTCACCCACGACAATGATCACATATTTCGTCAACCACAATCGATGGTGGAACAGACGAGTTCCATGA
This sequence comes from Aegilops bicornis, assembly GCA_021605145.1. Classification (NCBI taxonomy): domain Eukaryota; kingdom Viridiplantae; phylum Streptophyta; class Magnoliopsida; order Poales; family Poaceae; genus Aegilops; species Aegilops bicornis. The sequence continues at coordinate 778,438,281 of CM038671.1, read as the reverse complement.
CATCAACTTCTTCTCCTCCATCATAGTGGTCGTAGCGGCGACGCCCACATCCATGACTGCGCCCAGACCGGCACAAGGATGGATGCCAGGATGAGTGGCCACCCGTGCTTCGTTCACATCAACGGCAGTGTGTTCATGTCCCACGAGTACCTGCACACATCATGATTCGGGTCCATAGTAGCGACATGATGGATCTTGCTCCTCTCTTCATCTGAGGGTTCGACCACCGGGTTGAGGTCGCCAACCTTGCCGCCATCTAACGAAGCCGTGAGACATTCCGCGACAACATGCGAGTATGACCTCACCACTAGCAAGTAGGAGGAGTTTCTGCCCAAAAGCTGGCCACAAATCGTTTTCCACAGCATGATGGGCATTGCTCAGATAGGCTTCAGGTTGTACATCAAGCTCATCCTCTGGATCAAGTTGAACTACAACGAGCCCAAGGCACCACTTTTTGCTTACAAAGAGACAGTGACCTAGGCTGTCAGGTATTTGGCACTTGCCAAAAGCGCCGCCATGAGCCAGGCTATATGTGCGCCTGCCTATTTCCGGAGGAGGGGACCGAAGAGGAGGAGGAGACCGTTAAGCTGCCGTACTCCCAATCTTTCCACAGCACGCTCATCTTGTTGTGGTTCCACCTCATGTCAATGTGCCCGACCTCTGCCGGTGTGATATTTGCAGTACTTCTCAGATTCATGCGTTGCTAGCCCGATGTCACCTGTGGATCGTGTAGCCGGAGACGAGCAGATCACGCCCCTATGCCTCCTGTTTCTGCCGTCCTCAGCCCGACGATCCAACACCGGAGACACTGTGATCTTCGACGCTCCTGGGGGTGGGTGGGGGGGGGCTACACTATGGCGGTCAAGAAGGGATGAAGGACTCCCAGTTTGGAGGAGATGAATGGATCGTTTCATCGCCCACATGTGTCTCACTGGGGGTGAATTGATCAGCTTCTTCTTCAGAGGACAAAGTCCCAGGCTGGCTGTTATCTATTTCAACACGGAGGAAGATGATGAGGACCCACTTGATGAAGCCCTCAATGCCCAAAGAATGAGCCTGAGCGAGGCGGAATCGGGCAACCTCTAGTACATACTTCCATCACGTGATGTTCACGCCGGGATGCCATTCGTGACCCGCCTGACAAGGACAAATGTTAACTGCCATTTCATGGTATGTTACTTAATTAGTGTAGTAATTTGATGATATGCTTAGTGTAGTGATGTGATGATATGCTTGGCGTAGTAATATGAAGGTATGCTTAGTGTTGAATCCCATGATATATGTGAATTGAAGTGTATGCTTTGTTGATAATTGTGCATGTATGACATGCTCATTTATCATATATGTTTTGTCGGAAATTACCTAAGAGGCTTTCTGTGAGCTATGGCATCAAGCTGGAGGAAGCAGGCATTGCTGGACTACGCCTTACCAGAAGGGGCTCCATCACCACATGTGCTTACGTAGTGGACACGGACGGTCGCACTGTTTTAAGCATGGTGGGGTGGAACAACTTCTCTGTTGGCAAGGATCTCCTGGTTGGACAGGCCATCTTAGTCACTATAAGGAACACCCCGCGCCATGACTTGAGGATGATAATCGTCATCGATCTCATTTAAAAGTATGTGTGCGGCCGGGCCATCGATGTGAAATTAATTGCTTATTAAGTATTAACTATTTTAGTTAGCTCATGTTTGTGAGAATTGTCGTTTTTGTGCTAGCTAGTATTGTTTGTGAGACTGTCAATTATTATTAACTGGTATTTTTTTCGTATTTTTCTATTAACTGATATTGTTCTTGTGTGTAATGTTTTATATGTGATGCGAAATGTAAAATGTTATATGGTGAGGAAAAAAATATATTTTGGCCGAACGAAACGTTCGTGGCGTGCAAAGTACATTGCACGTCGCTAGGTGAGTGATTATAGTGGTGGCATTGTCCACCTGGCATGCAAGCAACATGTATAATAGTGCTATCGTGGGCTCGAGCACCAGCACTATTTTTTTATCAATGGCGCCATACTGGTGGCGCCCGACATCCACGCTAGCAATGCCATTCTTGCCACTCTATATCTAGGATTTTTTGCACTAGTGACCGGCCATTGAACGAAAGGGGTTTTGTTCATGTCTATGTTTTACCGAATCTACAGAGTCACAAGCTTAAGGCAATCACGATTTACTGAGTGTTAGTAGGGTGGGAATAATGAGAATATATTTGTGAAATAGTTTCACTAATATTCAAAATAGTTTTGAGAGGAACCGAAGCGCTTGGGGTCACTGGAAGGTTTTCAGAGTTTATCGGGCAATACCATAAATAATATATAGCTGCAAAATGATTCTAGTGATGTTAAATTAATAATAAAGGCTCTATTAATTGTTAGGAGGCTTTTATATTTAGTTTAGTTCCAACGGGTCTTAAAAGCCCAAGTGATGGAAAGAGAATTGGGCCAGAAGGGCCCATTATAGGTGGCACCCCTCTCCCCAAAGAAAGGAGAGAGGGTCTTGTAAAAAAAAGGAGAGATGGGAGCCCGAATTGGAGGGGGGAAACCCCCTTCTCTTGGCTGGCCAAGGGGAGGGACTTTACATCCCCATTTGGTGCCCCCTCTCCCCCTCCATCCTATATACTCCCTCCATTTACTTATACAAGGCCACTATGCAATATACATTTTGCATCTATACAAGGCCACGAACAGTAATCGAGGAAAAATTAATGATATTTTCTCGTACTAGCAATCTGTTTAATAGTTGCATGTATGCAGTCATAATGACAGTCAACTACTTCCTCCACTCAGTTTTCTTGCATGCATATGGCGTATTAGTGATCCCGATAAACGAAAAGAAAAACTGACTTGCAAAACAAACATTAATTTTTACTTTGGTACATGTAATCTGAGTTTGTGGCCTTGTATATCAAAATGAAGGGAGTATACTAGAGGTTTTAGGCAGTTTTGAACACACTAGTTTTGGAGCTTCCACTAGTTCTCTAGTTTTAGTTCTAGTTGGTCCTAGTTGATCAATTAGAGCTAGACCTAGATCCTCTGATACTCATAATTAGAAGTCCGGTGTGGTTCTAATCTCCTCCCTCTAATTCTCCGGCATCGATTATCTCTGGATGGTGAAGTGCTGCCAGTTCGTGAAGACCGCACACTTACAATAGAGAGGTCGTGCTTTTGGTCTTCCGTCCAAGGATTTTTCGTGGGAGATTCGCAGGATCATTCATCTACGGTTCGAAGGACTCCAAGTATGATCTACACTGACTCGTCTTCTTCCGCTGCAACTCGAAATCGGTAACGATTGAATCCAAATCGTTAATGCATCTTCATATTGTTCTTGCACGATCGTACGGATTTTTTTGTTTTCTACTATGTTTCCCAACATTATCAAGATCATGAGAGAGAGAGAGAGAGAGAGAGAGAGAGAGAGAGAGAGAGAGAAATCAAACACATAGCTACTTGTACATACTCTCAGCCCTGAGGGTGAACTACTCCCTCCGTGATGGCTTCCCTTTCCGCAGGGCACCGAAAAAAGGCCTCCAGATGAGATCGCTTGGGAATAGAGGCTTGCGGCGATGGAGTAAAAGTTTAAGATTTCTTTCTTGGGGTTTCTCAACTTACAAATTTTTTCAGCGTTGGAATCAGACCAAAAGAAGTTACTAGGGCCCCAGAAGCTCAGATGGCATTCCGACTCCTTGGGGCGCGCCATGTAACTCGTGGCGTCCTCGTGGGTCTTCTGGTCCTTCCCCATAGCCTCGAGGTTTCTTATGTTCCAAACAAAAATCATCGTAAAAATTTTATCGCGTTTGGATTTTGTTTGATATGGTTTTTCTATGAAACAAAAAAAATGAAAAAAAACAGGAACTCACACTGAGCACTGAATTAATATGTTAGTCAACAAAAATAATATAAAAGTGCACCAAAACTATGTACAACTCATGTAAATATAACATGAATATTGTATAAATTATAGATATAATAGAGACCTATCAGTATGGGAGCGGAGACATTGGCACGTTAGCGGCTCGTTCTGGCAGCAGTAATGGTCGTTCGGTCGTTCATGGACCTCGATGTAAATTTTTATTAAGTTTGAGGTGCTTTGTACTTTATGTGAATCTTTATAATAGATCCTTTCGCAAAAAAGAACATACCTGACTGGTACTACTCCTATCAATAATTAAATTTTCTGGAAAAAACTATATTTCACAAAAGTTTGAAAAAGAGTCTAATTTTATTAGTAATTTTATTCAGATTTTTTCATTTTTCTCAGTGGTATTTCACAAAAACTTATTAAAAGTATTTTCCCATTACATTTCAATAACATCATTTATACTTTTTAGTGACATTTCATTACTTTAGAAATGTTGATTGAAATAGGACTGGTTATTCTTAATATTGATTGAAATTGGACTGGATAATTGAACTATGAATACTGACAAAATATATTTATAAACATTTCAGTAATGTATAATATACTCAACCTACATAGCCAATATTTGTACATGCAACAAATATTTCAATTGTTTCAGTAATATTTAAATCAATTTTGAAAATATTTCATAGATATATATTTTGTAATGTTTATGTAAATTTGATTGGACATGACAGAAATAATTCAAAAATATACGTGAATTGTTTCGGAAGATAATGAAAACATGAGCGAAAGAATGTGACTATTTAAATCAAGTGCTTGTAAACTTTTTTTTGACAACGAAATGTCACTAAAATAAAATGATAACTAGTACATTCCTGCGAAGGTTTTCCTGGCGAACGCCCCGTTTGACATCCGATTGCGCGACGCAGATCTTGGTGCGGGACTGGTGCCACGCCTGTTTTACCGAAACATTCATTGTACAGGGTGGTGGGCTTACCACTTGTGATCAATAGCGTGTTGTGAACTTTTGTGATTAAACTTCCTATTTTTTATGAAGATAAAATGTTTTGAATTTTGATGCTTCATTTAAAATTTGCTGTAACAAAATCCAAATAAAATGATTTTCTTTCATCATTTGAAAGAACAAGAATGCCCTGATTTTTTGCCATGTGCCCAATACAAATCCCCTAAAGTTGCCATGTTTTAAGAACAAAATAAAACTTCAAAACTTGCCATGTGTAATTTTATATTTTTTTTTTCATGTGCCATTAAAAATTCTAAAAAGTTGCCATGTTTTCTAGAGCAGAAAGTTTCTAAAACTTTCCATATGATATTTTATTATAGGTAGCATGGCACTTTTTTCAATTAGTCCATTGCAATTTTTATTAATTATGCCATGAAATTTTTATTTCATTAGCACATGGAAAAATTTATTTAATTACACCATGGCAATTGTATTAATTACATCATGATAGTTCTATTATAGGTATCATGGCAATTTAATTATTTAGTTCATTGTAGTACTTATGTAAGTAGCATGGCAATTTCAATATTTAGACCATGACCATTTTTTCAGTAAGACCATGACAATTTTATTATATACACTATGGCATTTTAATTAATTTAATCATGTCATTTACTATTTATTAATTATGCCATGAAAAATTTATTATATATATCATGAAATTTTATGAATTCGTTTTTAAAACCATTCCTGGAAAAAAAATGGTAAGTTGTTTTGGACGATGGCAAATTCATTATTTACACTATGGCATTTTAATTAATTTAATCATGTAAGTTTTACTATTTATTAATTATGCCTTGGAAAATTTATTATTTATATCATGGAACTTTTATGAATTGATTTTTTAAAACCATTCCTGGAAACAACTTTGGTAAGTTATTTTGGACGATGGCAAATTCATTATTTACACTATGGATATTTCAGCAAAACAAAGTTGTTTTTTATAATTTTAGAGCATGCAATTGTACATCTGTGTTTTTTCTGCTTTTTTATGTATCAATTTTTTGTTAATATTGAAAAAATTCTCAAAAAATGAGCTAATTGGGCCTACCCTATTTCTCAGACGTACTTCATGGGCCACCTGGAGGAACACCGATGGGCAGCTCGAACGAGCGTTGTAGGCTTGTAGCGAACCTCCAAAACAAACACATGGATCTTTTTGTTTTCTTAACACGATACAGACGCAAGCGTTCATATACACCCATATACACTTATCCGATATGAATGCATACACGCACATCCTATCTCTATGAGCACCTCCGAAAGACTAGGCCGGCATATCATCTTGAAATTTACGAAGTCACCATAGGCGTCTCGTCATCGACGGAAACGTCTCCTCCCACTGATTGCGCACAGCCAGAAATCCTGAAATAAATTCAGGAATAAATGTGAGCACCAGGATTTGAACCCTGGTGTGCTGAAAATACCACAGTCCCTTTAACCATCCGACCACAGGTTGGTTCGCAAAAAAAATACATGGCTCGCTCGGTTGGTGCTCTTTGTTTTTTTGTTTTTTAGGCACGCTTGCTGCTCCTGGGGCGAACCAATGCATTCGCTCGCGCTAGTTCCCCCAGCTAAGAGCATCTCCAGCCGCGTCCCCAACAAGCCACCCCCACCCCAAGGCCCTTCTTTGTTGCCGGCGCCGAAAAATCGGCTCAGTCGCGCCCTCAAAAGGACAAATTTCGCCGGCTCGGGCCGGTTTTGGCCCGGGCGGACCCAGGCTGAACCAGGCGCGCTGGAGGCGCCCGGCGGGGGTGCCGGGGGAAATATTTTTTGGCGCGAAATAAAATGGGCCCGCCAATCAGAGACTCGCTGTCTTCCTCGTCCTCATCGCCTCGGTTCCCGCGGGAATCAATGCCAAGGCTGCCGTGCTGCCGCGCCGGTCAGCCTTCCATTGATGCCTTACGGGCGGCGCAGCGAAGCCGCGGTGACGCACGTCCCGCCCTCTCCCGCCACACGGCACACGGCGGGAGCCCTCTCACCGCCCATCCGGGCTATAAAAGCCGACCTCCCTCGCCGGTGAACGCACAAGTCGTCGCCACCGACGCCCCTCTCACCGCCGACTTCTCCGACGCCCCTCTCTCCCCCTCTCTTTCCCCGTCGATAGGCAATGGCCGAGCGCTTCCCAGGCGACGGCGCGGCGGCGAACGGCTTCGGCCGCCACCATCTGCGCGAGGACGAGGCGTGCCTCCTCTACGAGGCAGACTACTTGGCGCCCCCAGACATGCGGGTGTCGTGCTCGTGGAGGCTGAGCGCCAGCGGCATCTCAGTGCCCCCGGCACCCATCGGTGCTGAACGGCGCGCCGAGATAGCGCGCATCCGGTTGTCGCTGTCCGAGGAAAAGCGGGACGAGCCGAGGTACGCCGCTGACAGCCGCACGATGTGGACGATGTACTTCGACCGCCGCCACGCCGACTAGGTCGCCTCCACAAACAGCGTTCTGCCCCGCGGCCACCTCAACTCCGACGGGCGGCGCAAATGGTGGGGCATGCCCGACCGCACCCTCGAAGCCGTCCTCGAGCACATCGAGGCCGGCAACACGCCGCGCCAGGAGTACCCGGCGCCCCCGTCCTTCTCTCGCCTCCGCGGTAGTTCCTAGACGCCGAGACGACGACCTCCTCATCGTCGGGCTCGAGCACTCTTTTCTCCGGTTCGCCGACGCTCCGCCCCGTCAAGCCGGAGCCGTAGGAGATGCCGCTTGGGCGCCGCATCCGCGGCGGTGCCCTCGTCATCAACGAGGACGGCTGCCCCTCTCCTTCTTTCTACCGCCTCGTCAGGCCGAAGACCGAGCCGGGTTTGCTCCCCGTGAAGAAGGAGCACGAGGCCATGGCCGCCGCCGACGAGACCGCCCTCAAGTGGGTGAAGGCGGACTACGTCCACGAGCAGATGGAGCGCCAGCGCCAGTCCTTCGAGGAGATCGCCGCTTGGCGCCGCGGACGCGAGGAGGGCAGAGTCGTCATCCTCGACAGCGACGGCGAGGAGGCGCCCGGGCCGTCTAACCCCCCGCGCATCGGCGACGCTGGTCAGGGGTGCAACAGGCACGGCGGCGGCAACGACGGCGGCGACTACATCCGGTTCTACAGGCTCCTCGGCCTGTAGAAGGCGGGCGGCGGCGTAGTAATGCCGTTTTTAGTTAGTTTTAATTTATGTTTTTAAGCTTTTGTACAAATATGAATGAAAATCGTCGAGTTTGAATGAATTTTGTGTCGTGTTTGGCCGAGTTCCTTTTCAAAAAAAAAAGGGCGTCCGGGAGCAACTTGAAGTGGCGACTGGGAACCCGATCGCCCTCACACCGAAATTATCGCCGGTTCACCCGGCGTTTTTTTCTAGCCCCAACGGCTGGAGATGATCTAACAGCCGCCAACTATTGGGGTCCGATATTAAAAAAACATTTAATTTGAAGCAATGGAAGTCCTAATTTTGCACTATCAATCCACCCAAACCCACTAGGATTCGGAGGCACAAACATATACTGCGTACAAAGGCGCGCGAACGTGCCTCGATTACCAGGCCGTACGCGTTGGTTGGTCCCCCCGATCGCCTTGGACTGTGCAGGCCGTTGCCATGGCAGCAGGTCGGTCACCGTGGCCGCACGCCGCAGCCGCGACGGAGACCCGCGTCAGTGAGTGCGCCCGGACCGACATCAATTGGCATGCCAGGCCGAACGGCCACCCGTTCTCCGTGTGCCTCCACGGCGACGTGTTCGTGTCCCACGAGCACTCGCGCACCATCGTACGGGCCAACAGCGTCGACGTGACAGATGACGATCCGCTCGTCGTCCGAGAGCTCGACCACCGGGTCGAGGTCGCCGACCCCGCCGCCCTCTTCCGGAGCCGCGAGGCCTGCCGCGACCTCATCCACCAGGCGCTTGCCGAGGCTCCCGTCACCCGCGAGTACGACCTCGCCGCCGGAAACTGGGAGGAGTTCCTGCCTGACAAGCTGGCGGCGTGCATCATCGCCGGCGACGTCCACGGCACTGCGGGCTTGGTCTTGGACATCAGGCTGATCCTCTGGATCGAGCTGGTCTACAGCGAGCCCAAGGCGCTCCTCGTCGCGTGCAAAGAGGCCGCCGGAGTTTGGGCGTTCGACTAGAAGCGCCGCCGTGAGCCGGGGGAGCTGTGCGCCATCTGTTTATCGGGGCGGGGGGCCGATGACGAGGAGACCGTCAGGCTGCCATGTGTTGGAATAATTATGCATCTATGAGATGCCATTAGCAGAATCTAATTACATCTAGATCACCTCACAACATGAACAAAGAAGGATTTAGGGTTTCTTTACATGTCATAGGAGTGGACATGATCGCCTGCTCGGTGCAGGCGTGATGAAGGGGTGATGTAGTCGAAGTAGAGGTTCTCCTCGACGTCCTGATTCCTTCAGGACGCCACCGGGACTGGCCGGGGACGGCGGCGGCTGCTGGCTTAGGTGTTCGCGTCGCTGCAGCGCTCCCCCTGATCGGATGGGGTGAGAATATCGGGAGGAGAGAAAACCGTATGTGAACTGTGATCGCGCAGGTGGCCAGCTCTCTCCCGTATCCTTTTATATGGCGCTGGCGACAGGGGACCCAAAACCTGAGTTGGTTTTGGGCGCCCCGATCAGGCGCGATTAGTTCTGATCGAGGCTCACGACGCTGGTAATGCGTGGACCCCTTCACTTATCGTTATCCCTTCTTTTTTTCTGTTAGACTAATAGATCTAATCTGGCTTGTTTAAGCCGTCAGATCAAAACTAACATTCTCCCCTTGATCGTTAGGCTTAACTTCATTCGCCCATTCTACATAGGAATGATGTACCAAAGTGAGGTGTTACAACAGCTCGAAATGCCATAGAACCTCAACACTTATAGCACACCCGCCTATTTCGAAATGGAAAACGTTTTGCTAATTGGGGAGTGGTTTATTTAATGGTCCTCTTATTCCAGAATCATCAGGCTTCCAGTAGTCCCATGCCGGCAACATGCTCACGAAAAATACTGGGTGGTAAGCCTTTTATTAGCGGATCCGCAAGCATATGCTTCGTTCTTATATGTTTAACATCAACTGTTTGATCCTGGATTCTATCTTTCACAACACGATACTTTATGTCAATGTGTCTGGCAGCATTACTTGACCTGTTGTTACTCGAATAGAAAACTGCTGGTTCATTATCGTAGTACAATAAAATTGGTTTAGATATGCTGTCAACCACTTTAAGTCCGGGAATAAAATTCTTTAGCCATACAGCCTGCCCAGTGGCCTCATAACATGCTACAAATTCTGCTTGCATAGTAGATCCAGCAGTCAACGTTTGTTTGGAGCTTTTCCATGATATAGGTCCTCCCGCGAGTGTGAATATATAACCTGACGTGGATCTCATACTATCCACACATCCGGCAAAATCAGAGCCTGAATAACCAACAATTTCTAGGTTATCAGTTCTTTTATATGTAAGCATGAAATCCTTAGTTCCTTGCATATAACGCAAGACTTTCTTCTTGACCTTCCAGTGGTCCGGTCCTGGATTTGATTGGTATCTGCCAAGCACCCCAGTTACAAAACATAAGTCTGGGCGTGTACACACTTGAGCATACATAATGCTTCCAACAGCTGAAGCATAAGGAACCGACTTCATCTGATCAGTTTCACATTGGTTCCTCGGACATTGAAATGTCTCAAACTTATCGCCTTAACTATAGGAGCAGGTGAGGGTGAGCACTTATGCATATTGAATTTTTTCAGTACTCTCTCAAAGTATGCCTTTTGAGATAGTCCTAACGTTCCTCTGGACCTATCTCGATGAATCTCGATGCCGAGGACATACGAGGCTTCACCAAGATCTTTCATATCAAAACTGGATGACAGAAAATTCTTGGTCTCATGCAGCATATCCTTATCGCTACATGCCAATAATATGTCATCAACGTATAGGACTAAAAATGTGAACCTACTGCCTTTAAACTTAACGTATATGCAGTTGTCCACAACATTTTCAGTGAAACCAAAAGTTTTGATAATTTTATCAAACTTGAGGTACCACTCTCTTGAAGCTTGCTTCAAGCCATAAATTGATTTCTTTAGACGACATGCTAAATGTTCCTTCCCTTCCACAACAAAGCCTTCTGGCTGAGCCATGTAAACATTTTCTTTTAAGTCACCATTTAGAAATGCCGTTTTAACATCCATTTGGTGTAGTTCTAGGTCGTAATGAGCTACTAATGCCATTATGATTCTAAAAGAATCCTTGGTTGACACAGGAGAGAAGGTTTGCTTATAATCAATGCCTTCTCTCTGTGTATACCCTTTTGCCACTAGCCTTGCCTTGAACCGTTCGACATTCCCTTTGGAATCATACTTGGTTTTGTGGACCCACTTGCAGCCTACTTTCTTAGCTTCATCGGGAACTTCTACTAAGTCCCAAACGTCGTTTGAGCCCATAGACTTCAATTCGTCTTCCATGGCAACCAACCACTTGGACGAATTTTTGCTTTTAATGGCTTCCTTATAAGAGGTTGGATCCTCCACCTTTCCCAGATCATTCATATCCTCAAGCAAGTATGTGATATAATCATCTGATATGGCTTTCTTTCTCTCACGACGTGGCCTGCCCACAGGAGGAGGTGGTGGAGGAGCATCATTGTTCTGAGGGTCATCTTCATTATGCGACTGGTGATCCTCTTCACCTTCTGGATTGACATTAGTTTCAGGATCACCATCAGCCTCATGACATGAAGTGCTAGATTGAGGATTAGCATGAGACGTCACTACACTTTGTAGTGGCAAAACAATCTCTTGGATAGTCGGGGATGGAACACACACCCGTTTCTCCTCAAGATTGATCTCGCTTATTTCGGTGGCTTCGTTATCCTCAAAAAATACTGCTTGTCGAGTCTCCACATACTTGGTGGTGTGTCCCAGACAATAGAAACGATATCCCTTTCCCCTATAAGGGTATCCAATGAAGAAACAACTAACTATCTTTGGATCTAATTTCTTAAGTTGTGGATTGAAAATTCTAGCCTCAGCGGGACAGCCCCATACACGTAAGTAATTCAAGATCGGTTTCTTTACCGTCCACATCTCGTAAGGTGTGTTCGGTGCTGCTTTAGTAGGAGCGAGATTTAGCACATGTGCGGCCGTCTTTAATGCCTCCATCCATAGGCTGACTGGTAAACTTGCATGACTGAGCATGCTTCGCACCATGTCCATAAGTGTGCGATTTCGGCGTTCAGCCATGCCATTTTGTTGAGGTTCACCAGGCATTGAATACTGGGCAACAATTCCATTCTCAGAGAGAAACTTAGCAAAAGGTCCTGGAATTTTCCCATAAGGGGCATGCCTACCATAATACTCTCCCCCGCGATCTGATCGTACAACTTTTATTTTAGCGTTTAGTTGGTTCTCAACTTCGGCTTTGAACACTTTGAATTTGTCCAAAGCTTCCGATCGATCACGTATAGGATAAATATATCCGTATCGATAAAAGTCGTCTGTGAAGGTGATGAACGAATCAAAACCATCCATAGACTTAACATTAAGGGGTCCACTTATGTCAGTGTGTATGAGTTCAAGGACTCCCGTGGATCTTATCGCTCCTTTCTTAATCGTTTTTGCGTATTTGCCTTTTATACAGTCAATGCATTTGTCTGCATCAGAGAAGTCTAATGGAAGGAGTACATCATTTTTAATAAGTCTTTCAATTCTCCCCCTCGAAATGTGGCCTAAACGACGGTGCCACAATTTCGAAGAGGTACTCGTACCCTTCCATTTCTTCTCAGTATTACATACATCACTCACATGCAGGATAGAATCATTCAATGATAACATATATAATTGGCCTCGCCTTACGCCGAGGCCTACGTTCTTATTACCATAATTCAAAACAAATTGTTTGTTCCCAAACTTGCTCTCAAACATGTTATCATCTAGGCAAGAGACAAAAATCAAATTCCTACTTAAGGTAGGGACATAAAGAACATTATTTAAATGAAGACGGAAGTCCGTGTGAAGTTCTAAGGTGATTGACCCTATGGCTTCAACATCAACTTCGACTCCATTTGCCACGTTAAGTCTTCTTGCCCCCCTTTCCATGGTTTGGATTATATTTGAGTCCTGCATGGAATTGGCTGTTGGGGAACGTTGCAGAAAATTAAAATTTTTCCTACGGTTTCACCAAGATCTATCTATGAGTTCATGTAAGCAACGAGTCAAGGGAGTGAGTTTGCAAAAACAATATGTCATTCATCATTCATCAGAACTTGGCCATATCACATCACATGACAATTGCTGCAAAAACAAGTTAGACGTCCTCTAATTGTTGTTGCATCTTTTACGTGGCTGCAATTGGGTTCTAGCAAGAACGTTTTCTTACCTACGAATAACCACAACGTGATTTTGTCAACTTCTATTTACCCTTCATAACGACCCTTTTCATCGAATCCGCTCCAACTAAAGTGGGAGAGATAGACACCCGCCAGCCACCTTATGCAACTAGTGCATGTTAGTCCGTGGAACCGGTCTCACGTAAGCGTACGTGTAAGGTTGGTCCGGGCCGCTTCATCCCACAATACCGCGGAAGCAAGATAAGATTAGTAGCGGCAAGTAAGTTGACAAGATCCACGCCCACAACAAAACTGTGTTCTACTCGTGCAATAGAGAACTACGCATAGACCTAGCTCATGATGCCACTGTTGGGGAACGTTGCAGAAAATTAAAATTTTTCCTACGGTTTCACCAAGATCCATCTATGAGTTCATCTAAGCAACGAGTCAAGGGAGTGAGTTTGCATCTACATACCACTTGTAGATCGCTTTCGAAAGCTTTTGTGAGGATGGTGATGATGGAGTCGTACTCGGATCACCGATGACCAAGTGCTGAACGGACAGCACCTCCGCGTTCAACACACGTGCAGTGCACGGACGACGTCTCCTCCGCCTTTGATCCAGCAAGGAGGAAGGAGAGGTTGAGGAAGATGGCTCCAACAGCAGCACGACGGCGTGATGATGATGGAGTGACAGTTCTCGGCGGCCGCCAAGCGCACAGGAGGAGGAGAGGTGTTGGGGTGGGGTGGGGCTGCGCCTTAAATTGTGTGTTGCAGCCCTCCCCTCACCCCTCTATTTATAGGGGAAAGGGTGGAGGGGGGCCGGCCCCTCTAGATGCATCTAGAGGGGGCCAAGGGAGGGGCTTGCCCCAAGCAAGGCGCCCCTTAGGGTTCCCCCTCAACCCTAGGCGCATGGGCCCAAGGGGAGGGGTGCGCCCAGCCCACTAGGGGCTGGCTGTCTCCCACGCAGCCCAAGTGGCCCCCCGGGAGGGGTGGCCCCTCTACAATACCGATATGACCCGAAACTTTTCCGATGTCCGTTTGACAACTTCCCATATATAAATCTTTACCTCCGGACCCTTCCGGAACTCCTCGTGACGTCCGGGATCTCATCCGGGACTCCGAACAACATTCGGTAATCACATACAAGTCTTCCTAGTAACCCTAGCGTCACCGAAACTTAAGTGTGTAGACCCTACGGGTTCGGAAGATATGCGCATATGACCGAGACGCTCTCCGGTCAATAACCAACAGCGGGATCTGGATACCCATGTTGGCTCCCACATGCTCCTCGATGATGTCACCAGATGAACCACGATGTCGAGGATTCTAGTAACCCCGTATACTATTCCCTTTGTCAGACGGTATGTTACTTGCCCGAGACTCGATCGTCGGTATCCCAATACCTCGTTCAGTCTCGTTACTGGCAAGTCACTTTACTCGCATCAGTAATGCATGATCCCGTGACCGGACACTTGGTCACTTTGAGCTCATTATGATGATGCACTACCGAGTGGGCCCAGTGATACCTCTCCGCCATACGGAGTGACAAATCCTGTCTCGATCCGTGTCAACCCAATGTACACTTTCGGAGATACCAGTAGTGCACCTTTATAGTCACCCGATTACGTTGTGACGCTTGGTACACACAAAGCACTCCTACGGTATCCGGGAGTTACACGATCTCATGGTCTAAGGAAGAGATACTTGACATTGGAAAAGCTCTAGCAAAACGAACTACACGATCTTGTGCTATGCTTAGGATTGGGTCTTGTCCATCACGTCATTCTCCTAAAGACGTGAACCCGTTGTCAATGACATCTGATGTCCATAGTCAGGAAACCATGACTATCACGTCGACCAACGAGCTAGTCAACTAGAGGCTCACTAGGGACGTATTGTGGTCTATGTATCCACACGTGTATCACGATTTCCGGATGATACAGTTGTAGCATGAATAAAAGACAATTATCATGAACAAGGAAATATAATAATAATGCTTTTATTATTGCCTCTAGGGCATATTTCCAACAGTCTCCCACTTGCACTAGAGTCAATAATCTAGTTACATTGTGATGAATCGAACACCCATAGAGTTCTGGTGTTGATCATGTTTTGCTCGCGGAAGAGGTTTAGTCAACGGATCTGCGACATTCAGATCGGTATGCACTTTGCAAATTTCTATGTCTCCATCTTGAACATTTTCACGGATGGAGTTGAAGCGACGCTTGATGTGCCTGGTCTTCTTGTGAAACCTGGGCTCCTTGGCAAGTGCAATAGCTCCAGTGTTGTCACGTAAGAGTTTGATCGGCCCGGCGCATTGGGTATGACTCCTAGGTCGGTGATGAACTCCTTCACCCATATTGCTTCATGCGCTGCCTCCGAGGCTGCCATGTACTCCGCTTCACATGTAGATCCCGCCACGACGCTCGCTTGCAGCTGCACCAGCTTCGCTCCACCATTCAACATATACACGTATCCGGTTTGTGACTTAGAGTCATCCAGATCCGTCGAAGCTAAGCGCCGACGTAACCCTTTACGACGAGCTCTTCGTCACCTCCATAAACGAAACATGTCCTTCGTCCTTTTCGTGTACTTTAGGATATTCTTGACCGCTGTCCAGTGTTCCTTGCCGGGATTACTTTGGTACCTTCCTACCAAACTTACGGCAAGGTTTACATCACGTCTGGTACACAGCATGGCATACATAATAGATCCTATGGCTGAAGCATAGGGGATGACACTCATCTCTTCTTTATCTTTTGCCGTGGTCGGGCATTGAGCCGTGCTCAATCTCACTCCTTGTAATACAGGCAAGAACCCCTTCTTGGACTGATCCATTTTGAACTTCTTCAAAATCTTATCAAGGTATGTTTTTTGTGAAAGACCTATGAGGCGTCTCGATCTATCTCTATAGATCTTGATGCCTAATATATAAGCAGCTTCTCCAAGGTCCTTCATTGAAAAACACTTATTCAAGTAGGCCTTAATGCTGTCCAAGAATTCTATATCATTTCCCATCAAAAGTATGTCATCTACATATAATATGAGAAATGCTACAGAGCTCCCACTCACTTTCTTGTAAACGCAGGCTTCTCCATAAGTCTCAAGATAACCCAAACGCTTTGATCATCTCATCAAAGCGAATGTTCCAACTCCGAGATGCTTGCACCAGCCCATAAATGGATCGCTGGAGCTTGCATACTTTGTTAGCGTTCTTAGGATCGACAAAACCTTCCGACTGCATCATATACAGCTCTTCCTTAAGATAACCGTTAAGGAACGCTGTTTTGACGTCCATCTGCCATATCTCATAATCATAGTATGCGGCAATTGCTAACATGACTTCGACGGACTTAAGCTTTGCTACGGGAGAGAAAGTCTCATCGTAGTCAATCCCTTGAACTTGCCGATAACCCTTAGCGACAAGTCGAGCTTTATAGATGGTGACATTACCATCCGCGTCCGTCTTCTTCTTAAAGATCCATTTGTTTTCTATCGTCACGATCATCGGGCAAGTCACCAAAGTCCATACTTTGTTTTCATACATGGATTCTATCTCGGATTTCATGGCTTCTAGCCATTTGTTGGAATCTGGGCCCGCCATCGCTTCTTCATAGTTCGAAGGTTCACCGTTGTCTAACAACATGATTTCCAGGACAGGGTTGCCGTACCACTCTGGTGCGGAACGTGTCCTTGTGGACCTACGAAGTTCAGCAGCAACTTGATCCGAAGTACCTTGATCATTATCATTATTTTCCTCTTCAGTAGATGTAGGCATCACAGGAACATTTTCCTGAGCTACACCACTATCCCGTTCAAGAGGTAGTACTTCATCGAGTTCTACTTTCCTCCCACTTACTTCTTTCGAGAGAAACTCTTTTCCGTAAAGGATCCGTTCTTGGCAACAAAGATCTTGCCCTCGGATCTTAAGTAGAAGGTATACCCTATGGTTTCCTTAGGGTATCCTATGAAGACGCATTTTTCCGACTTGGGTTCGAGCTTTTCAGGTTGTAGTTTCTTGACATAAGCATCGCATCCCCAAACTTTTAGAAACGACAGCTTAGGTTTCTTCCCAAACCATAATTCATACGGTGTCGTCTCAACGGATTTAGACGGTGCCCTGTTTAAAGTGAATGTAGCTGTCTCTAGAGCGTATCCCCAAAATGATAGCGGTAAATCGGTAAGAGACATCATAGATCGCACCATATCCAATAGAGTGCGACATTACGCTCGGACACACCGTTATGCTGAGGTGTTCCAGGCGGGGTGAGTTGTGAAACAATTCCACATTTCCTTAAGTGTGTACCAAATTTGTGACTTAAATATTCTCCTCCACGATCTGATTGTAAGAATTTTATCTTTCGGTCACGTTGATTCTCTACTTCATTCGGAAATTCCTTGAACTTTTCAAAGGTCTCAGACTTGTGTTTCATCAAGTAGACATACCCATATCTACTCAAGTCATCTGTGAGAGTGAGAACATAACGATATCCTCATGAGCCTCAACACTCATTGGACCGCATACATCGGTATGTATGATTTCCAACAAGTTGGTTGCTCGCCCATTGTTCCGGAGAACGGAGTCTTGGTCATCTTGCCCAGGAGGCATGGTTCGCATGTGTCAAATGATTCAGAATCGAGAGACTCTAAAAGTCCATCGGCATGGAGCTTCTTCATGCGCTTGACACCAATGTGACCAAGGCGGCAGTGCCACAAGTATGTGGGACTATCGTTATCAACTTTACATCTTTTGGTATTCACGCTATGAATATGTGTAACATTACGCTCGAGATTCATTAAGAATAAACCATTAACCATCGAAGCATGACCATAAAACATATCTCTCATATAAATAGAACAACCATTATTCTCCGATTTAAATGAGTAGCCATCTCGCATTAAACGAGATCCAGATACAATGTTCATGCTCAAACTTGGCACCAAATAACAATTATTAAGGTTCAAAACTAATCCCGTAGGTAAATGAAGAGGTAGCGTGCCGACGGCGATCACATCGACTCGAACCATTCCCGACGCAAGACCGTCACCTCGCCCTTCGCCAGTCTCCGCTTATTCCGCAGCTCCTGCTGTGAGTTACAAATATGAGCAACGGCACCGGTATCAAGTACCCAGGAGTTACTACGAGTACTGGTAAGGTACACATCAATTACATGTATATCAAATATACCTTTGGTGTTGCCAGCCTTCTTATCCGCTATGTATTTGGGGCAGTTCCGCTTCCAGTGACCCTTCCCCTTGCAATAAAAGCACTCAGTCTCAGGCTTGGGTCCATTCTTTGACTTCATCCCGGCAACTTGCTTACCGGGCGCGGCAACCTCCTTGCCGTCCTTCTTGAAGTTCTTCTTTCCCTTGCCCTTCTTGAACTTAGTGGTCTTATTGACCATCAACACTTGATGTTCTTTCTTGATTTCAACCTCTCACGACTTCAGATAGATAATACTTCAGGAATGGTCTTTACCATCCCTGCATATTGTAGTTCATCACAAAGCTCTTGTAGCTTGGTGGGAGCGATCAAGGATTCTGTCAATGACCGCCTCATCGTGGAGGTTAATATTCAGTTGGGTCATACGGTTGTGCAACCTGCATATCTTGAGTATGTGCTCACCGACGTAACTATTTTCCTCCATCTTACAACTATAGAACTTGTCGGAGATGTCATATCTCTCGACCCGGCGTGAGCTTGGAAAACCAGTTTCAGCTCCTCGAACATCTCATATGCTCCGTGATGCTCAAAACGCTTTTGGAGCCCCGGTTCTAAGTCAGTAAAGCATGCCGACTGAACGAGGGAGTAATCATCAAGACGAGACTGCCAAGCATTCATAATGTCTTGGTTCTCTGGGACGGAGCGTCACCTAGCGGTCCTTCTAGGACATATTGTTTCGCAGCTATGAGGATGATCCTCAAGTTCCGGACCCAGTCCGTATAGTTGCTGCCGTCATCTTTCAGCTTGGTTTTCTCTAGGAACGCGTTGAAGTTCAAGTTGACATGAGCGTTGGCCATTTGATCTACAAGACATATTATGCAAAAGTTTTAGACTAAGTTCATGATAATTAAGTTCATATAATCAAATTATTTAAATGAACTCCCACTCAGATTAGACATCCCTCTAGTCATCTAAGTGTTACACGATCCGAGTCGACTAGGCCGTGTCCGATCATCACATGAGACGGACTAGTCATCGTCGGTGAACATTCTCATGTTGATCGTATCTTCCATACGACTCGTGTTCGACCTTTCGGTCTCCGTGTTCCGAGGCCATGTCTGTACATGCTAGGCTCGTCAAGTTAACCCTAAGTGTTTTGCGTGTGTAAATCTGTCTTACACCCGTTGTATGTGAACGTAAGAATCCATCACACCCGATCATCACGTGGTGCTTAGAAGCGACGAACTTTAGCAACGGTGCACAGTTAGGGGAGAACACTTCTTGAAATTGTTGTAAGGGATCATCTTATTTACTACCATCGTTTTAAGTAAACAAGATGCATAAACATAATAAACATCACATGCAATTATATAGTAGTGACACGGTATAGCAAATATCATATAGCTCCATTGATCTCCATCTTCGGGGCTCCATGATCATCTTGTCACCGGCATGACACCATGATCTCCATCATCATGATCTCCATCACTGTGCCTCCATGAAGTTGTCACGCCAACGACTACTTCTACTTCTATGGCTAACGCGTTTAGCAATAAAGTAAAGTAATTTACATGGCGTTCTTCAATGACACGCAGGTCATACAAAAATAAAGACAACTCCTATGGCTCCTGCCGTTGTCATACTCATCGCCATGCAAGTCGTGATTCCTATTACAAGAACATGATCTCATACATCACAATATGTCATTCATCATTCATCACAACTTGGCCATATCACATCACATGACAATTGCTGCAAAAACAAGTTAGACGTCCTCTAATTGTTGTTGCATCTTTTACGTGGCTGCAATTGGGTTCTAGCAAGAACGTTTTCTTACCTATGAATAACCACAACGTGATTTTGTGAACTTCTATTTACCCTTCATAAGGACCCTTTTCATCGAATCCGCTCCAACTAAAGTGGGAGAGACAGACACCCGCCAGCCACCTTATGCAACTAGTGCATGTTAGTCGGTGGAACCGGTCTCACCTAAGCGTACGTGTAAGGTTGGTCCGGGCCGCTTCATCCCACAATACCGCGGAAGCAAGATAATATTAGTAGCGGCAAGTAAGTTGACAAGATCCACGCCCACAACAAAATTGTGTTCTACTCGTGCAATAGAGAACTACGCATAGACCTAGCTCATGATGCCACTGTTGGGGAACGTTGCAGAAAATTAAAAATTTTCCTACGGTTTCACCAAGATCCATCTATGAGTTCATCTAAGCAACGAGTCAAGGGAGTGAGTTTGCATCTACATACCACTTGTAGATCGCCATGGAAGCTTTCGTGAGGATGGTGATGATGGAGTCGTACTCGGATCACCGATGACCAAGTGCTGAACGGACAACACCTCCACGTTCAACACACGTACGGTACGGACGACGTCTCCTCCGTCTTGATCCAGCAAGGAGGAAGGAGAGGTTGAGGAAGATGGCTCCAACAGCAGCACGACGGCGTGATGATGATGGAGTGACAGTTCTCCGGCGGCTTCGCCAAGCGCACGCGGAGGAGGAGAGGTGTTGGGGAGGGGAGGGGCTGCGCCTTCAATTGTGTGTTGCAGCCCTCCCCTCACCCCTCTATTTATAGGGGGAAGGGAGGAGGGGGCCGGCCCCTCTAGATGCATCTAGAGGGGGGGGGGGCGGCGGCCAAGGGGAGGGGGGCGTGCCCCCCAACCAACGGGGGGCGCCCCTTAGGGTTCCCTCAACCCCTAGGCGCATGGGCCCAAGGAGGGGTGCGCCCAGCCCACTGTGGGCTGGCTGCCTCCCACGCAGCCCAAGTGGCTCCCCGGGAGGGGTGGCCCCTCCCGGTGGTCCTCCGGAACCTTTCCGGTGGCCCCTCCACAATACCGATATGACCCGAAACTTTTCTGGTGTCTGTTTGACAACTTCCCATATATAAATATTTACCTCAGGACCCTTCCGGAACTCCTCGTGACGTCCGGGATCTCATCCGGGACTCCGAACAACGTTCGGTAATCACATACAAGTCTTCCTAGTAACCCTAGCGTCACCGAACCTTAAGTGTGTAGACCCTACGGGTTCGGGAGATATGCGCACATGACCGAGACGCTCTCCGGTCAATAACCAACAGCGGGATCTGGATACCCATGTTGGCTCCCACATGCTCCTCGATGATGTCATCGGATGAACCACGATGTCGAGGATTCAAGTAACCCCGTACACTATTCCCTTTGTCAGACGGTATGTTACTTGCCCGAGACTCGATCGTCGGTATCCCAATACCTTGTTCAGTCTCGTTACCGGCAAGTCACTTTACTCGTATCGTAATGCATGATCCCGTGACCAGACACTTGGTCACTTTGAGCTCATTATGATGATGGACTACCGAGTGGGCCCAGTGATACCTCTCCGCCATCATGGAGTGACAAATCCCTGTCTCGATCCGTGTCAACCCAACAGACACTTTCGGAGATACCTGTAGTGCACCTTTATAGTCACCCGATACGTTGTGACGCTTGGTACACCCAAAGCACTCCTACGGTATCCGAGAGTTACACGATCTCATGGTCTAAGGAAGAGATACTTGACATTGGAAAAGCTCTAGCAAAACGAACTACACGATCTTGTGCTATGCTTAGGATTGGTCTTGTCCATCACGTCATTCTCCTAATGACGTGATCCCGTTGTCAATGACATCGATGTCCATAGTCGAAACCATGACTATCTGTCGACCAACGAGCTAGTCAACTAGAGGCTCACTAGGGACATATTGTGGTCTATGTATTCACACGTGTATCACGATTTCCGGATGATACAGTTGTAGCATGAATAAAAGAAAATTATCATGAACAAGGAAATATAATAATAATGCTTTTATTATTGCCTCTAGGGCATATTTCCAACATTGGCAACGTGAGAAGTTGCACCTGAATCAATCCATCAAGAGGTACTAGAGTAATCAAGATATAACATTTCATCAACGAAAGTAATTTCATCAGTACCTTTCTTCATCAACCATTTGAGAAATTCTGGACAGTCTTTCTGATAATGACCCTCATGCTTGAAGAAGTTGCACTTGTTGTCTTTAGGCTTATCGTCCACCTTCTCCTTTGCTTTATATGAGTTTGATGATTTTTTCTTAAAAAACTTCTTTTGAGGCTGTTGCTTAGAAGAGCTTGCTCCATCGTGTTTTCTCTTGGAGGAACCAACCAAAAGGCTTGGTCCTTTCCTTGCCTCTTAATCCTCTCTTCTTCCTCGACAATTCTTGGAGATATCTCCGATTGTCCATTGCTCTTTAAGAGAGTTATAGTTAATCTTAAATTGATCAAACTCTTCAGGAGGGAGTCCAAGATCATGATGACAAGGAGATTGTCATTGAGCTCACATTGTAATGCCTTCAATTTGTTACAAGCATTCACCATCTTTAAAATGTGAGCCCTGACATCACCATCATTATTATACTTCCCAAGGAGCTTATGAAAAAGTCCATGTGCATAAACCTTGTCGAAGCCTTTGAATTGCTCCTCCAGGGCTGCCATGAATTCCTTAGGAGTATCTTTCTTGGGTAGTGCCCCAATTATGTCAGGTGAGATGGATGATCTCATCACAAGCATAGCAATGTGATTCGACCTTTCCCATATTTCCATCTTGGAATCATAAGTTTTCTTTAGTTCAGCATACCCCGTGACACCAGCAGTTGGAGCCACGGGTTTATCCTCCCGTAAAGCATAATCAAACTGATGAACGGCTAGGCATAATTCCATCGAGTTCTTCCAACGAGGGAAGTTACTACCTGTCAACGGTTCTACAGTAAACGCAGCGGAAGCTGTAATGGACATGAAAGAGTTTTATGAGTAATTGACATGAATATGAAATTTTACGTTGGCAAAATAAAATAGACATGTCATGTATTTTATTTTAACTCCATGTCAAAACACCGTTGGGCAGAAAAAACATGGAATTAAAATATCATAAGTGATGACTCGTAATAATAAAACAACGTTGGTCTGAATTAAAATCAGAGTCATTTCAGTCTCAATTTAGACATCAACATAAGAAAAATATTATAATTTTTTTTTTGATGTCTAAAAAATTCATCATGCAAACACATAACAAATTCTGAACAAAATATCTCGTTGGTTCAATTTTACCCAGAATAATAATATGTTCATTATATTTTTAGGCATTTTCTATTTTAAACAGTGCAAAACATAAAAGATATTAACTTACATGCACTGGAAATCGCAGAAAAATGCGATGGCCCAAAATACCCACGGTTATACAGCGGTCCAAAACCCAGCAGCCAAAAACCGTAATAAAGAAAAAACGCGCTGGGCTAAGGCAACCTGGGCTGAAGCCCGTGGCAAAAAATGGCCCATTAACGCCCGCCGGCCCGGGTCATAGCTCCGCGACACTGTGAGCCGTCCGATCGAATCTGACGGCTCGCGTGGCTTGCGGCCGGAGCAAAACAGCTGACCTGGGCTAACCCTAGGTCGTTTCCCCTTCTCCCCCGCATCTGATTCCCGATTCATCTGGCTCCATTTCGAGGTCGACGGCGGCGACGAGAACGCCGGCCACGATAGTCCATACCGATGCGGCGGCGGTGCTCGCCGGAGGAGCGGGCGCAGGACTAAGTCCGCGCGCTCTCCCGTCGAGCATGGCAGCCCGGGTCGTGTCCAAGCGGGCGGGAGCAGCACTGCTGGCAGCAGCTCGCTGAACGGCGATGTCGAGGCACGGCGCCCACGGCGCCCTACCGCATGGTCTCTCCGCTGGGAGGGAGCGGCGTGGCGTTCAGCCCGACCGAGGGACGGCGGCGTCATGCAAGATCGGCGTCCTCGCATGGTGTCGGCCATGCGGGCCCCGGAGGGTATAGACGTCGACGCGGCGCATTAGGTGAGGATTCTCCTCATTTCTTCTCCAATTCATGTTCATTAGTTGCTTGATGTGCGGAAAAAGCAATCCTAATTTCAGAATTAGGGTTCTACCGAAATTGGGGAAAAAATTTAGGGTTCTTGAACAAGGGGTTTGCTACTGTTGATGTACGTGTATCCCTCTGCTTACTAACTTGATGTCCAAAACGGAAACAACACTTAAAAACAATCAATCCTAATTAGCAGAAACTTAATCATGAGCATTAATTCTCAGAAGCATAAGTAAACTGATTAGGCATAATAGGCAGTAGAGATCCGTGACAAATTAGTATATAATATGATGATTTACAGAGGGGCATCAAGACAGTAGCATGCATATTTGGGCTAACCAGGGGCTGAAACTTTCAATCTTGATCATGAATCCTAAACATGTCATTGATCTAAACATGATAGTGATCTACTGATCAACAATAAAGGAATCTATTGCAATCAAGATTGGCGTCGATACCATTGTTGGGATAATTATGCATCTATGAGATGCCATTAGCAGAATCTAATTGCATCTAGATCACCTCACAACATGAACAAAGAAGGGTTTAGGGTTTCTTTACATGTCATGGGAGTGGACATGATCGCCTGCTCGGTGCAGGCGTGATGCAGGTGATGTAGTCAAGTAGAGGTTCTCCTCGACGCCCCGATTCCTTCAGACGCCACCGGACTGGCCGGGATGGCGGCGGCTGCTGGCTTAGGTGTTCCTGCTGCTGCAGCGCTCCCTGATCGGATGGGGTGAGAATATCGGGAGGAGAGAAACCGTCGTGAACTGTGATCGCGCAGGTGGCCAGCTCTCTCCGTATCCTTTTACATGGCGCCGGGCGACAGGGGACCCAAAACCTGAGTTGGTTTTTGGGCGCCCCCGATCAGGGCGCATTAGTTCTGATTGAGGCTCACGTACGTTGGTACGTGGACCCCTTCACTTATCGTTATCCCTTCTTTTTTCCTGTTAGACTAATAGATCTAATCTGGCTTGTTTAAGCCGTCAGATCAAAACTAACACCATGCTCCCACGACTTCCACAGCAGGTGCATCGAGCGGTGGTTCCACCGCAAGTCCACGTGTCCGACTTGCCGGCGTGAGGCCAACTCCACCGCGTGACCCAAATTTACCCCAAATCGTCCGTTTGTGTCCGTTTGGGGTAAAACGGACAAACCGAACGACCCAACGCATAGGAGCATACAGACATTTCGTCCGGTCTGTGTCTGCTTTTGCCCCATTTTCAGACCAAAGTTGCTCTCGGTTTATGGCCAAAGCGGACAGAAAGCGGACGTCATCGCGTCCTCGTCGTCCGTCTGTGTCTGCCCTTGCCCCACCTGTCACTCTCTCCTTTTCTGTACCTGGCCCACCACGACCTAGTAGTAGTAGTAGTAACTTGATGAATGTAGTTGGTTGAATTAGTTGAAGTAGTCATTTAATTTATGTTTTTAATTAGCACTATGTTTAATTATTATGTTTGAAATGAAGTAGTAGTTCTATTTGCTATGTTTGAATTATATGTTTCAAATGAAGTACTAGTTGAAGTAAAGTTTTACATCTCCATTTGCATCTTCTATTGCTTTTTTACATGTTCAATATACATCTTCTCTTGGAGTTGCCTCTTTTTTGAAGATGTAAAAAGCACTTTTAGAGATTTATCTCTTTCTCACTTCTCTATACTAGTACGCGTGCACATGCGTTGCACGTCTTTTAGTAGCTTGATAGTGCTCTGTTTTTAGTAATTCCTACTCCCATTAGGATAGTGAAACCGAGGCTAAACCGAGTTCTGTCAGTGATTAGCGGTTCAGCGACCTGTTTTCATGATTTGGGCGTTTCTAGCGTCGGATCTCCTCTGAGAAGCAATCTGTCCCAAGTTGTGTGAAATCTAACCAGTTATCCTATGGGTTGATACTCTAGAGGCCAACATGAAGGCCTCTGATGCACTGGGCCGTCAGCGAGCCCATTATACCGCCTAGCCTTCAAGGGATCAGAGCAATTGCATCCAACTTCCGATGCAAGGAGCCACATGTGATAACGGGTACACAATGAGTTACCGCTGGGAGAGTTTGGGTGGCCCCAACTAAAGGACAGGTTAAGATCAATGTTGATGCAGGAGTCTCCATCGAGCACACCATTGGAACGACAATAGTTATATGTCGTGATCGGGATGGAGGATATCTAGGCTCTTCTATACCGGTCATTCAGTGTCTCGTCAACCCAGCCACGTTTGAGGCCCTGGCCTACAGAGAAGCGCTTGCTTTGGCTCAAGATTTAGACATGCAACATATCCAGGTGGCGTCGGACTATAAGCAGGTGGTCAACTACATTCATCAAGGTGCGGGTGGAGATTATGGGGGAGTTGTTAAGGAGATTTTAGAGACAACTAAAGTTTTTATGTCTTGTAATTTCTCGCTTTAATCTCAGCCTTATAATTTTGAAGCCCATAAATTAGCTAGGTTTGGTGTTGCTCTTCCCCAGGGGAGACGCATCTGGTTGGGATCTCCTCATGATCCTATACTCATACCTATAAACATTGTTATCAGTAAATAAAGCCTAGATTTGCTCAAGAAAAAGTTGCCGATGTGAGGATTCGGTAAAAAAACTGTCAATGCATGCGAGCCGCACAGAGGAGCCGCCGGTTTCATCAAGTACTGATGCAGGCACAGAGGAAACACGGATGGTCTGTCTCCATCTCGCTGACGTGCGGGTGAAGATTAGGCCAGGTTCACGAGGGATTCTGGTGAGGGAGGGGATCGATTCGAGGCCTGTTTTACCCCAGCCAATCCCTTCCGAGACACATGCAATGAGGCACAAAAGGTCCAGGTAACCAAACACGTCCTAGGTTAGCTGCATCTGAATGTGTGTGCTTGGGTGCGGAATGTGTTTTTACTATGGATGGGCGGGCACTGAATCTGCATCTCCATCTTGATTAGCCTGAAAATGAGCTCGTTTGCCCAGGGGTGAACCCACGTGTGAGGCTGTGGGGGTAGTCGTCCCCACTCAAAGTTTCCTTCCACTTATAATTGGTATCATGTATACACTGGTGGAAAAACAGGCTTCCGTCCAGCCCCATAAGTCGCGAAGCTGTAGGAACCGCGACTAATGGGACCTTTAGTCGTGGTTCTGGAGGTGAACCGCGACCAAAGGCCTGGGCCCAGGGCGCTCGGTGGCCAGCTGGCGCACGTGAGGGTCTTTAGTCGCGGTTTGCCAGGACAACCGCGACTAAAGGCCTTCGGGCACCTTTAGTCACGGTTTGCCAGGCCAACCGCAACTAAAGCCCCTCCCCTATATATACCCATCCAGCAGCCAACACTTAGCCATTTGGAGCCATTCTCTTCACAAGTGGGTGTAGGTTTGCTTTTGGTTCCTCCTATGCACATAAGGTGTTTGATGAAATGCCCCAAGAGCATGAAACAAACATGACATGAAGTGTTGGAGCCACACTCCTCGATCGCGGTTAGCAACTTGATGAACCTTTGATGTGTCATTGATAAAATATGCATGTGTGTAGTTCATTGTTTAATTTATATTGTTTGTAGCTAGTTAGTTTAACAAATGCATGATGGTTAATTATATATTTTATATTATAATAATGCAGATGAATTGGCAATGGATGTACGGTAACCGACTCTCCGGCGAGTTCACTACGGGTTTGAAAGATTTCCTCGTAGTTGCTAATGCGAACAAGCGGGGGGGTTTTGTTATCTGTCCATGTGTTATCTGTAAGAATCAGAAGGGTTACTCTTCCTCAAGAGATGTTCACATGCATCTGCTTCGGCACGGTTTCATGCCAAGCTATAATTGTTGGACCAAGCATGGAGAAAGAGGGGTTATAATGGAAGAAGATGAAGAAGGGGATGATTTCATCGATGAAAGCTATCTTGCTCATTTCGGTGATACTTTCATGGAGGATGCTGAAGGTGAAGGGAAAGGTGAAGAAGAGGCACGTGATGATCCCGTTGATGATCTTGGTCGGACCATTGCTGATGCACGGAGACGCCAATAAACTGAAAAGGAGAGGGAGAATTTGGATCGCATGTTAGAGGATCACAGAAAGGCGCTGTACCCGGATGCGATGATGGTCTGAAAAAGCTGGGCTGCACACTGAATTTGCTGAAATGGAAGGCAGAGGCAGGTGTAGCTGACTCGGCATTTGAAAACTTGCTGAAAATGTTGAAGAATATGTTTCAAAGGATAACGAAGTTGCCCGCCAAGACGCACTGAAGCAAAGAAGGTTGTCTGCCCTCTAGGTTTAGAGGTTCTGAAGATACATGCATGCATCAACGATCGCATCCTCTACCGCGTGAATACGAGAATTTGAATGAATGCCGGTATGCACTGCATTGCGTTATAAGATCGAGGCGATGACCGGTGACGATGTTGAGGGCGAAACCCAGGAAGAGGGTTCCCGCCAAGGTGATGTGGTATGCTCCTATAATACCACGGTTGAAACGTCTGTTCAGGAACAAAGAGCATGCCAAGTTGTTGCGATGGCACAAAGAGGACCGTAAGTCGGACGGGGAGTTGAGACACACCGCAGATGGAACGCAATGGAGAAAGATCGACAGATGGTTCAAAGATTTTGCAGCTGACGCAAGGAACATAAGATTTGCTCTAAATGCGGATGGCATGAATCCTTTTAGCGAGCAGAGCTCCAGCCATAGCACCTGGCCCGTGACTCTATGCATCTACAACCTTCCTCCTTGGTTGTGCATGAAGCGGAAGTTCATTATGATGCCAGTGCTCATCCAAGGTCCGAAGCAACCCGGCAACGACATCGATGTGTACCTAAGGCCATTAGTTGATGAACTTTTACAGCTGTGGGGTGGTGTCCGTGTGTGGGATGAGCACAAACAAGAAGAATTTGACCCTCTGGCGTTGCTTTTCAGAACCATCAACGATTGGCCTGCTCTTAGTAACCTTTCGACTGTCAAATAAGGGATACAATGCATGCACGCACTGCTTACATGAGACTGAAAGTGTACATTTGCCAAATTGTAAGAAGAACGTGTACCTTGGGCATCGTCGATTTCTTCCAAAATTCATCCAAGAAGAAAGAAAGGCAAGCATTACAACGGCAAGGCAGATCACCGGCGAAGCTGCGGAGAACGACCGGTGCTGAGGTATTTGATATGGTCAAGGATTTGAAAGTCATCTTTGGAAAGGTCCTGGCGGACAATCAGTTCGAAGGGAGCTGACGGGCACGCAGCCATGTGGAAGAAGAAATCTATATTCGGGAGCTAGAATATTGGAAAGTCCTAGATGTCCGCTCTGCAATCGACGTGATGCACGTTATTTAAGAATATTTGCGTGAACCTCCTAAGCTTCTTGGGCGTGTATGGGAAGACAAATGATACAAAGGAAGCACGGTAGGACCAACAACGTTTGAAAGACCACGATGACCGGCATCCGGAATGGTTTCAAGGTCGTGCCAGCTACGCCTCGACCAAAGAAGAGAAGGTCATCTTTTTGAATGCCCGAGCAGTATGAAGGTCCCGTCTGGATTCTCGCCCAATATAAAGGGAATAATAAACATGGCGGAGAAAAAGTTCCAAAACCTGAAGTCTCACGACCGCCACGTGATTATGACGCAATTGCTTCCGATTGCTTTGAGGGGCTCCTGCCGAAAATGTTCGAGTAGCCATTGTGAAGCTATGTGCAGTCCTCAATGCAATCTCTCGAAGGTAATCAATCCGGAAGTTCTACCACGGTTACGTAACGATGTGATCCAATGTCTTGTCGGGCTTCGAGTTGGTGTTCCCGCCATCCTTCTTCAATATTATGACGCACCTCCTGGTTCACCTAGTCGAAGAGATTTTCGTTCTCGGTCCTGTATTTCTACACAATATGTTCCCTTCGAGAGGTTCATGGGAGTATTAAAGAAATATGTTCAGAACCGTGCTAGGCCAGAAGGAAGCATCGCCAAGGGCTATGGAAATGAGGAGGTAATTGAGTTTTGTGTTGACTTTGTTCCTGACCTTAAGCCGATTGGTCTTCCTCGATCGCGACACGAGGGGAGACTAAGTGGAAAAGGCACGATCGGAATGAAATCAACGATATGTATGGACGGCCATTCTCTGGTGAAGCACACCACCTGTCTTGACCAATTCCAGCTTGGTGGCTCCGTACTTTGAGAAACACAAGAATCTTTTACATTCTGACCACCCGGTGAAGCCTGAATCCTGGATTAGGAAGGCCCACATGGAGACTTTCGGCAGTTGGTTGAGAAAACATTTAATGAATGACAATGATGTTGTAGATCAGCTGTACATGTTGGCCAAGACACCATCTTCGACTATAACGACTTTCCAAGGGTGCGAGATAAATGGGAATACATTTTACACGATCGCCCAAGATAAAAAGAGCACCAACCAAAACAGTGGTGTCCGCTTTGATGCAGCAACCGAGAATGGGCAAGAGGTCACATATTATGGTTACATAGAGGAGATATGGGAATTTGACTATGGACCCTCCTTTAAGGTCCCTTTGTTCCGGTGCAAATGGTTCAAGCTAACAGGAGGTGGGGTAAAGGTGGACCAGCAATACGGAATGACAATGGTGGATTTCAACAATCTTGGTTACCTTGACGAACCATTCGTCCTAGCGAAAGATGTCGCTCAGGTTTTCTATGTGAAGGACATGAGTAGCAAACCGAGGAAACGGAAAGATAAGAAAAGCGATCAGTACATCATGCGATGATCCAAAGCGCCACATTGTTCTTTCAGGGAAAAGAAACATCATGGGAGTGGAGGACAAGACAGACATGTCGAAGATTATAATATGTTTGCTGAAATTCCGCCCTTCAAAGTGAACACCGACCCAAGCATTAAGTTAAATGATGAGGATGCTCCATGGATACGGCACAATCGTAAGCAAGCAGGGACACAAGGGAAGAAAAATGATGTGTAATAATTTATTGTACCAAACTTTGTTGAATGGATCATGTGAATTATATTACCCGTGATGTGTTTGGTGTCCATTTTGAATGATTCGAGATACCACCGATGATACATGAAATTTGGAGTGATTTAGTCATACTCCTGCCTAGGCGTATAATATGCATACTCGTAGTCTTCATAGCCGCCGTCGTCGTTGTACTGGTAGTCGCCGCTTCTAAGTTGCCGTAAATGCCGTCGCTGCCGCTGTCGTCGCCGCCGGGCGGCGCCGTGGCTCGAATCGAGGGTAGCGCAGCGGGGATTTCGCCGGCCGTGATGTAGTCCATGACGCTCTGCAGAGTCCGCCATACCACCATAGCCGACGGCCGCCTCGTGGAAGTTCCCGTGAGGCAGACCGTCCTCCTCATACCTGGCGGCGCCCTCTCACGCCGATTGATGAAGAAGGCGTCCCAAGTATGCTGGTTATCGGGATGCCGGTGATTCATCCGCTGCTCGGCGTGAGGTCGAGGTAGTAGTGGTTCGTGATGGCCGCCCGCGCAGTACCTGAGGGACGGGAGGGACTGCACGCCGCCGGGCGCTTAGGCTCCAGCCGGTGGGGACGCGGTAGCCGTGTGGACAAGGGTAGTTCGAGGCGCAAAGCTCCTCCACCTGCTGGTAGGTTAGAGTGGGTGCGGTGGAAGCCATGAGAGAGTGATGAGAGATTGTAGAGATGTGATAATGCTGGCCAAGCCGGGCTACATATATGTAGTGAGAAATGGCGGGAAAAATGGGAGCGGGAAGACAGGAGGCGGGAAGAAAGTGGCGGGAAGAAAGAGGCGGGAAGACAGGGAAGAAATGGCGGGAAGAAGAGGAATCCAGAGCTGGTCATCTAACCTTTAGTCCCGGCTGGTTGGTGCAACCGGGACTAAAGGTTAGACAGGACGCGTGGGTAGCGCACGACGCCCTGTCGGAGGAACAAGACAAAGCAGAAGCGGCGCCGTGCCTATAAAAGGAGCATCGATACGCGCGAAGATAGAGGCGTGAAGAAATGGCGGGAAGACATAGGCGGAAAGAATCAAGGAAGACTGGCCGAAGAACTTGTGGGAAGACAGAGGCGGCCGGGAAGAACTTCTCTGAATTTTTGATATATTATTTGTATTTTTAGAATTTTGAAATGAATTAGTTCTATTTTTCTGAATTTTTTGATATATTATTTGTATTTTTAACATATTGAATTGAATTAGTTTTATTTTTGACATATTATTTGTATTTGCCTCGTAGGGTTTGGAGACGGTTCGTAGATACAAAGGACGTAGAACTTTATATGCATTAAATTATGTATGGAAACTTGTTCAAAATTGTATATGGTCATCCGATGATATTGAATATATATTGTATATTCCTCTTGAATTCTTTTGGTTCTAATTTCAAATTTGTTTGAAATTGTACATTCATATGCATGTATGTAGTACCGTAGAATATGTGAAACTCCTTCAAAATTAAAATAAGCACAAAAGAAATAAAACAATACAAATTAAACAGAAAACAATACAAATTAAAAAGAAAACAATACAAATTAAACAGAAAACAGGTTTGGGGGGCTAAAACCCTAAACTCATGCGGCCTTTAGTCGCGGTTGGCGGACCAACCGCGACTAAAAATGAAGCGGAACGCAAAAAACCCGCCAAAAACCCTTTAGTCGCGGTTGGCGACGAGACCCGCGACTAAAGGTACCTTTAGTCGCGGGTCTCGTCGCCAACCGCGACTAAAGAAGCAGCGGAACGCATAAAAACCCATAAAACCCTTTAGTCGCGGTTGGGCAGGCGACCCAGCGACTAAAAGGGTACCTTTAATCATGGTCTCGTCGCCAACCGCGACTAAAGGGGGCTATAAATACAAGGCTCCGATTCTCGTCTTCTCCGATTCCGATTCTCGCTGTTCGTCTCTGGCGCCCTCGCGCGCCGCCCGTCGCCCTCGCCCTCGGCGCCGCCCGCCCGTCGCCCTCGCCCTCGGCGCCGCCCGCCGTCGCCCTCGCCTACAGCGCCGCCCGCCCGGCCGGCCTCGTACTGCCGCCTCGCTCGCCAGCGCCCTCAACGCCCGCCGACCGGCCTCCCTCGCCCACCAGCGCCGCCTCGCTTCGCCCGCCCTCCCTCGCCCACAGCCGCGCCCCGCCTCGCCCGCCCATGAGGCCGGACTCGGCGGCCGGAGTCTGCGAGGAGAGGGAGGCGGGCGCTGGGCCTGAGCACTGGCTGGCTGGGCAGTGGGCCTCGGTCCGAGGGCAGCGCTTCGTTTTTTTAAATTAAAACAAAACGAAATAAATAAAATATCAAACGAACTCCGATTTAAATAAAACAAATTTTCCCCGACTCCTAAAAATGATTTGAACAAAATGAACTTTTAAAAACTGCAACATGCATAAAAATCTTAAATGCTCATTTTTGCCTAAGCAAAATAAATCTTTCGAAAACCAAATTTGATTTATTTATAATATCTTCGTTTTTCCTAAATGTTGGGAAAGTCATATTATTCCCTCTCTTGAGATTTTTATAGGAAAACTTTATGAAGATAATTTTAAATAAATCCAATGATCCTATTTCCAAAATTTGAGAAATCCCAAATATGAAAATAATGAAACTTCCAACTCTCCGTGGGTCCTTGATTTTGGTGAAATTTCCTATGATCGGAAAATTCCATAAAATATGATATGCATGATGCTCTAAAGTATAACATTCCAAATTGAAAACCAAAAACAAATTGTATTTTTTTACCAAACATTGACAAATGTTTAATTGCTTGCAAAGTTTCTTCACAAAATGACATTCGTGAAGGCGTGGTTGTCTGTTGTCCTCGCCTCCCTCTCCGTGTGTGTTGTCCTCGCCTCCCTCTCCGTGACGCCTGCTGCTCGCCGCCCGTCTCGCGCTCTACCGCGACACCCTCTCCCACCCTTCCTCGCCCCTCCTTTTGCCACCGCCCTTTCGCCACCGTCACCGCCACCGCCCCCCTTCTTCACTTAATTAATTTGTTTTTACTACATGTTTTCAGGACTGACATAATGGCGGACGATAGGGCTGACCCGATTATGGACAACTATGATCCGGACGGTGAAGCACATATGTTCGGCATCATAAACGGCGATATTCTATATGTGCCGACCGGAGAAGAAGAAGATGATATCTCTTCTTATCTGAACCTTGACGGTGAAGATGAAGGGCGCCGTCGACAAGATGATGCCGAACAAGCGTCGATAAACGACGATCTTCAAATGGAAGTAGCAACCACCTCCGCGCCGAGGTATATATATACATTGAGCCTCGGTGATACAAACTAACTGATTTGAATAAATATGTGTGTACTAACGCAGCGACTCTCTTTCTTATTTTAGCCCTCGGCGGATCGTCGAAACAATCGAAAGTACGTCGTCAAAGCGTGGGCGCAACCAAGACGATGAAACAAGGAGAAACATGCACCATCGAGGTTGTCGACAGTGCAACCGGCAGGCCGCTGGAGCCCCGCAAGAACGCCACCAAGTTTGTCGACCAATGCGGAGCCATTGTTAGAGACAACGTCTCGATCACCGTCGAAGTGGAATGAGCCAAAGAAGGCACGAATTGATGGTTTCACTTTTGTCAATAAGAGAACAAAAAAAGATTGCTTCAAGAAGCTTATGGAACATTTCGTTCTACCTCCGGAATGCAACAAATTCGATGAGGAGGGTAACAAGATTGAGGAAAACAAGGAGAGGAGGAGGCTAGTCAAACAGTTCGCTCTTCATAAGATGGCCGACGCATTCCGGAAATTCAAGCAAAATCTAGCCCATGACTTTGTCAAGCAGAACAAGACTCCGGATTTCAAAGGACAATATGAGAAACTGAAACATGATTGGCCAGAATTTGTGAAGCAAAAGAAATCGGAGCAGTTCATTCAAATATCGAAAAAAATTAAGGAAAATGCGGCTAAGAAGGAGTACAATCATGTTATGGGGCCAGGAGGGTATCGCATTTGGGTGCCTAGGTTGGAGAAGATGGAGAACGAGCTGAGGGCGAGGAATCCGTCCAGCACGGAGGATGGGACCCAAGGGCCAAAAGCTGGTGAAATGCGGGCATGGGGAACGCTGAACCCGGAGGCAGGGGAGTGTGTTTACCGGGCAAATTAATTAAACCCACCCAAGCCCTTATTGGCGCAATGAAGGATGCTCAACAGGGAAGATCAAGTTCAACAGAGAACGAGCGGCGTCGACAAAAGCCCTCGGGAATCCTGAACACGGAGGGCGTGTACGAGGCATGGGGCACATTCCGTGGAAAATAGGGTTCCCCGAGCGATGACCCGTGCATTCTGAAGCCGTAAGAGAAAGATGGATCGGGAATCAGATGTTGTGGCGCGGTTGGCATCGGAAATGGATGTGATGAAGAAAACCATGAGTGTACTAGTAGCGAAAGAGATGCAGCTCGGGTGCGGCATGAAGATCATCCAGCGGATCTCGGAAGCCAGCAGCGGAGAAGCAGCGTGGCTTCCACGGAGGCCCCACCGGCTGGTGCGGATGCACCGACGTCGAAATTACTGCACCGGAGCCTCTGGTGGTCGAAATTACTGCACGGAGCCTCGGTGGTCGAAATTACTGCACCGGAGCCTCCTCGCTACCCGTGGGCGATATAAAGGAGATGAAAGAATGCCATCTGTATTATCCTATCGGGAACATGTCCATGAAGGTAGCCATCGGCAGTGCTTTACCATGTTTACAGAGCACTCCACCACAACAACCCCATTCAAGATGGCTATGCTCGTGTCACGGTGGAGGACATAGTCCAAGGGTTTGAGGACACAGAGATTGACATTGCTACACACGAAGGGAGAAACGACTTGGAGATGTAAAGCGCCATTTCATTCTAGGGCAAAATAAGTTTATAAAGTTTCCTGGCGAGGCGCCAAGGACAACAAGTCCACCCCCTACGGTGGTGGTGGTGGCGGTGGCGGTGGTGGTGGTGGTGGTGGTGGTGGCGGTTCACCTACACCTCCGTCACGTCAGCCGACGCCGCCCCCCAGTCCACAACGTCCGGCGGGTGATCAGCCGCCGCCCCCCAGTCCTCGTCCGGCGGGTGATCAGACGCCGCCCCCCAATCCACCTCCGGCAAAGAAGCAGAAGCAGTCCTGGATTATTAACCCGGACCCTTATGTACCTAAGACCACAAAAGGTACCGGAGCCATCATGAAGCCTCTCCCCACAAGGCCTTGGGAGCGTAGTGCCGAGGAAGTCGGCCACGCGCGGCTGCTGATTTGGAGAAATGGAAGGCGGACTGCAAGAAGAAAAGAGAGCCCGAGCCCAAGCGGTATTTTACGATGAGCAAAAGAAGTGGGCTAAGTCATTTTTGAGCACACCGTCCCAAGCATGAAGAATCTGCCCTACGACTATGCACGTGAACTTCACGGGCAGGCACTCATGTTTAAGGAGAACAAAGAGCGGGAGAAGGCCGAAAGTAAAATAAGCGGAAACAAGTTGCCCAGCTCGGGGAACAAAGTAAACAATCGATTGCCCGCTTATAGTGGAAGCCTTACATCCGGATGCCCCGAGATCATACAAGCTGCGGCAGCACAGGGATTGATCAATGTGAGTGCCCGAGAACAAGCGGCCAACTTAGGTATTACTCTTCGTGAACTGTTAGGCCTTGATGAGGCGCCAGTGAAGGAGGTAGTAATTACATATGTCAAGAATGGGCCTCTCGTCGAGCCTGCGCAGAAAAGGATCTACCTCCACAAATGAAAGGTCTGCTGAAATGGTACAAGGGTTACATAAAAATAAAAACGCCAAAGAATATATTTATGCGGAAGTTAGACATGAGCATCACTTCAAACATTACTATGTACAAATTGAACTGAGTGAATTGTTCCAGCTTTTCAATCTCTGCATGAGCTCGACAAATCTATCATCGGTTGCTACGTTACGTAAGTGATTTATTAATTTCTACCCCATCTCGTTCATATTGCCTGCACTATACATATGTCCTAACTATATTGTTGTGTCCGCTATTATACATGCAGAATGAAGATTAAGGAATGCAGAGTAAGGAACATCCATGATGTTGGGTTCATTGACCCACACATCGTTAATGGACATGTGTTGGAGCGTCACCCGCTTGACGTGGAGGCAGACCTGTGGCAGTTTCTTACAAAGCAGGAACTCAAAAGTGATATTCTATTTCCTTACCATTTTGGGTGAGTGTTTCTGTCTTGAGCACATTCTCTTTTGTTTACTGCATGCATGGTATGTGGCGGCTAATCGATGAGTTATGCATGACGTCTTTGTGCATGTATCGTGTCCGCAGGTTCCACTGGATTCTGCTAGTAATTAAAGTTAACACCTCAGAATGTCTCGTCCACGACTCTCTGAATATGGATCCAAAGCTTTGGGGCGGCATGAGAAGAATGCTGCGAAGTAATTATTTTCATTCATTTGCGCTCTATATCGATCGGCCTATTTCGTTCATTTCCTAATATCAAGTAACTAATAACTCTCTTGTTCATTTAATTTTCTTTGCCTCGTAGGGTTTGGAGGCGGTTCGTAGATACTAAGGTCGGTGAATTCAAAAAGAGCTAGAATTCAAAAGGTCAAAGCCTAAGAATGCTGGGGATATTCAGCCACCGGAGACCAATCTATGTGGATACTATGTTCGTGAGATGATCCGAGATACACCTCTGAGCGGGTTCCGAGTGATACCAATGCTCGGAGGAATAACCTCCGGATGATGCTTAGTCCGAAGCTCGCTTCCGACCACTTCAAGAGGAACTAGCTGGATGGTTCAGCAGGAAGTCCTCCATCCTAAAGGAGAACACTATTACGAGGACGTAGAACTTTATATGCATTAAATCATGTATGGAAACTTGTTCAAAATTGTATATGGTCATCCGATGATATTGAATATATATTGTATATTCCTCTTGAATTCTTTTTGGTTCTAATTTCAAATTTATTTGAAATTGTACATTCATATGCATGTATGTAGTACCGTAGAATATATGAAACTCCTTCAAAATTAACATAAAGCACAAAAGAAATAAAACAATACAAATTAAACAGAAAACAGGTTTAGGGGGGCTAAAACCCTAAACCTGTGGCGGCCTTTAGTCGCGGTTGGCCAGAAGAACCGCGACTAAAGGTCCTCCGCCCCGACGGCCGCCTGGCGCCCACGTGGACGGGCCGTTAGTCACGGTTCTTAAGCAGCCGCGACTAAAGGTGGGGGGCATTAGTCGCGCTTATTTGGTCGCGGTTGCCAACCGCAACTAATGGCAGTTGCGAACCGCGACCAAAGGCCTTTTTTCCACCAGTGATACCACATATGCCCCCACTCAGTTTATTACCGTGCCCCCACTCAGTTTATTACCATGCCCCCACTCAATTAAACTCCTTGTGTATTTCTAGAAGTAGCATGTTAGTCTAAACTTTGAAGAAGCAACGCAAAACCATGGTGCATCCTACACCACGTTGCTTGATCATCCATCCAATTAACTCGATCCCAGTGGCCAGATTTCATATACACACGTCGCCACCACACATATGACTCGTCACGGAAGTCCTTGCCGCTTATGCAGCCGCACAGACCGTGCAGCCTCATGGCAATAGTTGTAATATGTTGTGTTTTGGCCTTTCACTTTTTGTTGCACGGGCTGTGTTTTGCATTTATGATGTAATATGCTGCCAACAAGCTGTGTTTTGTATTGCCAAAACTTTGTACTTTTACCGTAAGGACTGGCTAGGGGTCAAGTGACTGAATTTACAATTTTGGCTAGTCACTCCTTTTCTGACAAGCGGGCACATCTAAAGCCAGCTTCCTTGGACTTGATGAATTCTTCCACCGAGATCAAAATACGCACGCATACAACCCAGCATGACTGACTAATATCTAGCCGATTGGCTCACAATACAGGCACGCACAACTCTGCGTGGCTTGATTGGTGGCAACCGCTACGTATCATTCCTAATTTTTCTATTGATCTCTAACGGTTACGCATATTACGAAGGGGGTTACACATATTACAAAGGGGTAGGGTGTTTACTTCGCTACTTATACACATACAAGCGCAAGACCAAACCTACTCGTACAAAATCACTCAACGTCAAGATTGGGTCGACACCACATATGTACTAGCCGGTGGCGACCATCTTGAGTTCTTATGATTACGTGCATGCTTCAGACGTCTTCCAAGCTAGCTATAGTAGTATATTTTTTTGAACAAAACCTGAAAGCTACACACAGGTGTTGGGAACTCATAGATATATCTTATTTGTGTTAGTTTTGATCAATCGGTCCAATGAAAATTTATTATGCTATGAGGTTTGTGTATATAAGCGAAGTTAGAGTTCAATTAGGCTTCGCATGGCACGATGTACAAAGGCATAGACAGGCCTATAATATGTGTAGTTTTCTATACGAAGAAAATGAAATAGAAACTAAAAAATAAAAAGAATGAAGTTTTCTAAGAATACTAATAAGTTAATGTCATTGTTATTACCCTTTAAGAAAAAGGAAAATGAAAATTTAAAAGAAAATTTGCACACAACACAGATTTTTTTTAATATAATATGGCAAAGGAAGCATATAATAGAGCAATTTTCGTAGAAAAAGTGTCTCTTAATAAGGATTGAATTAGTGGAATTGATATAAGGGGTCCGCCCCTACATTATTGTCCATCTCAACTTTTTCCATGTATCAGCCCCTGCATAATGAAAATTGGGGGTGGGTGGGTGGGTGGGGGGGGGGGGGGGCTTGGCCCCCTCATGATGTAAAAGTATTAACTGATTATGTCCATATTTTAGTCAGCATGGATGCTTGACTTTTTGGTTCGTGAATATGGTCATGCATTCTTGCCCACTCTTAAGCCCCGGTTGGGTTTTGGGTGAGTAAATAGATCGGCAATAAAATTGGAGGTACGTTGTGGCCGGATTTCTGCAGGTTCCGTGCTACACGCTCTTCTTCTGAGTGGTTGCCCGAGTGAAGCCCTGGGTGCTATCCAAATGGTTCCCCGGCTGAGGAGTCGTAGCCAGATATCACTGTGGTATTAATGGTTGAAATAGTTATTTAGCGCTGTGTGGCATTGATCATGTGGTTGTACGTACAGTATGTCACCAGTACCACAGTACGTGTTTTTTTATTCAACATTTTTGGTGTTGCTAAATGTGCATACCGCACATGGCTGATCCAGCTCGTGCCTTGTCGGGTGTGCTTCCATTCGGGCAGTACGTGTTATTGTTGACTGAATGAACACTCGATCCAAACGAACCTTATACAAGCAGTGCGTGTTAAGTACAAGTACTATCAAGTCCCGTGTGACTAGTGCGTGTGACAAATACATGGGCGGCCGGTCTTCTTGATGCTAGCTAGCTTGATGCTGAAGGATGAGGCGGCAATTTGCTTTAGAGTGACTAGCAAATATGCCCGTGCCTTGCAATGGGAGAAAAAAAATTCACGCCTCATACACACACTTGACGACATCAGCAAATCCTTGAAATCTTTCATGATGCCACGCAACAAGCAACATGATAAGTGGTGTTGTGCAAAAACATAAAGGTGTGATGATTTTTGAAGTGTACTGAAGGTGTTTAGAATTCATTATACAACACAAATATCTACCTAGTTGCCAATATATGTTTATGCATTTGTTGTTGTTTCTCGGTGACGCGAAAAAAATATTGCATTAGAATGAAATAGCAAAGTACATAATTTAATGATAACATGTGCATAAGTGTTTTCATATACTCCCTTCGTCCAAAATAACTTGTCCCAAGTTTGTCCCTCAAATGGATGTATCTAACACCAAATTAGTGCTAGGTATATCTCTTTGAAGGACAAGTTCTTTCGGACGGAGTGAATATACGTAGCGCACGTGTGTGTGTGTGTGTGTGTGTGTGTGTGTGTGTGTGTGTGTGTGTGTGTGTGTGTGTGTGTGTGTGTGTGTGTGTGTGTGTGTGTGTGTGTGTGTGTGTGTGTGTGTGTGTGTGTGTGTGTGTGTGTGTGTGTGTGTGTGTGTGTGTGTGTGTGTGTGTGTGTGTGTGTGTGTGTGTGTGTGTGTGTGTGTGTGTGTGTGCAATCATAATTCAGTGTAAGACTTAATTTGGTTGCAAACATATAGGATAGCTCCACAAAAACAACCAATCTATAAGGACATATGTAATAGGCATTTCTAAAATATCTCATCATACAAAGAAGGTGTTATTTAAGTTTGCACCCTGAACATAATTTCAAAAATTAATGATAATAGCATATTTGAAATCTACACATTTTTTTGATGAACTTTCATATATGGCATGTCAGATTTGAAGTTAGGGTTTCAAAGATATGAAAATTTCAAAAAGTAATTGATTTTTTAAAGAAAAAGGGTGGGTATGGGTATCGAACCCACGACCTATCAGTATGGGAGCGGCGACATTGGTACGTTAGCGACTCGTTCTGGCAGCAGTAATGGTCGTTCGATCGTTCATGGACCTCGATGTAAATTTTTATCAAGTTTGATG
Source organism: Aegilops bicornis (assembly GCA_021605145.1). Taxonomy (NCBI): domain Eukaryota; kingdom Viridiplantae; phylum Streptophyta; class Magnoliopsida; order Poales; family Poaceae; genus Aegilops; species Aegilops bicornis. The sequence continues at coordinate 778,396,697 of CM038671.1, read as the reverse complement.
TGCTTTGTACTTTATGTGAATCTTTATAATAGATCCTTTCGCAAAAAAAGAACATACCTGACTGGTACTACTCCTATCAATAATTAAATTTTCTGGAAAAAACTATATTTCACAAAAGTTTGAAAAAGAGTCTAATTTTATTAGTAATTTTATTCAGATTTTTTCAGGTGTTGTTTTTGCTTTATTTCTTCCTCTTGTGCCCCCTTGTGCTTCTGGTTCACTTGAACCCTATCTTGTATTAGGCTGCAAAGCCTATAGGCAACAAATGAATACGATTCAGGTGGGGAGGATTACTTCACCCCCCCCCCCCCCTTGAAAACTCAAAAAAAAAACAGTTTTAGTTTGCAGTTAGATATTCTTCCGCCAATTGAATAAAAAGCTGGAGCGGAGCGGATAAGTATATTTTTCATTCATGAACTCTTTTGAAAGTAGAGAAATCATCCCTCAACTCTAAAACCATCAAAACTCATCCCCTCAACTATTTAAACAAGATACTTTTCGGTCCTTAATTGTTTAAACCGGATACTTTTGGTCCTTCATAACACTTAAGGTGGTTTTATTGTGACGTGGACCCTTTTTTGACTCAAACGGGCCATGTGGCTGGTTTTGACTGCCACGTCCGTTAATTGTTTGTGCATGAGTGTATGTGCGGCAGCGTATACTAGTGAGAACAAGAGAAAAGGCAATTGCACTGAATACAGCTAAACAAAATCTGAATATAAATGAACATAGTTTGTACATTTCAGAGCATTGTACTGAATTTAGTTCAACATAGCCTGAACCCAATTTAGTTAAAAATATTATGAACATAGTCTCGACCAAATTTAGTTGAACATACTCTTTTTTAGGGGTGAAAACACACTTTATTACTTAAAACATGGAATCTCGCCGAATAAGGCCCTTCCTAACTGGTTGCGCGCACAACCAATATCGTGACCGTCGCTGTACTTTGTGGAACAGCGCGCACAGGCCCACACAGGATCCCATCCATATTTTCCTTTCCCACTTCTCTGCTAGATTCCTTCTGGGCCACTCTTTGCATGTCTGACACTAATACAACTAGCAGCAGGTGCCTATGCTACCAGCTCTTCAAAACAAAATTGCACTACAAAAAAATATATCACCATATCTTTTAACTGCTTTTGTGAAAAATTAAATTCCTATATTTATTTCACTTTTTCATGGTGAGCTCTTCGAAACAAGCCCAATATCAACATATTTAAATTTAGAGGCGGAATTACTATATATCAAACAAATGACAAAGAAGAAAAGTTTATTGTATTATAGCACAAATTTCTTCAGAAATTTCATACAAAGTGCTAGCTAGGTAAATGTAATATTTCATAAAAAAAATCTTAATTGGCAAAAATGACCAGCACATTCAACCATAAAGTTTTTTGAATTATACCCGAAAGTTCAGGCGGAGCAGTCCGCCGAACATAATGCAATTATTCCCCTACAACTAGTTTAGCAGGGATATGAGTAGCACGATTTGGTGTCCTTCTCCAGCTGATTTTCCATTCCTGATACTCACCCATCATTTGTTTCATGTCCTCTATCAACGGCCCAACAGCAGAGAAATTCTTCTGTGGATTATTCATCATCGTAGCCACATCACTGCTGTCTACCTAAAGGTGTAATTTCTGAACGCTCATCTCTGAAGCAATCTGGATTGGCCGCCTGCATGCGAGAACCTCTGCAACATATGCATCTCCGGTGTTGGGAAACGGTGGGCCGCTGCACATCGGAATGCAGCATCATGGTCTGGCAGGACCACACCTCCCCGCCGCCGCTGTTAGGGAAAAGGTGGGCCTCAATTACCGCCATCCATGAGGGAATCGCCGCCGCTGCCTAAATCGCCGCCGCCGCCCAGGACTCGTCATGCTCAAGGTCACCGTCAGTCCGTCACCATGCCCTGGCAGCCACCACCACATCCGCCGTGCTCAGCCAGCAACCACCACGCTTCAATTACCGGCAGGCCACGCCAACTGCCGCCGTAGCCATGCCTCACTGGCCGCCGCTACCGCTCATGAGGGAATCGCCCGCCACCGCCGCCCTGTTTAGGGTTCGTGAATGGGAAAGGGGATCGAGAGAATACGAGAGCGAGAGAGAGCCGGCAGGTCACTTGATTGACGTGGCAGTCCAAACTAGGCCAGTTTTAGTCAAAAATAGGGTCCACGCAACAGTAAAACCAACATAAATGTTATTAGGGACATAAAGTATCTGGTTTAAATAATTAAGGGTCTGGGTTTTGCTAGTCTTGAAGTTGAGGTACGATTTCTCTACTATTGAAAGAGTCTGAAGATGAAAAATATACCTATCCCTAAAAAAAAAACAGGACATGTGACTATTTACATTATAAAGCACGCAATTTTCCCATGTGAGATGTGCTTTCTTCTTTCCTCTTCCACACCCCTCCGCATACAACACTGAGCCAACGTGAAACTCCTCAGTGGCGGAGCCAGGCGGCAGGCTCCGGACCACCATGGGCCGCCTTCAGCTAAGGTACTAATCGCTTTGGCTTCACGTCTTAGGCCCAACCCTGGGGGCCTGGGTCTTGTCTCCGCTCCTAGAAATTCCCTACACCCTTCTCAAAAAAAAAGAAATTCCCTACACCCAGCACATAATGGAGGCGTACATGTTTTCCCGGCCCCAATGCAACTACAAAGAGTGTATACATACTACCGTGTGTACCTGGAACTATTTTTTTATTTTTTTTGCAATTGTATACTAACTTTTTGAATTTTTTCACACATCGCAAGAATTTTAGCTCAAGTGCCCAAGTCTGCTGTCCAAGCTCGCTAGGGATATTGCTAGCTAGTGTAAATTCATCGATTGATGTCCTGCAACTTGGTAATGGAAAAAATATACAGCACGTTGGTGTAAAGTTCTTCGATTGATGCCCTACATCCGTGGTAATGAAAAGAATAGAGATCACATTGCGTTTTCTTGAAACGCATGGATATGAAATGCATGAATTCCAAGAAAAAGGTGCAATCTTTGGATGATCTCCTTACGCTTCATATCGCCATATAGGCTTCAAGTTTTCTCAACCTCCTTGTTGGGTGCCACATGTATGAGTAAAAGTGGAAGTTCTTCACTAGCCTACTCTGCTCATATCAATTATAGGCTTATATGTGGGCGCCTGCGCCACTAACCTACATGATCTACATACTGCCGAGCGTCAACTAAGTAAGGTTAGAAGTCTATATCTTCCTCTTGAGAACCTGTGGATTGTTCACTATCTTGGGCTACTTCATCTTGGAATTGGCCATCTTAATTCTGCTACTTCATCTAGGGCGTGTTTGGTTTCTTAGATCGCGCCTGGCTCGCACCCGCTATGCAAAATCCAGTATGTTTGGTATCCTGCATGGCGTCCTCGGCCTGGCCCGGCCGATACAAAAGGACGCCTCTCAGCCAGGCCGAGGGGAACGCAGGATTCGGGCGTTTCCCTCGTGCAGGCCCGACTGGTGCAAATTGGTTGCACCCGCAATGCAGGCGTGGGGTCGCGACCGTGGGGACAGAGCGTCCCCTCGCCTCTCGCCCCTCATTTCTTTCCCGTTCCCCGCTCGAGCTCTCACCTTGCCACTCGTCGCCGTCCCCAAATCCGTGACGGAGATCGTTGAATCCTCGCCGGTGTCCTCCCAACGCTAGCTCCGCCGTCCGCCGTCAAATTCTTCTGCCAAAGCTGCCTTCACAGCGGCCGTTGTTGTGCAAGATCCAGACCCCATCGATTGGATCTTGGCGGGTGGGAACTGGAGGCCAGCCGCCAACGTTGTGCCTTCCCGGAGCCCATGCTCTGCCAGATCTACCACCCCATCGATCCGAGCATGGTGGATGGGAGCCGGAGGCCCAGAAGGTGCCAAGTCGTTCGTCTATCATCCCATCGAAAAAGCAGCAGGAGCCGCCGGATGTCTCCCACGGTCCGTGCAATTTTTTCCTGCAAGGTCTTGTGAGTTGCTCATGGATGGCGCATGTATTCCTAATCTTCCAATCTTGACCTTGGTGTTCATCTGCATTCGCTGTACTAATTACTTGCTGGTGGTGTTATTTGGTTGTGAATTCCCCTTTAAATGTCCATCTACTAGTCAGAGTGTCTACTTTGCAATTTGAGACCCAAACAGCAGGTCTAATGCATGAAATTAAGCTCTAATATAACTTGATTTTCGATTCAGCTTTTTTTTACTTGTTTGAGGAATTTATGATAAATACAACAATTCAAACTTGTTTTTTTTAGAATTTCTAATGCAGCTTACCAAACAACATCTGTGATGTACAACATCCCTCGTGCATAGATATCCTACAGTCCACCAAACATACATCTCAATTCAACTTTGCATCCACCCAGCCAGGCCAAGCTCAGCCAGGATCGTCCATGCGATGCAGGCTGGAGCTACCCAGACAACCAACCACACCCCTAGGAACTGCCGAACTTCTGCTTGGAGACGTATGATGTCATCGAAACATAGGGATCTCTGAAAGCTGAAGCATTCCATAATGTCATGCCGGCATGTGGGGCACGTCGTGGCCTTGTGGAACCACGGCATGATGCACCGGCTATGGAAGGCATGCGAGCATGCGAGCCTTCTGGCAGTCTCCTGGTCTTCACTCTTCAAGCCCAACAATCCGTCTTCGATCTCCAAGTCCAGCAAACAGATGGCGCACACCTCGCTGGGCTCACGGCGGCGCTTTCGCTTCCGGCCACGTGCGGTGACTCCAGCAGCCTCCTTGTCGACCAAACTCACACATAACTGGGGTATCTCGATGTCTACGTCGTATCCCAAGTCTCCGATCCCGCTGCTAGAGCGTAGGTAGTACCTGACGATCCCCACGGCTATGTTAAGGGCCGGCGTACGGAGTGAATCCGCCCAGCTGCCGCACTCGCTGGCCGCCAGCGCCTCAGTGAGCATCACGTGGATGAGTCGGCTGCAGGCCTCCATGGACTTGAAGGTGCTGGGGTCGAACCAGCGCCGTTGGTCGAGCGCCCTGAAGACTTGATCGATGACGCACACCACCCCGCCCCGTTGTCCCATCCCGGGCGACCCCTGGCCCTGGGTCAGTATCAGGTCGCCATGGAGGCGCAAGACGCACGTGCGGTCGCGTGGCTTGAGCCGGAACTGGATGGTCCCTTGCCCTTGGAAACGGCTGCGGGTCTCCGTCGAGGCCGCCGCGTGCGGCCACGGCGGCAGTACTGCTGGCGCTGCTATGGCCGCCGCCGTGTCGGTAGTCCTCCATGGCCGGCTGATGAAAGAAAGAACACGCGGGCCGGCGGACGGGAAACAATTGACAGCCGACCTGTGTGCGCGGCTACGTTTATATATGAATGCACGGGCATTGTCGGACTCGGAATCGAATTCGAGATCAGGCAGGAAACGCTTCTCCTCAGCGCCTCCAGCTAATTAAAATGGTACACTTCGGATAGTAGTACATATTTTTTTTACCCCTAAAAAAGTACTCCTATATTTTTTTTAAACGTAATATATTATTTTTAAAAACAGTAAAAAAATATATGGTAAGGTATTTTATATGTAAACACAATGGACACTGGGAAGGTGCTTGGCTCATGACTAAAAACGCAAGCATAAATGCAGTCAAATAGCATAGTAATCTGTTAACACGTATCGACCAAAAAATAATCTTGATTGATTACCCTAGTGAAATGTTTACCTGGATCCACAATCTCAAGGCAACCTGTGGGCATGCGGGCACCGGGCCGATGAAGTAGACCTCGAAGAGGTCCGAGTTATCTCTCGGGCTACGCCGCATTCACCTCGTCGTCCGTGTCCAGGGTGGCCCGCTGCCGCCGCTGTCCATCAAGGTCTTACTGGTGTTAGGGAAGGGGAGGGGGGGGGGGGTGGCGAGGGTGCTCGATGAAGGACTCATTGTGGTAGGATAGAACCACTCCTGTTGCCTTATATATAACAAGCAAGCATGTACATTGCACGTCGCTAGGTGAGTGATTATAGTGATGGCATTGTCCACCTGGCATGCAAGCAACATGTATAATAGTGATGTTGTGGGCTCGAGCACCAGCACTACTTTTTTTATCAATGGCGCCATACTGGTGGCGCCCGACATCCACGCCAGCAATGCCATTCTTGCCACTCTATATCTAGGCTTTTTTGCACTAGTGACGGGTCATTGAACGAAAGGGGTTTTGTTCATGTCTATGTTTTACCGAATCTACAGAGTCACAAGCTTAAGGCAATCACGATTTACTGAGTGTTAGTAGGGTGGGAATAATGAGAATATATTTGTGAAATAGTTTCACTAATATTCAAAATAGTTTTGAGAGGAACCGGAAGCGCTTCGGGGTCACTGGAAGGTTTTCAGAGTTTATCGGGCAATACCATAAGTAATATATAGCTGCAAAATGTTTCTAGTGATGTTAAATTAATAATAAAGGCTCTATTAATTGTTTGGAGGCTTTTATATTTAGTTTAATTCCAACGGGTCTTAAAAGCCCAAGTGGTGGAAAGAAAATTGGGCCAGAAGGGCCCATTATAGGTGGCACCCCTCTCCCCAAAGAAAGGAGAGAGGGTCTTCTAAAAAAAAGGAGAGAGGGGAGCCCGAATTGGAGGGGGGAAACCCCCTTCTCTTGGCTGGCCAAGGGGAGGGACTTTACATCCCCTTTTGGTGCCCCCTCTCCCCCTCCATCCTATATACTCCCTCCATTTACTCATACAAGGCCACTATGCAATATACATTTTGCATCTATACAAGGCCACGAACAGTAATCGAGGAAAAATTAATGATATTTTCTCATACTAACAACCTATTTAATACTTGCATGTATGCAGTCATAATGACAGTCAACTACTTCCTCCACTCAGTTTTCTTGCATGCATATGGCGTATTAGTGATCCCGGTAAACGAAAAGAAAAACTGACTTGCAAAACAAACATTAAATTTTACTTTGGTACATGTAATCTGAGTTTGTGGCCTTGTATATCAAAATGGAGGGAGTGTACTAGAGGTTTTAGGCAGTTTTGAACACACTAGTTTTGGAGCTTCCACTAGTTCTCTAGTTTTAGTTCTAGTTTGTCCTAGTTGATCAATTAGAGCTAGACCTAGATCCTCTGATACTCATAATTAGAAGTCCGGTGTGGTTCTAATCTCCTCCCTCTAATTCTCCGGCATCGATTATCTCTGGATGGTGAAGCGCTGCCAGTTCGTGAAGACCGCACACTTACAATAGAGAGGTCGTGCTTTTGGTCTTCCGTTCAAGGATTTTTCGTGGGAGGTTCGCAGGATCATTCATCTACGGTTCGAAGGACTCCAAGTATGATCTACACTGACCCGTCTTCTTCTGCTGCAACTCGAAATCGGTAACGATTGAATCCAAATCGTTAATGCATCTTCATATTGTTCTTGCACGATCGTACGGATTTTCTTGTTTTCTACTATGTTTCCCAACATTATCAAGATCATAAGAGAGAGAGAGAGAGAGAGAGAGAGAGAGAAATCAAACACATAGCTACTTGTACATACTCTCAGCCCTGAGGGTGAACTACTCCCTCCGTGATGGCTTCCCCTTCCGCAGGGCACCGGAAAAAGGCCTCCAGATGAGATCGCTTGGGAATAGAGGCTTGCGGCGATGGAGTAAAAGTTTAAGATTTCTTTCTTGGGGTTTCTCAACTTACAAATTTTTTCAGCGTTGGTATCACACCAAAAGAAGTTACTAGGGCCCAAGAAGCTCAGATGGCACTCCGTCTCCTTGGGGCGCGCCATGTAACTCGTGGCGTCCTCGTGGGTCTTCTGGTCCTTCCCCATAGCCTCGAGGTTTCTTATGTTCCAAACAAAAATCATCGTAAAAATTTTATCGCGTTTGGATTTTGTTTAATATGGTTTTTCTATGAAACAAAAAAAAATGAAAAAAAACAGGAACTCACACTGAGCACTAAGTTAATATGTTAGTCAATAAAAATAATATAAAAGTGCATCAAAACCATGTACAACTCATGTAAATATAACATGAATATTGTATAAATTATAGATATAATAGAGACCTATCAGAATGGGAGCGGCGACATTGGCACGTTAGCGGCTCGTTCTGGCAGCAGTAATGGTCGTTCGGTCGTTCATGGACCTCGATGTAAATTTTTATTAAGTTTGAGGTGCTTTGTACTTTATGTGAATCTTTATAATAGATCCTTTCGCAAAAAAGGAACATACCTGACTGGTACTACTCCTATCAATAATTAAATTTTCTGGAAAAAACTATATTTCACAAAAGTTTGAAAAATAGTCTAATTTTATTAGTAATTTTATTCAGATTTTTTTCAGGTGTTGTTTTTGCTTTATTTCTTCCTCTTGTGCCCCCTTGTGCTTCTGGTTCACTTGAACCTTATCTTGTATTAGGCTGCAAAGCCTATAGGAAACAAATGAATACGATTCAGGTGGGGAGGATTACTTCTCCCCCCCCCCCCCCTTGAAAACTCAAAAAAAAAACAGTTTTAGTTTGCAGTTAGATATTCTTCCGCCAATTGAATAAAAAGCTGGAGCGGAGCGGATAAGTATATTTTTCATTCATGAACTCTTTTGAAAGTAGAGAAATCATCCCTCAACTCTAAAACCATCAAAACTCATCCCCTCAACTATTTAAACAAGATACTTTTCGGTCCTTAATTGTTTAAACCGGATACTTTTGGTCCTTCATAACACTTAAGGTGGTTTTATTGTGACGTGGACCCTTTTTTGACTCAAACGGGCCATGTGGCTGGTTTTGACTGCCACGTCCGTTAATTGTTTGTGCATGAGTGTATGTGCGCGCGCGTATACTAGTGAGAACAAGAGAAAAGGCAATTGCACTGAATACAGCTAAACAAAATCTGAATATAAATGAACATAGTTTGTACATTTCAGAGCATTGTACTGAATTTAGTTCAACATAGCCTGAACCCAATTTAGTTAAAAATATTATGAACATAGACTCGACAAAATTTAGTTGAACATAATCTTTTTAGGGGTGAAAACACACTTTATTACTTAAAACATGGAATCTCGCCGAATAAGGCCCTTCCTAACTGGTTGCGCGCACAACCAATATCGTGACCGTCGCTGTACTTTGTGGAACAGCGCGCACAGGCCCACACAGGATCCCACCCATATTTTCCTTTCCCACTTCTCTGCTAGATTCCTTCTGGGCCACTCTTTGCATGTCTGACACTAATACAACTAGCAGCAGGTGCCTATGCTATCAGCTCTTCAAAACAAAATTGCACTACAAAAAAATATATTACCATATCTTTTAACTGCTTTTGTGAAAAATTAAATTCCTATATTTATTTCACTTTTTCATGGTGAGCTCTTCGAAACAAGCCCAATATCAACATATTTAAATTTAGAGACGGGAATTACTATATATCAAACAAATGACAAAGAAGAAAAGTTTATTGTATTATAGCACAAATTTCTTCAGAAATTTCATACAAAGTGCTAGCTAGGTAAATGTAATATTTCATAAAAAAGTTCTTAATTGGCAAAAATGACCAGCACATTCAACCATAAAGTTTTTTGAATTATACCCGAAAGTTCAGGCGGAGCAGTCCGTCGAACATAATGCAATTATTCCCCTACAACTAGTTTAGCAGGGATATGAGTAGCACGATTTGGTGTCCTTCTCCAGCTGATTTTCCATTCCTGATACTCACCCATCATTTGTTTCATGTCCTCTATCAACGGCCCAACAGCAGAGAGATTCTTCTGTGGATCATTCATCATCGTAGCCACATCACTGCTGTCTACCTGAAGGTGTAATTTCTGAACGCTCATCTCTGAAGCAATCTGGATTGGCCGCCTGCATGCGAGAACCTCTGCAACATATGCATCTCCGGTGTTGGGAAACGGTGGGCCGCTGCACATCGGAATGCAGCATCATGGTCTGGCAGGACCACACCTCCCCGCCGCCGCTGTTAGGGAAAAGGTGGGCCTCAATTACCGCCATCCATGAGGGAATCGCCGCTGCTGCCGCTGCCTAAATCGCCGCCGCCGCCCAGGACTCGTCATGCTCAAGGTCACCGTCAGTCCGTCACCATGCGCTGGCAGCCACCACCACATCCGCCGTGCTCAGCCAGCAACCACCACGCCTCAATTACCGGCAGGCCACGCCAACTGCCGTCGTAGCCATGCCTCACTGGCCGCCGCTGCCGCTCATGAGGGAATCGCCCGCCACCGCCGCCCTGTTTAGGGTTCGTGAATGGGAAAGGGGATCGAGAGAATACGAGAGCGAGAGAGAGCCGGCAGGTCACTTGATTGACGTGGCAGTCCAAACTAGGCCAGTTTTAGTAAAAATAGGGTCCACGCAACAGTAAAACTAGCATAAATGTTATTAGGGACATAAAGTATCTGGTTTAAATAATTAAGGGTCTGGGTTTTGCTAGTCTTGAAGTTGAGGGACGATTTCTCTACTATTGAAAGAGTTTGAAGATGAAAAATATACCTATCCCTTAAAAAAAAACAGGACGTGTGACTATTTACATTATAAAGCACGCAATTTTCCCATGTGAGATGTGCTTTCTTCTTTCCTCTTCCACACCCCTCCGCATACAACACTGAGCCAACGTGAAACTCCTCAGTGGCGGCAGGCTCCGGACCACCATGGGCCGCCTTCAGCTAAGGTACTAATCGCTTTGGTGTCACGTCTTAGGCCCAACCCTGGGGGCCTGGGTCTTGTCTCCGCTCCTAGAAATTCCCTACACCCTTCTCAAAAAAAAAAAATTCCCTACACCCAGCACATAATGGAGGCGAACATGTTTTCCCGGCCCCAATGCAACTACAAAGAGTGTATACATACTACCGTGTGTACCTGGAACTATTTTTTTATTTTTTTTGCAATTGTATACTAACTTTTTGAATTTTTTCACACATCGCAAGAATTTTAGCTCAAGTGCCCAAGTCTGCTGTCCAAGCTCGCTAGGGATATTGCTAGCTAGTGTAAATTCATCGATTGATGTCCTGCAACTTGGTAATGGAAAAAATATACAGCACGTTGGTGTAAAGTTCTTCGATTGATGCCCTACATCCTTGGTAATGAAAAGAATAGAGATCACATTGCGTTTTCTTGAAACGCATGGATATGAAATGCATGAATTCCAAGAAAAAGGTGCAATCTTTGGATGATCTCCTTACGCTTCATATCGCCATATAGGCTTCAAGTTTTCTCAACCTCCTTGTTGGGTGCCACATGTATGAGTAAAAGTGGAAGTTCTTCACTAGCCTACTCTGCTCATATCAATTATAGGCTTATATGTGGGCGCCTGCGCCACTAACCTACATGATCTACATACTGCCGAGCGTCAACTAAGTAACGTTAGAAGTCTATATCTTCCTCTTCAGAACCTGTGGATTGTTCACTATCTTGGGCTACTTCATCTTGGAATTGGCCATCTTCTGCTACTTCATCTAGGAACTGCCGAACCTCTGCTTGGAGACGTATGATGTCATCGAAACATAGGGATCTCTGAAAGCTGAAGCATTCCATAATGTCATGCCGGCATGTGGGGCACGTCGTGGCCTTGTGGAACCACGGCATGATGCACCGGCTATGGAAGGCATGTGAGCATGCGAGCCTTCTGGCAGTCTCCTGGTCTTCACTCTTCAAGCCCAACAATCCGTCTTCGATCTCCAAGTCCAGCAAACAGATGGCGCACACCTCGCTGGGCTCACGGCGGCGCTTTCGCTTCCGGCCACGTGCGGTGACTCCGGCAGCCTCCTTGTCGACCAAACTCACACATAACTGGGGTATCTCGATGTCTACGTCGTATCCCAAGTCTCCGATCCCGCTGCTAGAGCGTAGGTAGTACCTGACGATCCCCACGGCTATGTTAAGGGCCGGCGTACGGAGTGAATCCGCCCAGCTGCCGCACTCGCCGGCCGCCAGCGCCTCAGTGAGCATCACGTGGATGAGTCGGCTGCAGGCCTCCATGGACTTGAAGGTGCTGGGGTCGAACCAGCGCCGTTGGTCGAGCGCCCTGAAGACTTGATCGATGACGCACACCACCCCGCCCGTTGTCCCATCCCGGGCGACTCCTGGCCCTGGGTCAGTATCAGGTCGCCATGGAGGCGCAAGACGCACGTGCGGTCGCGTGGCTTGAGCCGGAACTGGATGGTCCCTTGCCCTTGGAAACGGCTGCGGGTCTCCGTCGAGGCTGCCGCGTGCGGCCACGGCGGCAGTACTGCTGGCGCTGCTATGGCCGCCGCCGTGTCGGTAGAGTCCTCCATGGCCGGCTGATGAAAGAAAGAACACACGGGCCGGCGGACGGGAAACAATCGACAGCCGACCTGTGTGCGCGGCTACGTTTATATATGAATGCACGGGCATTGTCGGACTCGGAATCGAATTTGAGATCAGGCAGGAAACGCTTCTCCTCAGCGCCTCCAGCTAATTAAAATGGGCTATCCTTTCCTTCACCGTGTATCACTTCGGATAGTAGTACATAATTTTTTTACCCCTAAAAAAGTACTGCTATATTTTTTTAAACCGTAATATATTATTTTTAAAAACAGTAAAAAAATACATGGTAAGGTATTTTATATGTAAACACAATGGACACTGGGAAGGTGCTTGGCTCATGACCAAAAACGCAAGCATAAATGCAGTCAAATAGCATAGTAATCTGTTAACACGTATCGACCAAAAAAGAATCTTTATTGATTACCCTAGTGAATTGTTTACCTGGATCCACAATCTCAAGGCAACCTGTGGGCATGCAGGCACCGGGCTGATGAAGTAAACCTCGAAGAGGTCCGAGTTATCTCCCGGGCTACACCGCACTCACCTCGTCGTCCGTGTCCAGGGTGGCCCGCTGCCGCCGCTGTCCATCAAGGTCTTACTGGCGTTAGGGAAGGGGAGGGGGGGGGTGGCGAGGGTGCTTGATGAAATTGTGGCAGGATTGAACCACTCCTGTTGCCTTATATATAACAAGCAAGCATAGTCAAAACACTAGCCTAAATGTGTCTAGGGGTGAGATAATTTGTTCAAAATTTCACAAGCCTTAACCATACCGAGCATAGGAACACACAAAGACTTCAACACTTGGGATATGCCGCTGATGGATTCCAGGATCCAGAGAAAAAGCGAGATTAGAAATCTGACGGATTCCATCTCCCAGATGGACTCTGAAGCAATTACACAACTCATGGAGAAATTTTAGATTTATGCGAGAACATGAGCTCACTTGTGACTCCGCAACGGTGGCAAGGTCCTTCCTTTACCATGGATCCCTCTTATCTCTTCTTCCCATGCCCATGCCCACAAACCGGGGATACGGGAAATTCTTCTTCAGGAAAAACTGGAGAGAGAGAGAGAGAGAGAGAGAGAGAGAGGTAGGTGATATTCAACAAGAAAGTACTCCCTCCGTCCCAAAATGTAATACGTAGTGTCAAAAAAATGTCTTACATTTCCAGACGGAGGGAGTATTTCTTTCTTTCTTGGTGTGAAACTGTGAGTGCATCTTCCAGACCCTTGAAGGAATTAATTATTGGCAATAATACCACTGCCCATCAACTTAACGTTGAAGACTTGCTTCTTATTCTTTTCGTTCCCTTTATTCTTTTGTTTCCTTGTGTTATGCCTGTCCATTTTTATCCACTGGTTTTGAGAGGATGAGAAAAAAAGGTAGAGAGAGAGAAGGGAGAGAGAGAGAAGGAAGAGAGAGAAGGGAGATAAATGAGGAAGGAAGAAGGGGAGATTTAAAAATGTTGTGTGATTCATTAAGAGTTGCATTCTGTTTTCAATTGTAGTAGGAGTGTGTATCTTTCAGCCTTCGGGTGGTTTTTGTTAAAGAAGTGCAACTTAATTTCACCATTATGCATAGATAGGTGTGACTAACTAAGTACATGTACAGGATATTTCTTGACCCAACTACTAGTCAATTTACTTAACTTTAAAGCCCTCCATTTATGTGTCTTGAAAGAATCTTTTGTTTGCGTTTTGCCCATTGATTGATCAATGAAGGGCCATCGTACATCCAAGCCGACACATAAATAGCTAAGATTTTACATGTGGAAGTAACTAGTTAAAGCAAAACATTCATTCAATTAAAAATGTGAAGAAATGTGTGGCCTCTAAAAAACGCGGGAGGAATTAAATAGGTATATGTTGTCTGTAATTTCAATAAATATGAAGTAGGTATTTGATGGACATGAGGCTTCTTAGGGCATCTCCAATGGTCGTCGTATGATCATTGTTGGTAAATCTGTCATGTAGACTGTTCTGGTGATGTGGCGTAAAAGAAGAGAGAGAATGAGATCGTATGATCCTGAACCAACGTTCTAGGCACAAGCTCTGACGTAATTACATTCATTTCAATGGGCCCTGACTGACCTGGTGAGAGCTGCGGCAGCTGCCGCCCAATTTACTTCTCTTGGGTGTTAGTCATCAGGTTCGTTTATTGATTTAATATGCGTGGTTCGCATCATACTAACATATGATTCATTGGAGAACTTGTATGAAACGCCGATGGCTGCTGACGTGATCCATATACCAACGAATCTATCATACAGACTATTGCATATGCTCTTATAAGCCGTGAATATTTAGACGGATATACTGTAAACACAACATCAATAAATGCAAAGTGACTTCAAGTGTCACATGGAGTAATGTCAGTAGGCCTCTAACGGATAGGAGGCCTCTAAAAAGTGTGGGAAAAATTAAACATATGTATGTTGTATATATTCAATAAATGTGAAGTAGGCATCCAATGGATAGTAGGCCTCTTATAAGCGCGTGAAAAATTAAACAGATATACCGTAAACACAACAACATCAATAAATGCAAAGTGGCTTTAAGTGTCGGATGGAGTATTGTCAGTAGGCCTCTAACGTATAGGAGGTCTCTAAAGCGCGTGAAAATTTAGACGGATATACTGTGAACACAATTTCAGTAAATGCAAAGTGACTTCAAGTGTTACATGGAGTAATGTGAGTAGGCCTCTAGTGACAGGAGGCCTCTAAAAAGCATCGGGAGAAAGTCAACATGTATATGTTGTATTTCGATAAATATGAAGCAGGCATCTGATGGTTCAAGTTTTCTTATAACCGCATGAAAATTTTGACTGATATATTGTAAACACGATATCAGTAGATGCAAAGACTACAAGTGTCACATGGAGTAATGTTAGTAGGCCTCTAACGGACATGACTCTAGAAATGCAGGGAAAGATATATATTGTATGTAATTGTTAGGGAAATATGCAACTTGATATTATTAGGATGCCAAAGCCATCATATATACATGTACAAGAGAGTGCCAAGAGGCTAGAATACAAAAGGCCAAAGGCCAACATCAATATAACTATAACACCGCCCTCAAACTCATGATGGATCCACAACACTGAGTTTGGAGAGGTGAAATCCATGTTGCGCTCTAGTCTGAGCCTTCGTGAAGAAGTCTGCTAGCTGTAACTCGGAAGGCACATTCTGAAGACCAATAACATGATCCTGCACAGCAGCGCGCACAAAAAAGGCATCAACACCGATATGCTTGGTAAGCTCATGCTTTACCGGGTCCCGCACAATATTGATAGCACATGTACTTTCTGACAAGAGGGTGGTAGGTGTAGTAACAGAAACACCAAAATCCTCCAGTAACCATCGTAACAAAGTCACCTCTGCCGTCAGAAGAGCAATAGCTCGCAACTCGGCCTCTGCACTCGAACGAGAAACTGCAGTCTGTTTCTTCGTCTTCCAGGCAATAAGAGAACCACCAAGAAAAATACAGTAAGCAGAAAGTGAACGGCGGTCCGAAGGATCACTAGCCCACGTAGCATCTGAATAGGCCAGGGGCTGTAACGGGGAAAAAGAGACGACGAGAGATCGTACCAGAAGATAGCATAGAACACGAAGAAGGTGACTATAGTGAACTGAAGTGAGATTAGAAACAAACTGACTCAAAATATGGACAGGATACGAGACATCTGGACGTGTGACGACAAGATAGGAAAGACTCCCAACAGATGATGATAACGCGTCGGATCAGACAATGGCTCCCCATCAGAAGCACGAGGGTGAAGATTGAGCTCCATAGGAGTCTCAACAGTGCGCTCATCACTAAGAGCCGCACGAGTAAGAAGATCTTGGATATACTTTTCTTGGGAAATATAAAAGCCATCAGAGGTGGATGAAACCTCAATCCCAAGAAAGTAATGAAGATGACCAAGATCAGACATAAGGAACTGCTCACAGAGGCGGGCCTTGACAAAGGCAATGTACTCAGAATCGTGGCCAGTGATGATCATGCCATCAACATATAGAAGAAGAAGAGTCCTACCACGAGCAGAAAGGTGGACAAACAACATTGGATCATGAGCACTGGGTAAAAACCAGCGGCAGTCACCATAGAGGCGAAGCGCTCAAACCCGAACGCCGGGGCTTGCTTAAGGCCATAAAGAGAGTGGTGAAGACGACAAACCATGCCATCAGGAACAAAATACCCAGGTGGTGGCTGCATATAAACCTCCTCATGCAACTCACCATTTAGAAAGACATTCTTCACATCAAGCTGAGACACAGACCAATGGCGAACAGAGGCCACGACAAGAAGTGTACGGACAGTGGTCATATGGGCCAAGGGAGCAAAAGTCTCATCGTCATCGCGACCATGCTCTTGCTAAAAGTCATGAGCCACAAGACGAGCTTTATAACGCTCAAGAGAACCATCAGAGCGAGTCTTTATCTTATAGACCCTCTTACAAGTGATGGGACAAACACCGAAAGGAAGAGAAACCAGATCCACGTGCACTGCCATCACATGACTCTCCAACTTCATGAATGGCAGTAATCTCCTCTGCCATCGCAAAGTGCCATTCATGATGTACAATAGCATCTCCATAATAAGTCGGCTCAAGAACAATCAAAAGACCATAGCGTGAAGGAGAATATCGGTCAGGGGGCGGACAAGGCCGAGAACGAAGACCATAAGTCAGCTGAGAGGAGGAAGACAACACACCAGAAGTAGTGGGCACATCAGTACACTCATCCACAAGACGTGGATGTCGAGTATAATGAAAAGGAAAGGAGGGAATAGGTGGAATCACTGAAGACGGAGACGGGGCATGTACCAATGAAGGTGAAGAAGGGGAAGGTATCTATGATGAAGGTGGAGAAGTCGAAGGTATCGATGATGAAGGTGGAGAGTCATGTGATGAGGGAGGAGAAGAAATCGTAGGAGAGGACGGTGTCGAATCTGCTACCGCAGGACGAGGAGTAGGAATACTGGGCACAGAGGGAGGTGTATACGGAAATGAAAGAAACAAGATATCCTCTATGGAAAAGGCCGAGGAGGATGGACGCGGGTAGAAGGGACGATACTCATCAAAGGTCACATACTGAGAAATACGCATCTGACGACCGATGGGATCCCAACACCGATAGCCCTTATGCTCATCACTGTATCCGAGAAATACACACTCAACGGACTGAGCGGTCAGTTTGATGTGTTCACGAGTGGCAAGCAAAACATATCAAACACAACCAAACAAGCGAAGCACCGAATAATCCGGAGAGCGACCAGAAAGATGCTCGAGAGGAATGCCACCTTGTAGAGCAGCAGATGGCTGAATGTTAATAAGACACTTGGAAGTGGTAACAGCCTCAGCCCAAAAGTAAGGAGGAAGAGAGATGACGATCATCATCGCACGTGCTGTCTCAAGAAGGTGACAATGCTTGCGCTTAGCCACACCATTCTGAGCATGAGCACCTGGGCAAGAGAACTAAGGAAGAGTATCTTGCTCAACAAGGAATCCTCACAGCATATGGGAGATGTACCCATCAGCTAAATCTACACGAAAAACACGAATAGGAGTGGAAAACTGGGTTTGAACCATGCCAGCAAATTTTTTGTATATAGATAAGACCTCACCATGAGAAGACATGAAATAGATCCAGGTGTACCGCGAAAAATCATCTATAAAGATAATATAGTAGCGGTGACCCCCTTTTGAAGCAAAAGGAGCTAGACCCGAAACATCGGAGTGAACGAGGTCAAAAGGGCGCTCGGACATCGACTCACTGTGAGGGTAGGGTAGCTGAATCTGCTTACCTAGCCTACAACCCAGACAATCCAACGAAGCATTACCGGGGCCAGACTAGAACACTGCGATGAACCAAAGACGAGAGACGAGAACCACATAAATGGCCAAGACGATGATGCCGCTACTGAAAAGAGCTGGTAGATGCAGCAACAGGGGCTACGAGACTGGCAGCGGGGGCGGAGGAAGGAACACATAGCCAGTCAAGCTCCTAGAGACCATCAGAGCGTCGAGGGCCAACACCAAGCACTACAAGAAATATGTCAACTAGTGACCTTCTGTCAGTGACCCTGGAAGAATTGGTCATAGATCTATGACCATTTGAGACCAATTGGTCAAAAGCTGTTCGGGGGGCTCCAAACCCTAAACCATTGCGACCATTTTGGTGAGAAAGGTCATAATGTCCTTGCACCAAATGGTCATAAAGCAAACAGTGCTGGTCCGCTGCCTTATTTCTAGTTGTTAACGACCAATATAGATGGCCATAGCCTTGTAGATTGTGGTGGGTTGTGATGACTAGGCGCCATCTCATCAGTTTTGCCTATGTGTCATATGTCCATGTGTCAATTTTTGCCCTAGGTTGTGAAGCAACCTATATTTCTGTTATTCCGAAAATTCCCAAAAAATTCTCATAAATTGTTTGGATCATATCTTCATGAAATATGTCAAAAACCTTCCTTGCCTAGTTCAAAAATAACTCAACAATATTCATTTTCCTATTACATTCAGAAGCGACACTTTGTGAAGGAAGTACCATTTTGGCATGTCTAAATGGTATCCATTTTCTCAGTGCTTTCCTCTACCCAAATAACCATCCTCCACCAAATGCCAGCTCAATCCATTCATTATTTTGAGCCCAGCTTCAACATTCGTATTTATGTCCAGTGTGGTACTTTGCAAAGCAAGTACCACCTAGGCTCCTCCTTTTGAGCTGAAAATTTGTGAAGACGGTTTTCTTAGTAACTGATCATCCTCAGCTAAAACTCACGCCCATTATCCATGTGCATTTCCTGTACCGCTAATCAAACACTTGGCTCCTTATTCATGTTTGAGCATCGATCGGTCTCCTCGTGAGAATCTTATGTTGTGATTTTCTTCCTAGCACCTACCTAGGGAGTGCCCAACCCACTAGACATGCCTAGGCCGCCCAGAACACATGGCAACGCATACAGATCCACGGTGACCATGCGGCGGGCATGCAAGTTTACGCGCTCTAGAGTTGGGGCCCTCGCCCACCGTCCAAACCTCGTCGTATCACCACCAAACCATGTATTTATGATTAAATAGTTACTTATGTAACTAGAAATGATTTTTAGAAAAAATAAATGGCAAACTATGAGGCAGCTGCAGTTCAAATTTGACACCTTCCCTCTTGAATCGGTAGGAATTTGTCTTTTTCACCGGAGGTGGATCAAAACTTTTGACACCCGACCATTTTGTCAATTGTGCATTAAATATGTCCTAGTATTTTATAAAATTGGTTTGGTCCAATTTTGCAACAAATATATCGTAGTTCCTTCACAAAAAAAACTCATTACAGGAACTCGGAAAATGGAAAATGAATTTTCCGTGAAAAGAAAATGAAAACTTCCTTAAGCAACATTGTTTGTCATTCCAATATGCACCCTTGTGCATAATATGAGATCATTTGAACAAACTATGCCATGAACGTGGCCATAAGATTGATCATTTGGCTTAAAGCCATGAATCTTCACGCATGATAGGTCATTTTTGAGAACACTTTTTTTAAATAATTACCGTATTACAAGTTTATTATTTTTCCTGGAAACTTGGTCACATATAATGACACAATGCGAAGGTTTTCCAATTTTTTGACTTTTTTAATTTTTTATGCCCGTTTCAAAATGCGGTCAAAACGGGCAGCTTGGCCGTTCTAGCTAGTGGTTGAATCTTGGATTTTTTATGTTTCTCTGATTAAATAGATACTTATGTACCTAGAAATGATGTTTTGAAAAATAAAGAGCAAACTACGAGGCTGACTCTGATTCAAATTTGACCCGCTTCCAGCTGAATCGGCGGGAATTTGTCTTTTTCACCAGAGGTGTATCAAAACTTTTGACACCCAACCATTTTGTCAATTGTCCATTAAATATGTCCTAGTATTTTATAAAATTGATTAGGTCCAATTTTACAACAAATATATGGTAGGTCCTTCACAAAAAAAACTCATTTCAGGCACTCGGAAAATGGAAAATGAATTTTCCGTGCAAAGAAAATGAAAACTCCCTTAGGCAACATTGTTTGGAATCCAAGATGCACCCTTGTGCACAATATGAGATCATTTGAACAAACTATGCCAAGAATGTGGCCATAAGATTGATCATTTGGCTTGAAAGCCATGAACCTTCACGCATGATAGCTCATTTCTGAGAACACTTTTTTTAAAATAATTGCCGTATTACAAGTTTAATATTTTTCCTGGAAACATGGTCACATATAATGACACAATGCGAAGTTTTCCCAATTTTTTGATTTTTTTTGAATTTTTTATGCCCGTTTCAAAATGCGGTCAAAACGGCGGGAATGACCGTTCCTAGCTAGTGGTTGAATCTTGGATTTTTTTTTGGTGTTTCTCTGATTAAATAGATACTTATGTAACTAGAAATGATTTTTGGAAAAAATCAAGAGCAAACTACAAGGCAGCTACAGTTCAAATTTGACCCGCTTCCAGCTGAATTGATGAAAATTTGTCTTTTTCACGAGAGGTGGATCAAAACTTTTTACACCCAAAAATTTGGTCAATTGTGCATTAAATATGGCCTAGTATTTTAAAAAATTGATTTGGTCCAATTTTGCAACAATTATTTGATAGGTTCTTCACAAAAAACCTCCTTTTGGGCACTCGAAAAATGGAAAATGGGCACTTGAAAAACCTCCTCAATAATTGACGAGAGGTGGATAGACAAGTATTGAGACACAAGCATTTTGTCAATTGTACCTAAAATATGATCTAATATTATTGAAAAATAGAGTGGTGCCATTTTGCAACAAATATTGGTAGGTGCTTCAAAAAATATATACCATTTTCGACACTCCAAAGGTAGAAAATGTTTTTTTGCAAATAAAACTCATTTTTGAGATCAACTTTTAAAGATATTTGTATTATTCTAGGTTTGTTATTTTTCTAAAAAAACAAGTCTCACTTGTGACACGATGCTATTGTTCTTATTTTTTTTTCTAATTCTATGATGTTATAAAATAGGTGACATGATTTAGCATATTATTTAATCGATTACGACCAATTTAGATGGTTATAAAATCGTCAAAGTGTGTACTACATTATGATTGGTGGAACCGTTTGTGGCACGGATCGATGAGATGGCAGACATCCTACCATCCATTGCTAGCAATCCAACGTCCATCCGTCCGTCCATGCAAAGAAAGGAAAAAAAACCAGCGCACCAAACCCTACCTCTCTCTCACCTCTCCTCCCTTCCTTCCGCCCGCCGCCTCCCTCTCTCTGTCCCCGATCCAGATCGGCCTCTCCCTCACCCCTCGCGCCGCACCCTCCTTCCCTCGCGCTGTCACCGGCGGCGCCCTCCTGCGTCCCTCTTCTGCGTCGGCGGCAGCGAGTCAAGGTCGACGAAGGTCGCCTGCGAGACCATCGCGGTCGCAGCCTCCGACGTCGACGTCGCCAACGCCCACGAGCAGTCGCGACGGATTATCTGGGCCTGGTCTGGGCGAGCCGGCGCGGCGCTGGAGCGGGACGGGTCGACCAAGGGCGGCTCCAACCCCAAGACCGCGGCGGAAGAGACGACGTAACAAGAAAGCGCGTCGAGGGCGCCGAGGAGGTTGGAGTTGGAAGCAATCGTCGTCGGCGTTCTGCCTGCCGGGAAGACGGTCGTGCAGCAGTGGCGCTCTCCTGTGGTCGGCCGCGGCTGGCGTCGGCCGGCCGCGGGGGCCAGGGTGTTCGCGAGCGAGGCCATGGGCATGGAGCCTGCGTTGCCGAAGGTGTCGTGCTTTGGGGCAGTGCGGTCCGAGAGCCGCGCGGCGGCGCCCGCGCCTGCGGCGCGCGAGGAGGAGGAGCGGAGCGGGTGCTGGGCGAGCGTCACCTCCGCGCTTGGTGGCTTTTTTTGTGGCTCTGACTCGGACAACCGTCGGGAAGGTGAAGTTGGGGCGAGTGAATCGAAGCCCGCGGTGTCGGGGTCGCCGACGGTGGACGTTACAGTCCTGTCGCCCCCGCGATCGGTCCTGTCGCTCCTCGTCCCCATCCTGTAAGTTCTTCGATCCCCTCTGTCGTTGCTTCTCTTGGCTTCTGTTTTGGCGAATTCCGTTGGGGATCTGACCCGAGAATCGTTCGTCCGTCCGCGGGTGCTGATTGGCAGGGAGAAGGTGGTGCTGGGATCTTGAAGACGGTGAAGAACACGCAACACCGTGCTCAAGACCTCCGTGATGGCGTGCACGGACGTCTTCACGGCCTTCGGCAACCTCTCCTTGAGCTGCAGCAGTAGCAGCAGCTTGTCCAAGCCGATGCAGTTGGAGTTCATATATATTTCTCCAAAAATTATACTCTCACTGCAACTTGGTAATGGAAAAAATATACAGCACGTTGGTGTAAAGTTCTTCGATTGATGCCCTACATCCTTGGTAATGAAAAAGAATAGAGATCACATTGCGTTTTCTTGAAACGCATGGATATGAAATGCATGAATTCCAAGAAAAAAGGTGCAATCTTTGGATGATCTCCTTACGCTTCATATCGCCATATAGGCTTCAAGTTTTCTCAACCTCCTTGTTGGGTGCCACATGTATGAGTAAAAGTGGAAGTTCTTCACTAGCCTACTCTGCTCATATCAATTATAGGCTTATATGTGGGCGCCTGCGCCACTAACCTACATGATCTACATACTGCCGAGCGTCAACTAAGTAACGTTAGAAGTCTATATCTTCCTCTTCAGAACCTGTGGATTGTTCACTATCTTGGGCTACTTCATCTTGGAATTGGCCATCTTCTGCTACTTCATCTAGGAATTGCCGAACCTCTGCTTGGAGACGTATGATGTCATCGAAACATAGGGATCTCTGAAAGCTGAAGCATTCCATAATGTCATGCCGGCATGTGGGGCACGTCGTGGCCTTGTGGAACCACGGCATGATGCACCGGCTATGGAAGGCATGCGAGCATGCGAGCCTTCTGGCAGTCTCCTGGTCTTCACTCTTCAAGCCCAACAATCCGTCTTCGATCTCCAAGTCCAGCAAACAGATGGCGCACACCTCGCTGGGCTCACGGCGGCGCTTTCGCTTCCGGCCACGTGCGGTGACTCCGGCAGCCTCCTTGTCGACCAAACTCACACATAACTGGGGTATCTCGATGTCTACGTCGTATCCCAAGTCTCCGATCCCGCTGCTAGAGCGTAGGTAGTACCTGACGATCCCCACGGCTATGTTAAGGGCCGGCGTACGGAGTGAATCCGCCCAGCTGCCGCACTCGCCGGCCGCCAGCGCCTCAGTGAGCATCACGTGGATGAGTCGGCTGCAGGCCTCCATGGACTTGAAGGTGCTGGGGTCGAACCAGCGCCGTTGGTCGAGCGCCCTGAAGACTTATCGATGACGCACACCACCCCGCCCCGTTGTCCCATCCCGGGCGACTCCTGGCCCTGGGTCAGTATCAGGTCGCCATGGAGGCGCAAGACGCACGTGCGGTCGCGTGGCTTGAGCCGGAACTGGATGGTCCCTTGCCCTTGGAAACGGCTGCGGGTCTCCGTCGAGGCCGCCGCGTGCGGCCACGGCGGCAGTACTGCTGGCGCTGCTATGGCCGCCGCCGTGTCGGTAGAGTCCTCCATGGCCGGCTGATGAAAGAAAGAACACACGGGCCGGCGGACGGAAACAATCGACAGCCGACCTGTGTGCGCGGCTACGTTTATATATGAATGCACGGGCATTGTCGGACTCGGAATCGAATTTGAGATCAGGCAGGAAACGCTTCTCCTCAGCGCCTCCAGCTAATTAAAATGGGCCTATCCTTTCCTTCACCGTGTATCACTTCGGATAGTAGTACATATTTTTTTTACCCCTAAAAAAGTACTCCTATATTTTTTTAAACCGTAATATATTATTTTTAAAAACAGTAAAAAAATACATGGTAAGGTATTTTATATGTAAACACAATGGACACTGGGAAGGTGCTTGGCTCATGACCAAAAACGCAAGCATAAATGCAGTCAAATAGCATAGTAATTTGTTAACACGTATCGACCAAAAAAGAATCTTTATTGATTACCCTAGTGAAATGTTTACCTGGATCCACAATCTCAAGGCAACCTGTGGGCATGCGGGCACCGGGCTGATGAAGTAAACCTCGAAGAGGTCCGAGTTATCTCCCGGGCTACACCGCACTCACCTCGTCGTCCGTGTCCAGGGAGGCCCGCTGCCGCCGCTGTCCATCAAGGTCTTACTGGCGTTAGGGAGGGGGGGGGGGTGGCGAGGGTGCTCGATGAAGGACTCATTGTGGCAGGATTGAACCACTCCTGTTGCCTTATATATAACAAGCAAGCATAGTCAAAACACTAGCCTAAATGTGTCTAGGGGTGAGATAATTTGTTCAAAATTTCACAAGCCTTAACCATACCGAGCATAGGAACACACAAAGACTTCAACACTTGGGATATGCCGCTGATGGATTCCAGGATCCAGAGAAAAAGCGAGATTAGAAATCTGACGGATTCCATCTCCCAGATGGACTCTGAAGCAATTACACAACTCATGGAGAAATTTTAGATTTATGCGAGAACATGAGCTCACTTGTGACTCCGCAACGGTGGCAAGGTCCTTCCTTTACCATGGATCCCTCTTATCTCTTCTTCCCATGCCCATGCCCACAAACCGGGGGGGGGGGGGGATACGGGAAATTCTTCTTCAGGAAAAACTGGAGAGAGAGAGAGAGAGAGAGAGAGAGAGAGAGAGAGAGAGAGGTGATATTCAACAAGAAAGTACTCCCTCCGTCCCAAAATGTAATACGTAGTGTCAAAAAAATGTCTTACATTTCCAGACGGAGGGAGTATTTCTTTCTTTCTTGGTGTGAAACTGTGAGTGCATCTTCCAGACCCTTGAAGGAATTAATTATTGGCAATAATACCACTGCCCATCAACTTAACGTTGAAGACTTGTTTTTATTCTTTTCGTTCCCTTTATTCTTTTGTTTCCTTGTGTTATGCCTGTCCACTTTTATCCACTGGTTTTGAGAGGATGAGAAAAAAAGGTAGAGAGAGAGAAGGGAGAGAGAGAGAAGGAAGAGAGAGAGAAGGGAGATAAATGAGGAAGGAAGAAGGGGAGATTTAAAAATGTTGTGTGATTCATTAAGAGTTGCATTCTGTTTTCAATTGTAGTAGGAGTGTGTATCTTTCAGCCTTCGGGTGGTTTTGTTAAAGAAGTGCAACTTAATTTCACCATTATGCATAGATAGGTGTGACTAACTAAGTACATGTACAGGATATTTCTTGACCCAACTACTAGTCAATTTACTTAACTTTAAAGCCCTCCATTTATGTGTCTTGAAAGAATCTTTTGTTTGCGTTTTGCCCATTGATTGATCAATGAAGGGCCATCGTACATCCAAGCCGACACATAAATAGCTAAGATTTTACATGTGGAAGTAACTAGTTAAAGCAAACCATTCATTCAATTAAAAATGTGAAGAAATGTGTGGCCTCTAAAACACGCGGGAGGAATTAAATAGGTATATGTTGTCTGTAATTTCAATAAATATGAAGTAGGTATTTGATGGACATGAGGCTTCTTAGGGCATCTCCAATGGTCGTCGTATGATCATTGTTGGTAAATCTGTCATGTAGACTGTTCTGGTGATGTGGCGTAAAAGAAGAGAGAGAATGAGATCGTATGATCCTGAACCAACGTTCTAGGCACAAGCTCTGACGTAATTACATTCATTTCAATGGGCCCTGACTGACCTGGTGAGAGCTGCGGCAGCTGCCGCCCCAATTTCCTTCTCTTGGGTGTTAGTCATCAGGTTCGTTTATTGATTTAATATGCGTGGTTCGCATCATACTAACATATGATTCATTGGAGAACTTGTATGAAACGCCGATGGCTGCTGACGTGATCCATATACCAACGAATCTATCATACAGACTATTGCATATGCTCTTATAAGCGCGTGAATATTTAGACGGATATACTGTAAACACAACATCAATAAATGCAAACTGACTTCAAGTGTCACATGGAGTAATGTCAGTAGGCCTCTAACGGATAGGAGGCCTCTAAAAAGTGTGGGAAAAATTAAACATATGTATGTTGTATATATTCAATAAATGTGAAGTAGGCATCCAATGGATAGTAGGCCTCTTATAAGCGCGTGAAAAATTAAACAGATATACCGTAAACACAACAACATCAATAAATGCAAAGTGGCTTTAAGTGTCGGATGGAGTATTGTCAGTAGGCCTCTAACGTATAGGAGGTCTCTAAAGCGCGTGAAAATTTAGACGGATATACTGTGAACACAATTTCAGTAAATGCAAAGTGACTTCAAGTGTTACATGGAGTAATGTGAGTAGGCCTCTAGTGACAGGAGGCCTCTAAAAAGCACGGGAGAAAGTCAACATGTATATGTTGTATTTCGATAAATATGAAGCAGGCATCTGATGGTTCAAGTTTTCTTATAACCGCATGAAAATTTTGACTGATATATTGTAAACACGATATCAGTAGATGCAAAGACTACAAGTGTCACATGGAGTAATGTTAGTAGGCCTCTAACGGACATGACTCTAGAAAGTACGGGAAAGATATATATTGTATGTAATTGTTAGGGAAATATGCAACTTGATATTATTAGGATGCCAAAGCCATCATATATACATGTACAAGAGAGTGCCAAGAGGCTAGAATACAAAAGGCCAAAGGCCAACATCAATATAACTATAACACCGCCCTCAAACTCATGATGGATCCACAACACTGAGTTTGGAGAGGTGAAATCCATGTTGCGCTCTAGTCTGAGCCTTCGTGAAGTCTGCTAGCTGTAACTCGGAAGGCACATTCTGAAGACCAATAACATGATCCTGCACAGCAGCGCGCACAAAAAAGGCATCAACACCGATATGCTTGGTAAGCTCATGCTTTACGGGTCCCTTACAATATTGATAGCACATGTACTTTCGACAAGAGGGTGGTAGGTGTAATGTGAAACACCAAAATCCTCCAGTAACCATCGTAACAAAGTCACCTCTGCCGTCAGAAGAGCAATAGCTCGCAACTCGGCCTCTGCACTCGAACGAGAAACTGCAGTCTGTTTCTTCGTCTTCCAGGCAATAAGAGAACCACCAAGAAAAATACAGATGGCAGAAAGTGAACGGCGGTCCGAAGGATCACTAGCCCAATAGCATCTGAATAGGCCAGGGGCTTTAACGGGGATAAAGAGACGACGAGAGATCGTACCAGAAGATAGCATAGTACACGAAGAAGGTGACTATAGTGAACTGACGTGAGAGTAGAAACAAACTGACTCAAAATATGGACAGGATCTGAGACATCCGGACGTGTGGCGACAAGATAGGAAAGACTCCCAACAGATGATGATAACGGCGTCGGATCGGACAATGGCTCCCCATCGAAGCACGAGGGTGAAGATTGAGCTCCATAGGAGTCTCAACAAAGTCGCTCATCACTAAGAGCCGCACGAGTAAGAAGATCTTGGATATACTTTTCTTGGGAAATATAAAAGCCATCGAGGTGGATGAAACCTCAATCCCAAGAAAGTAATGAAGATGACCAAGATCGGACATAAGGAACTGCTCACAGGCGGGCCTTGACAAAGGCAATGTACTCAGAATCGTGGCCAGTGATGATCATGCCATCAACATATAGAAGAAGAAGAGTCCTACCACGAGCAGAAAGGTGGACAAACAACATTGGATCATGAGCACTGGGTAAAAAACCAGCGGCAGTCACCATAGAGGCGAAGCGCTCAAACCCGAACGCACGGGGCTTGCTTAAGGCCATAAAGAGAGTGGTGAAGACGACAAACCATGCCATCAGGAACAAAATACCCAGGTGGTGGCTGCATATAAACCTTCTCATGCAACTCACCATTTAGAAAGACATTCTTCACATCAAGCTGAGACACAGACCAATGGCGAACAGAGGCCACGACAGGAAGTGTACGGACAGTGGTCATATGGGCCAAGGGAGCAAAAGTCTCATCGTCATCGCGACCATGCTCTTGCTAAAAGTCACGAGCCACAAGACGAGCTTTATAACGCTCAAGAGAACCATCAGAGCGAGTCTTTATCTTATAGACCCTCTTACAAGTGATGGGACAAACACCGGAAGGAAGAGAAACCAGATCCACGTGCCTTTGCCATCACATGACTCTCCAACTTCATGAATGGCAGTAATCTCCTCTGCCATCGCAAAGTGCCATTCATGATGTACAATAGCATCTCCATAATAAGTCGGGTCAAGAACAATCAAAAGACCATAGCGTGAAGGAGAATATCGGTCAGGGGGCGGACAAGGCCAAGAACGAAGACCATAAGTCATCTGAGAGGAGGAAGACAACACACCAGAAGTAGTGGGCACATCAGTAGACTCATCCACAAGACGTGGATGTCGAGTATAATGAAAAGGAAAGGAGGGAATAGGTGGAATCACTGAAGACGGAGACGGGGCATGTACCAATGAAGGTGGAGAAGGGGAAGGTATCAATGATGAAGGTGGAGAAGTTGAAGGTATCGATGATGAAGGTGGAGAGTCATGTGATGAGGGAGGAGAAGAAATCGTAGGAGAGGACGGTGTCGAATCTGCTACCGCAGGACGAGGAGTAGGAATACTGGGAACAGAGGGAGGTGTATACGGAAATGTAAGAAACAAGATATCCTCTATGGAAAAGGCCGAGGAGGATGGACGCGGGTAGAAGGGACGATACTCATCAAAGGTCACATCTTGAGAAATCGCATCGACGACCGATGGGATCCCAACACCGATAGCCCTTATGCTCATCATCAGTATCCGAGAAATACACACTCAACGGATTTGGCGGTCAGTTTGGTGCGTTCACGAGGGGCAAGCAAAACATAGCAAACGCAACCAAACAAGCGAAGCACCGAATAATCAGGAGAACGACCAGAAAGACGCTCGAGAGGAATGCCACCCTGTAGAGCAGTATGGCTGAATGTTAATGAGATACGTGGAAGTGGTAACAGCCTGAGCCCAAAAGTAAGGCGGAAGAGAGATGACGATCATCATCGCACGTGCTGTCTCAAGAAGGTGACAATGCTTGCGCTTAGCCACACCATTCTGAGCATGAGCACCTGGGCAAGAGAACTAAGGAAGAGTATCTTGCTCAACAAGGAATCCTCACAGCATATGGGAGATGTACCCATCAGCTAAATCTACACGAAAAACACGAATAGGAGTGGAAAACTGGGTTTGAACCATGCCAGCAAATTTTTTGTATATAGATAAGACCTCACTATGAGAAGACATGAAATAGATCCAAGTGTACCGCGAAAAATCATCTATAAAGATAATATAGTAGCGGTGACCCCCTTTTGAAGCAAAGGGAGCCAGACCCGAAACATCAGAGTGAACGAGGTCAAAAGGGCGCTCGGACATCGACTCACTGTGAGGGTAGGGTAGCTGAATCTGCTTACCTAGCCTACAACCCAGACAATCCAACGAAGCATTACCGGGACCAGACTAGAACACTGCGATGAACCAAAGACGAGAGACGAGAACCACATAAATGGCCAAGACGATGATGCCGCTACTGAAAAGAGCTGGTAGATGCAGCAACAGGGGCTACGAGACTGGCAGCGGGGGCGGAGGAAGGAACACATAGCCAGTCAAGCTCCTAGAGACCATCAGAGCGTCGAGGGCCAACACCAAGCACTACAAGAAATATGTCAACTAGTGACCTTCTGTCAGTGACCCTGGAAGAATTGGTCATAGATCTATGACCATTTGAGACCAATTGGTTAAAAGCTGTTCGGGGGGCTCCAAACCCTAAACCATTGCGACCATTTTGGTGAGAAAGGTCATAATGTCCTTGCACGAAATGGTCATAAAGCAAACAGTGTTGGTTCGCTGCCTTATTTCTAGTTGTTAACGACCAATATAGATGGCCATAGCCTTGTAGATTGTGGTGGGTTGTGATGACTAGGCGCCATCTCATCAGTTTTGCCTATGTGTCATGTCCATGTGTCAATTTTTGCCCTAGGTTGTGAAGCAACCTATATTTCTGTTATTCCGAAAATTCCCAAAAAATTCTCATAAATTGTTTGGATCATATCTTCATCAAATATGTCAAATACCTTCCTTGCCTAGTTCAAAAATAACTCAACAATATTCATTTTCCTATTACATTAGAGCAGCACTTTGTGAAGGAAGTACCATTTTGGCATGTCTAAATGGTATCCATTTTCTACAGTGCTTTCCTCTACCCAAATAACCATCCTCCACCAAATGCCAGCTCAATCCATTCATTATTTTGAGCCCAGCTTCAACATTCGTATTTATGTCCAGTGTGGTACTTTGCAAAGCAAGTACCACCTAGGCTCCTCCTTTTGAACTGAAAATTTGTGAAGACGGTCTTCTTAGTAATGGATCATCCTCAGCCAAAACTCACGCCCATTATCCATGTGCATTTCTCGTACCGCTAATCAAACACTTGGCTGCTTATTCATGTTTGAGCATCGATCGGTCTCCTCGTGAGAATCTTATGTTGTGATTTTCTTCCTAGCACCTACCTAGGGAGTGCCCAACCCACTAGACATGCCTAGGCCGCCCAGAACACATGGCAACGCCACAGTCACGCGGTGACCATGCGGCGGGCATGCAAGTTTACGCGCTCTAGAGTTGGGGCCCTCGCCCACCGTCCAAACCTCGTCGTATCACCACCAAACCATGTATTTATGATTAAATAGGTACTTATGTAACTAGAAATGATTTTTAGAAAAAATAAATGGCAAACTATGAGGCAGCTGCAGTTCAAATTTGACCCGCTTCCTACTGAATCGGTAGGAATTTGTCTTTTTCACCAGAGGTGGATCAAAACTTTTGACACCCGACCATTTTGTCAATTGTGCATTAAATATGTCCTAGTATTTTATAAAATTGGTTTGGTCCAATTTTGCAACAAATATATGGTAGTTCCTTCACAAAAAAAACTCATTTCAGGAACTCGGAAAATGGAAAATGAATTTTCCGTGAAAAGAAAATGAAAACTTCCTTAAGCAACATTGTTTGTCATTCCCATATGCACCCTTGTGCATAATATGAGATCATTTGAACAAACTATGCCATGAACGTGGCTATAAGATTGATCATTTGGCTTAAAGCCATGAATCTTCACGCATGATAGGTCATTTTTGAGAACACTTTTTAAAAATAATTACCGTATTACAAGTTTATTATTTTTCCTGGAAACTTGGTCACATATAATGACACAATGCGAAGGTTTTCCAATTTTTTGATTTTTTTAATTTTTTATGCCCGTTTCAAAATGCGGTCAAAACGGCAGGCTTGGCCGTTCCTAGCTAGTGGTTGAATCTTGGATTTTTTTTATGTTTCTCTGATTAAATAGATACTTATGTACCTAGAAATGATGTTTTGAAAAAATAAAGAGCAAACTACGAGGCGGCTACAGTTCAAATTTGACCCGCTTCCAACTGAATCGGCGGGAATTTGTCTTTTTCACCAGAGGTGGATCAAAACTTTTGACACCCAACCGTTTTGTCAATTGTCCATTAAATATGTCCTAGTATTTTATAAAATTGATTAGGTCCAATTTTACAACAAATATATGGTAGGTCCTTCACAAAAAACTCATTTCGTGCACTCGGAAAATGGAAAATGAATTTTCCGTGCAAAGAAAATGAAAACTCCTTAGGCAACATTGTTTGGAATCCAAGATGCACCCTTGTGCACAATATGAGATCATTTGAACAAACTATGCCAAGAATGTGGCCATAAGATTGATCATTTGGCTTGAAAGCCATGAACCTTCACGCATGATAGCTCATTTCTGAGAACACTTTTTTTAAAATAATTGCCGTATTACAAGTTTAATATTTTCCTGGAAACATGGTCACATATAATGACACAATGCGAAGTTTTCCCAATTTTTGATTTTTTGAATTTTTATGCCCGTTTCAAAATGCGGTCAAAAGCAGCGGGAATGACCGTTCCTAGCTAGTGGTTGTATTTTGGAATTTTTTGGTGTTTCTCTGATTAAATAGATGCTTATGTACCTAGAAATGATTTTTGGAAAAAATCAAGAGCAAACTACAAGGCAGCTACAGTTCAAATTTGACCCGCTTCCAACTGAATCGGCGGAAATTTGTCTTTTTCACGAGAGGTGGATCAAAACTTTTTACACCCAACCATTTGGTCAATTGTGCATTAAATATGGCCTAGTATTTTAGAAAAATGATTTGGTCCAATTTGCAACAATTATTTGGTAGGTTCTTCACAAAAAAACCTCCTTTTGGGCACTCAAAAAATGGAAAATGGTTTTTTCGTTCAAAGAAAATGAAAACTTCCTTGGGCAATATTGTTTGCCATTCCAATATGCACCCTTGTGCACAATATGAGATCGTTTGAACAAACTATGCTATGAATGTGGCTATAAGATTGATCATTTGGCTTGAAAACCATTTATCTTCACACGTGATAGCTCGTTTCTGAGAACACTTTTTTAAAATAATTGTCGTATTACAAGTTTGTTATTTTTCCTGGGAACTTGGCCACATATGATGATATAATGCGAAGGTTTCCCAATTTTTTGATTTTTTTTGAATTTTTTATGCCCGTTTCAAAACGTGGTCAAAACGGCGGGAATGGCCGTTCCTAGCTAGTGGTTGAATCTTGGATTTTTTTTGGTGTTTCTCTGATTAAATAGATACTTATGTAACTAGAAATGATTTTTGGAAAAAATCAAGAGCAAACTACAAGGTAGCTACAGTTCAAATTTGACCCGCTTCAAATTTGAATTGATGAAAATTTGTCTTTTTCACGAGAGGTGGATCAAAAGTTTTTACACCCAAAAATTTGGTCAATTGTGCATTAAATATGGCCTAGTATTTTAAAAAAATGATTTGGTCCAATTTTGCAACAATTATTTGGTAGGTTCTTCACAAAAAACCTCCTTTTGGGCACTCGAAAAATGGAAAATGGGCACTTGAAAAACCTCCTCAATAATTGACGAGAGGTGGATAGACAAGTATTGAGACACAAGCATTTTGTCAATTGTACCTAAAATATGATCTAATATTATTGAAAAATAGAGTGGTGCCATTTTGCAACAAATATTGGTAGGTGCTTCAAAAAATATATACCATTTTCGACACTCCAAAGGTAGAAAATGTTTTTTTGCAAATAAAACTCATTTTTGAGATCAATTTATAAAGATATTTGTATTATTCTAGGTTTGTTATTTTTCAAAAAAACAAGTCTCACTTGTGACACGATGCTATTGTTCTTATTTATTTTTCTAATTCTATGATGTTATAAAATAGGTGACATGATTTAGCATATTATTTAATTGATTATGACCAATTTAGATGGTTATAAAATCGTCAAAGTGTGTACTACATAGTGATTGGTGGAACCGTTTGTGGCACGGATCGATGAGATGGCAGACATCCTACCACCCATTGCTAGCAATCCAACGTCCATCCATCCGTCCATGCAAAGAAAGCAAAAAAACCACCGCACCAAACCCTACCTCTCTCTCACCTCTCCTCCCTTCCTTCCGCCCGCCGCCTCCTCTCTCATCCCCGATCCAGATCGGCCTCTCCCTCACCCCTCGCGCCGCACCCTCCTTCCCTCGCGCTGTCACCGGCGGCGCCCTCCTGCGTCCCTCTTCTGCGTCGGCGGCAGCGAGTCAAGGTCGACGAAGGTCACCTGTGAGACCATCGCGGTCGCAGCCTCCGACGTCGACGTCGCCAACGTCCACGAGCAGTCGCGACGGATTATCTGGGCCTGGTCAGGCGAGCGGCGCGGCCCGAGCGGGACGGGTCGACCAAGCGGCTCAACCCCAAGACCGCGGCGGAAGAGACGACGCGTAACAAAAGCGCGTCGAGGGCGCCGAGGAGGTTGGAGTTGGAAGCAATCGTCGTCGGCGTTACACTGCCGGGAAGACGGTCGTGCAGCGATGGCGCTCTCCGTGGTCGGCCGCGGCTGGCGTCGGCCGGCCGCGAGGGCGAGGTGTTCGCGAAGCAAGGCCATGGGCATGGAGCCTGCGTCGCCGAAGGTGTCGTGCTTTGGGGCAGTGCGGTCCGAGAGGCCCGTGGCGCCAGCGCTTCTGGCGCTTGAGGAGGAGGCGGAGGCGGAGTCTTTGGCGGCGTCACCTCCGCGCTTGGTGGCTTTTTTGTGGCTCGACTCGGACAACCGTCGGGAAGGTGAAGTTAGGCGAGTGAATCGAAGCCGCGGTGTCGGGTCGCCCGACGGTGGGCCGTTCTGATCCTGTCGCCCCGCGATCGGTCCTGTCGCTCCTCGTCCCCATCCTGTAAGTTCTTGATCCCCTCTGTCGTTGCTTCTCTTGGCTTCTGTTTTGGCGAATTCCGTTGGGGATCTGACCGAGAATCGTTAAATCCGTCATGGTGCTGATTAGCGAGGAGAAGGTGGTGCTTTGGGATCTTGAAGACGGTGAAGAACACGCAACACCGTGCTCAAGACCTCCGTGATGGCGTGCAGACGTCTTCCTGACCTTGACAACCTCTCCTTGAGCTGCAGCAGTAGCAGCAGCTTGTCCAAGCCGATGCAGTTGGAGTTCATATATATTTCTCCAAAAATTATACTCTCACTGTGTAGAATCTTTTGGGCCTGAATCATTGGTTGAGTTTAGGTCAAAAGCATATGTATGCCAATAGTTTTGATGTTGTTTTGTGCTATATACTTTAGGGAACAGTTAACTCATTAATTAAGATGTCGAGGTACTATCAACTAGATCTGTTCACACCCATACTTTATTAACCAGCTCCATTAATCATCTGATCAGCTATGTAAACTAATCACTGAACCTGGAAATTATGTGCTTTGATAGAACACGGAAACTAATCAAATGCAGAAGAGTTGTTTCAGTTTGAGTTCTGTTTGAAATGTTGCAACTTCAGAATTCTGGGAACTTTCCATAAAGTTTGCATAAGTTTAGTGGGTTCACCTATATTATGTTGTTGGAAGCTAGTTCATGATGAACTGATTTAACTCTCTACTGGAATATTATTGTTTTCTTTATGGGAGGAATATAGTGTATTAGTTGATGTAAATTTGTTTGGGTTCAGACCTATGCTTCCTCCGCTGTTTTGTAGAGTTGGCTAATTTTAGATGCTGGATAATAACCTTTAAGGCTGTGGCCAATTTTAGATGCTGCATAATAATCTTTGTACTGCATAATAAAAAACTGTACCGAAGATGAATGGTCGATTAGTTTTAGCTTCAAGCCATTTTAGTATATTCTTTGTACATGTGGCCTGTTGCTATAACTAGTTTGCTGTAGTTCATCCGTGATGTCCAGTAGCTATGAGATCCGAGAGATGCCGACCATTCGAGCCACTTAACTTATTCAGCTTTCACTCTGCAATCTTGCTAATTTAAAGTCAGTAGGGGGCTTTCCCCCACTGTCCATAGTTCCTAAAAAAAACTTATTCAGCTTTGGCCATCCTCATTTGCTATGCTAGGTATAATGTAAACTCTCCTGAATTTGATTTGTACCAGTTTGACTTTCCTAAGTTTCTTTTCTTGTTAGCAGAGCTTACACTATCTTTCTATAGGCGCCGCCGGATTCGAGGGTGGAGCCCGAGCCTCCACTGGAGCATGGATCAGCCGTGCAGAGGTGGAGCTCCGCATGGATCACGACTTGGTCGTTGTGGGGGCCTGGACCATCAAGCACGCGAGCGAGATGGACGGCCTCGCACTAGTGCAGAACCGGGCAATAGCACCGGTTCGTAAGGCCCTTTAGTGTCGCTTACATAACCGGCACTAAAGTGTGGTCACTAAAGCCCCCCCCCCCCCTTTAGTACCGGTTCAGCATGAACCGGTGCTAAAACCAACCACGTGTACGAGCTAGCTCCGGGGCAGGAGCCCTTTAGTACCGGTTGGTAACTCCAACCGGTACTAAATGTTTAATGGGTTTTTGTTTTATTTTTATTTTTCAATTAAATTTGTGTTATCAATTTAATTCTTTTTTGTTTGCTGGTATTTTATGATACTACACATTGTACACGTTATTCATATATATATATATATATATATATATATATATATATATAGATATATATATATCATCAATGTCTCACAAACCATCATATTAATTAATTCACACATACACACATGTATAGCTATATACAATTTCTCCTACATATGCATGTTGCCTTGAAGCCAGTGGCATTAGCCTAATTGGTGCCTTGAGCACGATAGAAGCGGTATCGGGTAATAGTATTCTCCCTTGGATTTATGACCTGGTCGAGCAAAAATCCCGCTTATTTCCTCTTGAAGTGCTTCTCGCACTCCGTTTCTAGGAGCTTCTCCGCACCTCTGTGAACTGTTAAGAAGGAGATCAATATGCATGTGTATTAGTTGTGTGACTAGATATCGATAATGGTGTAAAAATTGTGAATAGTGTTTTGACAAGCGTACCCATTCCTGTCTTTGAGATCTGCTCCTTTCGGACGCCATCATGCGAATGTTCTGCATAAGCGCAGAATGCGCTGAATCAGTCCACTGCGCCTTCTTCAGGGCCTTTACGAGAATGGATTTTGATCAGATAATAATTAATCAAGCATGATAATTAAAGAGATTGCTGCTAGCTAGCTAGCTAGTACTACTTAATTACTTACCTTGGGTCGAAACCATTTAAGCTTTTGTTTCCATTCTCCTGGGTCACGCTGATGAACCTTGCCCAAGCCCTGCCCGCCCGACAAAGAAAATGAATAAAGGGTTATTAAATAGTTCATATCATGAGAAATGACGAACTAAATAGGCCGAGATATATAGTTAATAATGATTGAAATTACCTGTTGACTATCCCAAACAAGATGTTATAGTCAGTTTTTTTTTGAGTAGTGAGTCCAGTATTTCAACTGTTCCGGCGTCAACTTTAATGATACACAAGACCCAGTGAAATCTGCATGCACACACGTTTGCATGTCTTAATTAAGTGGGCATATGTAAAGCAAAAACATGTAGCTAGCTAGTAGGCAAAAACAGAGAATTTGTAGTACAAGACAGTGTGACTCACTTTGGAAGTTGTAAGGAAGTAGTATATCTTCATTGTATTTGAGGCACTTCAAGAACTCTAGCATGCTGTCCTCTCGTCCTTTTGATAACGTGGATTTAGTTTCCATGTGTATTCATTAACGGTGTTTGGGTCAATGAACCCAATGCCAAAGCGTCCACCTTTTCTCATTTCATATATCTTCATCCTGCATATAATACCACGTAAAAGAATATAGTGAGGATAATTACAGGTAATGATTGATCAAAAGGATCAGTACAGCTAGCTTGAGACTTAAATTACAGAAAGAAATCACTTACGAGACAATAGCAACTGACGATAGATTTGTCGAGTGCGTCTTGATTGTATAACTGAAACAGTTCAGAATACTCAACGGACACAGCTTTCTCATGGAAGTAATGCTCCTCCTTGACATTCACCATGAGGGACAATCGATCGGAAATCTTGGTAATGTTCATGTACCATTGATGCAATTCATACATTCTCGTTGGGAGGTTCTTGACCTTGTCTGGCTCGACCAAAGGTTGGCCCCGGACATATTTCCGTTTTATTTCATCCTCTCTAAGCACAGGCATGGGCTCGATCTCTAGGAGTTGTCCAACAGTGATTTTGAGAACTTCCGCCTCCATTATATGGTCCTCCATTATTACCACATTGCCCACCTCAGGAACGTAAACTGTTTGCCCACAATAATATTGGGCGTAGCGTCATCACGTGTTGTTGGCACAACAAGCGAGGGATCGATTATGCCACTGTTCTCCCAGCCGGGAATGGTTTTCCCGCATTTTTGATAGCTGCTTCTTGTTTGCTCGATCGAGCTCGCCTCCTTACGTGGGCGTGCTCGATTTAACTTCCTGATGTGGCGCTCATAGTCTGTGTCAACAGGCTTGGGATCTGATGGTTGAGCCATACGAATGAAGTGGTCAATCGTTTCCTCGTGCACTTTCTCCCTTGGCGGCGGTGGCGGTTTCGGTGCAAAATGGGCTTCCACCTCGGACTTCGATATGGCTGCGATTTCCTCCTCGGACCTGCCATAAGACCTCTGCGGAAGAGGCGCGAGGCTTGGACCATATTTATATAGCTTGCCTCCGCCTGTACTTCCTGTACTACCTCGACTCGTACCGCTACGCACCATAGCTGCGGGGTGTCTCTTCTGCGATTGCTGAGGCGGCGGAGACGCCGACCGACGGGCTGAGTTGGGACGAGGAGGAGTGGCCGCTGGCTGTGCGGACTTGGAGGAGGAGTGGCACGAGGTTGTGCGGACTTGGAGGAGGAGTGGGCGTCTGGCTGTGGCGGACTTGGAGGAGGAAGAGTGGCACGACACTTTGCGGACTTGGAGGAGGAGTGGCACGACACTTTGCGGACTTGGTGGACTTGCAGGAGCGGGAGACTGCTGACTCGGTGGCGGACTTGACGAGGAGTCGGATGACGCGTGTCGGTGTCCTTGAAAGATGATGCAATCCTTTTTCCATAGGATGATACGATGGTTGGCGTCTCCGAGAAAGCGCTCGTCCTCACCTCCGTGAATGTCAAGCTCTAGCCCCGGTATGGCTGCACCACCTCGTCAACCATGACACGAGCATAGCCCTCTGGAATCGGGATGCAATGGTAGGTTGCTTTGGGGTAATCGAAAAGCAACACCGTCCGCCACCTTCATGGATATCTTCTTCATTTTGACGTGTAGCTCGCAGCTAGTGTTCTCCGTGATGTCATCCACGGGTATCTACCCAGCATTATGCGTCGTCTGGGCGGAACCCACGCTGCTTCTCTGCATGGAGGGGGCGGTGCTATCCAATGCTGGAACATCCGCTAGCTGCTGCAGCTGCTGAGAACCCCTTTGCTGGCTAAGTGAGTCGATCTGCTCCTGCTGCCACTGGAATTTGACTGCCAATTCCGCTTGACTTGCTTCTAGGCCTTGAAGGCGTTCATAGTCCCGCTTCCTCTGCTCCTCCTCCATCTTCCTCTTCTTCTCCTCCACAATCTTCTTTCTCGCACGGGTTCT
Source organism: Aegilops bicornis (assembly GCA_021605145.1). Classification (NCBI taxonomy): domain Eukaryota; kingdom Viridiplantae; phylum Streptophyta; class Magnoliopsida; order Poales; family Poaceae; genus Aegilops; species Aegilops bicornis. Next base: position 778,357,444 of record CM038671.1, on the reverse strand, counting down.
GTAGTTGGTGTTCCAGTCTGAAAACCCCTCATACCACGGAATAGCGCCCTTGCCTCGTGTTCTTCCCGGGTGTTCAGGATTTCCCAGGGCACGCGTAAGCTCGTCGTTCTCTTTGTTGGGCTGGAAAACCCCCGATCGTGCCTCTTCTATTGCAACAAGTATCTCATCGTCGGCTCTGTTCAGACATGCCTTCGTCGAAACTTTGCCTGTCTTCGGGTCCAACTCCCCCCCATGCGCATAGAACCAAGTCCTGCACCTGGGGGGCCAGCTCTTAGTATCCGGAGTGACACCTGCATCCTCCATCTCTTTCTCAGACTTATCCCACTTAGGCATTTCCACCGCATAGCCACCTGGCCCCAGCTTATGGAACTTATCCTTTTTTCGGCATTCTTCTTGTTTATTCTCGACCGTTCCTTAGCTAATTCCGAATCCTTGAATTTCACGAAATCGTCCCAATGAGCACGTTGGTTCTCTAGTGTTCCCTCGAATACTGGAGTCTTCCTTCCTCCCTTGACGTACTTGTCCCATTCACGATTCTTGTGGTTCTTGAATGCAACCGCCATCTTCCTAAGAGCAGCGTCCTCGACTTTCTGCACATCTGCTTCTGTCAAATGATCTGGTAGGGTGAAATGTTCCATGAGAGTATCCCAAAGCAGATATTTTTGATTCTTGTCGACAAAAGTAACATCTGGACGTGGGGCAGCGTCCTCTTTGCCTTTTTGTCCTTTGTCTTTTGCTGGCTCTCTCCATTCTTGAAGGGAGATCAGGAGTTGGTCCTTCACAAGAACTCCGCACCGACGAATGAACTTGTCCGCTATCTTCTTAGGGGCTAATGGTTCGCCATTAGGTCTGACTGCCTCGATTTTGTACTTTTCGCCCTCCTTCAACTTTTTGTTCGGGCCTCGTTTCGTCCTTTTGCCTGAAGATTTGCTTGATTCGGATGGCTGAAAGAACAAAGATCGATTCGTTAATATATCTTCAAGTCATTTAAAACATGTGATGATCACCAGAAACCTGCTTATATAAATATATATACCTCGCCGGTGTTTGTTGTTTCAGGATCAACATGTTCTTCGTCATCGTCATAATCGTAGTTCATGACTTCATCAATTCGGTCGTCATGATCCGAATATCATATCACCCTCTCCGGTGTTGTTTAGAAATTCGGAGCCGTCATAATCTTCTTCATTCTGATTATCATCTGGCCCGCGTATCATATCGAACATGGTCTGTTCTCCCTCTTTGTCTGTATTGTCTGCCATAGCTTTTATTTAACTAATTCAAAAGAAATATAAAACAATTTAGTATTCAAATTACATCGTCTCGAATACTTCGTCTAGAATAATAGATACAATCTTGAATACATTGTCTCGAATAATATATAATATTGAATAGTACATCACTGGCTAGCTAATTAAAGGTCGAATACTACAGAAGCATCTAGGACACTCGCGGTTCCTGCGTCGCGGGCGGTGGACACCCAAAGAGAAGGAACCCTCACAGGATCATAGCTGAAGTGAGATCCCTGAAGATATTGCCAGGTATTGGAGAACCTGCCGCCCTCTAACGCAACCATGTAGCGATGGACGTGCTCGTCCTCCTCCCCGACACGGCGACGTACCTCCTCCGGCGGGGCCGGGTCCCTCCGCACCGAAACTGGCCCACGCGAACGCCACCAAACGAGATCAGGGTCGACGACGGGACCCGGGGCCGGGTTCCTCATCAAGGGGCGCGCCCCTGCAGGCAGCAACTCCCAGTGCCAGCCCGGCGGAGCCTAGTTCCGGACATGGTCCGGCTGGACGTCGTCGCGGACGGGTCGACGGCGAGGATGCGGGCCGGGCATCGTCGAGAACAAATACTAGCTATATGCCCGCAAAAAATAATATTTTTTAATGATTGGATTTTGATAACTAAAAATTCTAACATTTCTACTATTTCAAAAATCTATATACTATTTCATACTAATTAAGCATCTAACACTAAAAACAGAAAAAACAATTTCTATACATCCATTAAAAACAGAAAAACAACATTATATAAAAAAATTTCATACTAATTAAACACTAATTATATCCATCTAACATGCATTCATACATATATACTAGTGAAAACATAATAATCTAAAAAATCTAAACTAATTAAACATACAAAATACGTATATACTAATATATACATGCATTCATACATATATACGTGTATGTGTGTGTGTGTTCATCATGCTTGTGTGTGTGTATGGGCTCGAGGGCGGGCGCCCATGGTGGCCCGGGCGAGGGAGAGGGTTATAGGGAGAGCTCACAAGCGGGCGACGGCGACGGCGAGCAGGCGACGGCCGGGGGTAGCGACGGGTCGGGCGTGACGCTGGGCGGCGACGCAGGGACGGCGCGACGGGACGGGCCCGGGCGGCGACGGAGACGAGGGCGGCGACGGGACGGGCGGCGACGGCGACGGGACGGGCGGCGACGGACGGGGCGGCGACAACGGGTCGGTGATCTGCGTCGATCGATCGGTGTGGGCGGTTCAATGGGGAAACAGAGGAAGAAACAGAGGAGAATGAAATTTTTCAAGTGTTGTATATATAGAAGGCACCTTTAGTACCGGTTGGAGCCACCAACCGGTACTAAAAGGTCTGTTTTGGCCAGCCCAAGCAGCGGAAGCGACCCCCTTTAGTACCGGGTGGTGGCACAAACCGGTACTAAAGGCTCTTAGTACCGGTTTGTGCCACCACCCGTACTAAAGAAGTGCTTGCAGTGCGGTCTTGACAAGTTTACTTCCACCTCGCTAGCCGAGGGGCGACCGCACTGGTTTATAAACCCCCGTGCGGTCGCTCTCTCGAGCTCCTCTCCAAAGCAGGCCTACTGGGCCTACATGTTCTTTGCTGCCCTGTGGGCCCACTTGGCCTTTGCGGGCCTGCATCCTGGCCCAACAACAGGTTGGGTTTCTAGTCGTATGCAGGCCGCTCTGGCCTAGTAGGCGGGCTTTTTTTTGCTTTATTTATTTTTGTGTTGTTTTTTTGTGTATTTAGAGTTTCTTTGTGAATATTTTTGCTTTAGGTACAAAAAATTACAAACTTTCTGTTAGTGCCCCTAGTTTTCAAATTTGAATAGTTTAAATTTTGAATTATTTGAAATTAGTGTGAATCACTAGTTTGTGAATAATTTAACTTTAAAAATCAGTAAAGGCATGAAAGAATTTGTTTGCACATAAAATTTCTTCGCGTTTCAAATGCCAAAACACATAACTACCCTAACTATTACAGAGATTACCCTCTGGGTGTGAAACGCAGAAGAAAGTGATGATAGTGAAGCCGATCACATCCCAGATCTTTGGGTGTGAAACTTTTTCTTCGCGTGTGTCCCTTTGCGCCGTAACCATGGAAAATCTTCATCATTTAACGGGATGCTCGGGTCAATATTCATTGTGAATGGAGAAATTTCATCAAACTTTTCATAATCTTCTGACTTGTCTGTCTTGTCATCCACTCCCACGATGTTTCTCTTCCCAGAAAGAACTATGTGCCGCTTTGGCTCATCGTACGATGCATTCGCTTCCTTATCTTTTCTTTTTCTTGGCTTGGTAGACATGTCCTTCACATAGAAAACCTGTGCCACATCATTGGCTAGGACGAATGGTTCGTCTGCATACACAAGATTGTTGAGATCCACTGTTGTCATTCCGTCATCGCGGGTCTTCCGTTACCCCGCCTCGTGTCATATTGACCCATTTGCACCGAAACAAAGGGACCTTTAAACCACGTCGATAGTCAAGTTCCCATATGTCCTGTATATAACCATAATATGTTTCCTTTCCGTCTTGGTTTCTGCATCAAAACGGACACCACTGTTTTGGTTGGTGCTCTTCTTATCTTGGGCGATCGTGTAAAATGTATTACCATTTATCTCGTACCCTTTGAAAGTCATTATATTCAAGATGGTAACTGCGGCAAAAAGTACAGGTCATCTTCAATAGAGGTGTCATGCATGCTACGTGTCTGCAACCAGTTGGCGAAACTCCTGGTTTGTTCACGTGTAATCCAGTCATCAGACCGCTCCGGGTGTTTGGAGCGTAGCAAATTCTTGTGTTCATCCATATACGGAGACACCAAGGCGGAATTCTGTAGAACTGTTTAGTGTGCTTCAGTGAGAGAATGTCCGTCCATACATATTATTTGTTCCCCTCCTAGCGTGCCTTTTCCATCCAGTCTGCCCTTATGCCGCGATTCAGGAACACCAATCGGCTTAAGGTCAGGAATAAAGTCAATACAAAACTCAATGACCTCCTCATTTTGATGGCCCTTGGAGATGCTTCCTTCGCCTAGCACGGTTATGAACATATTTCTTTAAGACTCCCATGAACCTCTCAAAGGGGAACATATTGTGTAGAAATACAGGACCCAAAACGTTAATCTCTTCGCATAGGTGAACTAGGACGTGCATCATGATGTTGAAGAAGGATGGTGGGAACACCAACTCGAAATCGACAAGACATTGCACCAAATCATTACGTAACCTTGGTATGATTTCTGGATCGATTACCTTACGAGATTGCATTGAGAAATGCACATAGCTTCACAATGGCTAATCGAATGTTTTCCGTAGAAGCCCCTCAATGCAACCGGAAGCGATTTGCGTCATAATCACGTGGCAGTCATGAGAATTTAGGTTCTGGAACTTTTTATCTGCCATGTTTATTATTCCCTTTATATTCGACGAGAAGCCAGACGGTACCTTAATACTGAGCAGGCAATCAAAGAAGATTTCCTTCTCTTCTTTGGTAAGAGCGTAGCTTGCATGACCCTGATATATGCCGTCTTCTTCGTCATACGTTGCTGGTCCTCCCGTGCCTCAGGTGTATCTTTTGTCTTCCCATACACGCCCAAGAAACCAATCAGGGTCACGCAAAGATTCTTCGTCACGTGCATCACGTCGATTGCGGAGCGGACCTCTAGGTCTTTCCAATATGGCAAGTCCCAAAATATAGATTTCTTCTTCCACATGGGTGCGCGCGTCCGTCGGCGTCCTTTGGAACAGGTTGTCCGCCAGACCCTTCCAAATATCACCTTCAAATCCTTGACCATATCATGTACATCGGCACCGATGCGGTGGCGAGGCTTCGTCCGGTGATCCGCCTCACCTTTGAAATGCTTGCCTTTCTTTCTTCTGGGATGCCTGCTCGGAAGAAATCGACGATGTCCCGTACACATTCTTCATACAACTATTCAAATATATATTGTCGGTATCATCCAAACAGTCGTGCATCCGCGGTATCCCTTGTTTGTCTGTCACGAAAGGTTACGAGAGCAGGCCAATCATTGATGGTCACGAACAGCAACGCCTTTAGGTCAAATTCTTCCCCCATGTGCTAATCCCACGCACGTACACCTGTTCCATTCCACAGTTGTAAGAGTTCTTCAACTAATGGCCTTAGGTACACATCAATGTCGTTGCCGGGTTGCTTAGGGCCTTGGATGAGCTCTGGCATCATAATGAACTTCCGCTTCATGCACAACCAAGGAGGAAGGTTATACAAACATAGAGTCACAGGCCAGGTGCTATGGTTGCTGCTCTGCTCCCCAAAAGGATTAATGCCATCTGCGCTTAGACCAAACCATACGCTCCTTGCGTCATCTGCAAACTCCTTCCCGTACTTTCTTTGGATTTTTCTCCACTGCGACCCGTCAGCTAGTACTCTCAACTTTCCGTCTTTCTTACGGTCTTCTCTATGCCATCGCATCGCCTTGGCATGCTCTTTGTTTTGGAACAAACGTTTCAACCGTGGTATTATAGGAGAATACCACATCACCTTGGCAGGAATCTTCTTCTGGGCGCCGCACTCGACATCACCATGCTCATCGCGGCTGATCTTATAGCGCAATGCACCACATACCGGCAAGCGTTCAAATCCTCGTACTCACCGTGGTAGAGGATGCAATCATTAGGGCATGCATGTATCTTACGCACCTCTAACCCTAGAGGGCGACAGCCTTCTTTGCTTCAGACGTACTCTCGGGCAATTCGTTGTCCTTTGGAAGCATATCCTTTATCATTACCGGCAACATTCCAAATCCCTTGTCGGATACACCATTCTCTGCCTTCCATTGCAGCAATTCCATGGTGCCCAGCTTTTCTTGTCACCCTACGCAATTCGGGTACAACAATTTTTGTGATCCTCTAACATGCGCTGCAACTTCTTCTTCTCCAAATCACTTGCGCAGTTTCTCTTTGCATCGGCAATGGCCCGACCTAGATCATCAACGGGCTCATCTGATGCCTCTTCTTCAGCTTCTTCCCGCATTGCCGGCCCAGCTTCTTCCCGCATTACCGGCTCATCTTCTTCCCCCTTGTCGTCGTCCTCTTCTTCTTCATTGTCTTCCATCATAACCCCTCTTTCTCCGTGCTTGGTCCAAACATTATAGTGGGGCATGAAACCGGACTCAAACAGGTGGACGTGAATGGTTCTTGACGTAGAGTAATTGCGACCATTCTTACAGCCAGCACATGGACAAGGCATAAACCCATCCGCCCGCTTGTTTGCCTCAGCCGCAAGCAGAAAAGTATGCACGCCCTCAACGAACTGGGGAGAGCATCGGTTATCGTACATCCATTGCCGGCTCATCTTCATTACACAACACCGAATAGACCAAATTAATACAAGTTCATACATAAAGTTCATACAACACTTAAATGCAACAAACAAATAACTCTCTAGCCAAAGCATTTAAATGCAACAACAAATGCGATCAAGATCGCAACTAAGGTAATAATTGATCCAACAGCATAATGATACCAAGCCTCACTATCGATGGCATATTTTCTAATCTTTCTAATCTTCAAGCGCATTTTCTCCATCTTGATCTTGTGATCATCGACGACATCAGCAACATGCAACTCCAATTCCATCTTCTCCCCCTCAATTCTTTTCAATTTTTCTTTCAAGTACTCGTTTTCTCTTTGAACTAAATTTAACCTCTAGACAATAGGGTCGGTTGGAATTTCCGGTTCACATACCTCCTAGATAAAAATATCTATGTCAACTTGATGGGCATAATTTGTCATAAACACGAAATGCAACAAAGAATTTTAAAAGAGAATATACCACATCCGAATCATAACAAGGACGAGGGCCGACGGGGACGGATATGAAAACCATGGCACTATGTATAACAAACAACGTATGGGTAAGATAATTATTATACGAGTAACTATATATCCAAATCACACAAACATCAATTTTTTATATAAAATTTCATGAACAAGAGGCTCACCACAAGGTGGTGCCCGGCGACGGATTTGCAGGCGATCGGCGGTGGTTACGACGGATTTAGAAGGCACTAAGTAAACCACACCTACATATGCAAACTAAGTGTTATTTTGACCTCAAATTTCATATAAATCAAATACTAGCACATATATATTTCCTCCCAAATTACTAAACTCACAAATTAATAACTATATAAAGCATTGCAAGAGCTAATCTAGCAATGAGAGATGAAAGGACAAAGTTGCTAACCTTTGTGATCACTTGAATGGATGGGGGCCTTCAAATCTTAACAAATTTTGGGCAAAATGTGTGATGAGCTCGAGGGAGAAGAGGAAGAACAGAGAGGAGAGGAGAGGGAAAGGGGGAAGAACAGAGCGAGCTGGGACGAAGGGTTTATATGCAGGAGGACCTATAGTACCTGTTCACAGCACGAACCGGTACTAAAGGTGCTTTGGAGGGGCACAGATCGACAACATCCTGCCACCACCCTCATTAGTACCGGTTCGTGGCACGAACCGGTGCTAAAAGTTAGCCACAAACGGGTACTAATGAGAGCGGCCCGGCTAGCCGTTGGAACCGGCACTAATGTATACATTTGTGCCGGCTCTAATACAAACCGGCACTAATGTGCTTCACGTTTGACCCTTTTTCTACTAGTGTCGGCAACGGAGGCGCACGTGAGATCCTGGGGTTGACCAATCCACGGGGCGCCAAATCTTCCCTCGGGGTCGCCTGATGTAGCCATACTGTCGCCGGATCTCCTCCCCCCTCTGTCTCTGTGTGTTTTTCTATCAATAGCTAGTAGCATAAGTTGGAGCTGGCTGTACCAGGAACTTAATCTGCATTTATTCAACCAGATCAAGTACAAGTACATTAGTTCGTAATCTGCTATTAATACATCTCCTATTCATAAATTTCCTGAAGTAGTGCATGTATATATTTAGGTGCTGGTTAATTAGAAAATGGATATATCTTGATTGCTGTAGGATACAAGATATATCTCTGTTGGTTCATCTTGCTGTAGAATATGCCCCTGTTCATTCATTTATGTGTATTGCTATTTACCTCTGGTGACATGTGAGAAGCACTCATCTATATGTTTATATTTTGAGCAGCTGGGTACAACTACAGTTGCAGAATCATCCAACCAAATTTTGGGAGGATGGCATAAAAGATTAGATAACCCATGCTTTTGAAATCATGGTAAGCTTCACAAGCTTGTAAGGTGTTTTCTGTTTTCAAGCGACTTTACATCAAGTTACTGTTTCTCAACTGAAATTCTAGACTGTATAACTCTTTATTGTTCTCTCCACTTATTTGTACAACCAAGGATGCTTACTTAACTGTATAGCTCTTTATTGTTCTTTTCTAGGTATTCTGTTTATGCTCCATCCCGAAATCTATTGTGCACTGCCGAGTCCATGAGGCGAAGTGCTCACTGCTTGACCATTTCTTTACTGAACTGGGAGCAACAGAGGCAAGATATTCGAAACAAGTTGAAGTCCTTTCGATTCTTGATTTTTAGCATACACATGCAACCTGATTGGTGATGTTACTGTAGATATGATGTTGGTTCAGTGCTTACTATTTTTTGGTTTGATGCATGTTACCTTCGTTTCTGTCTATGCCTTCTTTAGTGTTTTGCCAGCTAACTAGTCTATTGGTCGTTTTGAAATATGAAGATGCTGCATGTAAGCACTATTGCCGCAATTTGGCACATCATATTAGTCTTATCCCTTGTTTTGTCACTAGCATACACTACAATCCCTTGTTCTGTCACTAGCATACACTACAGTTTTATTAAAAGGGGGGCATATCATTTGCTCTATATAATAGTGCTGATTTTGCGCTGATATGAACTTACAACAGTATTACATTGTAGTGTTTTCTGCATGTTGTTGTATCACTAGTTTCATGCTGCCTTCTCATTTGAACCTATTACTTGTTTTTGTTTTTATCCTTGATTTGTATCAATTGTTGTATTGTAGACTTAAAATTGTGGTGGTTCCTCCTTTACAGAAGCTCAAGTGTGAAGTCGTGAAGTGTGAAGCAAGTGTGAAGCCGTGAAGTGTGAAACCAAGTGTGAAGACGTGAAGTCCAACTCATTGTAGCATATCTGTGTTGTAAAGATTGTAATACATTTATTTAGTGGTATATTTGATGAATTTTATGCGTTCTTTGTTCTATTTGAAATATTGATTATGTATGTGATTTGAAAACTTGTGGAATGGAAACTTGTCCAGTGAGGCCACTTATGAAAATAATTTGTCAAATTTGTACATTTCTGACATGTGGGACCAATTTGAGAGATGAAAACGACAGGTTGGACCCATCTGACTAGTGGGACCAGCTTGAATATATAATAGTTGAAAATAGAAAACCAAAAAAGAAAATCAGTAGACTAAAAGGCCATGGCCCAAAAATAAAAAGGAGCAATGCTGGGCTTGGTCCATGAAGCTGACAAAAAATTCATAGGGAAAAAAATATAAATGGGCTGAATTAATGGGCCCGGCCCATATAAACACCGAATTGGACCGGGCTGAATCTTGTGCCACATCAGCTTGCCACGCTGGATGCCTACGTGGCCTGGGGAGGTTGCTAGTGACCAAAACGCCACAGTGGAAATATTTTGGTCATAAACGTCTACGACCATTCCAGAAGAAAGGTCGCTATAGTATGTTTACGACCGCCAGCTTTTGACCTTCTGTTTTTGGCCATAAAAAGGTCGCAAATGAAAAATCATGACCTTTCAGTGACCAATAGTGGTGGTCACAAGTTGACATATTTCTTGTAGTGAAGTAGAGCGCCCGTGCGACGATCCTAGACAGAACACGAATCAAAGTCGAGGATGACCCTACAATTAGAGTCAACAATCTGACCACCAGATATGAGCTGCATGGTAAGTCGAGGAACATGAGCGACAGAGGGAACATGAAATGAAGAAGTGCTAAGACTGCCTCGTCTAGCTACAGGGAGGGGAGTGCCATCAGCCGTAAGAACACGAACATGAGACTCAACAGGTCGAACAAAGGTCAAAGTGGAAGAATCATAGGTCATATGAAAAGATGCTCCAGTATGAAGAATCCATGGGGATGTACCTGAATGAGTAGAAGATGGTTTCTCAGTGCCAGAAGAGTCAGTCACGGAACCTGCAGAACTTGTCGGTGAAGAATCCTAAGTAGCAAGCAGAGATTGCAGCTGCGCAATCTCATGAGGAGACAGGGACATGGCAGAAGAGGTCGAGGTAGAGCCGTATGTGGAAGCCACTAGGGGAGCCGACATAGAGCAATCACCGTCGTGCGCGAAAGCAGCGAGAGTCGATGTAGAGCGGTCACTGCCGCACGCGGAAGCCGCGAGACGAGTTGACGTAGAGTGGTCACCGCCGCGCGTGGAAGCCGTGGTAGAAGTTGACGAAGGGCAACCAACACAACCAGCAGAAGACGCCACAGGTGACAACGTCACAAATGGACGAGCTCCAAGTACCAACCGACGACGTATGTGTGAGACGGGGTCAATGTAGGGAACACCATAAAAAATCACCGAATAGCGAGGGCGAAAGACCAGTCGAAAGGAGAGCATTTTTTTTCTCTCTTTCTTTACTCTTTTTTTTCTCTCTCTTTTTTTTTCTCTCTCTCTCTATTTTTAGAACAAGCAGCAGAACTCAGTTGACAACTGAAAGAAGTAAGCCAAACAGGATAGGCCAATCACAGCCTCGCGGCGGCCCACCAGCAACCCAAGTCAAGCTGATCGATCTGAGTCACGGGCGTGGAAGGGTAGCTGGTACGCACGCAGATGGGTCACCCAAGACCGATGTAGTCCACACACTTGGCAAGCGGAAGAGATGTCGGGGATCAGATGGAGAGGCAGGGCGGCTCGGTCCGGCAGGGGGTAGCCGGTCCAGCCGGAGACTGGGCGGCGGGATCCGGAAAGTGGCAGCCACACGCCGAGGAGATCAAGCGATCCGCCGCGCCGGAGTCAAGAACGGCAGGTCAGCACGGTGGCCAGCGCAACGGGTCCAAGAGTGCGACGAGCTGGCAAGGAGCGCATATGGGTCGGTTGTGAAGTCGTGATCCGGCGGCTGGCGGGCGAAATCCGGCAGCTGGCAAAGACCTGCAGGACGGATGGCCAAATCCTCACGCGGCCGCAGCGAGCCTTTACGGGAGAGGAGCAGCCGCATGAAGGAATCGGGGCAGATCGGGAGTCCCCTGGCGGCAACTGGATCGAGACGGGTCACAGGGAAGGGGTGGGCGACGCCGAAAGCGACGATGAGCACAAGATGGATCGAAAGCACGAGTTGCTCGTGCAAAAAAAAACCCTACAACTCTAATACCATGTTAGGGAAATATGCAACTTGATATTATTAAGAGGCCAAAACCATCGTATATATATGTATAAGAGAGTGCCAAGAGGCTAGAATACAGAAGGCCAAAGGCGATGTAGCCATATCGGTGAACCTCGTTAACAAATCTCGGTGTCGTGCTTGTGTGATTACTTGGTCCTCGGATGATCGACGGTGTGTCTCGGATTTATTCTAATAAATGGTATCATGAGCTAGGTCGGAAGGTTGTCTGGATTGTTGATCTAGAGGAAGCGATCGGAGGCACGTGTGCGTGTGGCGGATCGGATCGATAGGCAGCGGCAAAAGCATCGGTGGCAGCGAAGAGACGTGCGGCGATTGATCAGTACATCAATCGGGCGAGCGTACACAATTCCCGGCGAGGTCGGATCAAGCAGACGACTTGTCGAAGTGTTCCCTATGGACTCGGTCTCGACGAGATCAATGCGGTGAAGGAACGTGGACAAGTTAGCCCAGTCCGAGGCGCGTACGGGTGGCAGGCTGGCAGCGGATACAGCCTAGGCGCTATGTGCGATGGGCTGGTGCGGGCAGCGGCCCACAGGTGGGCGCTTGCTGGGCCTTGGCTGAGCACAATGGCCGGCTGATGCAGTAGGTTGCTAACGCGTGATGCATGAGCCATGAGGTTGCGCTCGTACATCAATACATGCTAATGCAAAACACCGTGAGATTTGTTTTGGAAAAAAGAGGACCGGGTCCTCGTGTAGGACACGGAAAAAGGCAGCAGCAGAACGAATCGCAAAGGAAATCTATTGATAATTCACGTCCATTGGAAATAGCAAGGCTGTGGCAAGGCAAAAGCTAGCACCATGAGTTGAGCCTAGTATCTAGTACACGTGAGGACCAGAATGTTTTTTGGTTGGAACTGCTGTAGTACGCGGAGGTTGTTCGTGTACTTGGGGCATCGCGTGGAAAGTTTGGATAATTTTTCACAGGGTCAGTCATATGAAAACCATGGCGCCAACGGGTACCAGGTTTGAGGTGGAGAAGTTCACGGAACTGAAAACCTTGGGTTATGACAGACAATGGTGAAAGTTTTGATGGCACAACAGTGATGCTTGAAGGCGTTGCAGGAAGTCAGGTCAGCTAAGATGGAATTATTATGTGATGGATGGAAATTCGCGGAAGACGATTTGGGAGCCTTGAGCGTGTCATACAGTCAAACGAGTTCGGCTGGGTCGGACTGGGCAGTCTGACGCGATTGACGTAAGTCGGTTGGTACAGAAGATGGTGCGGGATCGGCGATGACGACATAGGAGCGTGATGCTGATGGTGACCGACTTCTGGGCGTGGAAACACGTGGAGCAGGCCCCGAGGGCTTGTGTGGCTTCGACAAGACTATGGCGCGGGATTTATTCAAGGTGGTGTATACACGGAGCTTGAAGTTGATGAGGCGCAGGGTGGACTGATCATCTACCGTGGAGTCATGTTGAAGGTGGAGCTGGAGTCTGACGGAAGACTTCACTCGGTGCTGATTGAAGGGCTACGGCATAAGACGTCGGAGAGTCGAAGCCTATTTCAGCGGGAAAAGTGAGTGGCACGCAGTTCGGACTGGATCCAAGTGGTCTGATGGAAGCGTGAAACTCGTCATCGATCGGTGATGATCGGTGGTACTCTGCAGTGGGGGTTGAGTGGTGTGGTTTCGCGACCCTTGAGACTCGACCGGGACAGCGGAGGCTCGACGCGGTAATAGCGGCGAGGCGTGCGGTGCGCACGGGACATGGAGACGGGCCAGGGCTCTGGTGGTCATACATGTGGTGAGACAATTGTGAATTTGACTCAGGGTGACTATAAGCAATGGTGAAATTCCTTCAAGTTTCAGACAGGCGGTCGAGAAAGGAGCGGTGATGTTGAGTTCAGGTAACTCTTATGTGTGACACCCAATATGTGAGTTGTTCACTTTCACACAGGTCAGTGATCGGTGTGTGATGGCGTTGACGGATACTCTGGAAGTTGGGAGCGCAAACTAGAGTAACAAGGAACTTAATTTTGCTCGAGTGTTGACTGTGGTCAAGAAAAGAAGGGACTACAAGTTGCAGGTGGAGTCGCATGGAGTCTTTGGAGTAGCAGCGGTACTCATGGGATAAGCTCAAGTCCAATGTACATGGAAGTTTGACGCATGGACAAATCCAGGGTGGTGGAGTATATTCGCCAAGGTGGAGTTTGTTGGAGTTGTGTCGAATATAGTGTACAAGGTAGGTTACAGTTGGACTTGTAGTTGTATTGTGTTTATATAGGATGTGGAGTCGTGTCCTAGTAGGACACTAGTATCCTAGGCCTCTCTTATATAGCGGGGGTAGACACATGATGTAACCTATGCCAACATAATAGCACAGGCGCGCAAGGGGAGCCGGGCGGCGTGCCGGGCGCCGGGTGGCCGGTGTGCGGTATTGTGACGGTGTCACGGGAAGGAGCGCCCGTAGTCATGCCCCGGGGATGTAGCCATATCGGTGAACATCGTTAACAAATCTCGGTGTCGTGCTTGTGTGATTGCTTGGTCCTCGGATGATCGACGGCGTGGCTCGGATTTATTCTAACAAGAGGCCAAAACCATTATATATACATATATAAGAGAGTGCCAAGAGGCTAGAATACAGAAGGCCAAAGGCCAACATCAATATAACTCTAATAATAATAACAATAAATATGAGGTAGGCCGCCGACAGATACAAGGCCTTTTGTAAGCATGAAGAAATTCAAATAGGTATGTTGTAAACACAACATTAATAAATGCAAAGTGACTTATGTTTCCCCTGAAATAAGTCTGCAACCAAACAACTTGCCTTCCATTGCGGCCAGTGGCGGAGCTGGGGTCTTTCTAGGAATTCCCTGGAATACCCAAGATTTTGGCCTATAAATTTTTTAATACATATGTTATATTGGCTCAGGAATTAATCCAGCTCAAACTGAGGATCGAGCGTCGTGAGGCACGCAGCAAACGAGACTAAGGACCGAGCGATGTCTGGTTAGGCGCGCGGGCAAGCAGTCGAGCACCTCTCCCTCCCCCGATTCTCATTTTTTTAGAGTAGATTATCAATTCTCAAACCTAACGGCGCTGCGGCGGCGGCAACGATTTCAGGTCCGGCCGGCCCTCTCCCTCCCCTCACCCCCTCTCCACCCCTCCAGCTGGCCCTCTCCCTCCCCTGTCCCCTCCTCTCGTCCTTTGGCTCGGGCACTGCCCTCTCAGCTCCCGCCCTCCGCCCTTCCCCTACGCAAACTGGACAGTTGGTCCGCCTCCGTTCCGGGCGTCCGGCCCTCTCCTCGGCAAGGCGCTAGTCCTCCTCCGGGATCCGGCTCCACCACTGACCCCTCCACTGACCACGACACAACACCACCAAGGTATTTTTTCCCTCTGTTTTTATAAGGAATTTGAAGATTTGTTGTAAATGCCACTGCCTATGATTGCTAGGAGTAGAAGCCATTCACTGATTGTTTGTAAACTGAAATTGAACTAAATGGACATTGAAGTTTGAAGAAGAATTATGTTTATCAGTATATGTGATGAATTTGATGCCACTACCACTAATTTCTACTTTGTTTATGTGATTGTGATGTAGATAAATAAGAAGAAGGGTGTTAGCCTGTTTGAATTGTGGGACAAATCTTCGAAGGCAAGGAAAAGAAGTTCTACACCCACATTATGTGAGCTTTCAGTTCTGATAATTGTTAGAGATATTGCCACAATGATATTTTATGTGCGTATTTGTAATTTTTCTTAATTGTTACAGATATTGCCACAATGATATTTTGCAACTTTTATCGATGTATGGTCATTGAGTCATCGATATTGCCATCTTATTGTAAATTTGTTGTTCAATTATGTTGCTTTGGCCCAATTTTTTTTTTGACAGGAATACCCAGGAGCAAATTCCTGGCTCCACCATTGATTGAAGCACATGCAGACTAGATGGGATGCATGCAACTAATCAACATGCGGATGTTGGCTTTTTGCTTGCATTTCCTCAACTAGGCCCCAACTGGGGCATGTATGCAAAGTGCATAAAAAATATGCAGGTAGCCAAATGCGCTCCAAGTCAAGGGTAGCGTCCACTCGATGGAGAGCGAGGGATCGTGACTCCTGCTAGATTGGCAACGCAAGTGCAGTTACATAGAGAGGATTATCTTCTTAATTATAACATTATTAAATCCTAACACGCACGTTGCACTTGATTAAATTGCATGTATACAATTTTTTTTTGCAAATCATGTATACAGACGATTACTACTAGTAAGAGCATCTCCAACAACTTTGATAAAAAACTTCCCGTAAAACCATTTTTATGGCCTGTTCATAATTTTTTGGGGAAGTTGTCAGATCAGATCTTTTCTCAGTTTCATAAACATCTTCCTGAAAATAAGTAAGGCGTCACCGGGAAAACATAGAGAGGCTACTGAGCCAGGCCACTTGCCACTTCCACTCCACATAGAAAAGGTGCAACCTTCTGATGATCCCCTTCCACTTCATATAGGCTTCAAGTTTTCTCAACCTCCTGGCTGAGTGCTACATGTACGAGTGAAAATGGAAGTTCGCGGGCAGCGGCATAAAATTCATCCGCTCAAATTCATCTCATGATGTGCTCTGCTCAATTAGGCTTATGCGCCACTAGCCTGCAGGATCTACGCATTGCCGAGCGTCAACCAAGTAACGTAAGAATTCTACATCTTCCCCTTCAGAACCTGTGGGGATTGTTCATCTCTATCTTGGGCTGCTTCATCTTGGAACTGTTCATCATCGGCTACTTCATCTAGGAACTGCCCATCATCATCTGCTTTGAGATGTATGAGAACATACCGATCTCTCAAAGCTGAAGCATTCCATAATGTCATGTCGACAAGTTGGGCACGCGTGGCCTCGCAGAACTACGGCACAATGCACCGGCTATGGAAGGCATGAGAGCATGGCAGCCTGCTGGCAGTCTCCCCCTCTTCAAGCTTCCAGCCCAACAACCCCTCTTGGATCTCCAAGTCTAGCAAACAGACGCCGCACACCTCACGGGTCTCACGACGTCGGCGCTTTCGCTTTCGGCCACGTGCGGTTACTCCGGCAGCATCGGTCGCCGCGGCGGCCTCCTTGTGCACCAAGCTCACATGTAACTGAGGCATCTCGATGTCTATGTCGTATCCCAAGTCACCTAAGGTCTTGTCTTTCTCACGTACTACGTACCTGACGATCCCCATGGCTATGTTAAGGGCCGGCGTACGGAGTGAATCCTCCCAGCTGCCGTACTCGCTGGTCGCCAGCGCCTCAGTGAGCATAACGTGGATGAATCTGCTGCAGACCCCCATGAACTTGAACATGCTGGGGTCGAAGAACCTGCTCCGCTGGTCGAGCGTCCTGACGACTTGATCGGTGACGCACACCACCCCGCCCCGTGGTCCGATCCCGCGCGACACCTGGGTCAGGATCAGGTCGCCGTGGAGGCGCAAGAAGCACGCGCGGTCGCGTGGCTTGCTCCGGAAGTGGATGGTCCCTTGCCCTGTTAGGTATTCCAAACGTATGTGTCAAGTTAGACAGAGTCAAGGTATTATACGTGTTGGTAGTCCAAGTCGGCAACTACTCACGTGACTGTGTTGGAGTCTTTGTAATTCAGCTATTATAAATAAAGGAGAAAATCCCCAGGGAAGCTACGGCAGAGGGGGAAAAAGGTTATCTCGTGCGTGCTGTTTGCCGTGTATTTTTCTACAGATCGATTAGGCTCGCCGGAGATTAGTTTGCTTCATAAGCTGGCCTCGCATCCAAAGCATCCACCTGCCTAGTTGTCTGCTTAGCTAGTTGCGTACGTGCTTGTTCTGGCTAGTTGCACCGGCGTTCCACGTTGATCTGACCGACGGCAAGCGGCGTGAGTTCCAACAAGTGGTATCAGAGCCAAGTTCTACATCGGCAGGTGGGCGCTGTGACTGCGTTGAGCGACGATCAAGATCATGGCCGAAAAAGGTGGAAGCGTGTTTGTCACGTACCCGATGCTGACGAAGAGCAACTACTCGATTTGGGCGATCAAGATGAAGTCGTTGATGCGTACACAAGGAGTTTGGGATGCTGTGGAGCCGGCCGCTGCCGGCAAGGTGGACGACACGATGGATCAAAAGGCATTGACGGCTATCTATCAAAGTATTCCGGATGATGTGTTCGCCTTCATTGCTGAGAAGGAGACGTCACACGAAGCTTGGGAGGCGATAAAGACGAATCGTCTTGGAGATGATCGCATCAAGGAGGCAAGATTGCAAACCCTCAAATCTGAGTTTGATAGACTCAAGATGAAAGACACCGAATCAATAGATGACTTTGCTCTCAGGATGACAACCATCGCCAATGGGATAAGAGGACTTGGAGAAAAGTTTGATGAGACTAATGCTGTCAAGAAAATTCTTCGAGCGGTTCCATCAAAGTTTCTTCAGATTGCGTCTGCTATAGAGCAGTTTGGTGATTTCAAAACAATGACCATGGAGGAAGTCATAGGGAGATTGAAGGTTCATGAGGAACGATTGCACGGTTATGCCCATGATGATGATCAAGAAGGTGAACAACTTTTGTTGACAAGGTCAGAGTGGTTGGCAAGGGAGCGTGGACGAGGTTCTCCTAAATCTAAGGTTCAGTGCTGGAGTTGTCAAGAATTCGGACACATCAAGCGTTACTGCCCTAATCGGAAGAAGAAGGAAGAGGCGTACCAGACCATAGTGGGAGATGTTGATGATGACTCAAGGTTGCTCTGAGGATGGGAACGGCGACAAGGTTAACGGTCGTGTCTTAGTTTTTTTTTATATGTTAGTGGAGTCTACATATTGGTTTGTCAGTCTAGTCCAGGTCGTCTGCATGTCTCGGCGAGGGGACCAAGGTCAAGTACGCGGGGGCGGTAAACCAGTGAAGGTGAGTCTCTTCAATGAGGCCATGTCTCTACATGAGGCTGGAGTGGGCGGTGTAGTCCACAGGGTGGTGCGATCCACAAGGAGCCGGCATGTATCTCGCTAGGGTGGATGGTTTAGTCCACCGGGTGGTGTTTTTCCACAGGTTACTAGTGAGACTGGGTAGTCCAAGGCATATTTGAGTTGGTCTGTAAATTCGCAAAGTTACAATTGAGGAGAGCCAATTAGACTTGTCGTGGTCGAGTTGATGAGTAGACAAGTTTGGATTAGGGAGAGATTGTTAGGTATTCCAAACGTATGTGTCAAGTTAGACAGAGTCAAGGTATTATACGTGTTGGTAGTCCAAGTCGGCAACTACTCACGTGGCTGTGTTGGAGTCTTTGTATTTCAGCTATTATAAATAAAGGAGAAAATCCCCAGGGAAGCTACGGCAGAGGGGGAAAAAGGTTATCTCGTGCGTGCTATTTGCCGTGTATTTTTCTACAGATCAATTAGGCTCGCCGGAGATTAGTTTGCTTCATAAGCTGGCCTCGCATCCAAAGCATCCACCTGCCTAGTTGTCTGCTTAGCTAGTTGCGTACGTGCTTGTTCTGGCTAGTTGCACCGGCGTTCCACGTTGATCTGACCGACGGCAAGCGGCGTGAGTTCCAACATGCCCTTGGAAACGGCTGCGGGTCTCGGTCGCCGACGCGGCGTGCGGCCACGGTGGCAGTACTGCCGGCGCTGCCATGGCCGCCGCGGTGTCGGTAGAGTCCTCCATGTTCGGCTGATGAAAGAAATAACAGGCGGACAACCAACCTGCGTGCGCGGCTACGTTTATGAATGCGCGGACATTGGGCGGACTAGGAATGGAATTCGGGATCAGGTAAGAAACGCTTCTCCTCAGGGCCTCCAGCTAATTAAAATGGGCCTTTCCTTCTATTTTAACACACCTATCCTTTCCTTCTATTTTTAACAGGCCTATCCTTTCCTTCACCGTGTATAGATACTCTACTATCACTTCCGGTATTATACTAGTAGGAAATAAGCATCCCAACTAAAAGTACTCCCTTTCATTTCTAAATATAAGCCTTTTTATAAAGATCCTAATGCAGACTGCATATGAAGCAGAATGTGTGAATTTATACTCTAAAAAATGTCTAGATACATTCATATGTAATGAAATCTTGAAAATATATATTTAGAAATTGAGGAAGTAGTACAGAAAAAAACACACACGGTAATGTATTTAAATGTAAGGACAGTGCTAACTTCCAGACGTCCTGATTATAGCGATAGATCCGGATGATCCACATGCAGCCCGTTTCTAGCTCGCGATTGCATCTGTTTTTCTCCACATGCATGTGATACTTAATGCTTTTTTCTCCATCATGTATGATGCATGGCATTTGTTAGAAAGCTTAATTACATGCATGCATGTGAGACGAAATTGATGACATCACTATAGATTCCCTCATGATTCAAGAAATGCTAAATGTTTCGTAGGCCAAACCATCGCTCCGATCGAAAAGTTGTTTTCACATAAAAGAATCGTCACGGCGAGAACTTCGAAACTAGATCCCATATTGATATGTTTCGACGACTTTTTTTCCCAGGTAAAAGTTACCACGCATAGGGTATACCAGTTATCATGTATATGACACATCGGTTACCATAATGTTTACATAGGAAAATTTCGGGCATAAAAATGACTTCTTTCAACTTTCTCCCCACATGCAAATGCACTAAAAGTGCAGAAAAGCTAATGTCAACGAGGATTCTTTTTGTTTTGAAATTTTAAAATGTGTTGTCGCTCGAATCGCCTATCTCATCCACAATCTGTTTTCACAAAAAAAAAATCCACCGCGGTGAGACCTTCGAAACTAGATACCATTTGGCATGTTTCAATTATTTTTTTTGTGTGTCAAAAGATAGCATATCTGGGGTAAATAAGGTATCAGCTCTGGTGTGCATATATTACCATGTTATTTACACAGATCCTACTGAGTGTGTTTTCAATAACTTTTTCTCACGGGTCAAAAGTTATCGAGGTGTTTGTACCTAAGTTATCATGTCCGGGAGCCTATATTACCATGTTATTATACAGATGTTATCGAAGTATGTTTCCAAACAATATTTTACACGGGTCTAAAGTTATCGAGGTGTTTGTGCCTAAGTTATCAGGTCCGGGAGCCTATATTACCATGTTATTTTACACAGATATTACCGGAATATATTTTCAATATTTTTTTTCAAGGGTCAACGTTAACGTGGTCTTTGTACCTAAGTTATCTGGTCTGCAATGTGTATATTACCATGTGATGTACAAATAAGTTACCAAGGTGTTTTTCAACAACTTATTTCCCGGATTAAAGTTACCCCTGGGTATTTATATGCAAGTTGTCGACTCCATGGAGCCGAACATGCTATTACATAGAAGTTATCAGGGTGGTTCAGATTTTAGTGTTTTCATAAATATAATAGGACATCTACATGACACAAACTGCATCTACTATCCCTCTGATTTATCTCTTGAAACTGAATTTAGTTCTTAATTTATCCAAGCAGTATTTCACAGAGAGAAAATGGAAAAAATAAAAGCCCGGGCGCTTGAGGGCGGTTTGAGGCACCAGACTGTATATGCTCTTACCATGTTTTTTTTAGAAAAACGTATGTTTCAATAGCTATTTTTTCCGGGTCAAAAAGTTACCACAAATGTTTTATGTAAGTTATCAGGCTTGCGACATAAAAATTACCTTGCTATTAGTATTTAGAATGAAGTTACCGTGTGTATGTTTCTACACCCCCCTCCCCCTCCACGTGCCGAAGTTATCAATGTGTTGCACATGAGTAATCAGGTCTATGATGCCTAAAATTCTCATACTATTTACACCCAAAATATCGGTGGTGTATTTCAACATTTATTTTGTTAGTCAAAGCTATCACAATGTAGTAAAAAAATAGTAACAGAGTAGCTGAGCCATTTGACTATTAAACGAAGAAAAAATAGTAGGAAAAATCGGTGTAAAAAAGGAAAAAAAAGTTTATTATTCACGTCATGGGTTTTACAAGTACAAAAACAACGTAACCTAGATGAGGTCATAACCTGAATATAGTCCGTGTGGTTACGGAGTACTGCCAGAAACCAAGAGGTGCTGGGTTCGATATCATGTTCTGCAAGTTTTTTACCAACGAGGGAAAAACAAGTCCCGAGCGGGAATCACGTTAAAATCGGGACATGCGGGTGATGCGTTAGATCCGGATCTAACGGCAACCGAGTCGTTCGGATATGTTGCAAAAATCCTGCCGGCAGGATTTTAGCTTTTCCGTTATATGTAAACGCAATCGACGGTAGGAATGAAGGTGCTTGGTTCATGACCCAAAATGCAAGCATAAATGCAGTCAAATAGCATAGTATATGTAAACGTGTGCACCAAAAAGAAATCTTGATTGATTATCCAAGTGAAAAGTTTACATGGATCCGCAATCTCAAGGCAACTTGCGGGCATGCGTGCACTGGGCCGATGAACTATACCTCGAAGAGGTCCGAGGTTACCTCCCGGGCAAGGCCATGCGCGCGCATCATCGCCAGCGTCCAGGGTGGCCCACTGCCACCGTTGTCCATGGAGGTCTTACCGCATTTTGGGGGGGACACTGACGAGGTGCCCAATGAAGCACTCATTGTGGCAGGATTGAACAACTCATGTTGCCTTGTTTGGGTCCTTTTTTGTTTCGGTTGTTTCCTGGGAGGTGTAGATCGAGGCATAGCCATGGAAGTTGCAGAAAAAGACTACCATTGTCGGGTTTTTCTTCAAGAACACGTAGAAGATCTGCGTGCCTATATATTAAGATAGGGAGCAAATAAATTTACAGAGTGTTGGTCTGGAAGGCGCACAGAGGCTGCCCCTAGACTCAAGCCGCAAGCAACACCCTCGGGAACTACTCACTTAAGACTATCTCTGCCCACTATTCTTCACTCACGACAATGATCACATAATTCGTCAACCACAATCGATGGTGGAACAGACGAGTTCCATGACATCAACTTCTTCTCCTCCATCATAGTGGTCGTAGCGGCGACGCCCACATCCATGACTGCGCCCAGACCGGCACAAGGATGGATGCCAGGATGAGTGGCCACCCGTGCTTGTTCACATCAACGGCAGTGTGTTCATGTCCCACGAGTACCCGCACACATCATGATTCGGGTCCATAGCAGCGACATGATGGATCTTGCTCCTCTCTTCATCTGAGGGTTCGACCACCGGGTTGAGGTCGCCAACCTCGCCGCCATCTAACGAAGCCGTGAGACATTCCGCGACCACATGCGAGTATGACCTCACCACTAGCAAGTAGGAGGAGTTTCTGCCCGAAAAGCTGGCCACAAATCGTTTTCCACATCATGATGGGCATTGCTCAGATAGGCTTCAGGTTGTACATCAAGCTCATCCTCTGGATCAAGTTGAACTACAACGAGCCCAAGGCACCACTTTTTGCTTACAAAGAGACAGAGACTGTTTGGCACTTGCCAAAAGTGCCGCCATGAGCCAAGCTATATGTGCGCCGTCTATTTCCCGGAGGAGGGGACCGAAGAGGAGGAGGAGACCGTTAAGCTGCCGTACTCCCAATCTTTCCACAGCACGCTCATCTTGTTGTGGTTCCACCTCATGTCAATGTGCCCGACCTCTGCCGGCGTGATATTTGCAGTACTTCTCAGATTCATGCGTTGCTAGCCCGATGTCACCTGTGGATCGTGTAGCCGGAGACGAGCAGATCACGCCCCTATGCCTCCTGTCTCCGCCGTCCTCAGCCCGGCGATCCAACACCCCCGCCCGCCTTAACCGTGGCCGGCCATGGCCACCACCACACCGCAACCTCCTACAGCCGCTGGCACGTCTCCTTCACGCCACAGGATCTGTTGCAAAAAAAGAAAAGGTTTCTGCAATATGACCTCTATTGCAATATGGAGGGCAACGCTCAGCCGCTCGATGACGCCAGATCTGACAGCTCGCGACCCGGCCGGTCTTCTTAGCTCGCCCCTTAGAACTTTGGTCATGACTATTGATGCTTCGACAAGGAATTCAGACGTCATGCCATAGAGCGTTTACACTACAAACCAAGACATGCAGGCGGTGGGTAAACAGACATGAGCAAGACAACGAGAACTTGGGACATCCGCATCAGCATCTCCGTCACAGCAAACTTCAGCAAACTCTCGTCTTCAACGCATGAATGAATAAAATAGAGTACCTGTCCCATGATCCCATCGCCACCAAGTACCCAATATAATGTAATTCCGCAGGCTACCAAAGTTGACTGTCGACTTGATCCTGTCAGTAGAAAATTGATGAGTGTTTGACAAGCTAGAAATCCAACATATATGTATGCCATGTGCCCTCGTCTGGTAGGCACCACAGCAGCCATTATTTCAGCCGTGTTGTGACTTGTGAGCTCGCTGTAGAAACGAGAGGAGAAAAGATGAGCGAGCCGGTGCCGGTGAGGCTGCTGGGCTCCTTCGGGAGCCCGTTCACGCACCGCGCCGAGGCGGCGCTCCGGCTGAAGGGGGTGCCCTACGAGTTCATCCAGGAGGACCTCGGCAGCAAGAGCGAGCTGCTGCTCCGGCACAACCCCGTCCACAAGAAGGTCCCGTTGCTCCTCCACGGCGCAGACGACGACGTCCGCGCCATCGCCGAGTCGCTCGTCATCGTCGAGTACGTCGACGAGGCCTTTGAGGGCCCGCCGCTCCTGCCGTCCGACCCGCTCGCCCGCGCCGCCGCCCGCTTCTGGGCGCAGTTCGCCTCTGACAGGTGCTCGAGGACGCTGTTCAAGGCGCTGTGGACGCCGGAGGGCGAGGCGCGGAGGGGGTTCGTGGAGGAGGCCAGGGAGAACCTGGCACTCATGGAGGCGCAGCTGAAGGGGAGGCGGTTCTTCGGAGGCGACTCCATAGGGCTGCTCGACATCGCCGCCAGTGGGCTCGCCTGGCTCCCGGTGCTGGAGGAGGTCGCCGGCATGGAAACTAGCATGATCCGCGAGGAGGATTACCCTGCCCTGTGCCAGTGGCGCGGGGAGTATGCCGCCGACGAGGCCGTGAAGAAGTGCTTGCCGAGCAGGGACGAGATGGTCGCCTACTACGCGGCCATGAAGGACCGGTTCGTGCTCATTGCCAAGTCAATGCACAAGAAATAAGACCAAAATTGTACCGAACATTGTTGCGTGTGTGGTGAGTTGTGACCCAAAACTTTGCAAAATATAGATTTTGCCGCTGCAATAACTCTGACCAGCAATTCCAAAAAAAAAATAACTTTGACCAACAATTTATAAGGACGTCGATATCCACCACACGTATAGCATAATAGGCATTCGCCCAGACACCGTGTACGTGTGGCATGAGCGGGGGCAGCCCACATGGGCTATGTATGGACGAACAGTAGAATTGCCCACACGTGTGGGCGCAGCTACTTCGTGTCACACGCCCAACAAGTACTACTCATCCTCACCCTGCGCGTGTGGCACGAAGCAAATATGCCCACATGTTCTGACGCAGCTACAATAGGCACCCGCGAGATGACGATTTAGTTGCGATCTGGGATGATAGATGTAGTTATTCGGGATGGCAGATGTAGTTATCCGGGATGGCAAATATGGTTGTAAAAGCATGACAACTCTCTCTGTTTTGGTTAACTATAGTTGCCATGTCTAATTTATGGCAGTTGCCGTGTGTAATCAAACCATAGTTATCGTGTTTGATTAACTACTTGCCACATATGGTCAAACAATAGTTGCCATGTGTGTTTACTTAGTTGCCACGTGTGATTAATCACAGTTGCCATATATGTTTACCTGATTGACACGTACGCGCAACTGCAGTTGCCGTCTAGCAAACGAATCATAGTTGTCATGTGTGTTTACTTAGTTCCCATGTACGTGCAACTGCAGTTGTCATCCAACAACGTACGCCTGCCGCTTCAATTTCCTTCTCTTAGGCGTTAGTCA
This sequence comes from Aegilops bicornis, assembly GCA_021605145.1. NCBI lineage: Eukaryota > Viridiplantae > Streptophyta > Magnoliopsida > Poales > Poaceae > Aegilops > Aegilops bicornis. The sequence continues at coordinate 778,332,000 of CM038671.1, read as the reverse complement.
TCAGGTTTGTTTATTGATTTAATATGCATGGTTTGCATCAGACTAACATACGATTCATTGGAGAACTTGTATGAAACGCCGATGGCCGCTGACATGATCCTTATACCAACGAATCTATCATACAAACTATTGCATATACTCTTATAAGCACGTGAATATTTAGACGAATATACTGTAAACACAACATCAATAAATGCAAAGTGACTTCAAGTGTCACATGGAGTAATGTCAGTAGGCCTCTAACAGATAGGAGGCTTCTAAAAAATATGGGGGAAATTAAACATATGTATGCTGTATATATTCAATAAATATAAAGTAGGCATTCAATGGATAGTAGGCCTCTTATAAGCACGTGAAAAATTAAATACTGTAAACACAATGTCAATAAATGCAAAGTGACTTTAAGTGTGAAATGGAGTATTGTCAGTAGGCCTCTAACGTATAGGAGGTATCTAAAAAGCGCGTGAAAATTTAGACGGATATACTGTAAATACAATTTCAGTAAATGCAAAGTGACTTCAAGTGTTACACGGAGTAATGTGAGTAGGCCTCTAGTGATAGGAGGCCTCTAAAAAGCGTGGGAGAAAGTAAACATGTATATGTTGTACTTCAATAAATCACCAAAACCCTATATCTGGGAGCTTTTCCGCGCTGAGCTTCATCCACTTGGGTGAAAACGACCTATTCGTAAGTGTTTCGACGGCACGTGTATTTATTTATTTTTAGAAGGAGGATGACCCCCGGCCTCTGCATCTGGGCAATGCATACATTCATTTTATTAATTATTCTCACAAGACCTTACAAAGTAATACCACGGTAAGACTAAAGCCGCCGTCTAAGCAACGAATTGTCGCTACACCTATCTAGTTGATGAAGGGGCGCAGATAGCCTGGGCCTAATACCAAACAGACATCGCAGCCAAACCTAACATCTAAGACCTGAGGACCCATCCAGGACGCCTGCCGGGCATGGATCTCGCTGGTCCGGCATGCTCTCAGAGGCCGCCGCCGCCAAGTGCCACCGCTCCATCTTCAGAACTGTACTGATGCATCAACCTTGGCCGGTCTAGCTATCGTCGACGCCACCACAGCGCCCAACGGCACCTCCTCCCTGCGCGCAAACAGCTGTGCACGTCGCGGTCGCCACTGATACACCTCAGCACCATGCTGCCAAGTACCATCAGCCGACACGGCTTGAACTCTTTGGAAGAGCTGTCGTGCGTAGCACCTGCCGACCAGGCATGACAAAGCGTAGCACCTATCGGCCAAGCATGACTTGACATCTCCACAAACGATGCTCCCAAGAGAGAAACAACACCGCAGTGCCACCATCGTCCGATCTGGAACACCAGATCCTAGGGTTTCCCCCAGAGCAGCATGAGTGGGTCGACAGTAGTTACACGACAATGCCTCCATTAAGGTAACGGCGTAGAACGCCGACATCGCCTGCCAATGGCTCGGTTTTCACCGGCAACCATGTCTCCCCAACTCGCAGCCGGGACTCGACGATGGATCTCGAGATCCGATCACCAAGCCTCTGGCCGGCCATCTTTGACGACGGAGATGACCACCACCATTGGCCAACAAGATGACGCGAGATGAAATAGGGCGCTGCCAGTGTGCGTCCTGGCCAGCTCCACCGGCGCTAGGCCCGTCCCGGATCACGCCTCATGGCCGAGGGCAATGTCGGTGTCAAAACTGGCGGATCTCGGGTAGGGGGTCCCGATCCTGTGCGTCTAGGCTGATGGTAACAGGAAGCAAGGGACACAGATGTTTACCCAGGTTCGGGCCCTCTCGATGGAGGTAAAACCCTACTTCCTGCTTGATTAATATTGAAGATATGGGTAGTACAAGAGTAGATCTACCACGAGATCATAGAGACTAAACCCTAGAAGCTAGCCTACTATGGTATGATTGTAATTGTGATCGTCCTCTATCGACTAGCCTGGCCTCGGTTTATATAATGCACCAGAGGCCTAGGATAACAAGATCGGGAGATGATGTAGTGAGTACCCCCTAGTCTAGGACACCATCAGTAGCCCCCTGAACCGGTCTTCAAGTTAGGGACGCTCCTCGATTCTTCCGAACTGTTCTTCATCTTCGGTCGTCGGTCTTGAAAACTGGTTCAACAAATCTTCTCATCTTCGATCTTGAGGATCGCCGAAGTGTATCCGAAGAGTTTACACGTTGTGTATCCGAGGAGCCCCTTTGCCTTGTTATTTTTATGCCACACCTCGGGTTTGAAGTTGTTCCCGGGAGACTGTGTCCTCTTGCGTCCGAGCTCCAACGCCGGACTATATCCGAGCTCCAGCGCCGGACTATATCCAAGATGTCATAGATCATCTTGGTACAAAAAAGTTGAAGGAGTGTAGCCGAGCTTAATGCCGAAAATGCCCTCTATGGAGCTAGCCGCTGGCGCCCGAGCTTTATGCCGGACTGCCCCCGAGGTGATGCACCACCCCGACCGTGGGCTGATTTTTGTGAATATTTGTAACCGGTGCAGTTTATTCTCTGCCGATATATATCCAGTAGCCCTCAAGGTGTGTATCAGTTTAAAACCCGAGATGCACCTGAAGGCAAGCATAAAAACCGTTGTTCCCAGTAGCCCCTGAGACTCAGGTCGATGCGCGAAATCGACCTGAGGATCAATTCCTAGCTCGGCAGCATACATAGGAATAAAACGCAGTGTAATATATTAGAGATAATAGTGATCGGCGAACGGGCCCCTGAGAGAGGGTCGTGAGAAGTCGCCGCAATATACTAGCTTGATGTCGGATAGGCCCATATGGTACCTATTATTTTCCGAAGACATGTATGCGCATAGTTCGTTCAAGCCAAACACTGAGCACTTTGAATTCTCTGTATTGAATAAGCAATGCAGTAGCCCCCGAGACACTGATCGGGTGGCAACACCAGATCAAGGGATCGATGAGCCCCTTTAATATTTGTAGATAATGAACACGAAGCCCAGTAGCCCCCGAGCCTTAATGTGGGCACGGGTGGCCGAATTAAGGATCGATATCCAGAGTAAAATCACAGATTATGTGTAATGATTCTATGTATACAAGTACTTTACATCATTATATTGACTCCATTGTGACCGTTTTCAGTTTAAAGTGGCCCATCATCGGCTTCTACCCCTTGGTAGATACTACGTAGGGTGTTTCCGCGATAACAAAGCAACCCTTAGCCGACGTCTCGGTGCCCGAAGGCGGTCGTGTTAGCGGAAACGAAGCAATCAGATATGCAGGCTTTATAACTTATGCTTTGTCATAGGAGCTTTAAACCGGGGAAGCTAGATATGAGCCCCCGGTTAGTGTTCGGCGACATCCGAGGTCAAGCCGTAAACACTTCGGCCAATGTTATGAACGGCCCGTCGTTTAATACAGTCATCGGACCGCTGACCAGTTTACGCTTATCGTGACAGTCAGTTTTCGGCTTTCTCCACTGCGGTGCTTAACCATGCGAGCTGGAAGCACAATCGCAGTGGTTCTCCCTTTGCACACCTAGCCGAACAAAGCGGAACATAGGAGGCAAGCGCAGGAGCCGGGCAACCCCACTATTTGACCGAAGACACAATTCGAAACTGATGCATATATAGCAATATCCGAGAATGTTTTTGCCGAATCCCTTAAGGTGTCTGGCGTTGCACTGCGAGACTAATGCTGGAAACGCACAAATAATTTAAAAGTGCCATAGGCTCGAAAAGACAAAAAACTTATTCAAAAGTTTAATGTCCGAACTAGATCAAGTGTTCGGTGCCAATCCAAAAATTGGACTTTAAAAAAAAGGTGCTTCTGCCGTGCTTTAACATGACACATCCTATCTCAAGACTTCAAGCGGGTCAGCCTACGACTTCAACCTCCTATCCCGAAGGCGGAGTACTTCTCATTATGCCAGTTTAGTAAACTAAACTCTAGCGGCTTTGAGAGATAAATGAAGCTCCCCGGCTATTGACCACACACTCGCGTCGACAAAAGGAGTGATAGAAAAAAAAGACTTTGTAACGACTAAGAAGAAGAACGCTTATTATAAAATAGCTCACATAAATTTAAGAGCCCCCAAGTGACTTGGGTAAAAGAATTTTATGTATGATGATTGTATGTGCCAAAGTACTTATATCATATCTGTGTTCACCCGAACTTTGTACGCGTCTTAACCGACCGTCGGCTTCTCCCTCTTCGGTCAAGGACCGAAAAGTGTTATGTACTCCACCTATCGAGAATATCGACGGTGTTTCCGATAACCAGGCAATCAGGTCATAAGGCTGTAACAGACAAAGCGCGCTCAGGGAACTTATGCTATATTACTGACAAAGTGTAAGAAGCATCTTCGAAGAAAATAGTACCCCCACCGATACCTTTCTTCGGTGCTCATTGTTAATATGAGACTTGTGCAATAGATTTTTTGTACTCATGAGTTCCGTTGTGTGCCGACCATTATTGAAAACAGTAAGAGCTCTAGCTTTCGGCTTCACCCAGTCTGAGGTCCGGCTCGGGTGACCCGATCGTGACAATCGCAGAGGTGATCCCTTTACTCCCTAGCCAAACAATCGGAAACGTAGGGGTAAACACAGGAGCAAGGCAACCCAGCTTGCAAATCACATAGGTCAATATGGTGCATATTGTGGCGTAATACACGAACAATGAACGAAGCCGTACAAGTATAATTATATGCAAGAGGAAAACCTCTAGCAAGGAAGCCTCAAGTAAACGGGGTATTTGAATTTGTCCGTCACAAACAAAGTTTGGACAAGGAAATTTGTACAAGCAACTTTTTTCCAAAAAAGTATAATGCTTGATTGAACCGAACACAAGTTAAAAATTTAAAACTTTAAGCATGAAGGCAACTTAGCTGGTTAATGTGTTCGGTATTGATGACGCGGTCCGAGCTTGATGCGGGACAAGGTTCCATCCCCCAAGCCGGTCCCGAGGTGACGCCAAAGGATATAGTCCGGCTGGATCATTTTCCCGTGCACAAAAAATAGTGCAAACCGGAGATAATTGTAATAATGATAAATTAAAAAAAATTGACGCATAATAAATGATTTATGCAAAGTGAGTACTAAAAGAAATATGGCCTAGCGCCGAAGTCAATGTTGATGCAGGGCGACGGCGTGACGCGGTGAAGGCGTGGCAAAGCCTGAATTGTCAGGTCGGTACGAGTTCCGGATGAGGTGTTCGCCGGACTATGTACGGAAACTGACCGAACCACCATGTGACCGTTGTTAATGCGGCCACTATTTGATAAACCTGTGTACAGATGATGGACAAACCGGAGTAATAATTCCTTGGAAAAATAAACCCAAACAAGCAAAAAATTCTAGGATTAATAGCACCTGGTCTATTTGTTGTAACGATCTGAAGAAAAGTGACTCCCAAAATTGGGACTCGATCCGCATTCTCATTGCCTGATGGGCGGCGAAGCGACGGCATGGCGATGCTGGTAAAGGTTGGCTCGCCGAGGCAAAGCCTCTGGTCCAGCTAACGTGACGAAGCTGGTCGGCTAGTGACGCCGAAGTCTCCGGGGTAGGTTGATGAAGAGATGGTGAAACCCCAGGTCCAGCCGAGATGTCGAAGCCTCGATGTCAGCCGATGAGTCGAAGTAGGTCGGCGTGATGGACATCGGATTGAAGAAGCAACAGTGCGGCCCCGCTGAGGCAGGTCGCGACGTGGTCAATGCCGGACATAGTTCGGCCGGGAGTCTCCTAACAGGGAGAAAGATTTCAACAAACTTAGCACATCGCCCAAGGGCGAGTGCTGAAAGGTATCCGCGGAGGTGAACTCCATAATCGGTGCCCAATCAGATTCGATAGGCACGGGCGCAGGCGGCTCGGAGTCCGTGGCCGGGGACGAATCCAGTAGTTCGGCAACACGGCTCTCGTAAGGGGTGAAGTCAGTATCCGGCTCTATCGCCACTGTGAGTGCGGCCTCCATGGCGGGGTCTATCTACCCATCCTCGAATGGCGCGATTCGCTCCGGATTGAGGGCCGCAGTAGTCGCAGGTGTGATCTCCCGAACACTGTCCGACGACAGAGCTAAATCATGCTCGTCGTGACCGTGCGGCGCACCTGGCATGGGTTCGAAACCGTCGAAGATCAAATCTTCGCGGACGTCGGCAGTGTAGTTCAAGTTTCCGAACCTGACCTGGTGGCCAGGGGCATAGCTCTCTATCTGCTCCAGATGGCCAAGCGAGTTGGCCCGCAATGCGAAGCCGCCGAATATGAAGATCTGTCCGGGGAGGAAATCCTCACCCTGGACCATGTTGTTGACGATTGAAGGAGCCATCAAGCCTTGCAGCGGCGACACAGAGGAACTCTCAATTAAAGCACCAATGTCGGTGTCAAAACCGGCGGATCTCGGGTAGGGGGTCTCGATCTGTGCGTCTAGGCTGATGGTAACATGAAGCAAGGGACACAGATGTTTACCCAGGTTCGGGCCCTCTCGATGGAGGTAAAACCCTACTTCCTGCTTGATTAATATTGAAGATATGGATAGTACAAGAGTAGATCTACCACGAGATCGTAGAGGCTAAACCCTAGAAGTTAGCCTATGATGGTATGATTGTAATTGTGATCGTCCTCTATCGACTAGCCTGGCCTCGGTTTATATAATGCACCAGAGGCCTAGGATAACAAGAGTCCTAGCCGAATACGCCGGTGGGGGAGGAGTCCTTGTCTTGATCGCCAAGTCTTGTGGAATCTTCCTTGTATGCGGCAGCTGTCCGAACTGGCCCATGAGTATATGGCCATCGGTGTCCTCGGCCCAATCTAACAGATCGGGAGATGACATGGTGAGTACCCCCTAGTCCAGGACACCGTCAGGCAATGGCAAGCGCTGCCACGACTAGGACGTAGACCGGAAGCCCAGATCCGGCCCACCCGTGCGCCGCCTCGTGGCCGCCACCAAGCGCCGTTCAGGGGCAGCCCCGCCGCCGTGAGGGACGCCGCCTCACGGGCAACAGGCACCAGCCACCGGCGGAACACTGCCGCGCGCCACCGCCCGCCGCAAGATCTGCGCGAGAACAACGAGTACGCCCCGCCGCCACCTTCCCTGGGGACCACGCGGGCTTCGCCGGTGTCCCCTCCGGCGGCGGCGAAGCGGGGGAGGAGCGGGGAGGGGCGGCTGGCGGCGCGGTTAGGGTTAGGGGCGGGAAGGGAAGCGGGGAGGGGCGGCTGGCAGCGTGGTTAGCAAAGCGGGTTGGCGGCGACTGGGCGTCGATGCCCAATGGATTGAAATCGTAGACCTGGCTGTGTACGAATGTGTTGTGACTTTGGTTTTCCGTTTCAAAATTTTTGAACTAGTGTATGGTTTATTTTGGTAGGTTTGGTGTAGGTTTAGCGCTTTTTTGCTTTGCTTCATACTGTCGACAGCGGCGCCGTGTCGATCGCCGCTGTCGATTGCTTCTCCTGCTTGTTGTTGTTGCCGTCAGTTTGACCAATGTTGGTTCTACATGTTTCTTTTAATCGGTGGCCCTTTACCTGTGTTTTCTCGTGTTTTCCTGGAGTACGCGTCGTTGGTTCAGGAGCTTGCCGCTATTTTTGATCGGTGCCGATTTTCTTATGTTTTCTGGAGTCCTCCTTCTGAGCTACGGGGCTATAAATAGGCTGTTCCTCCTGCTGTGCTACGGCCTGTGGTTTCATTGTTCTTTGATGGTTGCTTCTTCGGCTAGCCGTAATGGTCTGCGTCGTCCTGGCCGGCCTTCTCGCTCGCGTGGGGTTACGGTTGGTCGTCGCGATGGTTTGGGTCGTGCTGCTGCTTCGCCGGATCTGCTCATGTTTTTGTTGGAATTTAGTCTATATTGGGGCAGCCCAATAACTATTTCAGAAATTCCTAATAAATCCTAGAGGCCCACTTAGCCCATTTGTGAAAGGCAAGGGATACTACTAAAGTTTAATCCCACATTGCTAGTTGAGTGGGAATTTGACCTCCTTATAAGGGAGGTTCTTTCCCCACTTGTACGAGCATGAGAACAAGAGGGACATCCACGCGCGCTCCTCCTCCGTCGCCCGCCTCGCCACGACGCGCCGCGCCGCGCCGCGGGTTGCGGGAATGAGCCGATGTCTAATTTTTGCCACGCACTACGGGTATACGAAAGGTCACCTAGGAGCTGAAAAGTTTTTGAGAGTCCTGTACGGGAGAAGGGTGATAAGGTTTTTGGGGAGCGCTCACCGCGACTACTGGCTGCTTCATCACAGACGATCCGGTCGCCGACGACTACTTCCCCGACGACGACTTCTTCTCCGACGTCCACGACCTCCTCGACGACATGGAAGGCGAGGACACCGATCCCAAGTTCAGCGCTTCTGCTGCTGCTGTGCCGTACGTGTTCTTCTCCTTTCTGTTAGAAGTCCTTCTACAGTTCTTGGCTCTAGTTTCTGCCCTACGTATGTTAGGTTCTGTTTCATATAAGCAACTTCATCTAGTGTCTGTTCTAGATGTGTTTACCTCTAGTTCATATATGCAGACGATGTTTACCTTCTCTCTGTCAGATTACATGACTTGCTCTATATTTGCTATTTTTGTCATGCTTTATCTAGTATTTTTGTTAATAAAATCATTTGGTAAATTGCTCATATTTCCAACAATCCAAAAACTTTATTATAGGCAGTTTACCCCGATTGGTTTTGCTGCTTCCATGAGACCTCCTATGTTTAAGGGTATCCACTATAAGAGGTGGCGCGTGAGAGCAGTCTTATGATTTCAGACCATGAGCTGCTATGACACCACTCTTGGCAAACCTGAAGGAGAGCAAGATGCCCAACAGGCACAAGCTTTCAGAAAATGGATACCTTGTTTAAGGCTGCTCTCTTGAGTGTTCTTGGTGAGAACATAGTTGATGCTTATGCGTCAATTAACAATGGAAAAGATATGTGGGACGCACTCGAGGCCAAGTTTGGGGTCTCGGATGCCGGCACTGAGCTGTACATCATGGAGCAATTCTATGATTACAGGATGACTGAAGAGCGCTCCGTGGTTGAGCAGGCTCATGAGATACAGTCATTTGCTAGAGAACTTGAGCACTTCAATTGCATGCTACCGGACAAGTTTGTATCATCACTAAGCTTCCTCCTTCATGGAGGAACTTTGCTACCTTACTGAAGCATAAGAGACAGGAGTTTTCCGTTCCGGATCTCATTGGTACTCTTGATGTGGAAGAAAAGGCGAGAGCAAAGGACACACGTGCTCGAGGTATTGAGGGAGGATCTAGTGCCAATGTGGTACAGAAGCAGAACTTCCAGCCCCACAAGTTCAAGAACAAGGGCAAGTTTGATGGTAAAGCAAAGTTTGATGGGAAGAACAAGGCTGTGCAACACATGAACTTCAAGAAGAAGAATGGCAAGAAGAAAGGTGCTTGTCATGTGTGTGGGGATCCTGATCATTGGGCTCCTAGTTGCCCTAATCTCTATGACAAGCGTCATCCTGGGAAAGGCGGCAAGACCGCTAATGTTGTCATTGGAGACACTGACATGAAGGATGCTGGGTATGGTATATTTCCCACTATTCTTTCAGTATGTCATTCTCCTGACTGGTTGATTGACACGGGTGCTAATGTGCATGTATGCGGTGATATTTCCATGTTTTCGTCTTATCAGACCGCAGGGACTTCAACCGTGCTGATGGGCAACGGTTCAAGTGCTTCTTTTCGTGGTGTTGCCACGGTCGATCTGAAGTTTACTTCAGGGAAGATCGTGCGGCTGAAGAACGTACATTATGTCCCCTCCGTCAATAAAAATCTTGTTAGCGGATCTCTTCTTTGTAGAGATGGCTACGAGCTTGTCTTTGAGTCGAATAAATTTGTAATATCCAAGTATGGAACCTTTGTTGGTAAAGTCTATGAGTCAGGAGGCCTATTTCGTTTATCCTTATCAGACGTTTGCAATAAAGTTGTTAATCATATTTGCAACAATAGTGAATCAAATGTGTGGCATTCACGTCTTTGTCATGTTAACTTTGGTTGCATGTCGCGACTAGCGAAGTTGAACTTAATCCCTAGTTTCACCACTGTCAAGGGATCTAAGTGTCAAGTGTGTGCAAGCTAAGCAACCTCGTAAGTCTCACGTGATCATGGAGACGAGAAATCTTGCACCACTAGAACTTATACATTCAGATCTATGTGAAATGAATGGTGTTTTGACAAAAGGTGGAAAGAAATATTTCATGACATTAATTGACGACTCCACTAGATACTTCGTGTGTATCTTCTGAAATCTATGGATGAGGCTTTGAACTTTTTCAAGATCTATAAAGCTGAAGTGGAAAACCAACTTGATCGAAAAATCAAGAGGCTTAGGTCCGACCGTGGTGGAGAGTATTTTTCCAATGAATTTGATGCTTTTTGTGAGGAACATGGTATAATCCATGAGAGGACGCCTCCCTACTCACCTCAGTCAAATGGGGTGGCCGAAAGAAAGAACCGTACTCTAACTGATTTGGTTAACGCCATGTTAGACACATCGGGTCTCTCCAAGGCATGGTGGGGGGAGGCGATATTGACAGCATGCCATGTCCTAAATCGAGTCCCCACAAAGAACAAAGAGATAACTCCATTCGAGGAATGGGAGAAGAAAAGGTTAAAACTCTCTTATCTGCGAACATGGGGTTGTTTGGCGAAAGTCAATGTTCCAATTCCAAAGAAGCGGAAGCTTGGACAAAGACTGTGGATTGTGTTTTCCAGGGATATGCTTTTCATAGCATTGGCTGTAGATTCTTGGTTGTAAAATCTGAGGTACCTGACATGCATGTCGGTACGATCATGGAGTCGAATGATGCGACTTTCTTTGAAGATATCTTTCCCATGAAGGATATGGCTACCTCATCTAATCAGGAGATGCCTAGTTCATCGAATCAGGAACCAGTTACAATTACCGAACCTGGCATTTCGATGGAACACTTTGAAAGTCTTGTGGAGGAGAACAATGAAGTTCCTACTAGGAGCAAGAGATGAGGACTGCAAAGTCCTTTGGTGATGATTTTCTTGTGTATCTCATAGATGACACTCCCAGTTCTATTTCAGAGACCTATGCATCTGAAGATGCTGACTACTGGAAGGAAGCAGTTCGTAGCGAGATGGATTCCATCTTGGCGAATGAAACTTGGGAGATAACTGATCGTCCTTATGGGTGCGAACCTATAGGATGCAAATGGGTATTCAAGAAGAAGCTTAGGCCTGATGGTACTATCGAAAAGTACAAGGCTCGGCTCGTGGCTAAGGGTTATACCCAAAAGGAAGGTGAAGACTTCTTTGATACTTACTCACACCGTGGCTCGACCGACCACTATTCGAGTTCTACTTTCACTAGCTGCCTCACATGGTCTTCTCGTTCATCAGATGGATGTTAAGACTGCTTTCCTAAATGGAGAGTTGGATGAGGAAATTTATATGGAACAACCAGATGGGTTTGTAATAGATGGTCAGGAAGGGAAAGTGTGCAAGTTGCTGAAGTCTTTGTATGGACTCAAGCAAGCACCCAAACAGTGGCATGAGAAGTTCGAAAGAACTTTAACAGCTGCAGGCTTTGTTGTGAACGAAGCTAATAAATGCGTGTACTACCGGCATGGTGGGGGCGAGGGAGTTATGCTTTGCTTGTATGTTGATGAAATACTGATTTTCGGAACAAATCTGAATGTTATTAAGGAGGTCAAGGATTTCCTATCTCGCTGTTTTGAGATGAAGGATTTAGGAGTGGCTGATGTCATTCTGAACATCAAGTTGTTGAGAGATGCTGATGGTGGGATTACATTGATTCAATCTCACTATGTGGAAAAGATCTTGAGTCGTTTTGGCTATAGTGACTTCAAGCCTTCTCCAACACCATATGATGCTAGTGTGCTGCTTCGAAAGAATCGAAGAATTGCTAGAGATCAATTGAAGTATTCTCAGATTATTGGCTCGCTTATGTACTTAGCGCTACAAGACCTGACATCTCTGTTGCTATTAGCAAACTGAGTCGGTTTGTCTCAAAACCAGGAGATGTGCATTGGAAAGCTCTAGAGAGAGTTTTGCGTTATTTGAAAGGCACTGTAAATTATGGAATTCACTACACCGGGCACCCAAAGGTGCTTGAAGGGTATAGTGACTCAAACTGGATCTCAGATGCTGATGAGATAAAGGCCACGAGCGGATATGTATTCACTCATGGAGGTGGCGCTGTTTCTTGTAAGTCTTGCAAGCAGACCATCTTAACGTGGTCAACAATGGAAGCAGAACTCACAGCACTAGATACAGCTACGGTTGAAGCAGATTGGCTTCGCCGGCTCTTGAATGATTTGCCGGTTGTTGAGAAACCTGTACCGGGTGTCCTTATGAACTGCGACAATCAAACTGTGATCACAAAAGTGAGCAGCTCAAAGGATAACATGAAGTCATCAAGATACGTTCAGAGAAGGTTATAGTCTGTCAGGAAAATAAAAAACTCCGGAGTTATTGCATTGGATTATATCCAAACGTCTAAAAATCTGGCAGATCCTTTTACTAAGGGTCTATCACGTAATGTGATAGATAATGCATCGAGGGAGATGAGTATGAGACCCACAATATGAGTTGTTCACAGTGGTAACCTATTCTTTGTGATCGGAGATCCCGTGAATTAGATGTGGAAGACAAGATGTTGGTCAACTGAGAGGAGAGTATCCCTACTATTCACAATACCACTCCATGAAGATGCAATACTCTCCTAATCTGCATGGCAGGTTGATGTATATCTTAATGTGTTCTTGTAGGCCAATAAGCCACGGCGGGCATGTCCAGTGTGTGCGTGCGTGTATGGCACGGTGGTGTGTAGTGTGTGCGTGTTCTGTTAGCGGGGATCGGGGGAGCGGTGGAGTCGGTCATGCATGGGCGGGCGCGCACGACCAGGGCATGTACGTGCATGCATGGGGCGTGGATGGCGCGGGCTGGAACGGCCGCTCGGCGTGGACTGGGACTTGGCTAGATGCCCGGTGAGTCTCAGGGTATAAATACCCCATGCGTTGTAACAGATGAATGACGAGTTCGTGCTCGTGGAATACAAGGCCGTGCGTCTGGCGGCAGCGCGTTAAATCTTGCTGGAGAAACTCCGTGTTCTTCCCCCTCCTCCCTTCTTCTTCCTTGAGTGCGCCACTGGGAGAGTGAGTGAGCTGAGTGCCAGAGAGAGGAGGGTAGCGGCGAGGCAGGAGCGGCAACAACAGTTGGTGTCAGAGCATCGGGTTCGGAGGAGCTCGCCGGCGATGGCGCTCGTCCCGTCCGGCGGCGGAGCACGGTGATGCCGAGCGTGCGGAGAGCGCGGCGGCCGCGGCGGACCTGCGGGTGGCACAGAGGCTGCGGTGGCGCGGCGTGGCTCGGCGGAGGGAAGGCCAAGCTCCGGGACACGCCGGATTGGCCGCATTGGTCACGTCGGAGCGCGATCATGGCGCCGGCTGATGGCGTGCGGAGCGTGGCAGAACAAGCCGCAGCGACGGGCTCACCGCGTCGGCGCGTGTATGGCGTAGCGCCCGGATGTATCGAACGCGTCGGGACGCGAGTGCGGACCACGTCGGGGCGCTGGACCTGGTGCGGAGATCGCGTACGTGCGCGGCGGGAGCGCGGGCCGGGAGCGCGGGAACATGGGGAAGGCACTCGAATGGCACGGCGGCACGGTGGCAGGCGTGGCAACGACGTCGGGGCGGTGGCGGCTACAACGACGTCGACGACGCGGCGGTGGACGCAGCGGTGCGGTGCGACGGCCTTGACGACGGCGACGACGCCGTGGCTTAGGTGGTGAGTGTAGGCCAATAAGCCACGGCGGGCATGTCCAGTGTGTGCGTGCGTGTGTGGCATGGTGGTGTGTAGTGTGTGCGTATTCTGTTAGCGGGGATCGGGGGAGCGCTGGAGTCGGTCATGCATGGGCGGGCGCGCATGACCAGGGCATGTACGTGCATGCATGGGGCGTGGATGGCGCGGGCTGGAACGGCCGCTCGGCGTGGACTGGGACTTGGCTAGATGCCCGGTGAGTCTCAGGGTATAAATACCCCATGCGTTGTAACAGATGAATGACGAGTTCGTGCTCGTGGAATACAAGGCCGTGCGTGCGGCGGCAGCGTTCGTGCGCTGGAGAAACTCCGTGTTCTTCCCCCTCCTCCCTTCTTCTTCCTTGAGTGCGCCACCGGGAGAGTGAGCGAGCTGAGTGCCAGAGAGAGGAGGGTAGCGGCGAGGCAGGAGCGGCAACAACAGTTCTAAGTGGCTTATTTAAGCAGAGATGTTATCCTGCGGAACATCTTTTGAAGAACACACCTATATGAGTCTGATTGTCAAACGTCACAATCTATGAGAGTAGGGTTCTCTCTAGTAAACTCATGAAAGGTCACGGAGTATGACGCATAAGCTCCACCCGCGGGGAAGACCCACGGTAGCCACGTATCGGTCAAGGCTTTATGTGAAGTTAGATTCGTAGAAAACTTGCAGTTCAAGGCCCAGTCCACTGTTCAAGTTGCTTACTAGTGTAGCATAGAGTTCTAGGTGGAAGTTCAACTTAACAGTCTCCACTGCAGTACCGGTATATAAAACAGTGTTTTGGAACCAAAGGCAAATTTCTGTGTACCTCTGGGATCTGGTGGGGGATTACTGAAATTTAGTCTATATTGGGGCAGCCCAATAACTATTTCAGAAATTCCTAATAAATCCTAGAGGCCCACTTAGCCCACTTGTGAAAGGCAAGGGATACTACTAAAGTTTAATCCCACATTGCTAGTTGAGTGGGAATTGGACCTCCTTATAAGGGAGGTTCTTTCCCCACTTGTATGAGCATGAGAACAAGAGGGACATCCACGCGCGCTCCTCCTCCGCCCCCCGCCTCGCCACGACGCGCCGCTCCGCGCCGCGCCGCGGATTGCGGGAATGAGCCGAGCCGATGTCTAATTTTTGCCACGCACTACGGGTATACAAAAGGTCACCTAGGAGCTGAAAAGTTTTTGCGGCAGTGGATAATGAATACGAACGGCACACATCTTCGCGTGCTGCCTGTTCACTTCGTCTCCCTCCGTTGCTTCACCTCCCGGCGCAGCCTGTTCAAGGCCTCTGCTGTGCCTATATAAGAGAGGTCGCTCCTCTCCCGAGAGACACATCAGAAGGTCCTCTTCCTCTCGCCACACAGTTCCAATCTCTACGCTACTGCTATCTTCCTCATCCCGGCTTGCGTCGGGACAGTAGGCCTCCGAGACCGCACCTTTTGAGTCCTGTACGGGAGAAGGGTGATAAGGTTTTTGGGGAGCGCTCAGCGCGACTACTGGCTGCTTCATCACGGACGATCCGGTCGCCGACGACTACTTCCCCGACGACGACTTCTTCCCCGACGTCCACGACCTCCTCGACGACATGGCAGGCGAGGACACCGATCCCAAGTCCAGCGCTTCTGCTGCTGCTGTGCCGTACGTGTTCTTCTCCTTTCTGTTAGAAGTCCTCCTACAGTTCTTGGCTCTAGTTTCTGCCCTACGTATGTTAGGTTCTATTTCGTATAAGCAACTTCATCTAGTGTCTGTTCTAGATGTGTTTACCTCAAATTCATATGTGCAGACGATGTTTACCTTCTCTTTGTCAGATTGCATGACTTGCTCTATATTTGCTATTTTAGTCATGCTTTATCTAGTATTTTTGTTAATAAAATCATTTGGTAAATTGCTCATATTTCCAACAGTTTTCACCAGCCCAGTCTCCCCCGTTTTCTCGGGTTGGTCGTTGTGTGTGTGGGTCGTCTTCTGCACGTGTTTGCTCTATGCGATCTCCTGTTTCAATGGATCTTGCGATGTAGTCTGGTTTGTTTCTTTTTTTCCTTTCGTTTGATTGGATTTTGTTGTTTTTGTGGGCTAATTGTTTGGTTTTGTTGTTGGAATCAGATGGTCATGTTTCTGCTGGCCGTCGAATGTAGGTGGCAGCTCCCTCCACCACCCCTCTTCACCTCCGCTCCCAGCAGCCCCCGTACGCACCGCCCTGCCAGTGGAGCTCATGTACCTACGCCGCCATGGATCTTGGCGGTGTTGGAGGCCCGTTCTGCAACGTTGGCCTCCCCAAGGTCCTGCTGGTGACCTGGACGTTCATCGGCGCTGCTCCAGTTCCTCATGCTGGTGTGATCTAAGAACCAACCAGCAGGCGCTCCTATTTTGCGGGGTGTCCGTGCACGCGCGGCGGTGTGGTAGCTAGAGAGAGGAACGGCGACGAGGTGTATGTTCGAACTAGATTGTTCATTAATCTGCGATGTTGGTCCGGTTTTTTCTGCTGTAATTATTACGAGATTTGATTCTTGTTTTCTTGGTGCAGGTAAGCGAGAATCGCAACGTGTAGAGGTCCATCAGTGATTCTAAGTGCGGCGGCCGAGACAAACGAGTCATCCTATCTGAACCCGACAGAATTCTGTTTAATTGGCCATTGTTTCATGTACTATGCAGGGTGATCTTTACCTCATTTGGCTTTTGGCCTGAATATGTTGTGGTTGGTTCGATGCAGCAGCTGCAGGCACAATGCTGCGAGGTACTACGCCCTGTTGCAACTCATGTTGGCGTAGAGGAAGAAGAGGGTCGAACCTGATGGCCGAGTGCCGCCGCCGCAAGCTCCTGAACGACCATCTCTCGATGGTCCGCTCCGTGATGCGGTGGTGCCCAAGATGAGCAAGGTAAAGACCAACCGTCAATTGATGTTGGAATAATGAGCGGTAAATCTTGGGAGTAAATTGGAATGTGTGTTCTTGATTTTGGGCATCTAAATGGACAGGACGTCCATCCTGAGGACACGATCGACTACATGAAGAAGTTGCTGGAGAGGATTTGGCGATTGTAGGTTCCGAGCCAGACATGTCGCTGGCATAGTCGACGGTGATGGGGCGGTCAGCAGAGGCCGTGTGCTTTACAGGTGCCCAATTCTTTCTTCTGGTCTAGCTCCTCACCATCGCTCAGCTGGCCGTCATACTTAGTTTTGTGCAGTATGGTGGTTGCTCTGTGATTGGTTCCACATCTGCTGATACCTTCCTTGTATGAGCGATTTCCTCAATTTCAATTCTGGTTGGTATGCTTTTGATCCTTTGTGAAGTTCTCTATTTTTATTTGTTGATTTTTGCTATTTGCAGGTCTTGTGGTCTCTTTACCTGTTTAGGATCCTAATGAAGTTCGTTGGTGGCTGCAGTAAAATTGTGGTTGGGCGCTGTTGATTTTGTGGTGGTAAGCATGTTTTGTCTTGTGGATTTTTTTGCATACAATTTCTAGTTTGTGTTTTTTGTAGGTAGGCTGTTTTTCAATTCGATCCACTGTGCCGGACAGGTGACGGCTGGTGTGGTGGTTATTCTACAGGCCAAGCTGAATATACACCCCACCTGAACTATCCCCCTTGGACAGAAAAAAGTTCATCATAATCACTACGTCAACTGCTAATTCTCTTCATGGGATCACCACTTCTATCAAGTGGAATCTACCGTGCCATCGCTTCAGATGGAGGCAGCAACTATTACTACCAAACCTTGAAAAGCCATTGGAAACAACCCTGCAACCTTCTCCGACAGTAGCAGAGGTAATTTATAGCTTAGGTAATCCTCAGTTTTTTTTCCACGGGGTGAAAGGGAGTTTTATTCTTAATTGAGCAGTGTATCAGAAAACTAGAGGATGAAAATAATACAGCGGGAATCAAGAAGAGAGAAGGAAGACAAATGTCAGCGGGAAAATCAAAAAGGGGTTTGGCAGATATTATTTTTTACATGTACAACAAATTCATCTTATTTGCTACTTCAATGTAGTATTGTTCTTTTTGCTTTTTTATCGGTAATTATGTAGCGAGGGAGCTGTCTACGCATGAAGGTTGAAAACGGAGTAAGCTACTTGCTAACAACAAGAAAGGACCAGCTTAGTTCTACACTCCAGCTTGAGTGCTTTGTATGCATAACTAAAGCTATGTACTGTAATAAGACAAACTTACCACTCTACTTGGACTTATCCACTCCTTTTGACCTGTTGTATAATATAACCAAGTTTTCATAGATGCAACTGGGACATGGTTGAAATTGTGTACTGTAATAGTATGATAGACTTGGTGCTCTACTTAAATGTACGCAGTGCTCTCCGTATGTAATGTAACTAGCGGAGCTTCCCGCGCATTTGCGCGGCTAGATCTTTTATATCTTTATAAATGTTGTTTTAGATCTGAGATAATCTGCAGTATGCTTAACTTCATAAAATTATGAATGATTTCTAGTACATGACATATTATTATATTAGCAGCAAAATTATGAATTCCAAAATGGATTTATTACCTATTACTCCAAAGTACCAATATTTTTTCCTCATCGTGTCTTTCTTATTTACATTACCTTATATTTAATACATTCTCGGCATATATGTTGTTGATAACCTTTTGGCCAAAACATTCACTCTGGGCTACCTCTCGTTATTGCTTTTAGTTATGATGGTATGAAATATATTGAATTTTGATTGCGAATGAAAACGTAGTTATCGATGGAATTGTGCCTAACTCGCTTGGGTGGGAAGTAGTCGTACAATCACATGATCATGATTCACTTATTCGCGAATAAGATTTTAAACTACATATTTAGTATACTGTCATGGCGATCATGCGAAATTATATGTTATTTGAAAACGTCTGAAATATCCGATTTTTATCTTTGATCATATCATAATTTACATTCTGATTGTGTACATGTCAATATGTGGGTCACTAATCCGATTGGTAAGGGCTGATCGCAATCGCTTATACTAGCAAATTTTGCTTTCTAATCAGAACATGAAGGGTGGTTCATATAGGCATTGGACTCTAGTACGTGCCTATGCATGTGATGCCTCGTATGACCTTGATCGCAAAAAATTTAAGCAGTGTTGGCTCATATGTGTTGGACTCGGTAAGATTAGGCTATTTGGGGATTATTATTTTTCAACGTTGTTTGGCCTGCACGCACTTTTCTTCCAAAACCCTTTTTAAAGTTTATATCTTTTCTGTGTACGATCTAGTTCTATGTGCAGTGTCCAAACTGGACTCAGCTTGTACGTGAACCTGTTTTGTTATTGTTTCCGACAGAACTTTAAGTAGAATTTCTTTAGAGGTAGTTTACTTTTCTCTCTCTATTTTTAACAGATGTGTCTATGTTGACTCTGTACGTGACTTCTATTCCAAGCAGACTTTCACATAGTTTCATTTTTCAGTAATGTGTACTATCGTATGCATGTTGGACTGGCCATTGAGGCACATAAAAAAAATACTCCCATAGATCTCTCAATAATTGGATCTGTACGTTCTTTATATCAACAAAATATATTTTTCTCTTATGTGGACAATTTTTTCATACCATCCAATGTAGTTATATTATTTATCCATTCACATTGTATCTAATTTTAAAACCTATTTCTTATATATTGTTCATTAATTTTACACTAATTTAATATTATTACGCTTCTAATCTTTTACCACCTCGCTTGTTTCTTTAACCTTTGATGGCCCACTACTATTTGCCCATAATCTTTTATGATTACCTCGAGTATGAAACTGGGCCAAACTGGCTGTGGCAGGTTCATTCGAATAGAAAAAAGGTGGAAGGTTCTTTACGTAGTCTCTGATGGGCTTACGTAGCCACTATAGGGATATGCAAATTTCTTTTTCCTCTTAACAGAGTTCAAATCGGATTTGAATAGCTGTCCATGTATTTCACACATATAACAAACGTGATCTTGGCTTTGCAACCTTTGAGCTGTCCTTGTGCTGTACGTGATTCTTTTTTTTGCACTGTTTACATCATAGGTAATGCGATATGCGTGACAGTTTTAATACTATGTGCCAAATAGTGCTTGTCTAGAAAATTTGTATGTAACGTAATATTGTTAAATCTGAGCTGTAAATATTATTAATCAATGATGTATATTATTTTAGCTTATGTGGAAGAACGTGGTGTCTAATTTGGCTTCTGTCTTAATTGTATAATAGATAGATATATAACTAAGCGTACACACTCAACAACATGTCTAGCGATCTAGCTTTTTCGCTTACTATTAAGCTGATAAACGCGTTCTTTTTCTATAGATGTAGCATTGGTTATGGCTGTTACATGTTCTTGACACTCCTACCTCTGATCATTGGCCAACACATGATGAGTGGTGAAGCGGCAGCTACATGGATTTACCGACGCTCATACATTGTAATAGTAATTCACTCGTGTTCACCATGGCGATAAAGTGACAGACGTGCGCTGGTGATGCAATTCTTACACAGAGCCAGCTTAATCTTAGGCCATATATGTTCACTCATGTGATAGTAGTAATTCACTGAAATAACCCCCTTTGCATTGCACTATTTCGTCAAAAACCTAATTTGATTGTTTCAGTTTGTCCACATAGATTAATCAATAGTTATACACTTTCATTCTGATAATGTGGCCCTGTTTTAAGCATACCCTCTCTTTAATTTCTAAAATATACACCATATTTTGATCTATTTCTTAAGGATTAGTTTTAAGTTTTTTCACTTAGATTGCTCAATAGTTTTACTGATAATTTGGCCCAGTTTTAATCATAACCCCTTTTCATTTTGTAATACACCATATTTTGATCCATTTGAACAATTCATGCCTGATAACAAGGCTTATGCACCATGGTGCTTGGGGCACTAGTGCAGAACCGGGATTTAGCACCGGTTCGTAAGGGCCTTTAGTGCCGGTTCTATAACCGGCACTAAAGGGAGGGGACTAAAGGTCCCCCCCTTTAGTATTGGTTCGGCAAGAACCGCCACTAAAGTGCCACCACGTGGCACGAGCCTGGGCCGGGTGCGGGGAGACCTTCAGTACCGGTTGATAACAACAACCGGTACTAAATGTTTGGGGGGTTTTTGGTTTTATTTTATATTTTTCCTTTAGTTTTGTGTTTTCAATTTAATTTAGAGATTGTTTTTATATTATAATGAGTTGTAAATCATTAGGTGAAAGTACCACAGATTAGTTTCAACTGGATGTATGCATGGATCCTAGATAAGTGATCAAAGTATATATGCCATATCCATATTACTTGATCACTTATATTAGGTGGGCAAGTAATATGGATATGGCATAAACTTGATCACTTAGCTAGCTAGGATCCATCCAGTTGAAACTAATCTCTGCGTTTCTTTCATAAATGATATAATAACTCATCATCATCATATTAATATAAAAACTATTGCATCATATATCATCACCAACAAGTTAACGGTATACTAGCTAGCTAAAAATCATTATAGTCGCCATTACCACAATTTAATCATCAGTCATTACCGCTATCTAATCACCACCAATACTAGCTTAAAGAAGAAACATTCACTTGTACCAGAAGGAAATATATCATCGAGTTCGACATGGTCATGATTATAAGAGTTCATATATAAGACCACAAAAGCAAATCACTCTTTGAGATTAAGTTCAGGACAAATAACACGGACATGAGAGGACAAGTGCTAAGAGCATGCTAATCACTCCTGTTGCTCTCTCTCAGGTAAAATAGCATAGAACATGTATAGCTCTCCTGATTCATCATATTGGAGCATGCAGATGAACATGTCTCCTAATCGTGGGTTGCGCTTCTGATTGCTACCCCCTAGTAGTTCTCTGCGATCGTGGACAATTTTGCTCCAGTCTTTCACTATTAAGCATTCCTCACTATTAGAAATCCTGAATGCACTAAAGTGCATTGTAGGATGTCTTGGCCGTAAGCTAACCATTCTCATGCGACCTTTAGTCTCGATCCACTGAGTTACAACATTCATCGGGAGTCCATGTTGAAGAACATTGTATAGTAACATACTTAGCAATGAAGTTTAGCTTGAAAAATAATGTATGCAAAAGATGCACTGAGGAAAAATAGTAAAAATCTTACCATCTTTCCTAAAAGATGTGACCGTAGTTCAATACGATGACTATTGGTCGCACGTTTTGAGTACTAAGATTTTCAACTTCAGGAAAATAATTTCTCTTGACAGCATAAAGATCCTCAAGCCATGAAACATAATGACTTATCTTCTCACAGTTTAGTTCAGCCCCGGGACAGTGGACGGTCCTGTCTACCAAGCGCTGGACATGTTCGCTTGCTGTCAATAGAAATTAGTCGTCAACTATTTTTGAAAAAAACAATATCGAAGACATAAATATGGTTGAGAAACTCACATAATGGTAGAACTAGAGGCGTCCGCACGTCGAGCCAAATGACTCTATTACCTTCAATATCATTTTCGGGACGAATATCAAAGGTGATAAACATATCGGGCTCAAATGCATAAGCCTTGCATTGTGTTTGCCAAGTTTTGCATTCAAAATGGGTTTAGGTGTCTTGATTGTGTATAATTTGACGTTGAAGGTATAACCATGCTCGGTCTTCAAGTAAACTCTCTTTACCTCCATAGTTTTGTTAGGACTGAAATATATCTTATCCAAGACAAAAAATCTTTCATGACAGGGGATACACTAGTAGAATAGCGAAAATTTAAAATAATAAGTTGAAGAAAATGAAGCATATATAAGTCATGCTTAATTACGAAAAAAGACTTGTCGTTATTACTTACTTTATCCACTTCGAAGGTCTCATCCAGCTTGATGCTGAAGCGCCTATCATCAACTAGGAATTTTTTGTCGCACATGCAGCCTGGTCGCAGTTTTCGCACATAATGAAATCGTTTTCGTCGTCAGACGATATTTCCTATGTTCATAGGTGAAACATTAAACACTTATTAGTTATATTAATTCAACTAATTAAACTAGTTCTATTAATTAAACTAGCTAGTTCAACTAAGCACTTACTAAAAATATACCTAAATAAAGTAGCTCCTAATTCAACTAACTAGCTCAACTAATTCAACTAATTCAACTAAACTAGTTCTATTAATTTTCTTACTAAAAATAAAGTAGCTAGTTCTATATATTAAAATTTTAATTAGATGATCAAATCTCATATACCTAAATTTAATATATATCTAATTCATCTAACATTAATATAAATTCATATATAATTTACTATAAAAAACTAGCTCATCTAACATTCATATATAATGTAACATTTATATAATTTAACATTTGACATTAAACATTTGTGTGTGTGTGCGTGTGTGTGTGTGGGTGTGTTTGTATGTGTGCGTGTGTGCTTGTGCACAGAGGCCGCCGGCGAGCGGCAAGGGGCCGGCCGGGGCGCGCGGTCGATCGATCTTACAACGGGGTGATGACTGGCGATGTGAGGCGACAGGGGGCGGGCAGGCGCCCGATGGGACGCAGCGACGGGCGGTGACGACGGCGACGGGCGGCGCGGGCGGCGACGGGGCCGGGGCGGCAACGACGGCAACGGGGGCGGCGCACGGACGTGGGAGGCGCGGGGACGGGCGCGACGAACAGATAAAGATGATAACTGAAATTTTCGTAAGTGCTGCTTATATAGGGGAGGCCTTTAGTATCGGTTGGAGATAGGAACCGATACTAAAGGTCTAATTTGGCCAGGCCAAGCGGCAGGAAGCGACCCCCTTTAGTACCGGTTCGTGGCTCCAACTGGTACTAAAGACCCACCCTTTAATACCGGTTGGAGCCAGGAACCGATATTACAGGGGGTGCGCTCCTGTTCCGCGGTGCACAATGTTTAGTCCCACCTCGCCGAGCGAAGGGCAGTCGGACTGGTTTATAAACCTAGCCGCGGCTGCTCCATGAAGCTCCTATCTAATGCAGGCCTCTAGGCTTAACTTTGCCGCACCGCCCTATGAGCCTGCTGGGCCTTATGGGCCTGCATAAGCACGCCCAAGGCCGTGCAAGCCCACTGGACAGCGCGAAATTAATTTCTTTTCATATAGTTTTTTTTCTTTTGTGGTTTATATATTTTCTTCTATTTATTTCTCAGTAGTTTTTTGCTGTATTTAGAGTTTCTTATGTTTAATATTAGTATGTTTTATCATTATATTCAAATTTGTAGTGTTTTTTCAGAGTTCATTTTGTAGTGCTTTTCAATTTCATGGTCATTTAGCTCCCAAAACAAATTAGTAAATGCATCGAAAATAGCAAATTATGTCAGAAAGGGTTGAAAGTTGATGACGTGGATTTGAATTATGCATCTGAACGCAAAAAAGTCTGGATTTGTAATAAGTTATTAAAATATTGAATAGCCCGTGTAACAGATGAGTTTTCGTCCGAAACCCTGATACTTCGAAAGAGATTGTCCAGTTTATACATGAAGTGCATTAAGTTTTTGCCGTAACCCTCTCTACTTTTTTGCACATGCTATGTGTGTGAAATGATGATACCTTGCCAAGTTTCAACCTTTTTAGAGTTCATTTTGTAGTGCTTTTCAATTTCACGGTCATTTAGCTTACAAAACAAATCAGTAAATGCATCGAAAATAGCAAATTATGTCAGAAAGGGTCGAAAGTTGATGACATGGATTTGAATTGTGCATCCGAACGCAAAAAAAGTCCGGAGTTGTAATTGATGAAGTCATGTACCTAGGATAGGGTCATGGACCTGTCCAAGACACCCTCCCCAAGGACATCCTTAGAATAAACTGCCTTCCAGTCGACCTGGTAGGATTCCACTCGACTGATTCAAAGATACTTGACCATGAAGACCCACTCGACCACCAGGAGTTCGAGAGCCACTCGGTGTCCAAACAGTCTGTAATTAAGTAGTCTTTATGGTCATGATGACACTTTATGTAAGGCGTTACCAGTAACGCATGGCCTTAATGTACCTTTAACCTTCCGCTACGTGGGCTGGCTGGGGTCCTGGCGCACCCTATATAAGCCACCCCCCTCCACAGGTAGAAGGGTCCGCACCACTGTAATTCATACGCATATAATCCAGTCGATTGCCTCCGGACTCCGAGACGTAGGGCTGTTACTTCCTCCGAGAAGGGCCTGAACTCGTAAAACTCGTGCGTATATAACTACTCCATAGCTAGTATCTTGCCTCTCCATACCTACCCCCATTCTCTTTGTCGGACTTAGAACCACGATAGTTGGCGCCCACCGTGGGGCAGGTGTTCTAGCGATTTGTTGGAGAAGTTGGGATTCTTTCGATCTCCTACATCATGGTTTCAGGTGGAGTTTTGGTCGAGGGCCGCGAGATCCGTCTCGGTGCGCTCATGTTCATCAACGACGACTCCGCTTGGGTTCAGGAGGCTCCTCTCGACGTCGACGCACTCCCCGTCCGCGGGGCAACACATTTTCGCGCGTGCGTCCGTGGCGTCCTCCTGCGGCAACCGTCGACCCAGTATGGGTCGGTTCTTGTGCCGTCCTCACTCCCAGTCTCCCGCCGGCGCAAGCGCTCTGGTCGGTCGAGGCCTCAGCGGTGGGTGAGGCATGCGGTGGCTCGCCAGTCGGCCACTTCCCAAGTTGCGGCAATCGAGCCCGACGAATCTCTCTACGGCCTGTTCGATCTGTCGACTGGCTCCGCAGAGACTGCATCCGAGTGCGATAGCAGCGATCCGACAGCAGAGGTTCTGATGGTCGACGGACCACGCAGTCCTCCTGGATTCCCCCGCACCGACGGAGGCGACAGTGGAGGCGATCCGGCGCAAGATCACGAAGAGTACCAACCCGAGCCCCTCACTTCGCTGCAGAGGGAGGAACTTCACCGCAGAAACATGGATGCGCTTCACACTCCTATCATTGGAGAAACCCCCGAGGCCCGTGCCTTGGAGGATGCGCGCTTGGCTAACCTGGCCGAGCGCACTCAACTGGAGAACCTCCAGCGAGTTCTCGACGAGCGCACGCGACCACGGGTTCCAGAATCCAGTCGACGTCAGCTCTTTCCACAACCGACTCAGGTATATCGAACTCCCATAAAGAATTTAGCAGCTGCGGCCCGTATAGCAGAATCGATCCAGCCTTCCCAGTCGGAGGCGGGTAGAGGTTTGCAACAAATCAGAGATTTACTCCGGGCAGCAGGAGATCAAAATTCAGCCGTATCACAGTCACGGAACAGGATTCACAGTAGATCTATCGCTACGAATTCGGTCCAGTCGGCCCATAGTCCAAGATCGCCCCCGAGGCGTGAGGAACGTGGAGGCCGGCGTGATGATCAGTACAAGAACCGCGAGCCAAAGGAGCACCGATTCGATTGCAATGATCGACGTCGAGTGCCCACCCCTCCCCCAAGGGGTGGATCATACGCTCCTCGGCAACAAGATGACAGACGCCAGCACAGTGTTGGGCGAAGGGTTCCAGTCGACCCCAGAGAGCCAGGCTTTGATGCGAGATCCATTATCGTTCAAGGCTTGGTCGACAGGAACAGAGCTCACCGAGAAGGCCATGAAAGAGATGTTCCCTCCAAAGCAGAGTTCATGTCTCGGGGCGAGTGTTTTATCAGGGCCATCAGAGCTGCAGTGATTCCTCCCAACTTCAGGTTGGCGACTGGAGTCAGTAAGTTCACCGGTGAGTCCAAGCATGACACTTGGCTTGAGGACTACCGAGTGGCTGTCCAGATTGGCGGCGGCAACGATGAGGTAGCTATGAAGCATTTGCCCCTTATGTTGGAGGGTTCGGCCAGAGCATGGTTGAATCAGTTAGCACCCAGCAGTATTTACACTTGGGAAGATCTTGCCCGAGTGTTTGTCAGGACATTTGAAGGGACTTGCAAGCGACCAGCAGGGTTGACAGAGCTGCAGTCGTGTGTACAGAAGTCGAATGAAACTTTGAGAGATTACATCCAGAGATGGATTACCTTGCACCACACAGTTGAGAATGTGTCGATCACCGAGCGATCTGTGCTTTCAAGGAAGGTGTCAAGAACAGGGAGTTGAGTTTGAAATTCGGTCGGACAGGAGATATGACTCTTGAGTCGGATGATGGAGATTGCCACCAAGTATGCTAATGGTGAAGAAGAGGATCGGCTCCGGAGTGGTAAGTACAAGTCAGCCGCTAATGAAGCCGGCGGAGGGAACTCGATCGGAAGCGAGCGCAAAGTCGAGCCAGCCGCTCCGGAGAAGCCTTGGCTGTGACCCCAGGAAAGTTCAAGGGGAAACCCAAGGGTCCGTGGAACCCCAAGAAGGTGAAAGACAAAGATGGGAATGATGTGTTGCACTTGCCATGTCACATTCACACGAAGAAAGATGAAGAGGGTAAAATCATTTACCCAAAGCATACCACTCGACAGTGTCGGCTCTTAATTCAGCAGTTCCAAGGGAAGCAGCCCAAGGATAAAGAAAAGGGGTCGGACAAAGTTGAGGACAAGGAAGATAGTGATGGTGGATACCCCATGTCAATTCCTCCCTGATGATTTTTGCTGACGTTGAAAGCAAAAGTCGATTTAAAGTTATCAACCGAGAAGTGAACATGGTCGCTCCGGCGACGCCCAATTATCTGAAATGGTCCCAGACCACCATCACATTCGACCAGTCTGATCATCCGACGCAAATTGCCACCCCTGGGAGGCAAGCGTTGGTGGTCGATCCAGTCGTCGAAGGCACTCGACTGACTAAAGTTTTGATGGATGGTGGCAGTGGTTTGAACATTTTGTATGCAGAGACGTTGAAAGGGATGGGCATTCCGATGTCCAGACTCGGCACCAAGAACATGAGCTTCCATGGAGTCATTCACGGAAAGAAGGCTGAGTCACTCGGCCAAATTGCTCTCGATGTGGTTTTTGGTGACTACAAGAATTTTCGTAAGGAAAAGTTGACCTTTGAGGTCGTGGATTTCCAGAGCGCTTATCACGCTATTCTGGGAAGGCCGGCGTATGCCCGTTTCATGGATTAACCATGTTATGTGTACCTTAAGCTGAAGATGCCCGGCCCCAAGGGTGTGATCACTGTCACTAGCAATCGAAAGAAAGCGGAAGAGTGTTTCCAGAAATGCTCTAAGATTGCTGATGCTCAGATGGAAGTGGTAGAATTGCAAGAATATCAGAAGACTGCAGATCCAAGTGATTTGTTGCGAGCCAAGAAGCCCGCTACGGAGTCAGCATTTCAGTCGTCCGGTGAGACGAAGCAGGTTCACATTCATCCGACTGTTCCCAATGCTGCTCTGACTCACATCTCAACAACACTCGACTCCAAATATGAAGAAGCGCTCATCCAGTTCCTCCGTGAGAACTGGGACATCTTTGCATGGAAGCCTCACGACATGCGGGTGTTCCTGTGGGTTGGCTCGGCATCGTCGTGAGTCGACTCAAAAGTCAAACCTGTCAAAGAACATCTTGACGGTCCGCCGTCCAGAAGAGAAAGGCCATAGTCGAGGAGGTGGCTCGGCTCTTAGCAGCGGAGTTTATCCGAGAAATTTACCACTCCGAGTGGCTCGCCAATGTTGTCATGGTCCCTAAGAAGGACAATTCACTGTGCATGTTCATCGACTTCAAACATATCAATCGGGCCTGCCCGAAAGATCATTTTCCTCTCCCCCACATCGACCAAATAGTCGACTCGACTGCGGGATGTGAGCGGTTGTCTTTTTTAAACGCATATTCCGGGTACCATCAGATCCGTCTGAATGGACCCGACGAGATCAAAACAGCTTTCATCACTCCATTCGGGTGCTTCTGTTATGTCACCATGCCATTCGGCCTCAAGAATGCCGGAGCCACGTTCATGAGGATGATTCAGAAGTGTTTACTCACTCAAATGAGTCGGAATGTGGAAGCATACATGGATGACATTGTGGTCAAGTCACGGAAAGGTTCCGACCTGTTGACTGACCTTGGTGAAACATTTGCCAATCTCAGGAGGTATGATATCAAGCTTAATCCATCAAAGTGTACATTCGGAGTTCCTGGAAGAAAGTTACTCGGTTTTCTCGTTTCTGAACAAGGAATCGATGCTAACCCAGAAAAAGTTGGCACTATACTCCGAATGAAACGCATACATGCGTGTGCACGATGTCGTAAGCTTCTTTGGATGCTTGGCCGCTTTAAGTCGATTCATCTCTCGCCTTGGTGAAAAGGCATTGCCTCTTTACCGACTGATGAAGAAGTCAGACAAGTTCAAGTGGACTCCTGAAGGTGATGCAGCGTTTGCAGAGCTCAAAGCTCTGCTCTCCACCCTGCTGGTGCTTGCTGACCCAATCAACAAGGAGCCATTGCTGCTTTACATTGCAGCCATAGGACAAGTCGTCGCACAAGATCACTTACGGTCGAGCGGGAAGAGGAAGGAAAGGCCTTCAAAGTTCAGCGCCCAAAGATATTATCTTTCAAGTATTAACCCGTCAAAGGAAAGATACCCTCATTATCGAAGCTTGTGTATGGGATTTATATGACCGCTAAGAAGTTTTCTCATTACTTCTCTGATCATTCCATTACTGCCGCCGACGCCCCATTATCGAGATTACACTGTGAGAGATGCAACTGGTCGAGTGGTGAAATGGGCGATTGAACTTCTTCCCTTGATATCAAGTTTGAGGCAAAGAAAGCCATCAAGTCCCAAGCAATAGCAGATTTCATCGTCGAGTGGATTGAACAACGATTACCGACTCAAGTTCACTCGAACCTTTGGACTATGTTCTTTGATGGTTCAAAGATGCCGAATGGTTCCGTCTTTGGGGTAGTGTTGGTTTCCCCGAGGAGATAAGCTCAGATATGTGCTCTAGATTCACTTTGATTCTTCCAACAATGAAGCAGAATATGAAGCACGTTGTATGGGTTGCGTGTATGGCCATTTCACTTTCGGCGTCCGTCGCCTCATGGTCTATGGCGACTCAGATTTGGTGGTTAATCGGTGATGAAGGAGTGGGACGTCGGAAGTCCAGCCATGACTGCTCTTGTAATGCAGTGAGGAAGCTAGAGAAGAAGTTTGAGGGTTAGAGCTCCATCATATACCCGACTGAAAAATCAAGCTGCTGATGATTTGGCAAAAATAGGGTCCAAGAGGGAAGCCATTCCCAGTGATGTGTTTTTGGAGCACATCCGCGCACCGTCGATTCAAGAGGATCCTTTCACTGAAGAAGGTCCACAACCAAAAAGTGCCACCGATCCGACTGAAGTGGAGGTCCCAGCGGTGGTCGACCTGATCATGGAAGTCGTGGTCATCACTCCCGACTGGACAGTACCGTACATCGCGTATATCCTGAGGAAAGAGCTCCCGGAGAATGAAGAAGAGGCTAGACAGATCGTCCGCCGATCCAAGGCCTTTACTGTGATCAAGGGACAGTTATTCAGAGAAAGCGTGACTGGAGTCAGCCAGAAGTGCATAACGCCAGAAGAAGGTCAGATAATTCTTGATGATATCCACTCGGGGACCTGTGGTCACCATGCGTCCTCTCGGACCATCGTGGCTAAAGCATACCGAGCGGGATTTTACTGGCCAAAGGCAAATGAAATGGCAAAGGAAATAGTCGACAAGTGTGAAGGATGTCAGTTCTACTCCAACATGTCACACAAACCCGCCTCAAAGATTGAAGACCATTCCCCTCGTCGGCCTTTTCGCTGTTTGGGGTTGGATATGATTGGACCATCGAGAACTGGCAGGAGTGGTTTCACTCATTTGCTTGTGGCGATCGACAAGTTCTACGAAGTGGATCGAAGCTAAACCTATCAAGAACCTTGATGTGTGCACCGCTGTCGCCTTCATCGGAGAGTTGATATTCAGATATGGAGTTCCGCACAGCATCATCACTGACAATGGGTCAAATTTCGATTCCGACAAGTTCAAAGCCTTTTGCGCCTCTCAGGGCACGCGAGTCGACTATGCTTCAGTCGCTCACCCCCAGTCGAATGGACAAGCAGAACGAGCAAATGGTCTAATTCTAAAAGGACTGAAACCTCGGCTGATGCGTGATCTCAACCATGCAGCAGGAGCGTGGGTTGACTAACTTCCGTCGGTTCTTTGGGGATTGAGGACCACTCCTAATCGGTCGACTCGGAGAACTCCATTCTTTATGGTCTATGGAGCTAAAGGAGTTCTGCCGAGTGACCTGCTTCACAATGCGCCCCGAGTCGAACTCTACTCTGAAGCTGAAGCGGAGCAAGCCCGGCAAGATGCAGTCGACCTCCTTGAAGAGGAGAGAGAGATGGCCCTGATCCACTCGACCATCTATCAGCAGGACTTGCGTCGATTCCACGCTAGAAATGTGAAGACCCGAGCCTTTCAAGAAGGGGATCTGGTCCTCCGAGTGGATCAACAGAAACCACACAAGCTCGCTCCCACTTGGGAAGGTCCCTTCATCGTCACCAGAGTTCTCCACAATGGAGCTTACCATCTTTACAACGTCGAACGCCAGATCGATGAGCCTCGAGCCTGGAATGCGGAGCTGCTCCGCCCCTTTTACACTTAAGAACTCACTCGGGTGAGATGTAATAAAAGTACCTCTGTAGTTTGTTTATCTAAATCAAGAAGATTATAATTTTCCCAGTGATTGTTATTACTTTTTGTTAAAAATTCCCCCCCAGTGGGTGGCTTAGCTGCGAATCCGTTTCTCCTAAGTTTGTAAAAAAAAATCCTTACCGAGTGGCGAGCCAGCCTCTCACTCTGGGGTTATCTGCGAATCCGTTTCGCCTAAGTGTTTAAAATCCTACCGAGTGATGAGCCAGCCTCCCACTCAGAGGCTTAGCTGCAGTCCAAGTACTCGCCTAAGTGTTTAAAATCCTACCAAGTGGTGAGCCAGCCTCCCACTCGGAGGCTTAGCTGCAGTCCAAGTACTCGCCTAAGTGTTTAAAATCCTACCGAGTGGTGAGCCAGCCTCCCACTCGGGGGGCTTAGATGCAGTCCAAGTACTCGCCTAAGTGTTTAAAATCCTACCAAGTGGTGAGCCAGCCTCCCACTCGGGGGGCTTAGCTGCAGTCCAAGTACTCGCCTAAGTGTTTAAAATCCTACCGAGTGGCGAGCCAGCCTCCCACTCGGGGGCTTAGTTGCAGTCCCAGTACTCGCCTAAGTATTTAATACAATGTGCACTTCACAAGGACGACGAGGTGCAGGTCGACTGCTACCTTCTCCTTCGGAGCTGCGCCACAAGTACAACGTGCAGACCATCCCAATCCGCAAGGACGACGAGGTGCAGGTCGACTGCTACCTTCTCCTTCACAGCTGCACCACAAGTACCACGTGCGGTCCATCCCGATCCGCAAGTACGACGAGGTCAGTCGCAGCCCGTACTTCATCCCTACCTGCAAAATCGATGAAGTGCAAGTCGACTGGATATTCACCTCAAGGATACTGCTCAAGCATTGACGTATATTCCGAATGAAAAGCAAAGTTCGCATCGAAGGCAAATAAAAGCACGCTCGATGATAAACCAAGTTCGGATAAACGTCCTACGGATTCGAAAGTGCTCGGGCGTTAAGCCCGTTAAAGTTTATCGGTTACAAAACCACTCGGCATTCCGAGGCAAATTTAAGGTAGAGCATAAAAGTTTTTACTCCTCAGGTGGAGGACTGGAAGGAGCCACAAACTGGTCGAGGTCGATCCCATCAGCAATCCGGGTGGCAGCGGTGATGAAAGTCTCCATGAAAGATCCGAAATCGTACTTCTTGGTATTGGCAACTTTCAGGGACGCCAGCTTTTCCTCCCGCGCCTCCTTGCAGTGGACACGAACCAGAGACAGAGCAACATCAGCACCGCACCTGGCAGAAGACTTTTTCCATTCTTGCACTCGACTTGGAACCTCATTCAGTCGAGTCATTAAGGACTCGAGGTCATTCTGAAGCGTCTGGTCTGGCCAGAGTGTTGAGTCGATCCGCGACACCGCAGCTTTCAGTCGAGCGAGATAGTCCACCACACCAGCAATGCGAGACTCCAGTCGGAGCACGTTCATAGCGGCTTCATCCTTCACGGGAGAGTTGATGGGGTCCAGGCTTGTCTCCACTCGACTGGTCTCCTCTTCGAAGTTCTGATAGAATTCTGCAAATGCAACTCGGGTTCAAGTTAACAGTTCTATGATCAGTCGGTGATAACTAGACAATCGGGTAAAAGAGATTACCTTCGAGCATGAGGAATAACTTTTTGGCGAGCCCTCCCAGATAAGCCTCCAGATCATTCCTTTTCCCCACCAGTTCGCCAGCCTTGTCAGTCAGAGCAACTTTGTCATTCTTCAGTCGGCTAACCTCCTTGTTGGCCGCGTCGAGAGCAGCCTTCAGTTTGGTATTCTCCTCTTCGAGTTTGCCGATTGAGACCAGTTTCTCTTCCGCGAGCTTTGTTTTGTCCAAAGCCGTGTTCTGTGCCTCTGCAAGGTCGTGGTCTTTCTTCTTCAGAGCCTCCTCCAGTTTGTGTGCAAAATAACAATAAGCCCAGAATTGAGAATGGGTAGAAAGACAAACACAGTCGTCAAAGCTCTCATCGGCCATACCTTTTGCTTCGTCTCTCGCCTTTTGCAAGTTCTCCTGAGCAAGCTTCAAGTCAAGGTTGAGATGGATCTGTTTGTTCTCCAATTCAGTATAGCGGGCCACGAGCTCGCAAGATTTCTGCGAAGAGTCAATCGACAAAACATCAAAGACAGGTCACTTCCGAGTGGCTAAAGAAAAAGCGTAGCATTTCTAAGACTACAGTCGAATCAAAACATTCGACAGTAGTCTCAGGGACTACACCCAGTGGGTGCACTTAGCGTGCCCCCACTGGTTTTACCAATTCGGTTCGACCAGTCGACCGAAAGAGGAAGAAAAATGGTTACTAAGACTATAGTCGACTGCCAGCAGTCCACCATAGTCTCGGGGACTACACCCAGTGGGTGCACTAAGCGTGCCCCGCCTGGTTCCAAAGATCCATTCGACATGGCCCGACCAGACCGAAAGTGAAGAAGTTCAAAGTATAAAGACTATAGTCGATCGCCGCAGTCCACCATAGTCCCGGGACTACACCCGGTGGGTGCACTCAGCGTGCACCCACCAGACAAAAATTCAATCGACACACCCACCCGGTGGGTGTACAGATCTGATATGGAAATCTTGAAAGAAGAAATTTCGTGTAGCATATCCCTATGAACAAGCAGCGACCAACTTACTTGGACATTGCTCTGAAGAGCTGAGCTTGCATCATAAGCCGCATGGCTGGCCTCCCGGAACACCTTCACTTGTTCCATCATGATCCCTGCCCGGCGTATGGCCTCCTTAGCAGCACTCACTTGGTCTTCCGGGATGTGGTGTGTGGCAAAAAGGGAAGGCGGGTCAGCAGTCGACGATGAAGGCCGGACACTCATCAGCGGCACAACAAAGGTCACAGAAACCCGAGTGGTGTCGCCTCCCTCGTGAACCAGCGTCTCAGGCAGTGATACAAGTTGAGTAGCCTTGCCGGCAGGCACCCTTTTGTCCTTCCTCTTCCTCAACGGAGTTTCATCATCATCGTCAGGGAGATCAATGACATGAGGTGGAACTACAGGAAATATTCAAAGGTAAAAACAGAAATCCAATCGACCATAAAGCGAAACTGCAGAGATCATACCAAGGTTGGAGGTGGCGGCATCTTCCATGTCCTGATCTTCATGCTTAGCTGAGGTCTCGGAGGTGGCAGCACTGCAGATTTCAGAAATCAGTTGATCAGTCAAACGAGTCGACCAAAAGTACACCCATGATAAACAGGAAAGCACAAGTTCTGCTGATTACCCGGAAATGGTGGGAATTACCATCCTCATCTTGGGCAGGGCCTTCGTCGGTTTTGATGACGTTGCTCGGGGTTGCTTTGGCGGTTTCTCAGTCAGCACTGGGGAAGTCGTCCGAGGGCGCTTCGTCGACCGCCCAGCGGCCGCGACAGCCTTACCGCGCTCAACTGCCGGATCATGCGTCAGCTTGGACCGCCTTTCCGAGTGGGGAGGATCCACGTCTTCCTCCTCTTCCTCCTCCTCCTCCTCTTCATCAGAGCTGTCGTTTCCCTCGCCCTCCTCACCGTTGGACTCCCATTCCTCCTGGCTTTCGCCTCCGCTTCCTTCTTCTTCTTCGACTTGTTCCTGCACCCCGTTGGGCATCGAGTACATCTCAGTGGTGGCCTAGAAGACAGCAAAACAAGACAAAAGTCAATCGGCCGATTCGCGGTGAGCAGAGCGACGCATAGCAGGATCACAGTTGGAGATAAGTGGTCATACCTTGTCGGGTTCGTAAGATTGGTCGAGTGGTGGGATCCTCCTAGATCCACGAGGGTTATCTTTGTTCCCTGTGATGGCAGTCATCCACCTCTCCAATGTGGCGTCGTCGACCTCGTCTGGGTGGACCCGGGTGGTGTCTTCGGTACCAGAATACATCCACATCGGGTGGCCTCGGTATTGGAGCGGTTGAATGCGCCGTCTAAGGAAAACCTCCAGAAGATCCATGCCGGTCACTCTGTCGCGAATGAGCTGGACTACACGCTCCATCAACAATTTAACCTGGACCTTTTCCTCCGGAAGCACCTTAAGAGAGGACGGCTTGTTCACTCAATCCATGGAGAAAGGAGGGAGTCCAGCCGACTGCCCTGGCGTCGACTGGTCCTAGCAGTAGAACCAGGTCGACTGCCACCCTCTAACTGAATCGGGAAGAATCATGGCTGGAAAGGCACTTTTACCCCTCATCTGGACCCCAAGACCCCCACACATCTGGATTACTTGGGTTCTTTCATCATTCGGACTAGCCTTTTTCACCGTCTGAGAGCGACAAGTGAATATGTGTTTGAAGAGGCCCCAGTGTGGCCGACAACCCAAGAAGTTTTCGCATAAAGACACGAAAGCAGCGAGATAGGCAATGGAGTTGGGTGTGAAGTGATGGAGTTGTGCTCCAAAGAAGTTCAGAAAACCCCAAAAGAAAAGATTCGGCGGTAGAGAAAATTCGCGATCAACATGGGTGGCTAAGAGGACGCACTCACCTTCTTGAGGCTGTGGCTGCCACTCCGTCCCCGGAAGCCTTGCTGACCCGTGGGGGATCAATCCCTCGTTGGCCAGGTCGTCGAGGTCTTTCTGGGTGATGGTCGAGCGGATCCAATCTACCTGGACCCAACCTTGCAGCAGGCTGGACCGCGACGAGGATCCGCCCCGACTGGTCGCTCTCCCCTTCGCCTTCGCCGTCGCCTT
Organism: Aegilops bicornis; assembly: GCA_021605145.1. NCBI lineage: Eukaryota > Viridiplantae > Streptophyta > Magnoliopsida > Poales > Poaceae > Aegilops > Aegilops bicornis. Next base: position 778,296,124 of record CM038671.1, on the reverse strand, counting down.
CTTCGCCCGCTCCAAGGCCGCCGTCTTCTCCTTCACCATTGTCTCCGGCGAGGCAGGAAGGGAGCAGCATCACTGAGTAGGTTGCAGGCGCGGCAGATGAATCTGAGGACGGGGGCGGGGAAAATGAGGGCGCACTGTTCAAAAGATCCCCGCCCGGTGCCTTATATGAAGTCGCTTCCGAGTGGGTCGATCGGTAGGCCCGCAATCCTGTCAAATCCATAGCGATCGCCTTGCGATACGTGGCGAAAAAAGGTGGCGCGGAGATCGAGGCGTCCTTGCCTTATCCCATTCGGTATCATGCCTTCTCCGCTTCGCGCGCTTCCCGAAATTCGGATCCCACTAAATCCGCTAACAGCAGAGCAACTTGTCAGACGGCAGATTTCCTCTGATCCTTCGCTCGGGAATCTCCAAGTTTATAAAGTTCACTCGACAGATGTAGAGAATGGATCAATGCGACTGAAAGAGAAGTTGACACCATCACTAAAAGGTCACTGATCCAGAGTAAGACACACTCGCAGCACGAAAAACAAGTCGGAAAGATTATCAATTCCTTCCTCACTCAAACCTCGATCCATTCGGGGGCTAATGATGAAGTCATGTACCTAGGGTAGGGTCATGGACCTGTCCAAGACACCCTCCCCAAGGACATCCTTAGAATAAACTGCCTTCTAGTCGACCTAGTAGGATTCCACTCAACAGACTAAAAGATACTCGACCATGAAGACCCACTCGACCACCAGGAGTTCGAGAGCCACTCGGTGTCCAAACGGTCTGTAATTAAGTAGTCTTTATGGTCATGATGACACTTTATGTAAGGCTTTACCAGTGATGCCCGGCCTTAATGTACCTTTAACCCTCCACTACGTGGGCTTGCTGGGGTCTTGGCGCACTCTATATAAGCCACCCCCTCCACAGGTAGAAGGGTTCGCACCCCTGTAATTCATACGCATATAATCCAGTCGACCGCCTCCGGGCTCCGAGACGTAGGGCTGTTACTTCCTCCCAGAAGGGCCTGAACTCGTAAAACTCGTGCGTATACAACTACTCCATAGCTAGTATCTTGCCTCTCCATACCTACCCCCCATTCTACTGTCAGACTTAGAACCACGACAGTAATAAGTTATTAAAATATTAAATAGCCGGTGTAACAGATGAGTTTTCGTCCGAAACCCTTATACTTCGAAAGAGATTGTCCAGTTTGTACACGAATTGCATCCAGTTTTTGCCGTAACCCTCTCTACATTTTTGCACATGCTATGCGGATGAAATGATGATACCTTGTCAAGTTTCAACCTTTTCAGAGTTCATTTTGTAGTGCTTTTCAATTTCACGGTCATTTAGCTCTCAAAACAAATCAGTAAATGCGTCGAAAATAGCAAATTATGTCAGCAAGGGTTGAAAGTTGATGACATGGATTTGAATTGTGCATCTGAACGCAAAAAAAGTCCAGAGTTGTAATAAATTATTAAAATATTGAATAGCCGGTGTAACAGATGAGTTTTCGTCCGATACCCTGATACTTCGAAAGAGATTGTCCAGTTTATACACGAAGTGCATTAAGTTTTTGCCGTAACCCTTTCTAGTTTTTTGCACATGCTATGTGTGTGAAATGATGATACCTTGCCAAGTTTCAACCTTTTTAAGTTCATTTTGTAGTGCTTTTCAATTTCACGGACATTTAGCTCTCAAAACAAATCAGTAAATGCATCGAAAATAGCAAATTATGTCAGAAAGGGTCGAAAGTTGATGACGTGGATTTGAATTGTGCATCCGAACGCAAAAAAAGTCCATAGTTGTAATAAGTTATTAAAATATTGAATAGCCGGTGTAACAGATGAGTTTTCGTCTGAAACCCTTATACTTCGAAAGAGATTGTCCAGTTTGTACACGAAGTGCATCCAATTTTTGTCGTAACCCTCTCTACTTTTTTGCACATGCTATGCGGGTGAAATGATGATACCTTGCCAAGTTTCAACCTTTTCAGAGTTCATTTTGTAGTGCTTTTCAATTTTACGGTCATTTAGCTCTCAAAACAAATTAGTAAATGCATCGAAAATAGCAAATTATGTCAGAAAGGGTTGAAAGTTGATGACATGGATTTTAATTGTGCATCTGAACGCAAAAAAAGTCCGGAGTTGTAATAAGTTATTAAAATATTGAATAGCCGGTGTAACAGATGAGTTTTCGTCAGAAACCCTGATACTTCGAAAGAGATTGTCCAGTTTATACACGAAGTGCATTAAGATTTTGCTGTAACGCTCTCTACTTTTTCGCACATGCTATATGTGTGAAATGATGATACCTTGCCAAGTTTCAACCTTTTTAGAGTTCATTTTGTAGTGCTTTTCAATTTCGCGGTCATTTAGCTCCCAAAACAAATCAGTAAATGCATCGAAAATAGCAAATTATGTCAGAAAGGGTCGAAAGTTGATGACGTGGATTTGAATTGTGCATCCGAACGCAAAAAAGTCGGAGTTGTAATAAGTTATTAAAATATTGAATAGCTGGTGTAACAGATGAGTTTTCGTCCGAAACCCTGATACATTGAAAGAGATTGTCCAGTTTGTATACGAAGTGCATCCAGTTTTTGCCATAACCCTCTCTACTTTTTTGCACATGCTATGCAGGTGAAATGATGATACCTTGCCAAGTTTCAACCTTTTCAGAGTTCATTTTGTAGTGCTTTTCAATTTCACAGTCATTTAGCTCTCAAAACAAATCAGTAAATACAACGAAAATAACAAATTATGTCAGAAATGGTTGAAAGTTGATGACGTCGATTTGAATTGTGCATCTGAACGCAAAAAAATTCTGGAGTTGTAATAAGTTATTAAAATATTGAATAGCCGGTGTAACAGATGAGTTTTCGTCCGAAACCCTGATACTTCGAAAGAGATTGTCCAGTTTGTACACGAAGTGCATCCAGTTTTTCCCGTAACCCTCTCTACTTTTTTTCACATGCTATGCGAGTGAAATGATGATACCTTGCCAAGTTTCATCCTTTTCAGAGTTCATTTTGTAGTGCTTTTTGGTTTCACGGTCATTTAGCTCTCAAAACAAATCAGTAAATGCATTGAAAATAACAAATTATGTCAGAAAGGGTTGAAAGTTGATGACGTGGATTTGAATTGTGCATCTGAACGCAAAAATAATCCGGAGTTGTAATAAGTTATTAAAATTGTGTAAACATGTAAAAATATACATAAAAATACTTTGATCAGTACCTCCTTTTAGCCAAAACGCGCTACTGCTACAGAGAAATACATCAAAAATACATTGATCATCAATGATCTTTTTGTGTACAATCTGAGTTGTCAATATGAGTCCTCACTGATTTAGAAACATGAGAAGACTCATATTCTCACTATAGTAGAAAAAGGGCCTTTAGTCCCGGTTTTGGAACCAGGACTAAAGGGTCGTTACTAAAGCCTCCCCCTTTAGTCCCGGTTCTTATATGAACCGGGACTAAAGGCCCTCCATGTGGCCGCTGCCTGGAGGTCCACCTTTAGTAACACCAACCAGTATTAAAGGAAATTTTATGATTTTTTTAAAAAAATTGATTTTTGTATTTTCAAATTTCTGAATTATTTTAACCTCTAATCTCGAACCACCCATCATCACTGCTCAATTTAACTCTAATCTCTAATCATCCCTCATCATTCCAAATCATCTAACTTCCCGGATGGTCACCCATCCTCTCACTACTTCAGCCTGAGCACGCTTAACTTCCGTGTTCTATTCTCCCTCGTTTCCAAGTCTGCACTTGTTGTTTTCCTGACCATAGTAAGATGTCAATCCTATTAACCCTCAGGAATTTAGCTTGAGCATGAATTCACACTTTTCACTGTTTGAGTTTGAAACTATTGTCTAAAAAACAATAATTATTTAGTAACACTAATATTTCTTGAATAAGTAGTTTGACCACAGTTTGACCATAGTTTGACCACAATTTGACCAGATTTCACCAAAATTCAAAAAAAAACTGAAATAATTATTTAGTAACACTAATATTTCTTGAATATGTAGTTTGACTATTGTTTGACCATAGTTGACCATAGTTTGACCTGATTTGACCAAAATTCAAAAAAACTGAAATAATTATTTAGTAACACTAATATTCTTGAATAATTATTTAGTAACACTAATACTTCTTGAGTAAGTAGTTTGACCATAGTTTGTCCAAATTTAACAAAAAATAAAAAAAACTGAAATTTGAGCATAACTTCTTTTCCTTTTAGAATTTGAGGATTCTAAAATTTTAAGCTGGTGCTCCTGTACCCGGTGCGACAACTATTAGAAGTGGGACGAGCTTGAAATGAGTAAAGACCTGCAGAAGTTTGGTTTTACGCCTGATTACACGGTCTGGACATTACATGGTGAGTCTGCCCAACGTGGCAGAGCCGAGGTGGTTAAATCGTCGCAGCGAGCAGCATGGTACCGGGACCGCAGACATGGTGCAAGACTTTGACGATGCTCGGGACACGGACGAGGAGATGGAGGAATCTGCAAAGGCCTTCACTGAAATGTTGTAGTCCTCAAAACGTCCTCTCCACGAGCACACTGGGGTTTGTCAGCTAGATGCCATCTCACAAATAATGGCTTTGAAGGCTCAATTCAACTTGGGCAGAGAATGCTACGGCGCAATGATGACAATATTCGGACGATTTCTACCCAAAGGCCATGTGCTACCTCCAAACCTGTACCAGTCAGACAAAATCCTCCGTGCTCTTAAGATGCCCTATGAGAAGATACATGCCTCTGAGAAAGGATGTGTCTTATTTAGGCATCAGTATGAGGACTTGAACTATTGTCCCATTTGCAATTCTTCCAGGTATGTTTGGTAGACAACAGTATGGGTGAGAAGACACCGACCAAAATACCCATTAATATTCTTCGGTATATGCCAATCGTACCAAGACTTCAACGTCTTTTCATGGTCGAAGAGACGGGCAGACAGATGACATGGCACAAAACGGGCAAAAGAACCGGACTAGATGCAGATGGGAATGTGATGATGGTGCACACATCGGATGGTGAAGCGTGGAAGCTCTTTGATGCATTACATAAGGAAAAAATGGCAGATCCAAGGCATCCTCGAGTCGCCGTCAGCACAGATGGGTTCAGTGTGTTTGGTCAGATGGCAGCCCCATACAGCTGTTGGCCCATGTTTGTCATTCCACTCAATCTCCCCCCCGGGCAGATTATGCAAAGAAAGAACATTTTCCTGACGTTGATAATTCCAGGGCCCAACTATCCGGGGAAGAATATGAATGTGTACATGCAGCCGCTTAAGGACGAATTGCAAGAAGCTTGGGATAGTGGGTTCAAGACATACGACGCCTTTAGCAAAGAGAACTTCATAATGTGTGCCTGGTACATGTACTCGACGCATGACTTGCCGGCGTATGTGCTATTCGTTGGCTGGTGTGTGCATGGAAGGTTCCCGTGCCCCACATGCAAGGGAGCTCTTGAGTTTTGTTGGCTGACGGCGGGGCACAAGTATAGTTGCTTCGACTTGCATAAACAGTTTCTAGATCCTCGCCATAAGTTCAGGAAAGACAAGAAGAACTTCATGAAAGGTAGAGTTGTCAATCACTCTGCACCACCTGTGTTAACAGGCCAACAAACCCTAGATCAGTTAAACGCTCTTGGTTAAAAAGATTCCGTCGAAGATTATGAGCTTCTGGCAAAGCAAGGAGGCGAATATCCCGGTTTCATCTCTTGGTTCAAAAAAGGTAATTTCCATTAGACCCTTTCATTTCTTTGGCTAATTTGCGACTAATGCAACAATCCTTTCGTATTAAACTTGTAGGATAATTAAGAGATTATGGATGCCAAACTGAGACAAGTAGCTAATGGTTTTGACTATAAGGTCCGTTCATTTCACAATTACGACATCAACGGTTATCGCTTCGTACCTATGGCAAAGAGCTATCTATGGCCGACCGAAAGTCTATAAATTGTTGTGTCTCTGCTATCGGCGAAGGAGGTATCGAATATTATGGAAGAGTTGAAGCAATGTATGAACTTCAATTCTATGGTGAAAACCCACCAAACGTCGTAGTCTTCAGATGTTATTGGTTCCAGCCCAGGGAGACTAGAAGGACACATGAACATATAGGGCTAGTCGAAATTAAACAAAGCACCCATTTGGATGTTCCCGATGTCTATATTACGGCTCAACAGGCAACCCAAGTTTTCTATCTATCGTGGGCCTGTCAAAGTGATCCAAATCTCAGTGGTAGGGATGTCATCTATGAAGTGTTTCCACGTGTTAGACCACCTCCCCCCAATGAAGAGGATTATGAACCTCACATTAACCAAGACACATATGACGAAGGAGAATTCTTCCAAGAAACATGTCTTGCAAAAAAAAATTTCAAGAACCGCTCTACTCCACCCCAGAACATTCAAGTAGACAATGATAGTGAATCTGACCCTGAGCCGGAACAAGAAGAGCCGGAAGAAGAAGAAGTTACTGCTGCAGATGACCTGTCAATGCTTGAACGATTACGTAAAGGTGGCCTTCCACATGATGTTGCATTTATTAATGATGATGATGCATTTATTAATAATGACGATGAGCACGTCATTATAGATAGTGATTATTAGGTATTCAAATTTTTATGTTGTACTTTCTATGATTTATATAGTTGGTATGTATAATTTTATTACTTTGTATGATTATTTCTTAAAAATAATGCCATGGTCTTGATGTCCGTCCCCGTCGGCCCTCATCCTATTTATGATTCAGATGTGGTAAATTCTCTTCCATAACTATTTGTTGCATTTCGCATTTATGACAATTATGGCCATCAAGTTGACATAGAGATATTTTAATCTAGGAGGTATGTGAACCGGAATTTGAAATCGACCCTCTTGTTGAGAAGTTAAATTTAGTTGAAAAATAAAATGAGTATTTGAAAGAAAAAGTTAAAAGAATTGAAGAACAGAAGATGACATTGAAGTTGTATGTTGCCGATGTCATCGATGATCACAAGATGAGGATCAATGCAATGCGCTTGAAGATGGATGCAATGCGCCTGAAGCTTAAAAAGATTAGAAAATATGCCATTGATAATGAGGCTTGGTATCATTATGCCGTTGGATCAATTGTTACCTTAGTTGCGATCCTCATCATATTTGTTGTGATGAGGGTAAGTTTTCTCTAATGTTTTGCTTTACAAATGGATACTTAGCTTATTTTCCTCCTAAATGGCATAATTACCTAAGTTAGATAAAAAATGAGCTATATATTTAGCTTATTCAGTTCATTTATGACATACTTAGCATACTTCGGTCAAAAATGGCATGATAATATTTGTTACCTCCAAAATGATATAGACTTAGCTTATTTTCCTCGAAAATGACATAATAACCTTACTAAGCTCCAAAATGACCTATTTACCTAGCTTAACTCTAAAATGACCTACACTTAGCATTTTTACCTAGCTTAACAATAAAATGGCATTTTCACTTACCTTAGTTAGAAGAAGAAGAAGATAAAGAAGAGGAGAGGAGAAAAAGAAAGAGAAGAAAAAAATCTTCTTCTTCTTCTTCTTCTTCTTCTTCTTCTTCTTGTTCTTCTTCTTCTAACTAGTCTTCTTCTTCTTCTTCTTCTTCTTCTTCTTCTAACTTTCATCTTTTCCAATTTGCAGATTTGCTTTACATGAGGAAGGCTTGGATTCATGGAGTACTATTCTTCTGGTGCTTCCTTGTTGTTTATGGAAACTTGTCTGGATATGTATGTCTATATGGATATGTTGTTGGAAACTTGTTTGTGGTTATGTATATATGGATATGTTGGACTTTGTTGAACTATGTTGTTGGATTTGATGAAATATGTTGTTGGACATGCTGTTGGATATGTATGCATGCATATTTGTGTTTGAAACCATGTCTAATTAATTGGATTAAAATTAAAATAGGGGATGTATAGCATCTTTGCCGTCCGCTAGCCGACAGCAAAGAGCTTTGCCGTAAGCTAGCTGACGGCAAAGAGGACACGTGGGAGTCACCTGTGCAAAATGGGAACACTAGCTGCCTATTTGGTTATTTTGCCGTCTGCAAGCGGACGGCAAAGTGACTGAGGGAGTCCTGGACTAGGGGTTGTCCGGATAGCCGAACTATCATCTTCGGCCGGACTCCTAGACTATGAAGACACAAGATTGAAGACTTCGTCCCGTGTCCGGATGGGACTTTCCTTGGCGTGGAAGGCAAGCTTGGCGATACGGATATGTAGATCTCCTACCATTGTAACCGACTCTGTGTAACCCTAACCCTATTCGGTGTCTATATAAACTGAAGGGTTTTTGTCCGTAGGACAGAACAACAATCATACCATAGGCTAGCTTCTAGGGTTTAGCCTCTCTGATCTCGTGGTAGATCTACTCTTGTACTACCCATATCATCAATATTAATCAAGCAGGAGTAGGGTATTACCTCCATCGAGAGGGCCCGAACACAGGTAAAAACATCGTGTCCCTTGTCTCCTGTTACCATCCGCCTAGACGCTCAGTTCTGGACCCCCTACCCGAGATCCGCCGGTTTTAACACCGACATTGGTGCTTTCATTGAGAGTTCCTCTGTGTCGTCACCGATAGGCCCGATGGCTCCTTCGATCATCAACAACGACGCAGTTCAGGGCAAGACTTTTCTCCCCGGACAGATCTTCGTATTCGGCGGCTTTGCAATGCGGGCCAATTCGCTTGGCCATCGGGAGCAGATCGAAAGCTACGCCCCTGGCCATCAGGTCAGATTTAGAAGTTTGAACTATACGGCCGATGTCCGCGGAAACTTGATCTTCGACGGATTCGAGCCACAGCCGAGCGTGTCGCACTGTCTCGATGGGTACGATCTAGCTCTGCCGCCGAACAGTGCCCTGGAGGCCGCACTAGTGCCCGCTCCGACCCTTAATCCGGAGCCGGTTCCCCCGATCGAGGACGAGTGGTTGGACACCGCCTCGGGGGCTACGATCTCAACGGCGATTGAGCCAAACTCCATCCCTGTCCTTTGCGAAAACCGTGACTCCAGGGTGCCGGACTCCTCTCCGGACTCCGAACCCTCCGCGCCCCTACCAATCGAATCCGATTGGGCGCCGGTCATGGAGTTCACTACCGTGGACATCTTTCAGCACTCACCCTTTGGCGACATTCTGAATTCACTAAAGTCTCTCTCTTTATCCGGAGAGCCCTGGCCGTACAATGGTCAGGAAGGTTGGGATGCGAACGAAGAAGAAATTCAACGTCCACCCACCACCCACTTTGTAGCCACTGTCGAAAGTTTAAACGGCGTGCTCGATTTCGACTCCGAAGACATCGACGGTATGGACGACGATGTAGGAGACAACCATGAACTAGCATCTATAGGATACTGGACAACCACCTCATCCCATGATGTATACATGGTGGACACACCTAAAGGAAGTAACGACGAGGAACAACGGGACACTACGAAGGATAAATCCCTCGAAAAACAGTCAAAACGGCAACGTAAACACCGCACCAAGTACCGCCTCGACAAAAACCCAACCATAGAGCAGGGCGAACTGGTGGACGACGAACATACTACCGAGCAACCGTCTGAGCAGGACAACTTGGATGAACAATCCGTCCCCGGCGAAGATAACAGTCCGGACGATCTCACGCCGGACAAATTGTTGGAGAAGAAGAACCTCCACAAAAGGCTCAAATCGCCATGGCGTGGCCTGAAAAAGCGTAAGCGGAAGCTCAAAACAGCGGAAGATGCACTCAAAATCAGATGGAGCAAAGTACTCAACACATGAGACAAATCTGGCGACGATCGCCCGAACAAGAAACTACCCAAAGAGAAAACTACTGTCCGAATTTGATGAGGAGGACGTAGAGCCCCCACAATCAAAAAGCAAGAAGGCCACCCGGTCGGATGGACGACCCCACGGCAAACAGAGAGCGGCAAATGGCGCCACACAAAAGCCGGTACGTGATCCGCATAAGGATTCACATCAAAAAGACGACCCAGTTAGGTCCATCTATGGGCCGAGAAAGCAAGCCCTTCAAGGCAATGCAACAAGCAAAATATCCGAACATCACGGCACACCCAAATATAGGGGTGCCGCACACCCCCTATGTTTCACCGATGAGGTGCTGGATCACGAATTCCCAGCGGGATTTAAACCCGTAAACATAGAGGCATACGACGGAACAACAGACCTGGGAGTCTGGATTGAGGATTACATCCTCCACATACACATGGCTAGAGGTGATGATCTCCACGCCATAAAGTACCTACCCCTCAAGCTCAAAGGGCCAGCTCGGCATTGGCTTAAAAGCCTTCCCGAAAACACCATCGGAAGTTGGGAAGAGCTCGAGGATGCATTTCGGGCAAATTTTCGGGGACCTATCTCCGCCCTCCGGATGCGGGCGATCTAAGTCACATAACTCAACAGCCGGAGAGTCAGCCCGAAATTCTAGAACATGTTCCTTACCAAAAGAACCAAATAGTCGACTGTCCGGACGCCAAGCCTTAGCAGCCTTCAAACACAACGTCCAGAGATGAATGGCTTGAACACCTCGGCCAAGAAAAGCCGAGAACAATGGCCGCACTAACAAGCCTCATGACCCGCTTTTATGCGGCGGAGAGGATAGCTGGCTAGCAAGATGCAATACCAGCGACCCAAGTACATCCAAGTCAGGGATGGGAATGGGAAACCACGACGCAGCAAGGACCAACGCCGGATTAAGGGGACGGTCCAAAGAGCGCGGCGATCAACGCCGGATTCAAAAGCTCACGGCAGAACAATAAAAACTGCCCTTAAGGACAACAGCGATGAGCTATCCAACTTAAACAAAATCTTGGACAAGATATGTCAAATCCACAGTACTCGGGAGGCCCGCAAACCATACCCGTGAGAGATTGTTGGGTCTTCAAGCAGTCCGGCAGACTCAACGCCGAACACAAGGGGCTCGACACACCAAGTGAGGATAATGACGAGCACCACAAGCAGAGCCCCGGAAAACAACAGAATTTCCCACAAGAGGTTAAAACAGTAAACTCACTTCACGTGATAAAAGGGAAAAACAGCGCGGCGACCACTAAACTACGCTACCGCATGCACTACCCTAGCGGAGTACCAACACTGGTTGTCAAAACCAATCACCTTCGACCATCAGGACTACTCCGAAAGTATCCGAACACAGGATGGACTGCCTTGATATTGGATCCCATAATTGACGGATTCCAATTTACACAAGTCCTCATGGACGGCGGCAGTGACATAAACCTGATATATCAAGACACAATCCGCAGGATGGGGATAGATCCAACCAAAATTCGCCATAGCAACACCTCCTTTAAAGGGGTAATACCAGGCCTATATGCCCATTGTACGGGCTCCCTACTGTTAGAAGTTGTGTTCGGCTCATCCGACAACTTCCGCCGCGAAAGGCTTACCTTCCACATCGCCCCATTCGAAAGTAGCTATCAAGCACTACTGGGGCGTGAAGCGTTCGCCCCTTTAACGCAATACCGCATTATGCATCTCTTACACTTAAAATGCCCGGTCCACGCGGCCATCTCATTAAAAGGGAGTATTAAGTGTTACTCGAGCACGGAAGAATGCAATGCTGCCTTGACAGCCCCACATCAATCCGGCTCCGCTAACCAAAGCACCTGAATAGGTAATTCGAACCCCGGACACGGCTAGACGAGTCCGGCGCCTACTAGCGGCATACCCCCGTACAAGGGGCTGCACGCATGTACAACAAGAGACAATAAAGCTCAATTTTCTTTACTTTTCGAACCATACCCTGTTTATTTCATATAAAGTACATTTCTTGCACGATCCTTTTTCTTTTCAACTAAGTTCCTCTCTCTTACAGATGAACAACATGCTACACCCGTCCAGGATACGGCACAACGGAGACACAGGCGCAGACGTGCAGTAGGGACCCGTTGCAAGGATTCTTTTCAGATTAAGTCCCTGCGTAAACCTATTTTACTGTCTCTTGTTGATACACATCCCCCGGTTCCTAGCTATAACCGAGGTGGAGGCTGGCGCTTTGGCATCGGCCGCACCAGAATTTTTGCACGTACCTGGACACCAGGGGCTTAGGGCATTATTCTGCCCGTTTTTATGAAGATCGAATACCTTAGGGAGTGTTCGGCGTCTCGAGTTAGGCCTTATATGCATCAGCTCCGAATCATGTCTTTGGTCAAATGTTGGGTTTGCCCGGCTCCTGTGTTTTGCTTCTTGACGTTCCGTTCTATCGGCTAACGCGGCACCAGGAGAACTACTGCGATTGTGCCCCGGTTCGGCCGGGCGAGCACCTCAGTAGAGAAAGCCGAAAACTGACGGTCATGATATAGCGAGAGACTGGTCAACCACTCGATGACTCACCGGAATGTTTAGAATTCCTCCGCATTAACGAAGGACCGTTTTTCGGTCAGGCACATACGCACCCCGACTTCGGGAGAGTGCGGTCCCCCCAGGGGCTATATAGTAGCCCCACCCTCGAACCCCTATGGCTAAGTGAAAGTGATAAAGCATTATAGTCTGGTTGCCTAGTTTGCTATGCTACCACCTCCTTTACAGGACCAAGACGTTGGATTAAGTGTGAAAAGTGTGACTTCTTTGCAAACACCCCGCACTATGTGCGTGGGGGCTGAAGCCGAAGACTGCCATCTTTCAGGTTATATACATATATACATCAACGGCCGCACAGGAGGTAGTTTACTACTTGAAAGCACAAGTATAAAAAGCTCTTACATTAAATTGAAACGTTGTTTCATAAAATTATACATGTCATTTAAACATAATATCCTTCGAGCACTGTGTCTCTATTAAACGAGCACCTTGCAGGACTTCCTCAAAATAGTGCTCGGCAGGTACTCGGCTTCCGTCCGAGTCTTGGGATGCAACGTCGGTGGCCTTCATCTCCGCCCAGTATGTCTTGACGCGGGCAAGAGCCATCCGCGCTCCCTCTATGCATGCCGATCGCTTCATTGCGTCGATACGCGGTACCGCACCAAGGAACTGCTGCACTAATAACTCTTCGGCTGGGGTCCGCATGGCCACAAATGAGTAAGGACATGCTTCATGCCAAGTCCGGACAATCGATTCAGTTCGGCCCATTTGGCCAACCGATCGAACAACGGAAGAGGACGCTCCGGACTATGGAATGGCGACCAATATAGCTCTTCCCTTCTGTGCCCCTTCTGGCCTCGGAACTGCTCAACCGCGTCCGCAGCGCTCGCCGCTAAGTCCAGATAAGCATCCTCCGCACTCCACAACTTGTCAAACGCAGCATACTTCGGATCCGTATATTTCCTCCGCAGCAGAAAAGGCTTTCCAGCAGCAACATCCACAGCCTGGCGCAGCTCTTCCTTTGCAGCTCTCATTGCGGAGCGGGCATCCTTGGCTTCGGCTGTGGCCTTTTTAACTCCTCTTGCTTCACTTGACGCTCTTTTTCAAGAACCCCACAGCGGTCGCTAGCATTCTTCAACTTTATGGCCATATCGGCCATTTCCTCTTTGCTTCGGTAGTGAGCAGCCCGTTCGGCTTTTAGCTGTTCGGCTGCCCTTAAAGCGGCCGCATTACTATTTCTGGCTTGCTCTTTAGCTCGGGCGAGTTCCGCCCGCAGCTCTTCCACAGCAGCGGCACCACCTGCATTACGCATACAAGTAGTAAGGCACGGGCGTCATGCTACCTTACTAAGTGTCCGCGGACAAGTCGCGATACCTTGTGACTCGTCAAACCGCTTTGTTGACCAGCGCGATGTCCGCATTCGCCTCGTCAAGTTGCCGCTTTAGTTCGGCAAATTCATCAATCCGGCCACATCGGACGCCCGCCACCTATTTAGAGCGGCGATATGTTATAATTGAGATTATGATCCTCGGCACGCTGTCAATTTTGACAGCATACCGAGTCTCAGGGGCTACTATCTATACAGGGCGCATTCTCTATGCATAATCGCCGAAGGTACATCATTTTATGCATTACCTCGAACCCCTTCAGCAAGCTTCGACGGCTTCATACAATCCGCTCTCGGCGGACGCAATTCTTTAATCACCGCACCCATTAGCGCACGGTGATCTTCATGATGGCCGCCGCCCGGCAGATCCTTCAGCTCCTCCGACCGCACGCCAGCCGGCGCCGGACCCTCCGGCCCCGCCGGACCCGGAGAAACCCTCCGTGACGACACCTCAAGGTCGTCCGCCTCGCATGAAGGTGCAACAGGTGGAGGCGTTTCAGTCTCCATCATCTCCGAAAGAAGATCCCCCGAAGACGAGCTCTGCTGAGAAGGGCTGATATCTGAACTACAAGGTACAATTTCGGCTCGCTGGAGGGCTGATCCCCTTGGGGAAATTGTGCGGCTGGGGTACTTCCCAGCGCCGGACTCTCTGATGAAGATTTCTTTCCCCTCTTTGAGGCCTTGACCTCCAGATCTTCAAGCGGTCCTCTTCTACGGAGGGAGGGACTTTGATCTCTCCTTCTTTGAAAGCCTCCTTCGTGGAGGCAGTTGCTTCCCCGCTCCCTCCTTCGCCTTCTTCAAAAGGCGTGGCCTTTAACATCTTGGTCAGCATGGGATCCTGCGTGGCCTCTGGGAGGGGAGCCGGACACCTCATCAACTTTGCCTTCACTATCCACTCCTGTTCAAAAAACAGCTCCTTTAAGGGCAAGTTTATGATAAATGAACGGACAGCATGTCCGGCACAGACTACTTACTTGAGCATCCAGGCGATTGCAGCTTAGTCCTGCGTCCTCAGTCAGGTCCGGACACTTCTCTTGCGATCCGAAGAACAGTTTATACATCTCCACGGGCGTCGTACCCATAAAATGTTGGAGAACTCGTGGTCCCTCCGGATTAAATTCCCACAGACGGAGGGGGCGACGTTGGTAGGGCAGAAGGCGCCGAATCAACATAACCTGCGCCACTATGACCAGATTGATCTCTCTTCCTTTGAGGTCTCGAATACGGCCCTGCAACAGAGGAACGTCCTTGGACGGCCCCCAGTCGAGCCCCTTGTTGACCCATGACGCCAGCCGCTATGGTGGACCTGAACGGAAGGCAGGAGGCGCCACCCATTTGGTGCCCCTGGGAGCGGTGATATAGAACCACTCTCCTTGCCACAAACCAAGCTCCTCTTGAAAAGAGCCCTCGGGCCACAGAGCATCGGCACACTTGCTTATAACCGCCCCTCCGCACTCTGTTTGTTGCCCCTCGATCATCTTCGGTTCCACCTTGAAGGTCTTGAGCCACAGTCCAAAGTGAGGGGTAATACGGAGGAAGGCTTCACATATGACAATGAATGACGAGATATGGAGGATGGACTCCGGATTCAAGTCATGGAAATCCAGGCCATAATAAAACATGAGCCCCCGCACAAAGGGGTCCGTCGAGAAGCCTAAACCCCGAAGGAAGTGGGACACGAACACCACGCTCTCGCCGGGCTCCGAGTGGGAATAACCTGCCCTGGAGTAGCCAGCCTATGCAAAATCTCGCCGGTTGGATACCGGGCGTCTCGCAGCTTTAGCAAATCTTCTTCTGTAACGGAAGAAGACATCCATCGGCCGAGCTGATCGGAGCCGGACATCATCGAAGGTCCGAAGCGCCTAAATCTGAAGCTTTGGGTGCTAGAACTCGAAGGGCGAGGCGAACTCGATGGAGGGTGGAAAAAAGAAGGGGGCCTTGGTCTCATTATAAAGAGGTTGAATACCAAGAGCCCTCCCCGTGGCCTATTTGGACTCGCCTTCGATAGAGGAGGCGTGCCAACGGGCACGGTTGGGTTACCCACGTCCGTATTGATGAGAATCCCGGAATAAGGGGGCACGATCTACGCTTTGGTAAGACGTATCAAGGAAACCGCCTCGCTAAACGCGCTGAGGTGGGACAGTAAAAAACGATTCTTATAAAGGCCTGGCCGTGGTGTGATGTCACGCCGCGGAATACGTTAGCACATCTGTGCAAAAAGTTATTCTCTCTACGGTTGTATGTGAAACTTGTTTTGCAGAGCCGGACACTATCCTTGTGTTCAAAACCTTCTATGAAGTATTCGGAGGAGGAACCCGCCTTGCAATGCCGAAGACAACATGCGCGCCGGACTCGTCGTCATTGAAGCCTGGTTCAGGGGCTACCGAGGAGTCCTAGACTAGGGGTGTCCGGATAGCGAACTATCATCTTCGGCCGGACTCCTAGACTATGAAGATACAAGATTGAAGACTTCGTCCCGTGTCCGGATGGGACTTTCCTTGGCGTGGAAGGCAAGCTTGGCGATACGGATATGTAGATCTCCTACCATTGTAACCGACTATGTAACCCTAACCCTATTCGGTGTCTATATAAACCGAAGGGTTTTAGTCGGTAGGACAGAACAACAATCATACCATTGGCTAGCTTCTAGGGTTTAGCCTCTCTGATCTCGTGGTAGATCTACTCTTGTACTACCCATATCATCAATATTAATCAAGCAGGAGTAGGGTATTACCTCCATCGAGAGGGCCCGAACCTGGGTAAAAACATCGTGTCCCTTGTCTCCTGTTACCATCCGCCTAGACGCACAGTTCTGGACCCCCTACCCGAGATCCGCCGGTTTTGACACCGACATTGGTGCTTTCATTGAGAGTTCCTCTGTCGTCACCGATAGGCCCGTTGGCTCCTTCCGATCATCAACAACGACGCAGTTCAGGGCAGACTTTTCTCCCCAGACAGATCTTCAGATTCGGCGGCTTTGCTGCGGGCCAATTCGCAGCCATCCGGAGCAGATCGAAGCTACGCCCCTAGCCATCAGGTCAGATTTGGAAGTTTGAACTGTACGGCCGATGTCCGCGGAAACTTGATCTTCGACGGATTCGAGCCACAGCCGAGCGTGCCGCACTGTCTCGATGGGTACGATCTAGCTCTGCCGCCGAGCGATTGCCACGAGGCCGCACTGCCCGCTCCGACCCTTAATCCGGAGCCGGTTCCCCCGATCAAGGACGAGTGGTTGGACACCACCTCGGGGGCTACGATCTCAACGACGATTGAGCCAAACTCCATCCCTGTCCTTTGCGAAAACCGTGACTCCAGGGTGCCGGACTCCTCTCCGGACTCCGAACCCTCCGCGCCCCTGCCAATCGAATCCGATTGGGCCGGTCATGGAGTTCACTACCGCGGACATCTTTCAGCACTCACCCTTTGGCGACATTCTGAATTCACTAAAGTCTCTCTCTTTATCCGGAGAGCCCTGGCCGGACAATGGTCAGGAAGGTTGGGATGCGAACGAAGAAGAAATTCAACGCCCACCCACCACCCACTTTGTAGCCACTATCGAAAGTTTAAACGACATGCTCGATTTCGACTCCGAAGACATCGACGGTATGGACGACGATGTAGGAGACAACCATGAACCAGCATCTATAGGATACTGGACAACCACCTCATCCAATGATGTATACATGGTGGACACACCTAAAGGAAGTAACGACGAGGAACAACGGGACACTACGAAGGATAAATCCCTCGAAAAACAGTCAAAACGGCAACGTAAACGCCGCACCAAGTCCCGCCTCGAAAAAAACCCAACCATAGAGCAGGGCGAACCGGTGGACGACGAACATACTACCGAGCAACCGTCTGAGCAGGACAACTTGGATGAACAACCCGTCCCCGGCGAAGATAACAGTCCGGACGATCTCACGCCGGACAAGTTGTTGGAGAAGAAGAACCTCCACAAAAGGCTCGTCGCCACTGCACGTAGCCTGAAAAAGCATAAGCAGAAGCTCAAAACAGCGGAAGATGCACTCAAAATCAGATGGAGCAAAGTACTCAACACCGCAGACAAATACGGCGACAGTCGCCGAACAAAGAGCTACCCAAAGAGAAAACTACTGCCCGAATTTGATGAGGAGGCCGTAGAGCCACCACAATCAAAAAGCAGGAAGGCCACCCGGTCGGATGGACGACCCCACGGCAAACAGAGAGCGGCAAATGGCGCCGCACACAAGCCGGTACGTGATCCGCATAAGGATTCACATCAAAAAGACGGCCCAGTCAGGTCCATCTATGGGCCGAGAAAGCAAGCCCTTCAAGGCAATGCAACAAGAAAAATATCCGAACATCACGGCACACCCAAATATAGGGGTGCCGCACACCCCCTATGTTTCACCGATGAGGTGCTGGATCATGAATTCCCAGCGGGATTTAAACCCGTAAACATAGAGGCATACGACGGAACAACAGACCCTGGAGTCTGGATTGAGGATTACATCCTCCACATACACATGGCTAGAGGAGATGATCTCCACGCCATAAGGTACCTACCCCTCAAGCTCAATGGGCCAGCTCGGCATTGGCTTAAAAGCCTTCCCGAAAACACCATCGGAAGTTGGGAAGAGCTCGAGGATGCATTTCGGGCAAATTTTCAGGGGACCTATGTCCGCCCTCCGGATGCGTATTTATCTAAGTCACATAACTCAACAGCCCGGAGAGTCAGCCGAAAATTCTGGAAGAGGTTCCTTACCAAAAAGAACCAAATAGTCGATTGTCGGACGCCAAGCCTTAGCAGCCTTCAAACACAACGTCCGAGATGAATGGCTCGCTGTAAACCTCGCCAGGAAAAGCCAAGAACAATGGCCGCACTAACAAGCCTCATGACCCGCTTTTGCGCGGGAGAGGATAGCTGGCTAGCAAGATGCAGTACCAGCGACCCAAGTACATCCAAAGTCAGGGATGGGAATGGGAAACCACGACGCAGCAAGGACCAACGCCGGATTAAGGGGGACGGTCCAAAGAGCGCGGCAGTCAACGCCGGATTCAAAAGCTCACGGCAGAACAATAAAAAACCGCCCCTTAAGGACAACAGCGATGAGCTATCCAACTTAAACAAAATCTTGGACAAGATATGTCAAATCCACAAGATTCTCGGGAGGCCTGCAAACCATACCCACAGAGATTGTTGGGTCTTCAAGCAGTCCGGCGGACTCAACGCCGAACACAAGGGGCTGGACACACCAAGTGAGGATGATGACGAGCACCACAAGCAGAGCCCCGGAAAACAAAAGAATTTCCCACAAGAGGTTAAAACAGTAAACTCACTTCACGTGATAAAAGGGAAAAACAGCGCGGCGCCCACTAAACTACGCTACCGCACGCATCACCCTAGTGGAGTACCAACACTGGTTGTCAAAACCAATCACCTTCGACCATCAGGACTACTCTGAAAGTATCCGGAACGCAGGATGGACTGCCTTGATATTGGATCCCATAATTGACGGATTCCAATTTACACAAGTCCTCATGGACGGCGGCAGTGACATAAACCTGATATATCAAGACACAATCCGCAGGATGGGGATAGATCCAACCAAAATTCGCCATAGCAACACCTCCTTTAAAGGGGTAATAACAGGCCTATATGCCCATTGTACGGGCTCCCTACTGTTAGAAGTTGTGTTCGGCTCATCCGACAACTTCCGCCGCGAAAGGCTTACCTTCCACATCGCCCCATTCGAAAGTAGCTATCAAGCACTACTGGGGCGTGAAGCGTTCACCCGCTTTAACGCAATACCGCATTATGCATCTCTTACACATAAAATGCCCGGTCCACGCGGCATCATCTCATTAAAAGGGAGTATTAAGTGTTACTCGAGCACGGAAGAATGCAATGCTGCCTTGACAGCCGCACATCAATCCGGCTCCGCTAACCAAAGCACCTGAATAGGTAATTCGAACCCCGGACACGGCTAGACGAGTCCGGCGCCTACTAGCGGCATACCCCCGTACAAAGGGATGCACGCATGTACAACAAGAGACAATAAAGCTCAATTTTCTTTACTTTTCGAACCATACCCTGTTTATTTCATATAAAGTACATTTCTTGCACGATCCTTTTTCTTTTCAACTAAGTTCCTCTCTCTTACAGATGAACATCATGCTACACCCGTCCAGGATACGGCACAACGGAGACACAGGCGCAGACGTGCAGTAGGGACCCGTTGCAAGGATTCTTTTCAGATTAAGACCCTGCGTAAACCTTTTTTACTGTCTCTTGTTGATACACATCCCCCGGTTCCTAGCTATAACCGAGGTGGAGGCTGGCGCTTTGGCATCGGCCGCACCAGAATTTTTGCACTTACCTGGACACCAGGGCTTAGGGCATTATTCTGCCCGTTTTTATAAAGACCGAATACCTTTGGGAGTGTTCGGCGTCTCAAGTTAGGCCTTATATGCATCAGCTCCGAATCATGGCTTTGGTCCAATGTTGGGTTTGCCCGGCTCCTGTGTTTTGCTGCTTGACGTTCCGTTCTATCGACTAACGCGGCACCAGGAGAACTACTGCGATTGTGCCCCGGTTCGGCCGGGCGAGCACCTCAGTAGAGAAAGCCGAAAACTGATTGTCATGATATAGCGAGAGACTCGTCAACCACTCGATGACTCACCGGAATGTTTAGAATTCCTCCGCATTAACGAAGGACCATTTTTCGGTCAGGCACATACGCACCCCGACTTCGGGAGAGTGCGGTCCCCGAGGGCTATATAGTAGCCCCACCCTCGAACCCCTATGGCTAAGTGAAAGTGATAAAGCATTATAGTCTGGTTGCCTAGTTTGCTACGCTACCACCTCCTTTACAGGACCAAGACATTGGATTAAGTGTGAAAAGCGCGACTTCTTTGCAAACACCCCCGCACTATGTGCGTGGGGGTTGAAGCCGAAGACTGCCATCTTTTAGGTTATATACATATATACATCAACGGCCGCACAGGAGGTAGTTTACTACTTGAAAGCACAAGTATAAAAAGCTCTTACATTAAATTGAAACGTTGTTTCATAAAATTATACATGTCATTTAAACATAATATCCTTCGAGCACTGCGTCTCTATTAAACGAGCACCTTGCAGGACTTCCTCAAAATAGTGCTCGGCAGGTACTCGGCTTCTGTCCGAGTCTTGGGATGCAACGTCGGTGGCCTTCATCTCCGCCCAGTATGTCTTGACACGGGCAAGAGCCATCCGCGCTCCCTCTATGCATGCCGATCGCTTCATTGCGTCGATACGCGGTACCGCACCATGGAACTGCTGAACTAATAACTCTTCGGCTGGGGTCCGCCTGGCCACAAATGAGTAAGGACATGCTTCATGGCAAGTCCGGACAATCGATTCAGTTCGGCCCATTTGGCCAACCGATCGGACAACGGAAGAGGACGCTCCGGACTATGGAATTGCGACCAATATAGCTCTTCCCTTATGTGCCCCTTTTCCGCCTCGGAATCGCTCAATCAAGCGTCGCAGCGCTCGCCGCTAAGTCCATATAAGCATCCTCCAAACTCCACAACTTGTCAAACTGAGCATACTTCGGATCCGTATATTTCCTCCGCAGCAGAAAAGGCTTTCCACCAGCAACATCCACAGCCTGGCGCAGCTCTTCCTTTGCAGCTCTCATTGCGGAGCGGGCATCCTTGGCTTCGGTGGTGGCCTTTTTAACTCCTCTTGCTCCGCTTGACGCTCTTTTTCAAGAACCCCGCAGCGGTCAGTAGCATTCTTCAACTTTATGGCCATATCGGCCATTTCCTCTTTGCTTCGGCAGTGAGCAGCCCGTTCGGCTTTTAGCTGTTCGGCCGCCCTTAAAGCGGTCGCATTACTATTTCTGGCTTGCTCTTTAGCTCGGGCGAGTTCCGCCCGCAGCTCTTCCACAGCAGCGGCACCACCTGCATTACGCATACAAGTAGTAAGGCACGGGCGTCATGCTACCTTACTAAGTGTCCGCGGACAAGTCGCATACCTTGTGACTCGTCAAACCGTTTGTTGACCAGCGCGATGTCCGCATCCGCCTCGTCAAGTTGCCGCTTTAGTTCGGCAAATTCATCAGTCCGGCTGGCCACCGGACGCCCCGCCACCTCTTTAGAGCGGCGATATGTTATAACTGAGATTATGATCATCGGCACGCTGTCAATTTTGACAGCATACCGAGTCTCAGGGGCTACTATCTATACAGGGCGCATTCTATATGCATAACTGTCAGAAGGTACATCATTTTTGCGTACCTCGAACCCCGTCAGCAAGCTTCTGACGGCTTCATGCAATCCGCTCTCGGCGGACGCAATTATTTCAATCACCGCACCCATTAGCGCACGGTGATCTTCTGTGATGGCCGCTCGCCCCAGCAGATCCTTCAGCTCCTCCGACCGCACGCCAGCCGGCGCTGGACCCTCCGGCCCCGCCGGACCCGGAGAAACCCTCTGTGACGACACCTCAGGGTCGTCCGCCTCGCATGGAGGTGCAACAGGTGGAGGCGTTTCGCTCTCCATCATCTCCGAAAGAAGATCCCCCGAAGACGAGCTCTGCCGAGAAGGGCTGAGAACCGAACTACAAGGTACAATTTCGGCTTGCTGGAGGGCTGATCCCCTTGGGGAAATTGTGCGGCTGGGGTACTTCCCAGCGCCGGACTCTCTGATGAAGATTTCTTTCCCCTCTTTGAGGCCTTGACCTCCAGATATTCCGAAGCGGTCCTCTTCTCTACGGAGGGGAGGGGACTTTTGATCTCTCCTTCTTTGAAAGCCTCCTTCGTGGAGGCAGTTGCTTCCCCGCTCCCCCCTTCGCCTTCTTCAAAAGGCGCGGCCTTTAACATCTTGGTCAGCATGGGATCCTGCGTGGCCTCTGGGAGGGGGGCCGGACACCTCATCAACTTTGCCTTCACTATCCACTCCTGTTCAAAAAACAGCTCCTTTAAGGGCAAGTTTATGATAAATGAACGGACAGCCTGTCCGGGTACAGGACTACTTACTTGAGCATCTGGGCGATTGCAGCTTAGTCCTGCGTCCTCAGTCAGGTCCGGACACTTCTCTTGCGATCCGAAGAACAGTTTATACATCTCCACGGGCGTCGTACCCATAAAATGTTGGAGAACTCGTGGTCCCTCCGGATTAAATTCCCACAGACGGAGGGGGCGACGTTGGCAGGGCAGAAGGCGCCGAATCAACATAACCTGCGCCACTACGACCAGATTGATCTCTCTTCCTTTGAGGTCTCGAATACGGCCCTGCAATGCAGGAACGTCCTTGGACGGCCCCAGTCGAGCCCTTGTTGACCCATGACGCCAGCCGCTGTGGTGGACCTGAACGGAAGGCAGGAGGCGCCACCCATTTGGTGCCCCTGGGAGCGGTGATATAGAACCACTCCCGTTGCCACAAACCAAGCTCCTCTTGAAAAGAGCCCTCGGGCCACGGAGCATCAGCACACTTTCTTATAACTGCCCCTCCGCACTCTGTTTGTTGCCCCTCGATCATCTTCGGTTCCACCTTGAAGGTCTTGAGCCACAGTCCAAAGTGAGGGGTAATACGGAGGAAGGCTTCACATATGACAATGAATGACGAGATATGGAGGATGGACTCCGGATTCAAGTCATGGAAATCCAGGCCATAATAAAACATGAGCCCCCGCACAAAGGGATCCGTCGGGAAGCCTAAACCCGAAGGAAGTGGGACACGAACACCACGCTCTCGCCGGGCTCGGAGTGGGAATAACCTGCCCTGGAGCAGGCAGCCTATCTGAAATCTCGCCGGTTAGATACCGGGCGTCTCAGCTTTAGCACATCTTCTTCAGAACGGAAGAAGACATCCATCGGCCGAGCTGATCGGAGCGGACATCATCGAAGGTCCGAAGCGCCTAAATCTGAAGCTTTGGGTGCTAGAACTCGAAGCGCGAGGCGAACTCGATGGAGGGTGGAAAAAAGAAGGGGGCCTTGGTCTCATTATAAAGAGGTTGAATACCAAGAGCCCTCCCCGTGGCCGATTGGGACTCGCCTTCGATAGAGGAGGCGTGCCAACAGGCACGGTTGGGTTACCCACGTCCGTATTGATGAGAATCCCGGAATAAGGGAGCACGATCTATGCTTTGGTAAGACGTATCAAGGAAACCGCCTCGCTAAACGCGCTGAGGTGGGACAGTAAAAAATGATTCTTATAAAGGCCTGGCCGTGGTGTGATGTCACGCCGCGGAATACGTCAGCAGATCTGTGCAAAAAGTTATTCTCTCTACGGTTGTATGTGAAACTTGTTTTGCAGAGCCGGACACTATCCTTGTGTTCAAAACCTTCTATGAAGTATTAGGAGGAGGAACCCGCCTTGCAATGCCGAAGACAATATGCGCATCGGACTCGTCGTCATTGAAGCCTGGTTCAGGGGCTACTGAGGGAGTCCTAGACTAGGGGGTGTCCGGATAGCCGAACTATCATATTCGGCCGGACTCCTAGACTATGAAGATACAAGATTGAAGACTTCGTCCCGTGTACGGATACCATAGGCTAGCTTCTAGGGTTTAGCCTCTCTGATCTCGTGGTAGATCTACTCTTGAACTACCCATATCATCAATATTAATCAAGCAGGAGTAGGGTATTACCTCAATCGAGAGGGCCCGAACCTGGATAAAAACATCGTGTCCCTTGTCTCCTGTTACCATCCGCCTAGACGCACAGTTCGGGACCCCCTACCCGAGATCCGCCGATTTTGACACCGACAGTGACCAAATAGGCCTGGGAAACAGGGCCATCTATGCCGTCTACTGGCAGACGGCATAGCTGGCCACGTGGCAGCTTCTCAGTGCTGCCCTAGCTAAGCTCTTTGCCGTCCGTCAGCGGATGGCAAAGAGGTTTGCTTCTTCGCCGTCCGTCAGCGGACGACAAAGAGGTTTGCCTCTTTGCCGTCCGCTGGCGGACGACAAAGAGCGTCGTTAACCCCCTAACGACTCTCACCCCACACCACTGTCGTCCGTCGTAGTTGCCGTCTACTGGCTTCGGATGGCGGACGGCACAATTCTTTGTCGTCCATTTCTGCGAAGTGGACGGCAAACAAGGCCTTTGCTGGCACGTATTCAGCCGGACTGTTTGCCGTCCGCTGGCTGACGGCAAAGGGCTTTGCCGTCCGGGATCTGTGCCTTTGCCGTCCACCATGACGGACGGCAAAGAAGCTGATTCCAGTAGTGTGTGGGGGTAGCTGCGCCCACTCAAATTTTCCTTCCACTTATAATTGGTATCATGTATACCACATATGCCCCCATTGAGTCTATTACCATGCCCCCTCAACTAAGCTCCTTGTGTATTTCTAGAAGCACCGTGTTAATCTAAACTTTGAAGAAGCAAGCCAAAACCAAAAGAATTGATGCATCCTACAAACGTTGCTTGATCATCTTTCCAATTAACTCGATCTTACTGGCCAGATTTCATATACACACGTCGACCACCACACATGTGACGAAATCATGGAGGTCTGGCCTTGCCACTTATGCAGTTGCACAAACCGTGCAGCCTTCCGGCAATAGTTGTAATATGTTGTGTTTTGGCCTTTTGCTTTTTGTTGCACAGGCTGTGTTTTGCATTTATCATGTAATATCCCAGTGGCGGTGCCAGGAACAAAATGATGTGCAGTCACTTCCAAATTGTGTAGTCAAATGAACATACTTTATGTTTTTTTTTATGATTTATACTTACTGTATGACGTTTTTCCCAAAGAGTTGTGTAGTCAAGTGACTGTACAGCCTATACGTGGCTTCGCCACTGAACAAGCCATGTTGTGTATTGCCAAAACTTTGTCCTTTTACCGTCAGGGCTGGCTAGGGGTCAAGTGACTGAATTTACAATTTTGGCCACTCACTCCTTTTTTGATAGGCGGGCACATCTAAAACCAGCTTCCTTGGACTTGATGAATTCTTCCGTCAAGATCAAAATACGCACACACACAACCCAACACGACTGACTGATATCTAGCCGATTGGCTCACAATATAGGCTTGCACACCAATGTGTGGCTTGATTGGTGGCAACCGCTACGTATCATACCTAATGTTTTTCTAATGTTTTTCTATTGATCTCTCACGGTTACGCATATTACAAAGGGGTAGGGTGTGTACTTCACTATTTATACACATACAGGCACAAGACCAAACCTACTCGTACGAAATCACACAACGTCAAGATTGGGTCGACACCATATATGTACTAGCCGGCGGCGACTATCTTGAGTTTTTATGATTACGTGCATGCTTCACACGTCTTCCTTGGCTCAGAGCACAACTTAGCTAGCTATTGTAGTATATTTTGTTGAGCAGAACCTGAAAGCTGCACACAGGTGTTGGGAACTCATAGATATATTTTATTTGTGTTAGTTTTGATTAATCGGTCCAATGAAACTTTATTATGGTATGAGGAAGGAGAGGGCGAAGAAGCAGCTGGCTATGATTTACATGCCTCCGATGACCCAATGCCGGTGCAAGAAGGAGAGGGTGAAGAAGTAGACCGTGTGGACGGCTCCGGTGATCACCAAACCGAGTTCGGCCAGGTATATATATTAGTTAAGCCTGTGCTGACTAGCTCTCGTCTTTGTTTTGGTATGTACACATATTAATTAACTCTCGTATTTGTTCTTTTTTCTAGCCCTCCGGATCGAGCACAACTTCGGTAAAGAGACGAGGCCCGAAGAAAAAGTTGAGCTCGGATGAAAAGTTTGAGATCATACAAATCGCGCGCGACGGCCAACCGATTGAACCCTACCAGACAAAGAAGGCATTTGTTGCTCAGTGCGGGGTTCTGGTTAGGGACAAGATCCCGATCAGCATCCACCAATGGTATAAGCCTAAGAACGAAGACCCTGAGGTGTCTTGTGTCAATGATATGCAGAAAAATGATCTTTGGACTGAGCTGAAGTCAAATTTTACCCTACCACTAGAGGATGATCCGGAGAAGCCAGTAATAGAGCCATTAATCAAGTCTTTTGCTCTTAAGAAGATGGCAGAACTATTCAGGAATTGGAAGAAAGAACTCAATACGTATGTCGAAAAAAATGGGACACCAGAATTCAAGGGCAAATATGAGAAGATCAGAGATGACTGGCCCGCATTTGTGGCCTACAAGACATCGGAAAAGAGTAAAAAGATGTCGGTGACAAACAAGAGAAATGCTGCGAAGAAGAAGCTTCACCATCGCACGGGGTCAGGTGGCTACCTCGTAGCCCGGCCTAAGTGGGCTAAGGCTGAGAATGATCTGCTTGATAAAGGGATCGAACCAGAGACAATGAACTGGCCAGACCGTTGCCGGACTTGGTTCTTCGGGGCTGGCGGAACCTTGGACCCTATAACAGGGAAGTGCATTTGGACGGACGAACAATTGGAAATACCAGTCAAGAGGCTTCAGCAATATATCGAAGCAGCGCAGCAAGGGAAGTTCGTTCCAGACAGGGAGAAGGACGATTCACAATGGCCCTCGGGAATCCTGAGCACCCTGGACGGACACGAGGCACGCCAGGCTCCGTTTCATGGAAGGCTGGATTTCCGGACGCAGGGGGTTACAAAACCCAGGAGAGGAGGAAGAAACTGGAGCAGAGCCAACTGCAGGCGCTGCACGAAAGGGTAATGGGGCTAGAGGAACGAGAAGAGGAACGAGAAGCAGCAGATCGCAGCAAACGACCTGCCGAAGCTTCCCCCGAAGCTACCCCGCCATCTCAGCGGAGAAGCAGCGTGGCTTCCACCGAGCTGCTTCAGCCAGAGCAGCATGCCTTGATGGCTCCTGCCAGCTATCCCGTGGATGCTATCACGGATGGTGAAAATTGCCACCTTATGGCGCAATGGAGCAATTTGAAGGTCAAGGCGGCTCTTGGCTCTGTTTATCCTACTAAACCCGACTCAACTTTTCACTGCCGACCGATTCCAGAAGGATATTCTAAGGTGATGGTCGATGAAATAACGGAGGGATTTGAGGACCTCCGGCTTGACCACCCTACCGGTGAAGGGGAGTATGGCTGGGTTCTGCTCTGAAGACTCCATGCCTATGGCGGAAGGATCTCATCAACCTTCCGAACTGGACGCCTCCGCCTCCTCCTCCTCCTCCCGTGAGTCAGGGCACTCCGCCTCCTCCACCGCCTCCTCCTCCGCGAGTGACGATCAGGGCACTCGGCCGGCTCCTTCTCCGGCGCGTGGCGGCACTCCGCCTCCTTCTCCGCTTGCACCGGCGCGCCCGAGCAGCCAGCCTCCTCCTTCTCCGCCTCGTCAGCAAGGGCGGAAGAGACCCGCCGCCGCTCCGGCTGCTCCGGCGTGTCGTAGTCCTGCTCCTCCGCCTCGTATGCAAGGAAAGAAGACATCCGCTCCGTCTGCTCTGCCGGCATCTAGCAGTACAGCCAAAGGCGGGAGGAGATACAGATTCGGTCTTTCTCTGAAAACTCCAGAGAAGTTACCGTACGAGAGGAGCAAGGAGGAAAACGCGAAGATCGCGCAGACCGAAGTGGATGACTGGTTTCAAGGGTTGAAAGCAAAGAGACATCCACCTCCGAAGGAGAAGGTAGATCCGGTCAAAGCGAAGCGCACTCTGGCTGCCCTGACAAAACCACCCAAGTCTCCGCCGAAAGGCAACTATGAGCGCATTATTGGAAAGGCATTTGCCGAAGCGGAGAGGTCGGGAAGTACTGTCAGTGATCAAAGGATGAAAGAACGACGAGCTGGGAAACAAATTTCCCAGCTCGGCGAACAAGCGAAGCAATCGTGCCCCCCGCTCAAGGTGCCTGCTAGCGACATCGTCGATCCGAGGATGGTGCCCGGTTATGGCAATCCTGCAGATTACCTGCCCGACGATGTACATTATGATTTCTTGAAGGTGCAGATACAAAGATACGAGTACGAGAAGCCTCTTGTCAAAGATGAAAGTTCTCTATCAACGATGATGCGAAGATTGCATGATTGGTACATGAAAACCTGCAAAGAGTCTCGAGGGAGGAGTACTTTGTATGTGAGAGTTAAAAAGGAGCATGACCTCCTTGGCATTGAACTGTTGCCTATTCCATTTGAGGAGTTCTATCAGTTTTTCAATCAATTGGCCCTCGATAAAGCAACGGTCGCCTGCTACTGTCTGTAAGTAGTACTACTTCTGTCATTAAGTCTCTCTATATAACTCAGCCCTTTCATTGCATGTATTTATAATTATCCTCACTATATTATGCAGATTGAAGATCGCCGAATTGAAGAAAAGACAAGTGGGTGATATTGGGTTCATTAACACATATCTCATAGAAGCAACTGAGGTTAAATTTCGTGCCGAAGATACCGAGGCCAACTTGCAACAATCGTTGGTAATAAATGAACACAAAGATATAATACTCTTTCCTTACAACTTCAAGTGAGTGTTACTATCTTGTGGCATATTCGGTTTCCTTATTAGTCCAGGTTATAGTAATGTCATATTGATGAGCTATGCATGCGTGCGCAGCTACCACTATATTCTCCTAGAGATTAAGCTTGAGAAGGGAGTAGTAACTGTCTTAGACTCCAAGCGAAAAGATCCCAAGGAGTATGCGGACATGACTGAAATGCTCGAGAAGTAAGTTAAATCGATCATTATCCACCATATCGGCAACTTTGTTCATTTCTGATATCAAGTAATTGTTTTCTTTGTATGGCAGGGCTTGGAGAAAATTCACTAAAAAAGTTCCGGGACTACCGAAGAAGCTGCAATTTAGACACCCGAAAGTAAGTACTATATAGTAGCATATTCCACCCATCTCCTAGTGATTCAAGCGCTAGTTTCATCAATACCATTTAGCATGCTTGCTAATTATCAGTTTGATTGACCTCTATTTCTTGTAAAGTGGTTGTGGCAGGAACAAGGGAATGATTTCTGTGGATACTACGTTTGCGAGTCCATCCGCCACACGACCTGTGAGAGGGGCTACTCCGACAAAAAATATGAAGTGCGTAAATAAAAATATTCACAATTTTATTTTATTACCATCATTTGTGTTGAGTTTCATTCATTCATATATATATATATATGTATTTACCCCTTTCTTAAAATTAGATGTTTCGGAAGCGGGATGAACTTCTAGCACCAGATCGCATGCGAGCAATTCAAGAGGAATTGGCGGCATTCTTTCTTGACCACGTGATCGCTGAAGACGGAGAATACTATGTGGACCACGCGTCCTTACGTTAGGAGATTATATATTTGTAAAAGATAATTATTGTATATATGTAGCCGGTAGTGTCGGATAGATATACGAGAACTTGTTGTTCGACCAATCTCTCGGAGAAGGAGAGGTGGTCGATATCACTTCTCTCTGTATGCATATATGTTCATGACGATCTTCTGTTTGCTTAATTACTAGCTAGCTAGCGTGTCTAGCTAGTCCTCTCTATACGTATGTATAGTACGTAGCGTCGACCAAGCATGGACAAAAGAGAGGACACTTTTCTCTATTAATTAGCTAGCTATAGCACAATATATGAAACACCTAAATTAACCCCCCAAAACCTCCCAAACCCTCCCCCCTCCCCCCTCCCCTTTTAAAAAAAACAAAAACCACAGCCATAAAAAAACAAAAACTAAAGGGTCAAGGCATTAGTACCGACCCTTTAGTCCCGGTTCATGAACCTGGACTAAAGGCCCTCACCAACCGGGACTATAAGCCCTTTTTCTACTAGTGCTACATCCTGGTAATGAAAAAATATAGAGCACATTGCGTTTTCTTGAAACGCATGGATATGAAATGGATGATTTCCAACAGAAAAGGTGAAATCTTTGGATGATCTCCTTACACTTCATATAGCCATATAGGCTTCAAGTTTTCTCAACGTCCTGGTTGAGTGCCACATGTACGAGTAAAAATGGAAGTTCTCCACTAGCGTACATGATGTGTTCTGCTCATATCAATTATAGGCTTATATGTGGGTGCCTGCGCCACTAACCTACATGATCTACATACTACCGAGCGTCAACTAAGTAACGTTAGAAGTCTACATCTTCCTCTTCAGAACCTGTGGATTGTTCACTATCTTGGGCTACTTCATCTTGCAATTGGCCATCATCCGCTACTCTGCTTGGAGACGTATGATGTCATCGGAACATAGGGGTCTCTGAAAGCTGAAGCATTCCATAATGTCATGCCGGCATGTGGGGCACGTCGTGGCCTTGTGCAACCACGGCATGATGCACCAGCTATGGAAGCTATGCGAGCATGGCAGCCTGCTGGCGGTCTCCTGGGATTCAATCTCCAAGTCCGACAAACAGATGGCGCATCCCTCGCGGGGCTCACGGCGGCGCTTCCGCTTTCGGCCACGTGCGGTGACTCCGGCAGCCTCCTTGTCGACCAAACTCACATGTAAATAGGGTATCTCGATGTCTACGTCGTATCCTAAGTCTCCGATCCCGCTGCTAGAGCGTAGGTACCTGACGATCCCCACGGCTATGTTAAGGGCCGGCGTACGGAGTGAATCCGCCCAGCTGCCTCAGCGAGCATCACGTGGATGAGTCGGCTGCAGGCCTCCATGGACTTGAAGGTGCTGGGGTCGAACCAGCGCCGTTGGTCGAGCGCCCTGAAGACTTGATCGAGGACGCACACCACCCCGCCCCGTGGTCCGATCCCGGGCGACCCCTGGGTCAGTATCAGGTCGCCATGGAGGCGCAAGACGCACGGCCTGTCGCGTGGCTTGAGCCGGAACTGGATGGTCCCTTGCCCTTGGAAACGGCTGTGGGTCTCCGTCGCCGCCGCTGCGTGCGGCCACGGCGGCAGTACTGCTGGCGCTGCCGTGGCCTGCGCCGTGTCGGTAGAGTCCTCCATGGCCGGCTGATGAAAGAAAGAACACGCGGGCCGGCGGACCGGAAACAATTGACAGCCGACCTGTGTGCGCGGCTACGTTTATATAAGAATGCACGGGCATTGTCGGACTCAGAATCGAATTCGAGATCAGGCAGGAAACGCTTCTCCTCAGCGCCTCCAGCTAATTAAAATGGGCCTATCCTTTCCTTCACCGTGTATCACTTCGGATAGTAGTATATATTTTCTTTTGGGAACTGCTAGGCGCCGGCAGCCAGGCAGCCGTGCGATCCAGCAGCTAGCACCCGTCCGATCTGTCTCCAAAAAACATCGTTTTTCTTCCGTAAGTCAACGCAAGCACGGAAAAAGCTCGATCTGGTTGTGCCCCGTCCAGCGCGCCCTCCGGCGAGGGCAGCAGCACCTCCGCTTACCCCCTCGCGCCGCCGCTCGTCGTAGCTCCGCCGCTCGTCGCAGCTCCGCTGCATCACCACGGCCCCGTTCAAGCACGCAGTCTAGCCCCCGTCTCCTTCTCCACGACAGGCCGTTGTAGGATCACATGGCCACGGGGCGCTGTGCGGCTGTGCCTCTCTCAACGACGGTTCCTCCGGATGCATCTCCTCCAGCCGCCGGCCAGCTTGTCTCTCCCCCTGTGTTAGCATCTCGTGCTGCAAACCATTGTGGTACCCCTACATGGATGTAGCAAAATCTTCAGGGGACGTAGCAAAAAACAAAGATAGTTGCAGCAAAAAATACCATCGCCGTTGATGCATGTGGAAGCACCGCCGGCCCTGCTGCCTCTCTGCCATCCAAAATGGATGTAACAAATTTCACGCCTGGTCGTAGCAAAACTGATGGCGGTTGCAGCAAAAAACGCCGTCGCCGTCGTCGCAGGTCGTTGTTGTGCCCTCATGGATGTAGCAAAACATCTTGGCTGTTGTAGCAAAATCTGACACGGTTGTAGCAAAATGTCCTCGTCGTTCGTGTGGGTCGCAGCTCCGCCGTGAACGTAGGTAGCAAATTTACTTGTCGGTTGTAGCAAAATTCAGCAATGGTTCCAGCAAAACATCGCCACCGCCGTCGCTGGTCACAGCTCCGCCGTGAATGCATGTAGCAAAAGGCCAACATGGTTCCAACATCTAGGCGTCACGGTTCCAGCATTTGGATGCCATGGTTGTAGCACTCCCCCGTCGTGTGTGGTCACCACCGGCAGCTGCCAGCTTCCAGCATCTGTTCACCGTGGTTCCAGCACTTGGACGCCACGGTTGCAGCATCTGGACGCCGTGGGTTGTACAAAAAGTGACTGTAGTGGCGACGATGGTCGCCTCCATGTAACTCCGGCCATCACCGGTTGCAGCATCCATGCACAGCTCTTAGATTTTGAGGTTGCAGCTTCTGCGAGGGCGGTTGCAGCTTCTGCGAGGGCGGTTGCAGCTTTTTGGCTTGGTGGACGCAACAACCAATGAGTCGCGGCAGAACGCGGCGGTGATACTTGCTGAGTCGGCGGCGGCTGGGCGGTGATGGTGATCGTTGTAGCTGCTGGAGAGAGAGGATTGGGGGGAAGAAAGCAAAGGAGGAAGAAGAAAAGGAGAACGAACGGCTGAGAAAAAAAACGAAAGAAGATAAGGTACGGGAGTGGGTTTGCATGGGGCCACTCCTCCCTTCGTACGCGCGATGGAAAGCGACCGGCTGAGTTTTTGGCCGGTGCGCCGGTTACAAACAATTCCCTTTTCTTTTTACCCCTAAAAAAATATTTTTTTTAAACGTAATATATTATTTTTAAAAACAGTAAAAAAAACATGGTAAGGTATTTTATATGTAAACACAATGGACACTGGGAAGGTGCTTGGCTCATGACCAAAAAGGCAAGCATAAATGCAGTCAAATAGCATAGTAATCTATTAACACGTATCGACCAAAAAAGAATCTTGATTGATTACCCTAGTGAAATGTTTACCTGGATCCACAATCTCAAGGCAACCTGTGGGCATGCGGGCACCGGCCCGATGAAGTAGACCTCGAAGAGGTCCGAGTTACCTCCCGAGCTACGCCGCACTCACCTTGTCGTCCGTGTCCAGGTTGGCCCGCTGCCGCCGCTGTCCATCAAGGTCTTACTGGCATTAGGGGTGGGGGGGGGGGGGCTGGCGAGGTGCTCGATGAACGATGAAGGACTCATTGTAGCAGGATTGAACCACTCCTGTTGCCTTATATATAATAAGCAAGCATACTCAAAACACTAGCCTAAAAGTGTCTAGGGATGACATAATTTGTTCAAAATTTCACAAGCCTTAACCATATCCAGCATAGGAACACACAAAGACTTCAACACTTGGGATAATGCCGCCGATGGATTCCAGGATCCAAAGAAAAAGCGAGATTAGGAATCTGGCGGATTCCATCTCCCAGATGGACTCTGAAGCAATTACACAACTCATGGAGAAATTTTAGCTTTATGAGAGAACATGAGCTCACTTGTGACTCCGCAATGGTGGCAAGGTCCTTCCTTTACCATTAATTGATCCCTGTTCTCTCTTCTTCCCACGCCCATGCCCACAAACTAAAAGGGGGGGATACGGGAAATTGTTCTTGGTAAAACTGGAGAGAGAGAGAGAGAGAGAGAGAGAGAGAGAGAGAGAGAGGTGATATTCAACAAGAAAGTACTCCCTACGTCCCAAAATGTAAGACGTAGTGTCAAAAAAGGTCTTACATTTCCGGATGGAGGGAGTATTTCTTTCTTTCTTGGCGGAAACTGTGAATGCATCTTCCAGACCCTTGAAGGAATTAATTATTGGCAATAATACCACTGCCCATCAACTTAACGTTGAAGACTTTCTTCTTATTCTGTTCGTTCCCTTTATTCTTGTGTTTCCTTGTGTTATGCCTGTCCACTTCTATCCACTGGTTTGGAGAGGACGAGAAAAAAAAGGTAGAGAGAGAGAGAGAGAGAGAGAGAGAATGGAGAGAGAGAAGGGAGAGAAATGATGGAGGAAGGAAGAAGGGGAAATTTAAAAATGTTGTGTGATTAATTAAGAGTTGCATTTTGTTTTCAATTGTAGTAGGAGTGTGTATCTTTCAGCCTTCAGGTGGTTTTTGTTAAAGGAGTGCAACTTAATTTCACCATTATGCATAGGTAGGTGTGACTAAGTAAGTATGTGTACAAGATATTTCTTGACCCAATTACTAGTCGATTTACTTAATTTTAAAGCCCTCCATTTATGTGTATTGAAAGAATCTTTTCTTTGCATTTTGCCCATTGATTGATCAATGAAGGGCCATCGTGCATCCAAGCCGACACAGAAATAGCTAAGATTTTACATGTGGAAGTAACTAGTTAAAGCAAACCATTCATTGAAATAATAATGCGAAGAAATGTGTGGCCTCTAAAAAACACAGGAAAAATTAAATAGGTATATGTTATCTGTAATTTCAATAAATATGAAGTAGGTATCTGATGGACACGAGGCTTCTTAGGGCATCTCCAATGGTCGTATGATCATTGTTAGTAAATCTGTCATGTAGACTGTTTTGGTGACGCGGCGTAAATAAAAGAAGAGAGAGAATGAGATCGTATGATCCTAAACCAACATTCTAGGCACAAGCTCCGACATAATTACTGTCATTTCTATGGGCCCTGACTGGCCTGGTGAGAGCTGCGGCAGCTACCGCCCCAATTTCCTTCTCTTGGGCGTTAGTCATTAGGTTTGTTTATTGATTTAATATGCGTGGTTCCCATCAGACTAACATACGATTCATTGGAGAACTTGTATGAAACGCGGATGGCTGCTGACGTGATCCTTATACCAACAAATCTATCATAAAGACTATTGCATATACTCTTATAAGAGCGTGAATATTTAGATGGACATACTGTAAACACAACATCAATAAATGCAAAGTGACTTCAAGTGTCACATGGAGTAATGTCAGGAGGCCTCTAACGGATAGGAGGCCTCTAAAAAGTGTGGGGAAAAGTAAACATATGTGTGTTGTATATATTCAATAAATATGAAGTAGGCATAATGGATAGTAGGCCTCTTATAAGCGCGTGAAAAATTAAACAGATATACTGTAAACACAACGTCAATAAATGCAAAGTGACTTTAAGTGTCAGATGGAGTATTGTCAGTAGGCCTCTAACGTATAGGAGGTCTCTAAAAATCGCGTGAAAATTTAGACGGATATACTATAAACACAATTTCAGTAAATGCAAAGTGACTTCAAGTGTTACATGGACTAATGTGAGTAGGCCTCTAGTGATAGGAGGCCTCTAAAAATTTCAATAAATATGAAGTAGGCATCTGATGGGTACAAGTTTTCTTATAAGCGTGTGAAAATTTTTGACTGATATATTGTAAACACGATATCAGTAAATGCAAAGTGACTACAAGTGTTACATGGAGTAATGTTAGTAGGCCTCTAACTAACAGGACTCTAGAAAGTATGGGAAAGATATATATTGTACTCCCTCCGTCCGAAAATACTTCTCGGAGAAATGGATAAAGGTTAATGTATATGGAACTAAAATACATCTAGATACATCAATTTCTCCGACAAATATTTGTGGACGGAGGGAGTATGTAATAATAATAAATATGAGGTAGGCCCCTGACAGATACAAGGCCTTTTCTAAGCATGAAGAAATTCAAATAGGTATGTTGTAAACACAACATTAATAAATGCAAAGTGACTTGTGTTTCCCCCGAAATAAGTCTGCAACCAAACAACCCGCCTTCCATTGCGGCCAGTGGCGGATATTGAACCGAGAGGGGGTCTTGCTAGGAATTCCCTGGAATACCCAAGATTTTGGCCTATAAATTTTTAATACATATGGAATATTGGCCCAGGGATTAATCCAGCTCAAACTGAGGACCGAACGTCGTGAGCCACGCAGCAAACGAGACTAAGGACCGAACGCTGTCTGGTTAGGCGCGCGGGCGAGCAGCTGAGCACCCAGTGGCGGAGCTAGCGACAGATGACTGAGGGGGCAAATGACCAAATATATGTTTTAAAGGGGTCAAAAACTACATTTCCCTCAATTTATGGCACCCAAATACAGAGTTCCTTCACAAAAAGTC
This sequence comes from Aegilops bicornis, assembly GCA_021605145.1. NCBI lineage: Eukaryota > Viridiplantae > Streptophyta > Magnoliopsida > Poales > Poaceae > Aegilops > Aegilops bicornis. The sequence goes on along the minus strand of CM038671.1, from coordinate 778,259,533 downwards.
CAAGAGCTGGGGGGCCATGGCACCTGCAGTAATACACATAGCTCCGCCAGTGCGAGCACCTCTCCCTCCCCCGATTCTCATTTTTTTTGTAGAATAGATTATCAATTCTCAAACCTAATGGCGCTGCGGCCGGCCCTCTCTCTCCCCTGGCTCCCTCTCCACCCCTCCGGCTGGCCCTCTCCCTCCCATGTCCCCTCCTCTCGGTCTTCGGCTCAGACACTGCCCTCTCGGCTCCCGCCCTCCGCTCCTCCCCTCCGTGAACTGGACAGCTGGTCTGCCTCCGTTCCGGGCGTCCGGCCCTCTCCTCCGCAAGGCGCTAGTCCGCCTCCGGGATCCGGCCTCCGGCCTCCACCACCGACCCCTCCACTGACCACGGCACAGCTCCACCAAGGTATTTTTTGCCCTCTGTTTTTGATAAGAAATCTGAAGATTTGTTGTAAATGCCACTGCCTATGATTGCTTTCACTGATTGTTTGTAAACTGAAATTGAACTAAATGGACATTGAAGTTTGAAGAACAATGATGTTTATCAGTATATGTGATGGATTTGATGCCACTGCCACTAATTTCTACTTTGTTTATGTGATTGTGATGTAGATAAATAAGAAGGATGTTAGCATGTCTGAATTGTGGGACAAATCTTCGAAGGCAAGGAAAAGAAGTTCTACACACACACTATGTGAGCTTTCAGTTCTGATGGTTGTTAGAGATATTGCCACAATGATATTTTATGTGTGTATTTGTAATTTTTCTTAGTTGTTACAGATATTGCCACGATGATATTTTGCTACTTTTATCGATGTATGGTCATTGAGTCATCAATATTGCCATCTTATTGTACATTTGTTGTTCTATTATATTGCTTTGGCCCAAAAAAAACTTTTGACAGAAATACCCAGGAGCAAATTCCTGGCTCCACCATTGATTGCGGCACATAGAGACTAGAGGGGATGCATGCAACTAATCAACATGCAGATGTTGGCTTGTTGCTTGCATTTCCTCAACCAGGCCCCAACTGGAGCATGTATGCAAAGTGCATAAAAAACAATGCAGGTAACCAAACGCGCCCCAAGTGAAGGGCAGCGTCCACTCGATGGGGAACGAGGGAACCATCGTGACTCCTGCCAGATTGGCCACGCAAGTGCAGTTACATAAAGAGGATTATCTTCTTAATTATAACATTAATTAAATCCTAACCGGCACGTTGCACTTGATTAAACTGCATGTATACAAATGATTTTTTTTTTTTTGCAAATCATGTATAGAGACGATTACTACTAGTAAGAGCATCTCCAACAACTTCGGTAAAAACCTTCCAGTAAAACCATTTTTATGGCCTGTTCATAAATTTTTGTGTAGTTGTCAGATGAGATCTTTTCTCAGTTTCATAAACATCTTCCCGAAAATAAGTAAGGCGTCACCCGGAGAACATAGAGAGAGGCTACTGAGCCAGGCCACTTGCCACTTCCACTTCACATAGAAAAGGTGCAACCTTTGGATGATCCCCTTCCACTTCATATAGGCTTCAAGTTTTCTCACCTCCTGGCTGAGTGCTACATGTATGAATGAAAATGGAAGTTCTCAGGCAGCCGCATAAAATTCATCCGCTCAAATTCATCTCATGATGTGCTCTGCTGAATTAGGCTTATATTTGGTTCCCACGCCGCTAGCCTACATGATCTACACATTGCCGAGCGTCAACCAAGTGACGTAAAAATTCTACATATTCCCCTTCAGAACCTGTGGATTGTTCATCTCTATCTTGGGCGGCTTCATCTTGGAACTGTTCATCATCGGCTACTTCATCTAGGAACTGCCCATCATCATCTGCTTTGAGATGTATGAGAACATACCGATCTCTCAAAGCTGAAGCATTCCATAATGTCATGCCGGCAAGTGGGGCACGTCGTGGCCTCGCAGAACCACGGCACAATGCACCGGGTATGGAAGGCATGGGAGCACGGCAGCCTGCTGGCGGTCTCCCCGTCTTCAAGCTTCCAGCCCAACAACCCGTCTTGGATCTCCAAGTCCAGCAAACAGACGCCGCACACCTCGCGGGGCTCACGGCGGCGGCGCTTTCGCTTTCGGCCACGTGCGGTGAATCCGGCAGCTTCGGTCACGGCGGCGGCCTCCTTTTGCACCAAGCTCACATGTAACTGAGGCATCTCGATGTCTATGTCGTATCCCAAGTCGCCTAAGGTCTTGTCTTTCTCACGTACGTACCTGACGATCCCCATGGCTATGTTAAGGGCCGGCGTACGGAGTGAATCCTCCCAGCTGCCGTACTCGCTGGTCGCCAGCGCCTCGGCGAGCATAACGTGGATGAATCTGCTGCAGACCCCCATGAACTTGAACATGCTGGGGTCGAAGAACCTGGCCCGCTGGTCGAGCGCCCTGACGACTTGATCGCTGTCGCAAGCCAACCCGCCCCGTGGTCCGATCCCGCGTGACCCCTGGGTCAGGATCAGGTCGCCGTGGAGGCGCAAGAAGCACGGGCGGTCGCGTGGCTTGCTCCGGAAGTGGATGGTCCCTTGCCCTTGGAAATGGCTGCGGGTCTCTGTCGCCGCCATGGCGTGCGGCCACGGCGGCAGTACTGCTGGCGCTGCCATGGCCGGCGCCGTGGCGGTAGAGTCCTCCATGTTGGGCTGATGGAAGAAAGAAGAGGCGGACCGGCGGACGGGAAACAATTGACAGCCGAACTGCGTGCGCGGCTACGCTTATGAATGCGCGGGCATTGGGCTGAGTAGGAATGGAATTCCAGATCAGGCAGGAAACGCTTCTCCTCAGGGCCTCCAGCTAAAGTGGGCCTATTCTTTCCTTTTTTTTTGAACACGCCTATCACTTCCTTTATCAATAGCTATTTTATTTGTAGCATTTTTTAGAATTTTATTTCTTTTACCCTACTAGAAAACTTGTTTTGAGCTTCATAGGAGTTCATATTTAAAAGTGCCTTATAAATCCTGTACAGCCATTGCCGTTTTATACATGAAAAATACTTTCCATAATCTTTTCCCTCCATTTTCTTTTTCGCCATTTTCTCCCGCCATTCTCTCCCGTCATTTTCTTTCCCGCCATTCTCTCCCGCCATGTTATCTACGGTCGTGGACACCATGAGGCTCGTTTTATAAGTTGAGAAGAGAAGATGGCGAGAAAGAAGATGGCGGGCAAGAAGATGGCGGGAGAGAATGGCGGGAAAGAAAATGGCGGGAAAGAAAATGTCGGGAGAGAATGGTGGGAAAGAAAATGGAGGGAGAGAATGCCGGCAAATAAAATGACGGGAAAGAAAATGTCAGGAGAAAATGGCGGCAAAGAACGGCGGCAAAGAATGGCGGGAGAAAATGCTGGCAAAGAAAATTGCGGGAGAAATTGGAGGAAAAGAACGGCGGGAAAGAAAATAAAGGATAAAAAATAAAATACAAAAAATACTACAAATAAAATATCTACTGATAACTTAATAGAAACTAAAAGAATATGTCAAAATCATAAAGAAAACAATTTAAAGCAATTAAAATTAAAAGAAATAGCACAAAAGCTATAAAACAATAAAACATAACTGCTTTCGTAAAAACCAAATTTTAAGTAATCCTTAAATTCACCAATTAATTACTATAGATAAACAAAGTCACAAAGAACCAGTAGCAAAAAGAATCATCTAAAATAATACTCCTAGCACAAATTATAGGCAATCTAGTGATTTGAGAAAAATTATGAAAATTCAAATTCAAACTTTCAAATCTAGTCAAACTTGATATCTACAGAAACTTTATAAAATTTCTAATCTAATGCAAAAAGAATAAAATTAAAATACTAAAAATCCTAATTGATATGAATTTTCTAAAACAGGAGAGCAGGTGTTGGCCGAAGACCACTTTTCGGCCTACCATTGGCCGAAGAGGGACTCTTTGTCCAACGGTTGGCCGAAAAGTCCTTTTTGGCCAACGGTTGGCCGAAAAGTCACTCTTCGGCCAACCTTAGGCCGAAAAGTCCCTTTTCGGCCCACAGGAGGCCGACGGGATGATAATTTTGATTTTTATGCATTTGGATGTATAGTTTCCGAATTTGCTATAAAAATCATCATAGTTTCAAAAAAAATTCGTTGGAAAAGTCCCAAAAAAATGTTCAATGAAGCTTGTCCGGGTCTTTTTTTGTTTCGGTTGTTCCCAAGGAGGTGGGGATGGAGGCATAGCCATGGAAGTTGTGGAAAGAGACTAGCATTCTTTGGTTTTTCTTCGAGAACAGGTAGAGGATCTCCGTGCCTATATATTAAGATAGGGAGCAAATAAATTTACAGAGTGTTGATCTAGGTGGCGCATGGAGGCTGCCCCTAGACCCAATCCACAAGCAACACCCTCGAACTACTCGCTTAAGACTATTCAGGACGCCTGATTCAATCGTACACTAATCATGCACGCAAATGTGTACGATCAAGATCAGGGACTCACGGGAAGATATCACAACACAACTCTAAAACATAAATAAGTCATACAACCATCATAATACAAGCCAGGGGCCTCGAGGGCTCAAATACAAATGCTCGATCATAGACGAGTCAGCGGAAGCAACAATATCTGAGTACAGACATAAGTTAAACAAGTTGTCATAAGATGGCTAGCACAAACTGGGATACAGATCGAAAGAGGCGCAGGCGTCCTGCCTGGGATCCTCCTAACTACTCCTGGTCGTCACTACTAGAAAAACCCCTACTAATGGCGCACCTAGTATGGCTATTAATGGCACATCTCTGGTGCGCCATTAATAGCACGCCATTAGTAATTTTTACTAATGGCGCACCACTGGTGCGCCATTAGTATCTGGTATACTAATGGCGCACCATGTAGTGCGCCATTAGTATAGCCCACGGTGCGCCATTAGTATCTGGTATACTAATGGCGCACCACATAGAAGTGCGCCATTAGTAACATTTTTTTTTAATTTTTTTTTCAAATTCTTTTCAAATTTTTCTTAATCTCATTTCACTATGGCTTAATCTCGAGTCAATATGCTTAATCTCAGGTCAAATCGCACTCTGTGGTCAAACTTCCCGAAAGGTCACCCATCCTCACACTACTCCAGCCCAAGCACGCTTAACGTCAGAGTTCTATCCAACCCCAAAGAATACTCACTTCACGTGCACTTGTTGATATATCTAGCATATCAATCCTGTTATACCTTGTTGATGTCTAGGACTTTGTTCATGTTCATGACTATGATGAAATTTTGAAAAATGTTTCAAACTTCCCGGACATATTACGTATCATTTTTTGAAAAAAAATTCAAAACCAATTTTTTTTTCTGTTACTAGTGGCGCACCACATCCAACGGTGCGCCACTAGTAAGTTTGAAATTTTTTGAAATTTTTTGCCGCTAGATCTTGAAAGCCCCGTAACTTTTTTTTTTTGTTAGGTTTTTGGGGATTTTGAAAATGTTTAACGGGGTTCCCCCGGTTAAATTTGGATGTAACTTTTCGAGTAGATGATTTTTCATATAAAAAACTTTTTTATCCGAGTTCGTATGCAAAAGTTATGCCCATTTTACAAATTTCCAGAGACATTTTGCAAATAAAGTCAAAATTCATATTTGTAATTTTTCCCAAAAACTAGAGCACATATCACATGGGAAACATATTTTCTGTTATTTTTTTTGACATTTCCATCATTTTCTTTTATTTTTTCTAAAACTGAAAATGCGATCCACGCTGGGGTGCATTCGTGGAAGTGGTGGCCAAGTTACTAATGGCGCACCGTGGCATGGTGCGCCATTACTAGTTCAACTAGTAATGGCGCACCACTACCACGGTGCGCCATTAGTAGTTTTGACAAAAAATTTAACAAAAATTGATATTTTTTTGATTTTTTTTTGAAAAAAACTTAGTAATGGCGCACCAGTGGAAAGTGCGCCATTACTAGTTAAAACTAGTAATGGCGCACCGAGACATGGGGCGCCATTAGTAACAATTTTTTATTTTTTTACTTTTTTTCAAAACTACTAATGGCGCATTTACGGATGTGGTGCACCATTACTATGTCAATTAGTAATGGCGCACTATGCAACGGTGCGCCATTAGTAACAAAATTTATTTTTATGTTTTTTTTCAAAACTACTAATGGCGCACCACACACCAGGTGCGCCATTAGTAATATATTACTAATGGCGCACCGAGACATGGTGCGCCATTAGAATATAGTAATGGCGCACCACATCACAGGTGCGCCATTAGTGGCCATTCCATCTATAGCCCTTTTTGTAGTAGTGCGTCGTTCGCGGGCTGCACGTAGTAGTAGGCGCCTCCAGTGAAGTAGTCGTCATCGACGGTGGCGTCTGGCTCCTGGGATCCATCGTCTGGTCGCAGCAACCGGGTAAAGAAAGGGGGAAAAGGGGAACAAGGCAACCGTGAGTACTCATCCAAAGTACTCGCAAGCAAGGAGCTACACTACATATGCATGGATATATGTGTGAAGGGCCATATCGGTGGACTGAACTGCAGAATGCCGTAATAAGAGGGGATAGCTAATCCTGTCAAAGACTACGCTTCGCAGCCTCCGTCTTGCAACATGTAGAAGAGAGTAGATCAAGTCCTCCAAGTAGCATCACATAGCATAATCCTACCCGCGATCCCTCCTCGTAACCCCGATAGAGAGCGACCACCGAGTTGTATCTGGCACTTGGAAGGGTGTGTTTTATTAAGTATCCGGTTCTAGTTGTCATAAGGTCAAGGTACAACTCCAAGTCGTCCTGTTACCGGAGATCACGGCTATTCGAATAGATAAACTTCCCTGCAGGGGTGCACCACATTACCCGACACGCTCGATCCCATTTGGTCGGACACACTTTTCTGGGTCATGCCCGGCTGCAGAAGATCAACACGTCGCAGCCCCAACTAGGCATAACAGAGAGGTCAGCACGCCGGTCTAAACATATGCACACAGGGGTCTGGGCCCATCGCCCTTAGCACACCTGCACGTTGCATGGGCGGCCGAAAGCAGACCTAGCCTAGTGGCGTTCCAGTCCAATCCGGCGCGCGCCGCTCAGTCGCTGACGTCACGAAATGCTTCGGCTGATACCACGACGCCGGTTGCCCATATCTTGTCCCACGTGGCGGTTAGTGCGTATAAGGTCAACGACCTAACTCAGATCAAATACCAAGATCTCGTTAAGTGTGTTAAGTATCCGCGAACGCCGAACAGGGCCAGGCCCACCTCTCTCCTAGGCGGTCTCAACCTGCCCTGTCGCTCCGCCACAAAGATCCACTCGCGGGTACTCCTACGAGCCGACCCGTCTTTAATCACCACATGTATCATGTATAAGTGTAAGTATATACCCGTGAACACCTCCCGAGTGATCACGGCCCGATAGTATAGTACAGCAGACGGACAAGAATGTAGGGCCACAGATGGAATACTAGCATCCTATACTAAGCATGTAAGATTGTAGGTAAAGGTAACAACAAGAGTAGCAAGGACAAAGCTATGCATCGGGATAGGTATAACGGAAAGCGAGAATATGCTACACTACTCTAGTGCAAGCACTAGAGAATAGAATAGGCCATAACTGGTGATCAAGGGGGTGGTCTTTCCTGGTTGATATCGCAATAGAGAGGGGTCGAAAACTCCCTAGTCGAACAGGGCAGCAGCAGCGTCGGTCTCGTAGTCTACCAGAAAGAAGTAACGGAGGGGGAACACAATAAATAACAGAGCAATCAAATGTAACACAAAGCAAGACGCGGCAATATGTGGTGCTAGGGAGACCTAACGTAGTGGTAGGTCATACGTGAAGGGGAAAACACCCGGGAAAGTATTCCCGGTGTTTCGCGTTTCCGGACAGATGAACCGGAGGGGGAAAGTTGCGTGTTTGCTATGCTAGGTATGTGTGGCAGACGAATGGGCTACGTATCCGGATTCGTCTCGTTGTTCTGAACAACTTTCATGTTGAAAGTATTTTCATCCGAGTTACGGATTATTTTATACGATTTTCTAAAAATTTAAACATTTTCTGGAATTTAATTAATTATTTAAATCCAACATTATCCAGAATAGTAAATGATGATGTCACCATGACATCATGCTGACATCAGCAGTCAACTGTGCAGTTGACTGGGTCAACTAAGTGTGGGTCCCGCATGTCATACACTTTTTAGTTTAAGTAGGGTTTAGCTAATTAATCAAGTTAGTTAGTCTAGTTAACAGATTAGTTAATTTAATTAGCTGATTAGGTTAATCTAATTTGAATTAATTAAGTTAATTAATCCATTAATTAATTAATTTAATTCACATTTTAATTATTATTTATTTTATTTATTTATTTATTTCGTTATTTTAGCGTTTCAGGGGATAGGCCCCACATGTCATTGGCCCTAGGGGCCTTAGTGGGTGTGGGCTAACGGGTGCGGGCGAAGGGGTGCCCGCACACCAGATCCCACCAGGGGAGGGGAGCACCATGCGCACACAGGAGAGCGCCTGCGGCGATGGCGCTCGGCTGGCGGTTAAGGCCGAGCCAAGCGTGTGGGGCGGAGCAAGGAAAAGGCGAGGCGCTGCCAAGGCGGATCCAGCGCGTGTAGGGCGAGCTGGGTTGTAGAGGACGTTGCGGGACGACAGCGGAGTAGAAACAACAGCAGCATGGGGCCGGCGTGGTCAGGGAGGTAGAGAAGCAGCAGCCAGCAGCAGCGAGCAGAGCAGTGCCGTGGCGCGAAAAGTGAGGGTCATAGCGGGGCGTGGGCACGACGACTAGGCGGAGTCTTGGGCGGAGTGTGTGCAAGGGACTGGGCGCGACGAGGGGCACGGTGATCATGCATCGGCGACCAGCTTAGTGCAGTGCGCGGGAAGAGAGGAGGGAGTGGAGGCCGGAGGTGGCGGCTCACAGGGGGCCGGTCGAGGAGGGCAGCGGGCTTGAGGAGGAGGATGAAGACGACGGCGGGGCAGCTCCGATGAGGACGTTCCGGCGAGGCAGTGGCGACGGCGGTCCGAGGCGGCAAGACACGATGGAGTCGGCTCGAGGGAGAGGTGGGGAGGCGTCCGGCGAGGTGGCATCGGTCCAGCGGGTGGAGGTGGTCGACGACAGGGCCGGTGCGTCATCGGGCGGCGGCGGCGGGGGCGAGTGCCCCGATCCCGATCTGGATCGAGGGGAGGAGAGGAGCATGGGGATCATGGGGGGGAGTGGGAGGTGCTGTGGGTGGGGCTAGGGTTCGGTGGGGAGTGGGGGGTTAAGGGAGTGAGGGGGCCGGATGGGCCAGTGGGCTGGCCGGATGGGTCAGTGGGCTTGCCGGCTGGGCCGTTTGGCCCAGTTGGCCAGGGGATTCCCCCCCTTTATTTATTTTGTTTGTTTTTCTTTTCTTATTTTTTCTTCTACGGATTTATATTATTTTAGTTTTATAAAACATAAAAGTTGCACCTAAATTAGTATTACTAATTATACCTCGGTCACAAAAAGGTCTAACCCCAAATAAAATAGTTTAGTATTTTATAAAATACAAAAGGCATTTATTTAGTTGTTTTAGCTACTACTTAAATCATTTTAGAGCATTCGAACATTTTATAAAAGTGTGGGTTCTTCACCATAATTACCTATGCTTTATTTGTCACCGTTTGTACTTTTTAGTTTTGACATTTGAAAACTTTACTGGTTTGACTTTATTTTAAATTTGAATTTCGAATCGGTTTTGAACTACGCGTGATTGACAACGGTAATCGAGGTGACGTGGCATCATTTGGTGAGGGTTACTGTAGCTTAATTATCCGGGCGTCACAATTCTCCTCCACTACAAGAAATCTCGTCCCGAGATTTAAGAGGTGGAGTAAGGGGGGGGGATCTGGTTACGAAATCCTAACGAATCTTCTCGATCTTGGTTGCTCTTCTCGAAGAGGTCGATCCATTACATTGACGTCTTCATTTGTCTGCTTCAGGTTATCCTGATGAAGTCGTCATCCTTCCTTCAGGATCTCCATCGTACTTACGGGAAGCTAAGGGGGAAAACTCAGGAAAGACGGAGCTCAACATATGTTAGGTACCTAGGGGCTATCTTAGTGAAAGTGGCATAGAGGCATCTCTCGAGTTGAATTCAAGAAATTAATCGAGAGAACGGTGAGGATGGGCAACAAGAAGCTCGAAGCGGGTAGGCAACCGTCTGCTGCGTAAAACAGAGGGTGAAATGGGTTCAGAGCAATGGGAATAAGTATTGCGCCTGATAACAGAATAGATCACTAGGAAGGTGGCTCGTGATCTTTCATATGAAGCCAAGCGTGAGGAATAACTTTAGAAACAGGGGTGTACAGGAGAGTCAGGTTTCGATCCTGGGAACTGTGGGTTATGGGCCCACCATGTGGGTTAAAGGTAGGAAGGGGGGCTGACATCTTGCACGGTCACAATAGCAAGGCATGCCAGAGGGTAGCCTGTTAGTTATGTCGGCAACAACATCGATACCAAGGGCGAGGGACGAAGAGAACCATTTTCCCGTCGCTGAACGAGGCGGACCAATAGGCAAAGTTCCCGTCCATCGGTGGTTACCGAAATGTCATCAACAATAGTAACAGGGTCTGACTGATAAGGTGGTACACCGAGGTGTTTTCGTAAGCAGGAAAATATTACTGCTTAGATCTTATAGACCACCAGAAAGGTTAAACCAAACAATGGAAAGGATTATATCATTATCAGATTAGACAGAACAATGGAAAGGAAAACGTGTTAGAACACATATCCCATGGGTATATCCTTCCCACGGACAAGTAAGGCATGATATGCAAGACAGGATACAAAGTAGAAAACCCTTTAGGTAAGGGGAGAGAAACTTCATGACATTACCCATACAACAGTGTCTGGATAATTGAGTAAGAAACATTTAGCATTGGGCTCCGATGGAATCATCGGCAATTCATCGAGATTTAACAAAAGATGGGTTTCCACAATTATGTGAACAAGGAGGTAACATTTGTCAGATCAAATGGTATAATGATGTACGCTCGAGGAAAACATACACAATTAAACATTGGTTGAAAGGTGCACCCGAATATGGGCTAGGTTGCACGACCAATGTCGGAATGGTGATTCAATAATCAATAGGCTAAGGATGAACGGTCAACCATTAACTTCAAAGCAAGAGGGTTGCTAGAAGGGCAGAATCCAAACAACACCGCTCACTTGTGGGTACCCCGGTTGGAATCAACACGAGGACCAAGAAAGAATGGTGATGGTGAGAAGTATCGTTATAGCAAGAATTCTGAAGAGGTGGAGCAATCCTCACAACATTCCTGACACCAAAGACGGTAATACTCCGCGGTAGAATCATAACATAAGTTGGATAGCAAGGAACTCAAGGTACAACACAAAACATGAACAAGTTTGTGTTGGAGGGAAAGAAATAATGTTGTCGATGATAACACAACTCATCGAGGGGCAAGGATGGTACTCGTCATCATGAATTTGATTGATATTCTGGAAGGAGTCAAAATGTGATGATCACGACAAATTTTTGTCGAGAGGCTCCTCAAAGATGTAATAAACTGGCGATGACATCAAGTCAAAGGAATGATGAAGCGAAAGGTTAATGGAACCAAGGGTACGACACAAACTCAAAATCAAGTATGTTCAAGGAGAAATGATATGACGAGGAAGATCACGGAAGATTAGCTTACCATCTAAATCTGTGCTCTGGAAAGAGGGGCCAGGTAGCACAGTTAAAAAGTTGCACGATAAGGATATAGCCGATCAGGCTAGCAATGACTTGAAGGATTAATAAACTCATAAGCAATGAAGAATACTTAGAGTTATTGAATCGAAGTGCGAATTGATTCACTTATTGGAGTCTTTGAGTGTTTATTAACTCGAGCCCATGAACAATTGTAATCAGTGAGAATGTAGTCCTTGATGAAGAACTCATAAGAAGTTATGCAGTTCCAAGATAATCTCGAGATACCAAGGGGTAATACTCGACGAAAGATCAAAGTAAAGGTTGGAATGGTGTATTGATCCACAGAAGACAAGTAATTAAACTTGCCCGAGAAAAGGAATCAAAGAAGAACGATCATGGTCGGAACCACGGTTGCAAATGACCAAACATAGATACAAGATGAACTTATAACAAAGGGGGCGATTATTTTATGAGAAGCTTTCTTGATAAGATCTACATCGTGTCCATGGGCATGAACGCAAAGTTCAAGGTCGACTCACTTCTCCAATGCATAACCTTTCATTCACTCCTCAAAATAAAAATGATTTCAGTGTCAAAACCTACCTGGTGAATTACCAGAGGAGTATGACCCGTGAAAACTTTCGGGTTCACACAGATTACGGAAAGCATAGGTTCAACCCATCGGGGCATCTTAGAACATATACCATGAACTTCAGGAGTAAATAACACAAGCTCAAAAGTAGAGCATGTCCAAAAGCAGATGATACAATTTACCAAAGCCATTATATACCCATGGAAAGGCTCTCAAGGTTATTCAATATGAAGGACACTGTCGGATAAAATCCAACAAAGGAACCGATGGTCCACAAGGGATCTGATGTGAGCATCGGTACTCAACCAGAGGAAGAAGAATGCACGGGCATCATATTATAGAACATCTGAATAATTCGATGCTTAGATAACAAAGGAATTACGATTTCAAAAACAAAGGATCAGAAGCAGTCGCTCTGATCAAGGATGGACAAGTTGGATAGACCAGAGGCACAATTGACGACCAATAGTTTGGTCGAGAACCAGCTCATGTTCAAAAATGATGTCTGAGCCGGAAAGATAATTTAGAAGGGTTGATAGATGATTGTGTGCATTCGCACACATGTTGAATCAATAGGATCAAAATGACAGTGTCAAAAGATACTAGTGAATATTGCCAGATATATGGGAAGCATCCATAATGCAAGTAGACAAGTATTTACAGAGCAATAAAGCTGCTAAGGATTTTCGGAGGATTGAATAGTATTTCAAAGACTTTTGTGAAACACCTGAACAACTGGGGATGGGCGGATACTTGGAAAGTGCGAGAAATTATTCTTGGGGGTATTCAGGTGGCAAAGAACTGCAAGGCAGTAGTCACCAAATATTCTCAGGGTATCTTGTAATAACAAGATCGACTGGGAATAAAAGTAAGCACGACAGGTGTAAGTATTTATCCATAGGGATATTTCTTTGGAAGGGAATTGCAGAAGCGATGAACAAAAGTTCTCGGGTTAACAGCGGAGAGTATCTTCAGGGTCTTCACGTGCAACAGACGATCATCAGTAATAAGGGGCTTTCCGTGTGAAAGTGATAACGAGATCCTAATGTTAGATTTTAGTAAAATTGTTTAACCCGGGTAGAAGAGAGTTCAGAGTCCCAGAGTAAAGGTCGAGGAGTAAAAGATCCTAGTACCACCCAAATGGCGACGTGGGCCCGTAAGGCACACAGCCATGTTAGTAAAAGTTTTGCAATGTTTAGACTCAACTTCGGCCAAGGAGTGTGGAAGGGGATTCCTACAGTAATCGGCTCGATACCAACTTCAGACGCCTCGATTCAATCGTACACTAATCATGCACAAAATGTACGATCAAGATCGTGGACTCACGGAAGATATCACAACACAACTCTAAAACATAAATAAGTCATACAAGCATCATAATACAAGCAAGGGGCCTCGAGGGCTCGAATACAAATGCTCGATCATAGACGAGTCAGCGGAAGCAACAATATCTGAGTACAGACATAAGTTAAACAAGTTGCCATAAGATGGCTAGCACAAACTGGGATACCGATCGAAAGAGGCGCAGGCCTCCTGCCTGGGATCCTCCTAACTACTCCTGGTCGTCGTCCGCGGGCTGCACGTAGTAGTAGGCGCCTCCAGTGTAGTAGTCGTCATCGACGGTGGCGTCTGGCTCCTAGGCTCCATAGTCCGGTCGCAAAGAACCGGGTAAAGAAAGGGGAAAAGGGGAACAAGGCAACTGTGAGTACTCATCCAAAGTACTACGCAAGCAAGGAGCTACACTACATATGCATGGATATATGTGTAAAGGGCCATATCGGTGGACCGAATCGCAGAATGCCGTAATAAGAGGGGGATAGCTAATCCTGTCAAGACTACGCTCGGCAGCCTCCGTCTTGCAGCATGTAGAAGAGAGTAGACTGAAGTCCTCCAAGTAGCATCGCATAGCATAATCCTACCCGTCGATCCCCTCCTCGTAAACCTGATAGAGAGCGACCACCGGGTTGTATCTGGCACTTGGAAGGGTGTGTTTTATTAAGTATCCGGTTCTAGTTGTCATAAGGTCAAGGTAAAACTCCAAGTCGCCCCGTTACCAAGATCACGGCTATTCAATAGATATACTTCCTGCAGGGTGCACCACATTACCCGACATGCTCGATCCCATTTGGCCGGACACACTTTTCCGGGTCATGCCCGCCGCGGAAGATCAACACTTGCAGCCCCACCTAGGCATAACAGAGGTCGACGCCGGTCTAAACCTATGCGCACAGGGTGCAGGCCCATCGCCTTAGCACACCTGCACGCTATGCGTGGGCGGCCGAAAGCAGACCTAGCCTAGTGGCGTTCCATCCAATCCGCGCTACCGCCTGTCGCCGACGTCACGAAATGCTTGGCCGATACGACGCCGGTTGCCCATATCTTGTCCCACGTGGCGGTTAGTGCGTATAAGGTCAACGACCCAACTCAGATCAAATAGCAAGATCTCGTTAAGCGTGTTAAGTATCCGCGAACACCGAACAGGGCCAGGCCCACCTCTCTCCTAGGCGGTCTCAACCTGCCCTGTCGCTCCGCCACAAAGATCCACCCGCGGGTACTCCTACGAGCCGACCCGTCTTTAATCACCACATGTATCATGTATAAGTATAAGTATATACCCGTGATCACCTCCCGAGTGATCACGGCCCGATAGTATAGCACAGCAGACGGACAAGAATGTAGGGCCACAGATGGAATACGAGCATCCTATACTAAGCATGTAGGATTGCAGGTAAAGGTAACAACAAGAGTAGCAAGGACAAAGGCTATGCATCGTGATAGGTATAACGGAAAGCGATAACATGCTACACCGCTCTAATGCAAGCAGTATAGAGTAGAATAGGCGATATCTGGTGATCAAGGGGGGGGCTTGCCTGGTTGCTCGCAAGAGAGAGGTCGTCAACTCCGTAGTCGAACCGGGCAGCAGCGGCTTCGGTCTCGTAGTCTACCGTAAAGAAGTAACGGAGGGGAACACAATAAATAACAGAGCAATCAAATGTAACACAAAGCAAGACGCGGCAATATGTGGTGCTAGGGGTGACCTAACGTAGTGGTAGGTCATACCGGCGAAGGGGGGAAAACACCCGGGAAAGTATTCCCGGTGTTTCGCGTTTTCGCACAGATGAACCGGAGGGGGAAAGTTGCGTGCTTTCTATGCTAGGGATGTGTGGCGGACGAACGGGCTGCGTATCCGGATTCGTCTCATCGTTCTGAACAACTTTCATGTTGAAAGTATTTTTATCCGAGTTACGGATTATTTTATATGATTTTCTAAAGATTCAAACATTTTCTGGAATTTAATTAATTATTTAAATCTAACATTATCCAGAATAGTAAATGATGATGTCAGCATGACATCATGCTGACATCAGCAGTCAACTGTGCAGTCAAGTGTGGGTCCCGCATGTCATACACTTTTTGGTTTAAGTAGGGTTTAGCTAATTAATCAAGTTAGTTAGTCTAGTTAACAAATTAGTTAATTTAATTAGCTGATTAGGTTAATCTAATTTGAATTAATTAAGTTAATTAATCCATTAATTAATTAATTTAATTAACATTTTAATTATTATTTATTTATTTATTTCCTTTTTTAACGTTTCAGGGGATAGGCCCCACATGTCATTGGCCCTAGGGGCCTTAGTGGGTGTGGGCTAACGGGTGCGGGCGAAGGGGTGCCCGCACACCAGATCCCACCAGGGGAGGGGAGCACCGTGCGCACACAGGAGAGCGCCGGCGGCGACGGCGCTCGGCTGGCGGAGCCAAGGCCGACGCGGGCGGCGTGTGGGCGGAGCAAGGAAAAGGCCGGGCGCGGCCAAGGCGGATCCAGCGCGAGTAGGGCGAGTTGGGCTGTAGAGGACGTTGCGGGACGACAGCGGAGTAGAAACAGCAGCAGCATGGGGCCGACGTGGTCAGGGAGGTAGAGAAGCAGCAGCCAGGCAGCAGCAGCAGTAGAGCAGTGCGCCGGCGGGCGCGAGTGCGGAGGATTGAAGCCGGGCGTGGGCATGACGACTAGGGGGTGCGGGCGGAGCGTGTGCAAGTGACCTGGGGCGCGACGAGGGGCGCGGTGACCGCGGCATCGGCAACCAGCACAGTGTAGTGCGCGGGGAAGAGAGGAGGGAGTGGAGGCCGGATGTGGCGGCTCACAGGGGTCCGGTCGAGGGGGGCAACGGGCTTGAGAAGGAGGATGAAGACGACGGCGGGGCAGCTTCGATGAGAACGTTCTGGCGAGGCAGTGGCGACGGCGGTCCGAGGCGGCGAGACACGATGGAGTCGGCTCGAGGGAGAGGTGGGGAGGCGTCCGGCGAGGTGGCATCGGTCCAGCGGGTGGAGGTGGTCGACGACGGGGCCGGTGCGGCACCGGGCGGCGGCGGCGGGGGCGAGTGCCCCGATCCCGATCTGGATCGGGGGGAGGAGAGGAGCATGGGGGTCGTGGGGGGGGGGAGTGGGAGGTGCTGCGGGTGGGGCTAGGGTTCGGTGGGGAGTGGGGGGTTAAGGGAGTGAGGGGGCCGGATGGGCCAGTGAGCTGGCCGGATGGGTTAGTGGGCCGGCCGGCTAGGCCGTTTGGCCCAGTTGGCCAGGGGGTTTTCCCCCCCTTTATTTATTTTGTTTGTTTGTCTTTCTTTTCTTATTTTTCCTTCTATGGATTTATATTATTTTAGTTTTATAAAACATAAAAGTTGCACCTAAATTAGTATTACTAATTATACCTCGGTGACAAAAAGGTCTAAACCCCAAATAAAATAGTTTAGTATTTTATAAAATACGAAAGGCATTTATTTAGTTGTTTTAGCTACTGATTAAATCATTTTAGAGCATTCAAACATTTTATAAAAGTGTGGTTTCTTCACCATAATTACCTATGCTTTATTTGTCACCGTTTGTACTTTTTAGTTTTGACAGTTGAACACTTTACTGGTTTGACTTTATTTAAATTTGAATTTCGAATCGGTTTTGAACTACGCGTGATTAACAACAGTAATCGAGGTGACGTGGCATCATTTGGTGAAGGTTACTGTAGCTTAATTATTCGGTCGTCACACTATCGTTGCCCACTATTCCTCACTCAGGGCAACGATTGTGTATTTCATCAACCACAATCGATGGTGGAAGGGACGAGTTCCATGACATAAACTTTTTCTCCTCCTTCATAGTGGCCATAGCGGGGACGGACACCCACAGCCATGACTGCGTCCAGACCGGGACAAGGATGGACGCCAGGACGAGTGGCCACATGTGCTTCGTCCACCTCAAGGGCAGCGTGTTCATGTCCCAAGAGTACATGCACACATCATGATCCAGGTCGATAGCGGCGACATGATGTATCCTGCTCCTCTCTTCATCCTAGGGCTCGACCACCGGGTTGAGGTCGCCAACCATGCCGCGGTCTAACAAAGCTGTGAGACATTCTGCGACCCCATTGACGCGGCGCTTGCTGAGGCCATAGTCACCTGCGAGTATGACCTCACCACCGGCAAGTAGGAGGATTTTTTTTCCTGAAAAGCTGGCCGCGCATCGTTTTCCACAGAATGATGGACGTTGCTCAGATAGGCTTCAGGTTGGACATCAAGCTCATCCTCTGGATCAAGTTGAACTACAACGAGCCCAAGGCGCCACTCTTTGCTTACAAAGAGATAGAGACCTAGGCTGTCTGGTGTTTGGCACTTGCAAAAAGTGCCGCCATGAGCCAGGCGATATGTGCGCCGTCTATTTGCCGGAGGAGGGGACCGAAGAGGAGGAGGAGACCGTCATGCTGCCGTACTCCCACTCTTTCCACAACCCATTCATCTTGTCATGGTTCCACCTCACGTCAACGTGCCCGGCCAGCTGCCGGCGTGATATTTTGCAGTGCTTCTCAGATTCGCGCGTTGCTAGTTCGATGTCACCTGTGGATCGTGTAGCCGGAGACGAGCAGAGCACGCCCCTATACCTCCTGTCGCCACCATCCTCAACCCTACGATCCAACACCCCCACCCGCCTCAACCGTGGCCGGCCATGGCCGCCACCACCGCAAACTCCTACAGTCGCCGGCACGTCTCCACGCCATGGGCTCTGTTGCAAAAAAAATAAGGGTTTCTGCAACATGAGCTTTACCAATATGACCTCTATTGCAACATGGAAGGGCAACGCTCAGCCACTCGAGATGACGCCAGATGTGATGGCTTGCGACCAGACTAGTCATGACTATTGATGCTTAGAGCATCTCCAGCCGTTGCCCACCCCCCCCCCCCCCCGTCGCGGCGCCCATGATTTTTTTGAAAACTGAAATCCGGCACAAACAAGGCGTAAATTTAATCAAACTTTGGCGAGTTTATACATATTTAAAATATTTTAAAAAGGAAGAAAAAAAGGCTACTAGGCCCGCCATCGCCCTTGCCGTTCCTCGCCGCCCGCCGCCCTTGAAGCTCTACATGCCGAGGAGCCTGTAGAACTGTGTGTAGTTGCTGCCGCCGTCGCCGTCGTCGTTGTCGTCGTCATCGCCTCCTCTGTGGCCGCCGTCCCTGTTGCACCCCTCCCCAGGTTGGCGCGGCGGGTTGGACGGTCCGGGGGCGTCCTCGTCCTCGTCGCTGTCGAGGATCACCACGCCATTCTCGTCCTCGCGCCCCCTCTTGCGGGCGGCTATCTCCTCCAGGGCTCGGCGCTGCCTGATAACCCACAAGTATAGGGGATCGCAACAGCTTTCGAGGGTAGAGTATTCAACCCAAATTTATTTATTCGACACAAGGGGAGCCAAAGAATATACTTAAGTATTAGCAGTTGAGTTGTCAATTCAACCACACCTGGATAACTTAGTATCTGTAGCAAAGTACTTAGTAGCAAAGTAGTATGATAGTAATGGTAACAGTGGCAAAAGTAAAGATAATAGTTTTGTAGGAATTGTAACCGTAACAACGGAAAAGTAAATAAGCGAAGCACAAGATGTGAAAAGCTCGTAGGCATTGGATCAGTGATGGATAATTATGTCGGATGCGATTCCTCATGTAATAGCTCCAGTTCATCAATGTAATGTGGCATGTATTCCGAATATAGTCATAACGTGCTTATGGAAAAGAACTTGCATGACATCTTTTGTCCTACCCTCCCGTGACAGCGGGGTCCTAGTGGAAACTAAGGGATATTAATGCCTCCTTTTAATAGAGAACCGAAACAAAGCATTAGCACATGGTGAATACATGAACTCCTTAAACTATGGTCATCACTGGGAAGTATCCCGATTATTGTCACTTCGGGGTTATCGGATCCTAACACATAATAGGTGACTATAGACTTACAAGATAGGATCAAGAACTCACATATATTCATAAAAATATAATAGATTCAGATCTGAAATCATGGCACTCGGGCCCTAGTGACAAGCATTAAGCATAGAATAGTCATAGCAACATCAATCTCAGAACATAGTGGATACTAGGGATCAGACCCTAACAAAACTAACTTGATTACATGGTAAATCTCATCCAACCCATCACCGTCCAGCAAGCCTACGATGGAATTACTCACGCACGGCGGTGAGCATCATGAAATTGGTGATGGAGGATGGTTGATGACGACGATAGCGACGAATTCCCCTCTCCGGAGCCCCGAACATACTCCAGATCAGGCCTCCCGAGAGAGATTAGGGCTTGGCGGCGGCTCGGTATCGTAAAACGCGATGAAACTTTCTCTTAGATTTTTTTCTCCGCGAAACGGAATATATGGAGTTGGACTTGAGGTCGGTGGAGCATCAGGGGGCACGCCCAAGGGGGAGGGCGCGCCCCCCACCCTCGTGGACTGGGTGTGGGCCCCTGGCCTTGATTCTTTCGCCAGTATTTTTTATATTTTTCATAACTTATCTCTGTGGATTTTCAGGTCATTTCGAGAACTTTTGTTTTCTGCACAATAAAGAACATCATGGCAGTTCTGCTGAAAACAGCGTCAGTCCGGGTCAGTTTCATTCAAATCATGCAAGTTAGAGTCCAAAACAAGGGCAATAGTGTTTGGAAAAGTAGATACGTTGGAGACGTATCACTGTCTGACCATCTCGTCGCGGAGGTAGTCGTCCCGCGCCCACTTTAGGGCCTCCTCGTCGGAGAAGCCGCGCTGGACTATGGGCTCGTACTCCGCCGGGATGCGGACGCCGAAGCTGTGGGTGCGGTGGCTGACCGGCGTGTCCTGGGGCTCCGGCTTGACGGGGCAGAGGCAGGGAGAGCCAGACGAGCGGCCAGACGAGTAGGAGGACGCCCTAGGGTCCATGCGCCTCGGCGTCCACGATATCCCACACCGGCGGGAGAAGGATGGGGGGAGCGGGGTACTCCATCCTGGGCGTGTTCACGCCCTCGATGTACTCGAGGACGGCCTCCAGCATGTGGCCGGGAACGCCCCACCATCGGCGGCGACCTTCGGAGTTGAGACTTCCGGAGGGCACGGCGCCGTTGGTGGCCTCGAACTGCTCGGCGTAGCGGCGACAGAAGTAGGGCTCCCACAGCGGGTTGTCGGGGACGTACCGTGGACCTTCCCTCGCCGCCTGCGGCAGAGAAGCGCGGATACGCGCGATCTCCACACGCCGCGCCGCCCCGGTGGGCGGTGGTAGCACCGGGACCCCGCCGGCGCTGATCCTCCACGCCCCGGGCACCCGCATTTCCGGTCGTACAGGGTACTCGGCCTCATAGAGGAGCCGAGCTTCGTCCTCGTGAAGGTGGCGGCGGCGCCCGTTCGCCCAGCGCCGTCGCCTGGGAAGCGCTCGGCCATGGTTGAGCTGGAGACGGCGAGAGGAGAGGGAGGAACGGGGGAGGAACGGGGCGTCGGCGGTGGAGAGTATGTGCGTCACCGGCACGCTGGGGGCGGCTTATATAGGCGAGGCGCCGCGTGTACGTGTGACCGCCGTGTGTACGCGTGGCGGGCGAGGGACGCGCGTCGTCCCGTCTTCATTGCGCCGCCCGTGAGGCATCAATGGATGAGGTTGACCCGCGCAGCAGCTTTGGCATTGATTCCGCCGCGGGAACCGAGGCGATGAGGACGACGAAGCGGCGAGAAGAGCCGAGTCGCTGTCAAAGAGGGCCCGTCAATTTTTGCGACAAAAACGATTCTGCCGGCGCCCCCAAGCGCCCCTAGCGCGCCGGGTTCGGCCTGGGTCCGCTGGCGCCAATATCGGACTGAGCCGGCGAAAAATGGGCCTTTGAGGGTACGACTGGACCGATTTTTCGGCATCGGCGGCCGAAAAATCACCTCAGGGACCTTGTTGGGGACGCGGCTGGAGATGCTCTCAGGCTTTATGGATCGACAAGGAACTCAGACGTCACGTCAGAGAGCGTTTACACTACAAACCAAGAAATGCAGGCAGTGTGGGTAAACAGACTTGAGCAAGACAACGAGAACCAGGGATCATTACGTTCGGCATCAGCTTCTCCGTCACAGCAAACTTCAGCAAACCCTCGTCTTCAACGCATGAATAAAATAGAGTACCTGTCCCATAATCCCATCGCTACCAAGTACGTAGCCAACATAATGTAATTCCGCAGGCTACCAAAGTTGACTGTAGACTTGATGTCGTCAGTAGAAAATTGAGTGTTTGACAAGTTAGAAATCAAACATACTTCCTTTATTCTATAATATAAAAATATTTTTAACACTAATGAGGGAGTATATGCCATGCGCCCTCATCTGGGGGACACCACACCTGCCGTTATTTTTTATTTAACAAAAGAGGGGGGGCTCCGATTTCATTAACGAAACCATCACCAGATTCGGTTAAAACTAACAACCCAACCGTTATTTTAGCCGTGTTGTGACTTGTGAGGTCGCTGCAGAAACGAGAGGAGCAAAGATGAGCGAGCCGGTGCCGGTGAGGCTGCTGGGCTCCTTCGGGAGCCCGTTCACGCACCGCATGGAGGCGGCGCTCCGGCTGAAGGGGGTGTCCTACGAGTTCATCCAGGAGGACCTCGACAACAAGAGGGAGTTGCTGCTCCGGCACAACCCCGTCCACAAAAAGGTGTCGCTGCTCCTCCATGGCGCAGACGACGACGTCCGCGCCGTCGCCGAGTCGCGCGTCATCGTTGAATACGTCGACGAGGCCTTCGATGGCCCGCCGCTCCTGCCGGCCGACCCGCTCGCCCGCGCCGCCGCCTGCTTCTGGGCGCAGTTCGCCGCCAACAGGTGCTCGAGGACGCTGTTCAAGGCGCTGTGGACGCCGGAGGGCGAGGCACGGAGGGGGTTCGTGGAGGAGGCCAAGGAGAACCTGGCGCTCATGGAGGCGCAGCCGGAGGGAAGGCAGTTCTTCGGAGGCGACTCCATAGGGCTGCTCGACATCGCCGCCAGCGGGCTCGCCTGGCTCCCGGTGCTGGAGGAGGTCGCCCGCGTGGAAACTAGCATAATCCGCGAGGAGGATTACCCTGTCCTGTGCCGGTGGCGCGGGAAGTATGCCACCGACGAGGCCGTGAAGAAGTGCTTGCCGGAGCAGGGACGAGATGGTCGCCTACTATGCGGCAATGAAGGACCGGTTCTTGCTCCTTGCCAAGTCAATGCACAAGAAATAACACCAAAATTGTACACCGAACATTAGTAAATTTGATTGACGGGATTCTTCTTAATAGTGTTCCGCCCTGCACCATATAATAACCTTATTAATTAAATAATATATGGAGGTTTTACAAAAATAAATTGTGCCAAACATTCTTGCGTGTGTAGCATGAGTTCTGACCCAAACGCTTTGCACGTAAATAAATTAATATATGTTTTCAATAAAGGTCAATCAAAGTCTCTCACAACGTAAAAAGTTATATATTTGGCCGTTGCAATAACTTCGACAATGGTTCTCACAATTTTTTTGGCCAACGATTACTATAACAGTTTTACTAAGGAAACGTTCCAATACGGCGGACCAGTCGAAAATTATGACGGTCAAACGCGAGCCACGCGATGGAGGAAAATCACACGGCCACGCACGTGACTCTTATCTTTTTCCCAACCACTGCCAGCCACTCGCCATGTTGTCTTCCCCCAATCCCCTGTCTCCTCTCTCTCTCCCGCCCCATGGACGAGCCCCTCCTGCCCCGTCTCTCTCAACCACGCGTGCACCAGCAAGGGCCGATGCCGGCAAATAGGAGACTTCATGGATGAGCTCCCAAGGAGTCGAACCTGCCGCTGCCACCAAGAGACGCGCCGCGCGCAGGGGCTTGTGACAGCGGAGCTGCGACCACAGTGACCACATGCTTGAACCATGCACACCGGAGCTGCAGCCCGCGGTGACCGCATGCTACAACCGTGCATACATGAGCTGCAGCCGGCCGACGGCAGAGGTGCGACCACGGTGACCGCGTACTGGAACCGTGCACACCAGGAGCTGCATGCACTGACGACATCGTCGTGAATGTTACAATCATGTATAGCATGAGATATGACCAGCTCTCGCTATGCTACAACCATGCACAGAAGAGCTGCAACCGGCAATGTCGTCGTTGGCGAATGCTACCACCATGTACTGCCGAAGCTACAACCACGTGCCCTAGAGATGCAACCATTTTTGGCGATGCTACAACTGTCTCTCCTCCCTCTCTCCCTAGAAAGCTGCTGCACGGGGTCTCGCGCACCACCACCGGCCATTTATGTTGCGACGGCTTAGCTGCGACCGAGAGGCACAGTGCTGCGGCGTTGGTGTCATCGCTGGAAGGCTTTGCTCGACGACGACGCCCACCAGCAGCCATCAACGCAACGACAACCGCAGATGCTGGGATGCTACAAACGGCATCCCGCGGTGCTGGAGACGATGAAAGGAAAGCTGCAACCAGCGTTGCTACAACCGTTGTAGCAGCTTCGTCTCGTCCCTCTGCTGGTCACTGGTCGCAACTTTTCCACCGTGGGGTCGTAGCTTTTCGCATTGCCGTTTCCAGCAACAAAATGTTGTAGCACCTTCGCCTCGCCATCCCCTGTCACCCGTGGCAACTTTTTGTCCGCAGGTTGTAGCTTTTCTTTTGCCGGTCGCAGCTTCTGCCATGCCGGTAGTAGCATTTGCGATCACCGCATGCTTTCGCCCAATCGCCATTGCAGCTTTTCCATCACCGGTGGAAGCTTCTGCCATTAACGGTTGCAGCACCCCATGATGCCGGTTCCAGCAAACGTGCAGCTCGTGGTCACCGCATCATTGAAGCCACGCCGTACCCATTGCCATTGCAGCTTTTCCATCACCGGTGGAAGCTTCTGCCATTAACGGTTGCAGCACCCCATGATGCCGGTTCCAGCAAACGTGCAGCTCGTGGTCACCGCATCATTTTTGAAGCCACGCCGTACCCATTGCCGGTGCTCGTCATTGCTAGTGTTGACATATATGACGGTTGCAGCATGCAGCTTCCCTGCCGCGACCAGCAGCAGCGACAGCGTGATTCGGTGGCTTGTACGAACGACTCGGATGGCGCAGCGACGGGCGTGAGGTGCAGGCCCGCCAAATCTCATTCTCCCGAAGCAACGTTGATGCTACAACCAGCGCCGGTGGTGTTACAACCGTTGCCGGCAATGTTGGCACCGACGGGCGCGGTGAGCAGCGAGCAATGGAGCCAGGTGCCGCGGTGCTACAATTGTTCTCGGGTTGCTGGAACCGACGGCGCGACGAAGCTACGAGCAGCAGACGCCGGCCGAGGAGGCAAGACGGCGGCCGGCGGTTGTGGTAGCCAGTGGAGCTTGTAGAGATGTGCATGTCGTAGGGATTTTTCCTCTATGCGTTGACTGCCGGGAGCAAGGATAGTACAAGATAACTGCCAGATCCGATTGATATGGATGTCCTGGGCGGGCCGATCGAAAGGCTGCGCGGCGACCCGCCCAATTTCGGCCGGTCGACCGGCGCTTATCAACGCCCTTTTACTAAAGCACATCTACATGTGCTTTAAATATTGTCTAAAAAAACATATGCTTTAAACATATTTGATCTTTGTCATTGATTTTAAGTTAAGATTCGTGCAAATATTTTATTTTGTCTTTTACTTTCTTTTTCTTTCTACCACTACTAGGAAAAGGCCTACTAATGACGCACTACCGGTGCGCCATTAGTATCACGCCACTAGTATTTTCTACTAATGGCGCATCGGTATATTAATGGCGCACCACATAGTGCGCCATTAGTATGTAACACCATGCATCATTAGTGTGCCTCCCGGGGGGGCATACGTAACCATGTGCTTTGTCATACTAATACCCTGTTATGATGCGCTATTAGTGTCCTTTGGCAAACTAATGGCGCACCTGGTGGTGATGCGCCATTAGTATGAATATTTATTTATTTTTTACTTTTCTGATTTTTGCATAGGTTACAAAATATATTATTGGACAAAATATAGACAGCAGCACACAACAACAGCAGATTCATCGAATACAATAGAAGATTAGTCTTCGAATACAATTCATCATATTAGTCTCCGAATTCAAAAGACCGAACAAAGATAAAACATTACAAGTCTCAAGACCGCGAGTATCGAGTTTGTCTTCACATTACAAGTCGATATTGATCATCTAAACTACCATCACATAGAAGAGAGCTGCGGTCATCACGATGAGCATCATCGCGATCAAACTGGTATTCATCCGGTTCCTCCAACGCTCCCTCCTCTCTCCCGCTAGATAGCGGGCGTATCTAGATTCTGCCTCCGCCCTAGTGGTGTACCCTTTGTAACTGTTACCGCTGAAACGGTGAACCTGTCTCCAACACTCCTCCCAGTCGTCGTAGACTCCGGGAACCTTACCCTTGTACACGACATACGACGGCATCTCTATGCACAAGCCAAACAACAGACAATACATAAGCAATATGTAAGTATGCAACAAAAGGATCGGAAGAGAAAAGCAAGACATTAATAGCACGATTCATGGTCCTACTAATAGCTAGTATCGATTACATCTAAGTTGAACGACTGTCCAAATCAAAGAGACATATGAATTCATTAAAGTTTAATTACAACATGAGCCAATAAATGTTTCAGAACTACACTTCACTACTTTCGACTCGACTCATCAGACAGGAGCGTGGATGAAGCCGCCGTCTGTCGTGATGGTCATGAAATCGCGGTTGTTGTCACCCTGCATTTGTAGCGTTTCATCTATCTCACCGTTGGACGGTTGATATCTGCGGAAGAACTGCCCAGAGGTATGAAGGAGATATTTATGGATGATGTCCGCAAACTCCGACTGGATGCGAAAGAATTCTTGTCTGAGGTCCGCGTCCTGGGTTGCCGACAACCTCGCGGCCAAATCTTTGAGACTATCTGGTAGCAGAAGGTGATGATGGTCCCTTACGATCGCCCGCATGTGATGGAGGGCGTAGTAGACATCCTTCTCGATCACAAAGCGGCCTGCTTGACGCAGCAGAACTTCGTGTTGTGTGAGAAGGTGTGCTTGCCGTGCATTTAACTACCCTGGTGAAGGTGCCTCCAGATTTGGCGTAGCTAGGAGAACATCATCAAGAACTTTCTTGACATTTGTGTAGTCTATCTTGGAGTTACGGTTCGGGTCAAATACGTGGCCATGGATTATTTCGGGCTTAGGAGGATGAGTGTGCAATGTGTGTCACTGCACGTAACACGGAATGTTAGAAAAAAGAACGATCGAAATCTAAGAAATCATATGTTACGGGCGGTTAAGGGATGACTTACTCGGGAAAGTAAGCCACAAGGAAGTTATCCTTATCCGGTTTGCCGTAATGACGCCTTCGAGGTGTGAACTCGCAACTTGGCGGTCCCCAGCGTTGCTCAAGTGGTTGGCACCCATGTAGAAAGGGTCGACTATCACGATGTCCGGGGTCTTGTCTCTAATGATCCGCATCTCCATACTCAGCGAAAACAGCCGAACGAAGGTGTAGTGCAGCGGATGAAGGTTAAACATAGCAAAGATGTCATCAAACCGCAGGACGATCGTACCCCCGATGTCGCCAGCCACAAAGCCCTTGCCCTCTGGCAACTTGGCCACGAAAACCGGGTATGCCACATTATTCTCTCTTAGACGCCGCGTCTCCAAAGAAAGAACACTTTCGTGCAGACTCCGCATAGCACCGGTTGCAGCATTTAGGGTTTATCGATGCCGAGGCACCCTAGGTTGGGCCTAATCACTTGGCACTAATCACTTGGCTCTATTGCCACATATGTTGGGTTTATCATCTCGGGTTTATCGATGCTAAGGAGAATTCTAAGTTGGGCCTAATCACTTGGCTCTATTGCCACCTACGGTTTAATGCAGCAAGAATAAAGGGGCAGTTGATCCTACTTAATTAAGTACTAAGATACCCGCCCATGCATTAGTAGCAAGTACCCCATATGTCCTATTTTTAGCAAAGTCATGCTAAAATTCACGGAAAATTTCAGCATGACCTTTGCTGAAAATAGGACATATGGAGTACCCGAATTTGCCGGAACGGAAGTTAATCGACATTCCGGCAAACTCAAGGGCCTCTCGGGGTACAACAGCAGCATCACAAGTTGACAAAATTCCCAAGTAGTACAGCAGCAGCATCACAAGTAGTACCAATGAACATATAGTCCAGCAAGTTGAAAAAGCTGAAGTTCTCAGCATGAAGAATCACACAACACAGCACCTACATTATGATGATACATTTGGAGATTGCACATACAGTTTTCACGTAAGCGTAATTGTTCTGGAGATTGCACATACAGTTTTTGACAGCACAGCACCTATGTGAGCACATACAGTTTTTCACATTTTTAGATTGCACATACAGTTTTCACATACAACAATGTTCTTTTCATTTCACCTTCCATTTTTTTGCAATTCAACTCACTTCCTTTTCTTATAGTTACTGCTCCCAAATGAAATGACACTTTGACATGGCTGCAATTTTCAGTGTCTACTTATCTGCAATTTTTCAGTGTCTGCTTAGGAGAAATAGGTTTCAAACTTCAGCTTGTTTTGTATAAGGAGACTAAAAAACTATCTAAGGAGTTCTTCAAGTTCAAGTTACAGCCTGCATGACTGAAAATAGTTACACTAAGTTTCAAAATAGAAAATACACTTCTCAGTTTTACAAACTGAAAATTACTCTAAAACTAAAACTTTAACTGACTTTTAGACTGAATTTTAATGCGCACTCAACCGATTAGAGCAGCAATGCTTGTAACTAAAGAGGGGATGTTTCATGACAATTTCCTAGAAAAACTGTTTCAACATGGCCATTTGCATTTTCTTTTCCCTAAGTAAATATTGGGTGTAGCAAGAACAGGATGGCTCTTGGGATATATGTTGCATATTTGGTGAATTTATTAATTAGATGCAATGTTAGTTCTGGTTGGCTGGAAGGCAGTTTACTTGTACCAAAATAAATCTATTGCCTATCAGGCTATCACCATCACATGAATCAGGCTCTAGATAAACAAAGGGGAACAACACACCTGGTATTGGTCCCTAAGCTGGAAACTAGCTATTGCTTCTACTTTTTCAAGTTTGTGTTGTTCCCTACCCTTCTACATCTAGCTACTCAAATACCAACAGTTCTAGGGAGAGACAAAAGCGCTCCAGCTTATATTTCTGTAGATATCTTTTTGAGGACCCTGGTTTCCAGTTTTCCAAACCTTGATCCCACCAACAAATCAAGACACAAAAATAATCAACTAAAAACATATAATAAGATAAGATAATGCAACCCACAATCACTTGAAGTGACAGGATAGTCAGCCTTCAGAACTCTATGTTCTGGCAAAATTAACAGAAAGTATGGATACAATAAATAACAGTGCAGCAAAAAGATAGAAGGTAGGGAAAAAATGCTTACCTGGAATCAAAGAATGTATGAAACTGATAATTTGACTTGCTAAAGCTAAATGCTTAGAAGTAATTGATTTCAGACCAGATACCTGAAAAGGAACCAAAGGAAAATAAACCAAGCAGTCCGGACTTCTTGATATATAAAAAAAGACGTGTGGCAGCACATGCCCACATTAAATAGCTATTTAGCTTGATTAAGATTTGAGGAAACTACTGTTGCATTGAAGTACTATTCATGAACTATTTTCTTGGATCATATATATATATACATATATATATATATATATATATATATATATATATATATATGACTTCATTAAAAATACAGGAGTCGCATATATGAATTACTGGAATATGTATGTACGGTATGTTTATTGCACAAAACATGGATGTACGAAGGTGATCTAAATGCATTAATCGCTGCTTCGTTCAGAATGGTTAAAATTGTTCATGTGTTCATACAAACTTATATAAATAAATCATCAAAATTACTACGCAACAAAAGGAGATCGGTGCCCAGCAGATGAACAAAGAATTTCCAGTAAAACCAGATTGATGTTGCATAGTCACCCTGAAGTTTATGTATAAATGACACTTGACAGCCAGTATGTTGTTCAGTATTGCTCAAACTGCAAAAGTGGCACCCTATCAGTCCTGGACCTAATGGGCGACACAAAAATGTAATCTCCCAACCTGACATGAAATCTATATTTTCAATGAAAGAGAGAAATGTAAACAAAATACACTGAGCATGCAATATATTGTTTGTTCCCAGCCCATGATTTAATGTCTTGACATAGCAAAACACATGTTAGTCTAATCAAGCTACAACATGGAGTGGACCTAGCCAGACACAGTTACTTGTTTTTATCTCCTATAAAATTATAACTCAATTCCATGTCATAGAAATTCGCACGCTAAAGAAAGCATGCCAAGGAACACAACAACAAAAGCATACACAAACCCAACCTGCTATGTACACTGTAACTGTTTGTCTTTTTCTCTAAATATGAGCAACCTATGTATGACTATATATATGACCTTGATGCAAAATACAAACATAATAAATCTGTACTCATATTCCTCCAAAACCGAAATTCCCACACGGGCAAAGGCGGCGGAGGCCACAAAGCAGCAGCAGCCGCGGCATGGCGCGCAGATCCCGAGGGGAAGCTAGCAGAGAAAGGCGGCCGCAAGAAGCGGCAGCAGCGGCACGACGGGGCGGCGGCGGCGAGCTCCTGCTCCTAACCCTAGGTCGCCGCCCCGTAGGGGCATGGGGATGAGCGGGGGAGAGAGGGAGGGAGGGAGAGAGACTAACCAGGCAGCTGCTGGGAGGCTCAAGGCCACTGCCGAGGAGCGCGTCCGACGAGGCTAGCCGCCGTCGAGGGGCAGCTCCGACGAGAGAGATTTGGTGGTGGCCGGAGCAGAGATGACGGAGGGCTCGAGGGGGAGGCGGCGCTCGAGGGGGAGGAAGGGGAGAGGAGGCGGCGGGGCGTGGGCGGCTCTGCGCGCCGCGGGTCAGGGCAGCGGCGGTGGCGCAGTGGAGGGAGGGATCGGCGCGGTGGAGGGAGAGGAAGGAAGTGTCGATCTGGCGAGAGGGAGAGAGATGAAGTGTATGGATGGGGGCAGATTACTAATGGCGCACCACCAGGGGGTGCGCCATTAGAATGTTTTTTCTTAGTTCGAGCACTCAACAGGTTATATTACACCTAACCCAATCCACAACAGAACCCCCCCCCCCACTAGCCCGACTGGTCAGCACGCAGCACACACCAGGAGGTCCTGGGTTCGATTCCCAGGCTCCCCAATATTTTTTTATGCATTTTAAATGCTGTTTGATATTTATTTGTGTTTAAATATGTTCAAACTTGTTTAAATCATAACAGTAATATTTTTTATAAAAACAGTAATAATTTTTTCAAAAATATG
Source organism: Aegilops bicornis (assembly GCA_021605145.1). Lineage (NCBI taxonomy): Eukaryota > Viridiplantae > Streptophyta > Magnoliopsida > Poales > Poaceae > Aegilops > Aegilops bicornis. The sequence goes on along the minus strand of CM038671.1, from coordinate 778,228,673 downwards.
TTCAAATTTGTTACTTGAAAATATCATCGGCGGCGGTGGAGCGGGGGAGGTGCGGGGTGCCTGCTGGCGGCGGTGGAGCGGGAGGTGCGGGGGCCGGGTGCTCGTCGGCGGTGGAGCGGGAGGGTTGCGGTGGGTGTGGCGGCGGTGGAGCTAGCGGGGAGGGTGCGGGTGGGATCGAGATGGAGGGGATCGAGATCGAGATGGAGGGGAATCGAGATCGAGATGGAGGGGATCGAGATCGAGTGTCCTCATGAATTCAAAAAGTGCCCATGAAATTTAAAAATATCCCCAATATTTTTGTATGCATTTTAAATGCTGTTTGATATTTATTTGTGTTTAAATATGTTCAAACTTGTTTAAATCATAAAAGTAATATATTTTTATAAAAACAGTAATAATTTTTTAAAAATATGTTCAAATTTGTTACTTGAAAATATCATCGGCGGCGGGCGGTGGGAGCGGGAGGGTGCGGGGGTGCCTGCTGGCGGATGGAGCGGGGGAGGTGCGGGGGCCGGGTGCTCGTCGGCCGTGTGGAGCGGGGAGGGTTGGGTGGGTCGGCGGCGCGGTGGAGCTAAGCGGGGAGGGTGCGGTGGGATCGAGATGGAGGGGGATCGAGATCGAGATGGAGGGGGAATCGAGATCGAGATGGAGGGGGATCGAGATCGAGTGTCCTCGTGAATTCAAAAAGTGCCCAAAATATCCCCAATATTTTTTTATGCATTTTAAATGTTGTTTGATATTTATTTGTGTTTGAATATGTTCAAACTTGTTTAAATCATAAAAGTAATATTTTTTTATAAAAACAGTAATAATTTTTTAAAAAATATGTTCAAATTTGTTACTTGAAAATATCATCGGCGGCGGCGGTGGTGCGGGGGAGGGCTCGGGGTGCCTGCATGGCGGTGGAGCGGGGAGGTGCGGGGGCCGGGTGCTCATCGGATGCGGTGGAGCGGGGGTGGGTTGCGGTGGGTCGGCGGCGGTGGTGGAGCTAGCGGGGAGGGTGCGGGTGGGATCGAGATGGAGGGGGATCGAGATCGAGATGGAGGGGAATCGAGATCGAGATGGAGGGGGATCGAGATCGAGTGTCCTCATGAATTCAAAAAGTGCCCATGAAATTTAAAAATATTCATGATATCAAAAAGTGCCCATGAAATACAATCGAGAAATGAAGACTACGATTTAAATACAATCGATCTTAGCTAGCTATCTGTTCACAATCTTCTTGCCCTTCTTTTTCGCAAATGGAGTTCTTCTGTGGAACGGGCGTCCTTTAGGTAGGGTGGTCCTGCTTCTTCTTGTGGTGTGTGCTGCTACTTCATCGTCGTCATGTTCGATCTTGGTCGGCGATTTGTCGAAGTCTTGCTCATTGGCTACTCCATCCATTCCGATGATCTTCCTTTTGCCTCTCCTCACGACAACACAACTGGGCTTTGACGGGTCGGTAATGAAGAAGCATTGGTCCACTTGGGAAGCCAGTACCCATGGCTCATTTTTCGTGGTGACGTTTGCGCCCGCGGTCTTGGATTTGGCTTCGGGTATAACCATGGTGGTGACCGGTCTTCTTTTAGGACGCTCTTGTCCCATCTGACACGGAACATCGGGACCTTCTCTCCAGCGTATCTCAGCTCCCAGATCTCCTCGATCCTTCCGTAGTATCTGTCCTTGTCGTTGCCGCTGTAGGATTCCATCGTTACCCCGGAGTTCTGATAACCATCGCTCTTCATGTCCTTGTTCTCGGTGTAGAATGTGTAGCCGTTGATATCGTACGCATCATAGGTCATCAGGTTGTGCTCGGCGCCCTATGACAAGGCGAATATGAGTTGTTCTTCCGCGGAAGAATCCTCATGTAAAGGGTACGACAGAAGCTTCTCCTTGAACCAACGCGTGAAACATGAGTTGTGCTCTTTGATTATATCTCCGTCCGTCCTCTGTTGGCCTCGGTCATTGTACGTCTTCTCAATAAAGGTTTTTTGCTCTACCACCCAAGGATCGACCACGTCTATGTGTTGTAGCGCGACTAGGTTTGCTCTTTCAAAGTCGGCGAGTCGGCCCTCGAAGTCGACATGCATTTCGCGCGACCCTCACGGTGACCCCATCCAGCGAGCCTGCCGAGGTGCTCGCTGACGGGCAGACCAACGGGTTCTCGATGCCTAGATAATTCGTGGCAGTAGGAGATGCACTCTTCGGTCGAAGCCCCGGCTATACTTCCCTCTGGACGTGACATGTTGCGAACGTATCCTTTGATGACACCATTCATCCTTTCGAACGGCATCATGTTGTGCAGGAACGCCGCCCGAGTTGGATGATATCCTCCATGATATGGACCAGCAGATGCACCATAACGTCGAAGAATGCGGGCAGGAAGTACATCTCAAGCTCGTATAGTATCACCACGATCTCTTCCTGTAGCCTTCTGAGTTGCCTCACGCCAATCGAATTCCGAGAGATGATGTCGAAAAAGTTGCATAGGCCAAATAGCGTTTCACGGACGTGCTCGTCCATGATCCCACGGATTGAAACTGGAAGTATCTACGTCATCGCGACGTGATGATCGTGAGACTTCATCCCGCTGAACTTCGCTTCACTGGGTCTAGGTATCTCGCTTATCTTCCCAGCGTAACCGTAAGGAAGTTTTACTCCTAGGAGGCAGGTGAAAAACTGCTCGATCTCCTACTGACTTAGAGTGAAGCACGCGGGAGGGTAGTCATTTCCGATCTTCTTGGCCTTTTTGCCTTTGCGACGACTTTATGTGTCCTGCTTCGCCTCATCATCATTATCATCATCATCATCATTAGCGTGAAGCTCCTGCCTGATGCCCATTGATTTCAAGTCTGCCCTTGCTTTCGGCCCATCTTTGGTCCTCTCTGGCATGTTGAGCAGGGTACCAAGCAGACTCTCGCACACGTTCTTCGTGATATGCATGACATCAAGGCTGTGAGGCACATGGTGGATCTTCCAGTACGGCAAGTCCCAGAAAACATACCTCATTTTCCATACCTTCAGCAGCGGCTCTGGCGCCTTTCGCGTCTTTCCCGGCTCTGGCGCCTTTTGCTTCTTTCCCGGCAAGGCAGTCTTTCCAATTTTTCAACAGCTCGTCTATTTCCTCGCCGCTCCTCGTACAGGCGTTTTGGGTTCGGTTTCACCATCGAACAGATCCTTGCGTTTCCTCCACGGGTCATCATCGCGAAGCCACCTTCGATGTCCCATGAATACGGTTTTCAAGACCCGGATCTCTATCTAGCTGGCGATACGTTCTGTCATCCATGCACCTTACGCATCCGGAAAATCCGTGGACTACCTGCCTTGCGAGATATCCGTAATCGAGATAGTCGTGGCATACCGTGAGCGGCGGCTCTCATAGGGAAATATTCTTTCTGCGGCGTCCCACGTATTGGCTGGCGTTTTCCACAGCGTGTCTAGCTCCTCCTTCAAAGCAGCCCCGGACAGATTGATGTCGTTCCCTGGTTGTTTCGCCCTTCAATTAGCATACTCATGTGAATGTACTTCCTCTTCATGCACAACCAGGGGAGGTCGATATCCACACAAACACAGGCTATGTGCTATGTGTGCTTCTCCGCTACCAAACGGATTGACTCCATCGGTGCTTGCGCCCAAAGACGATGTTCCTTGGATCCTTCCCAAATTCTGGCTATTCAAGTTCAACGCTTGCCATCGCTCGCATCCTTAGGGTGACTCGGCATCTTGTCTTTTTTATTTATCTCCGTATCATTTCCGTCATCTTCCCGCTTCTTCTCCTCCCTATCCGCGTGCCAACGCAGGAGCTTTGCTACCTTAGGGTCCGCGAAATACCGCTACAGACGAGGAGTGATCAGAAAGTACCACATCGATTTTCGAGGAGCTTTCTTCCTCTTCTTGTATCGAGTGATGCCGCACACCGTACATATGGTAGACTCCGCGTGCTCGTCCCGATAAATGATGCAATTGTTCATGCACACAGGGTATTTCACGTGCGGTAAATACAGAGGACACACAATTTTCTTCGCCTCCTCGAAACTGGTCGGGCACTTGTTCCCCTTGGGAAGACGTTCGTGCCAGAATGACATGTTCTCGTCGAAGCATCGTCGGTCATTTTGTGTTTTACCTTCATCTCCGTGAGCCATGAGCTGTTACTTTCGGCGGGTATCCTCGGGCCTGTTATCCTTCATACAATGGAGTAACCGCGTCTATCTCCAGTTGATCCAGCTTCGCTTTCTCTCGGGCGGCAGCTCTTGCGTTATCCGTCTGCTTGAGAAGCAGCTCTTGAATATGAGGGTCCTGCACCCAGCCTCCATCGTCGTCTGCTCCGGCATCTTCATCTTCATGATCATTCCCTTCGTCTTGATCTTCCTCATCATCATGTACGACATCTTCTACATGATGACTGTGTACAACATCACCGCCGTGATCATGTCCTCGAGATTCTTCGTCTTCTCGCCCGCCCTTGCCGCGGTGGTACTTGTCTTGTTGCCCTTCCTCATTTCTTGCCCGGCCCCCATGGACGACTTCATAGTCATCTTCATCACCTTGCCACCGATAGCCATCCATGAAACCACGCAAGAGCAGGTGGTCCCGCACCTGCCCGGAATCCGGGTCCGCAATAAGGCTCTTCAGCTTGCATCTTTGACACGGAAATCTTATCTCCGTCTCGTTCTTTTGAAGCATCTCAGCCTTCATGAGCTCAAAACCTATTCACGATGCCTTCGGTCATCGTGCGGACCATGGTGGCCTGCAGGGTAGAGCAAAACGATATTTTAGAACCAAGAAAAAATTTGGCATGACCTTCCCTAAAAATAGGACCAAAAAGAATGCATAGTGCCAAAATTCTCGCCTAAACGGAAATGAATCAACATTCCGTCAAAATATTGGCAACTATCGCATTTCAAATACCGGTACCTACAAACACAAACATATATGCAACACCACAAACACATGCAACACCACAAACATACATAGATCTAGCTAGGCCACAAAAAGTGCATGTGCACGTTGTTGGAGCGAGCTAGAGAGAAAAAAGTAGATCTACATCATGAAGATAGCTTTCCCCTTACTTACCTATCAAAAAAAAGGTAATTTCACCACTTAATTTTGATGAATCTATGGTGCAAATGAGGTGAGGAGGAGGAGGCAGCCGAGAGAAGCTTGGAGGAGGAGGTGGAGAGAATAAAGTGGGGAAAGTGAGTGGGTAGGTGGGCTGTCCAAAATATCTTATTGGTCCCAGGTTACTAATGGCGCACCACCAGCAAATGCGCCATTAGTAACCCTGGTTACTAATGGCGCACCTGCAGGTGGTGCGCCATTAGTAGTTTTGCAGAAAAGTAATATATATATATGTATATATATATATATATATACACACACACACACTAATGGCGCACTATGGAAAAATGCGCCATTAGTAGTTTAAACTAGTAATGGCGCACTGTGACATGGTGCGCCATTAGTAGTTTTGCAAAAAAGTAAAAAGAAATATATTATGGCGCACTGTCTGCACGGTGCGCCATTACTAGTTAGAACAAGTAATGACGCACTTTGGCCAGATGCGCCATTAGTATGTATGTAAAAATGAAAAAAAAAACTTTATTACTAGTGGCGCATCGACACTAATGGCGCATCACAAACTAGTGCGCCATTAGTATATAGTAGTGGCGCACTGCATCCATGGTGCGCCATTAGTGTCAATCCTATCTATAGCTCTTTTCCTAGTAGTGTACTTTGATTAAGTCAATTAGATGTATAATAATTAAGTACATCTAGATGTCCCTAGATAAACCTTTACTATAACTATACGCGGATTGTCTGATATAAAACTGGTAAACATGAAAAATATTGGTACGCGTCATCAATTTTGTATCATGTACATTATGTATTGCTGAACAAATTCATGTTAAAAGAAATGGATTTGCGAATTCTCATCTAGAAGAGAAATAGCAAGAGTTAATGCACCATTGGTGCTTGAAATTGGCATGGATGATCATTTTTGTGTCTACAGTTGTGGCATGTAATAAAATGCATTCGTCGTCCATACACATTAATTGTGCTGCAGCAGCATTGTATTTCTGTTCACATGTGTGCGAACGTGCCAACAAGGCGCCAGGTACACTTGCAGGGGCCTGCACAATATGTGTCCTTACCATCATTGGGTCCCACCTATCAGTGGATGGTACAGAGAAAAATCGAAATGAAGAATGATGTCATGTTTTTTGGGATTCGAATGAGCAACCTCAAGCCTACCTGCCGCATGATTAACAACTCTAGTCCACATCCTTTGATGTCTACTAGTGGTTAGGGGCCGCTATTACGGGCCACTTGAAAGCAAACTCTGTGCCTGTTTCTCCATCTTAAAGAACAAAAAAAATCTGACCATATAAAAAATCCCATATCATGTGAACATCACGTCCATCTGAAAAAGAAAACAAATAGCTCATGAAAAAAGTTCTCAAAAGGAAAAGGGTAAAAAAATTCACTACCATCTTCCAAAAAAAATATCCATAAAAAATAAAAAATAAAAATATTGGTGTGTCATAAATAATACACACACAAATAAATAAATAATTTAAAAAAACTTGTTCATGTAATTTTAAAAAATATTCACGTATTGTTTTAGAAATATTCGTATAATTAAATAATATTTTAAAATTATAAAACTGTATATATATATTATTGAAAAGTGGAGGATATTTAATAAATGTTCGTGGTATTTTAGAAATATTAATATACTTTTAAGTTTTTTATATACTTAAATTAATATTCATATTTTATATTAAATATTCATTTATTATATAAAAGTTTTCTTGCGTTACAAAAATGTTGATGTACTTGTAGAAAACAAAATGTTTATGATTTATGAAAAATCATGTGCAACACCTATGAGTAATTTTGTTTTGTCTAAATAATATAAAAGCAGGCGGGTTTGTTAAGCGCGATCGGGTTTGTAAGGTGATTAACATTATTACTCACCTTAATAATTTTGTACACTCGTCCGTGTCCGGTTGGGACTGGGACACTTTTTTCTAGGGGAAGACTGGGACATTATTTTTTGTGTGTTTTAAACTCTGATTCGTCTGCCCAGCGCCCGTGCTTTCATAAACGTGGCCGTACATGATTAATTTATGCTTACGTTTTATTATGATGTTCATAAAGTTGTATTGAACTTTACTAACGATGCCAAACTTTGTCTTGGGCATAGACAAGCTTTATGTAAATAACTATCCCATGTGGAGAGTAGAGATCCTTGTCTCGTGTAAGAAAAACTCCCAATGTTTCTGCCACTAATGTTGAAGGATTTAATCTTGATGTTAAGATATGCATTGGGAGTGGCCTCATAAGTTGCATGTGTCATCATGCACATTACTAACGCAAAGGAGGTTGAAATCAAAACTATTGGATTTATGCCTGTAGCACTTAGAGATGGATTAATTCTTCATCTTATTGATGAACTTTGTTCACGCTCCTAGTTATTGGAGAACCTTGATTTTTGTCTCTCAAACAAATAACATGATTTGTATGTTATTAAGTCAACTCCAATTATGTAATGTTAGTCACGCCTTACAGTGAGACGAGTTATGTTTTCACTAAATGAGTGAGTTGTAAATATTATATGCTATGTTATAGTTAAAGATTTAAGAGAAGTTAATTAATGAGCCCTCGTCAAAATTGTGGTTTTAGACCACGTTTCGAGGGGGAGAATGGAAGTCTCATTTAATATGAGAATCACGTTCACTTCTCCTACTTAGATCGTAACATGAACTAAGCAAGATATGTGTCAATTCTCTAATTAAGATGGAACCAACGAGAAGTCTTGGCTGGAGAATGTATGAAAAGCACATTCTAATGTTGGTTCTCTAATTAAGATGCAACAAGTCTTATTTAGAAGAATGGATAAAATTACTCCTTTTATCATGTTATATATAATGTATCCCTTATGAGCGTTATGAAGCACACATGAATGCTAAAGTGTAGCTTGCTAGTCTAATGACCATCATGATGTAACATGTTGATTATATATATGACCAACGTCATGTATAATCATATGTCACACTTCATTCAAGTGGCAAGTTTGTCAGTATCATGTGACTCGTTGTTATATTTCTGACTATCGTCATTTATAATCATTTGTCACAATTCATTAAGTTCTTTCCCATCTTCAGCCCAACGGTGTTGTGGTTTAGAACTGAAATGATTATTATCAAGATATTGGATATGTTTTCCATTTCTTCAAATAAAGTGATTATCAGGGAACTGGAGCATGTGAACATGAATCTTAAGGATAACTCCATTAGATCTTTGTTCATATGCATCAGGTAAGTTGAGAAGGAATGCATATTGCAACACTTAATGTTGATACTTACCAATTTTCCATGTGATTCAAAACGTGTGTGAATGATCATCTTAGAGGCTTGTGTGATAATGAGCTCTAATGATGTATGGAACTCAATAGAGTTTCCACAGTGAGTTGTTTTGACGCTTGTGTTATTATTATAGCATGCTCTTGTGTTGACTAAGTTAAGAATGTATGTATGACTTAACTGTAAGGTTTAAATCAAATAGGTGAAGTTAACACAAGGTATGTTGCCACAAGAAATTCAATTATGAAATAAGAAGAGCGTCGGGACACTCATACCATAAAACCAGGGGGAGTAAGTATACTACCTTGAGAAGATGGAATATTTTTTGGCGGCCAAGAAATTTCTATCTTCTATTTATGACATAAAGGATCTTGGTCATGCCCTATACTTTATTTGTATCGAGTTTCGCCAAGATATAGGTCCAAAAGGGTATAAGTTTTATTATGACGACATGCGTTGATAGAGTATGAAAGAAAAAAATTATGTGGTAGTACTCTTATCGCACCTGCTACTAAAGTCAAGGGCAATAAAGGTCGACATTTTAGTGTCCAAGGAACCATTATCAACTGATTAGATAATGTCGGTTCCTTATGCTTCAGCTATCAGAAGCAATATGTGTATTCAAGTACGAACATGCCCTTGTTTTGTGATCGAGATAATTGGCAAATATACAAGTAAGTCCAGAAATGGACCACTGGAAAAGCCGACAAATGTCTTGCAAATATGCAAGACAATAAAGTTTACATGCTCACTAATAAGAAGTCAGATAATTAACTTTGATATCCCGGGATATTCAAACATTGTTTATGCGAGTTGTGTGGATCTTAAAGTTTCCACGCTATGTTACATCCTCACTCTCGCACATGGAGCTATATCATGGAAAAGCTCTATAATGACACTGATGGCATTAGAAATAATGCACTTGCTTATGTGGCATGTGAAGAGGCTATTGGACAGGTTGTATGTCAAGAAGTTTTATTCCCGAAATTATGGTGGTAGACAACATTTATTTTGTAACCACCTACTGCAACATGAACACGCAGTTCTCTATGTGAGTAACAACAAGTCAATTGGTATTGCCAAAACCACTGACATAATGTCTCCGTTGTGAAAGATAGAGTCCACGATCAAACCTATGATATTTGATTTATAAAGTTTTGAGTTTTTTTTATCGTGAAAATTAGGACTATCGTATAAACCAACTCCTATAAAATATTATGTTTTCCATTTCGAGATAGAATGATGTACTATAGGTAATGCGGTTCAATGACATCTAATTGGTCGTTGTAACACATTACTTTGTTATGTTATTTCTACTAAGAGTGGGTTATGATGTTTGTCAACCTTACGATCAAGGGAGAGAATGTTGGAATTGATCTCACGGTTAACAAACCCGAGAGAAAAACAAGGGAGACAAAGTCTCAGACCTCACGGTTGTGCCTTGATCGGGAGCACACAAAACAACGATTGGTTTTGGTCCCTGTCCCCATAGCACCACATATAAAAGAGGAGGTCATGCCCCTTGGGCAGATACGTGAGTATACACGGGTTAAGCCCTAACAAACTCTTAACTGCCGATCCTAGAAGGGTGTTAAAGGGGTCAGAAGACCATCTCCACCGCCGGCCTCGTCAGGGCTGTGCCGGCAGCGCTGCTGCTGCCAACTACGTTGCCCTGCTCCTGCCCTATTTCCCCGACGATCTCCCTGTTGCTGTTGCTGGAGAGAGGAGACCGCAAGGTGCAGCCATGGGCTACTCAGGGGACAAATCGAGCAGGCATCGGTTTTCATACCTGTAAGTTCTTACGCTTCACAGACATGTATTGGTGTTTTAATCTAGAGAACCAGATCCTAATTATGTCAAGTCTAAAGCTTTAACAGGTACCTGACGATCCGCACGGCTATGTTAAGGGCCGGCGTACGGAGTGAATCCGCCCAGCTGCCGCACTCGCCGGCCGCCAGCGCCTCAATGAGCATCACGTGGATGAGCCGGCTGCAGGCCTCCATGGACTTGAAGATGCTGGGGTCGAACCAGCGCCGTTGATCGAGCGCCCTGAAGACTTGATCGATGACGCACACCACCCCGCCCGTGGTCCGATCCCGGGCGACCCCTGGGTCAGTATCAGGTCGCCATGGAGGCGCAAAACGCACGTGCGGTCGCGTGGCTTGAGCCGGAAGTGGATGGTCCCTTGCCCTTGGAAATGGCTGCGGGTCTCCGTCGCCGCCCCCGCGTGCGGCCACGGCGGCAGTACTGCTGGCGCGCTGCCATGGCCAGCGCCGTGTCGGTAGAGTCCTCCATGCTCGGCTGATGAAAGAAAGAACACGCGGGCCGGCGGACCGGAAACAATTGACAGCCGACCTGTGTGCGCGGCTACGTTTATATATGAACGCACGGGCATTGTCGGACTCGGAATCGAATTCGAGATCAGGCAGGAAACGCTTCTCCTCAGGGCCTCCAGCTAATTAAAATGGGCCTATCCTTTCCTTCACCGTGTATCACTTCGGATAGTAGTATAGATTTTCTTTTACCCCTAAAAAAGTATATTTTTTAAACGTAATATTTTTTAAAAAATGTATAAAAAAAATACATTGTAAGGTATTTATATGTAAACACAATGGACACTGGGAAGGTGCTTGGCTCATGACCAAAAACGCAAGCATAAATGCAGTCAAATAGCATAGTAATCTGTTAACACGTATCGACCAAAAAAGAATCTTGATTGATTACCCTAGTGAAATGTTTACCTGGATCCACAATCTCGAGGCAACCTGTGGGCATGCGGGCACCGGCCCGATGAAGTAGACCTCGAAGAGGTCCGAGTTACCTCCCGAGCTACGCCGCACTCACCTTGTCGTCCGTGTCCAGGTTGGCCCGCTGCCGCCGCTGCCCATCAAGGTCTTACTGGCATTAGGGGGGGGGGGGGGCTGGCGAGGTGCTCGATGAAGTACTCATTGTGGCAGGATTGAACCACTCCTGTTGCCTTATATATAATAAGCAAGCATACTCAAAACACTAGCCTAAAAGTGTCTAGGGATGAGATAATTTGTTCAAAATTTCACAAGCCTTAACCATATCCAGCATAGGAACACACAAAGACTTCAACACTTGGGATAATGCATGATGGATTCCAGGATCCAAAGAAAAAGCGAGATTAGGAATCTGGCGGATTCCATCTCCCAGATGGACTCTGAAGCAATTACACAACTCATCGAGAAATTTTAGCTTTATGCGAGAACATGAGCTCACTTGTGACTCCGCAATGGTGGCAAGGTCCTTCCTTTACCATTAATTGACCCCTCTTCTCTCTTCTTCCCACGCCCATGCCCACAAACTAAAAGGGGGGGGGATAGGGGAAATTCTTCTTGGAAAAACTGGAGAGAGAGAGAGAGGTGATATTCAACAAGAAAGTACTCCCTCCGTCCCAAAATGTAAGACGTAGTGTCAAAAAAGGTCTTACATTTCCGGATGGAGGGAGTATTTCTTTCTTTCTTGGCGGAAACTATGAATGCATCTTCCAGACCCTTGAAGGAATTAATTATTGGCAATAATACCACTGCCCATCAACTTAGCGTTGAAGACTTGCTTCTTATTCTTTTCGTTCCCTTTATTCTTGTGTTTCCTTGTGTTATGCCTGTCCACTTCTATCCACTGGTTTGGAGAGGACGAGAAAAAAAGAAGGTAGAGAGAGAGAGAGAGAGAGAGAGAATGGAGAGAGAGAAGGGAGAGAAATGATGAAGGAAGGAAGAAGGGGAGATTTAAAAATGTTGTGTGATTCATTAAGAGTTGCATTTTGTTTTCAATTGTAGTAGGAGTGTGTATCTTTCAGCCTTCAGGTGGTTTTTGTTAAAGGAGTGCAACTTAATTTCACCATTATGCATAGGTAGGTGTGACTAACTAAGTACGTGTACAGGATATTTCTTGACCCAATTACTAGTCAATTTACTTAATTTTAAAGCCCTCCATTTATGTGTCTTGAAAGAATCTTTTCTTTGCATTTTGCCCATTGATTGATCAATGAAGGGCCATCGTACATCCAAGCCGACACAGATATAGCAAATATTTTACATGTGGAAGTAACTAGTTAAAGCAAACTATTCGTTGAATTAAAAATGCGAAGAAATGTGTGGCCTCTAAAAAACACAGGAAAAATTCAATAGGTATATGTTATCTGTAATTTCAATAAATATGAAGTAGGTATCTGATGGACACGAGGCTTCTTAGGGCATCTCCAATGGTCGTATGATCTGTCATGTAGACTGTTTTGGTGATGCGGCGTAAATAAAAGAAGAGAGAGAATGAGATCGTATGATCCTAAACCAACATTCTAGGCACAAGCTCCGACATAATTATTGTCATTTCTATGGGCCCTGACTGACCTAGTGAGAGCTGCGGCAGCTACCACCCCAATTTCCTTCTCTTAGGCGTTAGTCATTATGTTTGTTTATTGATTTAATATGCGTGGTTCACATCAGACTAACATACGATTCATTGGAGAACTTGTATGAAACGCCGATGGCTGCTGACGTGATCCTTATACCAACGAATCTATCATAAAGACTATTGCATATACTCTTATAAGAGAATGAATATTTAGATGGATATACTGTAAACACAACATCAATAAATGCAAAGTGACTTCAAGTGTCACATGGAGTAATGTCAGGAGGCCTCTAACAGATAGGAGGCCTCTAAAAAGTGTGGGGAAAATTAAACATATGTGTGTTGTATATATTCAATAAATATGAAGTAGGCATAATGGATAGTAGGCCTCTTATAAGCGCGTGAAAAATTAAATAGATATACTGTAAACACAACGTCAATAAATGCAAAGTGACTTTAAGTGTCAGATGGAGTATTGACAGTAGGCCTCTAACGTATAGGAGGTCTCCAAAAATCGCGTGAAAATTTAGACAGATATACTGTAAACACAATTTCAGTAAATGCAAAGTGACTTCAAGTGTTACATGGAGTAATGTGAGTAGGCCTCTAGTGATAGGAGGCCTCTAAAAATTTCAATAAATATGAAGTAGGCATCTAATGGGTACAAGTTTTCTTATAAGCGTGTGAAATTTTTTGACTGATATATTGTAAACACGATATCAGTAAATGCAAAGTGACTACAAGTGTCACATGGAGTAATGTTAGTAGGCCTCCAACTGACAGGACTCTAGAAAGTATGGGAAAGATATATATTGTACTCCCTCCATCCGAAAATACTTCTCGAAGAAATGGATAAAGGTTAATGTATATGGAACTAAAATACATCTAGATACATCAATTTCTCCGACAAATATTTGTGGACGGAGGGAGTATGTAATAACAATAAATATGAGGTAGGCCCCGACAGATACAAGGCCTTTTGTAAGCATGAAGAAATTCAAATAGGTATGTTGTAAACACAACATTAATAAATGCAAAGTGACTTGTGTTTCCCCCGAAATAAGTCTGCAACCAAACAACCCGCCTTCCATTGCGGCCAGTGGCGGATATTGAACCGAGAGGGGGTATTCTTAGGAATTCCCTGGAATACCCAAGATTTTGGCCTATAAATTTTTAATACATATGTTATATTGGCCCAGGGATTAATCCAGAGTTAAATACATTGGAGGTGCCTCAACTTGTCATGCCCGGTCAGTTTAGTGTCTAAAATTGCAAAATACACGAAATTGATGTTCGAACTTGTCCGGTCATGCAAATATGGTGCCTCCATACGTACCTGGACGTACATCCACCCCGTGTGTCGTGCTAGCGTGACAGTGGCGCACCTATCATTGGCTGAGAGTTAGGAAGGGCTGGGTGGCACGCGCGCTGACGATTTTTTTTATAGAAACCCTGCTCATATTTTATTTAATCAGATAGGAAAACCCCACAAATTAAAAAAAGAAAATCCCGTGAGTTCTTTTTTATAGAAAACCCCTTCATATTACATGCACGGAGTGTTCACCGTGCCATACTTTGCACAGTAGATATTGACGAATTCGAACTCGATCTATATACTGCAATGCTATGCAAAAAATAACTTTGGAGCACGAACACATTGTGTCCTTTTTTTCGAAGTTCAAAGAAACAGATTTTTACAGCTAAAAATGTTATAAGTATTTTGTACATGCACATATAGAAGTGTAATATATCCGTGTGAATTTTCATCGAAATCTATGTTTGTATGTGGGAGATAAAAAAAAGCAAATACATGCAAAAATCAGCTTCTTTTTCTGGCCGGATTTTTGTCTTTTTTTTCAGGGTATAATACAACATAATTTCGGACAAAATTTGAAAGTCACTTAGAGCACATGCATACGCTTTTGTGTGAAGACTATTAACTCTTTTTGAAATTTTTAAGTGCCATTTTTTAGCCTTTCAAAACAAGCATGCTCAATGGCCACCATGCTCCAAAAACTGCTTTGGTTGCTATGTACGTCTTCAAGTGATTTTTATTATATATGATGCTTCTATGGACTCGCACAAGTTTTATTTTTATTTTTTCATGTAACTTATTTTTATTTTTCATATTTTTTACCATTAAAAAAAGAAATGTAAGAAAATAATTACAACTTCATAAATCTAAAGAAAGTGATAGTGCATTTAAAAATATTCAACATGTTTCCGGAAAATGTTTCACATGTATTAAAAGATTAGAACGTATTTTTGAAAAATGTTCGTCTTGCAATAAAAAATGTTAATGTGTATTTTGAAAAAAGTTCAAAAAACTTATTGTGTAACATTTTGATAATTGTATTAAAAATTTCCACATAGTAGTTTTTAATGCATGTTGAATAGTTTACAAAATACAGCTTTGCCAACTTGTTAATAATTGGGTATTTTAGAAATACAATGAAGATGCTTGTTGTCCAGAATGAACATACATAAATTTACACAATAATTTCTAATATAGTTTGAACTATTTCAATCCCCATAATTTTTTGAAAAAGATCATGTTTGCCTCTTGAAAGTACGCAATAATGAAAATAGAAAAAAATCAAATAAGAAATAAGTTCATATTGTACTTATTATATGGAAAGTTTGCGTGCCATGAAACTTAAACAGGAACTTGGAAAAAAAAAACCCATAGATAACGAATTAGGAAAACTGCAGAGCAATATGTGGAAACTGTCTATTTCTATGGACAGTTTGAGCTGTATTTGACCAGGAACTGCTTGGTTCGAAACCACTTCAATTTGAAATTTTTTCATAGTATTTCTCATTAGCATACACTTTATTTCGAATCTTTCCTATATGATTAAAAAATACAAGTGGGTTTCTGTATAAAGAAAATCTCACGCGCACAGCACCCATCACTTTCGCGCTCTCATCCACACAGGTGCACCACCGCCATGCTGGCACACCACGTCTGCTGAACGTATGTTAGAATACGAAAGGAGGCACCGTATTTGCACGATCGGACAAGTTTGAGCACCAGGTTTGTGTATTTTGCAACTTTGGGCACCAAACTGACCGTGCAACACAAGTTGAGGCACCTCTAGTGTATTTAACTCATTAATCCAGCTCAAACTGAGGACCGAACGTCGTGAGCCACGCATCAAACAAGACTAAGGACCGAGCAGCTGTCTGGTTAGGCGCTGGGCGAGCAGCCGAGCACCCAGTGGCGGAGCTAGCGACAGATGACTGAGGGGGCAAATGACCAAATATATGTTTTAAAGGGGTCAAAAACTACATTTCCCTCAATTTATGGCACCCAAATAGAATTCCTTCACAAAAAGTCCAAGAGCCGGGGGGCCATGGCACCTGCAGTAATACACATAGCTTCGCCAGTGCGAGCACCTCTCCCTCCCCTGATTCTCATTTTTTGTACAATAAATTATCAATTCTCAAACCTAATGGCGTTGCGGCGGCGGCAGCGATTCCAGGTCCGGCCGGCCCTCTCCCTCCCCTGGCTCCCTCTCCACCCCTCCGGCTGGCCCTCTCCCTCCCATGTCCCCTCCTCTCGGTCTTCGGCTCGGACACTGCCCTCTCGTCTCCCGCCCTCCGCTCCTCCCCTCCGCGAACTGGACAACTGGTCCACCTCCGTTCCGGGCGTCCGGCCCTCTCCTCCGCAAGGCGCTAGTCCGCCTCCGGGATCCGGCCTCCGGCCTCCACCACCGACCCCTCCACTGACCACGGCACAACTCCACCAAGGTATTTTTTGCCCTCTGTTTTTATAAGAAATCTGAAGATTTGTTGTAAATGCCACTGCCTATGATTGCTAGGAGTAGAAGCCATTCACTGATTGTTTGTAAACTGAAATTGAACTAAATGGACATTGAAGTTTGAAGAACAATGATGTTTATCAGTATATGTGATGGATTTGATGCCACTGCCACTAATTTCTACTTTGTTTATGTGATTGTGATGTAGATAAATAAGAAGGATGTTAGCCTGTCTGAATTGTGGGACAAATCTTCGAAGGCAAGGAAAAGAAGTTCTACACCCACACTATGTGAGCTTTCAGTTCTGATGGTTGTTAGAGATATTGCCGCAATGATATTTTATGTGCGTATTTGTAATTTTTCTTAATTGTTACAGATATTGCCACGATGATATTTTGCTACTTTTATCGATGTATGGTCATTGAGTCATCGATATTGCCATCTTATTGTACATTTGTTGTTCTATTATATTGCTTTGGCCCAAAAATATTTTTTGACAGGAATACCCAGGAGCAAATTCCTGGCTCCACCATTGATTGCGGCACATACAGACTAGAGGGGATGCATGCAACTAATCAACATGCAGATGTTGGTTTGTTGCTTGCATTTCCTCAACCAGGCCCCAACTGGAGCATGCATGCAAAGTGCATAAAAACAATGCAGGTAACCAAACGCGCCCCAAGTGAAGGGTAGCGTCCACTCGATGGGGAACGAGGGAACCATCGTGACCCCTGCCAGATTGGCCACGCAAGTGCAGTTACATAAAGAGGATTATCTTCTTAATTATAACATTAATTAAATCCTAACCGGCACG
The DNA here is from genome assembly GCA_021605145.1 of Aegilops bicornis. Classification (NCBI taxonomy): domain Eukaryota; kingdom Viridiplantae; phylum Streptophyta; class Magnoliopsida; order Poales; family Poaceae; genus Aegilops; species Aegilops bicornis. The sequence goes on along the minus strand of CM038671.1, from coordinate 778,211,373 downwards.
TTGCACTTGATTAAACTGCATGTATACAAATGAATTTTTTTTTTGCGAATCATGTATAGAGACGATTACTACTAGTAAGAGCATCTCCAACAACTTCGGTAAAAACCTTCCAGTAAAACCATTTTTATGGCTTGTTCATAAATTTTTGGGAAGTTGTCAGATGAGATCTTTTCTCAGTTTCATAAACATCTTCCCGAAAATAACTAAGGCGTCACCCGGAAAACATAGAGAGAGGCTACTGAGCTAGGCCACTTGCCACTTCCACTTCACATAGAAAAGGTGCAACCTTTGGATGATCCCCTTCCACTTCATATAGGCTTCAAGTTTTCTCACCTCCTGGCCGAGTGCTACATGTATGAATGAAAATGGAAGTTCTCAGGCAGCCGCATAAAATTCATCCGCTCAAATTCATCTCATGATGTGCTCTGCTGAATTAGGCTTATATTTGGTGCCCGCGCCGCTAGCCTACATGATCTACACATTGCCGAGCGTCAACCAAGTAACGTAAAAATTCTACATATTCCCCTTCAGAACCTGTGGATTGTTCATCTCTATCTTGGGCGGCTTCATCTTGGAACTGTTCATCATCGGCTACTTCATCTAGGAACTGCCCATCATCATCTGCTTTGAGATGTATGAGAACATACCGATCTCTCAAAGCTGAAGCATTCCATAATGTCATGCCGGCAAGTGGGGCACGTCGTGGCCTCGCAGAACCACGGCACAATGCACCGGCTATGGAAGGCATGGGAGCATGGCAGCCTGCTGGCGGTCTCCCCGTCTTCAAGCTTCCAGCCCAACAACCCGTCTTGGATCTCCAAGTCCAGCAAACAGACGCCGCACACTTCAAGGGGCTCACGGCGGCGGCACTTTCGCTTTCGGCCACGTGCGGTGAATCCGGCAGCCTCGGTCACGGCGGCGGCCTCCTTTGCACCAAGCTCACATGTAACTGAGGCATCTCGATGTCTATGTCGTATCCCAAGTCGCCTAAGGTCTTGTCTTTCTCACGTGCGTACCTGACGATCCCCATGGCCATGTTAAGGGCCGGCGTACGGAGCGAATCCTCCCAGTTGCCGTACTCGCTGGTCGCCAGCGCCTCGGCGAGCATAACGTGGATGAATCTGCTGCAGACCACCATGAACTTGAACATGCTGGGGTCGAAGAACCTGGCCCGCTGGTCGAGCGCCCTGATGACCTGATCGCTGTCGCACACCCCGCCCCGTGGTCCGTTCCCGCGGGACCCCTGGGTCAGGATCAGGTCGCCGTGGAGGCGCAAGAAGCACGGGCGGTCGCGTGGCTTGCTCCGGAAGTGGATGGTCCCTTGCCCTTGGAAACGGATGCGGGTCTCTGTCGCCGCCATGGCGTGCGGCCACGGCGGCAGTACTGCTGGCGCTGCCATGGCCGGCGCCGTGGCGGTAGAGTCCTCCATGTTGGGCTGATGGAAGAAAGAAGAGGCGGACCGGCGGACGGGAAACAATTGACAGCCGAACTGCGTGCGCGGCTACGCTTATGAATGCGCGGGCATTGGGCTGAGTAGGAATCGAATTCCAGATCAGGCAGGAAACGCTTCTCCTCAGGGCCTCCAGCTAAAGTGGGCCTATTCTTTCCTTTTTTTTTTAACACGCCTATCACTTCCTTCACCGCGTATAGAACTATACATACACTAATAAAAGGTATTCCCTTCATTTCTAAACATAAACCTTTTTAGAGATTCCAATGCAGACTACATATGGAGAAGACTTATACTCTAAAATACGTACGTAGTCGGTGTTGAAATCTTTAATAAGACTTAGGCCCTGTTTGGTTCATAAGTCCTAGGACTTTTTATAGTCCCAACTAAAAAGTCCATATTCCCTAAAAAGTCCTTCCCTGTTTAATTTCAGGGACTTTGGACTAAAAAGTCCCTAGTCCCTCCCTAGAGGTTATTAAATGACATGTAAAAGACCATGTTACCCCTAGTATACAGAAAAATAACAACCAAACAACATCATGAGGCGGCGGGGCAATGGGTGCAGGGAGGGGCATTGTTGGAAAAGAATTTTTTTTGAAACTATGATGATTTTTATAGCAAATTCAGAAACTATATACCCTAATGCATCAAAATCAAAAGTATCACCAAGGGACTTTTTGGCCTAAGGTTGGCCGAAGAGGGACTTTTCGGCCAACCATTTGCCAAAAAAGACTTCTCGGCCAACCGTTGGCCAAAAAGTCCCTCTTTGGCCAATGGTAGGCCGAAAAGTGGTCTTCAGCCAACAACTGCTTTCCTGGTTTACAAAATTCATATCAATTATGATTTTTAGTATTTTAATTTGATTCTTTTTGCATTAGATTAGAAATTTTATGAAGTTTATGTAGATATCAAGTTTGACTAGATTTGAAATTTTGAATTTGAATTTTCATGAATTTTCTCAAACCACTAGATTGACTATAATTTGAGCTAGGAGTATTTTTTTTCGATGATTCTTTTTGCTACTGGTTCTTTGTGACTTTGTTTATCCGTAGTAATTAATTGGTGAGTTTAAGGATTATTTAAAATTAGGTTTAAAAAACAGGTCTGTTTTAGTGTTTTATAGGTTTTGTGCTATTTCTTTAAATTTTAATGGCTTTAAATTTTTTTCTTTATGATTTTGACATATTATTTTAGTTTCTGTTAATTTATCAGTAGCTATTTTATTTGTAGCATTTTTTGGTATTTTATTTATTTTACCCTACTAGAAAACTTGTTTTGAGCTTCATAGGAGTTCATATTTAAAAGTGCCATATAAATCCTGTACAGCCATTGCCGTTTTATACATGAAAAAAAATACTTTCCCGCAATCTTTTTCCCTCCATTTTCTTTTTCGCCATTTTCTCCCGCCATTCTCTCCCGCCATTTTCTTTCCCGCCATTCTCTCCCGCCATGTTATCTACGGTCGTGGACACCATGAGGCTCGTTTTATAAGTTGAGAAGAGAAGATGGCGAGAAAGAAGATGGCGGGCAAGAAATAATGGCGGGAGAATAATGAGGAAAGAAAATGGCGGGAAAGAAAATGTCGGGAGAGAATGGTGGGAAAGAAAATGGAGGGAGAGAATGGCGGCAAATAAAATGACGGGAAAGAAAATGTCAGGAGAAAATGGCGGCAAAGAACAGCGGCAAAGAATGGCGGGAGAAAATGGCGGCAAAGAAAATTGCGGGAGAAATTGGAGGAAAAGAACGGCGGGAAAGAAAATGAAGGATAAAAAATAAAATACAAAAAATACTACAAATAAAATATCTACTGATAACTTAATAGAAACTAAAAGAATATGTCAAAATCATAAAGAAAACAATTTAAAGCAACTAAAATTAAAAGAAATAGCACAAAAGCTATAAAACAATAAAACATAACTGTTTTCGTAAAAACCTAATTTTAAGTAATCCTTAAATTCACCAATTAATTACTATAGATAAACAAAGTCACAAAGAACCAGTAGCAAAAAGAATCATCTAAAAAATACTCCTAGCACAAATTATAGGCAATCTAGTGATTTGAGAAAAATTATGAAAATTCAAATTCAAACTTTCTAATCTAATGCAAAAAGAATCAAATTAAAATACTAAAAATCCTAATTGATATGAATTTTCTAAAACAGGAGAGCAGGTGTTGGCCGAAGACCACTTTTCGGCCTACCATTGGCCGAAGAGGGACTCTTTGTCCAATGGTTGGCCGAAAAGTCCTTTTTGGCCAACGGTTGGCCGAAAAGTCACTCTTCGGCCAACAGGAGGCAGACGGGATGATACTCTTGATTTTTATGCATTTGGATGTATAGTTTCCGAATTTGCTATAAAAATCATCATAGTTTCAAAAAAAATTCGTTGGAAAAGTCCCAAAAAAATGTTCAATGAAGCTTGTCCGGGTCTTTTTTTTGTTTCGGTTGTTTCCGGGGAGGTGGGGATGGAGGCATAGCCATGGAAGTTGTGGAAAGAGACTAGCATTCTTTGGTTTTTCTTCGAGAATAGGTACAAGATCTTGGTGCCTATATATTAAGATAGGGAGCAAATAAATTTACAGAGTGTTGATCTAGGTGGCGCATGGAGGCTGCCCCTAGACCCAATCCACAAGCAACACCCTCGGGAACTACTCGCTTAAGACTATCTGTGACGCCCCTGATTCAATCGTACACTAATCATGCACGCAAATGTGTACGATCAAGATCAGGGCCGGACTCACGGGAAGATATCACAACACCACTCTAAAACATAAATAAGTCATACAAGCATCATAATACAAGCCAGGGGCCTCGAGGGCTCGAATACAAATGCTCGATCATAGACGAGTCAGCGGAAGCAACAATATCTGAGTACGTACATAAGTTAAACAAGTTGTCATAAGATGGCTAGCACAAAGCGGGATACAGATCGAAAGAGGCGCAGGCCTCCTGCACAGGATCCTCCTAACTACTGCTGGTAAATGCGTCCAGCGGGCTGCACGTAGTAGTAGGCGCCTCCAGTGAAGTAGTAAATCATCGACGGTGGCGTCGCTCACAGGATCCATCGTGCAGTCGCAGCAACCGGGTAAAGAAAGGGGAAAAGGGGAACAAGGCAACCGTGAGTACTCATCCAAAGTACTGCAAGCAAGGAGCTACACTACATATGCATGGATATATGTGTGAAGGGCCATATCGGTGGACTGAACTGCAGAATGCCGAATAAGAGGGGATAGCTAATCACAGCCGAAGAGTACGCTTCTGGCAGCCTCCGTCTTGCAGCATGTAGAAGAGAGTAGACTGAAGTCCTCCAAGTAGCATCACATAGCATAATCCAAAGAGCGACCACCAGGTTGTATCTGGCACTTGGAAGGGTGTGTTTTATTAAGTATCCGGTTCTAGTTGTTATAAGGTCAAGGTTGTAATGCCCGGATAATCGTGCTACAGTAATCTCACGTTGATGGTGCCACGTCACCTCTGTCACTGTAGTTAATCACGGGTTAATTCAAAACTGTTTCGAAATTCAAATTCAAATTTATGATAGCAATAAAAGTTTTCAAAAATTAAAACTAAAATGTTCGGGGTTGCCAAATATTGCATCGGTAATTATGGTGAAGTAAACAAATTTTTATAAAATGTCTAAGTAATTTAAAATGAGTTAAAACAGAAAAGGAAATAAATAAAAGAAAGAAAATACAAAAGAGAAACAAAAAAACAAAAGGAGGAGAAAGCCCCCCCCTGCCGGGATCATGCCCACCTGGCCATCGGGCCAACCAGGCTGGCCCAGGTCGGCCCCCACTCATCTCCCTTTTCCACTCCTCCTCCCCACTCGTCCCACCGTCAGCCCCACTCCACCCACTCGCCCCCCTCCTCTCTCCCGATATGGATCGGGATCCGGAAGGGCAGCGCCCTTCGGCAGCGCCCGCCGCCACTCGGCGCCGCTGAACCCCCTAGCCAGACCACCTCGCCGGCCTGCTCCTCGTCGACGCCGCCGCCTCGTCCTCTCCCTCATCGGACCCCCCCGACCGTCCCGAGCCCACTGCCGTTGCCCTACTCCCCCCTTGTGAGCCCCGACCTCTCCTCTCTCCCCCTCGCTCACTCACCGCTGTCCGGGCTCCAGCCTTGCGCCCGCGCCTCGCCAGCGCCCGCATGTCGCAGCCACAACCCAGCGGCCCCGCCTGCAACCCACGCAGCCGCGCCTCCCTCACGCCTGAGCCTCGTCCAGTTCACCCCCTTGCATGCTCGCCGTCCGCGCCCGGTGCGTGACCGCACTCAACCTCCTCTCCCTCCAGCGCGCCGACCCTCCCGCTCCCCGTCTTGCTCCCTGCCTCTGCCTGTGGCCTCCCCCGGAACCCGTCCGCGCCGTTCGCCGCCTCGGTAGGTGTCCAGCTGCTGCGGTGGCCCGTGCTCCCCGCCTCTCCGTCGGCCGCCCAGCCTGCCACTGCAGCCTGCCCGCTTCCCTTGCGGCGCCGCGCCGCCGGCTGCACCTTGCCAGCGCCCACGTCCGGGCGGCCCACCAGCCAGATTTAGCCTCAGGCCCTTTGCCGAATGGGGCCCAGCCCACAGAACAAAAAGAAAAGGAAAATAAAATAAAATGATAATAATAATAATAATAATGAAAAATAAATAAATAAATAAATAATAACTAAAATAATTAAAATATTAATTAATTAATTAAGTAATTAATTAAGTTAATAAATCCTGATTAGATTAACCTAATCACTAATTAAGCTAATTAATCTGTTTTAGTTAATCATAGAGAATGACAGTGGGTCCCCACTGGACCCCACACGTCGAATTGACCAGGTCAATGGTCAACGTTGACTCTTGACGTCACTCTGATGTCATCTTGGCGTCGACATTACTATTCTGGATAATGTTGGATTAAATAATTAATTAAATTCCGTAAATCAATAAAATTTTTAGAAAATCATATCTTTTAATCCGTAACTCGGATTAAAATATTTTCAACATGAAAGTTGCTCGAGCAGCGAGGCGAATCCGGATACACAGTCCGTTCGTCCGCCATACACCCTAACCTATCGAACTCGCAACTTTCCCCTCGGCTCCTCTTCTTCCGAAACGAAACACCGGAATACTTTCCCGGATGTTTTCCCCAACCGTCAGTATCACCTCCTACTGCGTTAGGGCACACCTAGCACCGCGCATTTTATTGTCATGCACCGTAATGCTTATGTTTGCATTATATTTATTGTTTTTCCCCCTCTTCTCTCCGATAGACTACGAGACCGGCGCTGCCGCTGCCCAGTTCGACTACGGTGTTGACGACCCCTCTCTCTTGCGAGCAACCAGGCAAGCCCCCCGTGATCACCAGATATCGGCTATTCTACTCTATACTGCTTGCATTAGAGTAGTGTAGCATATTCTTGCTTTCCGTTATACCTATCCCGATGCACACTGTCCTTGTTACTCCTGTTGTTACCTTTACCTGCAATCCTATATGCTTAGTATAGGATGCTAGTATTTTCATCTGTGGCCCTACATTCTTGTCCGTCTGCTGTGCTATACTATCGGGCCGTGATCACTCGGGAGGTGATCACGGGTAGGTACTATATACTTATACATGATACATGTGGAGACTAAAGTCGAATTCGGCTGGTGGAGCACCATGAGTGGATCTTTGTGGCGGAGGCGGCAGGCAGGTTGAGACCGCCTAGGAGAGAGGTGGGCCTGGCCTGTTCGGCGTTCGCGGATACTTAACACGCTTAACGAGATCTTGGTATTTGATCTGAGTTGGCTCACGAGCCTATACGCACTAACCAACTCGTGGGAGAGATATGGGCACTTTCGGCGTCGTGCTATCGGCGAAACGCTTCGTGACGTCGGCGGCCCGAGGCGCGCTGAATTGGTGGGCAGCCACTAGGCTCGGTCTGCTTTCGGCCGCCCTCGCAACATGCAGGTGTGCTCAGGGTGATGGGCCCAGACCCCTGGGCGCCTAGGTTTAAACCGGCGTGCTGACCTCTCTGTTGAGCCTAGGTGGGGCTGCGACGTGTTGATCTTCAGCGGCGGGCATGACCCAGGAAAGTGTGTCGGCCAAATGGGATCAAGCGTGTTGGGTTATGTGGTGCACCCTGCAGGTGAAGTTAATCTCTTGAGGAGGGATCACCGGGTAGAACCGGATACTTAATAAAACACACCCTTCCAAGTGCAAGATACAACCGGTGGTCGCTCTCTCTCTCTGGGATACGAGGAGGGGATCGCCGGGTCGGATTATTGCTATGTGAGGTTACTTGGAGGACTTCAACCTACCCTCTTCTACTGTTGCAAGGCGAAGGTGACCCGAAGCATAGTCTTCGATAAGACTAGCTATCCCCTCTTATTACGGCATTCTGCGATTCGGTCCTTGATATGGCCCTTTACACATATATCCATGCATATGTAGTGTAGCTCCTTGCTTGCAGTACTTTGGATGAGTACTCACGGTTGCCTTGTTCCCCTTTTCCCCTTTCTCTACCCGATTGCTGCAACAGACGATGGAGCCCGGGAGCGACGCCACCGTCGATGGCGACTACTACCTTTGGAGGTGCCTACTACTACGTGCAGCCAGCGGACGATGACCGGGAGTAGTTTAGGAGGATCCCTGTGCAGGAGGCCTGCACCTCTTCGATCTGTATCCCGGTTTGTGCTAGCCTTCTTAAGGCAAACTTGTTTAACTTATGTCTCAGACTCAGATATTGTTGCTTCCGGCTGACTCGTCTATGATCGAGCACTTGTATTCGAGCCCTCGAGGCCCTGGCTTGTATTATGATGCTTGTATGACCTATTTTATTTTTAGAGTTGTGTTGTGATATCTTCCCGTGAGTCCCTGATCTTGATCGTACACGTTTGCGTGTATGATTGGTGTACGATCGAATCGGGGGCGTCACAAGTTGGTATCAGAGCCGACTGCCTGTAGGAATCCCCCTTCCACACTCCTTGGCCGAAGTCGAGTCTAGACATTGCAAAAAACTTTTACTAACTTGGCTGTGTGCCTTACGGGCCCACGTCGCCATCGGGTGGTACTAGGATCTTTTACTCCTCGACCTTTACACCGGGACTCTGAACTCTCTTCTACTCGGGTTAAACGAGTTTACTAACTAACACTAGGATCCTGTGACCACATTCACCCCAAAGTTGGATAAAGCCATAGTTATTCCTTGGAATTGTATTTTGATCAATTTCCGCACTGTCATTTGACTCCTTCGAAACATCTTTGTTTTCAAATGGAACCCACGAGGCAGGTCGTGCGCCACACGACGGCCATTGGTGCCTCGGGATCACCTGCGGCGCTAGCAGAGATGATGACCTATCTGGGTTATCGCTGGCACCCTGAGTACATCGTCTTTGAAGAGTACCAGGACTTTAACCAGGAGCAGTACCGAGCCATCGTCCACCTCTACTCTCGGGAGTATGACTCCACTACTATGCTGCACACCGCACATGGTGTTGGGGTGACTGTCGATATGGCAGTCCACGATGCTGCTTATGCTGCTCTGACCCGTCTTCGTGGAGAGTATCGGGAGTTGGACACCTCCCCCTTCAGGCACATTGCTATCGCATCTGATGTTGGTGAGGAGGGTTACTACACTGCTGCCTACTCCACTGTCACCCGAGAGCCCTTCTACCATCAGAACTTTGTTCTGCATGCTGATGGGCTGGATCGAGCTAACCGAGCTCTTCGCCACGAGTTGTACACCACCCGTCAGCACCTTTACCGTGCTCTGACGCTGTTGCACCCCTTTGTCTGATCCAGAGAGCTGCCGCGTTCTGCGATCTACCCAGCCAGGACCGTGATGCCCCAGGGTGTCGGATGGCCAGATGTGGGAGGCTACTCTCCCACACTTGGCCCTCTTCTACCACCTGAGCATCGGGTTCTGCACCAGTATCCGGCCCCAGTGTCAGCGGCGTGGAGGACTATCCGCTGCCACACTACCAGCTTTCAGGCTACTGACTACCTCCGCGATGCAGCGTGGGACTGATGTAGGCTTGTTTGTTAGTGTTAGATGCATTCGTCATGAGCACGCATGCCGCCTATGATGTCTTAGTCTATGTAATGAACTACGTGTGCGAACTCTATGCATGATCCCTTTTGTAAGATATGCCGACTACTATGTAGTTTCTATCGTCTTTGCTTTCATTATGCATGTTTCATCATGAATGATTCTTGTCCTTTGCAAAATTTCTCAAATGCTGAACTACCCTGTTATATTAGCAGGATGGTTAGACCAGCTGAGTCGTGGTCGTGGTGGCAACTTCCCACCACCGCTTTGAGTACATGGCTGGTATGATCCAACAGCTTGAGATGAATCGCCGATTCATGGAGAACATGATGGCTCAGTTTCCTCGCCCCAATATGGACCAGCAGCCAAACACGGTAACTCTCTGAGTTTCATGCGCCTCAACCCAAGTGTGTACCGCAGCTCAACCCAGCCTGGATCTTTGATGGTAGCTCCGTGACATCACCTATGAGATGGAGTCTGCTGATGTAGCCCCTGCCAGCTATGTCACCTTTGCTTCCTTCTTCCTGAAGGGACCCGCAGCTCAATGGTGGGACAGCCACAGGCGTACTCAGCCAGCTGGAACAATCATCACCTGGCCAGACTTCCAAGCTGCTTTCCGTGCCCGCTTCATCCCTCAAGGAGTCATGGACCAGAAGAAGCGTGAGTTCCGCAACCTCACCCAAGGCAACAAGACTGTTGAAGCTTATCAGCGGGAGTTCCTGGACTTGTCTCGCTATGCTGAAGAGGACATTGCAACTGATGCCTTGAGAGACGGGAGAAGTTCCGTGGCGGCCTTCAAGCTGACATCAAGCTCGCACTTCTCTTGCGACTTTGCTGATTTCGCCACCTTGGTGAACAAAGCTATCAATGTCGAAACTGGTCTCTGAGAATACCAGAGCTCTAACAGGCGCAACCGTGACACGGGCTCATCTTCGGGCCCGTCCTCGCAGAAGCGCAAGATATGGATTCCCAACAGCATGTACCAGCCAAATGCACCTGCCCCAAGGCAGAGCTATGCTGCACCTCGTCTGCCTACTCCAACTAGGCAGCCAAAGCTTCCAGCTCCACCACCCCAAGCTCCTGTTCCCACTCCCAATAATGGTTTGTGCTTCAGGTGTGGACAACCAGGGCACCGTGCTAGAGAATGCAACCAGAACCAGAATCAGCTGGCCCTCCCAGCGACTGGCCTGGAAGCAACCAGCCCCGCAACAACTATGCCAAGCCTTATGGTCGAGTTCATGCCAACCACGTTGATCTGAACGAAGCTCAAGACCAACCTGCTACTGTGATGGGTACACTCCTTGTAAATTCAGTACCAGCATGCGTTTTATTTGATACAGGGGCATCGCATTCATTCATGTCTGAAGATTTTGCATTCCTGCATGGCATTAAAAGTGAAGTCATGAATGCTTCACTATTAGTACACACCCCTGCGGGCCAATGTCGAACCTCCATGATTTGCAACGACGTCCCCGTTGAAATCGAAGGACTGGAATTCCTTGTCTCACCCATCGTACTGAAGTCTTGTAGCATTGACCTCATTCTGGGAATGAATTGGTTAAAGGCGCATACGGCTTCCATAGTTTGCGCCACTAAGACCGTCCATCTGCTACACCCTTCAGATGAAATAGTCACTTACCAAGCTCATCTGGTGCAAAATGCCGAGGCAAGGCTCTATGCATTGAATGCATTGAACGCCGCACCCCTCGAGGGCATTGAAAACATTCCTGTCGTTCGCGACTTCCGGGCGTCTTTCTGAAGAACTTCCAGGATTCCCCTGCTAGAGCTGTCGAATTCGTCATCGACTTGAAACCGAGCACCACTCCTATAGCCAAGCGACCCTACAAGATGCCGCGCATGAACTCCTTGAGCTCAAGGAGGAAATCGACAAGTCTCTTCGCAGTGGTTTCATTCGCCCAAGTTGCTCTCCTTGGGGAGCACCTTCTCTCTTTGTCAAGAAGAAGGATGGGACAAACCGATTGGTCCAAGACTACCGTCCTATAAACCAAGCTACCATTCAGATAAGTATCCTCTTCCTCGGATCAATGATCTGTATGATCAACTGGCTGGTTCATCAGTGTTCTCTAAACTCGACTTGAGGTTGGGTTACCACCAGATCCGTGTTCGCGAAGAGGATATCCCAAAGACCGCATTCATGACTCGTTATGGTTCATACGAGTACACCGTCATGTCTTTCGAGCAACCAATGCTCCAGCCACCTTCTCTCGCTTTGATGAACTATATATTCATGGATTACCTCGACAAGTTAAATGCGTGGTTTATCTGGATGATATCCTGATATTTTCCAAGAATGAAGAAGAACATGTTGAACATCTTCGTCTTGTCTTTGGAAAAGCTACGAGAGCATCAACTTTATGCCAAGTTCTCCAAATGTGAATTATGGCTTCTCAAGTAACCTATCTTGGGCATGTCATCTCTAAGGATGGTATTGCCGTCAACCCTGAAACGAGTTCAAGCTATTCTCGATTGGACTCCTCCGAAGAATGTCAAGCAAGTCGAAGTTTTCTCGGTCTACTTGACTATTGCCGCCGATTCGTCAAGAACTTCTCCAAGATTGCAGACCTCCGACTAACTTTGTTGCATAAGGCGTCAAGTTCCAATGGACGAGATAAATGTCGGAGAGTTTCCGAGCACTCAAAGACAAGTTGACTTCTGCCCGATGCTAGCTCCTCCGATACTAAGAAGGACTTACGTCATTTATCGCGGCGCTTCCGTCAAGGATTAGGCTGTGTCCTAATGCAAGAGCGCAAAGTGGTTGCTTATGCCTCTCGGCAATTGCGCCCTCACGAAGAGAACTACCCAGTTCACGACCTCGAACTTCTTGCTGTCATTCATGCCTTTGAAGCGATGGCGACATTACCTTCTCGTGTCGTTGCGAGATCTTCTTGACCACCAAAGTCTGAAGTATCTGTTTACTCAGCCAGACCTGAACCTCCGTCAGCAGAGATGGATGGAGACTGTTGCAGACTTTGACTTGGGTATTTCCTATACACCAGGCAAGGCTAATGTAATGGCTGATGCCTTGAGCCGCAAGTCTTACTGCAACCACCTCCAAGTTCACAAAGTTCAGCCCTCACTCGTTGAAGAATTCAGAAAGCTGAACCTCCATATTGTTCCTCCGGGTGCACTCGCTCCCCCTCCTAAGGAGCTTCGCAAGATGAACCTCCATGTTGTTTCGAGGGTTCTCTCAATACCACAGTTGCGAAAACAGATCTTGTGGACACCATCAAATGGATACGTAAATGTGACGATGAAGTCGAGAGGATTAAACGTTATCTCGGAAGGAAAGCCCTCATTCTTCATCAGGATGGATGGCAGCACCTTATTCTTCAAAAGGTCGCCTAGTGGTACCGAGTAAGAGGGAAAACCTGAATCTGACTCCAAAGGTTATGAAAGAAGCTCATGATACGCCTTTGTCTATTCATCCCGGTAGCACCAAGATGTACCAAGACATTCGTCAGAGATTCTGGTGGTCTAATATGAAGCGAGACATTGCTCGTTATGTTGCTGAATGTGACGTTTGCTGTCGTATCAAAGCAGAACATCAAAGGCCTGCTGGAACTCTGCAACCTATCTCTATTCCTGAATGGAAATGGGACCATGTTGAAATGGACATCGTCACTGGATTTCCCAAATCGCAGAAAGGTAATGATGCTATTCTTGTCGTCATTGACCGGCTTTCTAAAGTTGCACATTTTCTGGCGGTCAAAGAAACGATCACTGCTAGTCAGCTTGCAACTCTCTATATGTCCAGAATTGTTTCACTTCACGGTATTCCATTGGTTATCGGATTCGGACCGTGGCAGCTTATTCACTTCAAGATTACGGGCAAGTTTCCAACAAGCTATGGGGACTCACTTATCTTTCGATCTGCGTTCCATCCGCATGATCACAAGGGCAAGTTGAACGTGTCAACCAAGTTCTCGAAGACATGCTTGAGCTTGTGTTCTTTCCTTCGGCAAGAAATGGGAGGAATCTCTCCCGTATGCTGAGTTCTCTTATAATAATAGCTATCAAGCTAGTCTGAAGATGGCCCCCTTCGAAGTGTTATATGGACGAAAGTGCAGAACCCCTCTGAACTGGTCACAAACTGGGGAACGTCCACTCTTCGGTCCGGATATTATCCAACATGCCGAAGAACAAGTCGCATTATTCGCGAGAATCTCAAGACTGCCCAGTCACGTCAAAAGAGTAATTATGACCGTCATCATAAAGACATGGTCTATCAACCTGGCGAAAAGGCCTATCTTCGCGTTACACCAATGAAGGGTGCTCACCGCTTCGGGATCAAGGGCAAGCTAGCTCCTCGCTATATTGGCCCATTCACTATTCTGGAAAGGTGTGGAAAAGTGGCATATCAACTGGAACTTCCGCCAAACCTTTCTCAGGTTCACGATATGTTCCACGTGTCACAACTCCGACGCTGCTTCAAGGACCCAATCCGAGCCGTGGATCATGAAGTGCTCGAATTGCAGCAGGACCTCTCCTATAAAGAGCATCCGGTCCTCATTCTCGACCAAGCTGAACGCCGCACACGTCAGAAGGCGATCAAGTTCCTCAAAGTCCAGTGGTCAAATCACTCTGAAGACGAAGCCACCTGGGAACGCGAGGATCGTCTTCGTGATGAATACCCCGCACTGTTTCCTTCTACCTCCTAAATCTCGGGACGAGATTTCTTGTAATCAGAGGAGATTTGTAACACCGGATAATCGTACTCAAGTAATCTCACGTTGATGGTGCCACGTCACCTCTGTCACCGTAGTTAATCACGGGTTAATTCAAAACTGTTTCGAAATTCAAATTCAAATTTATGATAGCAATAAAAGTTTTCAAAAATTAAAACTAAAATGTTCGGGGGTTGCCAAATATTGCATCGGTAATTATGGTGAAGTAAACACATTTTTATAAAATGTCTAAGTAATTTAAAATGAGTTAAAACAGAAAAGAAAATAAATAAAAGAAAGAAAATACAAAAGAGAAACAAAAAAAAACAAAAGAAGGAGAAGCCCCCCCTGCTGGACCGCGGCCCAGCTGGCCATCGGGCCAACCAGGCCGGCCCAGGTCGGCCCCCACTCCTCTCCCTTATCCACTCCTCCTCCCCACTCGTCCCACCGACACCCCCCACTCCACCCACTCGCCCCCCCTCCTCTCTCCCGATCTGGATCGGGATCCAGAGGGGGCCGACGCCGCTCGACGACGCCCCGCTGCCACACGACGCCGCCCGGAACCCCCCTAGCCGGACCACCTCGCCGGCCTGCTCCTCCTCGACGCCGCCGCCTCGTCCTCTCCATCATCGGAACCCCCCCCCCCCCCCCGACCGTCCCCGAGCCCACTGTCGTTGCCCTACTCCCCCTTGTGAGCCCCGACCTCTCCTCTCTCCCCTCGCTCACTCACCGCGCCCGTCCAGGGCTCCATGCGCCCGCGCCTCGCCCGGCGCCCGCATGCGCCCACCTGGCCAGCGGCCCCACGCCTGCAACCGCGCCTCCCCTCACGCAGGCCTCGTCCAGTTCTCCCCCACTTGCGGCTTCGCCGTCCGCGCCAGTGCGTGACCGCACCCAGCCTCCTCTCCCTCCCGTGACGCCTCCCTCCCAACTCCCCATGCTGCTCCCTGCCTCTGCCTCATGGCCTCCCCCCGGAACCCGTCCGCGCCGTTCGCCGCCTCGGTAGGTGCCCATTCTGCAGTGGCCCGTGCTCCCCGCCTCTCCGTCGGCCGCCCAGCCACCCAATCTGGCCTCGCCCGCTTCCCCTTGCCGGGCGCCAGCGCCAGCCACTTGCTGCCAGCGCCCCGTCAGGCGGCGCCCGCACCACAGCCCGTTTAGCCTCTGGGCCACTACCGAATGGGGCCCAGCCCACAGAACAAAAAGAAAAGGAAAATAAAATAAAATAATAATAATAATAAAATTAAAAAAAAATAAAGAATAACTAAAATAATTAAAATATTAATTAATTAATTAATTAATTAATTAAGTTAATTAATCTTGATTAGATTAACCTAATCACTAATTAATCTAATTAATCTGTTTTAGTTAATCATAGAGAATGACCGGTGGGCCCCCCTGCACCCACACGTCAGGTTGACCAGGTCAATGGTCAACGTTGACTGCTGACATCACTCTGATGTCATGCTGACGTCAGCATTTACTATTCTGGATAATGTTGGATTAAATAATTAATTAAATTCCATAAATTAGTAAAATCTTTAGAAAATCATATTTTTTAATCCGCAACTCGGATTATACTATTTTCAACATGAAAGTTGCTCAGAACGACGAGACGAATCCGGATACGCAGTCCGTTCATCCGCCATACACCCCTAACCTATCGAACTCGCAACTTTCCCCCTCCGGCTCCTCTTCCCGAAAACGCGAAACACCGGGAATACTTTCCCGGATGTTTTCCCCCTTCGTCGGTATCACCTCCTACCGCGTTAGGGCACACCTAGCACCGCGCATTTTCTTGTCATGCACCGTCATGCTTATGTTTGCATTATATTTATTGTTTCTTCCCCCTCCTCTCCGATAGACTACGAGACCCGGCTGCTGCTGCCCAGTTCGACTACGGAGTTGGCGACCCTCTCTCTTGCCGAGCAACCAGGCAAGCCACCCCCTTGATCACGGATATCGCCTATTCTACTCTATACTGCTTGCATTAGAGTAGTGTAGCATGTTACCGCTTTCCGTTATACCTATCCTGATGCATAGCATGTCCTTGTTACTCTTTATTATTACCTTTACCGCAATCCTATATGCTTAGTATAGGATGCTAGTATTTTGATCTGTGGCCCTACATTCTTGTCCGTCTGCATGCTATACTATCGGGCCGTGATCACTCGGAAGGTGATCACGGTAGGTACTATATACTTATACATGATACATGTGGAGACTAAAGTCGGGTCGTGGTGGAGCACCCATGAGTGGATCTTTGTGGCGGAGGCGACAGGCAGGTTGAGACCGCCTAGGAGAGAGGTGGGCCTGGCCTGTTCGGCGTTCGCGGATACTTAACACGCTTAACGAGATCTTGGTATTTGATCTGAGTTGGCTCACGAGCCTATACGCACTAACCAACTCGTGGGAGAGATATGGGCACTTTCGGCGTCGTGCTATCGGCGAAGCACTTCGTGGACGTCGTGCCCGAGCGGCCTTGCTGAATTAATTGGGCTGAACGCCACTAGGCTAGGTCTGCTTTCGGCCGCCCTCGCAACGTGCAGGTGTGCTCAGGGTGATGGGCCCAGACCCCTGGGCGCCTAGGTTTAAACCGGCGTGCTGACCTCTCTGTTGAGCCTAGGTGGGGCTGCGACGTGTTGATCTTCCGCGGCCGGGCATGACCCAGAAAAGTGTGTCCGGCCAAATGGGATCAAGCGTGTTGGGTTATGTGGTGCACCCCTGCAGGGAAGTTAATCTATGCGAGGAGGGGATCGCCGGGTAGAACCGGATACTTAATAAAACACACCCTTCCATGTGCAAGATACAACCGGTGGTCGCTCTCTCTCTCTGGGATACGAGGAGGGGATCGCCGGGTAGGATTATTGCTATGTGAGGTTACTTGGAGGACTTCAACCTACCCTCTTCTACCTGTTGCAAGACGAAGGTGACCAGAAGCATAGTCTTCGATAAGACTAGCTATCCCCCTCTTATTCTGGCATTCTGCAGTTCAGTCCACTGATATGGCCCTTTACACATATATCCATGCATATGTAGTGTAGCTCCTTGCTTGCGAGTACTTTGGATGAGTACTCACGGTTGCCTTGTTCCCCCTTTTCCCCTTTCTCTACCCGATTGCTGCAACCAGACGATGGAGCCCAGGAGCCAGACGCCACCGTCGATGACGACTACTACACCGGAGGTGCCTACTACTACGTGCAGCCCGCTGACGATGACCAGGAGTAGTTTAGGAGGATCCCAGGCAGGAGGCCTGCACCTCTTTCGATCTGTATCCCAGTTTGTGCTAGCCTTCTTAAGGCAAACTTGTTTAACTTATGTCTGTACTCAGATATTGTTGCTTCCGTTGACTCGTCTATGATCGAGCACTTGTATTCGAGCCCTCGAGGCCCCTGGCTTGTATTATGATGCTTGTATGACCTATTTTATTTTTAGAGTTGTGTTGTGATATCTTCCCGTGAGTCCCTGATCTTGATCGTACACGTTTGCGTGTATGATTGGTGTACGATCGAATCGGGGGCGTCACAAAGGTACAACTCCAAGTCGTCCTGTTACCGAAGATCACGGCTATTCGAATAGATAAACTTCCCTGCAGGGGTGCACCACATTACCCGACACGCTCGATCCCATTTGGCCGGACACACTTTTCTGGGTCATGCCCGGCTGCGGAAGATCAACACGTCGCAGCCCCACCTAGGCATAACGAGAGAGGTTGACGCCGGTCTAAACCTATGCACACGAAGTGCAGGCCCATCGCCTTAGCACACCTGCACGTTGCATGGCGGCCGAAAGTAGACCTAGCCGAGTGGCGTTCCATTCCAATCCGGCCGCCCGCTTCGATCGTGACGATCACGAAATGCTTACCGATACCACGACGCCGGTTGCCCATCTCTTGTCCCACGTGGCGGTTATTGTGTATAAGGTCAACGACCCAACTCAGATCAAATACCAAGATCTCGTTAAGCGTGTGAAGTATCCGCGAACGACGAACAGGGCCTGGCCCACCTCTCTCCTAGGCGGTCTCAACCTGCCTGTCAGCTCCGCCACAAAGATCCACTCATGGTACTCCCTACGAGCCGACCCGTCTTTAATCACCACATGTATCATGTATAAGTGTAAGTATATACCCGTGATCACCTCCCGAGTGATCACGGCCCGATAGTATAGCACAGCAGACGGAGAAGAATGTAGGGCCACAGATGCAATACTAGCATCCTATACTAAGCATGTAAGATTGCAGGTAAAGGTAACAACAGTAGTAGCAAGGACAGGCTATGCATCAGGACAGGTATAACGGAAAGCAGTAACATGCTACACTACTCTAATGCAAGCATTATAGAGTAGAATAGGCGATATCTGGTGATCAAGGGGGGCTTGCTGGTTGCTCACGGCAAGAGAGAGGGGTCGTCAATCCATAGTCGAACTGGGCAGCAGCAGCGTCGGTCTCGTAGTCTACCAGAAAGAAGTAACGGAGGTGGAACACAATAAATAACAAAGCAATCAAATGTAACACAAAGCAAGACGCGGCAATATGTGGTGCTAGGGGAGACCTAACGTAGTGGTAGGTCATACCGGCGAAGGGGGGAAAACACCCGGGAAAGTATTCCCGGTGTTTCGCGTTTTCGGGCAGATGAACCGGAGGGGGAAAGTTGCGCGTTTTCGGGCGGACGAACGGGCTACGTATCCAGATTCGTCTCGTGGTTCTGAACAACTTTCATGTTGGAAGTATTTTCATCCGAGTTACGGATTATTTTATATGATTTTCTAAAGATTTAAACATTTTCTGGAATTTAATTAATTATTTAAATCCAACATTATCCAGAATAGTAAATGATGATGTCAGCATGACATCATGCTGACATCAAGATCAATCGTGCTTGATTTGGGTCAACTAAGTGTGGGTCCCGCATGTCATACACTTTTTAGTTTAAGTAGGGTTTAGCTAATTAATCAAGTTAGTTAGTCTAGTTAATGTATTAGTTAATTTAATTAGCTGATTAGGTTAATCTAATTTGAATTAATTAAGTTAATTAATACATTAATTAATTAATTTAATTAACATTTTAATTATTATTTATTTATTTATTTCCTTTTTTTAACGTTTCAGGGGATAGGCCCCACATGTCATTGGCCCTAGGGGCCTTAGTGGGTGTGGGCTAACGGGTGCGGGCGAAGGGGTGCCCGCACACCAGATCCCACCAGGGGAGGGGAGCACCGTTCGCACACAGGAGAGCACCGGCGGCGATGGCGCTCGGCTGGCGGAGCCAAGGCCGACGCTCGCGACGTGTGGGCGGAGCAAGGAAAAGGACGAAGCGCTGACCAAGGCGGATCAGTAGTATGGCGAAGTTGGGCTGTAGAGGACGTTGCGGGACGACAGTGGAGTAGAAACAGCAGCAGCATGGGGCCGACGTGGTCAGGGAGGTAGAGAAGCAGCAGCCGAACAGCGGCAGCGGTAAGCGATCTTGCGGCGAAGCGCGTCTGGAGGTCGTGGCGGGCGTGGCACGACGACTAGGCGGGTGCGGGCGGAGTGTGTGCAAGGGACCTGGGGCGCGACAAGGGGCACGGTGACCGCGGCATCGGCGACCAGCTTAGTGAGTGCGCGGGAAGAGAGGAGGGAGTGGACGCCAGAGGTGGCGGCTCACAGGGGGGCGGTCGAGGAGGGCAGCGGGCTTGAGGAGGAGGATGAAGACGACGGCGGGGCAGCTCCGATGAGGACGTTCCGGCGAGGCAGTGGCGACGACGGTCCGAGGCGGCGAGACACAATGGAGTCGGCTCGAGGGAGAGGTGGGGAGGCGTCCGGCGAGGTGGCATCGGTCCAGCGGGTGGAGGTGGTCGAAGACGGGGCCGGTGCGGCACCGGGCGGCGGCGGGCGAAGTGCCCGATCCCGTCTGGATCGAGGAGGAGAGGAGCATGGGGATCATGGGGGAGTGGGAGGTGCTGCGGTGGGGCTAGGGTTCGGTGGGGAGTGGGGGTTAAGGGAGTGAGGGGCGGATGGGCGGTGGGCTGGCCGGATGGGTCGATGGGCTTGCTGCTTGGCCGTTTAGCCCGATTGGCGAGATTCCCCCTTTATTTATTTTGTTTGTTTTCTTTTCTTATTTTTTCTTCTACGGATTTATATTATTTTAGTTTTATAAAACATAAAAGTTGCACCTAAATTAGTATTACTAATTATACCTCGGTCACAAAAAGGTCTAACCCCCAAATAAAATAGTAGTATTTTATAAAATACAAAAGGCATTTATTTAGTTGTTTTAGCTACTGCTTAAATCATTTTAGAGCATTCGAACATTTTATAAAAGTGTGGTTTCTTCACCATAATTACCTATGCTTTATTTGTCACCGTTTGTACTTTTTAGTTTTGACATTTGAAAACTTTACTGGTTTGACTTTATTTTAAATTTGAATTTCGAATCGGTTTTGAACTACGCGTGATTAACAACAGTAATCGAGGTGGCGTGGCATCATTTGGTGAGGGTTACCGTAGCTTAATTATCCGGGCGTCACAATTCTCCTCCACTACAAGAAATCTCGTCCCGAGATTTAAGAGTTGGAGTAAGGGGGGGATCTGGTTACGAAATCCTAACGAATCTTCTCGATCTTGGTTGCTCTTCTCGAAGAGGTCGATCCATTACATTGACGTCTTCATTTGTCTGCTTCAGGTTATCCTGATGAAGTCGTCATCCTTCCTTCAGGATCTCCATCGTACTTACGGGAAGCTAAGGGGAAACTCGGGAAAGGCGGAGCTCAACATATGTTAGGTACCTAGGGGCTATCTTAGTGAAAGTGGCATAGAGGCATCTCTCGAGTTGAATTCAAGAAACTAATCGAGAGCACGGTGAGGATGGGCAACAAGAAGCTCGAAGCGGGTAGGCAACCGTCTGTTGCGTAAAACAGAGGGTGAAATGGGTTCAGAGCAACGGGAATAAGTATTGCGCCTGATAACAGAATAGATCACTAGGAAGGTGGCTCGTGATCTTTCATATGAAGCCAAGCGTGAGGAATAACTTTAGAAACAGGGGTGTACAGGAGAGTCAGGTTTCGATCCTGGGAACTATGGGTTATGGGCCCACCATGTGGGTTAAAGGTAGGAAGGGGGGCTGATATCTTGCACGGTCACAATAGCAAGGCATGCCAGAGGGTAGCCCGTTAGTTATGTCGGCAACAACATCGATACCAAGGGCGAGGGACGAAGAGAACCATTTTCCGCTTTCATTTGAGCGAGGCGGACCAGTAGGCAAAGTTCCGGCCCATCGGTGGTTACCGAAATGTCATCAACAATAGTAATGTGGTCTCTGACTGATAAGGTCGTACACCGAGGTGTTTTCGTAAGCAGGAAAATATTACTGCTTAGCTCTTATAGACCACCAGAAAGGTTAAACCAAACAATGGAAATGATTATATCATTATCAGATTAGACAGAACAATGGAAAGGAAAACGTGTTAGAACACATATCCCAGGGGTATATCCTTCCCACGGACAAGTAAGGCATGATATGCAAGACAGGATACAAAGTAGAAAACCCTTTAGGTAAGGGAGAGAAACTTCATGACATTACCCATACAACAGTGTCTGGATAATTGAGTAAGAAACATTTAGCATTGGGCTCCGATGGAATCATCGGCAATTCATCGAGATTTAACAAAAGATGGATTTCCACAATTATGTGAACAAGGAGGTAACATTTGTCAGATCAAATGGTATAATGATGTATGCTCGAGGAAAACATACACAATTAAACATTGGTTGAAAGGTGCACCCGAATATGGGCTGGGTTGCACGACCAATGTCGGAATGGTGATTCAATAATCAATAGGCTAAGGATGAGCGGTCAACCATTAACTTCAAAGCAAGAGGGTTGCTAGAAGGGCAGAATCCAAACAACACCGCTCACTTGTGGGTACCCCGGTTGGAATCAACACGAGGACCAAGAAAGAATGGTGATGGTGAGAAGTATCATTATAGCAAGAATTCTGAAGAGGTGGAGCAATCCTCACAACATTCCTGACACCAAAGACGGTAATACTCCGCGGTAGAATCATAACATAAGTTGGATAGCAAGGAACTCAAGGTACAACACAAAACATGAACAAGTTTGTGTTGGAGGGAAAGAAATAATGTTGTCGATGATAACACAACTCATCGAGGGCAAGGATGGTACTCGTCATCATGAATTTGATTGATATTCTGGAAGGAGTCAAAATGTGATGATCACGACAAATTTTGTCGAGAGGCTCCTCGAAGATGTAATAAACCGGCGATGACATCAAGTCAAAGGAATGATGAAGCGAAAGGTTAATGGAACCAAGGGTACGACACAAACTCAAAATCAAGTATGTTCAAGGAGAAATGATATGACGAGTAAGATCACGGAAGATTAGCTTACCATCTAAATCTGTGCTCCGGAAAGAGGGGCCAGGTATCACAGTTAAAAAGTTGCACGATAAGGATATAGCCGATCAGGCTAGCAATGACTTGAAGGATTAATAAACTCATAAGCAATGAAGAATACTTAGAGTTATTGAATCGAAGTGCGGAATTGATTCACTTATTGGAGTCTTTGAGTGTTTATTAACTCAGAGCCCATGAACAATTGTAATCAGTGAGAATGTAGTCCTTGATGAAGAACTCATAAGAAGTTATGCAGTTCCAAGATAATCTCGAGATACCAAGGGGTAATACTCGACGAAAGATCAAAGTAAAGGTTGGAATGGTGTATTGATCCACAGAAGACAAGTAATTAAACTTGCCCGAGAAAAGGAATCAAAGAAGAACGATCATGGTCGGAACCACGGTTGCAAATGACCAAACATAGATACAAGATGAACTTATAACAAAGGGGGCGATTATTTTATGAGAAGCTTTCTTGATAAGATCTACATCGTGTCCATGGGCATGAACGCAAAGTTCAAGGTCGACTCCCACTTCTCCAATGCATAACCTTTCATTCACTCCTCAAAATAAAAATGATTTCAGTGTCAAAACCTACCTGGTGAATTACCAGAGGAGTATGACCCGTGAAAACTTTCGGGTTCACACAGATTACGGAAAGCATAGGTTCAACCCATCGGGGCATCTTAGAACATATACCATGAACTTCAGGAGTAAATAACACAAGCTCAAAAGTAGAGCATGTCCAAAAGCAGATGATACAATTTACCAAAGGCATTATATACCCATGGAAAGGCTCTCAAGGTTATTCAATATGAAGGACACTGTCGGATAAAATCCAACAAAGGAATCGATGGTCCACAAGGGATCTGATGTGAGCATCGGTACTCAACCAGAGGAAGAAGATTGCACGGGCATCATATTATAGAACATCTGAATAATTCGATGCTTAGGTAACAAAGGAATTACGATTTCAAAAACAAAGGATCAGAAGCAGTCGCTCTGATCAAGGATGGACAAGTTGGATAGACCAGAGGCACAATTGACGACCAATAGTTTGAGTCGAGAACCAGCTCATGTTCAAAAATGATGTCCGAGCCGGAAAGATAATTTAGAAGGGTTGATAGATGATTGTGTGCATTCGCACACATGTTGAATCAATAGGATCAAAATGACGGTGTCAAAAGATACTAGTGAATAATGCCAGATATATGGGAAGCATCCATAATGCCAGTAGACAAGTATTTGCTGAGCAATAAAGCTACTAAGGATTTTCGGAGGATTGAATAGTATTTCAAAGACTTTTGTGAAACACCTGAACAACTGGGGATGAGCGGATACTCGGAAAGTGCGAGAAATTATTCTTGGGGGTATTCAGGTGGCAAAGAACTGCAAGGCAGTAGGCACCAAATATTCTCTGGGTATCTTGTAATAACAAGATCGACTGGGAATAAAAAGTAAGCACGACAGTGTAAGTATTTATCCATAGGGATATTTCTTTGGAAGGAATTGCGAAGCGATGAACAAAAGTTCTCGGGTTAACAATGGAGAGTATCTTCGTGGTCTTCACGCAAATGCATTTATCATCAGTAATAAGGGGCTCTCCGTGTGAAAGTGATAACGAGATCCTAATGTTAGATTTTAGTAAAATTTAACCCGGGTAGAAGAGAGTTCAGAGTCCCAGAGTAAAGGTCGAGGAGTAAAAGATGCTAGTACCACCCAAATGGCGACGTGGGCCCGTAAGGCACACAGCCATGTTAGTAAAAGTTTTGCAATGTCTAGA
The DNA here is from genome assembly GCA_021605145.1 of Aegilops bicornis. Lineage (NCBI taxonomy): Eukaryota > Viridiplantae > Streptophyta > Magnoliopsida > Poales > Poaceae > Aegilops > Aegilops bicornis. Next base: position 778,187,076 of record CM038671.1, on the reverse strand, counting down.
CTCGACTTCGGCCAAGGAGTGTGGAAGGGGATTCCTACAGGCAATCGGCTCTGATACCAACTTGTGACGCCCCCGATTCAATCGTACACTAATCATGCACACAAATGTGTACGATCAAGATCAGGGACTCACGGGAAGATATCACAACACAACTCTAAAACATAAATAAGTCATACAAGCATCATAATACAAGCAAGGGCCCTCGAGGGCTCGAATACAAATGCTCGATCATAGACGAGTCAGCGGAAGCAACAATATCTGAGTACAGACATAAGTTAAACAAGTTGCCATAAGATGGCTAGCACAAATCAGGATACAGATCGAAGAGGCGCATGCCTCCTGCCTCGATCCTCCTAACTACTCACAGTGCGTCGTCCGCGGGCTGCACGTAGTAGTAGGCGCCTCCGATGTAGTAGTCGTCATCGACGGTGGCGTCGCTCCTGGCTCCATCGTGCAGTCGCAAGAACCGGGTAAAGAAAGGGGGAAAAGGGGAACAAGGCAACCGTGAGTACTCATCCAAAGTACTGCAAGCAAGGAGCTACACTACATATGCATGGATATATGTGTAAAGGGCCATATCGGTGGACCGAATCGCAGAATGCCGTAATAAGAGAGGGATAGCTAATCCTGTCGAAGACTACGCTTCTGGCAGCCTCCGTCTTGCAGCATGTAGAAGAGAGTAGACTGAAGTCCTCCAAGTAGCATCACATAGCATAATCCTACCCGGCGATCCCCTCCTCGTAACCCTGATAGAGAGCGACCACCGGGTTGTATCTGGCACTTGGAAGGGTGTGTTTTATTAAGTATCCGGTTCTAGTTGTCATAAGGTCAAGGTACAACTCCAAGTCGTCCTATTACCGAAGATCACGGCTATTCGAATAGATAAACTTCCCTGCAGGGGTGCACCACATTACCCGACACGCTCGATCCCATTTGGCCGGACACACTTTTCTGGGTCATGCCCGGCCGCGGAAGATCAACACGTCGCAGCCCCACCTAGGCATAACAGAGGTCAAGACGCCGGTCTAAACCTATGCGCAGGGGTGCAGGCCCATCGCCTTAGCACACCTGCACGCTATGCGTGGCGGCCGAAGCAGACCTAGCCTCGTGGCGTTCGATCCAATCCGGCGCTACCGCTCTGTCGCTGACGTCACGAAATGCTTCGGCTGATACCACGACGCCGGTTGCCCATATCTTGTCCCACGTGGCGGTTAGTGCGTATAAGGTCAACGACCCAACTCAGATCAAATACCAAGATCTCGTTAAGCGTGCTAAGTATCCGCGAACACCGAACAGGGCCAGGCCCACCTCTCTCCTAGGCGGTCTCAACCTGCCCTGTCGCTCCGCCACAAAGATCCAGTTGCGGGTACTCCTACGAGCCGACCGTCTTTAATCACCACATGTATCATGTATAAGTATAAGTATATACCCGTGATCACCTCCCGAGTGATCACGGCCCGATAGTATAGCACAGCAGACGGACAAGAATGTAGGGCCACAGATGGAATACTAGCATCCTATACTAAGCATGTAGGATTGCGGTAAAGGTAACAATGATGAGTTGCAAGGACAGGCTATGAATCAGGATAGGTATAACGGAAAGCAGTAACATGCTACACTACTCTAATGCAAGCAGTATAGAGTAGAATAGGTGATATCTGGTGATCAGGGGGGGGGGGGGGCTTGCCTGGTTGCTCTGGCAAGAGAGAGGGGTCGTCAACTCCGTAGTCGAACTGGGCAGCAGCAGCGTCGGTCTCGTAGTCTACCAGAAAGAAGTAACGGAGGGGGAACACAATAAATAACAGAGCAATCAAATGTAACACAAAGCATGACGCGGCAATATGTGGTGCTAGGGGTGACCTAACGTAGTGGTAGGTCATACCGGCAAAGGGGGAAAAACACCCGGGAAAGTATTCCCGATGTTTCGCGTTTTCGGGCAGATGAACCGGAGGAGAAAAGTTGCGTGTTTTCTATGCTAGGGATGTGTGGCGGACGAACGGGCTGCGTATCCGGATTCGTCTCGTCGTTCTGAAAAACTTTCATGTTGAAAGTATTTTCATCCGAGTTACGGATTATTTTATATGATTTTCTAAAAATTCAAACATTTTTTGGAATTTAATTAATTATTTAAATCCAACATTATCCAAAATAGTAAATGGTGATGTCAACATGACATCATGCTGACATCAGCAGTCAACTGTGCAGTCAAGTGTGGGTCCCGCATGTCATACACTTTTTAGTTTAAGTAGGGTTTAGCTAATTAATCAAGTTAGTTAGTCTAGTTAACAGATTAGTTAATTTAATTAGCTGATTAGGTTAATCTAATTTGAATTAATTAAGTTAATCCTTCCATTAATTAATTAATTTAATTAACATTTTAATTATTATTTATTTATTTATTTATTTATTTCCTTTTTTAACGTTTCAGGGGATAGGCCCCACATGTCATTGGCCCTAGGGTCCTTAGTGGGTGTGGGCTAACGGGTGCGGGCGAAGGGGTGCCCGCACACCAGATCCCACCAGGGGAGGGGAGCACCGTGCGCACACAGGAGAGCACCGGCGGCGATGGCGCTCGGCTAGCGGAGCCAAGGCCGACGCGGGCGGCGTGTGGGCGGAGCAAGGAAAAGGCCGGGCGCGGCCAAGGCGGATCCAGGGCGAGTTGGGCTATAGAGGACGTTGCGGGACGACAACGGAGTAGAAACAGCAGCAGCATGGGGCTGACGTGGTCAGGGAGGTAGAGAAGCAGCAGCCAGGCAGCAGCAGCAGTAGAGCAGTGCGCCGGCGGGCGCGAGTGCGGAGGGTCGTAGCGGGGCGTGGGCACGACGACTAGGCGGGTGCGGGCGGAGTGTGTGCAAGGGACCTGGGGCGCGACGAGGGGCACGGTGACCGCGGCATCGGCGACCAGCGTAGTGCAGTGCGCGGGAAGAGAGGAGGGAGTGGAGGCCGGAGGTGGCGGCTCACAGGGGGCCGGTCGAGGAGGGCAGCGGGCTTGAGGAGGAGGATGAAGACGACGGCGGGGCAGCTTCGATAAGGACGTTCTGGCGAGGCAGTGGCGACGGCAGTCCGAGGCGGCGAGACACGATGGAGTCGGCTCGAGGGAGAGGTGGGGAGGCGTCCGTGAGGTGGCATCGGTCCAGTGGTGGAGGTGGTCGACGACGGGGCGGTGCGGCACCGGCGACGGGCGGAAGCGAAGTGCCCGATTCGATCTGGACCGGGGGGGAGGAGAGGAGCATGGGGATCGTGGGGGGGGGGAGGGGAGTGGGAGGTGCTGCGGGTGGGGCTAGGGTTCGGTGGGGAGTGGGGGGTTAAGGGAGTGTGGGGGCCGGATGGGCCAGTGGGCTGGCCGGATGGGTTAGTGGGCCGGCCGGCTGGGCCGTTTGGCCCAGTTGGCCGGGGGGTTTCCCCCCCACCCCTTTATTTATTTTGTTTGTTTGTTTTTCTTTTCTTATTTTTCCTTCTACGGATTTAGATTATTTTAGTTTTATAAAACATAAAAGTTGCACCTAAATTAGTATTACTAATTATACCTCGGTGACAAAAAGGTCTAAACCCCAAATAAAATAGTTTAGTATTTTATAAAATACAAAAGGCATTTATTTAGTTGTTTTAGCTACTGATTAAATCATTTTAGAGCATTCAAACATTTTATAAAAGTGTGGTTTCTTCACCATAATTACCTATGCTTTATTTGTCACCGTTTGTACTTTTTAGTTTTGATATTTGAAAACTTTACTGGTTTGACTTTATTTAAATTTGAATTTCGAATCGGTTTTGAACTACGCGTGATTAACAACAGTAATCGAGATGACGTGGCATCATTTGGTGAAGGTTACTGTAGCTTAATTATTCGGGCATCACACTATCGTTGCCCACTATTCCTCACTCAGGGCAACGATTGTGTATTTCATCAACCACAATCGATGGTGGAAGGGACGAGTTCCATGACATAAACTTTTTCTTCTCCTTCATAGTGGCCATAGCGGGGACGGACACCCACAGCCATGACTGCGTCCAGACCGGGACAAGGATGGATGCCAGGACGAGTGGCCACATGTGCTTCGTCCACCTCAACGGCAGCGTGTTCATGTCCCACGAGTACATGCACACATCATGATCCAGGTCGATAGCGGCGACATGATGTATCCTGCTCCTCTCTTCATCCTAGGGCTCGACCACTGGGTTGAGGTCGCCAACCATGCCGCGGTCTAACGAAGCTGTGAGACATTCTGCGACCCCATCGACGCGGCGCTTGCTGAGGCCATAGTCACCTGCGAGTATGACCTCACCACCGGCAAGTAGGAGGATTTTTTCCCTGAAAAGCTGGCCGCGCATCGTTTTCCACAGAATGATGGGCGTTGCTCAGATAGGCTTCAGGTTGGACATCAAGCTCATCCTCTGGATCAAGTTGAACTACAACGAGCCCAAGGCCCCGCTCTTTGCTTACAAAGAGATAGAGACCTAGACTGTCTGGTGTTTGGCACTTGCAAAAAGCGCCGCCATGAGCCAGGCGATATGTGCGCCGTCTATTTGCCGGAGGAGGGGACCGAAGAGGAGGAGGAGACCGTCATGCTGCCGTACTCCCACTCTTTCCACAACCCATTCATCTTGTCATGGTTCCACCTCACGTCAACGTGCCCGGCCAGCTGCCGGCGTGATATTTTGCAGTGCTTCTCAGATTCGCGCGTTGCTAGTTCGATGTCACCTGTGGATCATGTAGCCGGAGACGAGCAGAGCACGCCCCTATACCTCCTATCGCCACCATCCTCAACCCTACGATCCAACACCCCCACCCGCCTCAACCGTGGCCGGCCATGGCCGCCACCACCGCAAACTCCTACAGCCGCCGGCACGTCTCCACGCCATGGGCTCTGTTGCAAAAAAAATAAGGATTTCTGCAACATGAGCTTTACCAATATGACCTCTATTGCAACATGGAAGGGCAACGCTCAGCCACTCGAGATGACGCCAGATGTGATGGCTTGCGACCAGACTAGTCATGGCTATTGATGCTTAGAGCATCTCCAGCCGTTGCCCCCCCCCCCCCAAGGAGGCGTTAAAAATCGTCCCCTGGGGGCGCATCGGCGCAAACCGCATGCTGGGGGCGTGATGCCCCCCCCCCCTGTCGCGGCGCTCACGATTTTTTTGAAAACTGAAATCCGGCACAAACAAGGCGCAAATTTAATCAAACTTTGGTGAGTTTATACATATTTAAAATATCTTAAAAAAGAAGGAAAAAAGGCTACTAGGCCCGCCATCGCCCTTGCCGTTCCTCGCCGCCCGCCGCCCTTGAAGCTCTACATGCCGAGGAGCCTGTAGAACTGTGTGTAGTTGCTGCCGCCGTCGTTGTTGTCGTCAACGCCTCCTCTGTGGCCGCCGTCCCTGCTGCACCCCTCCCTAGGTTGGCGCGGCGGGTTGGACGGTCCGGGGGCGTCCTCGTCCTCGTCGCTGTTGAGGATCACCACGCCATTCTCGTCCTCGCACCCACGCTTGCGGGCGGCTATCTCCTCCGGGGCTCGGCGCTGCCTGATAACCCACAAGTGTAGGGGATCGCAACAGCTTTCGAGGGTAGAGTATTCAACCCAAATTTATTGATTCGGCACAAGGGGAACCAAAGAATATACTTAAGTATTAGCAGTTGAGTTGTCAATTCAACCACACCTGGATAACTTAGTATCTGTAGCAAAGTATTTAGTAGCAAAGTAGTATGATAGTAATGGTAACAGTGGCAAAAGTAAAGATAATAGTTTTGTAGGAATTGTAACAGTAGCAACGGAAAAGTAAATAAGCGAAGCACAAGATGTGAAAAGCTCGTAGGCATTGGATCAGTGATGGATAATTATGTCGGATGCGATTCCTCATGTAATAGCTATAACATAGGGTGACACAGAACTAGCTCCAGTTCATCAATGTAATGTAGGCATGTATTCCGAATATAGTCATAACGTGCTTATGGAAAAGAACTTGCATGACATCTTTTGTCCTACCCTCCCGTGACAGCGGGGTCCTAGTGGAAACTAAGGGATATTAATGCCTCCTTTTAATAGAGAACCGAAACAAAGCATTAGCACATAGTGAATACATGAACTCCTTAAACTATGGTCATCACTGGGAAGTATCCCGATTATTGTCACTTCGGGGTTGTCGGATCCTAACACATAATAGGTGACTATAGACTTACAAGATAGGATCAAGAACTCACATATATTCATAAAAATATAATAGATTCAGATCTGAAATCATGGCACTCGGGCCCTAGTGAGAAGCATTAAGCATAGAATAGTCATAGCAACATCAATCTCAGAACATAGTGGATACTAGAGATCAAACCCTAACAAAACTAACTTGATTAAATGGTAAATCTCATCCAACCCATCATCGTCCAGCAAGCCTACGATAGAATTACTCACGCACGGCGGTGAGAATCATGAAATTGGTGATGGAGGATGGTTGATGACGACGATAGCGACGAATTCCCCTCTCCGGAGCCCCGAACGTACTCCAGATCAGCCCTCCCGAGAGAGATTAGGGCTTGGCGGCGGCTCGGTATCGTAAAACGCGATGAAACTTTTTCTCAGATTTTTTTCTCCGCGAAACGAAATATATGGAGTTGGACTTGAGGTCGGTGGAGCATCAGGGGGCCCACGAGACAGGGGGGCGCGCCCAAGGGGGATGGCGCGCCCCCCACCCTCGTGGACTGGGTGTGGGCCCCTGGCCTTGATTCTTTCGCCAGTATTTTTTATATTTTTCATAACTTATCTCCGTGGATTTTCAGGTCATTTCGAGAACTTTTGTTTTCTGCACAATAAACAACATCATGGCAGTTCTGCTGAAAACAGCGTCAGTCCGGGTCAGTTTCATTCAAATTATACAAGTTAGAGTCCAAAACAAGGGCAATAGTGTTTGGAAAAGTAGATACGTTGGAGACGTATCACTGTCTGACCATCTCGTCGCGGAGGTAGTCGCCCCGCGCCCACTTTAGGGCCTCCTCGTCGGAGAAGCCGCGCTGGACTATGGCCTCGTACTCCGCCGGGATGCAGACGCCGAAGCTGTGGGTGCGGTGGCTGACCGGCGTGTCCTGGGGCTCCGGCTTGGCACGGGCACAGGGAGAGCCAGACGGCGGCCAGACGAGTAGGAGGACGCCCTAGGGTCCATGCGCCTCGGCGTCCACGATATCCCACACCGGCGGGAGAAGGACGGGGGGGAGCGGGGTACTCCATCCTGGGCGTGTTGCCGCCCTCGATGTACTCGAGGACGGCCTCCAGCATGTGGCCGGGAACGCCCCACCATCGGCGGCGACCTTCGGAGTTGAGACTTCCGGAGGGCACGGCGCCGTTGGTAACCTCGAACTGTTCGGGCGTGGCGGCGGCGAAGTATAGGGCTCCCACAGCGGGTTGGCGGGGACGTACCGTGGACCTTCCCTCGCCGCCTGCGGCAGAGAGGCGCGGATATGCGCGATCTCCGCACGCCGCGCCGCCCCGGTGGGCGGTGGTAGCACCGGGACCCCGCCGGCGCTGATCCTCCACGCCCCGGGCACCCGTATTTCCGGTCGTACAGGGTACTCGGCCTCGTAGAGGAGCCGAGCTTCGTCCTCGTGAAGGTGGCGGCGGCCGAAGCCGTTCGCCCCCGCGCCGTCGCCTGGGAAGCGCTCGGCCATGGTTGAGCTGGAGACGGCGAGAGGAGAGGGAGGAACGGGGGAGGAACGGGGCGTCGGCGGTGGAGAGTCTGTGCGTCACCGGCACGCTGGGGCGGCTTATACAGGCGAGGCGCCGCGCGTACGCGTGGACGCCGTGTGTACGTGTGGCGGGCGAGGGACGCGCGTCGTCCCGTCTTCATTGCGCCGCCCGTGAGGCATCAATGGAGGAGGTTGACCGGCGCAGCAGCTTTGGCATTGATTCCGCCGCGGGAACCGAGGCAATGAGGACGACGAAGCGGCGAGAAGAGCCGAGTCGCTGTCAAAGAGGGCCCGTCAATTTTTACGACAAAAACGATTCTGCCGGCGCCCCCAGCGCGCCGGGTTCGGCCTGGGTCTGCTGGCGCCAATATCGGACTGAGCCGGCGAAAAATGGGCCTTTGAGGGTATGACTGGGCCGATTTTTCGGCATCGGCGGCCGAAAAATCATCTCAGGGACCTTGTTGGGGACGCGGCTGGACATGCTCTCAGGCTTTATGGATCGACAAGGAACTCAGACGTCACGTGAGAGAGCGTTTACACTACAAACCAAGACATGCAGGCAGTGGGTAAACAGACTTGAGCAAGACAACGAGAATAAAATAGAGTACCTGTCCCATAATCCCATCGCTACCAAGTACGTAGCCAACATAATGTAATTCCGCAGGCTACCAAAGTTGACTGTAGACTTGATGTCGTCAGTAGAAAATTGAGTGTTTGACAAGCTAGAAATCAAACATACTTTCTACGTTCTATAATATAAAAACGTTTTTGACACTAATGAGGGAGTATATGCCATGCGCCCTCATCTGGGGACACCACACCAGCCGTTATTTTTTCTTTACCAAAAGAGGGGGGGGGGGGGGCGCCGATTTAATTAACGAAACCATCACCAGATTCGGTTAAAACTAACAACCCAACCGTTATTTTAGCCGTGTTATGACTTGTGAGGTCGCTGCAGAAACGAGAGGAGCAAAGATGAGCGAGCCGGTGCCGGTGAGGCTGCTGGGCTCCTTCGGGAGCCCGTTCACGCACCGCGTGGAGGCGGCGCTCCGGCTGAAGGGGGTGCCCTACGAGTTCATCCAGGAGGACCTCGACAACAAGAGGGAGCTGCTGCTCCGGCACAACCCCGTCCACAAAAAGGTGCCGCTGCTCCTCCATGGCGCGAGCAGCGACGTCAGCGCCCGTCGCCGAAGTCGCTTCGTCATCGTTGGAGTACGTCGGCGAGGCCTTCGATAACCCGCCGCTCCTGCCGGCCGACCCGCTTCGCCAGCGCCGCCGCCTGCTTCTGGGCGCAGTTCGCCGCCAACAGGTGCTCGAGGACGCTGTTCAAGGCGTTGTGGACGCCGGAGGGCGAGGCACGGAGGGGTTCGTGGAGGAGGCCAAGGAGAACCTGGCGCTCATGGAGGCGCAGCCGGAGGGAAGGCGGTTCTTCGGAGGCGACTCCATAGGGCTGCTCGACATCGCCGCCAGCGGGCTCGCCTGGCTCCCGGTGCTGGAGGAGGTCGCCCGCGTGGAAACTAGCATGATCCGCGAGGAGGATTACCCTGTCCTGTGCCGGTGGCGCGGGAAGTATGCCACCGACGAGGCCGTGAAGAAGTGCTTGCCGAGCAGGGACGAGATGGTCGCCTACTATGCGGCAATGAAGGACCGGTTCTTGCTCCTTGCCAAGTCAATGCACAAGAAATAACACCAAAATTGTACACCCAACATTAGTAAATTTGATTGACGGGATTCTTCTTAATAGTGTTCCGCCTGCACCATATAATAACCTTATTAATTAAATAATATATGGAGGTTTTACAAAAATAAATTGTGCCAAACATTGTTGCGTGTGTAGCATGAGTTCTGACCCAAACGCTTTGCACGTAAATAAATTAATATATGTTTTCAATAAAGGTCAATCAAAGTCTCTCACAACGTAAAAAGTTATATATTTGGCCGTTGCAATAACTTTGACAATGGTTCTCACAATTTTTTTGGCCAACTATAACAGTTTTACTAAGGAAACGTTCCAATAGGGTGGACCGGTCGAAAATTACGACGGTCAAACGCGAGCCACGCGATGGAGGAAAATCACACGGCCACGCACGTGACTCTTATCTTTTTCCCAACCACTGCCAGCCACTCGTCATGTTGTCTTCCCCCAATCCCCTGTCTCCTCTCTCTCCCGCCCCATGGACGAGCCCCTCCTGCCCCGTCTCTCTCTCAACCGCGCGTGCACCAGCAAGGGCCGATGCCGGCAAATAGGAGACTTCATGGATGAGCTCCCGAGGAGTCGAACCTGCTGCTGCCACCAAGAGACGCGCCGCGTGCAGGGGCTTGTGACAGCGGAGCTGCGACCACGGTGACCACATGCTTGAACCATGCACACCGGAGCTGCAGCCCGCAGTGACCGCGTGCTACAACCGTGCATACATGAGCTGCAGCCGGCCGACGGCAGAGGTGCGACCGCGGTGACCGCGTACTGGAACCGTGCACACCAGGAGCTGCATGCACTGACGACATCGTCGTGAATGTTACAATCATGTATAGCATGAGATATGACCAGCTCTCGCTATGCTACAACCATGCACAGCAGAGCTGCAACCGGCAATGCCGTTGTTGGCGAATGCTACCACCATGTACTGCCGAAGCTACAACCACGTGCCCTAGAGCTGCAACCATTTTTGGCGATGCTACAACTGTCTCTCCTCCCTCTCTCCCTAGAAAGCTGCTGCACGGGGTCTCGCGCACCACCACCGGCCATTTATGTTGTGACGGCTTAGCTGCGACCGAGAGGCACAGTGCTGTGACGTTGGTGTCATCGCTGGAAGGCTTTGCTCGACGACGACGCCCACCAGCAGCCATCAACGCAACGACAACCGCAGATGCTGGGATGCTACAAACGGCATCCCGCGGTGCTGGAGACGATGAAAGGAAAGCTGCAACCAGCGTTGCTACAACCGTTGTAGCAGCTTCGTCTCGTCCCTCTGCTGGTCACTGGTCGCAACTTTTCCACCGTGGGGTCGTAGCTTTTCGCATCGCCGTTTCCAGCAACAAAATGTTGTAGCACCTTCGTCTCGCCATCCCCTGTCACCCGTGGCAACTTTTTTGTCCGCAGGTTGTAGCTTTTCTTTTTGCCGGTCGCAGCTTCTGCCATGCCGGTAGTAGCATTTGCGATCACCGGCATGCTTTCGTCCAATCGCCATTGCAGCTTTTCCATCACCGGTGGAAGCTTCTGCCATTAACGGTTGCAGCACCCCATGATGCCGGTTCCAGCAAACGTGCAGCTCGTGGTCACCGCATCATTCTTGAAGCCACGCCGTACCCATTGCCATTGCAGCTTTTCCATCACCGGTGGAAGCTTCTGCCATTAACGGTTGCAGCACCCCATGATGCCGGTTCCAGCAAACGTGCAGCTCGTGGTCACCGCATCATTTTTGAAGCCACGCCGTACCCATTGCCGGTGCTCGTCGTTCCTAGTGTTGACATATATGACGGTTGCAGCATGCAGCTTCCCTGCCGCGACCAGCAGCAGCGACGGCGTGATTCGGTGGCTTGTACGAACGACTCGGATGGCGCAGCGACGGCGTGAGGTGCAGGCCCGGCCAAATCTCATTCTCCCGAAGCAACGTTGATGCTACAACCAGCGCCGGTGGTGTTACAACCGTTGCCGGCAATGTTGGCACCGACGCGGTGAGCAGCGAGCAATGGAGCCAGGGGCCGCGGTGCTACAATTGTTCTTGGGGTTGCTGGAACCGACGGCGCGACGAAGCTACGAGCAGCAGACGCCGGCCGAGGAGGCAAGACGGCGGCCGGCGGTTGTGGTAGCCAGTGGAGCTTGTAGAGATGTGCGTGTCGTAGGGGATTTTTCCTCTCTGCGTTGACTGCCGGGAGCAAGGATAGTACAAGATAACTGCCAGATCCGATTGATATGGATGTCCTGGGCGGGCCGATCGAAAGGCTGCGCGGCGACCCGCCCAATTTCGGCCGGTCGACCGGCGCTTATCAACGCCTTTTTACTAAAGCACATCTACATGTGCTCTAAATATTGTCTAAAAAAACATGTGCTCTAAACATATTTGATCTTTGTCATTGATATTAAGTTAAGATTCGTGCAAATATTTTTTTTTGTCTTTTATTTTATTTTTCTTTCTACCACTACTAGGAAAAGGCCTACTAATGGCGCATCGATTTTGCCTACTAATAACGCACTACCGGTGCGCCATTAGTATCACGCCACTAGTATTTTCTACTAATGGCGCACCACATAGTGCGCCATTAGTATGTAACACCATGCATCATTAGTGTGCCTCCCGGGGGCCATACGTAACCATGTGCTTTGTCATACTAATGGCGCACCCTGTTATGATACGCCATTAGTGTCCTTTGGCACACTAATGGCGCACCTGGTGGTGATGCGCCATTAGTATGAATATTTGTTTTTTTTTACTTTTCTGATTTTTGTATAGGTTACAAAATATATTATTGGACAAAATATAGACAGCAGCACACAACAACAGCAGATTCATCGAATACAATAGAAGATTAGTCTTCGAATACAATTCATCATATTAGTCTCCGAATTCAAAAGACCGAACAAAGATAAAACATTACAAGTCTCAAGACCGCGAGTATCGAGTTTGTCTTCACATTACAAGTCGATATTGATCATCTAAACTACCATCACATAGAAGAGAGATGCGGTCATCACGATGAGCATCATCGCGATCAAACTGGTATTCATCCGGTTCCTCCAACGCTCCCTCCTCTCTCCCGCTAGATAGCGGGCGTATCTAGATTCGGCCTCCGCCCTAGTGGTGTACCCTTTGTAACTGTTACCGCTGAAACGGTGAACCTGTCTCCGACACTCCTCCCAGTCGTCGTAGACTCCGGGAACCTTACCCTTGTACACGACATACGACGGCATCTCTATGCACAAGCCAAACAACAGACAATACATAAGAAATATGTAAGTATGCAACAAAAGGATCGGAAGAGAAAAGCAAGACATTAATAGCACGATTCATGGTCCTACTAATAAATAGCATCGATTACATCTAAGTTGAACGACTGTCCAAATCAAAGAGACATACGAATTCATTAAAGTTTAATTACAACATGAGCCAATAAATGTTTCAGAACTACACTTCACTACTTTCGACTCGACTCATCAGACAGGAGCGTAGATGAAGCCGCCGTCTGTCGTGATGGTCATGAAATCGCGGTTGTTGTCACCCTGCATTTGTAGCGTTTCATCTATCTCACTGTTGGACGGTTGATATCTGCGGAAGAACTGCCCCGAGGTATGAAGGACATCTTGATGGATGATGTCCGCAAACTCCGACTGGATGCGAAAGAATTCTTGTCTGAGGTCCGCGTCCTGGGTTGCCGACAACCTCGCGGCCCAATCTTTGAGACTATCTGGTAGCAGAAGGTGATGATGGTCCCTTACGATCGCCCGCATGTGATGGAGGGCGTAGTAGGCATCCTTCTGACCGTCAGGCGGCTGCTTGACGCAGCAGAACTTCGTATTGTGTGAGAAGGTGTGCTTGCCGTACTTACGAACTGCCCCGTGAAGGTGCCTCCAGATTTGGCGTGGCAGGAGAACATCATCAAGAACTTTCTTGACATTTGTGTAGTCTATCTTGGAGTTACGGTTCGGGTCGAAATACGTGGCCATGGAATATTTCGGGCTTAGGAGGATGAGTGTGCAATGTGTGTCACTGCACAGAACACGGAATGTTAGAAAAAAAAAGAATGATCGAAATCTAAGAAATCATATGTTACGGGGCGCTTAAGGGATGACTTACTCGGGAAAGTAAGCCACAAGGAAGTTATCCTTATCTGGGTTTGCCAGAATGACGCCTTCGAGGTGTGAACTCGCAACTTGGCGGTCCCCAGCGTTGCTCAAGTGGTTGGCACGCATGTAGAAAGGGTCGACTATCACGATGTCCGGGGTCTTGTCTCTAATGATCCGCATCTCCATACTCAACGAAAACAGCCGAACGAAGGTGTAGTGCAGCGGATGAAGGTTAAACATAGCAAAGATGTCATCAAACCGCAGGACGATCGTACCCCCGATGTCGCCAGCCACAAAGCCCTTGCCCTCTGGCAACTTGGCCACGAAAACCGGGTATGCCACATCATTCTCTCTCAGACGCCGTTTCTCCAAAGAAAGAACACTTTCATGCAGACTCCGCATAGCACCGGTTGCAGCATTTAGGGTTTATCGATGCCGAGGCACCCTAGGTTGGGCCTAATCACTTGGCACTAATCACTTGGCTCTATTGCCACATATGTTGGGTTTATCATTTAGGGTTTATCGATGCTAAGGAGAATTCTAAGTTGGGCCTAATCACTTGGCTCTATTGCCACCTATGGTTTAATGCAGCAAGAATAAAGGGCAGTTGATCCTACTTAATTAAGTACTAAGATACCCTGCCCATGCATTAGTAGCAAGTACCCCATATGTCCGATTTTTAGCAAAGTCATGCTAAAATTCACGGAAAATTTCAGCATGACCTTTGCTGAAAATAGGACATATGGAGTACCCGAATTTGCCGGAACGGAAGTTAATCGACATTCCGGCAAACTCAAGGGCCTCTCGGGGTACAACAGCAGCATCACAAGTTGACAGAATTCCCAAGTAGTACAGCAGCAGCATCACAAGTAGTACCAATGAACATATAGTCCAGCAAGTTGAAAAAGCTGAAGTTCTCAGCATGAAGAATCACACAACACAGCACCTACATTATGATGATACATTTGGAGATTGCACATACAGTTTTCACGTAAGCGTAATTGTTCTGGAGATTGCACATACAGTTTTTGACAGCACAGCACCTATGACAGCACATACAGTTTTTCACATTTTTAGATTGCACATACAGTTTTCACATACAGCAATGTTCTTTTCATTTCACCTTCCATTTTTTTGCAATTCAACTCACTTCCTTTTCTTATAGTTACTGCTCCCAAATGAAATGACACTTTGACATGGCTGCAATTTTCAGTGTCTACTTATCTGCAATTTTTCAGTGTCTGCTTAGGAGAAATAGGTTTCAAACTTCAGCTTGTTTTGTATAAGGAGACTAAAAAACTATCTAAGGAGTTCTTCAAGTTCAAGTTATAGCATGCATGACTGAAAATAGTTACACTAAGTTTCAAAATAGAAAAATACACTTCTCAGTTTTACAAACTGAAAATTACTCTAAAACTAAAACTTTAACTGACTTTTAGACTGAATTTTTAATGCGCACCCAACCGATTAGAGCAGCAATGCTTGTAACTAAAGAGGGGGATGTTTCATGACAATTTCCTAGAAAAACTGTTTCAACATGGCCATTTGCATTTTCTTTTCCCTAAGTAAATATTGGGTGTAGCAAGAACAGGATGGCTCTTGGGATATATGTTGCATATTTGGTGAATTTATTAATTAGATGCAATGTTAGTTCTGGTTGGCTGGAAGGCAGTTTACTTGTACCAAAATAAATCTATTGCCTATCAGGCTATCACCATCACATGAATCAGGCTCTAGATAAACAAAGGAGAACAACACACCTGGTATTGGTCCCTAAGCTGGAAACTAGCTATTGCTTCTACTTTTTCAAGTTTGTGTTGTTCCCTACCCTTCTACATCTAGCTACTCAAATACCAACAGTTCTAGGGAGAGACAAAAGCGCTCCAGCTTATATTTCTGTAGATATCTTTTAAGGACCCTGGTTTCCAGTTTTCCAAACCTTCATCCCACCAACAAATCAAGACACAAAATAATCAACTAAAACATATAATAAGATAAGATAATGCAACCCACAATCACTTGAAGTGACAGGATAGTCAGCCTTCGTAACTCTATGTTCTGCAAAATTAATGAAAGTATGGATACAATAAATAACAGTGCAGCAAAAAGATAGAAGGTAGGGAAAAAATGCTTACCTGGAATCAAACAATGTATGAAACTGATAATTTGACTTGCTAAAGCTAAATGCTTAGAAGTAATTGATTTCAGACCAGATACCTGAAAAGGAACCAAAGGAAAATAAACCAAGCAGTCCAGACTTCTTGATATATAAAAAAAAGAAGTGTGGCAGCACATGCCCACATTAAATAGCTATTTAGCTTGATTAAGATTTGAGGAAACTACTGTTGCATTGAAGTACTATTCATGAACTATTTTCTTGGATCATATATATATATATGACTTCATTAAAAATACAGGAGTGGCATATATGAATTACTGGAATATGTATGTAAGGTATGTTTATTGCACAAAACATGGATGTACGAAGGTGATCTAAATGCATTAATCACTGCTTCGTTCAGAATGGTTAAAATTGTTCATGTGTTCATACAAACTTATATAAATAAATCATCAAAATTACTACGCAACAAAAGGAGATCGGTGCCCAGCAGATGAACAAAGAATTTCCAGTAAAACCAGATTGATGTTGCATAGTCACCCTGAAGTTTATGTATAAATGACACTTGACAGCCAGTATGTTGTCAGTATTGCTCAAACTGCAAAAGTGGCACCCTATCAGTCCTGGACCTAATGGGCGACACAAAAATGTAATCTCCCAACCTGACATGAAATCTATATTTTCAATGAAAGAGAGAAATGTAAACAAAATACACTGAGCATGCAATATATTGTTTGTTCCCAGCCCATGATTTAATGTCTTGACATAGCAAAACACATGTTAGTCTAATCAAGCTACAACATGGAGTGGACCTAGCCAGACACATTTACTTGTTTTTATTTCCTATAAAATTATAACTCAATTCCATGTCATAGAAATTCGCACGCTAAAGAAAGCATGCCAAGGATCACAACAACAAAAGCATACACAAACCCAACCTGCTATGTACACTGTAACTGTTTGTCTTTCTCTCTAAATATGAGCAACCTATGTATGACTATATATATGACCTTGATGCAAAATACAAACATAATAAATCTGTACTCATATTCCTCCAAAACCGAAATTCCCACACGGGCAGGCGGCGGCGGAGGCCACAAAGCAGCAGCAGCCGCGGCATGGCGCGCAGATCCCGAGGGGAAGCTAGCAGAGAAAGGCGGCCGCAAGAAGCGGCAGCAGCGGCACGACGGGGCGGCGGCGGCGAGCTCCTGCTCCTAACCCTAGGCCGCCGCCCCGTGGGGGCATGGGGATGAGCAGGGGAGAGAGGGAGGGAGGGAGAGAGACTAACTAGGTCAGCTGGGAGGCTCGCGCCCGGCGCCGAGGAGCGCGTCCAGCGAGGCTAGCCGCCGTCGAGGCAGCTCCGACGAGAGAGATTTGGTGGTGGCCGGAGCGGAGATGACAGAGGGCTCGAGCGGGAGGCGGCGCTCGAGGGGGAGGAAGGGAGAGAGAGGCGACGGGGGCGCGTGGGCGGCTGCGGCGCCGTGGGTCGGGGCAGCGGCGGTGGCGCGGTGGAGGGAGGGAGCGGCGCGGTGGAGGGAGAGGAAGGAAGTGTCGATCTGGCGAGAGGGAGAGGGACGAAGTGTATGGATGGGGGCAGATTACTAATGGCGCACCACCAGGGGGTGCACCATTAGAATGTTTTTTTTAGTTCGAGCACTCAGCAGGTTATATTACACCTAACCCAATCCACAATAGAACCCCCCCACTAGCCCGACTGGTCAGCACGCAGCACACACACCAGGAGGTCCTGGGTTCGATTCCCAGGCTCCCCAATATTTTTTATGCATTTTAAATGTTGTTTGATATTTATTTGTGTTTAAATATGTTCAAACTTGTTTAAATCATAACAGTAATATTTTTTTATAAAAACAGTAAAAAATTTTTAAAAAATATGTTCAAATTTGTTACTTGAAAATATCATCGGCGGCGGCGGTGGAGCGGGGGAGGGTACGGGGGGTGCCCATTGGCAGCGGTGGAGCAGGGGAGGGTGCGGGGGGCCGGGTGCTCATCGGATGCGGTGGAGCGGGGGAGGGTTGCGGTGGGTTGGCGGCGGCGGTGGAGCTAGCGGGGGATGGTGCGGGTGGGATCGAGATGGAGGGGGATCGAGATCAAGATGGAGGGGGAATCGAGATCGAGATGGAGGGGGATCGAGATCGAGTGTCCTCATGAATTCAAAAAGTGCCCATGAAATTTAAAAATATTCATGATATCAAAAAGTGCCCATGAAATACAATCGAGAAATGAAGACTAAGATTTAAATACAATCGATCTTAGCTAGCTATCTGTTCACAATCTTCTTGCCGTTCTTTTTCGCAAATGGAGTTCTTATGTGGAACGGACGTCCTTTAGGTAGGGTGGTCCTGCTTCTTCTTGTGGTGTGTGCTGCTACTTCATCGTCGTCGTCATGTTCGATCTTCGGGTCGGCGTACTTGTCGAAGTCTTGCTCATTGGCTACTCCATCCATTCTGATGATCTTCCTTTTGCCTCTCCTCACGACAACACAACTGGGCTTTAACGGGTCGGTAATGAAGAAGCATTGGTCCACTTGGGAAGCCAGTACCCATGGCTCATTTTTCGCGGTGACGCTTATGCCCATGATCTTGGATTTGGCTTCGGGTATAACCATGGTGGTGAAATATCGGTCTTCTTTTAGGACGCTCTTGGCCCATCTGACACGGAACATCGGGACCTTCTCTCCAGCGTATCTCAGCTCCCAGATCTCCTCGATCCTTCCGTAGTATCTGTCCTTGTCGTTGCCGGTGTGGGATTATCGTTACCCCGAAGTTCTGATAACCATCGCTCTTCATGTCCTTGTTCTCGGTGTAGAATGTGTAGCCGTTGATATCGTACGCCTCATAGGTCATCAGGTTGTGCTCGGCGCCCTGTGACAAGGCGAATATGAGTTGTTCTTCCGCGGAAGAATCCTCATGTAAAGGGTACGATGAAGCTTCTGCTTGAACCAATGCGTGAAACATGAGTTGTGCTCTTTTATTATATCTCCGTCCGTCCTCTGTTGGCCTTGGTCATTGTACGTCTTCTCAATAAAGGTTTTGTGCTCTACCACCCAAGGATCGACCACGTCTATGTGTTGTAGCGCGACTAGGTTTGCTCTTTCAAAGTCGGCGAGTCGGCCCTCGAAGTCGACATGCATTTCGCGGCGACCCTCACGGTGACTCCATCCAGCGAGCCTGCCGAGGTGCCTGTTGACGGGCAGACCAACGGGGTTCTCGATGCCTAGATAATTCGTGCAGTAGGAGATGCACTCTTCGGTCAGAAAGCCACTGGCTATACTTCCCTCTGGACGTGACATGTTCCGAAAGTATCCTTTGATGACACCATTCATCCTTTCAAACGGCATCATTGCTGTGCAGGAACGTCGGCCGAGTTGGATGATATCCTCCACGATATGGACCAGCAGATGCACCATAACGTCGAAGAATGCGGGCGGAAGTACATCTCAAGCTCGTATAGTATCACCACGATCTCTTCCTGTAGCCTTCTCGAGTTGCCTCACGCCAATCGACTTCCGAGATGATGTCAAAAAATTTGCATAGGCCAAATAGCGTTTCACGGACGTGCTCGTCCATGATCCCACGGATTGCAACTGGAAGTATCTGCGTCATCAGCACGTGACAGTCGTGAGACTTCATCCCGCTGAACTTCTGCTTCGCTGGGTCTAGGTATCTGTTTATCTTCCCCACGTAACCGTAAGGAAAATTTACTCCTAGGAGGCAGGTGAAAAACCGCTCGATCTCCTACTGACTTAGAGTGAAGCACGCGGGCGGGTAGTCATTTCCGGTCTTCTTGGCCTTTTTGCCTTTGCGACGACTTTCTGTGTCCTGCTTCGCCTCATCATCATCATCATTAGCGTGAAGCTCCTGCCTGATGCCCATTGCTTTCAAGTCTGCCCTTGCTTTCGCCCATCTTTGGTCCTCTCGGCATGTTGAGCAGGGTACCAAGCAGACTCGCACACGTTCTTCGTGATATGCATGACATCAAGGCTGTGAGGCACATGGTGGATCTTCCAAGACGGCAAGTCCCGTAAAACAGACCTCGTTTTCCATACCTTCAGCAGCGGCTCTGGCGCCTTCGCTTCTTTCGGCTCTGGCGCCTTTTGCTTCTTTCCGGCAAGGCAGTCTTTCCAATTTTTCAACAGCTCGTCTATTTCCTCGCCGCTCCTCGTACACGGGCGTTTTGGGTTCTGTTTCACCATCGAACAGATCCTTGCGTTTCCTCCACGGGTCATCATCGCGAAGCCACCTTCGATGTCCCATGAACACGGTTTTCAAGACCCGGATCTCTATCTAGCTGGCAATACGTTGTGTCATCCATGCACCTTACGCATCCGTAAAATCCGTGGACTACCTGCCTCGCGAGATATCCAGAATCGAGATAGTCGTGGCATGCCGTGAGCAGGCGGCTCTCATAGGGAAATATTCTTTCTCTGCGCCCCACGTATTGGCTGGCGTTTTCCACAGCGTGTCTAGCTCCTCCTTCAGCAGCCCCAGACAGATTGATGTCGTTCCTGGTTGTTTCGCCCTTCAATTAGCATATTCATGTGAATGTACTTCCTCTTCATGCACAACCAGGGAAAGGTTGTATATCCACACAAACACATGCCAGGTGCTATGTGTGCTTCTCTCGCTGCCAAACGGATTGACTCCATCGGTGCTCGCGCCCAGCACGATGTTCCTTGGATCCTTCCCAAATTCTGGGTATTCAAGTTCAACGCTTGCCACCGCTCGCATCCTTAGGGTGACTCGGCATCTTGTCTTTTTATTTATCTCCGGATCATTTCCGTCCTCTTCCCGCTTCTTCTCCTCCCTATCTGCGTGCCAACGCAGGAGCTTTGCTACCTTAGGGTCCGCGAAATACCGCTGCAGACGAGGAGTGATCGGAAAGTACCACACCGATTTTCGAGGAGCTTTCTTCCTCTTCTTGTATCGAGTGACGCCGCACACCGGACATATGGTAGACTCCGCGTGCTCGTCCCGATAAATGATACAATTGTTCATGCACACATGGTATTTCACGTGCGGTAAATACAGAGGACACACAATTTTCTTCGCCTCCTCGAAATTGGTCGGGCACTTGTTCCCCTTGGGAAGACGTTCGTGCCAGAATGACATGTTCTCGTCGAAGCATGCGTCGGTCATTTTGTGTTTTACCTTCATCTCCAGAGCCATGAGCGTTACTTTCAGGTGGGTATCCGCGGGCCTGCATCCATCATACAATGGAGTAACCGCGTCTATCTCCAATTGATCCAGCTTGGCTTTCTCTCGGGCGGCAGCTCTTGCGTTATCCGTCTGCTTGAGAAGCAGCTCTTGAATATGAGGGTCCTGCACCCAGCCTCCATCGTCGTCTGCTCCGGCATCTTCATCTTCATGATCATGCCCTTCGTCTTGATCTTCCTCATCATCATGTACGACATCTTCTACATGATGACTGTGTACAGCATCACCATCGTGATCATGTCCTGGAGATTCTTCGTCTTCTCGCCCGCCCTTGTTGCGGTGGTACTTGTCTTGTTGCCCTTCCTCATTTCTTGCCCGGCCCCCATGGACGACTTCATAGTCATCTTCATCACCTTGCCACCGATAGCCATCCATGAAACCACGCAAGAGCAGGTGGTCCCGCACCTGCCCGGAATCCGGTCCGCAATAAGGCTCTTCAGCTTGCATCTTCGACACGGACATCTTATCTCCGTCTCGTTCTTTTGAAGCATCTCGGCCTTCGCGGAGCTCAAAAACCTATTCACGATGCCTTCGGTCATCGTGCGGACCATGGTCGCCTCATGGGTAGAGCAAAACGATATTTTAGAACCAAGAAAAAATTTGGCATGACCTTCCCTAAAATAGGACCAAAAAAAATGCATAGTGCCAAAATTCTACCAAACGGAAATGAATCAACATTCCGCAAAATATTGGTAACTATCGCATTTCAAATACCGTACCTGCAAACACAAACATATATGCAACACCACAAACACATGCAACACCACAAACATACATAGATCTAGCTAGGCCACAAAAAGTGCATGTGCACGTTGTTGGAGCGAGCTAGGGAGAAAAAAAGTAGATCTACATCATGAAGATAGCTTTCCCCTTACTTACCTACCAAAAAAAGGTAATTTCACCACTTAATTTTGATGAATCTATGGTGCAAATGAGGTGAGGAGGAGGAGGCAGCCGAGAGAAGCTTGGAGGAGGAGGTGGAGAGAATGAAGTGGGGAAAGTGAGTGGGTAGGTGGGCTGTCCAAAATATCTTATTGGTCTCAGGTTACTAATTGCGCACCACCAGCAAATGCGCCATTAGTAACCCTGATTATTAATGGCGCACTGCAGGTGGTGCGCCATTAGTAGTTTTACAGAAAAGTATATATATATATATATATATATATATATATATATATATATATATATATATATATATATATATATATACTAATGGCGCACTGTGACACGGTGCGCCATTAGTAGTTTTGCAAAAAAAGTAAAAAAAAAATATACTAATGGCGCACTGTCTGCACGGTGCGCCATTACTAGTTAGAACAAGTAATGGCGCACTTCGGCCGGATGCGCCATTAGTATGTATGTAAAAATGAAAAAAAAACTTTATTACTAGTGGCGCATCGACACTAATGGCGCATCACAAACTAGTGCGCTATATGTATATAGTAGTGGCGCACTGCATCCATGATGCGCTATTAGTGTCAATCCTATCTATAGCTCTTTTCCTAGTAGTGTACTTTGATTAAGTCAATTAGATGTATAATAATTAAGCACATCTAGATGTCCCTAGATAAACCTTTACTATAACTATACGCGGATTGTTCGATATAAAACTGGTAAACATGAAACATATTGGTACGCGTCATCAATTTTGTATCATGTACATTATGTATTGCTGAACAAATTCTTGTTAAAAGAAATGGATTTGCGAATTCTCATCTAGAAGAGAAATAACAAGAGTTAATGCACCATTGGTGCTTGAAATTGGCATGGATGATCATTTTTGTGTCTACAGTTGTGGCATGTAATAAAATGCATTTGTCGTCCATAGACATTAATTGTGCTGCAGCAGCATTGTATTTCTGTTCACATGTGTGCGAACGTGCCAACAAGGCGCCAGGTACACTTGCAGGGGCCTGCACAATATGTGTCCTTACCACCATTGGGTCCCACCTATCAGTGGATGGTACAGAGAGAAAATCGAAATGAAGAATGATGTCATGTTTTTTGGGATTCGAATGAGCAACCTCAAGCCTACCTGCCGCATGATTAACAACTCTAGTCCACATCCTTTGATGTCTACTAGTGGTTAGGGGCCGCTATTACAGGCCACTTGAAAGCAAACTCTGTACCTGTTTCTCCATCTTAAAGAACAAAAAAAATCTGACCATATAAAAAAATACCATATCATGTGAACATCACGTCCATCTGAAAAAGAAAACAAATAGCTCAGGAAAAAAGTTCTCAAAAGGAAAAGGGTAAAAAATTTCACTACCATCTTCCAAAAAAAATCCATAAAAAATAAAAAATAAAAATATATGTGTGTCATAAATAATACACACACAAATAAATAAATAATTTTAAAAAACTTGTTCATGTAATTTTAAAAAATATTCACGTATTATTTTAGAAATATTCATATAATTAAATAATATTTTAAATTTATAAAACTGTATATATATTATTGAAAAGTGGAGGATATTTAATAAATGTTCATGGTATTTTAGAAATATTAATATACTTTTAAGTTTTTTATATACTTAAATTAATATTCATATTTTATATTAAATATTCATTTATTATATAAAAGTTTTCTTGCGTTACAAAAATGTTGATGTACTTGTAGAAAACAAAATGTTTATGATTTATGAAAAATCATGTGCAACACCTATGAGTAATTTTGTTTTGTCTAAATAATATAAAAGCAGGCGGGTTTGTTAAGCGCGATCGGGTTTGTAAGGTGATTAACATTATTACTCACCTTAATAATTTTGTACACTTGTCCGTGTCCGGTTGGGACTGGGACACTTTTTTTTAGGGAAGACTGGGACATTATTTTTTGTGTGTTCTAAACTCCGATCGTCTGCCCAGCACCCGTGCTTTCATAAACGTGGCCGTACATGATTAATTTATGCTTACGTTTTATTATGATGTTCATAAAGTTGTATTGAACTTTACTAACGATGCCAAACTTTGTCTTGGGCATAGACAAGCTTTATGTAAATAACTGTCCCATGTGGAGAGTAGAGATCCTTGTCTCGTGTAAGAAAAACTCCCAATGTTTCTGCCACTAATGTTGAAGGATTTAATCTTGATGTTAAGATATGCATTGGGAGTGGCCTCATAAGTTGCATGTGTCATCATGCACATTACTAACGCAAAGGAGGTTGAAATCAAAACTATTGGATTTATGCCTGTAGCACTTAGAGATGGATTAATTCTTCATCTTATTGATGATGTTTGTTCATGCTCCTAGTTATTGGAGAACCTTGATTTTTGTCTCTCAAACAAATAACATGATTTGTATGTTATTAAGTCAACTCCAATTATGTAATGTTAGTCACGCCTTACAGTGAGACGAGTTATGTTTTCACTAAATGAGTTAGTTGTAAATATTATATGCTATGTTGTAGTTAAAGATGTAAGAGAAGTTAATTAATGAGCCCTCGTCAAAATTGTGGTTTTAGACCACGTTTCGAGGGGGAGAATGGAAGTCTCATTTAATATGAGAATCACGTTCACTTCTGCTACTTAGATCATAACATGAACTAAGCAAGATATGTGTCAATTCTCTAATTAAGATGGAACCAACGAGAAGTCTTGGCTGGAGAATGTATGAAAAGCACATTCTAATGTTGGTTCTCTAATTAAGATGCAACAAGTCTTATTTAGAAGAATGGATAAAAATTACTCCTTTTATCATGTTATATATAATGTATCCCTTATGAGCGTTATGAAGCACACATGAATGCTAAAGTGTAGCTTGCTAGTCTAATGACCATCATGATGTAACATGTTGATTATATATATGACCAACGTCATGTATAATCATATGTCACACTTCATTCAAGTGGCAAGTTTGTCAGTATCATGTGACTCGTGGTTATATTTCTGCCTATCGTCATTTATAATCATTTGTCACAATTGATTAAGTTCTTTCCCATCTTCAGCCCAACGGTGTTGTGGTTTAGAACTGAAATGATTATTATCAAGATATTGGATATGTTTTCCATTTCTTCAAATAAAGTGATTATCAGGGAACTGGAGCATGTGAACATGAATCTTAAGGATAACTCCATTAGATCTTTGTTCATATGCATCAGGTAAGTTGAGAAGGAATGCATATTGCAACACTTAATGTTGATACTTACCAATTTTCCATGTGATTCAAAACGTGTGTGAATGATCATCTTAGAGGCTTGTGTGATAATGAGCTCTAATGATGTATGGAACTCAATAGAGTTTCCACAGTGAGTTGTTTTGACGCTTGTGTTATTATTATAGCATGCTCTTGTGTTGACTAAGTTAAGAATGTATGTATGACTTAACTGTAAGGTTTCGTCAAATAGGTGAAGTTAACACAAGGTATGTTGCCACAAGAAATTCAATTATGAAATAAGAAGAGCGTCGGGACACTCATACCATAAAACCAGGGGGAGTAAGTATACTACCTTGAGAAGATGGAATATTTTTTGGCGGCCAAGAAATTTCTATCTTCTATTTATGACATAAAGGATCTTGGTCATGCCCTATACTTTATTTGTATCGAGTTTCGCCAAGATATAGGTCCAAAAGGGTATAAGTTTTATTATGACGACATGCGTTGATAGAGTATGAAAGAAAAATTTTATGTGGTAGTACTCTTATCGCACCTGCTACTAAAGTCAAGGGCAATAAAGGTCGACATTTTAGTGTCCAAGGAACCATTATCAACTGATTAGATAATGTCGGTTCCTTATGCTTCAGCTGTCAGAAGCAATATGTGTATTCAAGTACGAACATGCCCTTGTTTTGTGATCGAGATAATTGGCAAATATACAAGTAAGTCCAGAAATGGACCACTAGAAAAGCCGACAAATGTCTTGCAAATATGCAAGACAATAAAGTTTACATGCTCACTAATAAGAAGTCAGATAATTAACTTTGATATCCCGGGATATTCAAACATTGTTTATGCGAGTTGTGTGGATCTTAAAGTTTCCACGCTATTTTACATCCTCACTCTCGCACATGGAGCTATATCGTGGAAAAGCTCTATAATGACACTGATGGCATTAGAAATAATGCACTTGCTTATGTGGCATGTGAAGAGGCTATTGGACAGGTTGTATGTCAAGAAGTTTTATTCCCGAAATTATGGTGGTAGACAACATTTCTTTTGTAACCACCTACTGCAACATGAACACGCAGTTCTCTATGTGAGTAACAACAAGTCAATTGGTATTGCCAAAACCACTGACATAATGTCTCCGTTGTAAAAGATAGAGTCCACGATCAAACCTATGATATTTGATTTATAAAGTTTTGAGTTTCTTTATCGTGAAAATTAGGACTATCGTATAAACCAACTCCCATAAAATATTATGTTTTCCATTTCGAGATAGAATGATGTACTATAGGTAATGCGGTTCAGTGACATCTAATTGGTCGTTGTAACAAATTACTTTGTTATGTTATTTCTACTAAGAGTGGGCTTATGATGTTTGTCAACCTTACGATCAAGGGAGAGAATGTTGGAATTGATCTCACGGTTAACAAACCCGAGAGAAAAACAAGGGAGACAAAGTCTCAGACCTCACGGTTGTGCCTTGATCGGGAGCACACAAAACAACGATTGGTTTTGGTCCCTGTCCCCATAGCACCACATATAAAAGAGGAGGTCATGCCCCTTGGGCAGATACGTGAGTATACACGGGTTAAGCCCTAACAAACTCTTAACTGCCGATCCTAGAAGGGTGCTAAAGGGGTCAGAAGACCATCTCCACCGCCGGCCTCGGCAGGGCTGTGCCGGCGGCGCTGCTGCTGCCAACTACGTTGCCCTGCTCCTGCCCTATTTCCCCGACGATCTCCCTGTTGCTGTTGCTGGAGAGAGGAGACCGCAAGGTGCAGCCATGGGCTACTCAGGGGACAAATCGAGCAGGCATCGGTTTTCATACCTGTAAGTTCTTACGCTTCACAGACATGTATTGGTGTTTTAATCTAGAGAACCAGATCCTAATTATGTCAAGTCTAAAGCTTTAACAGGTACCTGACGATCCCCACGGCTATGTTAAGGGCCGGCGTACGGAGTGAATCCGCCCAGCTGCCGCACTCGCCGGCCGCCAGCGCCTCAATGAGCATCACGTGGATGAGCCGGCTGCAGGCCTCCATGGACTTGAAGATGCTGGGGTCGAACCAGCGCCGTTGATCGAGCGCCCTGAAGACTTGATCGATGACGCACACCACCCCGCCCCGTGGTCCGATCCCGGGCGACCCCTGGGTCAGTATCAGGTCGCCATGGAGGCGCAAAACGCACGGGCGGTCGCGTGGCTTGAGCCGGAAGTGGATGGTCCCTTGCCCTTGGAAATGGCTGCGGGTCTCCGTCGCCGCCGCCGCGTGCGGCCACGGCGGCAGTACTGCTGGCGCGCTGCCATGGCCAGCGCCGTGTCGGTAGAGTCCTCCATGCTCGGCTGATGAAAGAAAGAACACGCGGGCCGGCAGACCGGAAACAATTGACAGCCGACCTGTGTGCGCGGCTACGTTTATATATGAACGCACGGGCATTGTCGGACTCGGAATCGAATTCGAGATCAGGCAGGAAACGCTTCTCCTCAGGGCCTCCAGCTAATTAAAATGGGCCTATCCTTTCCTTCACCGTGTATCACTTCGGATAGTAGTATAGATTTTTTTTTACCCCTAAAAAAGTATATTTTTTAAACGTAATATTTTTTAAAAAATGTATAAAAAATACATTGTAAGGTATTTATATGTAAACACAATGGACACTGGGAAGGTGCTTGGCTCATGACCAAAAACACAAGCATAAATGCAGTCAAATAGCATAGTAATCTGTTAACACGTATCGACCAAAAAAGAATCTTGATTGATTACCCTAGTGAAATGTTTACCTGGATCCACAATCTCGAGGCAACCTGTGGGCATGCGGGCACCGGCCCGATGAAGTAGACCTCAAGAGGTCCGAGTTACCTCGAGCTACGCCGACTCACCTTGTCGTCCGTGCCCAAGTTGGCCCGCTGCTGCTGCTGCCCATCAAGGTCTTACTGGCATTAGGGGGGGGGGGCCGCTGGCGAGGTGCTCGATGAAGTACTCATTGTGGCAGGATTGAACCACTCCTGTTGCCTTATATATAATAAGCAAGCATACTCAAAACACTAGCCTAAAAGTGTCTAGGGATGAGATAATTTGTTCAAAATTTCACAAGCCTTAACCATATCCAGCATAGGAACACACAAAGACTTCAACACTTGGGATAATGCCGCCGATGGATTCCAGGATCCAAAGAAAAAGCGAGATTAGGAATCTGGCGGATTCCATCTCCCAGATGGACTCTGAAGCAATTACACAACTCATGGAGAAATTTTAGCTTTATGCGAGAACATGAGCTCACTTGTGACTCCGCAATAGTGGCAAGGTCCTTCCTTTACCATTAATTGACCCCTCTTCTCTCTTCTTCCCACGCCCATGCCCACAAACTAAAAGGGGGTGG
Source organism: Aegilops bicornis (assembly GCA_021605145.1). Taxonomy (NCBI): domain Eukaryota; kingdom Viridiplantae; phylum Streptophyta; class Magnoliopsida; order Poales; family Poaceae; genus Aegilops; species Aegilops bicornis. The sequence goes on along the minus strand of CM038671.1, from coordinate 778,158,786 downwards.
GGGGATAGGGGAAATTCTTCTTGGAAAAACTGGAGAGAGAGAGAGAGAGAGGTGATATTCAACAAGAAAGTACTCCCTCCATCCCAAAATGTAAGACGTAGTGTCAAAAAAGGTCTTACATTTCCGGATGGAGGGAGTATTTCTTTCTTTCTTGGCGTAAACTGTGAATGCATCTTCCAGACCCTTGAAGGAATTAATTATTGGCAATAATACCACTGCCCATCAACTTAACGTTGAAGACTTGCTTCTTATTCTTTTCGTTCCCTTTATTCTTGTGTTTCCTTGTGTTATGCCTGTCCACTTCTATCCACTGGTTTGAAGAGGACGAGAAAAAAAGAAGGTAGAGAGAGAGAGAGAGTGAGAGAGAGAAGGGAGAGAACTGATGAAGGAAGGAAGAAGGGGAGATTTAAAAATGTTGTGTGATTCATTAAGAGTTGCATTTTGTTTTCAATTGTAGTAGGAGTGTGTATCTTTCAGCCTTCAGGTGGTTTTTGTTAAAGGAGTGCAACTTAATTTCACCATTATGCATAGGTAGGTGTGACTAACTAAGTACGTGTACAGGATATTTCTTGACCCAATTACTAGTCAATTTACTTAATTTTAAAGCCCTCCATTTATGTGTCTTGAAAGAATCTTTTCTTTGCATTTTGCCCATTGATTGATCAATGAAGGGCCATCGTACATCCAAGCCGACACAGAAATAGCAAATATTTTACATGTGGAAGTAACTAGTTAAAGCAAACTATTCGTTGAATTAAAAATGCGAAGAAATGTGTGGCCTCTAAAAAACACAGGAAAAATTCAATAGGTATATGTTATCTGTAATTTCAATAAATATGAAGTAGGTATCTGATGGACACGAGGCTTCTTAGGGCATCTCCAATGGTCGTATGATCATTGTTAGTAAATCTGTCATGTAGACTGTTTTGGTGACGGGCGTAAATAAAAGAAGAGAGAGAATGAGATCGTATGATCCTAAACCAACATTCTAGGCACAAGCTCCGACATAATTATTGTCATTTCTATGGGCCCTGACTGACCTGGTGAGAGCTGCGGCAGCTACCGCCCCAATTTCCTTCTCTTAGGCGTTAGTCATTATGTTTGTTTATTGATTTAATATGCGTGGTTCCCATCAGACTAACATACGATTCATTGGAGAACTTGTATGAAACGCTGATGGCTGCTGACGTGATCCTTATACCAACGAATCTATCATAAAGACTATTGCATATACTCTTATAAGAGCATGAATATTTAGATGGATATACTGTAAACACAACATCAATAAATGCAAAGTGACTTCAAGTGTCACATGGAGTAATGTCAGGAGGCCTCTAACGGATAGGAGGCCTCTAAAAAGTGTGGGGAAAATTAAACATATGTGTGTTGTATATATTCAATAAATATGAAGTAGGCATAATGGATAGTAGGCCTCTTATAAGCGCGTGAAAAATTAAATAGATATACTGTAAACACAACGTCAATAAATGCAAAGTGACTTTAAGTGTCAGATGGAGTATTGACAGTAGGCCTCTAACGTATAGGAGGTCTCCAAAAATCGCGTGAAAATTTAGACGGATATACTGTAAACACAATTTCAGTAAATCCAAAATGACTTCAAGTGTTACATGGAGTAATGTGAGTAGGCCTCTAGTGATAGGAGGCCTCTAAAAATTTCAATAAATATGAAGTAGGCATCTGATGGGTACAAGTTTTCTTATAAGCGTGTGAAAATTTTTGACTGATATATTGTAAACACGATATCAGTAAATGCAAAGTGACTACAAGTGTCACATGGAGTAATGTTAGTAGGGCTCTAACTGGAAGGACTCTAGAAAGTATGGGAAAGATATATATTGTACTCCCTCCGTTCGAAAATACTTCTCGGAGAAATGGATAAAGGTTAATGTATATGGAACTAAAATACATCTAGATACATCAATTTCTCCGACAAATATTTGTGGACGGAGGGAGTATGTAATAACAATAAATATGAGGTAGGCCCCCGACAGATACAAGGCCTTTTGTAAGCATGAAGAAATTCAAATAGGTATGTTGTAAACACAACATTAATAAATGCAAAGTGACTTGTGTTTCCCCTGAAATAAGTCTGCAACCAAACAACCCGCCTTCCATTGCGGCCAGTGGCGGATATTGAATCGAGAGGGGGTCTTCCTAGGAATTCCCTGGAAGACACACGATTTTGGCCTATAAATTTTTAATACATATGTTATATTGGCCCAGGGATTAATCCAGAGTTAAATACATTGGAGGTGCCTCAGCTTGTCATGCCCGGTCAGTTTAGTGTCTAAAATTGCAAAATACACGAAATTGATGTTCGAACTTGTCCGGTCATGCAAATACGGTGCCTCCATACGTACCTGGACGTACATCCACCCCGTGTGTCGTGCTAGCGTGACAGTGGCGCACCTATCATTGGCTGAGAGTTAGGAAGGGCTGGGTGGAACGCGCACTGAGGATTTTTTTTATGAAACCCTGCTCATATTTTATTTAATCAGATAGGAAAACCCCACAAATTAAAAAAAGAAAATCCCGTGAGTTCTTTTTTATAGAAAACCCCTTCATATTACATGCACGGAGTGTTCACCGTGCCATACTTTGCGCAGTAGATATTGACGAATTCGAACTCGATCTATATACTGCAATGCTATGCAAAAAATAACTTTGGAGCACGAACACATTGTGTCCTTTTTTTCGAAGTTCAAAGAAACGGATTTTTACAGCTAAAAATATTATAAGTATTTTGTACATGCACATATAGAAGTGTAATATATCCGTGTGAATTTTCATCGAAATCTATGTTTGTATGTGGGAGATAAAAAAAAGAAAATACATGCAAAAATCAGCTTGTTTTTCTGGCCGGATTTTTGTCTTTTTTTTTTCAGGGTATAATACAACATAACTTCGGACAAAATTTGGAAGTCACTTAGAGCACATGCATACGCCTTTGTGTGAAGACTATTAACTCTTTTTGAAATTTTTAAGTGCCATTTTTTTAGCATTTCAAAACAAGCATGCTCAATGGCCACCATGCTCCAAAAACTGCTTTGGTTGCTATGTACCTCTTCAAGTGATTTTTATTATATATGATGCTTCTATGGACTCGCACAAGTTTTATTTTTATTTTTTCATGTAACTTATTTTTATTTTTCATATTTTTTACCATTAAAAAAAGAAATGTAAGAAAAAAATTACAACTTCATAAATCTAAAGAAAGTGATAGTGCATTTAAAAATATTCAACATGTTTCCGGAAAATGTTTCACATGTATTAAAATATTAGAACCTATTTTTGAAAAATGTTCGTCTTGCAATAAAAAATGTTAATGTGTATTTTCAAAAAAGTTCAAAAAACTTATTGTGTAACATTTTGATAATTGTATTAAAAATTTCCACATAGTAGTTTTTAATGCATGTTGAATAGTTTACAAAATACAGCTTTGCCAACTTGTTAATAATTGGGTATTTTAGAAATACAATGAAGATGCTTGTTGTCCAGAATGAACATACATAAATTTACACAATAATTTCTAATATAGTTTGAACTATTTCAATCCCCATAATTTTTTGAAAAAGATCATGTTTGCCTCTTGAAAGTACGCAATAATGAAAATAGAAAAAAAATCAAATAAGAAATAAGTTCATATTGTACTTATTATATGGAAAGTTTGCGTGCCATGAAACTTAAACAGGAACTTGGAAAAAAATAAACCCATAGATAACGAATTAGGAAAACTGCAGAGCAATATGTGGAAACTGTCTATTTCTATGGACAGTTTGAGCTGTATTTGACCAGGAACTGCTTGGTTCGAAACCACTTCAATTTGAAATTTTTTCATAGTATTTCTCATTAGCATACACTTTATTTCGAATCTTTCCTATATGATTAAAAAATACAAGTGGGTTTCTGTATAAAGTAAATCTCACGCGCACAGCACCCATCACTTTCGCGCTCTCATCCACACAGGTGCGCCACCGCCATGCTGGCACACCATGTCTGCTGAACGTATGTTAGAATACGAAAGGAGGCACCGTATTTGCACGACCGGACAAGTTTGAGCACCAGGTTTGTGTATTTTGCAACTTTGGGCACCAAACTGACCGTGCAACACAAGTTGAGGCACCTCTAGTGTATTTAACTCATTAATCCAGCTCAAACTGAGGACCGAACGTCGTGAGCCACGCATCAAACAAGACTAAGGACCGAACGCTGTCTGGTTAGGCGCGCGGGCGAGCAGCCGAGCACCCAGTGGCGGAGCTAGCGACAGATGACTGAGGGGGCAAATGACCAAATATATGTTTTAAAGGGGTCAAAAACTACATTTCCCTCAATTTATGGCACCCAAATAGAGTTCCTTCACAAAAAGTCCAAGAGTTGGGGGGCCATGGCACCTGCAGTAATACACATAGCTCCGCCAGTGCGAGCACCTCTCCCTCCCCTGATTCTCATTTTTTGTACAATAAATTATCAATTCTCAAACCTAATGGCGTTGCGGCGGCGGCAGCGATTCCAGGTCCGGCCGGCCCTCTCCCTCCCCTGGCTCCCTCTCCACCCCTCCGGCTGGCCCTCTCCCTCCCATATCCCCTCCTCTCGGTCTTCGGCTCGGACATTGCCCTCTCGTCTCCCGCCCTCCGCTCCTCCCCTCCGGGAACTGGACAACTGGTCCGCCTCCGTTCCGGGCGTCCGGCCCTCTCCTCCGCAAGGCGCTAGTCCGCCTCCGGGATCCGGCCTCCGGCCTCCACCACCGACCCCTCCACTGACCACGGCACAGCTCCACCAAGGTATTTTTTGCCCTCTGTTTTTATAAGAAATCTGAAGATTTGTTGTAAATGCCACTGCCTATGATTGCTATAGGAGTAGAAGCCATTCACTGATTGTTTGTAAACTGAAATTGAACTAAATGGACATTGAAGTTTGAAGAACAATGATGTTTATCAGTATATGTGATGGATTCACTAGTAGAAAAAGGGTCAAACGTGAAGCACATTAGTGCTGGTTTGTATTAGAGCCGGCACAAATGTATACATTAGTGCCGGTTCCAACGGCTAGCCGGGCCGCTCTCATTAGTACCGGTTCGTGGCTAACCTTTAGCACCGGTTTGTGCCACGAACCGGTACTAATGAGGGTGGTGGCAGGATGTTGTCAGTCTGGGCCCCCTCCAGCACCTTTAGTACCGGTTCGTGCCACGAACCGGTACTATAGGTCCTCCTGCATATAAATCCTTCGTCCAGCTCGCTCTGTTCTTCCCCCTTTCCCCTCTCCTCTCCTCTCTGTTCTTCCTCTTCTCCCCTCGATCTCATCACACATTTTGCCCAAAATTTGTCAAGATTTGAAGGCCCCCATCCATTCAAGTGATCACAAAGGTTAGCAACTTTGTCCTTTCATCTCTCATTGCTAGATTAGCTCTTGCAATGCTTTATATAGTTATTAATTTGTGAGTTTAGTAATTTGGGAGGAAATATATATATGTGCTAGTATTTGATTTATATGCAATCTGAGGTCAAAATAACACTTAGTTTGCATATGTAGGTGTGGTTTACTTAGTGCCTTCTAAATCTCTGTCGTAACCACCGTCGATCGCCTGCACCGTCCCGTCAACGGCACCACCTTGTGGTGAACCTCTTGTTCATGAAATTTTATATAAAAAATTGATGTTTGTGTGATTTGGATATATAGTTACTCGTATAATAATTATCTTACTCGTACGTTGTTTGTTATACATAGTGCCATGGTTTTGATATCCGTCCCGTCGGCCCTCGTCCTTGTTATGATTCGGATGTGGTATATTCTCTTTTAAAACTATTTGTTGCATTTCGTGTTTATGACAAATTATGCCCATCAAGTTGACATAGATATTTTTATCTAGGAGGTATGTGAACCGGAAATTCCAACCGACCCTATTGTCGAGAGGTTAAATTTAGTTGAAAGAGAAAACGAGTACTTGAAAGAAAATTGAAAAGAATTGAGGGGGAGAAGATGGAATTGGAGTTGCATGTTGCCGATGTCGTCGATGATCACAAGATCAAGATGGAGAAAATGCTCTTGAAGATTAGAAAGATTAGAAAATATGCCATCGATAGTGAGGCTTGGTATCATTATGCTGTTGGATCAATTGTTACCTTAGTTGCGATCTTGATCGCATTTGTTGTTGCATTTAAATGCTTTAGCTAGAGAGTTATTTGTTTGTTGCATTTAAGTGTTGTATGAACTTTATGTATGAACTTGTATTAATTTGGTCTATTCGGTGTTGTGTAATGAAGATGAGCCGGCAATGGATGTACGATGACCAATGCTCTCCCCAGTTCGTTGAGGGCGTGCATACTTTTCTGCTTGCGGCTGAGGCAAACAAGCGGGCGGATGGTTTTATGCCTTGTCCATGTGCTGGCTGTAAGAATGGTCGCAATTACTCTACGTCAAGAACCATTCACGTCCACCTGTTTGAGTCCGGTTTCATGCCCCACTATAATGTTTGGACCAAGCACGGAGAAAGAGGGGTTATGATGGAAGACAATGAAGAAGAAGAGGACGACGACAGCTATCCTGGCCATGGGTTCCCTGAATACGATGATACAACAATGGGGGAAGAAGCTGAGCCGGTAATGCAGGAAGAAGCTGGGCCGGCAATGCGGGAAGAAGCTGAAGAAGAGGCATCAGATGAGCCCGTTGATGATCTAGGTCGGGCCATTGCCGATGCAAAGAGAAACCGCGCAAGTGATTTGGAGAAGAAGAAGTTGCAGCGCATGTTAGAGGATCACAAAAATTGTTGTACCCGAATTCATGAGGGTGACAAGAAAAAGCTGGGCACCACACTGGAATTGCTGCAATGGAAGGCAGAGAATGGTGTATCCGACAAGGGATTTGGAAAGTTGCCGGTAATGATAAAGGATATGCTTCCAAAGGACAACGAGTTGCCCGAGAGTATGTCTGAAGCAAAGAAGGCTGTCTGCCCTCTAGGGTTAGAGGTGCAGAAGATACATGCATGCCCTAATGATTGCATCCTCTACCGCGGTGAGTACGAGGATTTGAACGCTTGCCGGTATGTGGTGCATTGCGCTATAAGATCAGCCGCGATGAGCATGGTGATGTCGAGGGCGGCGCCCAGAAGAAGATTCCTGCCAAGGTGATGTGGTATTCTCCTATAATACCACGGTTGAAACGTTGTTCCAAAACAAAGAGCATGCCAAGGCGATGCGATGGCACAGAAGACCGTAAGAAAGACGGAAAGTTGAGAGTACCGGTGACGGGTCGCAGTGGAGAAAAATCGAAAGAAAGTACGGAAGGAGTTTCAGATGACGCAAGGAGCGTATGGTTTGGTCTAAGCGCAGATGGCATTAATCCTTTTGGGGAGCAGAGCAGCAACCATAGCACCTGGCCTGTGACTCTATGTTTGTATAACCTTCCTCCTTGGTTGTGCATGAAGCGGAAGTTCATTATGATGTCGATTGCTCATCCAAGGCCCTAAGCAACCCGGCAACGACATTGATGTGTACCTAAGGCCATTAGTTGAAGAACTCTTACAACTGTGGAATGGAACAGGTGTACGTCGTGGGATGAGCACATGGGGAAGAATTTGACCTAAAAGCGTTGCTGTTCGTGACCATCAATGATTGGCCTGCTCTCAAGAACCTTTCGTGACAGACAAACAAGGGATACCGCGGATGCACGCACTGTTTGGATGATACCGAAGCGGTATATATTTGAATAGTTGTATGAAGAATGTGTACAGGACATCGTCATTTCTTCCGAGCAGGCATCCCGTAAGAAAGAAAGGCAAGCATTTCAAAGGTGAGGCGGATCATCGGACGAAGCCTCGCCACCGTACTGGTGCTGATGTACATGATATGGTCAAGGATTTGAAGGTGATATTTGGAAAGGGTCCTGGCGGACAACCTGTTCCAAAGGACGCTGACGGACGCGCACCCATGTGGAAGAAGAAATCTATATTTTGGGACCTGCCATATTGGAAAGACCTAGAGGTCCGCTCCGCAATCGACGTGATGCACGTGACGAAGAATCTTTGCGTGACCCTGCTTGGCTTCTTGGGCGTGTATGGGAAGACAAAAGATACACACGAGGCACGGGAGGACCAGCAACGTATGCACGGAGAAGACGGCATATATCAAGGTCATGCAAGCTACGCTCTTACCAAAGAAGAGAAGGAAATCTTCTTTGAATGCCTGCTCGATATTAAGGTACCGTCGCTTCTCGTCGAATATAAAGGGAATAATAAACATGGCAGAGAAAAAGTTCCAGAACCTAAAGTCTCATGACTGCCACGTGATTATGACGCAACTGCTTCCGGTTGCATTGAGGGGCTTCTACCGAAAACGTTCGATTAGCCATTGTGAAGCTATGTGCATTTCTCAATGCAATCTCTCGTAAGGTAATCGCTCCAGAAATCATACCAAGGTTACAGAATGATTTGGTGCAATGTCTTGTCGATTTGAGTTGGTGTTCCCACCATCCTTCTTCAACATCATGACGCACGTCCTAGTTCACCTATCTTGAAGAGATTAACGTTTTGGGTCCTGTATTTCTACACAATATGTTCCCCTTTGAGAGGTTCATGGGAGTCTTAAAGAAATATGTTCATAACCGTGCTAGGCCAGAAGGAAGCATCTCCAAGGGCCATCAAAATGAGGAGGTCATTGAGTTTTGTATTGACTTTATTCCTGACCTTAAGCCGATTGGTGTTCCTGAATCACGGCATAAGGGCAGACTGGATGGAAAAGGCACGCTAGGAGGGAATCAAATAATATGTATGGACGGACATTCTCTCACTGAAGCACACTACACAGTTCTACAGAATTCCGCCTTGATGGCTCCGTATATGGATGAACACAAGAATTTTCTACGCTCCAAACACCCGGAGCGGTTTGATGACTGGATTACACGTGAACAAACCAGGAGTTTTGCCAGCTGGTTGCAGACACGTACCATGCATGACACCTCTATTGAAGATGACCTGTACTTGCTGTCCCAGTTACCATCTTCGAATATAATGACTTTCAAAGGGTACGAGATAAATGGTAATACATTTTACACGATCGCCCAAGATAAGAAGAGCACCAACCAAAACAGTGATGTCCGTTTTGATGCAGAAACCAAGACGGAAAAGGAAACATATTATGGTTATATACAGGACATATGGGAACTTGAATATCGACGTGGTTTAAAGGTCCCTTTGTTTTGGTGCAAATGGGTCAATATGACACCAAAGGGTAACGGAAGACCCGCGATGCGGAATGAGAACAGTGGATCTCCACAATCTTGCATATGCAGACGAACCATTCGTCCTAGCCAATGATGTGGCACAGGTTTTCTATGTGAAGGACATGTCTACCAAGCCAAGAAAAAGAAAAGATAAGGAAGCGAATGCATCGTACAATGAGCCAAAGCGGCACATAGTTCTTTCTGGGAAGAGAAACATCGTGGGAGTGGATGACAAGACAGACAAGTCAGAAGATTATGAAAAGTTTGATGAAATTTCTCCATTCACAGTGAATATTGACCCGAGCATCCCGTTAAATGATGAAGATTTTCCATGGTTACGCGCAAAGGGACACACCTTGAAGAAAAAGTTTCACACCCAAAGATCTGGGATGTGATCGGCTTCACTATCATCACTTTCTTCCGTGTTTCACACCCAGAGGAATCTCTGTAATAGTTAGGGTAGTTATGTGTTTTGGCATTTGAAAGCGAAGAAATTTTATGTGCAAACAAATTCTTTCATGCCTTTACTGATTTTTAAAGTTAAATTATTCACAAACTAGTGATTCACACTAATTTCAAATAATTCAAAATTTAAAATATTCAAATTTAAAAACTACGGGCACTAACAGAAAGTTTGTAATTTTTTGTACCTAAAGCAAAAATATTCACAAAGAAACTCTAAATACACAAAAAAAACAACACAAAAATAAATAAAGCAAAAAAAGCCCGCCTACTACGGCCTGCATACGACTAGAAACCCAACCTGTTGTTGGGCCAGGATGCAGGCCTGCAAAGGTCAAGTGGGCCCACAGGACAGCAAAGAATACGTAGGCCCAGTAGGCCTGCTTTGGAGAGGAGCTCGAGAGAGCGACCGCACGGGGGTTTATAAACCAGTGCGGTCGCCCCTCGGCTAGCGAGGTGGGACTAAACTTGCCGCACCGCACCTGCCCCAGCGCACCCCTTTAGTACCGGGTGGTGGCACAAACCGGTACTAAAGGGGGGCCTTTAGTACCGGTTTGTGCCACCACCCGGTACTAAAGGGGGTCGCTTCCCGCTGCTTGGGCTGGCCAAAACAGACCTTTAGTACCGGTTGGTGGCTCCAACCGGTACTAAAGGTGCCTTCTATATATACAACACTTCGAAAAAATTCATTCTCCCTCTGTTTCTTCCTCTGTTTCCCCATTGAACCGCCCGCCCCGATCGATCGACGCCGTCACCGACCCCGTCGCCGTCGCCGCCCCCGTCCCCGTCGCCGCCCCCGTCCCCGTCGCCGCCCCCGTCCCCGTCGCCGCCCCCGTCCCCGTCGCCGCCCCCGTCGCCGTCGCCGCTGCCGCCCGTCCCGTCGCCGCCCTCGTCTCCGTCGCCGCCCGGGCCCGTCCCGTCGCGCCGTCCCTGTCGCCGCCCAGCAGCGTCACGCCCGACCCGTCGCTGCCCCGTCGTCGCCTCGCCGTCGCCGTCGCCCCGCTGTGAGCTCTCCCCCTCTAACCCCTCTCCCACGCCCCCCGCGGCCCCCATGGGCGCCGCCCCACCCCCAGCCCCTACACACACACAAGCAAGATGAACACACACACACAAACACGTATATATGTATTAATGCATGTATATATTAGTATATACGTATTTTGTATGTTTAATTAGTTTAGATTTTAGATTATTGTTTTTCACTAGTATATATGTATGAATGCATGTTAGATGGATATAATTAGTGTTTAATTAGTATGGAATTTTTTATATAATGTTGTTTTTCTGTTTTTTAATGGATGTATAGAAATTGTTTTTTCTCTTTTTAGTGTTAGATGCTTAATTAGTATGAAATAGTATATAGATTTTTGAAATAGTAGAAATGCTAGAAATTTTAGTTATCAAAATCCAATCATTAAAAAAATATTATTTTTTATGGCATATAGCTAGTATTTGTTATCGACGATGCCCGCCCATGTCCGGACTGGGCTCCATTTGGCTGCACTTTGGGAGGTGCTGCACGGAGGCGCGCCGCTTGATGAGGAACCCGGCCCCGGGTCCGTCGTCGACCTGATCTCGTTTGGTGGCGTTCGCGTGGGCCAGTTTGGTGCTGGAGGGACCCGGCCCCGCCGGAGGAGGTACGTCGCCGTGTCGGGGAGGAGGACGAGCACGTCCGTCGCTACATGGTTGCGTTAGAGGGCGGCAGGTTCTCCAATACCGGCAGTATCTTGAGGATCTCACTTCAGCTATGATCCTGTGAGGTTCCTTCTCTTTGGGTGTCCACCGCCATGACGCAGGAACCGCGAGTGTCCTAGATTCTTCAGTAGTATTCGATCTTTAATTAGCTAGCCAGTGATGTACTATTCAATATTATATATTATTCGAGACGATGTATTCGAGATTGTATCTATTATTCTAGACGAAGTATTCGAGATTATATCTATTATTCAAGACGATGTAATTTGAATACTAAATTGTTTTATATTTCTTTTGAATTAGTTAAATAAAAGCTATGGCGCATAACAATACCGACAGAGAGGAGAACAGACCATGTTCGATATGATACGCGGGCCGATGATAATCGTAAGAAGAAGATTATGACGGCTCTGAATTTCTAAACAACACCGGAGAGGGTGATATGATATTCGATCGCGATGACCGAATTGATGAAGTCATGAACTACGATTATGACGATGACGAAGAACATGTTGATCCTAAAACAACAAAGACCGGCGAGGTATAAATATTTATATAAGCAGGTTTCTGGTGATCATCACATGTTTTAAATGACTTGAAGATATATTAACGAATCGATCTTTGTTCTTTCAGCCATCCGGATCGAGCAAATCTTCGTGCAAAAGGGACGAAACGAGGCCCGAACAAAAAGTTGAAGGAGGGCGTAAAGTACAATATCGAGGCAGTCAGACCTAATGGCGAACCATTAGCGCCTAAGAAGATTGCGGACAAGTTCATTCGTCAGTGTGGAGTTCTTGTGAAGGACCAACTCCCGATCTCCCTTCAAGAATGGAGAGAGCCAGCAAAAGACAAAGGACAAAAAGCCAAAGAGGACGCTGCTCCACGTCCAGATGTTACTTTTGTCGACAAGAATCAAAAAGATCTGATTTGGGATACTCTCATGGAACATTTAACCCTACCAGATCATTTCACGAGAAGCAGATGTGCGAGAAAGTCAAGGACGCTGCTCTTAGGAAGATGGCGGTTGCATTCAAGAACCACAAGAATCGTGAATGAAACAAGTACGTCAAGGGAGGAAGGAAGACTCCGATTCGAGGGAACACTAGAGAACCAACGTGCTCATTGGGACGATTTTGTGAAATTCAAGGATTCGGAATTAGCTAAGGAACGGTCGAGAATAAACAAGAAGAATGCCGAAAAAAGGATAAGTTCCATAAGCTAGGGCCAGGTGGCTGTCACGGTGGCAATGCCTTAGTGGATAAGTCTGAGAAAGAGATGGAGGATGCAGGTGCCACTCCGGTTACTAAGAGCTGGCCCCCCAGGTGCTGGACTTGGTTCTATGCGCATGGGGGGGAGTTGGACCCGAAGACAGGCAATGTTTCGACGAGGGCAAGTCTGAAGGGAGCCGACGATGCGATACTTGTTGCAATAGAAGAGGCACGATCGGGGTGTTCCAGCCCAACAGAGAGAACGACGAGCTTACGCGTGCCCTGGGAAATCCTGAACACCCGGGAAGAAAACGAGGCAAGGGCGCTATTCTGTGGTATGAGGGGTTTTCAGACTGGACCACTGACTACAGAACCCGTGCGAGAAAGAAGATTGCGGAGGAGAAGAAGAGGAAGATGGACGAGGAGCAGAGGAAGCGGGACTATGAATGCCTTCAAGGCCTAGAAGCAAGTCAAGCGGAATTGGCAGTCAAATTCCAGCGGCAGCAGGAGCAGATCGACTCACTTAGCCAGCAAAAGGGGTCTCAGCAGCTGTAGCAGCTAGCGGATGATCCAGCATTGGATAGCACCGCCCTATCCATGCCGAGAAGCAGCGTGGGTTCCGCCCCGGACGACGCAATGCTGGGTAGATACCCCGTGGATGACATCACGGAGAACACTAGCTGCGAGCTACACGTCAAAATGAAGAACATATCCATGAAGGTGGCGGACGGCGTTGCTTTTCCAGTTACCCCCAAAGCAACCTACCATTGCATCCCGATTCTAGAGGGCTATGCTCGTGTCATGGTTGACGAGGTGGTGCAGCCATATTCGGGGCTAGAGCTTGACATTCCTGGAGGTGAGGACGAGCGCTTTCTCGGAGACGCCAACCATCTATCATCCTATGGAAAAAGGATTGCATCATCTCTCGAAGGCCACCGACACCGCGTCATCCGACTCCTCGTCAAAGTCCGCCACCGAGTCAGCCGTCTCCCGCTCCTGCAAGTCCACCAAGTCCGGCAAAGTTTCAGGCCACTCCTCCTCCAAGTCTGGCAAAGTGTCAGGCCACTCCTCCTCCTCCAAGTCCGCCACAGCGTCAGACGTCCACTCCTCCTCCAAGTCCGGCACAACCTCATGCCACTCCTCCTCCAAGTCCGGCACAGCTTGAGGCCAGTCCTCCTCGTCCAACTTAGCCACGTCGGCCGGGCGTCTCCGCCGCCTCGGCAATCGCAGAAGAGACACCCGCAGCTATGGTGCGTGGCAATACGAGTCGAGGTAGTACAGGAAGTACAAAGGCGGAGGCAAGCGAAATAAAAATGGTCCAAGCCTCACTCCTCTTCCGCAGAGGTCTTATGACAGGTCCGAGGAGGAAATCGCAGCCATATCAAAGTCCGAGGTGGAAGCCCATTTTGCACCGAAACCGCCACCGCCGCCAAGGCAGAAAGTGCCTGAGGAAACAATTGACCACTTCATTCGTATGGCTCAACCACCAGCTCCCAAGCCTGTTGACACAGACTATGAGCGCCACATCAGGAAGTTAAATCGAGCATGTCGACGTAAGGAGGCGAGCTCGGGATCGAGCAAACAAGAAGCAGCTGTCAAAAATGCGGAAAACCATTCCCCGGTGGGAGAACAGGCGGCGTAATCGATCCCTCGCTTGTTGTGCCAACAACACGTGATAAAGATCTGTAGCCCAATATTATTGTGGGCAAACAGTTTACGTTCTGAGGTGGGCAATGTGGTAATAACGGAGGACCATATAATGCAGGCTGAAGTTTTCAAAATCACTGTTGGACAACTCCTCGAGATCGAGCCCATGCCTGTGCTTAGAGAGGATGAAATAAAAGCGGAAATATGTCTGGGGCCAACCTTTGGTCCATCCAGACAAGGTCAAGAACCTCCCAACGAGAATGTATGAATTGCATCAATGGTACATGAACATTACCAAGATTTCCGATCGATTGTCCCTCATGGTGAATGTCAAGGAGGAGCATTACTTCCATGAGAAAGCTGTGTCCGTTGAGTATTCTGAACTGTTTCAGTTATACAATCAAGACGCACTCGACAAATCTATCGTCAGTTGCTATTGTCTGTAAGTGATTTCTTTCTGTAATTGAAGTCTCAAGCTAGTTGTACTGATCCTTTTAATCAATCATTACCTGTAATTATCCTCACTATATTCTTTTCTGTGGTATTATATGCAGGATGAAGATATATGAAATGAGAAAAGGTGGACGCTTTGGCATTGGGTTCATTGACCCAAACACCTTTAATGAGTACACATGGAAACTAAATCCACGTTATCAAAAGGACGTAGAGGACAACATGCTAGAGTTCTTGAAGCGCCTCAAATACAATGAAGATATACTACTTCCTTACAACTTCCAGTGAGTCACACTATCTTGTACTACAAATTCTCTGTTTTTACCTACTAGCTAGCTACATGTTTTTGCTTTACATATGCCCGCTTAATTAAGACATGCAAACGTGTGTGCATGTAGATTTCACTGGGTCTTGTCTATCATTAAAGTTGGCCTTGAACAGTTGAAATACTGGACTCACTACTTAAAGAAAAAACTGACTATAACATCTTGTTTGGGATAGTCAACAGGTAATTTCAATCATTATTAACTATATATCTCGGCCTATTTAGTTCGTCATTTTTCATGATATGAACTATTTAATAACCCCTTTATTCATTTATTTGTCGGCGGGCAGGGCTTAGGCAAGGTTCATCAGTGTGACCCCAGGAGAATGGAAACAAAAGCTTAAATGGTTTCGACCGAAGGTAAGTAATTAAGTAGTACTAGCTAGCTAGCTAGCTGCCATCTCTTTAATTATCATGCTTGATTAATTATTATCTGATCAAATTCCATTCTCGTAAAGGCCCTGAAGCAGGCGCACGGGACTGATCTGTGTGCATTCTGCGTTTGCGAGAACATTCGCATGGTGGCGTCCGAAAGGAGCAGATCTCAAAGACAGGAATGGGTACGCTTGTCAAAACACTATTCACAATTTTTACACCATTATCGATATCTAGTCACACAACTAATACACATGCATATTGATCTCCTTCTTAACAGTTCACAGAGGTGCGGAGAAGCTCCTAGAAAGCGGAGCGTAGAAGCACTTCAAGAGGAAATAAGCGGGATTTTTGCTCGACCAGGTCATAAATCCGAAGGAGAATACTATTACCCGCTACCGCCCCCATCGTGCTCAAGGCACCAATTAGGCTAATGCCACTGGCTCCAAAGGCAACATGCATATGTAGAAGAAATTGTATATAGCTATACATGTGTGTATGTGTGAATTAATTAATATGATGGTTTGTGAGACATTGATGATATATATATATATATGCATGATTGGTTCTACTAAAAATTCTATTTATATATATATATATATATATATATATATATATATATATATATGCATAACGTAGTATCGTAAAATACCAGCAAACGAAAAAGAATTAAACTGATAACACAAATTTAATTGAAAAATAAAAAATAAAACAAAAACCCACAAACATTTAGTACCGGTTGGTGTTACCAACCGGTACTAAAGGGCTCCCGGCCCCCGGAGCTGCCTCGTGCCACGTGGTTGGTCTTTAGCACCGATTCGTGCTAAACCGGTACTAAAGGAGGGGGGGCTTTAGTGACCACACTCTAGTGCCGGTTGTGGAACCGGCACTAAAGGGCCTTACGAACCGGTGCTATTGCCCGGTTCTGCACTATTTGATGCCACTACCACTAATTTCTACTTTGTTTATGTGATTGTGATGTAGATAAATAGAAGGATGTTAGCCTGTCTGAATTGTGGGACAAATCTTCGAAGGCAAGGAAAAGAAGTTCTACACCCACACTATGTGAGCTTTCAGTTCTGATGGTTGTTAGAGATATTGCCACAATGATATTTTATGTGCGTATTTGTAATTTTTCTTAATTGTTACAGATATTGCCACGATGATATTTTGCTACTTTTAATCGATGTATGGTCATTGAGTCATCGATATTGCCATCTTATTGTACATTTGTTGTTCTATTATATTGCTTTGGCCCCAAAAAAAAATTTGACAGGAATACCCAGGAGCAAATTCCTGGCTCCACCATTGATTGCGGCACATACAGACTAGAGGGGATGCATGCAACTAATCAACATGCAGATGTTGGTTTGTTGCTTGCATTTCCTCAACCATGCCCCAACTGGAGCATGTATGCAAAGTGCATAAAAAACAATGCAGGTAACCAAACGCGCCCCAAGTGAAGGGTAGCGTCCACTCGATGGGGAACGAGGGAACCATCGTGACCCCTGCCAGATTGGCCACGCAAGTGCAGTTACATAAAGAGGATTATCTTCTTAATTATAACATTAATTAAATCCTAACCGGCACGTTGCACTTGATTAAACTCCATGTATACAAATGATTTTTTTTTTTTGCAAATCATGTATAGAGACGATTACTACTAGTAAGAGCATCTCCAACAACTTCGGTAAAAACCTTCCAGTAAAACCATTTTTATGGCCTGTTCATAAATTTTTGGGAAGTTGTCAGATGAGATCTTTTCTCAGTTTCATAAACATCTTCCCGAAAATAAGTAAGGCGTCACCCGGAAAACATAGAGAGAGGCTACTGAGCCAGGCCACTTGCCACTTCCACTTCACATAGAAAAGGTGCAACCTTTGGATGATCCCCTTCCACTTCATATAGGCTTCAAGTTTTCTCACCTCCTGGCTGAGTGCTACATATATGTATGAAAATGGAAGTTCTCAGGCAGCCGCATAAAATTCATCCGCTCAAATTCATCTCATGATGTGCTCTGCTGAATTAGGCTTATATTTGGTGCCCGCGCCGCTAGCCTACATGATCTACACATTGCCGAGCGTCAACCAAGTAACGTAAAAATTCTACATATTCCCCTTCAGAACCTGTGGATTGTTCATCTCTATCTTGGGCGGCTTCATCTTGGAACTGTTCATCATCGGCTACTTCATCTAGGAACTGCCCATCATCATCTGCTTTGAGATGTATGAGAACATACCGATCTCTCAAAGCTGAAGCATTCCATAATGTCATGCCGGCAAGTGGGGCACGTCGTGGCCTCGCAGAACCACGGCACAATGCACCGGCTATGGAAGGCATGGGAGCATGGCAGCCTGCTGGCGGTCTCCCCGTCTTCAAGCTTCCAGCCCAACAACCCGTCTTGGATCTCCAAGTCCAGCAAACAGACGCCGCACACTTCGCGGGGCTCACGGCGGCGGCACTTTCGCTTTCGGCCACGTGCGGTGAATCCGGCAGCCTCGGTCACGGCGGCGGCCTCCTTTTGCACCAAGCTCACATGTAACTGAGGCATCTCGATGTCTATGTCGTATCCCAAGTCGCCTAAGGTCTTGTCTTTCTCACGTGCGTACCTGACGATCCCCATGGCCATGTTAAGGGCCGGCGTACGGAGCGAATCCTCCCAGTTGCCGTACTCGCTGGTCGCCAGCGCCTCGGCGAGCATAACGTGGATGAATCTGCTGCAGACCCCCATGAACTTGAACATGCTGGGGTCGAAGAACCTGGCCCGCTGGTCGAGCGCCCTGATGACCTGATCGCTGTCGCACACCCCGCCCGGTGGTCCGTTCCCGCGGGACCCCTGGGTCAGGATCAGGTCGCCGTGGAGGCGCAAGAAGCACGGGCGGTCGCGTGGCTTGCTCCGGAAGTGGATGGTCCCTTGCCCTTGGAAACGGCTGCGGGTCTCTGTCGCCGCCATGGCGTGCGGCCACGGCGGCAGTACTACTGGCGCTGCCATGGCCGGCGCCGTGGCGGTAGAGTCCTCCATGTTGGGCTGATGGAAGAAAGAAGAGGCGGACCGGCGGACGGGAAACAATTGACAGCCGAACTGCGTGCGCGGCTACGCTTATGAATGCGCGGGCATTGGGCTGAGTAGGAATCGAATTCCAGATCAGGCAGGAAACGCTTCTCCTCAGGGCCTCCAGCTAAAGTGGGCCTATTCTTTCCTTTTTTTTTTGAACACGCCTATCACTTCCTTCACCGCGTATAGAACTATACATATACTAATAAAAGGTATTCCCTTCATTTCTAAATATAAACCTTTTTAGAGATTCCAATGCAGACTACATATGGAGAAGACTTATACTCTAAAATACGTATGTAGTCGGTGTTGAAATCTTTAATAAGACTTAGGCCCTGTTTGGTTCATAAGTACTAGGACTTTTTATAGTCCCAACTAAAAAGTCCATATTCCCTAAAAAGTCCTTCCCTATTTGTTTTCAGGGACTAAAAAGTGGGACATGGACAAGGATGGATGCCAGGACGAGTGGCCACATGTGCTTCGTCCACCTCAACGGCAGCGTGTTCATGTCCCACGAGTACATGCACACATCATGATCCAGGTCGATAGCGGCGACATGATGTATCCTGCTCCTCTCTTCATCCTAGGGCTCGACCACCGGGTTGAGAGGTCGCCAACCATGCCGCGGTCTAACGAAGCTGTGAGACATTCTGCGACCTCATCGACGCGGCGCTTGCTGAGGCCATAGTCACCTGCGAGTATGACCTCACCACCGGCAAGTAGGAGGATTTTCTCCCCGAAAAGCTGGCCATGCATCGTTTTCCACAGAATGATGGGCGTTGCTCAGATAGGCTTCAGGTTGGACATCAAGCTCATCCTCTGGATCAAAAGTTGAACTACAACGAGCCCAAGGCGCCGCTCTTTGCTTACAAAGAGATAGAGACCTAGGCTGTCTGGTGTTTGGCACTTGCCAAAAGCGCCGCCATGAGCCAGGCGATATGTGTGCCGTCTATTTGCCAGAGGAGGGGACCGAAGAGGAGGAGGAGACCGTCATGCTGCCGTACTCCCACTCTTTCCACAACCCATTCATCTTGTCATGGTTTCACCTCGCGTCAACGTGCCTGGCCGGCCGCCGGCGTGATATTTTGCAGTGCTTCTCAGATTCGCGCGTTGCTAGTTCGATGTCACCTGTGGATCGTGTAGCCGGAGACGAGCAGAGCACACCCCTATACCTCCTATCGCCGCCATCCTCAGCCCTACGATCCAACACCCCCGCCCGCCTCAACCGTGGCCGGCCATGGCCGCCACCACCGCAAACTCCTACAGCCGCCGACACGTCTCCACACCATGGGCTCTGTTGCAAAAAAAATAAGGCTTTCTGCAACATGAGCTTTACCAATATGACCTTTGTTGCAACATGGAAGGGCAACGCTCAGCCACTCGAGAAGACGCCAGATGTGATGGCTTGCGACCAGACTAGTCAAGACTATTGATGCTTAGAGCATCTCCAGCCGTTGGCCCCCCAGGAGGCGCTAAAAATCGTTCCCTGGGGGCGCATCGGTGCAAACCGCGTGCTGGGGGCGTGATGCCCCCCCCCCCTCCCCCCGTCGCGGCGCCCATGATTTTTTTGAAAACTGAAATCCGGCATAAACAAAGGCGCAAATTCAACCAAACTTCGGCAAGTTTATACATATTAAAATAGTTTCAAAAAAGAAGAAAAAAACGCTACTAGGCCTGCCATCGCCCTCGCCGTTCCTCGCCGCCCGCCGCCCTTGAAGCTCTACATGCCGAGGAGCCTGTAGAACTGCGTGTAGTCGCCACCACCATCGTCGTCCTCGTCGTCGTCGCCTCCTCTATGGCCGCCGTCCCTGCTGCACCCCTCCCCAGGTTGGCGCGGCGGGTTGGACGGTCCGGGGGCGTCCTCGTCCTCGTCGCTGTTGAGGATCACCACGCCATTCTCGTCCTCGCGCCCACGCTTGCAGGCGGCTATCTCCTCCGGGGCTCGGCGCTGCCTGATAACCCACAAGTGTAGGGGATCGCAACAGCTTTCGAGGGTAGAGTATTCAACCCAAATTTATTGATTCGGCACAAGGGGAGCCAAAGAATATTCTTAAGTATTAGCAGTTGAGTTGTCAATTCAACCACACCTGGATAACTTAGTATCTGCAGCAAAGTATTTAGTAGCAAAGTAGTATGATAGTAATGGTAACAGTGACAAAAGTAAAGATAATAGTTTTGTAGGAATTGTAACCGTAACAACGGAAAAGTAAATGAGCGAAGCACGAGATGTGAAAAGCTCGTAGGCATTGGATCAGTGATGGATAATTATGTCGGATGCGATTCCTCATGTAATAGCTATAACATAGGGTGACACAGAACTAGCTCCAGTTCATCAATGTAATATAGGCATGTATTCCGAATATAGTCATACGTGCTTCTGCAAAAGAACTTGCATGACATCTTTTGTCCTACCCTCCCGTGGCAGCGGGGTCCTAGTGAAAACTAATGGATATTAAGACCTCCTATTAATAGAGAACCGAAACAAAGCATTAGCCGTTATTTTTTCTTTACCAAAAGAGGGGGGGCTCCGATTTCATTAACGAAACCATCACCAGATTCAGTTAAAACTAACAACCCAACCGTTATTTTAGCCGTGTTGTGACTTGTGAGGTCGCTGCAGAAACGAGAGGAGCAAAGATGAGCGAGTCGGTGCCGGTGAGGCTGCTGGGCTCCTTCGGGAGCCCATTCACGCACCGCGTGGAGGCGGCGCTCCGGCTGAAGGGGGTGCCCTACGAGTTCATCCAGGAGGACCTCGACAACAAGAGGGAGCTGCTGCTCCGGCACAACCCCGTCCACAAAAAGGTACCGCTGCTCCTCCATGGCGCAGACGACGACGTCTGCGCCGTCGCCGAGTTGCTCGTCATCATCGAGTACGTCGACGAGGCCTTCGATGGCCCGCCGCTCCTGCCGGCCGACCCGCTTGCCCGTGCCGCCGCCCGCTTCTGGGCGCAGTTCGCCGCCAACAGGTGCTCGAGGACGTTGTTCAAGGCGTTGTGGACGCCGGAGGGCGAGGCGCGGAGGGGGTTCGTGGAGGAGGCCAAGGAGAACCTGGCGCTCATGGAGGCGCAGCTGGAGTGAAGGCGGTTCTTCGGAGGCGACTCCATAGGGCTGCTCGACAACGCCGCCAGCAGGCTCGCCTGGCTCCCGGTGCTGGAGGAGGTCGCCCGCGTGGAAACTAGCATGATCCGCGAGGAGGATTACACTGTCCTGTGCCGGTGGCGCGGGGAGTATGCCACCGACGAGGCCGTGAAGAAGTGCTTGCCGAGTAGGGACGAGATGGTCGCCTACTATGCGGCAATGAAGGACCGGTTCTTGCTCCTTGCCAAGTCAATGCACAAGAAATAACACCAAAATTGTACACCGAACATTAGTAAATTTGATTGACGGGATTCTTCTTAATAGTGTTTCGCCCTGCACCATATAATAACCTTATTAATTAAATAATATATGGAGGTTTTACAAAAATAAATTGTGCCAAACATTGTCGCGTGTGTAGCATGAGTTCTGACCCAAACGCTTTGCACGTAAATAAATTAATATATGTTTTCAATAAAGGTCAATCAAAGTCTCTCACAACGTAAAAAGTTATATATTTGGCCGTTGCAATAACTTCGACAACGGTTCTCACAATTTTTTTGGCCAACGATTACTATAACAGTTTTATTAAGAAAACGTTTCAATACGGCGGACCGGTCGAAAATTACGACGGTCAAACGCGAGCCACGTGATGGAGGAAAATCACACGGCCACGCACGTGACTGTTATCTTTTCCCCAACCACTGCCAGCCACTCGTCATGTTGTCTTCCCCCAATCCCCTGTCTCCTCTCTCTCTCCCGCCCAATGGACGAGCCCCTCCTGCCCCGTCTCTCTCTCAACCGCGCGTGCACCAGCAAGGGCCGATGCCGGCAAATAGGAGACTTCATGGATGAGCTCCCGAGGAGTCGAACCTGCTGCTGCCACCAAGAGATGCGCCGCGCGCAGGGGCTTGTGACAGCGGAGCTGCGACCACGGTGACCACATGCTTGAACCATGCACACCGGAGCTGCAGCCCGCGGTGACCGCGTGCTACAACCGTGCATACATGAGCTGCAGCCGGCCGACGGCAGAGGTGCGACCGCGGTGACCGCGTACTGGAACCGTGCACACCAGGAGCTGCATGCACTGACGACATCGTCGTGAATGTTACAATCATGTATAGCATGAGATATGACCAGCTCTCGCTATGCTACAACCATTCACAGAAGAGCTGCAACCGGCAATGCCGTCGTTGGCGAATGCTACCACCATGTACTGCCGAAGCTACAACCACGTGCCCTAGAGCTGCAACCATTTTTGGCGATGCTACAACTGTCTCTCCTCCCTCTCTCCCTAGAAAGCTGCTGCACGGGGTCTCGCGCACCACCACCGGCCATTTATGTTGCGACGGCTTAGCTGCGACCGAGAGGCACAGTGCTGCGACATTGGTGTCATCGCTGGAAGGCTTTGCTCGACGACGACGCCCACCAGCAGCCATCAACGCAACGACAACCGCAGATGCTGGGATGCTACAAACGGCATCCCGCGGTGCTGGAGACGATGAAAGGAAAGCTGCAACCAGCGTTGCTACAACCGTTGTAGCAGCTTCGTCTCGTCCCTCTGCTGGTCACTGGTCGCAACTTTTCCACCGTGGGGTCGTAGCTTTTCGCATTGCCGTTTCCAGCAACAAAATGTTGTAGCACCTTCGTCTCGCCATCCCCTGTCACCCGTGGCAACTTTTTTGTCCGCAGGTTGTAGCTTTTCTTTTTGCCGGTCGCAGCTTCTGCCATGCCGGTAGTAGCATTTGCGATCACCGGCATGCTTTCGTCCAATCGCCATTGCAGCTTTTCCATCACCGGTGGAAGCTTCTGCCATTAACGGTTGCAGCACCCCATGATGCCGGTTCCAGCAAACGTGCAGCTCGTGGTCACCGCATCATTTTTGAAGCCACGCCGTACCCATTGCCATTGCAGCTTTTCCATCACCGGTGGAAGCTTCTGCCATTAACGGTTGCAGCACCCCATGATGCCGGTTCCAGCAAACGTGCAGCTCGTGGTCACCGCATCATTTTTGAAGCCACGCCGTACCCATTGCCGGTGCTCGTCATTGCTAGTGTTGACATATATGACGGTTGCAGCATGCAGCTTCCCTGCCGCGACCAGCAGCAGCGACGGCGTGATTCGGTGGCTTGTACGAACGACTCGGATGGCGCAGCGACGGCGCGAGGTGCAGGCCCGGCCAAATCTCATTCTCCCGAAGCAACGTTGATGCTACAACCAGCGCCGGTGGTGTTACAACCGTTGCCGGCAATGTTGGCACCGACGGCGCGGTGAGCAGCGAGCAATGGAGCCAGGTGCCGCGGTGCTACAATTGTTCTCGGGGTTGCTGGAACCGACGGCGCGACGAAGCTACGAGCAGCAGACGCCGGCCGAGGAGGCAAGACGGCGGCCGGCGGTTGTGGTAGCCAGTGGAGCTTGTAGAGATGTGCGTGTCGTAGGGGATTTTTCCTCTCTGCGTTGACTGCCGGGAGCAAGGATAGTACAAGATAACTGCCAGATCCGATTGATATGGATGTCCTGGGCGGGCCGATCGAAAGGCTGCGCGGCGACCGGCGCTTATCAACGCCCTTTTACTAAAGCACATCTACATGTGCTCTAAATATTGTCTCAAAAAAAAACATGTGCTCTAAATATATTTGATCTTTGTCATTGATTTTACGTTAAGATTCGTGCAAAGATTTTCTTTTGTCTTTTATTTTCTTTTTCTTTCTACTTTGATTAAGTCAATTAGATGTATAATAATTAAGCATATCTAGATGTGCCCTAGATAAACCTTTACTATAACTATACGCGGATTGTCTGATATAAAACTGGTAAACATGAAAAATTTTGGTACGTGTCATCAATTTTGTATCCTGTACATTATGTATTGCTAAACAAATTCTTGTTAAAAGAAATGGATTTGCGAATTCTCATCTAGAAGAGAAATAACAAGAGTTAATGCACCATTGGTGCTTGAAATTGGCATGGATGATCATTTTTGTGTCTACAGTTGTGGCATGTAATAAAATGCATTCGTCCTCCATAGACATTAATTGCGCAGCAGCAGCATTGTATTTCTGTTCACATGCGTGCAAACGTGCCAACAAGGTGCCAGGTTGTAACGCCCGGATAATCATGCTACAGTAATCTCACGTTGATGGTGCCACGTCACCTTTGTCACTGTAGTTAACCACGGGTTAATTCAAACTGTTTCGAAATTCAGATTTAAAATTATGAAAGCAATAAAAGTTTTCAAAAATTTAAAACTAAAATGTTCGGGGATTGCCAAATATTGCATCGGCAATTATGGTGGAATACACACATTTTTATAAAGTGTCTGAATATTTTAAAATGAATTAAAACAGAAAAGGGAAAAAAAGAAAAGAAAACCAAAGGGGGGAGAAGCCCCCCTGCTGGACCCTGCCCAACTGGGCCAAACGGCCCAGCCGGCCAGCCCACTGGCCCATCCGCCCCCCCCCCCCCACTCCCTCTCCTAA
Organism: Aegilops bicornis; assembly: GCA_021605145.1. Lineage (NCBI taxonomy): Eukaryota > Viridiplantae > Streptophyta > Magnoliopsida > Poales > Poaceae > Aegilops > Aegilops bicornis. The sequence goes on along the minus strand of CM038671.1, from coordinate 778,133,778 downwards.
TCCCCCCCCCCCCGCAAACCCTAGGAGAGCCGACACCCCCCACTCCCCTCGATCCCTTCTCCTCCCCACCGATCTGGATCGATCGCCCCGATCCCGTCGACCCCGACGCCCAGCTCGCCGCCCTCGCCGCCCAACGCCCGCCTCCTCGCCTCCTCCTCGCCGGTCATCCCGACCGTCCCGAGCCCACCGCCTAGTCCCTACGACCCACCGTGAGCCTCGCCTCCTCCTCTTCCCCACGACGCTGTCGCGGTCCCACCGGGCCGTGCCGTGCTGCCTCTCCGCACGGCCCACCCCCCCTTCCCTCGCGCCTCCTCCGTTCGCCGGGCCTCTTCCCCTTCGTCCCCTCCCCTAGGTCGCTTTCGCCTGCCGCTGCCGACGCTCGGCACCACTGGCCGCCAGCTGCTGGCCCGGGCCGCCGGCCCTTCCCGCATCCCGTGCGGCTCTCCCCCGCGCCCTCTCCCCGGGTTGCCTCGCCAACCCCGGCCTCTCCCTCCGGCGGCGCTGCCTCGGCCGGCGCCCTGCGCCCATCCCCGCCGCCGCTCCCGCTCGGTCGGCACCCCATGGCCCGTGCCTCGGTGCGCCTCGCCTCCGCCCTTCCTCCTCCAAGGCCATCACGTTCGCGCCACCACTAGCGTCGGCGCCACCTCGCCTCCGCCCGTTGTGGCCCCGGTTGGCCGCGCCGGCGTGCCGTGCCGTTGGTGCCCCGGCGGCCTCGTCCCACCCTACGGGCGAGTGCTCGTTCGGGTGGCGCCGCGCCCGCACGCCCGCATAGGCCTTTGGCCCACTGACAAAGGGGCCCCGCCCCATAACGTTTTTGAAAAAAAAGGAATAAAAATAATAATAATAATAATAATAATAATAATAATAATTAAAATAATTAAAAAATTAATTAGTTAATTAACTAATTAATTAAGTTAATTAATCCTGATTAGATTAACCTAATCACTAATTAAATTAACTAATATGTAATTATCCTAAACAGAGACTGACGGGTGGGTCCCACTGGACCCACATGTCAGGTTGACCAGGTCAACGGTCAACGTTGGCTGCTGACGTCAGCATGACATCATGCTGACGTCATAAATCCATTTTTCGAATTAATTAAATAATTAATTAAATTCCAGAAATTAATAAAATCTTTAGAAAATCATATCTTTTAATCAGTAACTCGGATTAAAATATTTTCAACATGAAAGTTGCTCAGAACGACGAGACGAATCCGGATACGCAGTCCGTTCGTCCGCCACACACCCCTAACCTATCGAACCTGCAACTTTCCCCCTCCGGCTCCTCTGCCCGAAAACACAAAACCCCGGGGATATTTTCCCGAATGCTTCCCCCCTTAACCGGTACCACCTCATACCACGTTAGGGCACGCCTAGCATCGTTACGTGTCATGTCATGCATCGATATGCATATGTTTGCATGGTATTCATTGTTTCTTCCCCCTCTTCTCTCCGGTGAGACCACGAGACCGACGCTTCGCCGCTTTCGGTTCGACTACGGAGTTGACGACCCCTCTCTCTTGCCAGAGCAACCAGGCAAGCCCCCCCCCCTTGATTATCAGATATCGCCTATTCTACTCTATACTGCTTGCATTAGAGTAGTGTAGCATGTTACTGCTTTCCATTATACCTATCCTGATGCATAGCTTTGTCCTTGTTACTCAATTGTTACCTTTACCTGCAATCCTATATGCTTAGTATAGGATGCTAGTATTTTCATCTGTGGCCCTACACTCTTGTCCGTCTGCTGTGCTATACTATCGGGCCATGATCACTCGGGAGGTGATCACGGGTATATACTATATACTTATACATGATACATGTGGTGACTAAAGACGGGTCGGCTGGTGGAGCACCCGCGAGTGGATCTTTGAGGCGGAGCGACAGGGCAGGTTGAGACCGCCTAGGAGAGAGGTGGGCCTGGCCTGCTCGGCGTTCATGGATACTTAACACGCTTAACGAGATCTTGGTATTTGATCTGAGTTGGCTATGAACTTATACGCACTAACCAACTACGTGGGAAAGATATGGGCACTTTCGGCGTGGTATCGGCGAAGCACTTGAACGTCGTCGGCCGAGCGGCCGCCGAATTGGACTGAACGCCACTAGGCTAGGTCTGCTTCGGCCGCCCTCGCAACGCAGTGTGTGCATTGGGGCCTGCACTCGGCGCTTAGGTTTAGACCGGCGTCTTGGCCTCTCTGTTGTGCCTAGGTGGGGCTGCGACGTGTTGATCTTCCGCGGCGGGCATGACCCAGAAAGTGTGTCCGCCAAATGGGATCAAGCGTGTTGGGTAAGTTGGTGCACCCTGCAGGAAGTTAATCTATTCGAATAGCCGTGATCTTGATAACAGGACGACTTGGAGTTGTACCTTGACCTTATGACAACTAGAACCGGATACTTAATAAAACACACCCTTGAAGTGCGGATACAACCGGTGGTCGCCTCTCTCGTGGCAATGAGGAGGGATCGCTGGTAGGATTATTGCTATGTGATGTTACCCGGAGGACTTCAACCTACCCTCTTCTACTGTTGCAAGACGAAGGTGACCAAGCGTAGTCTTCGATAAGACTAGTTATCCCCTCTTATTACGGCATTCTGCAGCTCACCCAATCGATATGGCCCTTTACACATATATCCATGCATATGTAGTGTAGCTCCTTGCTTAAGTAGTACTTTGGATGAGTACTCACGGTTGCCTTGTTCCCCTTTTCCCCTATCTCTACACGATTGCTGCAACCAGACGATGGAGCCTGTGAGCTGTGACGCCACCGCCGATGATTTACTACTACACCGGAGGTGCTTACTACTACGCAGCAGCCCACGACGATTTACCTGTGAGTAGTTTAGGAGGATCCTGTGCAGGAGGCCTGCGCCTCTTCGATCTGTATCCCGGTTTGTGCTAGCCATCTTATGGCAACTTGTTTAACTTATGTCAGACTCAGATATTGTTGCTTCACGACTGCCTATGATCGAGCACTTGTATTCGAGCCCTCGAGGCCCCTGGCTTGTTTTATGATGCTTGTATGACTTATTTATGTTTTAGAGTTGTGTTGTGATATCTTCCCGTGAGTCCCTGATCTTGATCGTGCACATTTGCGTGCATGATTAGTGTACGATTAAATCGGGGGCGTCACACAGGTACACTTGCAGGGGCCTGCACAATATGTGTCTTTACCACCATTGGGTCCCACCTATCAGTGGATGGTACAGAGAGAAAATCGAAATGAAGAATGATGTCATGTTTTTTGGGATTCGAATGAGCAACCTCAAGCCTACCTGCCGCATGATTAACAACTCTAGTCCACATCCTTTGATGTCTACTAGTGGTTAGGGCCCGCTATAATGGGCCACTTGAAAGGAAACTCTACGCCTGTTTCTCCATCTTAAAGAACAAAAAAAATTTGACCATATAAAAAATCCCATATCATGTGAACATCACGTCCATCTGAAAAAGAAAACAAAAAGCTTAGGAAAAAAGTTCTCAAAAGGAAAAGGGTAAAAAATTTCACTACCATCTTCCAAAAAAATATCCATAAGAAATAAAAACAAAAATATTGGTGTGTCATAAATAATACACACACAAATAAATAAATAATTTTAAAAAAACTTGTTCATGTAATTTTAAAAAAGATTCACGTATTATTTTAGAAATATTCATATAGTTAAATAATATTTTAAAATTATAAAACTGTATATATATTATTGAAGAGTGGAAGATATTTAATAAATGTTCGTGGTATTTTAGAAATATTAATATACTTTTAAGTTTTTTATATACTTCAATTAATATTCATATTTTATATTAAATATTCATTTATTATATAAAAGTTTTCTTGCGTTACAAAAATGTTGATGTACTTGTAGAAAACAAAATGTTTATGATTTATGAAAAATCAGGTGCTACACCTATGAGTAATTTTGTTTTGTCTAAATAATATAAAAGCAGGCGGGTTTGTTAAGCGCGATCGGGTTTGTAAGGTGATTAGCATTATTACTCACCTTAATAATTTTGTACACTCGTCCGTGTCCGGTTGGGACTGGGACACTTTTTTTTTATATTTGAGGGGAAGACTGGGACATTTTTTTTTGTGTGTTTTAAACTCCGATTCGTCTGCCCAGCGCCCGTGCTTTCATAAACGTGGCCGCGCTAAACCTGACGACCCGTCCACAAGTTGATCAATCAGCCGGCGCTGTGCACCTCGTATAGATAGTTAGATACGGCGGCTGCCATGGCAGCAGTACTGCCACCGTGGCCGCACCCCGCGGCGGCGACGCAGACCTGCGTCCGTATCGGCGGGGACGAGCCCATGAGACTCATGTTAAAATGGAGCCGAAAACACCCGTGCTCCGTCTCCGTGCGCCTGCGCAGCGACCTAATCCTTTCCCACGGGTTGCGCAGCATCGACGGCTGGTACATCGTCATGGCCACCGATCCCGTCGTCAGGGCACTCGACCACGAGCACCGGGCTGTCGTCGCCGACCCCGCCGTCCTCCGGAGCGCCGAGACCTGGAGCGAGCTCATCCACAAGATGCTCGCCGTGGCGCCGGTGACCGCCGAGTACGACCTCGCCGCCGACAACTGGCTGGATTCAATCTCTTCCCCAGAATTTACGCCCCACGGCATAGCCATGGCGATAATTAGTAACTTTGGCGAGCAGATCGATGAGGTCGTCCGCCGTCCCGGGGGCGTTGTCCCGGGCGTCGACATCGACATCCACCTGCCTGGACTCTGGGTGACCTTGCTCTACAGCGAGCCCAAGGCGCTGCTCCTGGCGTGCAAAGAGGCCGTCGCGACGAAGACCGAGGCCGCCGGGGCTCCGGTGACAGGCCGAAAGCGCCGCCGTGAGTCCAGCAAGCAGTGCGCCATCTGCTTGTCAGACGTGGATAGCAGGGACGAGGAGGCCGTCACGCTGCCGTGCTCCCATGCCTTCCACACTGGATGCATCGGGACGTGGTTCCACCGTGCATCCACGTGCCCGACCTGCCGACGTGACATTATGGAGTGCTTCAGCTTTGTCAGATCGGAGTCGACCGAGCAGTCAGTACGCAGATGAGGTTTTTTTTAGAAAAGGAGGATGACCCCCGGCCTAGTACGCAGATGAGGTAGCCGAAGATGAGCCATGGCTATATCTACATCACATTTAGAGCATCTCCAACAGGCGCGCCAAAAGACGCGCGCCGCCCGGTTTCGCGCACTCCAGCGGTGGCAGGAAAACAAGCGCGCGGGAAAATGCGGTAGCTCACGCGCTAGATTTGGCGCGCCGCTTCGCGCGCGCCTATAAAATTGCAGTGCCCTCTGCCGCTCTCTCTCGCTCTCTCCACTGCTTTCTCTCCTCGCCGCCGACACGCCATCACCGCGCCACCATGCCGCCTCGCCGCCGGGGAGGTTCGGGCTACGTCAGCGTCCGCGTGAGCCCGTCCGACACCTATTCCGCCTCGATTCAGTCGGGCGGCGGCGTGCGCCTCGGCCTCGGAACCTTCGACACCGCCCAGGATGGCGTCCGCGCGTACGACGCTGCGGCGTGGCGCTTCGGCGGTCCCGTTGGGACATAAACTTCACCGACATGTCGACGCGGTGGCGGGCACAGGAGTTGGCGCTTTCCCGCGGCTTAACACTGACGAGGATCGTCGCAAACACCGGAGGCGGGAGCGCCGTCTTAGCCTAGCCGAGATGGACGAGGAAGCCATGGCGCTGTAGAAGCAACACTTCCCGCAAGACATCATCAACAAAGAACAGTTCTTCGCCGGGAGGAGGGCGGAGAGGGAGGAGAGAAGGAAGGAGCGAGCCGCCTATTGCTAGGACAAGCGAGCGTGGAAGGCGGTCGTTAAATACAACATGGCGCTAGGAGATGCGTCATCCCGGGACTCCCGCGATGGGCAGTTTCTTGACGCCTATGCTCAGACGTCGGAGGAGGACATCACCGAGGCAGAGTCCGAGTCGGAGAACGAGTAGTACTAGTTTTCAGTTTTATTTTGTATCGTAGAAGCAGACTATGTGGACATAGTAGATCTATATATTGTTGGAGAAGGCTAGATGTACGTATTTTATATCGTAGAAGTAGGCTATGTGCCGAACTATCTTTCATATTTGTATGCTACATATGCAGTCATCTCAAGAAAAAAATAATATAACGCATCTGCTGGAGCGGCTTGGGCGCGCTTTATTTTGCGGCGGCCGCTGGAGCCAGCATAGCGCCGCGCGCAAAACCTGGCTAACGCGACACGGTATTTTCATTTTTAGCGTGCCGCGTGTTACACACATGTTGGAGATGCTCTTACCCGCTCGTCTTCCCAGATGACGTAGCCATGGCTATTCCGAGTGGAGAGATGAACTCAGTGATACCATAGGTTTCTCAGATCCACAATTACTCGAAGGTGAGGAGTTCACAGATCCTGAAGCCGAAAATAGGCAGCTCATGTAGATTGTTGCGCAAGATTTCGGTTGTCTCAAAAAAAAAGGTAAACAATTTCTGGATACTTTTTTTCTTTTTTGCGGAAAAACAATTTCTGGATACTATAGCCTTAGATCTGCTGATCACGTCATGACATGGACTAGACAATGAACATTTCAGTACATTGCAGCGAGGAATTCATTTTTTATTAATTCATTCAAACCACAAGGCATAAGATACGGATGAGTGCCGACTTTGCCCCATACTTCAGTCGGCGAATTCTTGTATCAATCAATTGACGTGTATTTTTCCAGGAAATACAAGAATATACTTTTAGAAAATTGTTGACTGGATGCATGTATATATGAGACAGCAAAGAGTATAAATTGTTTGGAATTACAAAATTAGGTTCAGGTTTTCCAAAATTTTTTACATTTTTTTGAAATTAGTTGACATTGTACAAAAAACATTCAAAATGAAGAAAGAAGATTGTAAGAAAAAATTTCAATTTCTTATAACATTTGAACAATTTTTGAAAAAATGAGTGTTTTTAAATTATGAAAATATTGAAAAATAGATGAACAAAATTTGAGAAACTTGAACAAAATTTTGGAATTCTGTTTTTGTTTGGAATTACAAATTTTGGTTCTGGTTTTCCAACATTTTTTCATATTTTTGAAATTTGTTGACTGTGTAGAAAAACATTCAAATTATGAAAAAAAACATTGTAAGAACAAATTTTAAAATTTCGAATTTTTATGAGAATTGGACAATTTTTTGAAAAAACATGATTGTTTTTAAGTTATGATTTTTTTGAAATCTGATTTTCTTTTGAAAAAGTGAATAAATCTTAAGTTTTGAAATTCTTATTATTTTATGAAGTTTTTTAAGTTATGAAAAATCAGACTGGAAATAAAAATAAAAATAAAATGTAAAAATCAAAATAAATCAGAAGAAATATGATACGTGAGAAAAAACTGAAGAAAAAAGAGCACAAACGGAGAATGCAAACCAAAAAACCCACACAGAAAAACATACGGAAAGGAAGTTAACGCACTCGTGATAGAGTCCTCCGCGTTGGCGCCATATGCGCCACTTTTGCCTGGTGGCGCTCACGTGGCGCTCGATCGATGCATTCCTTCGATCGCTTTGTTCCATCGCTCGACAAAAAAAAAACTCACTTGATAGATTCAGTTGACTGCGTTGATCAGTTTAATTGACCGCATTGACCATCTCTTCAGAAAATGTTCATCTTTTTAAAAAAGTTCACTGATTTGATAAAAGTTCATCCCATTTGGAAAAAGTTCATCGATTCTGAAAAAATTCGCTGATTTTAACAAAAAAATCATCAATTTTGAAAAAAAATCATCAAATGTGAAAAAAATCATGATTTTTCTTAAATCATCTGATTTGAAAAAAGTTTGCTGATTTTTTAAAAGAATCATCGATTTGAAAAAAAGTTCATTGATTTTGTAAAAAATTCATCGAATCTGAAGAAATTTTCATCAATTTGTAAAAATTTCATTGAATTTTTTGAAAGGTTCATCAATTTGAGAAAAAATCATTAAATTTGAAAAAAATTCACCTGTTTGGAAAAAATACATCTAATTTGAAAAAGGTCATCAAAGTTGAGAAAAAAGTACATCAAATCTGAATTTTTTTTATCAAATTTGAAAAAATTCATTGATTTTGAAAAAACGTTCATTCAATTTGGGAAAAGTTCGTTCAATTTAAAAAAAGTTCGTCGATTTTAAAGAAAAATTTCATAAATTTGAAACAAAAGCTTCATTCAATTAGGTTTAAGAAAAAAAGGGAAAAAGAATAAAAACCAAAAAAAGGTTCCGAATAAAAAAGAAATAGAAAAAGGAAAAAGACGTCAGAAGAAAAGAGAGAAGAAGTTTCTATTGTGCACATAAGTTGAACTCTGAACTCAGTAGGGTGGTTAGAGCAGCTCGTATCGACTAGGAGGTCCCTGGTTCGAATACCAGCCCGTTCCAGCTTTTTTTGCTTTACAAGCAGAAAAAAGGAATAGAATGGGCCGGCCCAGTTATAATACCAAGTGTACATAGGGTGTGTGCGAAATCATTAATTGAGGAGTACTCAATACAAACATCACTCCCACCTTGCCAGGTTGCCATAAGTGGCGTGCTGCATGTGCACCACTTGTTGCAACATGTGAGTTTTCCCTTTTTTGTAGATCCGTTTATTCAAAAAAAAATCTCTTAAACCGTGTGTTAAAATCTCGAACCGTTTTCACCGTTGGATTCCTCGCGTCGAGATCTTCAAAACTAGATTCCATGTTGATAAGTTTTGATTAACTTTTTATTCACAAAAAAACCAGACGGAAAACTTAACCGGGAGCACGGGTTTTTTTCCTTTCCGAAAAAGGCACGCCCATGGCTCTTGTGAAATCACAACCGTGCCTTTCGCGGAAGGAAAAAAACAGAAAAGAAGTTTTTTTAGTTTCCGAAAGGCGCGGCCCTGCTGTTGGGGAACGTAACATGCAATTTCAAAAAAAATCATACGCTCATGCAAGATCTATCTAGGAGATGCATAGCAACGAGAGGAGGAGAGTATGTCTATGTACCCTCGTAGACCGAAAGTGAAAGCATTTGATAACGCGGTTGATGTAGTCGAATTTCTTCTAGCTCCGACCGATCAAGTACCGAACGTCCGACACCTCCGAGTTCGGCACACGTTCAGCTCGATGACGTCCCTCGTCCTCTTGATGCAGCAAAGGTGTCGAGGAAGTAGATGGGTTCTGTCAGCACGACGGCTTGATGATGGTGATGTGATGCACGCAGGGCTTTGCCTAAGCACTACGAAGATATGACTGGAGGTGTAAACTATGGAGGGGAGGGGGGGGGGGGGGCGCCGCACACGGCTAATGATTGTTGGTGTGTGTTCTAGGCATCCCCTCCCCATGTATATATAGGTGGGAGGGGGAGGGGAGCAGTCTTGGGGCTCCCCAAGTAGGAGGGATCCTACTTGGGCTCCTGCCCTAGGCCGACGCCACCCCTTTCCTTGTTTTGGTGATGAGGGGAAGGAAGGAGGAGGTGGCGCCCCCCTTTCCTTTCTCCCACCAAGGGGGAAAGGCAGGAAGAGGTGGCACCCCCTCCTTTCCTTCCTCTAGGGCCTGCGGCTAGGGAAAGGGGCGTACCAGCCCCTTGTGGGCTGGTTTGTCCGTCCCTCAGCCCATTAAGCCCATATATTTGCCGGGGTTGCCCGAAACTCCTTTCTGGTGACCCGATATGTACCCGGTACCCTTCGGAACACCTTCAGTGTCCGAATAATATCGTCCTATATATCAATCTTTACCTCTCGACCATTTCGAGACTCCTTGTCATGTCCGTGATCTCATCCGGGACTCCGAACAACATTCGGTTACCAAATCACATAAGTCATATAATACAATATCGTCATCGAACGTTAGGCGTACGAACCCTACGGGTTTGAGAACTATGTAGACATGACCGAGACACCTCTCCGGTCAATAACCAGTAGGGGAACCTGGATGCTCATATTGGCTCCCACATATTCTACGAAGATCTTTATCGGTCGAACCGTTATGATAACATACGTTATTCCCTTTGTCATCGGTATGTTACTTGCCCGAGATTCGATCATCGGTATCTTCATACCTAGTTCAATCTCATTACCAGCAAGTCTCTTTACTCGTTCCGTTATGCATCATCCTGCAACTAACTCATTAGTCATTTTGCTTGCAAGACTTCTTATGATTTGCATTACTGAGTTGGCCCAGAGATACCTCTCCGATACTCGGAGTGACAAATCCTAATATCGATCTATGCCAACCCGACAAACACCTTCGACGATACTTGTAGAGCATCTTTATAATCACCCAGTTATGTTGTGACGTTTGATAGCACACAAGGCATTCTTCCGGTATCCGGAAGTTGCATAATCTCATAATCGAAGGAATATGTATTTGACATGAAGAAAGCAATAGCAATAAAACTGAACGATCATAATGCTAAGCTAACGTATGGGTCTTGTCCATCACATCATTCTTCTAATGATGTGCTCCTCGTTTATCAAATGACAACACATGTATATGGTTAGAAAACTCAACCATCTTTGATCAACGAGCTAGTCTAGTAGAGGCTTACTAGGGACACAGTATTTCGTCTATGTATCCACACATGTATCAAGTTTCCGGTTAATACAGTTCTAGCATGAAATAAGGAAATATAAAATAACAATTTTATTATTGCCTCTAGGGCATATTTCCTTCACGCGCCTCTCGCGAAAGCACAACCGGCCTCTCGTGGAAGCAAAACCGTGGCTCTCGCGAAAGAAAAAAAAGAAAAAACACGTTTTTCCGTTTCCAAGAGGCACGGCCGTGACTCCCGCGAAAGCACAACCGTGCCTCTCGCAGAAGCAAAATCGTGCCTCTCGCGGAAGGAAAAAAACAACAAAAAACATATTTTTTTTCGTTTTCGAGAGGCACGGTCGTCTCGCGAAAGGACAACGCCACAACCATTCCTCTCGCGGAAGCAAAACCGTGCCTCTCGCGGAAGGAAAAAAATAGAAAACGCATTTTTTCCGTTTCCGAGAGGCACGGCCGTGAGTGGCGAAAGCAAAACCGTGACTCTCGTGAAAGAAAAAAAAACGTGTTTTTTCGTGCATTTTTTTTTGAGTTTTTTGATCCAAAAGCTAAAGAAGACCGGTGGAAAACCGAAACGTCGAAAACCCCCGGAAAGAAAAGCGTTTAAAATGCCGAAAACACGTGCGGAAAAAAAAGATCCGAAGGAAGCTTCCAGAGTGCGACACGTGGTGGGCGGCTGAGAGTGCGCCAAGTGGCGCTGATTATTATGAGGCTCCTGAGGAAGCGCTCATCAACTAGTTGCTCCCGGGTGTGTGTGCCCTGTAACAAATGGCCTATATTCGGCGCCTTCGGCGCTTAAGGCGCCGAATATGTTTCGGCCTCGTGATATGGGCTGGGCCATCATTTGAGTCTCGTGCGTATTGGTCGTAAGACAAATGGGCCACCTGCTGTTGTTGTTTAGGCGTGGAAAAGGACAAATGGGCCACTTTAGTTGGAAAGGCCCATGACCGTGTCCGATTCATACACTGAGCTGTGCCCGTGCGTTTATAAATTTAGACGCGCAAGTGCCTCGATTTTACACCCGTCCCTGTGTTCTTTCATCAGCCGCCGCATACAGATTTGTCGGTTGCCAATGGCAGCAGTAGTGCAACCGTGGCCGCACGCCGCGGCGGCGATGGAGACCCTCGTCTGTTTCCACGGCGGAGCAACCATGCGCGTCCGCGAAAAGCCGCACGACCACCCGTGCTCCGTGCGCCTCCACGGCGACCTGATCCTGTCCCACGGGGCGGGCAAGGTCTACGCCAAGGGGCTCGACCACAGGCTCGAGATCGCCGACCCCGCCGTCCTCGAGAGCGAAGAGGCCTGCAGCGATCTCATCCACGAGATGCTCGCCGACGCGCCGGCGACGGCCGGGTACGACCTCGCCGCAGACAACTGGACGTATTTTCCCCCTGCCCTCACACCCTTCGACATAGCCATGGCGATCGTTAGGCGCTTTCGCGAGGAGATCGAGAAGAAGGGCGCCGCCACGGGTTTCGAGTTCGACATCGAGCTGCACGAACCCTGGGTAACCTTGGTCTACAGCGAGCCCAAGGCGCTGCTCCTCGCGTGCAAAGAGGCCGTCGCGACGAAGACCGAGGCCGCCGGGGCTCCGGTGACAGGCCGAAAGCGCCGCCGTGAGTCCAGCAAGCAGTGCGCCATCTGCTTGTCAGACGTGGATAGCAGGGACGAGGAGGCCGTCACGCTGCCGTGCTCCCATGCCTTCCACTGTGGGTGCATCCTCACGTGGTTCCACCGGGCGTTTACGTGCCCAACCTGCCGCCTTGACATTATGGAGTGCTTCAGTTTTGTCAGATCGCTGTAGGCCAAGCAGTTTGTAGACGAAGCTTCCAATACTGAGGGGAGAGATGAATTCTACGATCCGACAGATGGATTCAGGGATGACGTAGACGAAGATGAGCCAGAGATCGATGAACCATGGTACTACCCAGATGATGTAGACGAAGCTTCCTATTCCGAGGGGAGAGATGAATTCGTCGATCCGATAGTTTTCTCAGATCCCGAATTGCTTGAAGGTGAGGACTTTTTCGCAGATTGTGAAGCCGAAAGTGAGCTGCTCCTGTAGACTGTCGCCCAAGATAAGCAATTTGTAGATACTATAGCCCTAGATCAGTTGAGCACATCATGACATGGACTAGACGTGAACATTTCACGAAATTTCGGTGGAACAACTGGGTGTGGTAGCCCAAGGATAAGCAACGCATATGCCATATCACATACGGATGATAGCCAGATTTAGCGCCAAATTTTAGTGGGTGGATTCTTGTACATCGAACAACTGCATTTGTCTTTTTGTGCAGATAATATAAGAATTTATTTTAGAAAATTCAGTGGATGCATGTATTACCGACCATCCCTTCATGCTGATATATGAGTAGAATGCATGATGCATGTTAAGGTGTGTCTTTCTCATGCATGATGGTATGGTGAGTTGTATTGTTGAATGTGGAGAGAAGCACATGTGTTAAGGTGGTTTTTTTCCAGGAACGATGACATAGTAAGTTGGCATAGTTGCATATTTGTTAAATGAATAGAGTTAGCTCAGATCAATTACTCCTATTTAGGTATATAGCATTACGTATAAATATACATATGAGTCATGGAAATCTTCTAAAACACCTGTACCCTATCCTGTTGTACTACGTATGGAGGGAAAGAAGGAAAATAACATGAAAAGAAATCATGCCGAACGAGACTTTCCCTAAGGTCGACACCATGCATGAGCACAACACGATAGCTAGATATGGACCCCTTTGTAACCCCGGAGGGAGAGAAAACACATCTCGATGAAGTCAACCATGTGGTCCTCTCAAACCTCCACCCCCGGCACGGGCGGCATAAATCCATCATCGATAATGATCCTTGCACTCACAGCTTCCCTGCAAGCTCCTTCAACAACCAGAGAAACTCAAATCTTTTGTTGTTGGCTGCTCACATGTTCTCTCTAGCTGCCCCCCTGCGTCAAGTTGAGTGGGTCTCGTATATGTAGTTGTAGCTAGGTTATGATCAGTAGAACTTGTTGGTTTACTCCTGAACTCGACCTAGAATTCAACACAAGACATAGAGAAAGAAAACTGAAACCGAAAAAAGAAACCCCAACAGAAACCATGGAAAAAACGAGAAAAGGAAGCTAGAATGGAAAAGCAGAACCCAAGCGTCACGTCCTTATGAGTTAATGCTAAAAAGAACCACAATTGTTGCTAGATTAGAAAAAACGACCATTGTACGGCTTTTTGTCCGCCCAAAAAATTGGCCTAATGTATTCTCTTTGCAAATATCATTGATCGGCAGCTTAGCACGTTTTGATGTTGAATCCAATTGGTGGCCCTAGCTTTTTCGCCAACTTTGCCACATGGAAACATCTAGCGGCCGAGGGCCGTTAGCAAACAACCATTCCCCCCATTGAGCCGTCGGTTCGCTCCAAGGCCAATCCAAGTATCGTCTTAGTCGTCCTGCATGTGAAGGCAAAGCAGCAGACACGAGCGTGGCCACCCCCGAATCTGCCTTGGCGTCTACCTAACACCAATGGCTTCGGCATGCGCGCGGTAGCTGCTATTGCATCCAACTGGATCGCCGGCCCCGCCAACATGTCCACCACACCCTACTTCTCTGGCTTAAGCTGAGTCGCCGGTAAGCAGGGAGCGAATGTAATTGTCCGATCTAGAAACTGATATAGTTTCTGAAATAAACCTTCCGATCTTGCTTTGTTTGATCTAGCAATTGATGCATTTGAGTGTACATGCTATCGAAAAGTGAGTATATAACTCCATATGCCCGTGTTATGCCCCTATTTATTGAGTGCATATTCATTGAACTTTGGATGTATGCATATGTCTGAATATTATTGCCATTGATCAAGTCACTTGTTGTATATTTTTTCATGTCTCAGTGTACAAGAGCTGCTAGTTAGCAATAAGTAGTAGACTATAAGTAGTAGTAGCCAGATCACTATGCAGGAGTTGGTTGCAAAAATGGTGGTTTTCCATAACTACTCATTCAGGATGGTGGAACATGAGTGGTTCAATATTGTGATGAAGTACTCGAACCCACTATATCAAGCCATTGGCAGGAAGACAATAAGAGTTGTGTGCTTAAGGGTTTTCAAAAAAGAGAAGAAAATCCTTAAGGCGGTCTTGAAGAATGTGGATCACATTAGTCTCACTACTGATATGTGGATAAGTAACCAAACCAATATCTTATATGTTTGTAGTGGAACAATATATAGATAAATTGGAGAATGCATACTCATGTGCTCGCCTTCATGGAGTTATATCCCCCTCGCAGCTGAAATGTCACTGTTGTTGTGTTATTTGACTGTGTGACTGAATGGAAGATATAAAACAAGATAGTATCCATCACACTAGACAATGCATCAAACAATGATGGGGTTGTTGAAGATTTGAAGGCAATGTTTTCTGTTCGAAGAGGGACAGTCTTTGAAGCCAAATATTTTCATATCTGGTGTTGTGCTCACATTGTCAATTTGGTAGTGCAGGATGGACAACATGCATGAGCACTTTGGTAACAAATCTAAGGGAGACGGTGAAGTACTTCAAGAAGTTCCAAGTCCGACTGCACAAATTTGTTGAGATTTACAGGAGTTTAGGCCTCGAAATTGGATAGCATTTGCCCCTAGATGTTTGCAGAAAGTGGAGTTCTACTTACAAGATGCTAAAAATGGGCCAACCATATACGCAAGCCTTGGTTTCTTATGCTAATTCGCATGCCAACTACAAGTGGAAGTAGAAGAGCAATTACCTCAACTCAAAAAGATATCACCGTGGTCAAACAAATATAAGTGAAGTGCAAGAGCCATTGCCTCAACTCAAAAATATATAAGTGAAGAAAAATGAGCACTTTATAAATATAAGATGAATGTGTGTGTCTCTTAATAGGCATGATCAAGAAACAATGATTATACAAATAAAGAAACAAAACAAACAAACAAAAAAGACCCTCCAAGCAAAACACATGTCGTGTGAAGAACAAAAATATAGCTCCAAGTAGGATTACAGATAGATTGAAGAAGAAAGAGGGGATGCCATGTGGGGCACCCCCAAACTTAGATGCTTGAGTATTCCTTATATATTACCTTAGGGTGCCTTGGGCATCCCCGAGCTTACAGTCTTGCCACTCCTTATTCTCCTTCCATCATCATCTCACCCACAACTTGAAACTTCATCACACAAAATCATTCAATTGTGTACTGTCAAGGCAAGATTCATAATCATTCCCACATAATGCCTACTGTATTCTATCATTTCCACAATTTATATCCCCCAATATAAGGCATGGAAACTAAAAAAAGCAAACTATGAAATCAAAATATAATCTATAAAAAATAGAACAACACGTAAAGATGTAATTTAAGATCGTACTTCTGCAACTCCAAAAATTTAGAACAATTAGGACAAGACAAAGAATTGGTAACTCAGTACTATGTAAAATAGTTTAGGATTTTATCACGTTCCAATAGAGGCAACAAAATTCAGATAATGGACAGGAAAGTTTCTTTTTTTGTACAGAACCAAATAAACAAGCATTGCCATCACCCTAAAGGTCTTACTTTGCACAAAAATGAAAATAAAAGATACAAACATAATTACTACAGTAGCAATAATCATGTTGACACACAACAACATGAATGATAACTATTAATTTGTCACCCAACAAGCTCTTTCTTTATAGACATTAAGATAGGCTTAAAATTCTAATGACGATGCCCATATAAAGGACATGAATTTAAGCATAAAGAGAGCATCATATAGCATGTAACAAACACATTTAAGTCTAACCCACTTCCTATACATAGGCATTTCATAAGTAAGCAAATTATCTAGGCAAACAATATCTAGCATATGCATGGAAGAAGAATGGAACATTAACAGGTCTAACACAAGAGAGGTAATTGAGTAACATGAAAATTTCTATAATCATATTTTCTTATCTCAAAATAATGACATGTAGGACCATAATTAAATTCAACAATATATCTATCTTGTAAAACATTATCTTTATGATCCACATGCATACAAATGTCATAATATTCCAAGACAGTAGGATTAGCATCAACTAAATTCATGACCTCTCCAAACCCACTTTCAATAGTATTGTGATTTTATTATCAATAATATATTCATTATGAGGCTCGACTAGACTTTCAAGATCAAAAGAAGCATCATATTTATCTCCCCAATCATGATAATCATAATAAGTAGTACGCATAAGAAAATCATCATCAATAGTCACTACACCATGACACCACATTCCCTACAGACGTGTGTTGGGAAAACTATTGCGTACCAACGGACTGTTGGTCAGGAAAACTTGTATCAGACGGTCGGTACTGTGTGCGTTGTAGATGCTCCGCTTTATCTTGTTTTCTCAAACCTCCACCAGTCAAATATGGCCGGGAAAAAGAACACTTACATACATATCATCGGTTAGTGCCTTACAAAATGTTACATATATCAGTTTTGTCATTTAAGCCCATCTGATGTCGTCTTCATAACTCTGTCTATCACCAGCTATGGTGTGGAATATTAACTGGGGATTTTGACATGCAGATGTTCAAGCTGGAGGATGTGGCGATGGAATATGGATCAATGAGATGAAGAAAGGTGTTGATGTCAAGTACGAGAATGATGGAAGGATCTTGTGGTTATTAGTTGCCCACCAGCAGGAGTCCAATGTAGATGATGTGCCTTTAGGGCAAATTCTATAAACCAAAGCGACCCATTTTTGCTCTCAAACAATGAACAAAATTTTCCCCTATTTAATAAGTTAAATTAATTTATGGGAAATTTGGATGTGAAAATTATTGAATGTGTGTTATTATTGTTTGGTTTTGGTTTAGTATTGTTGGACGACATGCACGTTATTGTAATGATTTGGGTAACTTGATTGATATTCTGTTTATAATGTGAAATCCAGCTATATGGGAGGGCTAGTTGATGTTGTTTGGCAGAACAAACCTCATCCCACAGTTGGTCAGGAAAAGCTAATGCGAGGCCCAATAGAATGTTGGTCGGGAAAGAATGCCCTGTCTGATAATCGGTAAGGCCCATGACAGCCCCAACGGATTGTTGGTCGGGAAAGAATACTCTGACCGATGGTCGGTCGGGAAAGGCCC
The DNA here is from genome assembly GCA_021605145.1 of Aegilops bicornis. Taxonomy (NCBI): domain Eukaryota; kingdom Viridiplantae; phylum Streptophyta; class Magnoliopsida; order Poales; family Poaceae; genus Aegilops; species Aegilops bicornis. Next base: position 778,116,120 of record CM038671.1, on the reverse strand, counting down.
ATGGCAACGCCAATGGACTGTTGGTCGGGAAAGGTCCATGGCAGGCCCAACAGAAAGTTGGTCGAAAAAGATGCTCCATAGTCGACAAGCAGTTGGTCGGGAAAACTCTGTCGGTCGGGAAAGGGCTTTCCCGTCTGGACTTTCCCCAACAGGCAGGGTCGGTCGGCAATAGTCTTTCCCGACTGACTGTCTGTTGGTAGACATTGTATTCCCGACCAATCTGGCTGTCAGGGATATAGTGTTGTGGTGTAGTGAGTGCCAACAAACATGGTGCCACCATAAAAAAATATTTTCATCAAGCGTGCCATCTTCATAACTTGAATAATAAAGATCACCATGTTTATCCCAATCATATTTTTCATCCAATGAGCATATTCCAATAGCTTTTTCCTTTATATCTTCTTCATTAGTAGGTGGGCAAAACATATCATGCTCACCAAACTCATCATCCCCAAGCTTGTAGCTTTGCATATCATTGTCATAATTGACATTCATGGAATTCATACTAACATCATTCTAGTCATGCTTTTCATTCAAGGAACTATCATGAATCACTTTATAAAATTCTTCTTTTTAACACTTCATAACAATTTTCAATTTTACGATTTCCAAGAAAAACTTCATAAAGATAACGAAGCGCATTCAACTTCATCTTCTCTTTCAAACAACTTATCCCAATAGCATTTTCATCACTAGGAACTCATTTATCATAATTAGGATTTTTGAGAAGTCCCACTAGTGGAGAAGGATCCATAGATATCTTATTTTTCTTTCTGTTTTAGTGAGTCAAAGATAAAGATAGCATAAATTGGAAAGAAATAAAACAAGCAAATAAGAGATTTGCGTGCAATTACCCTATTTGTAGATGATGACTCCCCGACATCTGCACCAGAAATTCTTCTGCTAGTCATGATGGATCAGTTGGATTTCCCTGAAGAGCAAGGGTGATGTAGCACAACAGAAGAAATTATTCCGCTCAGTTAAGAACCAAGGTTTATCAAACCAGTAGCAGTCACCAAGCTAACAACTTTGGTAGTACCTGCACACAAACAAATAATCTTCTTGCACCCAACAATGGCAAGGGGGTTGTCAATCCCCTTGTTCTTGCTAGCCACAAGATTAAAAGCAAATAGTGATAGGGCAAAGCGGTGAGAAAGTAAAGCAAAGTGAAAGTGCAATTGTAAGAGTTTTCGTATTGATGGAAAATAGACCTGGGGGCCATACGTTCACTAGAGGCATCTTTCTCGAAAGCATGCAGTGGCATGGTAGAAAATTACTTTTGGGCAATTGACAAGAATAGCGTAAATTATAACTATGATCATTCATGGCATAATATCACATAGACATTACGTCCGTGATAATTAGAGAGTAAATGGAACCTCATCTACTACTATTACTCCACCCCAAGAACGCTATTCAACTTGTATCTCAAAGTACTAGGTTAACAAAAAAAAGTAACAGAATAAGCAAGGCGACATAATGTAGGCAGAAGAAAACCTGACAATAAGATTTACCCCATCGTTTTATCCTTAGTGGCAACAACACCATACGTGCCTTTATCCCTTCTGTCCCTAAAAAAGATCACCTCAAAATTGAACACACTACTATGCACCACTCCCTCTGAATAACTACTCATCTATCTTGGCCAGAGAAGACTCATTGATAGAAAAGCATACATAGCTATAACATTACACATTAAAGAAACTTCAAGAGATTCATATAAATTCAATGAACAATCTGATCATAAATACACAATTTATCGGATCCCAACAAACATGCCACATAAATTACTTGGATGGATCTCCAAAGAGATCATTGTATTGAAGATCAAGGCAGAGAGAGAGAGAGAGAGAGAGAGAGAGAGAGAGAGAGAGAGAGAGATACTACTATGGACCCGTAAGTCCTGAAAGAACTACTCACACATCATTATGGAGGCAACAAGGTTGATGAGGATGGCCTCCCCTATGATTACCCCTCCGGCAGAGTGCCAAAACATAGCTCTAGATGGGATCACTTAGGAACAGAGGCTTGCGACGGCAATACAATTTTTTTGGGTCTCGCTCCGAGGGTTTTGGAATATACGTGAATTTATAGGTCAGGAATTAGGGAAAATGGAGCTACGAAGGGCCCACAAGCGAGGTTGGTGAGCCCTACGCCCCAGGGCGCCCCCAATCTTGTAGCCTCCTCATGGGTCTTCTCGTCCTTCCCCGAAGCCTCTAGGGTCTCTTATTCCAGAAAAAGTTGTCAAAACGTTTTGTCTTGTTTGGAACTTCGTAGGTATCGATTTTGTATAAAACCATAAACAAGCAGAAAACAACAAGTGGATTATGTTAATTAGTCCAGAAAAGTAATATAAAATGATGACCAAAATATGTAAGAATGAGAATAATAGAATTTAATAATAATAAAAAGTATAAATATGTTTGAGATGTATCATCCCGCATGTGATGGCAAAGCAGCAGGCGTGAGCGCAGCCACACCCGGCTCCGCCTCGCGGCGTCTAGCTGACACCAAGGCGTCGACGCGTGCGACAACTGTTTTTGCATCAGACTGGACCGCCTGGCCCCGCAAACACTTCCGCCACACCTACTTCTCTGGCATAAGCTGAGTTGTCGGTAAGCAGTGAGCGAATGTAATTGTTTGATCTAGCAAGTGAAGCCGTTTCTGAAATAAAGTTTTTGATCTTGCTATGTGATGCATAGAGATAAGGAAGAGAACAATAAAAGAAGTAGGAAATTTCCTATATTTGTTTACCCTTGTCTTTGTTTGGTCTAGCAACTGATGCATTTGAGTGTATATGTTGTCGAAAAGTGAGTATCAACGGAGTCCATATTCATTGAACCTTGGATGTATTCATATGTCTGAATATTATTGCCATTGATCGAGTCACTTGCTGCATATTTTGTAATGTCTCAGTGTACAAGACCTCCTAGTTAGCACTTAGTAGTAGAGTATAAGCACTAGTAGCCAGATCACTATGAAAGAGTTGGTTGCAAAAATGGTGGTCGTCCATAACTACTCATTCAGGATGGTGGAACATGAGTGGTTCAATATTATGGTGAAGTACTCGAACCCACTATATTAAGCCATGGGCAAGAAGGCAATAAGAGTTGAGTGCTTAACGATTTTCACGAAAGAGAGGGAAATCCTTAAGGCAGCCTTGAAAAATGTGGACTACATTAGTATCACTACCGATATGTGGACATGTAACCAAACTATATCTTATATGTGTGTACTGTGCAGTGGAACACTATATAGATAGACACTGGAGAATACATACTCATGTGTTCGCCATCATGCAGTTATATCCCCCTCACAGTGGAAACGTCATTATTGTTGTGTTGTTTGTTTGTGTGACAGAATGGAAGATACAAAACAATATAGTGTACATCACACTAGACAATGCATCAAACAGTGATGGGGTTGTTGAAGATTTGAAGGCAATGTTTTCATGTCGGTGTTGTGCTCACATTGTCAACTTTAGTGCAGGATGGGACAATATGCATGGACACCTTTGTAATGAATCGAAGGGATACCATGAAGTACTTCAACAAATCCCCTGCCCCGTTGCAAAAATTTGTTGAGATTTACAGAAGTTTAGGCCTTGAAATTGGATGGGATTTGACGTTGTTTTCACAAGGTGGATTTCTACTTACAAGATGCTGAAAACTGGCCGACCATATAGGCAAGCCTTGGTTTCTTATGCTAATTTGGATGACAACTACAAGTGGAAGTCTACAAACAAAGAATGGGAGGTGTTTTAGCTTATTGAGCCATTATTGTTTGCTTTCGCTAGAGTGACTATGGACTTTTCAGGTCAATCATATCCCACCACCAAGATATTTTATCCCCACATTGTGAGCATCAAAATTGCTTCGAGAAAAGCCATGTTTCATAAGGATAAAAACCTACAATGTTATGGGACATGATATGATGGACAAGTTTAACAAATATTGGGAAGAACCAAACAGTGTCATGCTTCTTGCCACCTTCCTGGATCCAAGGTACAAGATGAACTATGTGTAGTGGTGCTTTGGGCAGATCTATGATGGGGATAAGGCTGAAATTGAGTTGTCTAATTTCAAGAAAGATTTGGACAAGTTGTATGAGAAATTTGATTCCCAAAAGAGGCAAGCTGAACCTCAATGCAAGTATACTTGCTTGCTTTACAAGTACCTCAACGCCACCCGCGGATTATGATTCTCTCGTACTTATCATCCACTTCTACAAAATGGTCTAAAAGTTAGTTGAGAAACTATATGGATGATGCAAATGAGGCCATGGGTGCGAACTTCAATCTGCTAGAATGGTGGCAAACATGGCGAGATGGTTCTTAACTATCCCAGCTAGCTCGGAGTCTTTAGATGCACCAGTGGAAGAATTCAAGATGATTATAGGAGCTCTCTAAAACCTTACCTGGTGAATGCATTGTTCTGTGGTGGAAGTTATATCAAGGGTGCCCACAAATACTTAACTGTGTTGGTATATTTCAATCTATGTTAATGCCATATGATTTCAATATTCATCACGTTATTGTCATAAACTAAAAATTTCATGGCTAACCTACACAAAACAAGGATGTGGAAGAAGATGATGATGATGAGGATGTCGAGACTATCAAGATGCCTTTGTCAACTTTCCACATGGAAGTAAATCAAGCAATGGATCTATGTTGGTGGTCACAATTGAATGATGTATAATTCTTGCATTGTTTATGTTGCCATTGAACTTTGGATGTGACATATGTTGGTGAACGTAGCAGAAATTCAAAATTTTCCTACGTGTCACCAAGATCTATATATGGAGAAACTAGCAACGAGGGGAAGGAGAGTGCATCTACATACCCTTGTAGATTGCTAAGCGGAAGCGTTCAAGAGAACAGGGTTGAAGGAGTCAAATCGTCGTGATCCAAATCACGGAGATCCTAGTGCCGAGCGGACGGCACCTCCGCGTTCAACACACGTACAGCCCGGTGACGTCTCCCGTGCCTTGATACAGCAAGGAGAGAGGGAGAGGTTGGGGAAGACTCCATCCAGCAGCAACACGACGGTGTGGTGGTGATGGAGGAGCGTGGCAATCCTGCAGGGCTTCGCCAAGCACCGCAGAGAGGAGGAGGACTTGGGAGAGGGAGGGCTGCGCCCGAGGCAAAGGTGCAGCTCCCATGCGCCTCCCACTATATATAGGGGTGGAGGGGATTATTTCTTTCCTACAAGTCCATTGGGGCGTTGGCAAGGTGGGAGGAAAGAAATCCCATCCTTTCCTTTCCCCACCGATTGTTATCCCCCTTTTAGGGATCTTGATCTTATCCCTTCGGATATGATCTTATTCCTTCTAAGGGGATCTTGGTGCGCTTTGACCAGGGGTGTGGGGCCTTGCCCCCACTACCACGTTCATGTGGGTCCCCCATGCAGGTGGGCCCCACTCCGGAACCTTCTAGAACCTTCCCGGTACAATACCAAAAAATCCCGAACTTTTTCCGGTGGCCAAAATAGGACTTCCCATATATAAATCTTTACCTCCGGACCATTCCGGAACTCCTCGTGATGTCCGGGATCTCATCCGGGACTCCGAAAAACATTCGGTAACCACGTATATCTATTCCCTATAACCCTAGCGTCATCGAACCTTAAGTGTGTAGACCCTACGGGTTCGGGAACCATCTGAACATGGCGAGACGTTCTCCGGTCAATAACCAACAGCGGGATCTGGATACCCATGTTGGCTCCCACATGTTCCACGATGATCTCATCGGATGAACCACAATGTCAAGGACTCAATCGATCTCGTATACAATTCCCTTTGTCTAGCGGTATTTTACTTGCCCGAGATTCGATCGTCGGTATGCCGATACCTTGTTCAATCTCGTTACCGGCAAGTCTCTTTACTTGTTCCGTAACACATCATCCCGTGATCAACCCCTTGGTCACATTGTGCACATTATGATGATGTCCTACCGAGTGGGCCCAGAGATACCTCTCCGTTACACGGAGTGACAAATTCCAGTCTCGATTCGTGCCAACCCAACAGACACTTTCGGAGATACCTGTAGTGCACCTTTATAGCCACCCAGTTACGTTGTGATGTTTGGTACACCCAAAGCATTCCTACGGCATCCGGGAGTTGCACAATCTCATGGTCTAAGGAAATGATACTTGACACTAGAAGAGCTTTAGCGTACGAACTACACGATCTTTGTGCTAGGCTTAGGATTGGGTCTTGTCCATCACATCATTCAGCTAATGATGTGATCCCGTTATCAATGACATCCAATGTCCATGGTCAGGAAACTGTAACCATCTATTGATCAACGAGCTAGTCTACTAGAGGCTTACTAGGGACATGGTGTTGTCTATGTACCCACACATGTATCTGAGTTTCCTATCAATACAATTATAGCATGGGTAATAAACGATTATCATGAACAAGGAAATATAATAATAACTAATTTATTATTGCCTGTAGGGCATATTTTGCAACAGTCTCCCACTTGCACTAGAGTCAATAATCTAGTTCACATCGCCACGTGATTAACACTCACAGGTCACATCGCCATGCGACTAACATCCAAAGAGTTTACTAGTGTCACTAAACTAGTTCACATCATCATGTGATTAAGACTCAATGAGTTATGGGGTTTGATCATGTTTTGCTTGTGAGAGAGGTTTTAGTCAACGGGTCTGCAACATTCAGATCCGTATGTACTTCGCAAATCTCTAGGTCATATTGTAAATGCTGCTTCCACGCTCCACTTGGAGCTATTACAAATGGTTGCTCCACTATACGTATCCGGTTTGCTACTCAAAGTCATTCGGATAGGTGTTAAAGCTTGCATCGACGTAACCCTTTACACCGAACTCTTTATCACCTCCATGTTCGAGAAACATGTCCTTATTTACTCCAAGGACAATTTTGACCACTGTCCAATGATCCATTCCTGGATCATTCTTGTACCCTGACCGACTCATGGCGTATACACTTCCGGTGCGGTACACAACATAGCATACTATAGAGCCTACGTCTGAAGCATAGGGGACGACCTTCGTCCTTTCTCTCTCTTCTGCCGTGGTCGAGCTTTAACTCTTAACTTCATACCTTACAACTCAGGCAAGAACTCCTTCTTTGACTGATCCATCTTGAACACCTTCAAGATTATGTCAAGGTATGTGCTCATTTGAAAGTACCATTTAGCGTTTTTGATCTATCCTCATAGATCTTGATGCTCAATGTTCTAGTAGCTTAATCCAGATTTTCCATTGAAAAACACTTTTCAAACAACCCTATATGCTTTCTAGAAATTCTACATCATTTCTGATCAACAATATGTCTACAACATATAGTCATCAGAAATTTTATAGTGCTCCCACTCACTTCTTTGGAAATACAAGTTTCTCATAAACTTTGTATAGACCCAAAATCTTTGATCATCTCATCAAAGCGTACATTCCAACTCCGAGATGCTTACTCCAGTCCTTAGAAGGATAGCTGGAGCTTTGCATACTTGTTAGCGTCTTTCAGGATTGTCAAAAACCTTCTGGTTGTATCACATACAACCTTTCCTCAAGAAAATTGTCAAGGAAACAATGTTTTGACATCCTATATGCAAGATTTCATAAATAATGCAATAACTGCTAATCCAATTCCAACAGACTCTTAGCATCGCTTCTGGTGAGAAAGCCTCACCGTAGTCAACTACTTGAACTTGTCGGAAAATATCTTTAACGACAAGTCGAGCTTTCTTAATGGTGATACTTACCATCATTGTCTGCATCTTCCTTTTAAAATCCATCTTTACCCAAGGTCCTTACGACCATCAAGTATTTCTTCCAAAGTCATGGATCCTCTCTCGGATGTTATGGCCTCGAGCCATTCGTCGGAATCCGGGCCCACCATCGCTTCTCCATAGCTCGTAGGTTCATTGTTGTCTAGCAACATGACCTCTAAGACAGGATTGCGTACCACTCTGAAGTAGTACGCATCCTTGTCGACCTACGAGGTCCGGTAGTGACTTGATCTGAAGCATCATGATCACTATCATCGACTTCCACTTCAATTGGTGTAGGTGCCACATGAACAACTTCACGTGCCCTGCTACACACTGGTTGAAGTGATGGTTTAATAACCTCATTAAGTCTCCACCATCCTCCCACTCAATTCTTTCGAGAGAAACTTTTCCTCGAGAAAGGACCCGTTTCTAGAAACAATTACTTTTGCTTCCGGATCTGAGATAGGAGGTGTACCCAACTGTTTTGGGTGTCCTATGAAGATGCATTTTTAACCGCTTTGGGTTCGAGCTCATCAACCTGAAATTTTTTCACATAAGCATCGCAACCCCAAACTTTTAAGAAACGACAACTTAGGTTTCTCCAAACCATAGTTCAAACGGTGTCGTCTCAACGGAATTACGTGGTGCCCTATTAAAGTGAGTGCGGTTGTCTCTAATGCCTAACACATGAACGATAGTGGTAATTCGATAAAAGACATCATGGTACGCACCATATTCAATAGGGTGCAACTATGATGTTCGGACACACCATCACACTATGGTGTTCGGTATTTATTGTGAAACAATTTCCACAATGTCTTAATTGCGTGCCAAAGCTCGTAACTCAGATACTCATCTCTATGATCATATCATAGACATTTTATCCTCTTGTCACGATGATCTTTATCTTCACTCTGAAATTACTTGAACCATTCAATAATTCAGATTTGTGTTTCATCAAGTAAATATACTCAACATCTACTCGAATCATCTGTGAAGTAAGAACATAACGATATTCACTGCATGCCTCAGCACTCACTAGTAGAAAAAGGGGCTATCATTGAGGCCTGTTTTGCCCATTAGTCCCGGTTCAATCCAGAACCGGGACTAATGCGAGCATTTATCCCGGTTCGTGAGCCCGGGGGCGGCCGGGCCACGTGGAGCCATTGGTCCCGGTTCGTCCGGACCTTTTGGTCCTGGTTGGTGGGACGAACCGGGACCAATGGTCTGGCTCTGGCCCACCACTATTGGTCCCGGTTGGTGGCATGAACCGGGACCAAAGGCTTCCCTTTAGTCCCGGCTCATGCCACCAACCGGGGCTAATGGTGCTGCCTATATATAGCCCCTTAGCAAGAAGCAGAGCACACTGCTCTGTTTTTTCTGGCCGAGGGGGAGAGGGCTTGGTGGTGCTCTAGCTCCCCTCCTATGCACACAAGGTGTTCGATGGAATGCCCGAGCCACACTACTTAAGCTTTCTCCTCTCCAAGCTCGACCTCTAACCTCCATTTTCTTCAATATTTGTCTAGGTTTAGCGGTCCGTCACGCCCCGTCCCTGTCTTCACCGCCGTCGATCACCATGGCGATCTCATCGCCAAGACCACCGTGGTGAGCCTCTTGTTCTTATCTTCTTTCTGAAAGGAAAAATATTCTTACTTGTATTATTTTCTTACTTTTATTATTGCATCTTATATAGTGCGATGGTTTTGGTATCCACCCCCGTCGGCTCTCGTCCTGTCTATGATTCGGATGTGGTATATATTATATTTTCATAACTATTGGTTCATTTATTGTTTATGAAAATTAAGCCGACCAACGTGACATAGATATTATTTATCTAGGAGGTTGTTGAACCGGAAATTCCAACCGACCCTATTGTCAAGAGGTTAAATTTAGCTGAAGAAGAAAACAATTTCTTGAAGGAAAAAATAAAAAACTTGAGGAGGAGAAGATGATATTGGAGTTGCATGTTGCGGATGTCGTCGATGATCACAAGATCAAGATGGATGCAATGCGCTTGAAGATGAGAAAGATTAGAAAATATGCCATTCATACCGAGGCTTGGTATCATTATGCCGTTGGATCAGTTGTTACCTCGGTTGCGATTATGATCGTATTTGTTTTCACATTGAAATGTTTTACATAGTTTCAATGTATGGTTTAATTAATTTAGATGCTCTGCAGAGCTTTATGTTGTTAGATGAGAACTATGTATGTACTTTGGTTTTTATGTGATGATGAACTTCTATTAATTTGGTCATTTAATTATCTATTCATGATGTTCTGTAATGATTTTTGACACACTTAATTATATATAATGCACGCAGATGAACCGGCAATGGATGTACGGTGAGACACACCTCAAAGTACATTAAGGGCGTGCATGATTTTCTCAAGTGGCTGAGGCAAACAAGCAGAATGGTTTTATGTGTTGTCCATGCCCTATATGTGGGAATACGAAGTCTTACTCGACCGGAAAATCCTTCACACCCACCTGCTTTACAAGGGTTTCATGCCACACTATAATGTTTGGACGAGGCACGGAGAAATAGGGGTTATGATGGAAGGCGACGAGGAAGAAGAGTATGATGACAACTATGTGCCCCTGAATACGGTGATGCTACTGAACATCAAGTTGCACTGCACGATGTGCACGATGGTGCTGCAACGCGAAGCTGTTGAAGATCAAGATGAACCAGACGATGTGCCCCATGATGATGATCTCCGCCGGGTCATTGTCGATGCAAGGACACAATGCGAAAGTCAAAAGGAGAAGCTGAAGTTCGATCGCATGTTAGAGGATCACAAAAAAGGGTTGTACCCCAATTGCGAAGATGGCAACACAAAGCTCGGTACCGTACTTGAATTGCTGCAGTGGAAGGCAGAGAATGTGGTGCCTGATAAAGGATTTGAGAAGCTACTGAAAATAATGAAGAAGAAGCTTCCAAAGGATAACGAATTGCCCGACAGTACATACGCAGCAAAGAAGGTGGTATGCCCTCTAGGATTGGAGGTGGAGAAGATACATGCATGCCCTAATGACTGCATCCTCTACCGTGGTGCCTACAAGGATCTGAACGCATGCCGGTATGCGGTGCATTGCGATATAAGATCAGACGAGATGACCACAGTGATGTTGACGGCGAGCCTCCAGGAAGAGGGTTCTGCGAAGGTGATGTGGTATGCTCCTATAATACCACGGTTGAAAGCGTCTGTTGTAAACGGAGAGCATGCCAAGTTGATTCGATGGCACAGTGAGGACCGTAAGAAAGGCGGGAAGTTGAGAGCACCACGACGGGTCGTGATGGAGAAAAATCGAGAGAAAGTACTGGGATGAGTTTGCAAAGGACCCAAGGAACGTATGGTTTGCTTTAAGAGCGGATGGCATTAATCCTTTCGGGGAGCAGAGCAGCAATCACAGCACCTGCCCGTGACTCTATGTATGTATAACCTTCCTCCTTGGATGTGCATGAAGCGGAAGTTCATTATGATGCCAGTTCTCATCCAAGGCCCTAAGCAACCCGGCAACGACATTGATGTGTACCTAAGGCCATTAGTTGAGGAACTTTTACAGCTGTGGAATGGAAGCGGTGTGCGTCGTGGGATGAGCACAAAAAGGAGGAATTTGACCTGAAGGCGTTGCTGTTACGTGACAATCAACGATTGGCCCGCTCTCGATAACCTTTCGTGACAGACAAACAAGGGATACCACGCATGCACGCACTGTTTACTTGACACCGATAGTATATACAGGAAGCTGCAGGAAGAATGTGTACACAGGCCATCGTCGATTTCTTCCGACCAACCATCAATGTCGAAGAAAGGCAAGCATTTCAAAAGCGAGGCAGATCACGGAAGAAGCCCGCCATGTGTACCGGTGATCACGTACTTGCTATGGTCAATGATTTACACGTAATCTTTGGAAAGGGTCGGCGGACTAGCTGTTCCGAATGACGCTGAGAATCACGCACCCATGTGGAAGAAGAAATCTATATTTTGGGACCTACCCTCTTTGGAAAGACCTAGAGGTCCGCTCTTCGATCGACGTGATGCACGTGACGAAGAACCTTTGCGTGAACCTGCTAGGCTTCTTGGGCGTGTATGGGAAGACAAAAGATACACACGAGGCACGAGAGGACACCTGCAACGCTTACTTGCGAAAATGAGGGCATGCCTCCGAAGCGATATGAAGGTCCCGCCGACTAAGCACTAACAGAAAGTTTATAATTTTGCTGACCTAAAAGCAAAAAAGAATTAAAAATAAAGCAAAAACCAAAAGAAAATAAATAATGCAGAAAACAAAACAAAAAAACTTGAAAAATAAAATAAAAATAGCAACAATAAGTATTTTGTTGTAAGTAGAAACAAAATAAAATAAATAAAGCAACAAAGAAAACAAAAAAGTGTTTTTCAAATTTTAAAACTAATGGCACTAATAGAAAGTTTATATTTTTTCTAAAACTAAAAGCAAAAAGAAATAAAATATAAAGCAAAAAAACTACCACCTACTAGGCCCCACGGCCTGAATACGACTAGAAACCCTACATGGGCGAGATTCAGGCCCTTGAGAGGCTAATAGGCCCACAGCAGTAGCATGATTAGGCCCAAAGCCTGCATTTGAGAGGAGCTCGAAAGGGGACGCACACCAGCGCTTATAAACCAGTGCCGGCGCCCTTCAACTAGCGAGGTGGGACTAAACATTTGGCGCGGGGCAGCACATGCCTTTGGTCCCGGTTGGTGGCACCAACCGAGACTAAAGGTGGGTTTAGTCCCGGTTCGTGGCACGGCCCGGGACTAATGCCCCTTTAGTCCTGGTTGGTGCCACCAACCGGGACCAAAACCGCTTCCGCCCTTTGGGCTGCTGAAATTTGGCCTTTGGTCTCGGTTGGTGGCACCAACCGAGACTAAAGGGGGGTTTAGTCCCGGTTGGTGCCACGAACCGGGACCAATGCTCTTTCTATATAAGCAAGACTTGTGAAATTTTCACATCTCCCTCGCCTCCCTAGCCAGTTGCCCCCGCCGCCAGGCTGCCCAAATCGCGCGCTCCTCGTCGCCGTCGCGCTGCCGGCCGCCATCCCGTCTCCCGTGCCCTTGCCCAGCCCGAGCCCACGCCCGGCCGCCGCCCGTGCCCTGCCCCGTCCCGAAACCGCACGACGCGCCCCTGCGCCCCACGCCGCCGCCCGTGCCCCTGCCCGTCCCACGAGCACGCACGGCCGCCCTGCGCCCCCACGCCGCCGCCCGTGCCCCTGCGCCCAGCCCGCCCCACCTCGTCGTCGCCCGGCGCCGCCCCCCACCTACGTCGTCGCCCGGCATCCGCCCCCACTGCCGCCCCTGCCTCGGCCGCCGCCCCTCCTCCCGTTCGGTCCGGCTCGGCGACCCCCCTTTCCTCCTGTCCCCTCGTCCTCTTCATAAAAAAATTTCATATAATTTTTTAGGCAGATTATGTTCATGTATATATGTTCATTATATGAACATAATATGGATGATGTATGCATGCTTTTTATATGTTCATTATATATGTTCATTATATGGATGGATGGATGGATGGATAATTTTTAGGCAGATTTTTAGATTTTTTAGGCAGATTTTTAGAATTTTTGTGTATGTATGTTATGTTTATATGTATGTATGTATGTTCATATGTATGTATGTTTATATGCAAAGCATATGCAAAGAAAATGTATGAATGGTCATATGCAAAGAAAAATGTATGTATGGTCATATGCAAAGAAAATGTATGTATGTATGTTCATATGAAAGAAAAATGTATGTATGTTTGTTCATATGCATATGCAAAGAAAATGTATGCTCATATATATGATGATATGTTCATATAAAAAGGAAAATAAGAAGAGGAAGAAAGGAGAAGTAGAGGAGAGGAAGAAGAGGAGAAATAAATAAGAAGAGGAAAAAGAAAGAAAAAGAAGAGGAGAAGAAGAAAGGAATAGAAGAAGAAGAAAAAATAGAAAAATTCTATTTTTCTTCTTCTCTTCTATTCCTTTCTTCTTCTCCTCTCTTCTATTCCTTTCTTCTTTTTTCTTCTTTTTTTTCTACTTCTTCTTCATTGTTCCTTATTCCTCTATTCTACATTTTAATTATTTTCCTTTCTATAGTTATTATAAGAAATACTAGAGGAGAAGAAGAAAGAAAGGAATAGAGGAGAAAGAAGAAACTTTGACACGGGGGGGGGGGGGGGGGCGGGGGTGTTGTGGATATAACGAGGGTGTCGAGGAACGCCGGGGGGTGTAGGGTCGGGAAAAAGGGTAGAGGGTTGAGGGTCATTAAGGGGTCAAGGGTCGAAGGTTTCAGGGTCGAGGTTCCTATAGTGTCAAAGTATTGAAGAAATCCATCGCTTCATCATTAGCCGGAAGTAACCATGGCATGATGGTACGAAGTCCTCCAAAGTTGTTCTGGAATGGAGTCCCGGATAGGATAATTTGCCTTTTTGCTGAACTTTGTACCAAAAAGCGAATTATATATCCTATCTGGGACTCCGTTCCAAAACAACTTTGGAGAGCTTCACCATCATGCACCTGTTACTACTAATGATGAAGACATGGTTTTGTTGAATCCTTTGACACTAGGCAACCTCCGACCCCTCGGCGATCTTCGACCCTTGACCCTCGACCACTCGGCGATCCACGACCCTCTACCCTACTTGTGGGACATAGATGTACTGTTCAACGCCGACCCCTCCCGATAGCTTCAACACGTGGGGGGTCGATGTCGCACCCCTCCTAGCTTGAAGCGTTCTCGAGGCCACCCCTAACCCTTGAAGCGTTGTCGAGGCCACCCCAAACCCTAGAGAAGCAGCGTCGAGGCCACTAATATGATTCCTTATTGTGATTAGCTAGCTAGTTCTACGTTGGCACTAATATATCCATATCTGTCATGTTTGAATAATAATTGCCATGTTGTAAATATTTGTAGAAACTATGGACACCCCCGAGACGAAGCACAAGAAGCGTTGTTGAGGGACATAATCGCTGCAGGTGATGCCGTCTCCTCGATGATGTTTCTCAACGTCGATAACGATGGTCTGGAAGGAGAGGGTGAAGAAGCAGCTGGCTATGATTTACATGGCTCCGATGACCCAATGCCGGTGCAAGAAGTAGACCGTGAGGGCGGCTCCGGTGATCACCAAACCGAGTCCGGCCAGGTATATATATTAGTTAAGCCTGTGCTGACTAGCTCTCGTCTTTGTTTTGGTATATATATATGTACACATATTAATTAACTCTCGTCTTTGTTCTTTTTTCTAGCCCTCCGGATCGAGCACAACTTCAGTAAAGAGACGAGGCCCGAAGAAAAAGTTGAGCTCGGATGAAAAGTTTGAGATCATACAAATCGCGCTGACGGCCAACCGATTGAACCCTCTACCGACAAAGAAGGCATTTGTTGCTCGGTCACGGGGTTACGGTTGGGGACAAGATCCCGATCAGCATCCACCAATGGTATAAGCCTAAGAACGAAGACCACGAGGTGTCTTATGTCAATGATATGCAGAAAAATGATCTTTGGGTGAGCTGAAGTCAAATTTTACCCTACCGCCGGAGGATGATCCGGAGAAGCCAGTAATAGAGCCATTAATCAAGTCTTTTGCTCTTAAGAAGATGGCAGAACTATTCAGGAATTGGAAGAAAGACCTCAATACGTATGTCGAAAAAATGAGACACCAGAATTCACGGGCAAATATGAGAAGATCAGAGATGGTGGCCCGCATTTGTGGCCTACAAGACATCGGAAAAGAGTAAAAAGATGTCAGCGACAAACAAGAGAAATGCTGCGAAGAAGAAGCTTCATCATCGCCGCGAAGTCGTGGCTACCTCATAGCCCGGCCTAAGTGGTCCAAGGCTGAGAATGATCTGCTTGATAAAGGGATCGAACCGAGACAATGAACTGGCGGACCGTTGCGGACTTGGTTCTTGAGGCGGCGGATCCTTGGACCCTATAACGGGGAAGTGCATTTGGGCCGGACGAACAATTGGACATACCAGTCAAGAGGCTTAAGCATTATATCGAAGCAGCGCAGCAAGGGAAGTTCGTTCGAGACGAGGGAGAAGGGCGAGCTCACAATGGCCCTCGGGAATCCTGAGCACCACAGACGGACACGAGGCACGCCCGAGCTCCCGTTCGTGGAAGGCTGGATTTCGGACGCGGGGTTACAAAACCCATGAGAGGAGGAAGAAAGCTGGAAGCGAGCCTAATGCAGGCGCTGCACGAAAGGGTAATGGGGCTAGAGGAACGAGAAGAGGAGCGAAGCAGCCGATCACAACAAGCGACCTGCGAAGCTTCCCGAAGCTACCCCGCCATCTTAGCGGAGAAGCAGCGTGGCTTCCACCGAGCTGCTTCAGCCCGAGCAACATGCCTTGGCGGCTCTGCCAGCTATCCCGTGGATGCTATCACGGATGCTGAAAGTTGCCACCTTATGGCGCAATGGAGCAATTTAAAGGTCAAAGGCGGCTGTTGGCTCTGTTATCCCACTAAACCCGACTCAACTTTTCACCGCCGGCCGATTCGGAAGGATATGCTAAGGTGATGGTCGATGAAATAACGGAGGGATTTGAGGAGCTCGGCTTGACCACCCTACCGGTGAAGGGAGTATCGGCTGGGTTCTGCTCTGAAGACTCCATGCCTATGGTGGAAGGATCTCATCAACCTTCCGAACTGGGCGCCTCCGCCTCCTCCTCCTCCTCCCGTGAGTCAGGCACTCCGCCTCCTCCACCGCCTCCTCCTCCTCCTCCGTGAGTCAGGGCACTCCGCCTCCTCCACCGCCTCCTCTTCCGGCGAGTGGCGATCAGGGCACTCGGCCGGCTCCTTCTCCGGCGCGTGGCGGCACTCCGTCTCCTTCTCCGCCTGCACCCGGCGGCGTCCGGGCAGCCAGCCTCCTCCTTCTCCGCCTCGTCGGCAAGGCGGAAGAGAGACCCGCCGCCTCTCCGGATGCTCCGACGCGTCGTAGTCCTTCTCCTCCGCCTCGTAAGCAAGGAAAGAAGACATCCGCTCCGTCTGCTCTGCCGGCGTCTAGAAGTACTGCCAAAGGCGGGAGGAGATACAGATTCGGTCCTTCTCTGAAGACTCCAGAGAAGTTATCGTCTGAGAGGAAGCGAGGAGGAAAAGCGAAGATCGCGCAGACGAAGTGGATGACTGGTTTCAAGGGTTGAAAGCAAAGAGAAATCAACCTCCGAAGGAGAATGTAGATCAGGTCAAAGAGAAGAACACTCTTGCTGCCCTGACAAAACCACCCAAGTCTCCGCCGAAAGGCAACTATGAGCGCATTATTGGAAAGGCATTTGCCGAGGCGGAGAGATCGGGAAGTACTGTCAGTGATCAAAGGATGAAAGAACGATGAGCTCGGAAACAAATTGCCCAGCTCGGCGAACAAGCGAAGGAATCGTGCCCCCCGCTCAAGGTGCCTGCTAGCGACATCGTCGATCCGAGGATGGTGCCCGGTTATGGCAATCCTGAAGATTACTTGCCCGACGATGTACAATTTGATTTCTTGGAGGTGCAGATACAAAGATACGAGTACGGGAAGCCTCTCGTCAAAGATGAAAGCTCTCTAACAACGATGATGCGAAGATTGCATGATTGGTACATGAAAACCTGCAAAGAGTCTGGCGGGAGGAATACTTTGTATTTGAGAGTTAAAAAGGAGCATGACCTCCTTGGAATTGAACTGTTGCCTATTCCATTTGAGGAGTTCTATCAGTTTTTCAATCAATTGGCCATCGATAAAGCAACGGTCACCTGCTCATACGTAAGTAGTACTACTTCATCATTAAGTATCTCTATATAACTCAGCTCTTTCATTGCATGTATTTATAAATATCCTCACTATATTATGCAGATTGAAGATCGCAGAAATGAATAAAAACAAGTGGGTGATATTGGGTTCATTAACACATATCTCATCGATGCAAATGAGGTTAAATATCGTGCCAAAGGAAACCGAGGCCCACTTACTACGATCGTTGGAAATAAATGAACACAAAAATACAATACTCTTTCCTTACAACTACTGCGTGAGTGTTACTGTCTTAATGGCATATTCGGTTTCCCTTATTTAGTCCAGGTTATAGAAATGTAATATTAATGAGTTATGCATGCGTCGCAGGTTCCACTATATTCTCCTAGAGATTAAGCTTGAGCAGGGAGTAGTAACTGTCTTAGACTCGAGACGAAAAGATCCCAAGGAGTATCACGGAAATGACTGAAATGCTCGAGAAGTAAGTTAAATCGATCATTATCCACCATATCAGCAACTTTGTTCATTTCTGATATCAAGTAATTGTTTTCTTTGTATGGCAGGGCTTGGGAAAATTCACCAAAAAGCTCGGGACTACCGAAGAAGCTGCAATTTAGACACCAGTAAGTACTATATAGTAGCATATTCCACGCGCATCTCCTAGTGATTCAAGCGCTAGTTTCATCAATACCATTTAGCAGGTGCTTGCTATATATAATTATCAGTTTGATTGACCTCTGTTTCTTGTAAAGTGGTTGTGGCAGGAACAAGGGAATGATTTCTGTGGATACTATGTTTGCGAGTCCATCCGCCACACGACACGTGAGAGGGCTACTCCCACAAACAATTTGAAGTGCGTAAATAAAAATATTCACAATTTTATTTTATTACCATCATTTGTGTTGAGTTTCATTCATTCATATATATATATATATATATATATATATATATATATATATATGTATTGACCCCTTTCTTAAAATTAGATGTTTTGGCAGCGGGATGAACTCCTAGCACCAGATCGCATGCGAGCAATTCAAGAGGAATTGGCGGCATTCTTTCTTGACTATGTGATCGCTGAAGACGGGGAATACCATGTGGACCACGCGTCCGTATTTTAAAAGATAATTATTGTATATATGTAGCCGGTAGCGTCGGATAGATATACGAGAACTTGTTGTTCGACCAATCTCTCGGAGAAGGAGAGGTGGTCGGTATCACTTCTCTCTGTATGCATATATATGTTCATGACGATCTTCTGTTTGCTTAATTACTAGCTAGCTAGCATGTCTAGTTAGTCCTCTCTATATGTATGTATAGTACGTAGCGTCGACCAAGCACGGACAAAAGAAAGGACACTTTTCTCTATTAACACCTAAATTAACCCTCCAAAACCCCCCAAACCCCCCCCCCCCCTCTTTTGAAAAAAAAAACAAAAACCAGAGCCAAAGAAATGCTGACGCGTGGATGCCTATTGGTCCCGGTTGGTGCCACCACCCGGGACCAAAACCCTCTACTGAGCTCAGCGGACAGGCCACGTGGAGGCCCATCTGTCCCGGTTCTGGATAGAACCGGGACTAAAGGGTGAGGGTATTAGTACCGACCCTTTAGTCCCGGTTCACGAACCGGGACTAAAGGCCCTTATGAACCGGGACTATAGGCCCTTTTTCTACTAGTGACTCATTGGACTGCACACATCAAAATGTGTTACTTCCAACAAGTTGCTATCTTGTTCCATCTTACTGAAAACGAGGCTTTTCAGTCATCTTGCCCATGTGGTATGATTTGCATATCTCAAGTGATTCAAAATCAAGTGAGTCCAAGCGATCCATCTGCATGGAGGTTCTTCAGGCGTATACACCAATAGAAATGGTTAGCATGTCTCGGACTTTTCAAAAAGAGTGAGTCCAAAGATCCATCAACGTGGAGCTTCTTCATGCGTTTTACACCAATATGACTTACATGGCAGTGCCACAAGTAAGTGGTACTATCATTACTATCTTATATCTTTTGGCATGAAAATGTGTATCACTACGATCGAGATTCAATAAACCATTCTTTTAGGTACAAGACCATTGAAGGTTTTATTCAAATAAATAGAGTAACCATTATTCTCCTTAAATGAATAACCATATTGCGATAGACATAATCCAATCATGTCTATGCTCAGCATAAACACCAAATAACAATTATTTAGGTTTAACACAAATCTCGATGGTAGAGGGAGCAGGCGATGATTGATCACATCAACCTTTGGAAACACTTCCAACACATATCGTCAGCTCACTTTTAGCTAGTCTCCGTTTATTCCGTAGCTTTTATTTCGAGTTACTAACACTTAACAACCGAACCGGTATCTAATACCCTGGTACTGCTAGGAGTACTAGTAAAGTACACATTAACATAATGTATATCCAATATACTTCTATCGACCTTGCCAGCCTTCTCATCTACCAAGTATCTAGGGTAATCCTGCTTCAGTGACCGTTCCTCTCATTACAGAAGCACTTAGTCTCGGGTTTGGGTTCAACCACAGGTTTCTTCCTTTGGAGCAGCAACTGATTTGCCATTTCATGAAGTACCCCTTCTTGCCCTTGCCCTTCTTGAAACTAGTGGTTTCACTAACCATCAACAATTGATGCTCCTTCTTGATTTCTACATTCGCGGTGTCGAACATTGCGAATAGCTCAAGGATCATCATATCTATCCCTGATATGTTATAGTTCATCACGAAGCTTCTAGCAGCTTGGTGGCAATGACTTTGGAGAAACATCACTATCTCATCAGGAAGATCAACTCCCACTCGATTCAAGTGATTGTTGCACTCAGACAATCTCAGAACAAGCTCAACGATTGAGCTTTTATCCCTTAGTTTGCAGACTAAGAAAATCGTCGGAGGTCTTATACCTCTTGACGTGGGCACGAGCTTGAAATCCCAATTTCAGCCCTCGAAACATCTCATATGTTCATGACGTTTGAAATGCGTCTTTGGTGCCTCAACTCTAAACCGTTTAACCGAACTATCACGTAGTTATCAAGGCGTGTATGTCGGATGTTACGCAACATCCACAGACTGGCGTTCGAGGTTCAACACACCGAGTGGTGCATTAAGGACATAAGCCTTCTCTTTGTCGCATAATTGCTACTGTCAACTTTCAACTATATTTTCTCTAGGAACATATCTAAAACAGTAGAACTAAAGCGTGAGCTATGACATAATTTGCAAAGGTTTGGACTATGTTCAGGATAATTAAGTTCATCTTATGAACTCCCACTCAGATAGACATCCCTCTAGTCATCTAAGTGATTACATGATCCGAGTCAACTAGGCAGTGTCCGATCATCACGTGAGACGGACTAGTCATCATCGGTGAACATCTTCATGTTGATCGTATCTACCATACGACTCATGCTCGACCTTTCGGTCTCTTGTGTTCCGAGGCCATGTCTGTACATGCTAGGCTCGTCAAGTCAACCTAAGTGTTTCGCGTGTGTAAATCTGGCTTACACCCGTTGTATGTGAACATAAGAATCTATCACACCCGATCATCACGTGGTGCTTCAAAACGACGAACTTTCGCAACGGTGCACAGTTAGGGGGAACACTTTCTTTAAATTCTAATGAGGGACCATCGTATTTACTACCGTAGTTCTAAGGAAATAAGATGCATAAACATGATAAACATCACATGCAATCAAATAGTGACATGATATGGCCAATATCATTTTGCTCCTTTTGATCTCCATCTTGAGGCTCCATGATCATCATCGTCACCGGCATGACACCATGATCTCCATCATCATGATCTCCATCATTGTGTCTTCATGAAGTTGTCTCGCCAACTATTACTTCTACTACTATGGCTAACGGTTAGCAATAAAGTAAAGTAATTACATGGCGTTGTTCAATGACACGCAGGTCATACAATAAATAAAGACAACTCCTATGGCTCCTGCGGTTGTCATACTCATCGACATGCAAGTCGTGATTCCTATTACAAGAACATGATCAATCTCATACATCACATATCATTCATCACATTCCTTTTTGGCCATATCACATCACATAGCATACCCTGCAAAAACAAGTTAGGCGTCCTCTAATTGTTGTTTGCATGTTTTACGTGGCTGCTATGGGTTTCTAGCAAGAACGTTTCTTACCTACATAAAAGCCACAACGTGATATGTCAATTGCTATTTACCCTTCATAAGGACCCTTTTCATCGAATCCGATCCGACTAAAGTGGGAGGCGGCACCCGCTAGCCACCTTATGCACCAAGTGCATGTCAGTCGATGGAACCTGTCTCACGTAAGTGTACGTGTAAGGTCGGTCCGGGCGGCTTCATCCCACAATACTGTTGAAACAAGATTGGACTAGTAACGGTAAGCATATTGAACAAAATCAACGCCCACAACTACTTTGTGTTCTACTCGTGCAAAGAATCTACGCAATAGACCTAGCTCATGATGCCACTGTTGGTGAACGTAACAGAAATTCAAAATTTTCCTACGTGTCACCAAGATCTATCTATGGAGAAATTAGCAATGAGGGGAAGGAGAGTGCATCTACATACCCTTGTAGATCGCTAAGCGGAAGCGTTCAAGAGAACAGGGTTGAAGGAGTCGTACTCGTCGTGATCCAAATCACCGGAGATCCTAGTGCCGAACGGACGGCACCTCCACGTTCAACACACGTACAGCCCGGTGACGTCTCCCGTGCCTTGATCCAGCAAGGAGAGAGGGAGAGGTTGGCGAAGACTCCATCCAGCAGCAGCACGACGGTGTGGTGGTGATGGAGGAGCGTGGCAATCCTGCAGGGCTTCGCCAAGCACCGCGGGAGAGGAGGAGGACTTGGGAGAGGGGGAGGGTTGCGCCAGGGGCAAAGGTGCAGCTCCCATGCGCTTCCCCACTATATATAGGGGTGGAGGGGGATTGTTTCTTACCCTCCAAGTCCATTGGGGCGTTGGCAAAGGTGGGAGGAAAGAAATCCCATCCTTTCCTTTTCCCACCGATTGTTATCCCCCCTTTTTAGGGATCTTGATCTTATCCCTTCGGGATATGATCTTATTCCTTCTAAGGGGGGATCTTGGTGCGCCTTGACCAGGGGTGTGGGGCCTTGCCCCCACTACCCACGTTCATATGGGTCCCCCCATGCAGGTGGGCCCCACTCCGGAACCTTCTAGAACCTTCCCGGTACAATACCGAAAATCCCGAACATTTTCCGGTGGCCAAAATAGGACTTCCCATATATAAATCTTTACCTCCGGACCATTCCGGAACTCCTCGTGACGTCCGGGATCTCATCCGGGACTCCGAACAACATTCGGTAACCACGTATATCTATTCCCTATAACCCTAGCGTCATCGAACCTTAAGTGTCACTAGTAGAAAAGGGGGCAATGGCCCAGGCCAGTTCAACCCATTAGTCCCGGTTCAATCCAGAACCGGGACCAATGGAGCTATTTGCCCCGGTTCGTGAGCCGAGGGCGGCGAACCACGTGGGCCATTGGCCCCGGTTCGTCCGGACCTTTTGGTCCCGGTTGGTGGGACGAACCGGGACCAATGGGCCTGGCTCCTGGCCCACCACTATTGTTCCCGGTTGGTGGCATGAACCGGGACCAAAGGCTTCCCTTTAGTCCCGGTTCATGCCACGAACAGGGACCAATAGTGCTGCCTATATATACCCCTCGCTCGCGAGCTGAGCACTCCAGTGCTCTGTTTTTCTCTTCTTGCCGGGCGAGGGGGCTTTGTGGTGCTCTAGCTCACCTCCTATGCACATGAGGTGTTCGATGAAATGCCCGAGCCACACTACTTAAGCTTTTTCCTCTCCAAGCTCGACCTCCAACCTCCATTTTCCTCAATATTTGTCTAGGTTTAGCGGTCCGTCACGCCCCGTCCCCGTCTTCACCGCCGTCGATCACCCGCGCCGATCTCATCGCCAGCACCACCGTGGTGAGCCTCTTGTTCTTATCTTCTTTCTGAAAGGAAAAATATTCTTACTTGTATTATTTTATTACTTTTATTATTGCATCTTATATAGTGCGATGGTTTTGGTATCCGCCCCCGTCGGCCCTCGTCCTGTCTATGATTCGGATGTGGTATATATTATCTTTCATAACTATTGGTTCATTTATTGTTTATGAAAATTATGCCGACCAACGTGAAATAGATTTTATTTATCTAGGAGGTTGTTGAACCGGAAATTCCAACCGACCCTATTGTCGAGAGGTTAAATTTAGTTGAAGAAGAAAACAATTTCTTGAAGGAAAAAATAAAAAAACTTGAGGAGGAGAAGATGATATTGGAGTTGCATGTTGCAGATGTCGTCGATGATCACAAGATCAAGATGGATGCAATGTGCTTGAAGATGAGAAAGATTAGAAAATATGCCATTCATACCGAGGCTTTGTATCATTATGCCGTTGGATCAGTTGTTACCTTGGTTGCGATTATGATCGCATTTGTTTTCGCATTGAAATGTTTTACATAGTTTCAATGTATGATTTAATTAATTTAGATGCTCTGCAGAGCTTTATGTTGTTAGATGAGAACTATGTATGTACTTTGGTTTTTATGTGATGATGAACTTCTATTAATTTGGTCACTTAATTATCTATTCATGATGTTCTCAGTAATGATTTTTGACACACTTAATTATATATAATGCACGCAGATGAACCGGCAATGGATGTACGGTGACAGACACACCTCCGAGTACATTAAGGGCATGCATGATTTTCACGAAGTGGCTGAGGCAAACAAGCAGAATGGTTTTATGTGTTGTCCATGCCCTATATGTGGGAATACGAAGTCTTACTCTGACCGGAAAATCCTTCACACCCACCTGCTTTACAAGGGTTTCATGCCACACTATAATGTTTGGACGAGGCACGGAGAAATAGGGGTTATGATGGAAGACGGCGAGGAAGAAGAATACGATGAGAACTATGTGCCCCCTGAATACGGTGATGCTACTGAACATCAAGATGCACTGCAACGATGCACGATGGTGCTGCAACGGGCGAAGCTGCTGAAGATCAAGAGGAACCAGACGATGTGCCCGATGATGATGATCTCCACCGGGTCATTGTCGATGCAAGGACACAATGCAAAAGTCAAAAGGAGAAGCTGAAGTTCGATTGCATGTTAGAGGATCACAAAAAAGGGTTGTACCCCAATTGCGAAGATGGCAACACAAAGCTCGGTACCGTACTCGAATTGCTGCAGTGGAAGGCAGAGAATGCTGTGCCTGATAAAGGATTTGAGAAGCTACTGAAAATAATGAAGAAGAAGCTTCCAAAGGATAACGAATTGCCCGACAGTATATACGCAACAAAGAAGGTCGTATGTCCTCTAGGATTGGAGGTGGAGAAAATACATGCATGCCCTAATGACTGCATCCTCTACCGTGGTGCCTACAAGGATCTGAACGCATGCCCGGTATGCGGTGCATTGCGGTATGAGATCAGGCGAGATGACCCTGGTGATGTTGACGGCGAGCCTCCCAGGAAGAGGGTTCCTGCGAAGGTGATGTGGTATGCTCCTATAATACCACGGTTGAAACGTCTGTTCGTAAACGGAGAGCATGCCAAGTTGATGCGATGGCACAGTGAGGACCATAAGAAAGACGGAAGTTGAGAGCACCCACGAGGGGTCGTAGTGGAGAAAAATCGAGAAAGTACTGGGATGAGTTTGCAAAGGACCCAAGGAACATATGGTTTTGCTTTAAGCGCGGATGGCATTAATCCTTTCGGGGAGCAGAGCAGCAATCACAGCACCTGGACCGTGACTCTATGTATGTATAACCTTCCTCCTTGGATGTGCATGAAGCGGACGTTCATTATGATGCCACTTCTCATCCAAGGCCCTAAGCAACCCGGCAACGACATTGATGTGTACCTAAGGCCATTAGTTGAAGAACTTTTACAGCTGTGGAATGGAAACGGTGTATGCGTCGTGGGATGAGCACAAAAGGAGGAATTTAACCTAAAGGCGTTGCTGTTCGTGACCATCAACGATTGGCCCGCTCTCGATAACCTTTCGTGACAGACAAACAAGGGATACCACGCATGCACGCACTGTTTACTTGACACCGATAGTATATACCTGGGAAGCTGCAGGAAGAATGTGTACCTGGGCCATCGTCGATTTCTTCCGACCAACCATCAATGTCGAAATAAAGGCAAGCATTTCAAAGGCGAGGCAGATCACCGGAAGAAGCCCGCCATGCGTACCGGTGATCACGTACTTGCTATGGTCAATGATTTACACGTAATATTTTGAAAGGGTCCCGCGGACTAGCTGTTCGAATGACGCCGAGAATCACGCACCCATGTGGAAGAAGAAATCTATATTTTGGGACCTACCCTCATGGAAAGACCTAGAGGTCCGCTCTTCGATCGACGTGATGCACGTGACGAAGAACCTTTGCGTGAACCTTCTAGGCTTCTTGGGCGTGTATGGGAAGACAAAAGATACACACGAGGCACGAGAGGACCTGCAACGCTTGCAGACGAAAAAAGAGGGCATGCCTCCGAAGCGATATGAAGGTCCTGCCAGCTACGCTCTTACGAAGAAGAGAAAGAAATATTCTTTCAATGCCTGCTCAAGATGAAGGTCCCGACCGGCTTCTCGTCGAATATAAAGGGAATAATAAATATGCCGGAGAAAAGTTCCAGAACCTAAAGTCTCATGACTGCCACGTGATTATGACGCAATCGCTTCCGGTTGCATTGAGGGGGCTTCTACCGAAAACGTCCGATTAGCCATTGTGAAGCTATGTGCATTCCTCAATGCAATATCTCGAAGGTGATCGATCCAGAAATCGTACCAACGCTAAGGAGTAATGTGGCGCAATGTCTTGTCGATTTCGAGCTGGTGTTCCCACCATCCTTCTTCAATATCATGACGCACGTCCTAGTTCATCTAGTCGGCGAGATTGTCATTCTGGGGCCCGTATTTCTACACAATATGTACCCCTTTGAGAGGTTCATGGGAGTCCTAAATAAATATGTTCAGAATCGCGCTAGGCCGAAGGAAGCATCTCCATGGGCCATCAAGCGAGAGGATGTCATCGGGTTTTGTGTTGACTTCATTCCTGGCCTTAAGAAGATAGGTCTCCCTAAATCGCGGTATGAGTGGAGATCGACCGAAAAGGCACGCTTGGAAGGGACTCAATAATATGCAGGGACGGATATTCTTGGTCTCAAGCACACTACAGTTCTACTGAACTCTACCTTGGTGACCCCAGTATGTCGATGAACACAAGAACAGTCTGCACTCCAAACACCCGGAGCAAAGGCGACGATCGGATTACATGTGAACACATCAGGACTTTCAGCAGTTGGTTGGAAACACGTCTCGTGAGGTGACAGCACTGTTTGTGATGAGCTGTACTTGTTGTCCAGGGACCATCTTCGACTGTAATGATTTGGAAAGGATACGAGATAAATGGGAATACATTTTACACGATTGACCAAGATGAAAAGAGCACCAACCAAAACAGCGGTGTCCGCTTTGATGCAGCAACCGACAAGGGAAATGACACATATTATGGTTACATAGTAGACATATGGGAACTTGACTACGCAGTAGATTTTAAGGTCCCTTTGTTTAAGTGCAAGTGGGTCAATCTGTCAGGAGGCGGGGTACATGTAGACCCACAGTACGGAATGATAACAGTGGATCTGAAAAATCTTGGGTACACTGACGAACCGTTCGTCCTAGCCAATGATGTGGCACAGGTTATCTATGTGAAGGACATGTCTACCAGACCGAGGAAAAGAAAAGATAAGGAAGCGAATACTTCATACAATGAGCCAAAGCGCCACATAGTTCTTTCAGGAAAAAAGGACATCCCAGGAGTGGAGGGCAAGACAGACATGTCCGAAGAGTATGAAAAGTTTCATGAAATTCCCCCTTCAAAGTCAAGGCTGACCCAAGCATCCTGATAAACGATGAAGATTATCCATGGTTACGCGCAATAATAAGCAAACGACACAAGCGAAGAAAAAGTGAAGACTTTCTCCCGCAATTATTATGATGATACCATGCCAACTTTGTAACAGACGAGTATGATACCATTGTCCGTTTTGTACATGCACATGCTATGCCAACTTTTTCAAAGTTCATTTGAAAACTATGAATTTCAAAGAATTTAAATTTTAACTATTCAAATTTGCAAACTAATGGCACAAACAAAAAGTCTAAAACTAATGGCACTAACAGAAAGTTTATAATTTTGCTGACCTAAAACAAAAATAATTAAGAAATAAAGCAAAAAACCAAAAGAAAATAATTAATGCAGAAAACAAAACAAAAAAACTGGAAAAAATAAAAATAGCAACAATAAATATTTTATTGTAAGTAGAAACAAAATAAAATGAATAAAGCAACAAAGAAAACAAAAAAAGTGTTTTCAAATTTGAAAACTAATGGCACTAACAGAAAGTTTATAATTTTCTAAAACTAAAATCAAAAAGAATTAAAAAATAAAGCAAAAAACAAAAGAAAATAATTAATGCAGAAAACAAAACAAAAAAACTAAAAATAAAAATAAAAATAGCAACAATAAGTATTTTTTTGTAAGTAGAAACAAAATAAAATGAATAATGCAACAAAGAAAACAAAAAAAGTGTTTTCAAATTTAAAAACTAATGGCACTAACAGAAAGTTTATAATTTTTCTAAAACTAAAAGCAAAAAGAATTAAAAAATAAAGCAAAAAACAAAAGAAAATAATTAATGCAGAAAACAAAACAAAAAACTGGAAAAAAATAAATATAGCAACAATAAGTATTTTGTTGTAAATAGAAACAAAATAAACTAAATGAAGCAATAAATAAAACAATAAAACAAAAAAGTGCCACCTACTGGCCCCCCACGGTCTGAATACGACTAGAAACCCTACCATGGGCCAGGATTCAGGCCCGCAGGAGGCCGAGTAGGCCCACAGGCACATATTGCAGGGTTAGGCCTGAAAGCCTGCTTAAGAGAGGAGCTCGAGAGGGAAGGCGCACCGCACCTTATAAACAGGTGCGCCTCCCTCCCAACTAGCGAGGTGGGACTAAATATTTGGGTTCGGGGCAGCACAGGCCTTTGGTCCCGGTTGGTGGCACCAACCGGGGCTAAAGGGGTGCATTAGTCGGTTGGTGCTCTGACCAGGACTAATGCCCCCTTTAGTCCCGGTTGGTGCCACCTGGGATCCCGATTGGTGGCACCAACCGGGACTAAAGGGGCATTAGTCCCGGTCGTAGCACCAACCGACTAATTCACTTGCTATATAAGCAAAGACTTAGCGTTTTCATTTCATCTCTGCAGTTGCCCTTGCCACCGGCCCGCCGCCCGAACCGATTCACAGCCCATCGGCCTTACCGCCCGCGCCCGTGCCATCACCACCCGCGCCGCCCAGCCGCCCGTCATCGCGCCACCCAGCGTCGTCGCGGTCACCTCCCGTGCCGCCTCGGCGCCGTCATCGCTCGCGTCGCGCCCAGCCGTCGCCGCCACTCGCCCAGCGCCCTGCTCGCCCAGCGCCGCCCGCCGCCCGCCGCTCGCCCCTACCGCCCGATGCCGCCCTTGTGAGCACCTTGGCCCTGCCGGCCGGGACTATATGCTATTTTTTACATGTTTTAGATGTTTTATATTTTTAGATATATGTATTTCTTATGTATGTTCATATATGTATTTTTTAGATATATGTATTTCTTATGTATGTTCTTATATGTATTTATGTATTTTTTTGTATGTTCATATATGTATTTTTTGTATGAATGTATGTCTTTTTCAATTGTAATATGCATGGTGTTTTAAAAATACATTAATTTTAGTACATTAATGTTCTCTGATTTAGTACATTAATTTTAGGTTAGTTTCATTTTTAGAAAAGTTTTATATATTTAGGAAGAAGGAAGAGAAGGAAGAAGGAAGAAGAAGAAAAAGTTTTATATATGCAAAAGTTACATTTTTAGAAAAGTTTTATATATCTAGCTAGAAAGAAGGAAGAAGAAGAAAAGAAGGAGAGGAAAAGGAAAATAAGAAGAGCAAGAAAGGAGTAGAAGCGGAGCCGAAGAAGAGGACAAATAAATAAGACGAGGAAAAAAGAAGAAAAAGAAGAGGAGAAGAAGAAAGAAATAGAGGAGAACAAGAAAAAATAGAAAATATTCTATTTTTTCTTCTTCTCCTCTATTCCTTATTTTCTATTTTTTCTTCTTCTCCTCTTTTTTTTCTTCTTTTTTTTCTTCGATCTTCTCCTCTGTCATCATCGATATACCCCTCCCGATAACTTCAACACGAGGGGGGGGTCCATATACCCCCTCCCGATAACTTCAATACGTCTTGGCGGGTCGATATACCCCCTCCCGATAACATTAATTTCCGTGTATGTATCTAAATCGTTGTCGATATTACCCCATTGAAGCGTTGTCGATATTATCCCGGTCGAGGGTTCTAGGGTCGAGGATCGAGGGTTCGAGGGTCGCCTAGGGTCGAGGATCCAGGGTCGTCGAGGGTTCAAGGGGTCGAGGATCGCCGAGGGTCGAGAGGTTCCTAGTGTCAAAGTATTGAAGAAATCCATGGCTTCATCATTAGCGGAAGTAACCATGGCATGATGGTACGAAGTCCTCCAAAGTTATTACGGAATGGAGTCGGATAGGATAATTTGCCTATTTATGCAATTTCAGCAAAGGCCTTCCAAATAACGATATTCGGAAGGTTCTTGCTGAACTTTGTACCAAAAAGCGAATTATCCTATCTAGGACTTCCAAAATAACTTTGGAGAGCTTCGTACCATCATGCACCTGTTACTTTCGCCTAATGATGAAGACATGGTTTTGTTGAATCCTTTGACACTAGGCAACCTCCCGACCCCTCGGCGATCCTTGTCCCCTTGACCCTTGACCGCTCAGCGATCCACGTCCCTCTACCCTACCGCGGGCGTTGATGCCCACGTCACTTGTGGGACATAGATGTAGTGTTCAACGCCGACCCCCTCACGATAGCTTGAACACGTGGGGGAGGGTCGATATTACCCCCTCCTTGAAGCGTTCTCGAGGCCACCCCGCCCTAACCCTTGAAGCGTTGTCGAGGCCACCCGAAACCCTAGAGAAGCAGCGTCGAGGCCACTAATATGATTCCTTATTATGATTAGCTAGCTAGTTCTATGTTTGCCACTAATATATCCATATCTGTCATGTTTGAATAATAATTGCCATGTTGTAAATATTTGTAGAAACTATGGACACCCCCCGAGACGAAGCACAAGAAGCGTTGTTGAGGGACACAATCGCACAAGGAAGTGATGCCGTCTGCTCGTTGATGTTTCTCAACGACAACAATGGTCTGGAAGGAGAGGGTGAAGAAGCAGCTGGCTATGATTTACATGGCTCCGATGACCCAATGCCGGTGCAAGAAGGAGAGGGTGAAGAAGTAGACCGTGAGGACGGCTCCGGTGATCACCAAACCGAGTCCAGCCAGGTATATATATTAGTTAAGCCTGTCGACTAGCTAATTGATGCATTCATTGTTTTGGTATGTACACATATTAATTAACTCTCGTCTTTGTTCTTTTTCTAGCCCTCCGGATCAAGCACAACTTCGGTAAAGAGGCGAGGCCGAAGAAAAGTTGAGCTCGGATGAAAAGTTTGAGATCATACAAATCGTGCGACGGCCAACCGATTGAACCCTACCGGACAAAGAAGGCATTTGTTGCTTTCGGTCACGGGGTTACGGTTAGGGACAAGATCCCGATCAGCATCCACCAATGGTATAAGCCTAAGAACGAAGACCACGAGGTGTCTTATGTCAATGATATGCAGAAAAATGATCTTTGGACTGAGCTGAAGTCAAATTTTATCCTACCGCTAGAGGATGATCCGGAGAAGCCAGTAATAGAGCCATTAATCAAGTCTTTTGCTCTTAAGAAGATGGAAGACCTATTCAGGAATTGGAAGAAAGAACTCAATACGTATGTCGAAAAAAATGAGACACCAGAATTCAAGGGCAAATATGAGAAGATCGAGAGATGGTAGCCCGCATTTGTGGCCCACAAGACATCGGAAAAGAGTAAAAAGATGTCGGCGACAAACAAGAGAAATGCGGCGAAGAAGAAGCTTCACCATCGCATCGGGTCGTGGCTACCTCGTAGCCCGGCCTAAGTGGGCCAAGGCTGAGAATGATCTGCTTGATAAAGGTATCGAACCGTAGACAATGAACTGGCTAGACCGTTCTTTGGACTTGGTTCTTCGGGCGGCGGATCCTTGGACCCTATAACAGGGAAGTGCATTTGGACGGACGAACAATTGGACATACCAGTCAAGAGGCTTCAAAGCAATATATCGAGCAAAGACAGCAAGGGAAGTTCGTTCTGCATAGGAGAAGGACAAGCTCACAAGGGCCCTCGAATCCGAGCACCACAGACGGACATGAGACACGCCAGCTCCGTTTAAGTGGAAGGCTGGATTTCCGGATGCAGGGGGTTACAAAACCCATGAGGGGAGGAAGAAACTGGAGCAGAGCCAAATGCAGGCGCTGCACGAAAGGGTAATGGGGCTAGAGGAACGAGAAGCAGCAGATCACAGCAAACGACCTGCCGAAGCTTCCCCCGAAGCTACCCCGCCATCTCAGCGGACAAGCAGCGTGGCTTCCACCGAGCTGCTTCAGCCGGATCATGTCTTGACGGCTCCTGCTAGCTATCCCGTGGATGCTATCACAGATGCTGAAAATTGCCACCTTATGGCGCAATGGAGCAATTTTAAGGTCAAAGGCGGCTGTTGGCTCTGTTTATCCTACTAAACCCGACTCAACTTTTCACCGCCGGCCGATTCGAAGGATATGCTAAGGTGATGGTCGATGAAATAACGGAGGGATTTGAGGACCTCGGCTTGACCACCCTACCGGTGAAGGGGAGTATCGGCTGGGTTACGCTCAAGACTCCATGCCTATGGCGGAAGGATCTCATCAACCTTCCGAACTGGACGCCTCCGCCTCCTCCTCCTCCTCCGCGAGTCGTGGCACTCCGCCTCCTCCACCGCCTCCTCCTCCAGCGAGTGACGATCAGGGCACTCGCCCGGCTCCTCTCCGGCGTGGCGGCACTCCGCCTCCTTCTCCGCCTGCGCCCGGCCGCGCCGAGCAGCCAGCCTCCTCCTTCTCCGCCTCGTCGGCAAGGGCGGAAGAGACCCGCCGCCCGCTCCGGCTGCTCCCGTGGCGTCGTAGTCCTTCTCCTCCGCCTCGTAAGCAAGGAAAGAAGACATCCGCTCCGTCTGCTCTGCGGCGTCTAGCAGTACAGCCAAAGGCGGGAGGAGATCTGATTCGGTCCTTCTCTGAAGACTCCAGAGAAGTTACCATACGAGAGGAGCGAGGAGGAAAACGCGAAGATCGCGCAGACCGAAGTGGATGACTGGTTTCAAGGGTTGAAAGCAAAGAGACATCCACCTCCGGAGGAGAAGGTAGATCCGGTGAAAGCGAAGCGCACTCTGGCTGCCCTGAAAAAACCACCCAATTTTCAGCTGAAAGTAAACTATGAGCGCTTTATTGGAAAGGCATTTGCCGAAGCGGAGAGGTCGGGAAATCTTGTCGGTGATCAAAGGATGAAAGAACGACGAGCTGGGAAACAAATTGCCCAGCTCGGCGAACAAGCCAATCGTGCCCCCGCTCAAGGTGCACTGCTAGCGACATCGTCGATCCGAGGATGGTGCCCGGTTATGGCAATCCTGCAGATTACCTGCCCGACGATGTACATTATGATTTCTTGGAGGTGCAGATACAAAGATACGAATACGGGAAGCCTCTCGTCAAAGATGAAAGTTCTCTATCAACGATGATGCGAAGATTGCATGATTGGTACATGAATACCTGCAAAGAGTCTGAGGGGAGGAGTACTTTGTATGTGAGAGTTAAAAAGGAGCATGACCTCCTTGGAATGGAATTGTTGCCTATTCCATTTGAGGAGTTCTATCAGTTTTTCAATCAGTTGGCCCTCGATAAAGCAACGGTCACCTGCTACTATCTGTAAGTAGTACTACTTCTGTCATTAAGTCTCTCTATATAACTCAGCCCTTTCATTGCATGTATTTATAATTATCCTCACTATATTATGCAGATTGAAGATCGCCAATTGAAGAAAAGACAAGTGGGTGATATTGGGTTCATTAACACATATCTCATAGATAAAACTGAGGTTGAATTTCGTAAAGAAAATACCGAGGCCAACTTGCTACAATCGTTGGTAATAAATGAACACAAAGATATAATACTCTTTCCTTACAACTTCAAGTGAGTGTTACTGTCTTGTGGCATATTCGGTTTCCTTATTAGTCCAGGTTATAGTAATGTAATATTGATGAGTTATGCATGTGTGCGCAGCTACCACTATATTCTCCTAGAGATTAAGCTTGAGAAGGGAGTAGTAACTGTCTTAGACTCCAAGCGAAAAGATCCCAAGGAGTATGCGGACATGACTGAAATGCTCAAGAAGTAAGTTAAATCGATCATTATCCACCATATCAGCAACTTTGTTCATTTCTGATATCAAGTAATTGTTTTCTTTGTATGGCAGGGCTTGGAGAAAATTCACCAAAAAGCTCCGGGACTACCGAAGAAGCTGCAATTTAGACACCCGAAAGTAAGTACTATATAGTAGCATATTCCACGCATCTCCTAGTGATTCAAGCGCTAGTTTCATCAATACCATTTAGCATGCTTGCTAATTATCAGTTTGATTGACCTCTATTTCTTGTAAAGTGGTTGTGGCAGGAACAAGGGAATGATTTCTGTGGATACTATATTTGCGAGTCCATCTGCCACACGACTTGTGAGCGGGGCTACTCCGACAAACAATATGAAGTGCGTAAATAAAAATATTCACAATTTTATTTTATTACCATCATTTGTGTTGAGTTTCATTCATTCATATATATATATATATATATATATATATATATATATATATATATATATTTATTGACCCCTGTCTTAAAATTAGATGTTTCGGATGCGGATGAACTCCTAGCACCAGATCGCATGCAGCAATTCAAGAGGAATTGGCGGCATTCTTTCTTGACCACGTGATCGCTGAAGACGGAGAATACTATGTGGACCACGCGTCCATATGTTAGGAGATTATATATTTGTAAAAGATAATTATTGTATATATGTAGCCGGTAGTGTCGGATAGATATACGAGAACTTGTTGTTCGACCAATCTCTCGGAGAAGGAGAGGTGGTCGATATCACTTCTCTCTGTATGCATATATGTTCATGAAGATCTTCTGTTTGCTTAATTACTAGCTAGCTAGCGTGTCTAGCTAGTCCTCTCTATACGTATGTATAGTACGTAGCGTCGACCAAGCACATACAAAAGAGAGGACACTTTTCTCTATTAATTAGCTAGCTATAGCACAATATATGAAACACCTAAATTAACCCCCCAAACCCCCCCCCCCTTTAAAAAAAACAAAAACCACAGCCATAGAAATGCTGACGCGTGGATGCCTATTGGTCCCGGTTGGTGCCACCAACCGGGACCAAAGGCCCTCCTACCTGGGCTCAGCGGACAGGCCACGTGGAGGCCCAGCTGTCCCGGTTCTGGATTGAACCGGGACTAAAAATCAGGGCATTAGTACCGACACTTTAGTCCCGGTTCATGAACCGACTAAAAGGCCCTCACCAACCGGGACTATAGGCCGTTTTTCTACTAGTGTGTGTAGACCCTACGGGTTCGGGAACCATGCAGACATGACCGAGACGTTCTCCGGTCAATAACCAACAGCGGGATCTGGATACCCATGTTGGCTCCCACATGTTCCACGATGATCTCATCGGATGAACCACAATGTCAAGGACTCAATCGATCCCGTATACAATTCCCTTTGTCTAGCGGTATTGTACTTGCCCGAGATTCGATCGTCGGTATACCGATACCTTTTTCAATCTCGTTACCGGCAAGTCTCTTTACTCGTTCGGTAACACATCATCCCGTGATCAACCCCTTGGTCACATTGTGCACATTATGATGATGTCCTACCGAGTGGGCCCAGAGATACCTCTCCGTTACACGGAGTGACAAATCCCAGTCTCGATTCGTGCCAACCCAACAGACACTTTTGGAGATACCTGTAGTGCACCTTTATAGCCACCCAGTTATGACGTTTGGTACACCCAAAGCATTCCTACGGCATCCGGGAGTTGCACAATCTCATGATCTAAGGAAATGATACTTGACATTAGAAAAGCTTTAGCATATGAACTACACGATCTTTGTGCTAGGCTTAGAATTGGGTCTTGTCTATCACATCATTCTGCTAATGATATGATCCCGTTATCAATGACATCCAATGTCCATGGTCAGGAAACTGTAACCATCTATTGATCAACGAGCTAGTCTACTAGAGGCTTACTAGGGACATGGTGTTGTCTATGTACCCACACATGTATCTGAGTTTCCTATCAATACAATTATAGCATGGGTAATAAACGATTATCATGAACAAGGAAATATAATAATAACTAATTTATTATTGCCTCTAGGGCATATTTCCAACAACATATATATGTCAACTTCTCAACCTTGGACTATGGGTGCTTTATGTTTATGTTGTCACTGAACTTTGAACTATGGATGTTACATGAGAGTAGTTTTTCTACACCCAGGCTCGATGCACCCACGCAGGAAAACGTACCAAAACATTTTTAAAAAATCTGAAACTTTGTGTGAATGATTATCAACAAATGTTATGAGCGCTTGCAAAATTTAGTGCTCAAATAACATTCGATGAGCTCTCTATAAAAAAGACAAATTCACCGAAAATTAGTCAAAATGTAAGTGCACTGTTTAAGCAGATTTTGTAATTTTTTATATATTTTTTGGAGAGAGCTCCTCGAATGTTATTTGACCACCAAACTTTGCAAGCCCCCATAACATTTGTTGATGATCATTCCTACAAAGTTTCATAATTTTTTGAATTTTTTTGCTATGTTTTCTTGCGTGGGTGCACTGTGGGTGCACGGAAGGTGGTCGCAGCCACTGCTTTCCCATGTTACATTGTATGTCATCTTATTTTGCTAAACTCTTGAATGGTTTATGTTCATCTAAGTATTTGAGTGTTTTGCTGTCCAAATTTGGGTGCATTTGATGTCAAAAATTTCAGTGTTGGTGCTGTCCAAATTTCAGTGTCCTTGCTATGTACAATTTTTTGGTGTATTTGTTGTCGAAGTTTCAGTCTTGATGGCTTGATGCTGTCCGAATTTCAGTGTACTTGTTGTACATTTTTTTTTTGGTGTACTTGCTGTCAAAATTTCAGTGAGCCATTGATCAAGTCATTTGCTGCATTTTTTTCATCTCTCAGCGAAAAGAGTTGCTAGTAGCACTTAGCAATAGTCATCTGTTGCTGATGTGCAGTGCACTGTCCATACACATGAGCTGGCCGATTTGGGCCGTGCGAACACAAAGCTCAGGCCGAGCCTGCGAATGAGGCTCGCCTGAGCAGTTGACTCGGCTCGTGAGAGGCGAGCTAATGGCTGGCTCGGCCCAAGTTCAGCTAGCTCAGCTCGGCTCGTGTCGAGGTTTAGCTTTCGGCGGGCCAATACCGGCGCCAAAGGGCTACAAGCTATAATCGACGCGCTGTAAACCATCAAATGGGCTGAGCATCCCCTCTCTCCTGCTCTTGAGTGCCCCCGGCACGCTTCTTAGTGTATGGACCGGTGGCTCTCTAACCTTGTAACTAACTTTGTACTCCTCCCACCTATCAATGCAATGATACGCTCCCAGGCGTATTGGAGAAAAAAAGGTTTAGCTTTCGGCACCATGTTGACGCCTTCTTACAGTCGTGCCATGTGTTGTAGCACCCTTTTTGTACTCATTCTAATTACTTCTACCATTGAATATACGCAAATTTGTATATTCGCGAAAAGAGTGCGATGAGGTGAACCTTTGGCTATGGCCCAATTGAGCTCGACCGAAACCCCACCTGGTTGTGCACTAAGCTAAGCACACACTTGTGAAGATATGCTGAAGAAGCGGAGACTGAAGTCTGAAGGTGTCCTTCTTGGTCTGTCAGTCTGTCCTCGCCTCACGCTAACGATGGACTGCACATGAGTTTATGACGTCCTAGGGCAGCAAATTAAAGCATACCATTTTTGGTTTGTCTCTAAACTGTATCCAGTCTTCACCCACATTGATTATAGGCTAGCAAAAGGGAAAGTCTTGAAGCTCGTCTTTCCGTTTCCATTAGTTTACAGCCGGTCATGCGCTGCCTTTCTTCCTTCCTTCGCCTATAAGAATTCGCGTCGCGTCCGACGATCCGCCATGGTGCAGAGCTCAATTCGTTTCCTGAGAGAGAGAGAGAGAGAGAGAGAGAGAGAGAGAGAGAGAGAGAGAGAGAGAGCAGGCGGCGGGCCATGGTGTTGCCACCGTGGCCGCACGCGGCGGAGGTCACGGAGACGCACGTCTACAGCTCCGGTAGAGTTCTCCATCGCGTCGCCGGCCACCTCTCTCCGAGCAATCTCCCGAGCACCCTGCGCATCCACGGCGACGTGGTTGTGTCGCACGGGACGCGCAGGATCGGTGCCCACGCCAACTCGCCGGCGGGGTGGGGCATCGACGCCTCGTTCGACGACCGGGCGCCGTTCGACCACCAAGTCGAGGTCGCGGACACTGCCGTCTTCCGGAACTACGAGGCCTGCCGCGACCTCATCCACGGCATGCTCGCCGACGGGCCAGTGACCGGCGACTACGACCTCGCCCCTGGGAACTGGGGCGACCATCTTCACCCGCAAATGGACTTCGTCGATGAGATCGGCCGCAAGATCGATAGACTAGACCTTGAACTTGAAGGCGACGTCTCGCGCTTCCACATCGACATCCACGTGCCGTCACTGCTGGTATGTTTGGTTTACAGCCATCCACAGGCCCTAATCCGCGCCTGCAAAGAGGCCGACGCTGCTGCAGGAGCTCTCGCGGCACCCGGTCAGGAATGCATGATTTGCCATTTGGACCTGGAGACTGGTGACGAGGAGATCGTCAGGCTGCCGTGCTTCCACACCCACGTCTTCCACATCCCGTGCATCAAAGGGTGGTTCTATCAAGAGTCAAAGTGCCCAATTTGCCGGCGTGAGGTGGTGGATTACTTCGAATTTTGAAGGTTTGATTCTGAGATGAAATAGATCTCGAGCGGATCCAAAGATAAGCCGCTGTTAATCAATTACGTAGCCAACAAATTCATACTATATTCTTTAGATGAAGATGGTGGATTCAATGAGCAGTAGTCCATATATATATCTTGCAGTCCTATCAAAGATGAGCTGAAGGCTTTTGATGAAGGTTTTATCAAAGAGGAGCTGTTGATAGATTACATATATAGCCGATGAACAATTCATATATTTTGTATTCTGCAGC
This sequence comes from Aegilops bicornis, assembly GCA_021605145.1. Taxonomy (NCBI): domain Eukaryota; kingdom Viridiplantae; phylum Streptophyta; class Magnoliopsida; order Poales; family Poaceae; genus Aegilops; species Aegilops bicornis. The sequence goes on along the minus strand of CM038671.1, from coordinate 778,077,231 downwards.
TGAACATGGATTCAGTGAGCATGAGGGTTCTGTAGCTGATGTCTGTAGAACGAATATGAACATTTCCGTATGACATATCTGAAAATGAGCAATTAAGTTGGCCTTCGAGCGATACCATGATTTGGAGGACTTGTCACAAATTTCAGTGATAATTTTTTTATCGAATAGTTTCAATTTATTCTTTCAATTCTTTTTTAAAAGCATCAAGTAGAACATAGACGATATATAAACACAACTACAACACTCTGCAGTCTGCACAGACAACACATTAAGGATGGAGCTTTGTGGAGCTTGGTGATTAAAAAAATCACCACACATTTGCCTTGCAAACCATGGGAACGTCTCATACCACCGGAAGAATAAGTTCTGTACGAGATACCAAGCCTAACATTTGATAACTCCATGGCACCTGTAATTGGTTTTCTTATTCCTCCTATCCTAAAGCTAAAGAGAGTGCAAGCACAAGCCTTTACTGTTACAAACGGAGTCGTAGTATGAGGTCGCTCTTTCCTTCCCTAATTATATTAACGCTAGCAGGTCTCTTTTCTTCCTTCGTTTTGAGTAATGTCTCCTTTAAAGTAGTTTGTGAGTGTGCTAACCAATGTGCTTGAATCTTTCAAATGGATTTGAAAGTCCAAGATAGTGGACGATGTTAAAACAAAGGCACAATGATTTTGGCCTGTCTCCTGTGTGACTCAAGTAACAGTTAAGCTTCCACTCTCATTTTAGCACTACACATGTGTTTGGCTTGGGCACACCTCAACATCTCTTGGTCTCCGAGTCGGAATCGGATTGGTTCGGCTTCTGTGGCTAAGGTGGGACTCCATGCAGATCTATTATGTGGCGTACGTGTTTGTATTCCTGCCAGGAATATTTGGAAAGAAATTATAATCTTCTATTTCATGGTGCTCCAGACTAGAGCTGCTTGGAGAGAAAGCAGGAAGACAAATCATTTGCTTCTAAGATTTTGAGTGTTGCGTTAGTTTATGAGTGTATGTCACTTTTCATACTATGATGTCGTTCTCTCCTTCCCTCATTAGCGCTAGCTAGCAGGTGTCCTTTTGTTCCCTTGTTAGAGTTGTGTGTGCTACCAAATCTGCTTCAACCCTTTGAATGGATTTGGAAATCCAAGATAGTAATGAAGGAAAAGATATTTGTGTCGATCTTATTGTTTGTGTCGATCTTATTGTCTGACCAGCCAAGATAGTAATGAAGGAGAAGTTATAGTATCAGCAATGATTTAGCGTGTCGCTTCCGTGACTCAAGTAACATTTTGTTTTCCGCTGCCCTTTTAGCATTACTTGATGGGAACTCCTCAACGTCCTCCAAATTGGAATCGGATTGATTTGGTCTCTCTTGCTAAAGTGGGCTTCCGTGGAGAAGTAGTATGATTAGTGTTTAATAATGCTGGCTGGAATATTTTGACAGAAGGAATAATATTCTATTTTAAGGTTTGCTGCAAACTAGAGCTGCATGAAGTGAACATGCCAAGGAAGATCTTTTGCTTCTATGGTTTAGGGTGTCGCATTAGTTAGTGAGAGTACTTCTGAACTCGACCTACAATTCAACACAACAAATAGGGAAAGAAAACCAAAAACTAAATAAAAAAGAAAACCCCAATAGAAACCATGGAAAAAAATGAGAAAAAGAAGCTAGAATGGAAAAGCAGAACCATAGCGTCACGTCCTTATGGCTAAAAAGAACCACAATTGTTGCTAGGTTAGAAGAAACGACCATTGTACGGCTTTTTGTCTGCCCAAAAGTTTGGCCCAATGTTTTCTCTTTGCAAATATCATTGATCGGCAGCTTAGCACGTTTTGATGCTGAATCCAATAGGTGCCCCCCTGCTTTTTCGCCAACTTCGCCACATGGAAACATCTAGCGTCTGAGGGCCGTTAGCAAACAACCATTCCTCCATTGAGCCATCGGTTCGCTCTCCAAGGCCAATCCAAGTATCGTCCTAGTCGTCTTGCAGTGAAGGCAAAGCAACAAACACGAGTGTGGCCACCCCCGACTCTGCCTCGATGTCTACATGACACCAAAGGTGTTGGCACACGCGCGGTGGCTGCTATTGCATCCGACTGGACCCTCGGCCCCGCCAACATGTCCACCACATCTACTTCTCTGGCTTAAGCTGAGTCGCTAGTAAGAAGTGAGCAAATGTAATTGCCTAATCTAGAAACTGATATAGTTTCTGAAATAAAGCTTCTGATCTAGCAATTGATGCATTTGATAGTACATGCTATCGAAAAGTGAGTATATAAGTCCATATGCCCATGTTATGCCCCTATTTATTGAGTGCATATTCATTGAACACTGGATGTATTCATATGGCTGAATATTATTGCCATTGATCGAGTCACTTTCTGCATATTTTTTCATGTATCACTGTAAAGAGCTTCTAGTTAGCACTTAGTAGTAGACTATAAGAAGTAGTAGCCAAATCACTATGAAGGAGTTGGTTGCAAAAATGGTGGTCGTCCATAACTACTCACTCAGGATGGTGGAACATGAGTGGTTCAATATTGTGATGAAGTACTCGAACCCACTATATTAAGACATTGGCAAGAAGGAAATAAGAGTTGAGTGCTTGACCGTTTTCAAGAAAGAGAAGGAAATCCTTAAGGCAACCTTGAAGATTAGTATCACTACTCACTCAGGATGCTTGACCGTTTCACATTAGTATCACTACCGATATATTGACAGGTAACCAATGTAGTGGAACACTATATAGATAAACATACGAGAATACAGACTCATGTGTTCGCCATCACGCAGTTATATCCCCCTCACAACGGAAGCATCATTGCTGTTGCGTTGTTTGTTTGTGTGACAGAATGGAAGATACAAAACAATATAATGTACATCACACAAGACAATGCATCAAACAATGATGGGGTTGTTGAAGATTTGAAGGCAATTCTTTCTGTTCGAAGAGGGACATAGTTTGAAGCCAAATATTTTCATGTCCGGTGTTGTGCTCACATTGTCAACTTTAGTGCAGGATGGGACAATATTTATGAACACCTTTGTAATGAATCGAACGGATACAATGAAGTACTTCAAGAAATCCCCTGCCCGATTGCAAAAATTTGTTGAGATTTACACAAGTTTAGGCCTTGAAACTGGATGGGATTTTATGCTAATTGTTTGCACAAGGTGGAGTTCTACTTACAAGATGCTGAAAACTGGCCGGCCATATAGGCAAGCTTGGTTTCTTATGCTAATTCGGATGACAACTACAAGTGGAAGCCTACAAACAAAGAATGGGAGGCGTTTTAGCTTATTGAGCTATTGTTATTTGCTTTTGCTAGAGTGACTACGGACTTTTCAGGTCAATCATATCCCACCATGAACATATTTTATCCCCACATTGTGAGTATCAAAATTGCTTTGAGAAAAGCCATGGTTCATAAGGATAAAAACTTACAATGTTATGGTTCATGATATGATGGACAAGTTTAACAAATATTGGGAAGAACCAAATAGTGTCATGGTTCTTGCGACCTTTCTGTATCTAAGGTACAAGATGAAGTATGTGGAGTGGTGCTTTGTGCAGATCTATGATGGGGATAAGGCCGAAACTGAGTTGTCTGATTTTGAGAAATATTTGGACAAGTTGTATGAGAAATTTGATTCCCGAAAGAGGCAAGCTGAACCTCAATGTAGGTATACTTACTTGCATTACAAGTACCTCAATGCCACCCGCGGATTATGAGTTTCTCTTGTACTTATCATCCACTTTTACAAAACGGTCTAAAAGTGAGTTCAGAATCTATATGGATGATGCAAATGAGGTCATGGGTGCCAATTTCAATCTTCTAGAGTGGTGGCAAACTTGGCGAGATGGTTCTTAACTGTCCTAGCTAGCTCGGCGTCTTCAGAATCCAGTTTTTGCACTAGTGGAAGAATTCGGGATGATTATAGGAGCTATCTAAAACCTTACCTGGTGAATGCATTGGTCAGTGGTGGAAGTTATATCAAGGGTGCCCACAAATACTTAAATGTTTTGCTATATTTCAGTCTATGTTAATGCCGTATGATTTCAATATTCATGACGTTATTGTCATAAACTAAAAATTTCATGGCTAAACTACACGAAACAAGGATGTGGAAGAAGATGACAACGATGAGGATGCGGGGAAGGTCAAATTGCCTAAAAGTGTGGCAAATTGCAACTACTAGTAAGTATATTACTTCTAGGATTTTTTTTAAGTTTACTACAACTATTGTTACTTGTAGGCTTTTCCATTTACTATAGCTATTGTTCCTCGTAGGCTACATTGGAGGGGGGAGACTATCAAGATGCCTTTGTCAACTTTCCACATGGAAGTTGATACGTCTCCAACGTATCTATAATTTTTTATTGCTCCATGCTATATTATTTATTGTTTTGAGCAATATTGGGCTTTATTATCTACTTTTATATTACTTTTGGGACTAACCTATTAACTGGAGGCCCAGCCCATATTGCTGTTTTATTGCCTGTTTCAGTATTTCGAGGAAAAGGAATATCAAACGGAGTCCAAACGGAATGAAACCTTCGGCAGCGTGATTTTTTGGAAGAATATGATCCTGGAGACTTGGAGTTCACGTCAGAAGATCCTCGAGGCAGCCACGAGATAGGAGGGCGCCCCCCTGTAGGGCGCGCCCCCTGTCTCGTGGGCCCCTCGAGCACCTCCCGACCGACTTCTTTCGCCTATATAAGCCTACGTACCCTAAAAACATCGAATATCAAGATAGATCGGGAGTTCCGCCGCCGCAAGCCTCTGTAGCCACCAAAAATCTCGGGAGCCTGTTCAAGCACCTGCCGAGGCGAATCCATCACCGGTGGCCATCTTCATCATCCCGGCGCTCTCCATGACGAGGAGGGAGTAGTTCACCCTCGGGGCTAAGGGTATGTACCAGTAGCTATGTGTTTGATCTCTCTCTCTCTCTCTCTCTCTCTCTCTCTCTCTCTCTCTCTCTCTCCTGTTCTCTCTCGTGTTCCCTTTATGGCACGATCTTGATGTATCGCGAGCTTTGCTATTATAGTTGGATCTTATGATGTTTCTCCCCCTCTACTCTCTTGTGATGAATTGAGTTTCCCTCTTGAAGTTATCTTATTGGATTGAGTCTTTATTTGAGAACACTTGATGTATGTCTTGCCGTGTTTATCTGTGGTGACAATGGAATATCATGTGCCACTTGATGTATGTTTTGGTGACCAACTTGCGGGTTCCGCCCATGAACCTATGCATAGGGGTTGGCACACATTTTCTTGACTCTCCGGTAGAAACTTTGGGGCACTCTTTGAAGTACTTTGTGTTGGTTGGATGAATCTGAGATTGTGTGATGCATATCGTATAATCAAGCCCACGGATACTTGAGGTGACAATGGAGTATCTAGGTGACATTAGGGTTTTGGTTGATTTGTGTCTTAAGGTGTTATTCTAGTACGAACTCTTTAATAGATCGATCCGAAAGAATAACTTTGAGGTGGTTTCGTACCCTACCATAATCTCTCTCGTTCATTCTCCGCTATTAGTGGCTTTGGAATGACTCTTTGTTGCATGTTGAGGGATTGTTATATGATCTATCTATGTTATTATTGTTGAGAGAACTTGCACTAGTGAAAGTATGAACCCTAGGCCTTGTTTCCTATCATTGCAATACCGTTTATGCCGCTTTTTATCATTAGTTACCTTGCTGTTTTTATATTTTCAGATTACAAAACCCTATATCTACCATCCATATTGCACTTGTATCACCATCTCTTCGCCGAACTAGTGCACCTATACAATTTACCATTGTATTGGGTGTGTTGGGGACACAAGATACTCTTTGTTATTTGGTTGCAGGGTTGTTTGAGAGAGACCATCTTCATCCCTCGCCTCCTACGGATTGATAAACCTTAGGTCATCCACTTGAGGTAATTTGCTACTGTCCTACAAACCTGTGCACTTGCAGGCCCAACAACGTCTACAAGAAGAAGGTTGTGTAGTAGACATCAAGCTCTTTTCTGGCGCCGTTGCCGGGGAGGTGAGTGCTTGAAGGTATATATTTAGATCTTGCAATCGTATCTTTTTGTTTCTTGTTTTATTACTAGTTTAGTTTATAAAAGAAAACTACAAAAAAATGGAATTGAGTTTGTCTCATACGCTTCATCTTTTTAATATCTTTCGTGAGTATGATGGAAAGGAAAATTGTGCTCAAGTGCTAGAAGAAGAATGCATTAAAATGCTTGGTACTAAATCTTTGAATGATGAGCATGATTGCAATGTTGTTAGTATGAATTCCTTGAATATCCATGATGCTAATGATATGCAAAGCCACAAGCTTGGGTAAGCTATGTTTGATGAATATGATATATTTTGTCCCCCAAGCTTTGATGAGAAAATTTATTTTGATGATAGCATGCCTCCTATTTATGATGATTATATTGATGAAAGTGGATTTGGAAGAGTGTCAACTTTATTTAGTGATGATTCCACTATTTCGGAAGAGGTTCCAATTGATTATGAGAACAAAGTTGCTATCTATGATGATTATTGTGATGACTTGTATGCTATTAGGAATAATGATAACCATGAAACTTGTCATCATGATTTTAGTTTTCAATTGGATTATGCCTCACATGATAATTATTTTGTTGAGTTTGCTCCCACTACTATTCATGAGAAGAAATTTGCTTATGTGGAGAGTAGTAAAATTTTTATGCAAGTAGATCATGAAAAGAATGATTTAGGTGCTGGTTATATTGTTGAATTCATTCATGATGCTACTGAAAATTATTATGAGGGGGGAACATATGCTTGTAGTAATTGCAATAATATCAAGTTTCCTCTCTATGTGCTTCAATTTTTGAACTTATGCTTGTTTTACCTTCCTATGCTAGTTGATCATTGTTCCCATAAGTTGTTTGCTCACAAAATCCCTATGCATAGGAAGTGGGTTAGACTTAAATGTGCTAGTCATATTCTTCATTATGCTCTTTTTATGTTTCAATTCTTATCTTTTTATGTGAGCATCATTGAAATCATCATGCCTAGCTAGGGGCGTTAAACGATAGCGCTTGTTGGGAGGCAACCCAATTTTATTTTAGTTTCTTGCTTTTTGGTTCTGTTTAGGAATAAATAATCCATCTAGCTTCTGTTTATATGTGGTTTTATGTTTTAATTAGTGTTTGTGCCAAGTAGAACCTTTGGGAAGACTTGGGTGAAGTCTTTATGATCATGCTGTAAAAAATAGAAACTTTAGCGCTCACGAGATTAGCTTCAACCTTTTACTGGAGAGTGCTATTTAGTTGATTCTTTTTTCAGATGATTACTAGATAAATTCCTCAGGTCCACCAATTTATTTTAGAATTTTTGGAGTTCCATAAGTTTGCGTTAGTTACAGATTACTACAGAATGTTCTGTTTTTGACAAATTCTGTTTTTCGTGTGTTGTTTGCTTATTTTGATGACTCTATGGCTAGTAAAATAGTTTATAAACTATAGAGAAGTTGGAATACAGTAAGTTTAACACCAATATAAGTGAAGAATGAGTTCATTACAGTACCTTGAAGTGGTGTTTTGTTTTCTTTCGCTAACGGAGCTCACGAGTTTTCTGTTAAGTTTTGTGTTGTGAAGTTTTCAAGTTTTGGGTAAAGATTCGATGGACTATGGAATAAGGAGTGGCAAGAGCCTAAGCTTGGGGATGCCCAAGGCACCCCAAGGTAATATTCAAGGATAACCAAGCGTCTAAGCTTGGGGATGCCCCGGAAGGCATCCCCTCTTTCGTCTTCGTTCATCGGTAACTTTACTTGGAGCTATATTTTTATTCACTACATGATATGTGTTTTGCTTGGAGCGTCATGTCATTTTCTTTAGCTTTGCTTGCTGTTTGAATAAAATACCAAGATCTGAAATTCTTAAATGTTAGAGAGTCTTCACATAGTTGTATAATTATTCGACTACTCATTGATCTTCACTTATATCTTTTGGAGTAGTTTGTCATTTGCTCTAGTACTTCACTTATATCTTTTAGAGCACGGTGGTGGTTTTATTTTGAAGAAATAGATGAACTCTCATGATTCACTTATATTATTTTGAGAGTCTTAAATAGCATGGTAATTTGCTTAAATAATCTTAATATGCTAGGTATTCAAAAATAGTAAAAACGTTCTTATGAGTGCGTTGAATACTAAGAGAAGTTTGATGCTTGATGATTGTTTTGAGATATGGAAGTAGTGATATTTGAGTCATGCTAGTTGAGTAGTTGTGAATTTGAGAGATACTTGTGTTAAAGTTTGTGATTCCCGTAGCATGCACGTATGGTGAACCATTATGTGATGAAGTCGGAGCATGATTTATTTATTGATTGTCTTCCTTATGAGTGGCGGTCGGGGACGAGCGATGGTCTTTTCCTACCAATCTATCCCCCTAGGAGCATGCGCGTAATACTTTGCTTTGATAACTTGTAGATTTTTGCAGTAAGTATATGAGTTCCTTATGACTAATATTGAGTCCATGGATTATACACACTCTCACCCTTCCACCATTGCTAGCCTCTCTAATACCGCGCACCTTTCGCCGGTATCATACACCCACCATATACCTTCCTAAAAACATCCACCATACCTACCTATCATGGCATTTCCATAGCCATTCCGAGATATATTGCCATGCAACTTTCCACCGTTTAGATTTATTATGACACGCTCCATCATTGTCATATTGCTTTGCATGATCATGTAGTTGGCATCGTATTTGTGGAAAAGCCACCGTTCATAATTCTTTCATACATGTCACTCCTGAGTCATTGCACATCCCGGTACACCGCCGGAGGCATTCATATAGAGTCATATTTTGTTCTAAGAATCGAGTTGTAATTTTTGAGTTGTAAGAAAATAAAAGTGTGATGATCATCATTTTTTAGAGCATTGTCCCAGTGAGGAAAGGATGATGGAGACTATGATTCCCCCACAAGTCGGGATGAGACTCCTGACGAAAAATAAAAAAAAGGGAGAAAAAAAAGAGGCCATAAAAAAAGAGAAAAGGCCCAAATAAAAAATAAATAAATAAAACAAAAAAATGAGAGAAAAAGAGAGAAGGGGCAATGCTACTATCCTCTTACCACACTTGTGCTTCAAAGTAGCACCATGATCTTCATGATAGAGAGTCTCCTATGTTGTCACTTTCATATACTAGTGGGAATTTTCATTATAGAACTTGGCTTGTATATTCCAATGATGGGCTTCCTCAAATTGCATTAGGTCTTTGTGAGCAAGCGAGTTGGATGCACATCCACTTACTTTCTTTTGTTGAGCTTTCAAATGCTTATAGCTCTAGTGCATCCGTTGCATGGCAATCCCTACTCATTCACATTGATATCTATTGATGGGCATCTCCATAGCCTGTTGATACACCTAGTTGATGTGAGACTATCTTCTCCCTTTTTGTCTTCTCCACAACCACCATTCTATTCCACATATAGTGCTATGTCCATGGCTCACGCTCATGTATTGCGTGAAGATTGAAAAAGTTTTGAAAATGTCAAAAGTATGAAACAATTGCTTGGCTTGTCATCAGGGTTGTGCATGATTTAAATACTTTGTGTGGTGAAGATAGAGCATAGCCAGACTATATGATTTTGTAGGGATAACTTTCTTTGGACACGTTATTTTGAGAAGACATAATTGCTTTGTTAGTATGCTTGAAGTATTATTATTTTTATGTCAATATTAAACTTTTGTCTTGAATCTTTCGAATATGAATATTCATATCACAACTAAGAAGAATAGCAATGAAATTATGCCAAGTAGCACTCCACATCAAAAATTATCTTTTTTATCATTTACCTACTCGAGGACGAGCAGGAATTAAGCTTGGGTATGCTTGATACGTCTCCAACGTATCTATAATTTTTGATTGCTCCATGCTATATTATTTATTGTTTTGAGCAATATTGGGCTTTATTATCCACTTTTATATTACTTTTGGGACTAACCTATTAACCGGAGGCCCAGCCCATATTGTTGTTTTATTGCCTGTTTCAGTATTTCGAAGAAAAGGAATATCAAACGGAGTCCAAACGGAATGAAACCTTCGGCAGCATGATTTTTTGGAAGAATATGATCCTGGAGACTTGGAGTTCACGTCAGAAGATCCTCGAGGCAGCCACGAGATAGGAGGGCGCCCCCCCCCTGTAGGGCGCGCCCCCTGTCTCGTGGGCCCCTCGAGCACCTCCCAACCGACTTCTTTCGCCTATATAAGCCTACGTACCCTAAAAACATCGAATATCATGATAGATCGGGAGTTCCGCCGCCGCAAGCCTCTGTAGCCACCAAAAACCTCTCGGGAGCCCGTTCCAGCACCCTGCCGGAGGGGGAATCCATCACCAGTGGCCATCTTCATCATCTCGGTGCTCTCCATGACGAGGAGGGAGTAGTTCACCCTCGGGGCTGAGGGTATGTACCAGTAGCTATGTATTTGATCTCTCTCTCTCTCTCTCTCTCTCGTGTTCTCTCTCGTGTTCCCTCTATGGCACGATCTTGATGTATCGCGAGCTTTGCTATTATAGTTGGATCTTATGATGTTTCTCCCCCTCTACTCTCTTGTGATGAATTGAGTTTCCCTCTTGAAGTTATCTTATTGGATTGAGTCCTTATTTGAGAACACTTGATGTATGTCTTGCCGTGTTTATCTGTGGTGACAATGGGATATCACGTGCCACTTGATGTATGTTATGGTGACCAATTTGTGGGTTCCGCCCATGAACCTATGCATAGGGGTTGGCACACGTTTTCTTGACTCTCCGGTAGAAACTTTGGGGCACTCTTTGAATTACTTTGTGTTGCTTGGATGAATCTGAGATTGTGTGATGCATATCGTATAATCATGCCCACATATACTTGAGGTGACAACGGAGTATCTACGTGACATTAGGTTTTGGTTGATTTGTGTCTTAAGGTGTAATTCTAGTACGAACTCTTTAATAGATCGATCCGAAAGAATAACTTTGAGGTGGTTTCATACCCTACCATAATCTCTACGTTCGTTCTCCGCTATTAGTGGCTTTGGAGTGACTCTTTGTTGCATGTTGAGGGATTGTTATATGATCTATCTATGTTATTATTGTTGAGAGAACTTGCACTAGTGAAAGTATGAACCCTAGGCCTTGTTTCCTATCATTGCAATACCGTTTACGCTCACTTTTATCATCAGTTACCTTGCTGTTTTTATATTTTCAGATTACAAAAACCTATATCTACCATCCATATTGCACTTGTATCACCATCTCTTCGCCGAACTAGTGCACCTATACAATTTACCATTGTATTGGGTGTGTTGGGGACACAAGAGACTCTTTGTTATTTGGTTGCAGGGTTGTTTGAGAGAGACCATCTTCATCCCTCGCCTCCCTACGGATTGATAAACCTTAGGTCATCCACTTGAGAGAAATTTGCTACTGTCCTACAAACCTGTGCACTTGCAGGCCCAACAACGTCTACAAGAAGAAGGTTGTGTAGTAGACATCAGAAGTAAATCAAGCAATGGATCTATGTTGGTCATCACTATTGAATGATGGATAACTCTTGCATTGTTTATGTTGACATTGAACTTTGGATATGACATTGAGAACTTCTCATCCTTTGACTATGGGTACTTTATGTTTATGCGTCCCCGCACCGTCGCTCGCCGTTTGATCTGTTTTTAGTTTTTAGTTTTTCTGTTTTTAGTTTTTAGTTTTCTGTTTTTAGTTATTAGTTATTAGTTATATATAGAAATGTTAGTTTTTAGTTTTCTGTATTATTGTTAGAAATGTTAGTTTTTAGTTATTAGTTATATATAGAAATGTTAGTGTTTAGTTATTAGTTTTCTGTATTAATGTTAGACATGTTATTTATATATAGAAATGTTAGTTTTTTCTGTATTAATGTTATAGAAATGTTAGAAATGTTAAAGAAAAAAATTTGTTCTAGAAATGTTAAAAATGTTAGTTTTAGATATGGTCAATGTTTTTTTAGTTTATTATATTTGTAGTTATAAAATTTAAAATTTGCATATATGGAATCACAATCCATCATTTAAAAAATGTTACTTTACTTTTGCGGCATATAGTATTTGTTGTCGACGATGCCCGGCCCGCATCCTCGCCGTCGACCCGTTCGCGACGACGTCCTGCTTCAGAGGACCCATGTCCGGGACTGGGCTCCGCCGGGCTGGCACTGGGAGGTGCTACCTTCAGGGGCGCAACGCTTAGTGAGGAACTCGTCCCCGGGTCCCATCATCGACCCTGATCTCCTTTGGTGGCGTTCATGTGGGCCACTTTCGGTGCGGAGGGAGCCGGCCCCGCCGGAGGTGGTACGTCGTCGTGTCAGGGAGGAGGACGCGCACGTCCATCGCTACATGGCTGCTATGGACGTCGAGTTCTCCAATACAGCAGGTTCTTTGGGGAGATCACCCGAGCTATGATCCAGTGATGGTTCCTTCACTTTGGTTGTCCACCGCCCGCGCCTTAGGAACCGCGAGTGGCCTAGATTACTCTTTAGTATTTGATCTTTATTAGCTAGCTAGCTAGCTAGCTAGTGATGTATTCGATATATAATATTCGAGACGATGTATTCGAGATTATATCTATTATTCGAGACGATGTATTCGAGATTATATTCGATGATGCTTATTATGTACTATGATTGATTCAGTTTTTCCTTATTAATTGATTGCATCCATGCATTGTAATTTGAATATTAAATTGTTTTATATTTATTTTGGATTAGTTTAATAAAAGCTATGGCGGACAATACCGGCAGAGAGGGAGAAGAGGCCCTGTTCGATATCATACGCCATCCTCACGGGCCAGATGATGATTAGAATGAAAAAGATTATAACGGCTCCGAATTTCTAAACAACACCGGGGAGGGTGATATGATATTCGATCGCGGCGACCGAATTGATGAAGTCATGAACTATGATTATGATGATGACGAAGAAAATGTTGATCTTGAAACAACAAAGACCGACGAGGTATATTTATATAAGCAGGCATCTGGTGATCATCACATGTTTTAAATGACTTGAAGATATATTAAAGAATCGATCTTTCTTCTTTCAGCCATCCGGATCGAGCAAATCTTGAGCAGCAGGACGATCTGAGGCCCGAACAAAAAGTTGAAGGAGGGCGTAAAGTACAATATCGAGGCCATCAAACCTAATGGCGAACCATTAGCGCCTAAGAAGATTGCGGACAAATTCATTCGTCAATGCGGAGTTCTTGTGAAGGACCAACTCCTGATCTCCCTTCAAGAATAGAGAGAGCCAGCAAAGCCACGTCCAGATCTTACTTTTGTCGAAGACAGACAAAAAGATCTGCTTTGGGAAACTCTCATGGAACATTTCACCCTACCAGATCATTTCACAGATGCAGATGTGGAGAAAGTCAAGGACGCTGCTCTTAGAAAGATGGCGGTTGCATTCAACAACCGCAAGAAACGTGTATGGGACAAGTACGTCAAGGGAGGAAGGAAGACTCTAGTATTCAAGGGAACACTAGAGAAGCAAAGTGCTCATTGGGACGATTTCGTGAAATTCAAGGAATCGGAATTATCTAAGGAACGGTCGAGAATAAACAAGGCCAATGCCGCAAAAAAGGATAAGTTCCATAAGCTGGGGCCAGGTGGCTACGCGGTGGCAATGCCTAAGTGGGATAAGTCTGAGAAAGAGATGGAGGATGCAGGTGTCACTCCAGTTACATTGAGCTGGCCCCCCAGGTGCAGGACTTGGTTCTATGCGCATGGGGGGGAGTTGGACCCGAAGACAGGCAAAGTTTCGAAGAAGGCATGTCTGAACGGAGCCGAAGATAAGATACTTGTTGCAATAGAAGAGGCTTGATCGAGGGTGTTCGAGCCCAACAGAGAGAACTATGAGCTTACGCGTGCCCTGGGAAATCCTGAACACCCGGGAAGAACACGAGGCAAGGGCGTTATTTCGTGGTATGGGGGTTTTCGGACTGGAACACTGACTACAGATGCCGTGCGAGAAGGAAGATTGTGGAGGAGAAGAAGAGGAAGATGGAGGAGGAGCAGAGGAAGCAGGACTATGAACGCCTTCAAGGCCTAGAATCAGCGCATGCGGATTTGGCAGTCAAATTCCAGCGGCAGCAGGAGCAGATCGACTCACTTAGCCAGCAAAGGGGGTCTCAGCAGCGGCAGCAGCTAGCGGATGATCCAGCATTGGATAGCACCATCCCATCCATGCCGAGAAGCAGCGTGGGTTCCGCCCCGGGCGACGCAATGCTGGATAGATACCCTGTGGATGACATCATGGAGAACACTAACTGCGAGCTACACTTCAAAATGAAGAACATATCCATGAAGGTGGCGGACGTCGTTTCTTTTACAAATCCCCCCAAGGCAACCTTCCATTGCAACCCGATTCCAGCAGGCTATGCTCGTGTCTTGGTTGATGAGGTGGTGGACCAATATTCGGGGCTAGAGCTTGACATTCCTGGAGGTGACGAGGAGCACACATTGGGAGAGGGCAAACATCGTATCATCCTATGGAGAAAGGATTCCATCATCGTTCGAAGGCCACCGACACCGCGTCAGCCGACTCATCGTCGAAGTCCGCCACCGAGTCAGCAGACTCCCGCTCCTCCAAGTCCACCAACGCGTCAGGCCACTCCTCCTCCTCCAAGTCCGGCAAAGCGTCAGGCCACTCCTCCTCCAAGTCCGACACAACGTCAGACCACTCCTCCTCCAAGTCCGGCACAACTTCGGGACACTCCTCCTCCAAGTCCGGCACAGCTTCAGGCCACTCCTCCTCCTCCAACTCAGCAACGTCAGCCGTCTCCGCCACCTCAGCAATCACGGAAGAGAGCCGCTGCAGCTATGGTGCGTAGCGGTACAAGTCGAGGTAGTACGGGAGGTACAGGCGGAGGCAAGCTATTTCAATATGGTCCAAGCCTCGCGCCTCTTCTGCAGAGGCCTTATGAAAAGTCCGAGGAGGAAAACACAACCATAGTGAAGGCCCAGGTGGAAGCCCATTTTACACCGAAACCGCCACCGCCGCCAATGGAGAAAGTGCCTGAGGAAAAGATTGACCACTTCATTCGTATGGTTAGAGCACCAGCTCCCAAGCCTATTGACACAGACTGTGAGCGCCACCTCAGGAAATTAAATCGAGCACGTCTACAGAATGAGGCGAGCTCGAGCTCGAGCAAATCAACTGGCAAAAAATGCGGTAAAACCTTTCCCCAGCTGGGAGAACAGGCGGCGCAATCAATCCCCCCGCTTGTTGTGCAAACAACACATGAGAGTACGCGCGCCCAATATTATTGTGGCAAACCGTTAACGTTCCCCAGCTGGGCAATGTGGTAATAACCAGGCAGCATATAATGCAGGCTGAAATGCTCAATATCACTGTTGGACAACTCCTCGAGATCGAGCCCATGTCCCCGCTTAGAGAGGAGGAAATAAAACGGAAATATGTCCGGGGCCAACCTTTGGTCGAGCCAGACGAGGTCAAGAAGCTCCCAACGAGAATGTATGAATTGCATCAATGGTACATGAACATTACCAAGATTTCCAATCGAGAGTCCCTCATGGTGAATGTCAAGAAGGATCATTACTTCCATGAGAAAGCTGTGTCAGTTGAGTATTCAGAATTATTTCAGTTATACAATCAAGACGCACTCGACAAATCTATCGTTAGTTGCTATTGTCTGTAAGCGATTTCTTTCTGTAATTGAAGTCTCAAGCTAGCTGTAGTGATCATTTTGATCAATCATTACCTGTAATTATCCTCACTATATTCTTTTATGTGGTATTATGCAGGACGAAGATGTATGAAATGAAAAAAAGGTGGACGCTATGGCATTGGGTTCATTGACCCAAATACCATTAATGAATACACATGGAAATTAGATACATATTATCGAGCAAGTGTAGAGGAAAGCATGCTAGAGTTCTTCAAGCGCCTCAATACCTATGAAGATATACTACTTCCTTACAACTTCCTGTGAGTCATACTGTCTTGTACTAAAAATTCTGTTTTTGCTTACTAGCTAGCTACATGTTTTTGCTTACATATGCCCGCTTAATTAAGACATGCAAACATGTGTGCATGCAGTTTTCATTGGATCTTCTTAATCATTAAAGTTGATGAAGGAACAGTTGAAGTACTGGACTCACTACTTAAGAAAGATAGTGACTACACCATCGTGAAGAGGATAGTCAACAGGTAATTTGAATCATTATTAACTATATCTCGGCCTATTTAATTAGTTCGTCATTTCCTGATAACAACTATTTAATAACCCCTTTATTCATTTTCTTTGTCGGCTGGCAGGGCTTGGACAAAGTTCATCAGCGTCACTCCAGGCCAATGGAAACAAAAGCTGAAATGGTATCGACCCAAGGTAAGTAATTAAGTAATACTAGCTAGCTAGCTGCCATCTCTTTAATTATCATGCTTGATTAATAATTATCTGATCAAATTCCATTTTCGTAAAGGCTCTGAAGCAGGCGCCGGGGACTGATCTGTGTGCATACTATGTTTGCGAGAACATTCGCATGATAGCGTCCGAAAGGAGCAGTTCTCAAAGACAGGACTGGGTACGTTTGTCAGAACACTATTCACAATTTTTACACCATTATCGATATCTAGTCACACAACTAATACACATGCATATTGATCTCCTTCTTAACAGTTTAGAGAGGCGCGGGAGAAGCTCCTACCAACGGAGTGCATACAAGCAATTCAAGAGAAAATAGCGGGATTTTTGCTCGACCAGGTCATAGATACGAATGGAGAATACTATTACCCGCTACCGCCCCATGAACCACTTCCAATTGTCATCGTACTCCGAAGGCACCAATTAGGCTAATGCCACTGACTCCAAAGGCACCAATTGTACCGGCATAACGTGTATAATATGTAGTATCGTAAAATACCAGCAAACGAAAAAGAATTAAATGAAAAACACAAAATTAAATGAAAAAGAAATCATAAACCCAAAACCCCCAACCTTTTAATACCGGTTGGTGTCACCAACCGGTACTAAAGGGCTCCCTGCCCCCGAAGCTGGCTCGTGCCACGTGGTTGCCCTTTAGCACCGGTTCGTGCGGAACCGGTACTAAAGGGTGGGGGTGGGGGGGGGGTGCTTTAGTCCCCACATTTTAGTGCCGGTTACCGAACCGGCACTAAAGGGCCTTACGAACCGGTGTTATAGCCCGGTTCTGCACTAGTGCCCCCCTCTCCGACAGTAGCCTCCGCACAACGAAAGCGAGAGTGGTACTTAGCACAACACTTGCATATCCATGAACTCTACCTTGTCTATCGTGCAAATAATGATTTCAACAAGAGGTGTTCCCTCAGGGGGAAACATCGGCTTCCTCTCCTCCGGCATACAATGCATGTACACACGCCCTGCCCCATGCACCATTCCATTCACACCTCTATACCAACTGAAAATGTCCTTCATGTTCGCCAACTTGATGGCACCACCTCCCACGTACGCCTCAAGCATGCCCTTCAATCCCACACTCCTAGCTATAGGCCATGTGCACTAATATACAAACATGCCATAATTCGTCGATCACCACAAAATGAAGTCAGATTGAACATATAGCTAGCACTATATACGACACATATGAAAAAAGTCATTTGCAATTTGTACGCATATCTACATTGTCACGAAACATAGTGATTTTTAATAGTAACTTTTCTTTTTATTTTCTTTCCATTTTCGTATTGCTAAACTCTAACTAGTACACATGTATTGAGCTACCTATATCTATATACAGAAATTAAAATGTTTTATCCTCTACACTTCGATAGCAATGTCACATACATATCCTCTCAAACTCATGCATCCATTTATAACTTAAATTTAAAAAATTCGTATCTATATCCATATTTCATCCATATAACATTATATATTATCATATAATCTATCCACATTATTCATAATCTATACATATATCATATTTTCAAATATATGCTACCATCCATCGCCGCATATATATTGAATTTCTATGTAAAAACAGATGCAATAGTTAGCAAACAAACGACCCGTGACAACCTAGCTTGCCTTGGGGTTGTGGGGGATGTCGGCGTCGGAGTAGCGTGGGTGGTCGGTGGCGAGGTTGGTGAAACGCGCGGCAACCTCGACGAGTCGACTGGGAGTGGGGAGGAAGGCACCACGGGCTCAGGCAGCGGTAGATCCGGGGATCGGCGATGGTGGCAGACCGGTGTGGAGGAGCGGCTGCGGCGACGGATGTTCCCATGAGAAAAGAATTCGAGCGACCGGCCTGGAGTTAGAAGAAGCGCGATGGTGGCAATTTAAAACCAAGATAATGGCTTGCCGAGTTCAGACCTGGGGCTCTCAGCAATGGGTGCCCACCGTAACGTAACCGTCGAATGCAAAGGGGCGTGCCACATGGCACCTTGTTGTCTGGTGTAAGGATTTTGGATCTCGACATATATCGTATAAGCAAAGTTTTCATTTGTATCGAGCTCCGTTTTTCTCGCTCTGCCCATTTCTATCGTGTCCTAATATTTACCGAAAAACCGTACTCAGCTTACATGGTATTTGCCGAGAGCCTGTGAAGTACTGGAACTCATCGTAGGTTTGAGCACTCAGGAACCACCATTTTTCCAGTAGCCTACGGACATCATTGAATTTTTTCTTTGAAAAGGGGATCAAGCCTCGGCTTCTGCATGGTGATCCACATAGCCATATTATTAATTATTCAATGGTCTAACAAGAGGATACGTCAAACAACCCAAAGTCACCATCCACACGTGCAAACTCAACAATGGGAATCGCCCTCATGCCCCAGCATTTAGAGTTGGGTTCACCAATGATCTGACCGCATGACGTACCAAGAGCAAACACCTAGCAGCAGAGCCAAGTCATACACCACCTATACAAGCTTCAGATGCCGCCACCACCATAGTACCCCTGACCTACGCATCCTCAGCAAAGTGATCCGCATCATCCTTGAAAGGCTGGTCGGCTGTCGACGCCGCCGCAATGCAAAACACCACTACCACCTTGCACTCATCCATCAAGACACATCCGTCGACGAGAATCTACTGCCCCACGCCGCCGAGACCTGCCGGCATCGACCTGGTAGATATGATGCCGCTCCACCTCTAGACCCTTCTTTTTTTTCAATAAAGGGTGAATTTTATTGGCTCAAAATGAAGCATTAAGAAGATACAAACACAATGAGCACACCCGGCCTCTGCATAGCTAGGATGCACACGGCCAACATCAACATACGCATACAAAAACACACCAACAAATAGCAAAGTCATACAAGACCAAAGCTATGCGTAGGTGAGAAAAAAAACCCGAAGCGATCAAATCCATAATCGGCAAACTACATCAATGACCATATCCGCACCAACCATCTTATTACACCAAACGAACGATGAGATTCTTCAACAACAACACCTTCAGGAAGGGAGCGACGCTCAATAGCCGCCGTCACCGGATCCAACCACCTAAGGTCAGAATCTAGGTTTTCACCCTGAAGAAATAGTCCGAGCATATCCGAGCAATGCCTTCAACAAGGTAACGACGCAAAAACATCGCCATTGCTAGGCATGACCAACTCGGGTCACCTAGGCTTTCACCCCGGAGCTCGAGACCGGGTGCCTAGTAGCACCACCGTCAAGTCACTCAAATGTTGTCGCCACCACTTTTCCACGAGCCCAGCAGTTACATGCGATGTGTGACCGCCGCCGCTGCACCACCATCCCTCTGCGTCAAGCCGTTGTCCATAGTTTGCATCTCACCGTGATGTCAACCACCGGATCTAGAAGTAGAAACCCTCATGAAGATCTTTCGGTGGCCAGCGCGATCCACATCAAGGCTGCCGCCGAGCGAGATCTAGGCGTAGCAGCAACACCAGCGACGGCCGCTGCATCAAGCACGGAGTCATACAAGCTGTGAAGGCCAGGGACGGCTGTCACAGGATCCAGCCGAGACGACCCCAATGCCGGCCTGGCAGCCACCAACAACCATGGAATCATCGCTAAGAGTCGTCTCCGTCGCCGTGGATGAGAGCGTACGTGCTAGTCTCAAGCAAGCACATAGGCACCTTGATTGATTTCTTGACTAGCGACGCATACACGTCTGGCCGATTGATCTGGCTTTCACTTGCGACCATGGATGGATTCGATTTCTTTGGGTCCCCGTGTCGTCGGGAAGAACAGCCACAAGCAGGGACCCCGCCACCGCCGTCAGCCGCACTAGCTTTGCCGGCGGCGTCCTCCGGCGATGGCGAGAGGGAGAGGCAGGCCGGAGGAGAGGTAGGTTGGGCGGGGAACTGCGCCGCCGCCCGTGTCGCCCAGACGAGCGACGCGGGGGCCAGAGCGTTTTTTCGGATCGCTTGTTGACTGAAAACAACAAGGTCTAGCGAAGAATGATCCCTCTAGCAAGCACTTTCTCCAAGAACGATGCCCCCAAAGGAGGGGTGGGGGGTGACACTAGACACCACCACCATCCGACTTCCGACCTGGGAGACCTAGATCGAGGGTTTCCCCGAAGCAAATGACCGTCCTCACGAGTCTACACGGTGATCCAACACCGCTGCGCCTTCATGATTTCTCTGGTAGATATGAGCTCCAAAACAGTGCCTCCAAGAAGGTAGACAATGCCACATGCCACCACTATCTGGCCCGGCAAGCCAAACATGATGTTTCCTTGTAGATCGATGGGGTCGCCACCGTGACGATGCTCTCCAAGGAGGTTAGTGGCGTTCGTAGATGTCATCGCACCATCTGCGCCAGAATATCCGGGCAAAAGGTTTCTCTTCGGCGGTAGTCCCTCGAACCAGGAGAGCAGGAGGCATAAGCACTCATCGGAGATGCCCACCAACATAGAAGGAACGGTTGCCTCGGGTGTAACAAATCCGGGCACATGGCCCGAACACGTCCTACCCGACCCGACTAGAGGAGCCGCCGCCCAAGTGGAGAGGATTCAGGCACCGCGCACCAGCCCTGGATCCGCCGTCACCGCCTACGGCCCGTCACCGTGTTGTCCACAACGCGCCGCAGAACGAATATCCCATGATGCCCGGCCTGTGCCACACCCTTACCTAAGACACCGGTCCGCGCTGGTCTCCCCATGTGGGAGGACGAGAGAGCCCCACCGGCGTGGGGGCTGACCAGGCTTCGCCCGGCCACGCCCTCTGGCGATGCCAAGGAAGGATGGAGGTGGGGAGGGAACCGGCAGGGGCCGGAGTTGGGCGCCCCAGTGCAGCTAGAGGAGCCGCACGGGAGCGATACTTTTTTCAGGATCGGGAGAGGACATTACTGAGTGGCTTTTACAAGGGGCATTGGTTGTTGATTCAGTAAGATAGCATCTATTCTGGGCTCATTGTCGCATGAAATCCCAGGTAGGCAAAAATACAACTGCACTTTCGTTCACTGTTGACACTAGAGTTTTCCTTAAGCTGCAACCATACGTTCAGTCATCTGTCGTCAGAAGAGCAAAGCATAAACCCTCCTCCAAGTACTATGGTCCTTACACAATCACCGAGGAGATCTGTTATTTGGCTTACCAACTTGAGATTCCTAGCTCCAGCCGAATACACCTTGTATTCCATGTGTTACACCTGAAATGGTATGTCCCTTCTCATCATCACGTATCTGCTGCACATCCTCCTGCTGATGCTTTGCTTCAGGTTCCCAGTAATTGCTATGCAACTTGGAATGGAAGGAACGGACACTAGCTGCCTATGCACTAGAGGTTGGTAGGAAAGCATCTGATAAACCCTGCTCAACAGTTGTGAGGATTCTGAAGGGGCGGAGACTGAAGGTGTCGTTTTTGGTCTCTCAGTCTGTCCTCGTCTCACGCTACGTTTTTGGCACATCAGTTTATGACGCCCTAGGGCAGCAAATTTTTTTTTAAACAAAGACGCCAGATGCGTCCGGCTTTAACTTAATAAAGCCCCCGACAGGCAGCGTATCGAGACACAAATCTTAGTACAGCACCAAAAGCCATTCGGGCCCTCGCAAGCATGAAATCGATGAAGTTATGACGAAAGCCAAAAGCCAAACAAGCCGCTAGCAGTTTTACAAGGCAAAGGCCCGTACAGAGTACGCAGGCTCATCAAGCAGCAAACGGCACCACGTCCTAGACCGTGGTCGAAGGCTCCCTAGCCAACACGTACACCTGCTTCAGACGTTTTTGGGCAATCTTGAATAACTCAGCATCCTTGCGCCTTCCCAACGGACTCCACTGCTGCAAGAAGAGGTTGCATTTGTAGATAATGTTAGCTAGATGTGTTGGAAAACATCCCTTGATAGTAAGCTTGTTCCTAGTTAACCACAAAGCTCAGAGGAGTGCCCCTACACAGCTCCACAACACACGCTTTACAGGCCCCTGAATCGCAGCTAATAGGTGAGTTAGGTCTGTCGCAGATCTAGGGTCCCACTGGACACCTACCACGGTCCGGACTACGCTCCACGCAAACTGCGCTAGTGGGCATAGAAAGAAGACGTGATTGGCCTCTTCTGGTGCACCGCACAACGCGCAAGGGCCGGTGGTCGGGCCATTGCGTTTGGCCATGTTCAGGGAGGTGGGCAGTTTGTTGCAGAACATTTGCCAGAGGAAGAGTTTGATCTTCAAAGGCAGCCGCGCTTTCCACGGCCCTTTGATCACCAGCTGCGCCGGCCCTTGGCACATCTTGTGATATAACGACTTAACCGTGAACTTGCCCGAGCTGGTAAGCGCCCAACTCACCGTGTCTGGCTGGCCCGATATGCCTATTGGGCTAATCATCTGAAGCAACGTCGCTAGGCTAGTTTGCTCTTGCCCGCTAAGTTCCCGTTTACACATCAAAGCAATGTTGAGGATCCTTGTGTTGGTGATCCCAAGGCCCCCCAAGGCTTTGGGTGGACACACCCAAGCCCACTTGATCCAAGCAATGTTAGGCAGCAAATTGAAGCTCACCATTTTTGGTTTGTCTCTAAATTGTATCCAGTCTTCAGCGACATTAATTATAGGCTAGCAAAAGGGAAAGTCTTGAAGCTCGTCTTTCCGTTTCCATTAGTGTTTCCATTAGTTTACAGCCGGTCATGCGCGTGCCTTCCTTCCTTCCTTCGCCTATAAGAAATCGCGTTCCTTGGAGAGAGAGAGAGAGAGAGAGAGAGAGAGAGAGGGAGAGGGAGAGGGAGAGGGAGGGAGGGAGGGAGGGAGGGAGGGAGAGAGAGAGAGAGAGAGAGAGAGAGAGAGGGCTCCAGGGCCATGGTGTTGCCACCGTGGCCGCACGCGCCGGAGGTCACGGAGACGCACGTCTACGGCTGTGGGAGAGTTCTCCTACGCGTCTTCCACCACCGCAAGCCGTGCCATCTCCCGAGCTCCCTGCGCATCCACGGTGACGTGGTTGTGTCGCACGGGAGGCGCAGGATCGGGACCCACGCCAACTCGCCGGCGGGGTGGAGCATCGATTCCTCGTTCGATGACCGGGCGCCCTTCGACCACCGCGTCGAGGTCGCGGATCCTGCTGTCTTCCGGAACTACGAGGCCTGCCGCGACCTCATCCACCGCATGCTGGCTGATGGGCCGGTGACCGCCGACTACGATCTCGCCCCCGCTAACTGGGGGGACCATGATTACCCGCAAATGGACTACGCCGATGAGATCAGCCGCAAGATCGATAGACTTGAGGGAGACACCCTGCGCTTCGACATTGACCTCCACCTGCCGTCACTGCTGGTATGTTTGGTTTTCAGCCATCCACAGGCCCTAATCCGCGCGTGCAAAGAGGCCGACGCTGCTGCAGGAGCTCTCGCGGCACCCGGTCAGGAATGCATGATTTGCCATTTGGACCTGGAGACTGGTGACGAGGAGATCGTCAGACTGCCGTGCTTCCACGCCCATGCCTTCCATACCCCATGCATCAAACGGTGGTTCTATCAACAGTCGAAGTGCCCAATTTGTCGGCGTGAGGTGCCGAACAAATTCATATAAATTCTTTAGATGAAGATGGATTAAATCAGTACTAGTCCATAGATCTTGCATTCCTATCAAAGATGAGCTGAAGGCTTTAGATGAAGGTACTATCAAAGACGAGCTGCTAATAGATTACATAGCCGTTCATATATTTTATATTCTGTAGCTGAAGATGGATTCACAGTGAGCATATTAGTCTATAGATCAAAAATGAACATTCATGTATAACATATGCGAAAATGAGCAATTGAATTGTCCTTCGAGAGATACCATGGTATGAATGAGTGGAGGATTTTTCACAAATTTCAGCGTGATGATTTCTGTTTATCAAACAGTTTCAGCTTGTTTCTTTCAGTTCTTTTTAAAAGCATCAACTACTAGAACATAGACGATACACACACACCCTGCTCAGAAAACACTTAAAGGAAGGATCTTTCTGGAGCTTCGTAATTAACAAAATCATCACATTTGCCTTTCAAACCATGGGAACATTTCCTACCACAGGAAGAACAAGTTCTATATGAGATGGATAACAGAAACAGACACAAATCCTGATATTTGATAATTGACGGGATGGGGGTACAAGTATCTCTACGGGACCTATGTTTGGTACTCTTAGGGCATGATCAACGGTGGCATCACCTTGGTGATGCCCCGGCCCATCCACATAAGCCCATGAAGTTGAGGCCGCTGGTTAGTTTCACATCTACCCAATGGCATCCATGGCTTCGTGACGTTGTCATGAGAGACAGCCATGTGCGAGGTAGAGAGCTCCCTGTATCTCCTTTTCTCATCTCTCTCTTACCTTTTCATCCCTCTCCTCACTTTATCAATCGAGGAAGCCGCCTCTTCTGCAAGCGCCCGTCCCGTCTGCGAGACACCCGCTGAGCTGCCAGCATGGCGTCCGAGCCAAGCTGGCCTGCGGGGCAGCAGGGCTGGGGCTACCCATTGGACACGCCCTTATTCCTCCAATCCTAAAGCTAAAGATAGTAGTGCAAGCACAAGTCTTCACTTTTAAAAAGGAGTTTGTGGGTGTACGTGATTGCTTTTCGTAGTACGACGCTGCTCTTCCCTAGGTTTGGTCTCTTTTCTTCAACCTGCTTCAATACTTCAAATGGGTTTGGAAATCCAGGATACTAGATCATTGAAGGCGCACGTTGCCGCGCCCGTCTATTTATACGATAAAATGATGAAGAAATGTAAATAAATGCCACATAAAACACATTAAATTTGCATAAAGACAAACATATATATTATTCAAGGGAAAACTCAAGGTTCATGGATACAAGTCGGCTTGGTATATGACAGCATACACAACAATGTTCACGGACTACAACTAATTAATACCAAGACATAAACAGCAGAAAAATAAAAATGTACAGCTCCTGGAGAGGTAATATTCCAGTCATCCAAAGACTCAGCAGGAAAAATGTATGGGATTAACATGGATCCTGGAATAAGATTCCAAAAATGGTGACCAAAAGCTTATTGCAATAAATACAAGGAGGAGAGCTATAAGAGGAATTTTTGCCCTATATATCCTTGACAAAGCAAATTAAATTTATCAAGTGTACTTTGTTTCCCTGTTTAGCATCCTCTGGGTATACTTGTATCAAATTCATTGAGCATAATGCAATCCCAACAAAATGTAAGTTTGAGAAGGCAAAGATTCTAATATCACAAATAAAAAATGGTATGATCAGCGAGATATAAACCAATATAAATATATCAAGAACAAATTTGACGTGGATGTTTCCTTGTTATATCTGGCAAAGCGCACTTCATCTGTGTTATACATAAATTAGGAAGTAACTTGAAAATTTTGAAAGCGCAAATCAACTCATGATATTACCAACAAATAGCTAATAAAGGAATGGGATATCACGGTGGGAAATCATGACAGACATGCACTCAATCAATAGACTGCAAATTTGTTTTCTCCAACAGAAAACAACATATATACCTTACAGCAAATGTGATACGCATAACAACTGTGTAATAATTGAATGGTAAAAATAGGAAAGAACCTGGAAAAATTTAAGCATCAAGACAGAATCTTTGTAAGGTACAAATATCATGAGAAGACACCCATATAAGATGTTCTGGCTGATATAAATACATACCGAGAATCATTAAAGAGAATATCAATTTGGGGCTGAGCGGATGCGTCCACCTGAGTGTCTACATCCCGTTTGTTGACAGCGAAGGGCTCTGGACACTAATTGCCATTATTTAAGAGTGAGCTGCAGGAGAACAAAAGAATTAATCCGACCAACTAATTCACAATGAAATCTCACATTTAGGATAGATCATGGTCTTAGTTTTTCGAACAACCGTAAGCTATCACATATACCTCACAACTTTGCAACAATAGGATGATTTGAGTTTTAAAAACTGATAGTATTTAGTGAAAGATTGAAAAACTTTGTCTTTTAGTACTATATCATGTGAGATAGTTACAGTAGATTGTGCAGATCTATGATTTGAGTGTATTTGGCTAGTAGTCATACTGGTTTCAAGGGCTAAGTGGCAGATAGATTGAAGTACTCCAGTTTATTGATTTCATCTAGGGAGGCTGATCGATTCAAGAAAACATCATCAAATATGTTTATTTATAAGAACCCAATTATCAGTGCTGACCAATAAACACTTGAACCTGATAATGGAAAATTAACCACTGATGAGATTGCGCATGTGATAGGATTAAAAAAATGCGCTTGTAATTGTCTTACCAGGGTCGCTTCCCAGACTTGAGGATGTGCGCATCATAGCACAATGTGACTGACTGGAGCAGAGATGCGGGCGTGGTCCCTGGCACACAAATCAACAATTGGTGACCATCTAGTCAACCGCCTAATGTCATAACTCCATCTACCTTCTAGGAAAGTAACATCATCAACCCAGGGATCAAAGTAAGACGATCTTACTGACCTGCAACCAAGGAATGATGCGGTAGATGAGATTGTCTAAATCATGACAGGATATTGTTTTAGAAAATAATGCATAAGTAGTTCTTATTTTTCACAAGAGTTGATAGTTCACAATAATTTTTAAAATTTCACCAAACCTCCTTCAATTATTTTAAAATCACACATTAATAAGTTATATATGTTCAGTTAATCACCTATCCCACTGGAATTACAAGGATCAGGTTTCCCAGGAAATCTTGCAAGCAAATTTGAATTACGAACAGAAAAGTCCCAATCAGAACTTGGAACACATAGTGTATGCTTTGTTGCTGATTTCCTCCATAGGACATTCTGTAACAACTCAACAGAAGCAGTTACCTTTGCTTCACAAGATTACAGTAACCTGTAAAGTTTATATGGTACACTCAATTAACACCACAATAAGATGAGCAAATAACAAAGGAGGAACTAAAACCATGAAAGGTATTTTGGATCATAGGGCGTAATAATGTTATGTAATGATTAAAATGCAATGACATAAGAAAATATTTCTACAAGTGAGTAGACATGATAAGAACTAAGGAGTTGCTTTGCTGTACTAAAAGAAACTTTATTGTACTGCTTTCCCTCTGCAGAATGAATTGTATAAAGTTGATGTAATCAACAGATCAAAGACCAGTTAATTACTATGCAAGCCTATGTATTATTGCTAAATAACATGTTTTATTATCCTTCATGATTGTGCTGTCAGGATTCTCTATAGTAGAAAATCCCTCATTTCAACTATTTAAATATAGAAGAGTGTTCATGCCATCAATTTTGAACATCTTTTAGTGCATCATGATCCAACAAATAAAAATGAGTCAATCATGTGAGCAAAACTGGGTGGAATCTAGCCCATCTTAACAAATAAAAAGAGTGTACGCATCGTTGTCGCTGATGCTGCCGTCTTCGTTCTTCTTGGTGGACTTGCTGGCCTCGGATAGATCAGTGCCTGCTGTCAAGATGTCCAACGTGACATTGGAAATCTTTTCCTTCTGCTCCTCCAAGTACATGAGCAGGCATGTACTGATGATGCTGCCGCTGCCGCTGCTGCAGCTGCTCTTCCCGAACTCCACATGTAATCACCTTCTGTAAGGGGGGACACAATACCACTACATTAGCACACTTGAAATATTTTGCATACACTTGTACTACCTGACTGAATAATAGAAACTTTTAATAAACGCTCGAATCATCGCAGAGAGAGAGAGAGAGAGAGAGAGAGAGAGAGAGAGAGAGAGAGAGGTACATATGTTTTTTAAGCCAGTCAGAAACACAACTGATGCTGAAAATTTGTGTTCTTCGAAAACAAAAATTACCAATGTCCTACTACATCGTGTAGTAAACATGGCCATCGATTCTACAAACCGAATCCCCAGCCGTCCCAGCGATCAAGGAACGAATCGCGCTCGCAGAACCAACAGGACTAACCAAGTAACCAATCCCCACGGGAACAAGAGAAAAACAGAGTAGCGCACTGCACACAGGCGGAGCCAACCGCCGCCACGGGTGGTTAGATCAGAGCAGAGGAGAAAGAGAGAGACACACCTGCTCGATGCGCTCCATGGGCGTCAACCCAGGCTGCCGCGCTGCTGGTGCGTCCCCACCGCCGTCGATGCCGGCCATAACCTGCAGCATGTGGGCGCAGGTCCAGTGGCCCGACTGCTCGCCCCCACGCCTCAGCCTTGCCGAATCGACCCCCCTCCGCAACCCCGGACGCACAAATCCCCCTCCCTCACTCCCCACGCACACGACGCGTCATCTAAATACCTAGGTCGCGCGAGGCACGATGGACATCGATGGATTTCTCTTAACGGTGAACAGAACGTTTGCGATTTAGGATGGTTACCGCCGCTCGAGGTCGAGGACGGAGGAGTAAGATCCACTGCTCGAGGTCGTGGTCGGCGGCGGCGGCGGCGGTCGAGGTCGCTACAAAGAAGAGGAGACGTCGGGGGGAGGAGGCGCTGCGAGAGCTGTAAGACGGGTGCGTGAAACGAACAGGGTTGGGTATATCAGTGGGCCGTGCTTACCCTCTCTGTGCCCAATCAACCAGCGTAGTCGGATTTTTTCCGCCTGAGTAGCTGCGCATTAGGACAGGAGGCCCAGGTCGCTATAAACTGCGCTGAAACAAAGATCTGACGGCGAGAAACGATCCAAACGCGAAATCCGACGGCCGAAATTGCTAAGGACGTGAGAGAGTTTGGTTTAGGCTCAGTTATACTGTCCTAAAATAACAACGACAATGATTTGGTGTGTCCCCTGTGTGACTTGACAATTTATATTCCACTGCCATTTTTGCACTACCTGCTGGGCACGCCTGAAAATCTCTTGGTCTCCGAATTGGAATCGTATTAGTTTTGTTTCTGCGGCTAAAATGGGCGTCCGTGGAGATCAATCATGTGAAGTGTTTAGGTTGCTGCCAGAAATACTTGGAAGGAAAGAATAATCGTCTATTTCAAGGTGTGATGCCAACTATTAGAGCTGCTTGTCGGGAAGCAGCTAGACATATTTTTTACTTATAAGGTTTAGAGTGCCGTGATAGTTTGTGAGTGTACATCGCTTTTCATAGTACAACATGCGCCACTCTCGCCTTCCCTCGTTAGTTCTACCAGCTGACCTTTTGTTCCCTTGTTAATGTTATGTATGCTACCAAATCTGTTTGATATCCAAGATAGTAATGAAGGAAAAGATCTTTGCATGGATCTTATTATCTGACCAGCTAAACACTAGGAATGTGTTGAAACGGAGAAGTTATAATATAGGCAATATTTGGCGTGTCGCTTCCACGACTCAAGTTACATTTTATCTCCACACTTCTTTCATCATTATTTGATGGGCAGGCCTCAACGAATCTCGGTCTCCGACTCGGAATCAGAATGATTTGGTTTCTCTTGCTAAAATGGGCTTCCGTCGAGATCTACTATGTTAAGTCTTTATTATTGCTGGTGGTATATTTGAAAAGAAAGAATAATATTCTACTGCAAGGTGGGCTCCCAACTAGAACTGCATTAAGGGAACACACCCGGTATTTTGCAGAATCAAGATTTTAGAAAATTCTGCAAGAATCTGCTTCCCCCAGAATCTAGCGTCGAGTTCTTTTATGAGATTCCAGTTTGAGATTCTGGAAAGAGTTGTGTGCCGAAATGTCTGTAGTACCCCTTGACAGAAACTGTTTGATGAATTGTTAACACTATGTTGTTTCGAACAATATCTTGTCAAATGTGAGTATGAAAGTGATTTATGAATATCATAAAGTGCTAAACATTAGAACTAGAATGGTTTTAAAATTTTGTTTGTTACACAAGTGGGTGAACAAAAAGTAGAATGAATAATCTCAAGGCACGAGACTAGCAACATTAGCACTGATCATCAGAATTAGTTAATGTAGCGAAAAATTCACAGTACCAATATCACCTATGAGCCAAAGCAAAGTTCGGGCAATAGCACCAATATGCAGTAGCATTGACAATATCAACAAAAAGAATCTAGCACAATCCATCCATCAAACAAATTAAAACAATCAATCCATCCATCCATGTGACAAATTGAACAATCAATCCATCCATCCATCTAACAAATTGACACATCGATTCCTCTATCTATGCAACAGTTTTTTGCATCTATCCAGTTTAGCTAAAAAAAGAACAGAGAGTTGGGAGAGAGAGGATGGATCACCGTGGAGGAGTGGAGGAGATGTTGATGTTCGGCTGCAGCTTCGGGACGGAGGCGGCGTCGGTAGCCGGTGCGGAGGGGCCCGACTGCGGCATTCGGGTGTCCTGGTGGCCGCAGAGGGCAAAGGGGGAAAGGGCCCGCAGAGGAAGCTGGACTGCAGCGGGAGTGCGGACCGGCGGCGGCGAGGGCCGCGCCGGCAGCTGCGTGGTCCGGGACGGCGGCTGCATGGTCCCGGACGGCGAACTGGGGCGGGCGGCGGCGCTGGAATCCTAGCAGGCGGCCCTGCTCGACAGGGGGACGAGATCCTCTAACATCATGAAGGATACCCTGACATCCCTTCTTCACATTCATATGATTAAGCTTAAAATGACTTGAATTAATTTGTAAATTACAAATCTACTGTATATATTTACAAAAATTACATATAAACATAATTATGGTGCAATAAAAATAATTTTAAATTTTATTTTCTATAAACAGTAATTACGCACAGTCTTTGCTATAGTGTCCATGACATCCCTTCTTCGATTTGCACTAGGATTGCACTGTAGCTTCGTGACATCCCTTCATGATGTTAGAGGATCCGTAGCTAATCTAGGTCCTTTGACATTGATTATTTTTTATGCAGAGATTAGTACGAGTATTTCCTTTTTTATATTTGTTGAATCACTTATATGTGCAATATCTAAGGCATACTAGAAGAACGCCCGTGCGTTACAACGGGGTCACATTAACTTTAAGAGTTCAATATTACGACATTGGCGACATTTTTTACCATCAAATCCTCACACACATACACTCCTCCCTCCCTCTTCCTCACTCTCTCTCCCTCTCTCTCTAACACACACACACATAGCCTATTTCCCCCGCCAATAAGACTTACTCAATTGGCTTTTTAAAAACTTACTTATTGCGTATATAAACATAATGCATGTCAAATTTCAGATGTGTAGAAAAATTGAATTCCACTTTAATTACAATGTATTTAGATAAAAAAATGTAATTCAATGATCTATACTGACTCATTTGATGCACAAAATAAAAGAAGGTGGTTTAAGAATATACTCCCTCCGTTTTTATTTACTCTGCATATTAGGTTTGATTGAAGTCAAACTTCATAAAGTTTGACCAAGTTTATAGAAAAAAAATATAAACATTTACCATAACAAATCTACATGACATGAAAGTACATCCAACAATGAATCTAATGAAATCGATTTCTAATTGTATATGTTAATATTTTTATTTATAAACTTTGTTAAAGTTTACAAAGCTTGACTTTGACCAAAGCTAATACGTGGACTAAATAAAAACGGAGGGAGTACAACAGTTTTGCACTGCATCACAAACGATAGATAACACGTGAAAGCGTTTTTATACAGGTGCTATCTACTCCCTCCATTCTTAAATATAAGTCTTTTTCGAGATTCTAACGCGGACTACATACGGAGCAAATAGTTTAACATGTCACAGAAAAAGAAAACCATAGAAACTAAATTCAAGTCTGCAGAATAACACAAAGCATCACTAACAGTTCAGTACCATGTGAATGGAGACATACCATACCATCCTTTTTACCTTCTGACTGCACTTCTATTTGTGAGAATTCCAGTAAGTAGATGGGCAATTTAGAAAAATACAACCATTGGAATATGGGAAGTCAGATAAACTGAATAATGTAGATAATATCACATGTGCATTATTGGCCTCTAAGATGGAACAAAACTGAATACTACCCAAAACAAAACACAAATCTGACTGACACTTTTAAAATTTCATATATCTCCTATACTAATTCAAGTTGTATACACCTTTTCCAATTGCACAAAAATTTAATTCAGCTTCTAAAGTCTGCAATAGCCCCATAATTCAAAACAGTCTGCAATACCCCCATTACTAACTCTAGTTCAGCAAATCCCTGAGGAAGAGTCATTGGTGAGGATGGGCTAACTCCGCCATATACCATAACTATTCTCAACTACCATATCCAGCAAAAGTATTGTTAATTTGACAGGATACCAAAATTGAGTTACAAATAGAAATAACAAAAGTAAAATGTCAAGCATAAGTAGTCTATTCAGAGGAATCATTCCCAAAAGCAATTTTGAGCCGGACACCAGAGCATAGCAAGTTGTGACAACTCACATCCCAAATGATAGCAGGTTTATTTAAACTGCCAGTGGCATCACAGTACAAACGTTAAAACCAGTAGCATCACACAGGAACACTGTACAGTCAGTTAATGCATGCATACCTGCCGGTAACCTTGCTGCCATCACCGCTCACACTCCTCTGTGTGTCCTTCATCGTCATCTTTCCTTCGACCTAATGCTTCGGCAACTCCAACAACACGTTGTTGCTCTAAGAAATCAGTGAACACCACAGAGAGGGGCGTACTTGGATCCTAAACTCCAAGCAAACAATTAATTAAGATCCCTTGCACACACACACACACACACACACACAGAGAGAGAGAGAGGGATCAGGGTATCCCAGGGTAAGGGATGAGAGAATCTGACCTACGGAGCGCGGCGCCAATTGTGTGTCGCCGACTCGCCACTGCCGCTGCAGAGATAACACGACCATCGCCGCAAGACGCAGAATCTGTCGGAGCTCGCTCGCTCGGAACCGGCGAGGAACGCCGCCGCCAAGAACTTGGAGTTCAAGCCCCGCCGCTGGACCTCCTCCCGCGCCTCCTAGATCATCTCCACACCGTCCCCGGAACAGGATCCGACTCCTACTCGCCTCCTCAGCCGGATCTGGCCGGAGATCGTCGTCGCCGCACCCGGCGGCGCGCAGCAGCGTGGCGGTGGGTGGCGGGGCGCTGGAGGCGGCACACTGGAGGTGGTGGGTGGCGGGGCGCTGGAGGCGGCGCACTGGAGGTGGGGGTGGCGCGCAGCAACGTGGTCGCGGGTGGCGGCACACTGGAGGCGTGGGAGGGGTCGTGCGGGTCGGGTTTTTTTTTATTTTCTCTCTTCGTTAGGAATGTAATGCGTACTTTATTAGTATGGAAGGAGATCGGTGGGAGAAATAAATCGGAGAGGGAGGTGATTTGTTTGGAAGGTGATCTTCTGTATATGGTATTATTTTTGAATTCTTAATTATCAAATATTTACATGATTAAATTGAATCGACACCTGCCAGATCAAGCACGAATATATGGTAACTAATCTGATGGGTTTATGTGGGTGGTGAAGCGAAAAGGCAGGTGGGAGGGAGACGAAATAAAACCAACGAAAGTGGTGAGACGAAAAAAAACCAGTGAAAAATAACCGGCGGACTATTCACCAACTGCTTCATTTGGAGTAGAGATATAGATATACCATAGACAGATCCTATTTTAGTTGTGTTGAAGCAACACAATATTATAGTATTACCAAACTTATTTTTCCGCAGTGAGTATTTTCCTTTAATCAACATGACTTGCCCTCCCCCCTATATCCAAATCATGGCTCTGCCCCTGCTGCTCGAGGTCGCGCGATGCGAACAGATGGGCATCGGTCATGGGTGGCTCGGTGGCAGTTTTGCCCTAATAACCTGCTGCAACAGGGGCACTCTCTTAACTCCAAACGTTTTCTTTGTTGGGATTTGCCAAAATCCAAAAATTCTGGGAAAATTCAACTATTTTGGAGATTTTGGATTGCACTAGGATTCTGCAGAATCCTCTAAAGATTTTGGAGATGCAATCCAGTTATTTTGGCATAAGAATTTGGGCAGTGATCTGCGCCGGCGCACCGACCCAAATTTAGGCCGGTCGAACCAGCGTCGTATGATTTACTGCACAGGAGCCGTACGATTGCCTCTTCCTCCCTTGTCTCTCTTCTTAATAGAAAAAGAAATCCCACCGCGCCGCCATCGACGACGAGACGCGAGCTCCCAAGCACCTCCTCACGTGTCTCCCCTGTCGTAGCCCTCGCCGTCTGTCGCCGTCGTCGCCTCCTGCTTTCTTCCAAGCAAACATGCGCCCGCGGCTGTAGCTCCCCCGTGGCGACGGTTGCAACTCCGGTGGGCGGGCCGCGCAGCTTCCGTGCTGGTCGCCGGTCGCAACTCCGGTGCCAATCGCTGGTTGCGGCTCCGGTGCCGGTCGCCGCTAGCAGCACGATCGGCGACATGCACGACAGGCACCCAGTCAGTTCATCATCGCTTTGAATGGACGTAGCAAAAACATCATCGGTCGTAACAATAATGACAGACGGTTGCAGCAAAAAATTGATGTCGCCACCGTCGCGAGGTCACAGCTTCGCCTGCTGGATGTAGCAAAACACTTTGCCGATGGTAGCAAAAATCCATGGGCGCTTGAATCTTTATTATCTACGGTCGAAGCTTTTTAGAAAAAAAAACGCCGCCGGAACTCGCCGCCGTGCTTGAAGCACCATGGCCTCGTGAATGGATATAGCGAAACACGTCGCCGGTAGTAGCAAAAAACAAAGGGTTGTTGCAACAAAAAATGTTATCCTCGTCGTCGCCGGTCACATCTAAGTCGTAAAAATGCACCATGACCTCATGAATGGATGTATCAAAACGCAAAAGACGGTGGTAGCAAAAATTTGAAACGGTTGTAGCAAAAATGGCCGAAGTTGCTGTCACCGGTCGCCAAAATGGCGGACTTTTGCAAAACCTGAAGACGGTTGTAGCAAAAAACTAGGCTGCTTCCAGCAAAATTGAAATACGGTAGTAGCAAAACTTGGTCTGGTCTAGCAAATCAAAAAAGATAGTAGCAAGAAAAGTGTCTAGTTCCAGCAAAAAAAGACACTGGTTTCAGCAAATCGCGACGCCGGTTGAAACGTTGGTGTGGCGTCCTCATACGAAGCCACCGGTGTTACCTTCCAGCTTTGTCTTGCCAGCTATGGGTTGCATGCCATTTGCGGGGTAGCATCTCGCCGGCGAGCACTCCAGTTCGATCGTACTCCGGCCTTGTGGAGTAGCAGCTCGCCGGCGAGCACACCAGTTCGTACTCCGGCCATGTATGGTAGCAGCTTGCCGGCGTCTAGTCGGGCAAGGGAACGGCGGGGATAGCGACGGTTGACGGGCAAGCGCCCGGGGAGCAAGAGCATGGGAGTGCGTCGGGGTAGCCAAAGTCAACGTAGAAAAAAAAAAAACAAAGGGATAAGGTGGGGTCGCGCTCCCTTCTGGCCACATGTTGCCCCCACGATCGAACGCCCCGCGCACGTCCGGCCCAAAGTTCGGCCGGCGCGCCGGGTGTAAACATTTACCTAAGAATTTCCAGATCAAGATTCTTCATAATCTGCTGAAAAGAACTAGGCCTAAGTCGCCTTTGCTAGTATGGCATCGCTCTCTGCTTTCCTCACTAGCGTTAGTAGGTTGTATTTCTACTCTCGTTACAGTTAAGTGTCCAACTAAATTATCTTGAACCCTCAAATAAATTTTGGAAATGCAAGATAATAGTGAAGCAAAAGATCTTCTGATGGCTCCTATTATCATCTGACCCGCTAAACACTAGGAATGTTTAAAAAATGACGTTATAATATCGGCAATGATACGGCAGTTCTCCTATGTGACTCAAGAAAACATTTATCTGCCTCTGCCTCTTTAACATTACTTTCTTCGTAGACCTCAACAACTCTTGGTGTCCGAATCATAATCAGATTGTTTTGGTTTCTTTGGCTGAAGAGGAATTCCATGGAGATCTATATTGTTAAGTGGTTACTATTGCTGCCTAGAATATTTTTGAGGAAATAACAACTCTTGAAGGAGGAGCACTGCTACTACTACAGGCACCACGTGTTGGAAATTCACCCTCAGGATCGATCACATCAAATCACACGGTGAACACGCGCACACAAAACTGATGGCCAAAGGCACGTGTCGTGCCTTGTTCTTCTCCTCTTTATTGATTTTCGGATTTTCTCTCGGTACAACTTGGTTAGAGCAACTCTAGCAGAACCCTCATCCGGCCGGCCCGCAAAACGTGTTTGCAGTTCGTGGAAAAACGCCTTTGCGGGCCGGTGCGGACGGCCGCAGTTGCAGACCCTGCATAATGGACCCGTAAAAAAGGATATTCCCGGAGTATGCATTTTACGGGTCGGCTTTGCGGCGTCTGATCTGGCGCAGCTCCTCCCTGCCTGGAAAACCTAAATTTGCACTGTATGAAGTTAGCCGCAGCACTGTCCGTGTGAAGTCGTCGCACTGTATGAGCGGCATCAGCAAGCCACAGAGCCGCTGCGCGAGCGTCGAGCCCGGTGGACGGTCAGATGAATCCATGCCCGCAAACCGTGCGGCAGGAAAAAGCCAAATCCGGCGGCCCGCGATGAAGTGCCGCAGATCCGCAAATCCGGCGGCCCGCCGACGCAGGGGAGGGGGGAGGAGGAAGGGGAGGCCTCGTGCGTGTGGCGGCCTTTCGGCGTGCTCCTGCCGGTTGCTTTCGCCGGAATCTTGGGCGGCTGCCCGGCTGCGGCGCGAGGGGGCGAGGAGAGGTGGTTGGTGGGGAAAGCGCGGGCTGAAATGCCCCCCCCCCCCCACCAACCGCTTCCGCTTATATGCAGGACATCGCAGCGGCGAGGGGGAAACGTGCGAATACGCGGGTTGGGGCCGAGATTTTGCCGCGCCCCACAAAATTTTTTGCTGGCCGGGGCGGGATGCGGGGTCTGATCGAGCAGGTTTTTCCACCCGACCCGCATTTTATCGATTATTTTGCGGGTCGTGACAGGATGCGGGGTCTGGTAGAGTTGCTCTTATAACGCACACACGTATATATAGGACCAGCCCTAGCTAGCTGGCCGACTCAAACTAGGCACGGCTAACCCAAACCGTATCAAACTTAAACTAGCACACAAGGAAGCTATCTCAAACTTACCATGCATGCAACACTAGGACTCACGTATGGTATACGCCAACTCAACTCACGCACGGCAACCTTGCCGAACTAACACAACGCTAATACCTAATTAGACTTGAACTTAATTAGGCAAGTTGGATTATTTTCAACACCACGAGCCTTCTTCTTCAAGGGAGTAGGTTATTGCTTGTTTGCCCCGCCCTTCAGAATAGTGTTTTGTCAAGTTTTGGTTGGAAACCACACACACTGGTCATGCTCAACATGTGCATTTGTGTCTTTTCGTTGATGTAAACAAACATTTTTGTTCCGTTGCAACACATGGGTACTCTTACAAGTATATGTTGTTGAGGAGCTCTACCTACAGTACCAAAAAAATTGTGCATGAGTTTCAATGTCTTTGCTTAGAGCCAAAGAACTGATGCTCGGCGAAGACAACCTAAGCCGAGTATGGCTCTCAGCAAAAACACAAACTCGGCAGAGGCAGTACATTGCTGAGAGCCAGGTAACTTGTATCCGGCAATCAAAGAAGGTTGGCTTATGGCAACTATGGCGAGTTCCTGTGAGCCAGCACTAGGCACAGTTTGTGCCACGTGGCGAAGATGGTGCCTGTTGTGTGCTCCGTCACAGCAGGCTGCTTTGCCCAGCGTGTCTAACAGAAGATACTCGGCCAAAGCCTTGCGGCTATATAATCTCTATGCGCGCAACGGTTCAGTTGCAACCTAACCCTAGCCATCACTTTCTCCTCCCCACTGCCGCCGGGCCGCCACGCCTCGTCCTCCTCACAGGCGGCACTAAGATACCCCGCCCCCATACATTTCCCCCCACCATCGGTGTCTCCAACAGCTGACTCCTCGTCCGGACGCCCTGGCCCGACCCCTCCTCTTCGGTGGCACACTCCGACCGAATCTGTGGTGTGTTTTTCAACATTTTTCCTTACTTTCTTTGCGTAAATTTTTTAAAATTTTATTTGTTTAGTAATTTGGTTATTATAGTTAGTAGTTGTGAAGAGTATTGTTAGTTTGTTACCCATTTAACTAGGTTGCTAGATTGGATGAGAAGAAACATATATATGTATGCATCAGATAATGATATTTGATCAATATATGAGCGCAGAAATCGATTTGAAAATTACTATAGAAAGTTTGATAGGGTATAGATGTATATGTGCGTGAATTCATTGTATAGGAGATGATGATATAGCAATTTTAATTGATGTGCCCTAGAGTTTATTGATAGAAAAAAATGAAAGAGAACAAATGAAAGGATTTAGAAAAGAATGTTACAAGTAAAGATTATTTTCTTCTTTTAATATGTGGATATGCGGCGAAATATTTGCAAATGATATCTTTCATATATGTGGTATACAATGCTAGCATATATGTTACATCTCGCATGTGCTTAATTTCTTGGGGATCATGAATAATGCCATGTTGGTATAATATAGTGCAGATGGCCGACAGAAGTGTAGGATGGAAGGGCATGTTGGAGGCGTGCGCAAGAGGCGATGACATCAAGTTTTGGAAGATGAAGGAGACATCTAGTTATGTGTCGTGGGGCGGGAGGTGCGTACAAACATCATACGTCGGAGGAGGGGAAGCATCTGGTTCCATATATATTGGGGATACCTCCTGTCAAAATCTTTATTGGGGCACTGGACAAGGCGGAATCGGAGGATTCGAAATAACGAGAGCGCTGGGCTAAGTACTGATCTCAATATCGTGTTGTGGAGGATGCATGGTGCATCAGGGAGGTGGCTTGGCTTGAGTTGGGAACGAGGCGTGCCCCAATTCTTCTGGACGACGCCACCGAGAATGAGATCGGGGCTTCATATGAAATTATGATCTATTTTCCTTCGTCCCATAATATAAGAACGTTTTTGACACTACACTAGTGTCCAAAACATTCTTATATTATGGGACGGAGGGAGTAGCACTTGAGTCATCAGATGGTTGTCGTACGGTACAGATGACGAGGTGGGCTTGGATGACAAATTATACATTCAGGCCCCTGAGCTCTCTTGATATTAAATTTAGCAGCTCTCTCACTTGATTTTGTACCTGATGGATTGCGTGAAGTACAGTATATGCATGAAACAATTTTTTTGGTAATGTAGAAAATATATAAAATAAAAATCAAAAACTGCACTCCGGCTGTAGACAGGAATATCACCAGGTGTGCCATATTTTCCAATGTACTAAATCTAAGTGTTCTTGCCTAAAAAAGATCTTCTTTGGCTACAACAAAAAACATCATCAGTTTGTTTATGTCGCAATAACAACATCCTTGACAGGTCTGGAATAAGAAATATACCCAAAAAGAAACTTTTGGTAGATAAAATGCACCAGAAAAAAGATTACCTTACAAATTGATGAATACACGTATATCGGAGAAGAGTTGATTGGATGTACACGCAAAGAAGCTTGCTTGCGTCAATAAAGCATGGGACTGGACGAGATAAAGCATCTGCAGTACATTCAAGCCAGGAATTAACACAAGAACCACGCCATCCGCCGATAAAAGGGGAACAACGGAGCTGCGGCCAGATCCGCAGCCGAGGGTACCGGGTCACCA
Organism: Aegilops bicornis; assembly: GCA_021605145.1. Taxonomy (NCBI): domain Eukaryota; kingdom Viridiplantae; phylum Streptophyta; class Magnoliopsida; order Poales; family Poaceae; genus Aegilops; species Aegilops bicornis. The sequence continues at coordinate 778,037,305 of CM038671.1, read as the reverse complement.
TAGCCAACAGTGGCGGGTGGGAGGAATTTGATGACGTTTTGGAAGATGGGCGACGCTCTCTATCAGATGGATTGCACGAGATGGCGGCGGCGGGTCTCGTGATGGCCGGAGACGGATGTAGTGTGCCTTGGAACCGACAGATCCAGCAACATGAAGGACTGGGACGGGTGGATCTGGGTGGCTGTGAGTCCCGGGCATGGTTGATCCAGCGAGGTCAGCGGCGCACGTCGGAGCGGCTGACGACAACAAACTCCGGCTTCTCGTACTGACCACGGCTTGATTTTGGTGTTGACTGTTGAATCGTGTGGTGGAGAGGGCCCGTACTGCTATATTTCGGCACGTCGAGCTGTTTCATGCAAAATCTGTAGCACCTCTCCACCTTGCTTGATCTTCCATGCTCCCATACCTTCCACAGCCTCTGCATTCAGCCGTGGTTCCAAGAGGCCACGACTTGCCGGCATGACATTATGGAGTGCTTCAGCTCTGTCAGATTGGCATCCTCCAAGGAGTTCATATATCCTGGAGCCGGAGATGAGCCATTGATAGATGACGTAGCCGAAGATGAGAACTTCCTACAAGAAGTACCGGAAGATGATGAAGGGCTTATATCAGAAGGGTGGGATTGTGATTACGAATACTTGCGTTACTTAACCGACGCTGAGGAGTATGTAGATCCTGAAGGATGGAGACGAAGGCACCAACATTTATGATGTCCATAACCAAATGAGCACAGCTGGGTGGAAGAGAACCTCTCATGAAATTTGAGTGGATATTTGTAGCACCACGGAGTCTAGGAAAATTAAACTCTAAATTTTGGCAGAACTCCTTTTTGTGTAGGACATCCATGTATCACCATTCACTACTGGAAAAATAGCCGTTACCGAGTTCTTTCCACTTTGCAGAATTCCAGAACATGGGATCATGGCAAACTCCATATAAGCAAGTACGGTAATTTGTAGGAGACGCAGACAGGCCGTAGCAGAGAGGCAGGCCAAAGACACTCGGTAAACTTTAAAAACTCAGCTTACAAGATACTTAAAACATAGCACAAGCACTACTGTAATCAGGATCTTTGCCGTCAGCCAGTTCTTTGCCGTGTGCTGGCTGACGGCGAAGAAGGTCTTCGCCGTCAGTTTACAGAAAACTGACGGAAAAAACTGGCTGATGGTAAAGATCATGTTTGCCATCAGCCAGTTCTTTGCCATCTGCTAGCAGACGATAAAGAGGGAGGTTGGCCCACTAACGAGCACAACCTAACGGCACCCCTCTTTGTCGTCTGCTAGCAGACGGCAAAGAGAGTCAACAAGCTAACGGCGGTTCCCCGCCCCATCCCACTAGTTAGGATCTTTGTCGCTCACCGCTAGCGCATTTACAAAGAAATTTGACATATCTAAAAATGGTCAGCGCCCCGCCGTGCCCCCCCCTCTCTCTCTCTCTCCCATCTCTCTCTCCCCTCACCTTACCCGCGCGCCCCCGTGTCTGAGCCGCCGACGGCCTGCGCCACCTCGGCCCGAGGCCACGCTGCCACCCCGCCTCGAGTCCGCCTGTCAGCCGGGCCGGCCCGCCCGCCTGCCGACCCGCCTCAAGGGACACAGGTCGTGGCAGCCGCCTGCCCCACCCAATCGCCAGAGTGCAGCCAAGGCCACCCGCCTGGCCACGAGCCGCACCGCCATGCCGCCTCTTCCCGTGGCCTTCCTCAACCTGCCCCTCCCGTGGCCTGCGTCCACGGGCCGACCTCGCCGAAGGTGAGTCTTGTGTTTTTTCTTCTATTTTTTAAGATTTAGTTTAGGTTAGTTTAGTTTAGTTTAGTTTAGTTTAGGTTAGTTTTTTTTAGTTTAGGTTTGTTTAGTTTAGTTTAGGTTAGATTTAGTTTATGCTCGTTTAGTTTAGTTTAAGTTTTCTTTCTGTTTTTTAAGAATAAACAAGAAAGATGGAAAAAAGAAGTAAAAGAAGAAGAGGAAGAAGAAGAAGAAGAAGAAGAAGAAGAGGAAGAAGAAGAAGATGAAAAAAAAGAACAATAATTAGAAGAAGAAGAAGAAGAAGAAGAAGAAGAAGAAGAAGAAGAAGAAGACAGAAGAAGATGAAAAAAGAAGTAGGAGAAGAAGATAAAAAAAGAAGTAGGAAAAGTAGAAAAAGAGGGTCGCCAAGGGTGAGGGTCGCCGAGGGGTCGAGGGTCGGCGAGTGGTCGAGGGGTCGAGGATCGAGGGGAAAAGGAGTCGAGGGTCGAGGGGTCAAGGGTCGATGGGAAAAGGGGTCAATGGTCGAGGGGTCAAGGATCGAGGGTTGCCGAGGGGTCGAGGTGTCGAGGTCAGGGGGTCAAGGTGTCCGGGTCGCGATGGCAAACCACCCGTGCTTCCTGCGACTCCAGGGCGACCTGATCCTGTCTCACGGGACGCGCAGGGTTGGAGTCGGGCCAAGGGGCGGGCTGGTCGACGTGTCTGATCCAATTGTCAGGAAGCTCAACCACCGGGTCCCGATCTTCCACGCCAACGCCCTCAATTGCATCGTGGTCTGCAGCTTAAACATCCGCGAGATGCTGGCCGAGGCGCTGGTTACCAGCGACCACGAGGTCCTCGCCGCCCAAAACTGGAAGGATGCACTCCGTACGCCGGCCCTTAACATAGCCATGGGGATTGCTAGGTACATCGACGACCAGACCGACTTTGACCTGGCCTATGACGAGTTGGACATAGACGTCAAGATGCCCCAACTCTGGGTGTGCTTGGTCTACCGCGAGCCCAAGCCGCCCGTCCTCGAGGCTGCCGGAGTCCTGACACGTGGCCGAAAGCGCCGCCGTGATGCCTGTGAGCCCGGTGAGCAGTGCACCATATGTTTGTTGGACTTGGAGACCGAAGACGAGCAGACCGCGAGGCTGCCATGCTCCCATGCCTTCCACAGTCTCTGCATTCAGCCGTGGTTCCACGAGGCCACGACGTGTCCGACTTGCCGGCATGACATTATGGGGTGCTTCAGCTTTGTCAGATTGGCATCCTCCGAGGAGTTCATATATCCTGGAGCCGGAGATGAGCCATTGATTGATGACGTAGCCGAAGATGAGAACTTCCTACAAGAAGTACCGGAAGATGATGAAGGGCTTATATCAGAAGGGTGGGATTGGGATTACGAATACTTGCGTTACTTAACCGACGCTGAGGAGTATGTAGATCCTGAAGGATGGAGACGAAGGCACCAACATTTATGATGTCCATAACCAAATTAGCACAACTGGGTGGAAGAGAACCTCTCATGAAATTTGAGTGGATATTGTTAGCACCACGGAGTCTAGGAAAATTAAACTCTAAATGTTGGCAGAACTCCTTTTTGTGTAGGACATCCATGTATCACCATTGACTACTGGAAAAATAGCCGTTACCGAGTTCTTTCCACTTTGCAGAATTCCAGAACATGGGATCATGGCAAACTCCATATAAGCAAGTACGGTAATTTGTAGGAGACACAGACAGGCCGTAGCAGAGAGGCAGGCCAAAGACACTCGGTAAACTTTAAAAACTCAGCATACAAGATACTTAGAACATAGCACAAGCACTACTGTAATCAGGATCTTTGCCGTCAGCCAGTACTTTGCCGTCTGCTGGCTGACGGCAAAGAAGGTCTTCGCCGTCAGCTTACAGGAAACTGACGACAAAGAACTGGCTGATGGTAAAGATCATGTTTGCCATCAGCCAGTTCTTTGCCGTCTGCTAGCAGACGGCAAAGAGGGAGGTTGGCCCACTAACGAGCACAACCTAACGGCCCCCCTCTTTATCGTCTGCTAGCAGACGGCAAGACCTCCCTCTTTGCCGTCTGCTAGCAGACGGCAAAGAGAGTCACCAAGCTAACGGCCGTTCCCCCCGGCCCCACCCCACTAGCTAGGCTCTTTGCCA